>JAWNNS010000650.1:0-1495000 GCA_035044605.1 Scaptomyza cyrtandrae | reverse complement strand
AAAAGAATATTCATCGCAGCTGCGATTTAAATATATTTATTTGTATTAAATTGCCATCGAAAAGCACAACAAAAAGTCAAACAAAAACAAGTAAGATTACTCTAGTCGAGAAATCCTGACTAGAAGATACCCTGAAACCTATACATTACTCGTACAGTCAGTGTGTGTGTGTGAGTGAGCGCACTTAACTTCAATGTTCAATATCTCCGGTGTTTCTCAACCGATTTCAATACAAATTTCAGAGATTGTCGTTTAATTTATTATTAAATGTTTGAAGTGCCGTCTCAAAGTTTAGAGATGCTTCCTTCTGCGTGTTACATACTTTTTAACAAAACCATTTTACCCTTCATACCCAAAGTATTTTTTGTTAGTTTATATAATAGAGATAAGTAAATGGACTGCGATCACCTAAAAATAACAGCTTATTCCGGGTAGCGCTCGGCGCTTGACTTTTTGGCTTGTGAAAGGTTATCAGAAGGTCTGACATCATATTCAAGTGCAAGCATATGTGTGTGTGTGTGTGTGTACGCGTAGACTGCGTACTTGACTTAACTTTAATGTTCTATATCTCTACAAATTTCTCAGATTGTCATTATTTTATGTGTTGTTAAATGTCTTAAGCGCCGTCTCAAAGTTTTCAGATGCTTCCTTCTGCCTGTTACATACTTTTGTACAAAGTCATTATACCCTTTTTACCCATTTCAAATGGGTACAGGGTAAAAGAAAAATTGAAAAATAAGAAAAAAAAAAAAAATGAGAAGCATGAGCATGTGCTGTGCATGCAAAAGAGAAAATTGACAGCTTTGCTGTGAAGATGCATAAAATTGACAGCTGTTAAGTTTTGTTGTTAAGCTCTTGTCGCAGTTATCGATAGACTTGTTGTAAAAAATAATATCTAAAGTTTTTAATGATTATAAATAGACCTTAAAATGGAATTTAATCCCCAAGTACCTTTATTATTTTTAATGATAAGCTCTTAAGCTCTTCTCGCAGCTATCGATAGAATTATCGCTGTGCGTGTTAAAGCGAAAAAGTTAGAAGTTTTATAGTTTTTTAATGGTAAGTTCAGATAAAAAAAATATTTAAAAATAAATTTTAAATTATTTTTATCGATAAGTTTAAAGCTCGAAAATTGCATAAGTCGGACAACAAACAAAGCAAACATTTTAAGCAATTAGGCCACAATATCCAGTTGCTTATGATCAGGTTAGTTACCAAAATGCTTACCTCAACAACAACAACAACGACAAAATGAAAGAAAAACGCAGAAATAAAAAGAGGGGGCGTGGCATTGCCATAAAGGAGAAAAGGTTGTGTTGGGGACTTGGACTGCAATTTGTAACAAGTCGCGAGTTGCGTGTATTATTTACGAGCAAGCAACACAAAAGGGAAAGCCGAGACAGGAGAGAGCAAGATGTGGGTGGGGATGGGGATGGGGCGAGAGGGTTAAAAGAAAGGCTATGTTGCACAGAAGGACACAAGGACGTTTGCTTGGGTTTGGGTGCCTTATAAAACGCAGAATGTCCTCGTTGCCAATAAATCACGACCCATTAGCCAGCACCAGCCAACACCAGCAGCAGCCGACTTTGGCGACGGAAGTTGCAACACAGCCCCCTTTGCCTCACTTGCCACAACGCTGGCGCTGACCTGACCTCGTGCTGCGGCACGTTTTGCGGACGCTTTAAGCTTGTTTTAATTAGAAGACGCTGTGCGAAAAATTACATTTAAAACGTTGCTGCTGCCGCTGCTGCTTGCAACAAACGCGAAATGCGAACGCATATTTTAGGTTTATACCACTTAGTGAAAAAGAGAGGGAGAGGGAAAGGGAGAGCAAGAGATATATAGAGGAACTGCCTAAAAGGTGCCGGTAATTGTTGTTGTTGTTGTTGTTGTTGCTGTGACCGCTGAATAAATGTGTTTGGCTTTAGTCAAGGATTTTGGCGGGGAGGCCACTTAGAGAAGCAGAAGCAGCAAGCTTCTCGTCTGTCTCTCTCTCTCTCTCTCTCTCTCTCTCTTTTACTGCATTCCATTCATTATGCAGCTTAAGCGACTTTCAACAAAAAAATAGATGAGAAACTAGGAGAGGGGAGAGATAAAGCTTTGCACCAGCGAATGCATATACATATATAAATGGGCTCTACTTACCACAAACGCACACACACACGAACACACACACACACACACACTCAACTTGTGCAATTTGGTGTGCATTGCGCCAAAATGTTGAGGCAAATTAATCGTGAACTTCTCTTGCTGCTGTTGTTGTTGTGTCTCTCGCTTTTAGCGCTAGCCAATATATCAAATGTGATTAAAAGCACTTAAATTAAGTTGCGCTTAACTGGTTGCTGTTGTTGTTGTATGGCATATTTAGAATGAATAGAATAGATTCGATTTATTTGTTATATTATTGGTTAAGTATTTACAAATGATTAATGTTGAATATGATTATAAAAACTTGTATCTAAATTACTTTTTGTTAACTCTCTTTTTTGCAGATGTATCATCCCATACAAATGAAACCCGCCGATAGCGAAAATCGCAATGGTAAGTGGCAAAACATTCTGCTATATATAATACTAATACCTTCGATTTCGATAGCCATCGATCTGGCTGTCAAATTTTAATTTAGTGCATTTGTCAGTTGTCCATTTCATCTAACTCAAAGAGGAGTATATAGATATATATTGTATATATATATATTATATATGTATATTTATACATATATGTATATATAGATGGATAATGTAACATGGGTCGCGGTTAGATTGTTTCAATCTCAGATGTCAAATGTTTGGCACCGCTTAAAAGCATGCAATTGTATTTGACAGCTTTTATTGGCAGGCCGGTTGAATGAGACTATGGGTAGGTGGAAGGGAGGGTGGGAGAGGGGAGGGGGGGGACATTTGAAATATCACGCTGTGTGACTTTCCATCGATGGGGACAGGACAGGAAAAGCTCTTTTTATTCAACACTTTTCACTTTGGCGTTTTCTTTTCTGGTTTTTTGTTTTTTTTCGTAGGCCTTCTTGTGTCTGTTGCGTGTCGGTCACTTTGGCAGTTAATTAAAAACCATCAATTATGTGGCAGAAGGGGCAGAGAGAAATTGTTTAACAGCAGGCAGGCAAGCAGGCAGGCAGGCAGGCAGTGTGGCATGCATCGAACACAAAAAAGCAGTAGAAGAAGCAAAACTTTTTTTATGCACAAAAATTTAATTTATGTTAATTTTTGTTCGTTGCACTTTTCTCCCACAAACCTCCCCCCTCGACGCCTCCTCACGCGTTGGTGACGTCGAATGGTGGCGGCTTCTTCTTTTAATTATACCCATGAAATTAATCTGCTTAAGTGACCACAAAAATGTTGACTTTTCCCACACACACGCACACAAAAGGAGGGTTTGTGGGTGAAGGGGAAAAGCTCTCTGGCATAGCAATTTTTTAATTGGCGACCTCTAGCGGCGAGTATTGTTAACAAGTTGTAGCGCGCGCTTGCAAAATGCAACACACCAAAAAAAAAAAACAGTAAAAGAGGAGAAGCAGTAGCAAGTTTTTGACATGCGGCTTCAGCACAGCATCCTTTCCCATTACCTCCCCCACCCCCTTCGCCGCTCTATGCGTGTAATTACGCTTGTCAAACATGGCGTATGCTTAATTTTTATACTACTTTTTTTGTATAAGCCACTCTTAAACTTTTTTGGCTGCTTTTAATAGTGAATGGGTTTCGTGTTCGCCAAAAAAAAAAAACAACGCTAATGAAAATCAGTTTGTATAGCTAAGAAAGTTGGCTGTGAAAAAGCTTGTTCAGCTAAAATAAAATTCAGTTTGTCCGGCTATAAATGTATAATTAGAGTTATCGTTGAAGCAATGTTAAATGTTGTATGTGGGAATATTTTGTGGAGATAGTTTATAGATACCTGATTAAATAGTTTTTGTTTACGTAGCGAGTGTTTTTAATGATTATATCGATTGGTTATCGATTAAAAACGATACTGTTATCGATTACTTTAAGTTTCTGTGAGAATCACAATGAACAAGTTTGCTTCCGTTTATGCTTCATGAACTTTATCATTATTTATTTATCATTATCATTATTCTTATCGTTTAAAAAGCTTACCAAAATCTACACAAAATCTGCAATTAGCATTAAGCTATAAATTGTACGACTTAGAGCTATCATTGACTTGGTTAAAAGCATTTGATATTTGATTTTTGGTATGGTTTTTTGTGTCGTGTTTGAATTTTAATTTTAGATAAGCTTAAAAGGCAGCGCCCGCAATGCGCCTAAAGCAATAAAAGAGGCAATGGAATTGCATTTTGGACAAACTCCAACAATTGCCGCATTATAGACGTATTTATATATATATTTATAGACTACTCGCTGCAATCGCATTTCAATATCGCCACAAAAAAAAAAAGAAAGAAACAACTAGACAATTTTAGTTGTTTTTTATTTTGTTGTTTTTAAGTGTTTTGTGTAGTTCGTGTGCTTTGGCACTTTAACCTCAAAGAATAACAACAACTCAACAACAACTAAAACTGAAACTGAAAAACAAAACGAATAAAAAAAAATTAAAAAAAATATATGTATATATAAAATAAAACTGCTTGCAATAAGCATAAAAAATAGCAAAAGTTTTCACTTAGGTCGCCGCGCACCGAAATTTATGCCAAACAGCGGAAACGATATAATAGAAAAAGATGGCAAAAATATTCTTTATACATATTTTTTTTCTCTTCTCTTCTTTTTTAAATGTCTCTGTGTGTGTGTGTGTAAGTGTGGGGTAGGGGGTGAGTGTTTGGGTGGTTATATCTATCTGTGTTGGTTTATGCCTAGAAATCGAAAATAAAAGACAGTTGCAGACAACAGTTGGAGCCAAGCGGCAACAACAAGAAACGGAAGGTGGCAATTTAATAAAATGCTTGAGTGAGTCGCCGAGTTTTGTTTCCTGCCTCAGATCCTATTGCTGCTTGCTGCTTGCTGTTCCTTATAGTCTCTTCTCCATTCGAACTGTGTTGTTGCATACTTGTTTTATTTTTGGCAGTCGCGTCGCCAAGCAGTAAGCAGCCAAGAGAAAAAGCAACCTTTGATTGGTTTTTGGGGTTTTGTGTGCAATTGTCTGTCTGTCTATGTGTGTGTGTGTGTGTGTGTGTGTGTGTGTTGTTTTATGTCGTTTAAGGGCTTCAAGCTTCAAGAGCTTTGCAGTTTTACCAGCAACAGCAGAAGGAGATGAAGACAAAGTGTGTTTCTGACTAAGAAAGTGCTCAATGCTGTCTCGAATAAAGTGTGGCTATGATAGACGCTGTCTGTGTGTGCGTGTGTGTTCGTGTGTGGCTCGTCTGAGTATTGGGTTTTTGTTTAGAACAACAAGTCTTTAGAGAATTGATTTTAAGAGAGCATAGATAATGAAAACTTATTGTCGAAAGTACTATAAAGATTTGTTTTGTGTTACACATTTAGACTGCAAAAGTATTTGTTAACATGTTATCTTATCAAAACTTTAGACATAGTGAATCTTAGGTTCTTTTTGGACATGATTTGTCGACTGATTGGATACAGAATATGCAAAACTATGGCCATATTATAGTTTTGGATTTTCTGTAAACCGTTTTAAACAAGTGATTCTTTTCAGTTTTTACAAATGTCAGCACATAACTTAAATTCATCTTAAGTTTATCAAAACTTATTTATTCAAAGAACATGACTAACGTTTGAATATTCGAAGTAGTCTCGATATTTAATCACCTGATCTTTAAATGATATCACACTGGTTCGCTTTCGTACTTCCTTAAACCAACCCAAACCCAAATTTAAAGTCTATTAGTCATTCTCCCGAATGTTCCATTTAATCAGTTAACATAACCCTTATATCATTTACCTATTACACTCTTTCTCTCTGTTTGGTGTTATAAAACACGCCATTTTGAAGTTGGCTGCCGGCCATTAAAAGTTTTCTTGTAACACAATACGTTGTTACCACTTCTTAAGAAAGCACAACAAATGGCGCCTCATTTCCACGTTGAATTGCCTCAAATGCAGTTAAATTTGATGGCCCTGCTGACCCTGCCCCATAAACACTGAAAAAAACGAAACAAAGCAAAAGAAGGTTGCATAAATAGTTCGAGTGCGAAGGGGAAGGGGAAGGGGAAACAGCTGCAGTCAACAAACCACAAAAATAGAGAAAAAGTGCCGGCAATAAAGTCGATTTGCCTTAGAGGGTAGCAAAAAGCGGGGTAGAAGGGTTGAAAGTAGTTTAAGTTAAGTAGAAAACATGAAAAGTGCTGCTAAAGACAACAAAAAACTGCAACCAAATCAAATGAGTAAGCAAACTGCAAAGAGGGGGAACGATAAAGGGTAAGAAAGAAAAGTGCAACGTGTGGTAATCAGTGCAATCTGCATGCAAGCAAACTTCAAACAGACAACAACAAACGAAGACGATGAAGAAAGGAAGGAAGGAAAAACGGTTACAGACGATGTCAACTTTTGGCTGGCGTCAGTCGAGTCTTCTTCATATTTTTTTCGGGGGTGTTATTAAATTTGCAAATACGTAATGTCAGATGTGTGTGTGTGTAGTTTGTTTTTTTGGCGCTGCATACATGAGGGTGCGCCAGAAATGCAGCAAGTAAAAAAAAAAGCTGACGACATGTAAACATTTTCATGGTTATTCCACACAATTTGCGAACGCCGCCGCTGCCGCGCATCCGAAGAAAGAAATATTCAAAATGGATTGTATTTGCATTTGTCAAAAGAGGGGGGAGGGGTTGAGGAGGAGGAGGGTAAGGGTGATATTGCCGCATATGAAATCGATATGCAAATGTTGTGGTAGCTAGTTGGTTGGTTAGAGCGGGTAAGATTTAAAAGGAGTCGACGAATCGTTGTCGTTTCTTGACTTCACCTTCTTTTGCCCTGCCCCCCTCTGCTGATGATGATGATGCACGTATTGTTTGCTTGTAAACATGATAAAAATTCAAATTAGCCATTATGGCAAGTCAAGTACACATATATACACAAATAGATGTAAGTGCATTGGTGAGTGTTGCCGCGTTGAAATGTAAAAATGTGGCTAGAAATTACCGGAAGGCAATTGTTAAGTAAAAAGTCAGCAAAACCTTGAACCAAAGTTTTATATTTGCATTTTTCATTGACGAACGTTTTTTTCGCTCTTTTAACGTTTCGAAGCGGTTAAAGACGATAGAAAAGTTGATAAAATGAAGTAATTTACATTGAAATTGCTTAGAAATATAATAAAATTATATCTATATTGCAAACATTATACTTGAATTGAGATTATTACTTCATATATTATGTATAACGAAACCCTTTTCGCAACAACATTTACAAGAAGAGTGTAATTATTGACCTATTGATCTCTGAGACGTATTAATATAACACAACTTGTTAAGACGGATTAATATAACACAACTTGTTAAGAAACGTGCAATATAGTTCACTTTTTGCAAGGTAATCATATTGTCATTAGTTGTATGAATGAAGCTGGCAAACGTTTTAGATGAATGTTGCCAATTAACCCATTCTCAATTTGTCAAACTAGATTGCAATAATTCAAAGCTTTCTCTTTCTTGGAACGTTCTTTCGATCTGCTCTCATTTTAGGTACACATCGATCTTACTCTTTGCATATTTCTTATTCTCTCTGGCTGTTCGCATTCTCACAATATGATTCTAATCATAATTAGCGCACCATGCAATATTGTCTTACGAAGCTTAGCTAAGCAAGCTAAAAAACACCTCTCAAGTAAAATGTGTTAATTAACTCATTAGTAACAACAAATGCAAGCTTTACACACAAGCACAAGCGAACAGATCAACAAAACTAACATTAAAACTCATTTAAAGCAGAGCACAATGCAAAACAAAACTAGTTGTAGATCAAGTTTTTCCAGTTACGTTTCGCCCAAAGAACCTTTTTGACACCTTAGCTTATGATGATGATGAGTTGAGATCATCAAGATGAGTTGGGTTGGGTTGGGTTGGGTATTATGAGATTTAAGCTTAGCTGCGATGTGTGTTGAGTTGAGTTTTGCACTTTGTTAATTGCGATCAGTTGCAGTGAAAACGTCAATCGGTTGAAATCTCTGATCGGCGACTTTAATTCCAATATATTGCTTTAACAATTTTTCAACTGTTTGCGTTTTTGCCGGGTTCAGTTTTTCGTCATTGAGTTTTGTTTGATAATTTAAATACGTGCTGCAAGTTGTCAACGTTGTTGTTGTTGTTGTAGTTTATTGTGTTGCATGTGACGTTGCTTAATTAGTTGCAGTTGCATTCCTATTTTCCTTCCCCCCGCTACTCTCTGCGCACCGCCGATTGATGTCAATTTATTTTTAGCCATTTGATTTTTGCCAATACGCGCGAGTTTTTTTTATAAATATATCCACGGCATGCGAACTGTGCGAACTTCTTCACATTGTTGTGCCGATGCTGGGGAAAAGTGAAGAATAAAAAATAAAATATATATATATATATATGTAGCACGAGTGAAAAGAATCAAAATAAATCGATTTAGTTTGAAATAACATTTTAATCTCTGTGCAACGACGCATGCCGCATTAAAAGTGCAGCAAAACTATATATATATATATATATATGTATATATATATATAATACTCCAACAAACACAGGGTGACTACGCTCGGCAACTGAACTCGAGCAAAGGAAGAAGTGAGTTTTCTATAGGTTAAATATGTTCAAGGGTTTTGGTTTGTGGTCAAGTATAGAAGATATTGGTTACTTTATGTCAGGAGTTTTTGTTAAACCCATAGAAAACTTTTAGGTTATTGAGATTTTATTTCTACGATAAGAAATCTATTTGTTTCTTCGAAAACTAAACAGATTTTAAGCTTGGCAACATTCAAAAGAGAATTTATTGGTTGTCTTTAAGCTTAACCCATGCATCTAATTGCTTACAGATGTATTATCTATATCTACACAAATATATTCGATTTGAGTTTCTAGTTGTGTATGCTGCTGCTGAAATAAAATCCTGACCCACCCTATTAACGAAAGAAGAAGAAAAAGAAGCAAATCCAATTGCCTATTTCTTATCACAATCTTTTTCTTTCCACTCTTCACTCTCTTTCGCTGTGTTGCAATTAAATGCCGAATACCTTTCGTTCTTTTGGGCGCCTTTTGTCTCCTTTGGCTGTCTGCGTTCCCCAACTATAATTAGCGCCAGTATATCACATCAATATATATAGATATATATATATGTTTATATATATATATTGGTGTTCGATCTATAAAAGCAGCACTTGATTAGCGTATGGTCTGCAATCGCAATCTGAAGGAAAAACTCGATGCAACCGAATGCTGTCTAGAGAAATTCCAATAAAAAAAAGATAAATCCCAAACGAACCGCTAAAAGTGCGAACAATAAACAAATTGCAGTGTCAAACCCAATAAATAATTAATAAAAACTAAATGTTGATTGTTGTTTCAAATGCAAATCAGTTAAATATAAAAAAAAACAGCATTAAATCTTTGTTATACTCTCTAATTGTTCAACGTTAAACGTTTAAACAAAAGCAATAACTATTCTCATTGTGCGTGTCTAAAAAAAAAAAAAGAATCGAATTAAAAACAAAACGTTGCTAAAAAACAATCAATTGTTAATCAAATCAAATCAAACATTTTATTGGGCAATAAATGATCAAAAAAGAAAAGAAAGTGTTAATTGTTAATAAAAGTCAACACTGCTGTTGCTGTTGTTGTTGTTGTTGTTGTTGTTGATGTGGATGTCAATTTTTAATATTTATGATATTTGCTTAACGAATTTTCCACTCGCTCAATTCTCTCACTCTCTATCTCGATTCTCAACTGTGTTGTGTTTCTTTAACGTTGTATGTATGTGTGTGTGTGTGTGTGTGTATTTCTCATTCTGTGTGCGTGTAAATAAGTGTTAAAGTATTTTTATAAAGAATTTTCTCTTCTTCGTCGTCGTCGTCGTCGTCGTTCACCGTCGTCGTTCACCGTTCGCCAAATCGACGTCCGCCATCTGACATGATAAATAATTCAACTGCAATTGGTTTCGCAAATAGCCAAGTCTCAACGATAGCAGCAACAACAGCAGCAGCATCATCATCATCAGAGAATGACAACAGCCGCAACATTCACGCCAGCAACATCATCAACAGCAGCAGCAGCAGCAGCGGCGGCGGCGGCGGCAACATCAACGCCAGCAGCAGTCAATTATCGTCAGTAATTGAGAATTTATCCAATAATAGCGACATTGCGACGGCATTGTCTTCATCCTCCTCTTTGTCGACTGTTGCTGGCTTTTCATCGTCATCGTCGTCATCGTCAGCAGCAGCAGCAGCAACAACAACCTTACAGTCGACGTCGTTGCATGCCACGCATAAATCCTATCCGCCAATAAATTCAGCATATTGGCTGCCATCATCGCATCCATCACCGTATACAGTGCCAGGTATGCAACAGTCGCTCAATTGCCAGGCATCAACATCAACATCAGGCATCTGTTCCTGATTCTCCTGTTTCTTCCTTTTGCCAACTGATGCTGTCCATCTTCATTCTCTCTCTCTCTCTCTCTTCCTTATTGATGTTCTGTGTTGAATGTTGAGTGTTATCTGTGTTGAGCCCTCCTTTGGGACATCAACAAGGAACCAACGAACAGACCCTAAAATTTGCTGTGTTGCCTGCGAGGCGCCAACTTACATGCACATTACTCCGCCTTCCTCACTCTTCCAACCCCTTTTTGGGGGATGTCCTTTAAAATGGGGTAATTAAAGCAATTTATTGGCCACCAAAATTCGCCAAGCACAAGTTGTCATTAAGTAAATTGCCCCCCCCCCCCCCCTCCACCCTCTACCCCACCTCACCACAGCAGCGAGTGAGTTTTGTTGCCAAAATAACTTTTAACTGGTTTCATACAAAATGAACGTCGATTGAGTTTCAGCTTTTGAGTCTAACTAATTGTTAAGCTTTTACGAAGCTTGTTTTGAATGTGGCTTGAAGCTAGTTTAATTTTATTTAGGCCTTAAACTATTTCAATTTAGCTTTAAATATGAAATTCTTTTGTGATACGACTCTCTGTCACCTTTGACCTTCTCTATATTCTTTGTATATTATTGCCAAACATTTTCATTAACTTTGTGTCGCATTTTGAATGAAAATTTCACAAACAAGTTAAAAATTTATAAGTTTCTACTTTTGCCCAACTGCAAGAACCGAACTACAATACTAACAACAACAAATAGTTGATATGACGAATAACAGCAGGAAAACTTAAGCCAAAAAGCTGATGCTGAGTATATTACAAACAGATAAAGTGTTGTGCCACATTTTCTCATATATCTCTTAGTTGGCGAGATTGTCGTTGCCAGATTGTTAACAATGAAATATCAACAAAAGAAAAGTTCAACTTTACCACAAGTTGAATGTATGTGTGTGCGTGTGTTTGTTTGTGTGTGTTTGCATGTGTGTGGGTTAATGATGTTAAAGTCAAGTGTAAATTGTGGCCAAAAGTAGGCGGTGCAAAAGTGGGCGTGTTCATCTGGCAGGCAGGCAGGCAGCACGCGTCAGGTGTGCGCGCTCGAGAGAATGCCATTGACACGCTTTTTAATATGTTTGGCATATGTTTCTTTTGTTGCTTCCCTTTTGTTTTTAAATACGCGGGGAGATGGGAAATGCATACACTTACTATACATATATATATATATATATATGTGTGTATATATGCGGAATAATTTTTAATGAAGTATGTCAGCAGCAGCAGCAACAGCAGAAGCCCCATCGCGTGCTACAGTTCATAAAAAGCTTCTGGGTAATTGACATTAAAATTTTAAACTGAGCCGGACAACATGTGCGTTGTCGAAAAGAGATAAAAGAGATAAGAGATATAGCTCGCTTGATATGTTTGTGAACCAACAACATTTAGCATGCAACAAGCAACTGTGCCTCGCAAATGAAATGCGTGCAGAAACAAACACGGTCTCTGATCTTATCTTTTAGTTATTAATTTTAAGTGACGATGTGGCAACATTGTTTAAGGAAAATCAAGGGTATAACGTTTTTGTGCAAAAGTATGTAACAGGCAGAAGGAATCATCTACGACCTTATAATTCTTGATCAGTATCAACAGCCGAGTCGATATGGCCAAGTCCGTCTGTCCGTCCGTCTATAGGGTTCAGGGTATCTTCTAGTTGGGATTTCTCGGCTACTTACTTGATTTTTCTTTCACAATACTTATATTGAATAGAAAACATTTCTAGCAATTGAATATGATGTCAGACCTTCTGATAACCTTTCATACGCCAAAAGATCAAGCGCCAAGCGCTACCCGGAATAAGCTGTTATTTTTAGGTGATCGCAGTCCATTTACTTATCTCTATTATATAAACTAACAAAAAATACTTTGGGTATGAAGGGTATAATGGTTTTGTGCAAATGTATGTAACAAGCAGAAGGAAGGCGCTTAAAACATTAAACAACACATGAAATAATGACAATCTGTGAAATTTGTAGAGATATAGATATGTATAGATATATTTGGAAAAAATGTTATCTCCATAAAGTAATTATGCTTCTATAAATTAAAGAAAATATAAATAACGATAACAAATCGATATAACTTTAAATCAATTTTTTATAACACTTCTTTTGCTCTCGACTTTTACTACACTGCCAGTTAGCAATCGCATTACGCAAATTGCATGCAGCATTATCTTTTTTTTCCGACTTGCTTGGGCTTTATTTTTGTATGCACTTTATAAATCTGTCCGGCAAACTGGCATGCAAATTTTTGTAACTGGACTTTAATTTTCTGCTAAATTAAACGCTAAATGAACTGGCCGGGCCACGTAGCCGGCCGGCACGTGACAGCCATTCCTATTTAAACAAGCTCTCGCTCTATCTCCATCTCGCTCTCTGTGTGTGCCGCATAGAAAAAAAAATAAAATAAGAGTAATTTTTCGCACACACACACACACAAATTTATAACCTTTAATTGCTTTGACCCAAAAACGCAGCAGGGCGCGGCGGATTATTAAAGGGGAGTCAAAAGGGGATCTCCCCGTCTATGTGCCACGCACACAAACATTGCCGCAAAAGCCACATTGCCTACTGTACTGCATAAAGTTTTTTTTTGCTGATCCACCTTCCTCTCTTCTTCTTTTTGTGTGTGGTGTTGTTGTTGTTGCTGTTGTTGGCTCTAATGCACTTTCACATTCACATTTTTGCTTCACGCGCGTGTACCATTTACCCACATATAGCTCCCCTTCCCACCCCCCATCGCTTCATTCATGCCCCATAACAGCTGATGTCCCATTTCTAATCCTGGCGACACTGCGTTTACTCCGTCCCTCTCTCTCTCTCTCTACTACTCTGGTTGCAATTTTATGCAAATGCATGTTTGGTATTCTACTGAAATACTTTTACAGTTTTTTCTTGTTGTTGTTGTTGTTGACACGTATCGCGTCTGCAAAGGACTCTAGAAATGGCAGGCTAGCTAGCTGGCATACTCTCTGCTCTCTTTGAGTGGCAGACTCTCTCTGCGTATGTGTGTGTGCATGTCTGAGTGAATCATTGTTGCACTGACTGACTGACGGACTGACGGAGTGTCCAACTGAATGACATTTGTCTGACGCTAGCATTTCACTTGCAGATGTGCTTTTGAAAATGTAGAGTTTTGTAGAAGTTTTTTTTTTTTTTTTGTGGCACTCAACAGACCAAGTCAAAAGTATCTATGAATATGTTCCGCAAGGTCAATTTTGATATATTCTTGTTCTTTGATGCAATAATCTTTATTTATTTATCATTCACAACCTTACATCGATTTTAATAATGTTGTAAACCATTATGTCCGTACACAGAACTGTTTATTAAACCATTTCTTGGGGGGAAAAAAACTCACTTAAGGATAAACCCAAACGTAATTTGCATAAATGTCACATGTTTATGAGACACACACAAAGAAATGCGGCGCATAGTTCAATTTCTTTTTGAATACAAATAAAAAAGCGAGCAAGCATCCATTTCGATGTCATAATCATAATCCAACAACAACAACAACAACAATAAACATCATGCCTACATATACAGTGTAATATCCGTAAACGAGAAGTTCAACGAAGGAATCAACTATGTTGAATACATCCATAAAATGCAATAAAGGAAGTTGAAAGTTCCGACACAGAAACCCATTATCACAGTTACACACACACACACACACTCGTTCGCACGCATTGTGTCCGATCATATTGGATGAAAGTTTTTTAACCCCTCGCGCATATATTTAATAGACATCAAGCAGGACATTCATTTTTTCTTCTCCTGTTCTTGTTGTTGTTGTCCTTTTGGCTGACCCTCAAAATGTGTAAAAATGCAAATAATTTTTCGGGGCTCGCCTCGTTATTGTTATGCTCTTGATTATGTTGTTGTTATTTGTTGTTGTTGTTTGTTGTCTGTGCAGTTCCTTATTTGGCATAAAAACATGTCCTTTTTATTGCTCTAACATGGAAATTTATGTATGTTGTTGTTGTATCTATGTTTGTTGTTGGCCCAGTTCATGAAAATGGTTTTTTTTTTTTGCTGGGGGATAGAAAGAAAGAATGGCTCATTTTATTGGCTTGTTGTTGGCTTGTATTAGTTGTAGTTGGTAGTTGGTAGCAATAACCAAAATGGACAAACTCTCTCTCTCTCTCTCTCTGTCTCTCTTTTTCGGTTTGGCTCAAAATGTCATATCGATTTATTAACCTGTGTGAACTATTGTTCTGTCATCCCCCCACCCCCTATTCTCTCTCCCTTGCTCTAACCCCTCCCCCTATATCTGTGTGTTATAGTGATAAATGTGTTTGAATTTCTTTACGAAATTGCTCGTTTCGCTCGCTATTCGGTGTTTGAATTTATATCTTTTCGCACTGATGTTCCTTTCAACTACTTGCTGCAGGGGAGGCGACACCCAAAGTGTTGGCAGTTATTATGGGCATAATGGAAATTTATGCCACACACACACACACAAAGAAAAAACTTGCTACCCCTAGCAATTATTCTTACATACATATATATGTATGTAGGTATGTATGTATGTGTGTGTTTTTAGCTTTTTTCTTTCAGTTCAGTGTCAACCACTTGATATTCAATATTTTGTGTGTGTGGAAAATAGATAAAATGCAAAGGGGACAACGAACGGGTAACAACAACAAATTTCAATTGCAATTAAAATGTAAATTTCGTTTTTGGTTAAGCTTATGCAATATCTGAGACAGGAGAGAAAGCGCTAAAACCATGGCCAAAGGATATATGTTAAGGATGCTTTTCTTTGCCTTCTGTCTTTCTGTCAGTTTGTTGCCAAATCGACTATGAAAAACGGAAGCCAAATGCTTAAATAATATACAAAAGATGGCATTCGAGCGCGCTAACAATTGTAGCTATTGCTTCAAAACGTTAGATAGCAACGTGCACGGGCAAAGGATGCGAGAGGGGGTAAAGCTCGCGGAATATTTATATTAAATTGAAAAAAGCCCAAGGTCTAAATAATTTTGTATAATTTTATGTGTGTTTGAATTGGAATTGTATTTCTTTTTGTTAACATTTAAAGCTTTAAAACGGTTTTTTGAGGATTAGTTTGTTTGCTTAAAGGTGGCTTAATACGTTTTAAACTTTCCGATTAAATGGTTCATGCTGTTTGATATTGTAGTCCGATGAATACTACTTAAAGCTTGATTTCTTTAACCAATATTTGTTTAATACATGTTTCTCTTACTGAAAAAAAAGGCAAAAGTGAAAGCTTCTTTTCTTGCTTCATATGTTGCCTGCCACCTGACAGCCCTGCTTGTTATCCCTAGCAATATATTCAAAAGCCACTCGAAATGATGCCCATTTGTGCGGCACGCTTCTTCCCCTCACCCCCATCTCTTCTCCAAACACATAATTTTTTCCTTCACACACACTCGAAATCCAATCCAATATACAAATTTTTTGTTGCTGCCTGCGATTAAAATTTAAATTTTAGATGCTTTCGGAGAAAAAAAAAGAAGTGAAATGAAATGAGAATAAGAATATTTGGGCATAATTTCTTTCGATGTTTCGCGTTTCTCTCGTTTTGCTTTCGACCCAAAATTAAATTTAATAATGCAAAGAGAGCGAAAAAGCTAAGCGCAGAAATTTCATTAGGTGGCAAAAAGGTGATATACCATGCACCATATCTATATATACGTTATATCCATACTTGCAAATGAGTTTTATGAAAGGGGGCCATTGGTGTGTGTGTGTGTGTGTGTGTGTGTGTGTGTGTGTGTGGCTTATTGATAAGTTTGCTGCTGGCTGTGCTGGCCGCAGCACTTGATTAGATTTAACCCAGCTAACCAGGTTGCCGCCTCACTGAACGCAACCTCTTCGCGTCCCCTCCCTATCTCCTACTCATACTTCCCCTCTCACTCTCTCGTTGTGTGAGCATTGAAAGCCACAACCACCACAACAATAACATCTGCAGCAGCAGCCGGGTTGAAGGGTTGAGTGGCGAGCCATCCATTGGGCGTTACATTATTATTTTTGTGAAAATTTGTTAAATATGCCAAACACGCAGCGATGCATGCAAAGTGGCAAAACAGTCGTTTCGTCTCTCCTTCCTTCCTTCGCTCCTCCCCTCCCAACACCAACACAATTTAAGCCCCAAACTACTCATCTCTCTTGCAACCAGTAGCAAAAATGCCCCAGCCTTGCCGAGGCTAACCTAACCAGCCGTGGCATTGCGTACAACGAGACGCGTTCATTCGCTCTGCTTGCTGCTCATATTTGTGACATAAATAAGCTAAGCCATCCAGCCAGCTAGGCCAAACAGAGTGTGGGCGAGAGTGAACTGGCCAAGAGTCGAGTCGTGTTGAGTTTGTGGGCAAATATGACCCGGCTTACAATACGGAATCAACAACGCGCACAGTGTCCCAACATTTGTTGTATTTTTAAGTTATTAAGCTATTAAGTTGTGATTATTCATACTCCTTAACGATCGTTTTTAACTTATTTATCGCTATTTAGCATCTTTTTTAGCTTAACCTTAGAAAGTACTTCCAACACCGGTTACACTGTAATCAACGTCATCATCAACTTCTCAGGAGTCGATGTCATGAAGCGCGCGCAATGCGTTTCGTTTCGTTTGGTTTGGTTGTGTTTGAGGGGTCGCTCGGCTCGGTTAGTTGAGTTGCATGCAAAATGGCTGTTGGAAAAAAAAAAAAAAAAAATATTGCTGCTAGTTTTGAGTTATATTTGCGTAGGTGTGCGGCGTGCGTGTGTTTGTGTGTGTGTGTTCGTCATAGCCTGTAGAAGTGGCCGCACTTTAGTCGTTGCTGGCAGCCTGCAGCTTTTGCAGTATGCTTTATGTTTTCAAATTAAAGTCGAAAGCGTGGCAACACTTAATGTGCGCCACTAGAAGCAGATTAGTTGCATTAAGCTGCCGTGCCCCTTTCCCCATCCTGAGTAGTATACAGTCTTGGACCACTCAAGCCTGGTCCATGGTTATATTAATGCTTGAAATGAAAACGTAAAATAGTGAAAAAGGGTGTTGGGAAAATACGCAAAGGTGGTATATTTAAGTTAAAGTGAACTATTTTTTGTGCAATAATTTAAATTAAAATTGAATTAAACTTGTGAAAACTTTCTTTTGGTATAAGGAAATAGCTGCAAACCTAATAAAGATAAGCTTTCAATTAAAGAGTTGAATCTAGTGGAAAAAGTGATGAGAAAGTATCACAAAATTAATCAAATATCTTACAAACAATGGGTAATGCATATACCTTGATATATCCATTTAGATTGATTAGTTTTGATAGGTGAAAATATTTAATAGCTCTAAGGTCAAACAGAAAGTCTTTATTGACTAAGTTTAAATGAAAGTTTGTTTGAAAGTAAATTGAAGTTATAACACAACTTTGTTAAACAGTTTCTGATTTTCATCGCAATTTCGTTGGTTTAACATAAATTTATTTATTATTTTTGGTTGTTGACTGCCGCGCAATATCGTTCTCTTTCTGACTAAACATTTCGTGCTCAACTAAAAGTCATTGCTGCATTTGCAGTGGCAACAAAAAGTGGCATAGGATTGCAAGTAGGTGGGGTGTGGTGGGGTGGGGTTGAGTGGGGTTGGAATGCTTTTAAGCCAAACAACTCTGAGTCCATTGGCGGTGAGCCATAGATATTGCCGCCAGCAGCGGCAACAACATCTACACGCATCAAATTCAATGAATTTTAAATTTTTATCAGTGCTCTCTCTCCCTCTCCTTCTCTCCCTCTTTCTTTCTCTGTCTCCTAAGGGGTAGCAGTGTTGGTTGTTTTTGTTGTTTGACTGCAACTGGGATTATGATAATATAGCTCAAGTGCAGTTAGCTTTTGCTATTGCAGCTGCAATAATAATCATAATAATAATGCTGCTGTTGGTGCCACAAGCGTCGGCATCTACTCCACCGTTTATATTTGATAACGATGATGATGCAGCTCGTTCTCTCTATCTCTCTCTCTCTCTCTCTCTCTCTCTCTCTCTCGCTGTTTCTGTTTGGGTTTGACTTCTGAAATTGGAATGAAATTGCAGCACGTAATGCTTAAAAAGTGTGGCAAATATCGCATAAAAGAGTAGAATCCCCCTTCAACCCTCCACTCCTCAATCTCTGCGCAATTTGGAATGAAATGCACCTCATTATAATTTTGCCATAATGCTTAAAATACTACAAATGCTTGCTATCGAACAATATTGTGGTCCTTAAACTGTTATATTTAAAATAATGTTTGATGCTGATGATAATAATGCTTAAATAAAAGAGCCACAAACCTATTTTTTAAATCCTTTGCAATAACAAACATAATAAATATACAGAACAGTGTTTCGAGTTCTTGTTTGTGCTGTATTTTCTCTATAAACAGTTTAATTATAATTTTTAATTGATTTCCAAGCCCGGCACAATAATAATAATAATTGTTGTATGTTATAATAATAAACATAATTTTTTGGTTCTGCCAATTATAAACAATAAAACGTATTTTGCCTCTTCAATGATGCGATCAAATAATATTGCAATTATTCGCAACAATTCACAATATATATATATATATATATATATATATATATAAATATTTGTGCTGTCTGCCTCCTGCTGGCAAACCCATTTTTTAAAGTGCTTAAAGTTAAGGTCAAAATTGTTTTAAATTCCAAATCGATAACAGAAATTGATAACGCATTAGGTTAAAGCTTCACTTCGCTTATAGATACAAATTAAAATGCTTAGCTTTCTTATTAGCTTTCCTTAATAAAATACACTGAACTATAACATATTATAGTTTCTACTCAACCTTTTTGAATATAGTTAGAAAGTACACCGAACTCTAACATATAATAGATAATTTCATTGCAAATATACACTCGAAAAATTTTGTATCTGTTTCATAGTTAAACTTAACTATAATTTATAGTTTGTTTCGCTAACTTTTCAGTTTACATTAAAGCGTGTAAAAAATTGGATTTTAATGAAGCGCAATTAGGACAAATATATTATTAACTAGTGGTTGTTTATTGTTGTCTGTTTTAAAGAGGGTAACAGTTGCAGTTGCAGTTACATTTAATGTTGCAACTGCAACCAATTGCATATTTGATAACAATTAATGCAGCATTTTGTGTTTGTGTGTTGTGCAAATAAATTAGCTAGACTAAATGGTATGCATCTACCACGCCCACACCAGACCGCCTCTCACACCCTGCGGCAATTACGAAACAGAGAAAAGTTTCCGCGTTTTATCTCAAAATTATAATTTATTCAAAATTAATTGTGCATTGTTAAATAAGCAAGCGATGCTTACGAAGAACAGACCCATCTCTTTCTGTCTCTCTCCCTCCGCTGGTCACTGATCTTGCGCCCTTCACCCACTTGTGTGTGACACCAACACCACCACCCACCCAACCACCCATCAACCTGTTTAATGTGTCTGGCATTGCTTAGCCTCGGAAACCTTGTCATTTGTCATGTGATAGTCAAGTGGTTGACGCCGAAGCCCCGACACTGAGGTTTCCAATTACACCTTAGGTATTGCGAATGTGTGTGTTGTGTGTGCTTTGAAGGTTTGCTCTGTGGTCTTGCAAGCGTTTCCGCATTGTGTTCTCTTCACGCTGCGATTAACTTACCAAGGCCAAGTCTAAAAAGTCTAATTGAATTATAGAACTTAAGATAAACTAGTTTTGAATGCATTGTTAACTTCTTTTCTCTTCTCTCTCTTCTTTTGACTTTACAGAACGCAAACTGTTTGTTGGCATGCTAAACAAGAAACTGAACGAGAACGACGTACGTAAATTATTTGAAGTTCACGGTGGCATTGAGGAGTGCACGGTGCTGCGTGATCAGAACGGTCAGAGCAAGGGTTGTGCCTTTGTCACATTCTCAACAAAACACGCTGCCATCTCGGCCATTAAAGTGGTAAGTAATCAAGTATTTGAACGAAAACTAAAAACTAATCATTATCATTATCCTCCTACCGTTTTGTAGACCTTGAGTCAAAACAAAATCATGGAGGGATGCACATCGCCGCTGGTTGTTAAATTTGCCGATACACAAAAGGAGAAGGAACAAAAGAAGATACAGCAAATCCAAGCGAATTTATGGAATCTTGCAACCAATATCAATATACCGTTGGGCCAAACGGCAACAACCGTGTCCACACCAATACTGCCAAACCCACCGCAACAACCGTCACCAGTTTTGGGTGCCGATGCTCTAACACCAGCCAGCATTCAATTGTTGCAACAACTGCAAACAGTTGGACTGCAACAACAGCTGCTGCAAGGCAAGCTTAAACAAACAAACAAACACAACACAAACACATTAAAGCTTAACTAATTTACATTTTCTTATCAGCACTCACAGGTTTGGGTGCCGCACAGCAAAATAATTCGTCGCAGGATACGGCAAATGCTGCAGCAGCAGCAGCAGCAGCTGGTCTCTTAAATCCACTCTCCGTACAGAATCTGGCTGCAATTGCGGCAATGACACAACCGAATCTTACCAATTCGGCCAACTCACCGGGCACTGCTCAGTTAACCAACACGGCGGCACTTTTATGTAAGTCGATAAGAAAAAAGCTCTTAAATGCCTATTTTTCTTACCCCATTTAACAAACTAATCAACTAATTTCCATTTCTGTTTCCGCCATTTGAGTTTGGCCAGCATCAAAACGTAAATCCGCCATTTCACAAAATGTATCTGTGTCAGCTTTTTTTTTTTTTTTGACAGCTGCCAAATGAAATTTTAATGTGAAAATGTGTTATCCGTTTTTACCTTCTTATTTCCTTTTTTTTTTACTGCTTATTTCTCTGCCTATCGATTTATACTTATTTTTAGACGCCTGTCGCTTAAGTTTACAAGTTTTAATTGTAATACTCAATCCTTTTTCCTAGCTGTCTTAATTTGTCTTTGAGAATATTCAGTGAGTTCACTTAATGTCGAAATTATTTCGCTTGAGTGAATTTGATTTATTTCTAATCGAATTAAAGTTAAGATACAAATAGTTTACCTTTAGCTAACAAATAACAATTTTGCTTCTCTTTCTTTCTCTCTCTCTCTCTCTCTCTCTTTCATTCATAAATGCTTACGAACCTTAAATGTGTGTGGATATATATATACAAATATTGTGTGTTATACTTGTTTATGTTTATGTGTATTTTGTGTATAAAGCAGGTCTGTTAAGAAAAAAGGCAGCTGCCAAATTATCGAGTGAGCTGCACACTACGAAAAAAAAGAAAAGTAAGTGAAAAAGTGTATTTTCGATTTGTCATTTGGATGAATAATTCAGCTCTCGCTGATTTTGACAAATTTCGTTTTCGTTTTTGCTGTCTCGTTTTCACATTTCCTTATTAATGCAAAGAAAAAATCTTTATAATTCTTATTTACTTGGCATTTAAAGTAAACGAAGCATCTCTTGATTCACTTTTTTGCGTTATGCAATGCCGCTCGCTCACGTGGCTTGGCTGGCTGCTGTGCTTTACGTTGTCGTTTACGTCACGCGCCAAACGTTGATGGCCGTTAAGCGGCAACAGCCAGAAACAGCCAGAAGCCGTTGAACTGAACGTGAACGTGAAGTGAACAAAATAACAAGTTACACTCGCTTCAGAAATTAACAACACGGAACATATTGCACAAGTGTAGCAAGCAACAGCAGCAGCAGCAGCAGCTCGAACAACCAAAAGGGCAGTTACGACGGAGGGTTGGGAGAACTTTGGCCTCATTGACTTTTAGCTGCGATTCGCTTTGGAGGCAAATTGCAATGCTTGAAGTTTCACTTGCTGCTGCTGCTTGTGCTTGTGCTTGTATCACGTGGCACACACACACACACAGACTCTGACTCAATTGGAGGCTCAGGATTACTAAATAAAAGAACAGTTACTATAAAGCAGAGGCACCTTCCTCAACCCCCTTCTTCACTCACCTCGTGCTCCATCCCATCCATCTGTTGCCATAAAAACGAATATACGAGTGCCGCAAAGAATTATGGCCTATCGCTTGCAATTTTCAATAGAACCAAAAAAAAATATCTAGGGCAAAGTAAAAGGTAAAAAAAAGCAAAAACATAAACATTCAACTGCAGCACGAATATAAAATATTTTTCTAAAGGAGAAGTTAAAAGTTTTTTTATAATTTTAAATTGAATTCTAAAGAATTTCGGTATCACTTTGAAACGTTTCAAATTTTGTACCAACTATTTTTTAAAAACTCAAAAAATCTCTTTTTATACCCTGATCCCGTTAAAAATGGGTAAAAAGGGTATAATGGTTTTGTGCAAAAGTATGTAAAAGGCAGAAGGAAGCATCTCCGACCCCATAAAGTATATATATTCTTGATCAGCATCAACAGTCGAGTCGTTATAGCCATGTTTGCCTGTCCGTCCGTCTGCAGTATGTAGTATTCGCGTACACACATACACACATACTTGCAAGCACTGACTGTACACGTTGAGTATAGAATTCAGGGTATCTAGGGTATCTAGTCGAGATATTTCGACTAGAGCCTTCTTACTTGTTTGAATCTTTAATTGTAAAGAAACTTAGAAACATTTGACTATTCACACACAAAACACGATTATTGTGCCTTGAAAGTCTTAAGAGCGTTTTCCAAAAGTAATTGAGATTAAAATCAACTTGAAACACATTTAATTTCTGGTTTTTAGGTTGTGTGCGGAAATTTCATTACTAATTCATTTCCGCTTTTCTACACATCTTCGTAGCTGCTGTTCTTAAATATTTTAAGCACGAAATTGCCCCAAAAAGAAAAAAAGAAGTAAAATCAACACCAACTTCGCTTCCCTTCTTGACCCTGCGAAAATTTGTTGCTCTTGGCTTAAGCTGTGCATTATGAAGTTAATTTCGTGAACAGCAGCAAACCGTGAAAAAAAAAATGTAGCTGACTTAACCAGAAGGAGAAATGCCAAAAATATAAGAAAAGCTTTCTTATTTAAGCGGGATTTTTGCTTATGTTGTGTTGTGTCTGCCTAAACTATAAGTTCACGATTGCTATATGCCACGCCTACTTCTTATTAGCCATCTTTCTTCCTCCCTTGTGCACTTGTGCGTTCTCTTTACGTGCCACTTGAAAGATTTCCGGATTCCACTCAATTTAATGAAATATTAAAAAATACTTGTTGGGAAAAGGAAAAATCTTCAATTACATTGGGGAAGTGAAAACATAAAAAAAACATGCACAACAAGATGCGCCTATTTGCCATACTGTATCCTTCCCCCATTTTGTTTTGTATTGCCCATAATAAATGAACAAAGAAATGTACTAGAAAATTTGTTTGGGTTTGTTTTAGCCATTTTGCTGTTAAAGCTTGGCTCACTCTCTATTTTTGTTGTTTGTTGTTTGGTTGGTTGTTGACCAACCGAAACATAAACTCAACAACAAAATCACTTTTGAAGTTCACTTTTGGGCTATGCTTTTGTTGTTGTTGTTTTTGTTGTTGCTGTTGTCAGTTGCAAGTTGACCATGTTTCTATATACTCTACAAATTGTTGTTGTTGTTCTTGTTGTTGTAAAAATGGCCCAAAACCAAATGGCGCTTGAGGCTTTTGTGTTAGCTGCAAATTGTTTATGGCAAACGCATCGCAACGCAAAACTCGTTGCAAAATATACCCAAAAATTGTGCGCCGCACACAGATTGCCTCATAATTGTTGCCAGATTTTTATCCCCATTCTCTGTGTGTGTGTCTATGTGTGTGTGCGTGTATAAATTGATATTGCAAATTGTGTTGTAAAGGGATATTTCGATAGTATCGCAAAAAAAGAGAAGAAGATTTTATGGTGTTTGACAATAGAAGTTTTTTGTGTAATTAAAGAATATGACATGGAAAATGTTCGCGTATGAAAACTTTTGACAACGAATTGTTATAAAAAACTATAGAAACTAAAAGTAAAGTAGCTAAAATTGCATAGAACTAGATTTAAATACCTTTTTCTTTTTACCGAATCTAACGCTTTAGATTCTATATATTTTATCAACTGGCAATCACAACTTGTTATTGTTCTAAAAACTCACCACAATATATATTTAAAAAACAAAAAAAACAAAAGCAGAATCTTCTAAAACCCTTTACAATCTCGAGTGCATACAATTCTAAAAAGATCTTTTGTACCAAGATACAGAAAATAAAATCGAAGAGCGAGCGAGAAGTGCAACAAACGAAAAAGTCTTAATCAAAGTTTTGTAAAGTGAAGTAAACGTAAACTATGTTGTTTATAACTCTTTGTATGATGTTTTTTTGTTGTTGTTGTTGTTGTTTTTGTTTGGGGGTTTTTGGGTAATCATCTTCGTTTTTTCCGCTTTCTCGCACACACTTTCGGAACACGTTATCCACTCTGTTTTCAACATGGCTCTCCATTACGTTTGTTTATACACTTTTTCGCTCTTTGCACTGTGCACAATCAACAGCAGCAACAACAACTTGCAAAAGTCTTCAAGTGTGCCAACATCAACAACAACAACAACAACATAATACACAAAACTTGACTCGGAAATTTTTGCACAAATTTGCCAGCTGAAAAGTTAAGTTGCCAATGGGCCAGAATTAAAAGTAGAGAGAATACACAAAAGATGCTGCTAAAACACTAAACAATTCCAACAGACCAACACAAATATACCAAATAGTTTTAGGCGCTTCATCTGTTTGTCTGTGTGTCTGTGTGTGTGTGTGTGTGTGTTAGTTGTTTTGGTATTATTGGCCTGGCGAAAAGGCTCAGTGTTTGCCTCTTGGCCATGACATGTGTTGCATGCTTTATACTTGCTTACACATTCCGAGTTTTTGATCCTCCTTCTTCTACACATGCAAAAGAGTAACAACAAACAATTAAAAACAATTTCTTCAATTTCTTTTCAAATATGCAAAACTTTTTTTGTGAAGTTGTTGGTTATAGCTTTCAGCTTTAGCTACATTTGGTGTTTGATACTTTTTGTGTGTGTGGGTGTGTTTTTGTGTAATGCTCTGTTTTTGGGAGGGAAAAGGGTATATACAAGGACAGATACTTATTGATTAGTTTGTGAAGAAAGAAGAAAAGTTTGATTTGATTATTCATTTTAATTTGAATCAACATTCAAATTACTCCTGAAAAAAGTCTCTTATTGTTATTTAACTAAGAACAGAGTATTTCTTACATCTCGATCTTGCAACCCTACAGCAAACACACACATATGCACACACACACAAGTTGTGCTCTGCTCTTCAGTTTGGCAAGCTGTTAAATTAATAATGTAGCTTCCCTCACCTTGACTAAAAAATTGATTGCAACACCTAAAGTCAAAGTGTGTGTGTGTGTGTGTGTGGGTGTGGGTGTGGGTGTGGGAAGAAGAAGAAGTGAACTCCTGATGCTGCTTTTGCACATGGGTAAAAACTTTTGAAATTAAATCTGTAAAATCTCGCAAAAGTTTCGACAGCGTCTTTGTGTGTATAAGTTCTTTGAAGAACTTTTCGTATAATTTTGTATGGCATGGAAATATTTTTCAACTTGCCAGCAAAAATGCAAACTTTCAACTCTCTTTTCTCTCTCTCTCCCTCTTCGTACACAAAAAGTCGTCATGGCGAGCTGACATCATAACTTGTTATTAGCCAAATTAGTTATCAAATGCACTGGACGCTCATTGTCAGCGACCACACACACAGACACACATACTGCTGATACACACACACACACACACAGACACACATACTGCTGATACACACACACACACACATATATTGAAATGCAAAACTCATTAATAACAAGCACTTTAGGACACACAGAGTTTGTGGGGTCGCCGTAGAGGGGAAGGGGGTGACGTGTCGCGAACTAAAAACTGAACTGCACAAACCACAAAATTGCATTCCATGACGACGGCGGGGCTAACATCGAAGGGGGGTGGGGCAAAACAACAACTAAATAACAAACAACAGGCGTCAAATTACACAAAACACAAACCAGACCTCTAAACACACACACACACACACACACACAAACACACACACACAGTGATACAGATGGGTGCCACATGGCGTATGAACAACAAATTAATTTCAGATTTATACTTAAATATGTTTGTATATTGTTTTTGTGGATTTTCGTATATGTGTGTGTTGTGTGTGTGTTCAAAATATAATCAAATGTCGCCCACGTGGCGTGTAAAGTTCGATGATTAATTACGTCTGACGAAGAGTTGCGTCAGTTAGTAAGGGGGGGGAAAAGGGAGTACTGATTGACACTACAGAGGTCAAAAGCTAAACAAATAAATCATTGAGTGCATGAAGCGAATTTTAAATAATGTGTAGCAACAAAGAAAACTTTAAATAATAATAATACTACTAAATATATTTAAGCCTAAGCAGTTTTTCATTAACTAAGGTAAATTGTTCCAGGCACTAACGAATTCACTCTCTCCTATAACTAACAAACTACACACACACACACACATAACACACACGCATAACACACACGTATATTAAAACGCAAAGCGATTTTAATTTCGTAATGGCAGATTTTGGGTTACACCAAAATGTAATTTACTCTGCCGTCTCTACACTGACACACGACTAACTAAACTTGCAA
Organism: Scaptomyza cyrtandrae; assembly: GCA_035044605.1. NCBI lineage: Eukaryota > Metazoa > Arthropoda > Insecta > Diptera > Drosophilidae > Scaptomyza > Scaptomyza cyrtandrae. The sequence goes on along the minus strand of JAWNNS010000650.1, from coordinate 1,467,935 downwards.
CGCACGCAACATTTATTTATCTATCTATAATATATATATATAATTTATCTGTTTGATTTTTCACAGGGTCTGATCCGAATCCACTGGCATCGGCGTATATGTCAACAGCCGCTGGTTTACCGCAATTTGGAAGCTCCGCCGCCCTGTCCACCTCACCCCTGGCCAGCGTTGCGCTGAGCGCCGCTGCGGCTGCTGCTGCGGGCAAACAGATTGAAGGTGAGTGACGATTGGGTTTGGGTAAGGTGGTATGTTAGGGTGTGTAATCTCTCTGGTAAGGGATTGCAATTGGGTTTGTTGGTGTCATTGAATCGGATGAGCATGTGAATGCGAATTTCATCTAGTGTGGATGCAACATAATGTTGTAGTTGTTAAAAGGGCATTTGCCGGTCGTTAATATTCTCTTTGAGCATCTCTACTTGTTTTTACCACTGCTGCTGCTGCTGCTACTGCTGCTGCTGCTGTTGCACACAAATAGAAATGTCTAAATGCTCGACATTTTGATAAATGCTCTCAAATGTCCTGTCAAGCATTCCCGTATAGTCAGACGGAGAGTCAGTTCGTCATTCAGTCAGTTTCTCATTCAGTTGAGTATTACATAAAACTAAATGTTGCAGTTTTTGCTAGCTGCTAGCTGCTGGCTGCTGGCTGCTGTTGCAACTACAACTATTGCTGTTGTATGTTGTTGTTGCAACATCAAATGCATTAACCCGCTCATCGCTGTCAGCGTCATTCGCATTCGCATTCTCCCATCCATTCTGCGGTTTTGCTGCTGCCACCGAAGCTGCCTTTTGCGCTGCGCCTGTCATGCAACCCGTTTCGTTGTCAATCTACTTAGTTATTTGCTGCTGCTGTTGCAGGATTAATCTTTCATTAGTATGTGTGTGTGTGTTTGTGTGTGTGCGTGGAAGTTACTATTGGGAAAAAGCTCTATGTGAAAAAAATAAAAATGATGGCTGTTGCATGGTTGAAATCATTTATCAAACAGTTATTGGGGCCAGTTGTCAGTGTTTGGGAAAAAAGACATTAAAAAATTGCTGAGAAAAGGATAAAACTGATGGGTTTAAAGCGTGGTAAGAAAAAAAGAAAGATTGTGTTTATTACGAGCCTTAAACTCAACTGAAATGAACAGGAAAATAGATAGATTATATAAAGATATATATATATATAATACAGCTTAACGTTATCTGTAAGTATTTCTTACATTCTTCCTTTTACTTACCACAATACTCTTAAACAAAACTAAAATCGTTTCCAAGACTCGTCTCAGTTTTCAAAGCCCCAACAAATTCGACTTTAAAACAGTTTCTTAGATACAAATCCACACTTGTGTGTGCCTTTCAATGCGAAGCAGCAGTCAGAGATAAGAAAAATCAATAGGATCAATCATCTTATACTACATTTCCTTGACACAAATGCATTTTCTAAAGGGGTTGGGGTTGGTGTTGAGGGGAGGATTGCTTTGGATTCGAAACTAATGCGAATTTATCTGAACGGGCATTTTGCTGTAGCTTAAATTTTTATCAGCTTTTGACACAGTGTAAATATTACACACACTTGACACACAATTCCATTAGTCAGACGTGAAATGTCGATATCACAAAATATTGCTCCACACAGCAGCCAAAAAAAAAAAACAAACAAACATACAAACAAGGAGAGCGAACTGCGCCTTGGCACACATAACATTAAAGTTACAGTGGCATATAGCGAAAACGATTTGGTTGGTGGGAGGAGGAGAAGTTAAGGAGTAGGGTTGTCGCATGTCAGTGCTAAGCAGATAGGAGCCAAACAAGCAAGCAAGCGAGCGAGCGAGCGAGCAAACAAACAAAGGCGATGACGACGACGAGGAGACGATAAGAGATTGACGCGATGCTGGAGCGAAATGCAACGGAAAATGTTTTGGCGTTGCACTTTTTGCCATATTTCCGGTTACATAAGCAACAACAACACACACACACACACACATACACAAGTTGTTAGACTCTAAAGGGGGTATAAGAGGAAGCCAACATTTAGCGGGAGCGAGCTGAGCTAGTCATGCCAAATATATACACAGCCATATATATACAACACAACAAGTTTGTGAGTTGTTGTGTGAGGAGTGAAGTAATAAGTGTGTGTGTGAGTTGTAAGAAGGAAAGTAAGGTAGTGTGTGTGAGTGGAGAAGGGGAGATGCCCTTAAGTCAGGACCCAGCATGCATGCATACGGATGTTTATTATGCAGCTATGGGATTGAAATTTTAAGGAATTTATGAGCGAAAGTTGTCTACCTGAGCGCTAAACTTATTCTGTTAAACCATTGCGATCAACTTTAAGCTTTTAATGTTTGAAACATCGTTCGATTATGAATATTATAATTTAGGATATATATATACTTTCTTCCCTGTGTTAAAATCAATTGCACAACTTTTTCGCAATCTTTTTGTGACATTTTCAAAACGAAAACAGTCGAAATATCTACACACAAACCATATTTAGTATATTTATGTACATCTAACTTGAATATGTTGTGAAAAATTGTACACACACATATATATATATATATATTTTTATTTATTTTTGTTTTGTGCAGTTGGTTGACTTTTCTATTGCTGCATCTTTTACTCTGTCCCTGTCTTTGTGTGTGTTGTTGCTTGTTTGGTTTGGCTGACTCATGAAGTTGCCCCAAAAAAAAAAAACCTTTCCTTGTTGGCAACAAAAACACACATTCACAACAACAGCACACACACACATAAGCAAGTCATTCACATTCAAACAAATTGCGCATGTTATGCGACATGTGAGCTGCCATGTTTACGCCTCCTATGCTCCACCGCCTTCTTTCCTACCGCAAACACGCTTGACTGCATTTGGGTTAGAACTACTCTCCACTGATGTGTTTCTTGTTCTTCTTTACTTTTCTTTCATAAAGTGTGGCAGGAAGGAAAAAGTTATGCTGCGGTGCGGGGGATAATTAGTCTCGAATTAGTTTTTGTTGTTGTTGTTGTTGTTGTTGTTGGTGTAGGAGTCGGAGTCGGAAAAAGAATCTGTGTATCACTTAACCAAATATAATTGAGTTATAGTTCAAGATATTGATCAATGAAGTAGCGATAGATGAACTTTGGCAAGAAGTTTGCATTGTTGGATTGTTTAAGGTGAAAGATTGTGGAATAAAAATGAATATTATAGTAATGATATGTAATGGATCACGAAAACCTTATCTCAAGATTAGCAAACATAGAAATCCTCAATCCAAAGCTACTACTATCGCATTCTGTATAAACTGTTTCAACTCTTTGCTTTCATCTATTATTCACGCTCGTGCTTAACTGCTTGTTAACTGTAGCATACATTATAGCGTTTCGTCTCGGTTCGTCTCGCTGGTTTATAAATTCAGTTAACTCGAAATCATTATGTTACATCCACCCACCCCACATTATGCCGCACTGCATTGCGTTGCAAGCCAACCAGCCACAAAACCAAATGTTATATATATGTAACAAATTTAACCACACGGTTTCCTATTTTATTTTATTCCTCTTTTTTTTTTCGTGGCTTCTTTTTTGCACACCACAAATAAACTTCCTGTTTTGTTTTTTCTTCTTTTTCTGGCTTTGCTATATGCCAGTTTTTGTATGTGTGTCTCTGTGTGTGTGTGTGTGTGCGAAAAACGATTTCCTATATTGCATTTTCCTCTTCCGTTGAGCAAAGATGCCGCATCCGTTACCACAGCTTCTTGTCTCCTTCTATTCCTGCTGCGTCCTTTCTAGTCATCTTTTTTCTTCTTCTATAGTTCTTCATATTGATGCACATGCACACAAACACAGGGAGAGATGTATGTTTATAGTATGTATATATATGTTTTTTTTCCTCTCTCTTTCAAACATGTTTGCTAACAAGCAGAGCAAGGCCAACAACAACAAACATTTCTATGCGAGCAAGCTTGTTCTTCGACTTGTGTTATTGTCCGCATTTCAATTCGGATCTCAAGGGCATTTGGTTCAGCGTAAAAGTTGAATTTATTTGACAACATCTATGTATATATACATACATTTATATATATATATATATATAACATCTGTAGCTAGCTTCATTGATTTTCTCGCACACATATATAGATGCAATCTTTTCTTGAATATCTTTTGCCACATATGTCGCCAATTCTCATAATCACTCACTTTCCTTCTTAGTTATCCGCATTTCAATTGAAAGTCAAGTTCGTTCGTTGCATGTCCGGCTGAAAAGTCGCAAATCTTTTTTAACTTCATCTCTCTATCCACATGCGTCTCTCGTTCTCCCTCCCTTTGCCCCTGTCTCTCTGCACTCTGCTGCTTATTTTATATTCGCAACTTCCAGCTTTTGCACATGACTTTAATCTGCCTGCATCCGTTTTGGGTGGCCATTTTTGTTGTTGTTTGCCGACCATCGTTTGTCATTGTCATGCATATTTGTCTGCCATAGTTGTGAGTGGAGTTGAGAGCCTCGCATTTAAAAACATTTTAAAAAAATGTTACATTGTAATGCAAGTGCAAAAATATTTATATTATAATCATAAACGAATAACTTTTATATATTTTTATCAAGTTTCTGTTTCTCATTTCTGTTTTGCTTTAAACTTTTATTATTATTCGTAAAAAAAACATAGAATTATTTCACATACCTATATAATTTTATCTCCTCTCCTTCTTAAGCTCCTTTCATTTTGTAACCTTCGCCTGGTCTTTAAACAACTTTGTTCTCATCTCCTCGCACCCTTTTTCCTCCGTCTTCTCGTTGTGTTTTTTTTTTTGTGTTTTTGCTTTACACTTCCTGCTTAATTTTGTGCCTGTCGTCTGGGCCTGTCTACATGCTTATAACTTGTTTCCTGTTGTTGTTAACTCTGCTTTTGCTTCTCCTTCTGATTTTCTTTGCTGTTGCTGTTTGTTGTTGTTGTTGGTTTTGCTCATGTTGTCATTTGATAAATTTCACATGCTGAGAATTTATCGGGTGGCCCCACAGAAATTGTTGTTGCTGCTTGTTATGTTCCTCCTATTGCTATTTTGCTTTACGCCTTTTTCTTCCCCCCAACACAGATTGTAGAAATCTGCTGCATTTTTTTGCAGCAACTTCGATTTCAGATTTTGTCTTCGGGAAAGAGAGAGAAATCGTTGCCTTGATATAATATTTTTTTTTTTGCTGTAATGCTGCTTAAGAAAAGCATTTAACTTGAGCTAAAAAAACGATTTAAATGTGTAGAGATTGGGTAAAGGATTCTGAATACTAAAGTATCGCAATAAATATCTTGTGTTTAATGGTATTTAATTATCCTCTTGCCTACTATGCAAATAATAATGTTATTAATTGATATCAGCTATCCAAATGATCCTAAAAAGTTGCTTTTAAGCATAAAAAGCTGGATTCCATCTTGTTTTACTAATGATATTAAAAGGTTAAAAATCTTGACACTTAATGTTTTATATATGAAATTAATACATATACAACACACATTTACATACTCTATCCCATTGTGTTGTCCTGGCAACACTCGCAGCTTTGCTTATGATGAACTCCTTTTCTTCTTTGTTCTTTTTAACATCACACGTGTCGCTCGTTAGAGGCTTAATTCAATAGCAAAGTATTTTTTAAGCATCACTCGACTCTCGCTAATTAACAGCACCAACACACACACTCTCACAAACACACACACACAGTAACAACATGTGAAACAACAAAGCAAAGAGCAACACGAAAGCAACGAGAAAAGTCAATTAACATATATGAAAAGACACGATTTTGTATGGGCGTAGGCAATATCTTGAGGCCATAAAAGCAACAATAGCCAAGCATAACGATAGGAGGGGGTTAATTGGGATGGGAAGGGGTAGTGGGAGTGGAGGATATGAAAGGAAGCGGGTGCGTAATGCCTCTTAATTTTCTTTTCAATTTTATAATCGCATTACTCACTCTCAAGACCAGACTAACTAACACAGGCACAAAAGCAGAAGCGTTGTCCTTTGATTTTTGTCTCTCTCATGTTGTTGCAGAATTCAATCAAACTAAACGTGCTGTATCGAATAGTGATGTGCGTGGGTGGAGGGGGGAGGGGGGTGGGGTCGTGTTGCATGTGCTGCGCTCTCGCGGCAGGCCTGACAAAAGATGTATCAATGTTATTAATAGTGTTGCTGCTGCTGCTGCTGCTGTTGGCAAACTATGATGAAGTTGACATGCAACAGTATCAGCAACAGCAACGAAGAGGAGGAGATAAAGGAGAAGGCACACAAAGTTATTTGATTACAGTGCGCCATGCATTATGGGCTTATATGTATGTAGGCGTCGTGTATGGGGGGGCGTGGCTCTTGTTAGCACATGCATCAAAAGACAGCGGCTGAGCCGAGCCGGGCCAAGCATGATGTATGTACATAAATTGCTATTGCCGTTATTATCCTTGGACGAACGAACACACATTGCATTTATGATAGCGTTGATGAGCAGGCATTGCAGATTAATTACGTATACGCAGCAAAAGGATGAGAAATGAGCGGCGGCGGGTAGAGTGAGAGAGAGTAAGAAGCCTATGTGTTACTGGAAGTAAATCAGATTTTCAATATTTTATTAGTTCAATAACCAAATGAACTTTACTATCTGAATGAAGTGGTGTCTTGTGAAGACTTCAAAAACAGTTCTCCATACTTTTGTTGCCTTATGTGCTCCAACTGACATATGTCATCTGTCAATATGTAATCGGACCTTAAACTTAAAGTTCGTTTTATTTGCTATCTGTTCGACTCGCAGCGCTCAGTCAACAGTCATTTTGATGGCTCATCTCTCTTCTCTTTGGATCTTATCTCTAGCAATGAGCAATTAATTAACCTCACACACACACACACTCGCACACCCAAACACGCATAACACACACACGCACACTCAAACAGTTGAAATTTGAGCAGACAAAAGCTAAAATTATACATACTTTGAAGAGTAGAAGGAGGATGGGGAGATGGGACGAGTGCTGATTGCCAAAACGGATGCGGAAATGATGTGCCCAAGTGGCTTGCGTGTCACTCTCTCTCTCTTCCTCTTTGCCTCTGTATGTGTGTGTGTGTGACATTTTGTTTAGCAGCACGTGCCGCCAACTGTCGCTGACGTTGCATATTAACAGCTGGTGCTTGCTTGCTTGCTTGCTTCCGTACAGCAGCCTCGTTCTTGCTCGCGTCCTGCTGCGGTTTGCACTTTTCGTGCAATTTACTGTCAATGCCAGCAGCAGCAGCAGCAGCAGCAGTTGAACAGCCCAACCAAAAGTCAGCAGCTGCAACTTTTGCATCGGTTGTTGTTGTGGTTGGCTGTTGCGCTTCTATTAAGGTTTTCACTTTCGAGAGCTACTCTTAATGACGCTTTAAGCGGCATGCGGAAAAGTTACGGAAAAGTTGGCAGTTGGCATTTTGCGGTTTTTGTCAATTTGCCAGGCCCTTGCCATTATTCCAGCTAATTTTCAAGCCATTTTATAGGAAGCCAAATGGGTTTAAAAGCTAGATCAGTCTGAAGAAACTTTCAAATGGCTGAGGGAAAGTTGAAGAGTTTTAAAAAATGTCTAGAAAGAGTTGGGATATCAAATGTTCCATTAATTCATTAACTTAACTCTGTTATTCTGTTTGTCTTTGCAGGACCTGAAGGCTGTAATCTATTCATATATCATTTGCCGCAGGAGTTTACGGATACGGATCTAGCATCGACGTTCCTGCCATTTGGCAATGTCATTTCGGCCAAGGTGTTCATTGATAAGCAAACGAGTCTCTCCAAATGCTTTGGATTCGTTTCATTTGATAACCCCGAATCGGCACAGATGGCCATTAAAGCAATGAATGGCTTTCAGGTGGGCACCAAACGTTTAAAGGTGCAGTTGAAAAAGCCCAAGGATGCTTCGAAACCCTACTAGCCACAGCTAAGACCAGCGTCATGAGGAGAAAAGAAGAAGAACATCAAACAACAAGAAATGAACAAAAATCAACAACAAGAACAACAACAATAGCTAAAAGAGCAACAAGAAGAAGAGAATTTTTAATAAGAAGAATCCAACCGAATTTTTTGTCAAATGGAGTAGTTTAATCACATTTAAAAACGAGTTAACCGTGTGGAGCGCGCGTGTTTCAAGTATAAAACCAAAAAACAAAAAAACAAAAAAAAAACCCAGTCAAGAAACCTACGTTGTACGTATTAACCCTTCCTATATAAAAATAAAAAAAACCTTAAAAAAAATACAATATGAAAGACATGAATTTGTGCCCAAAACAAAAAAAGAGACCACACCAATATGTATATCTATTTCGCACGTTAAATGTTGAAGTTAAACAATAATTCGTTAATCGATACCCTATAATTTAAAGAACCTTAATTTAGCGTTTAGTTTATACTATATATATATATATATATATTTGTCAAACACTTTTTGTTTGTTACGCTTCTGAAGAAAACAACCTTTAACGACACTTTTGATTTTGTTTTAAGCTGTTGTCGTACACTCAAAAAAAATATTTTAACTAAAAAGAAAAAAAATCATTTATCTTTTGTACACACATTTCAAATTTTGATCGAATATGACTCACTAAAAATATTTAATCTGTTTCAAGTGTTAGTTTTTTAAGTTTCACACATAACAAGAACAACAAAAAACAAAAAGAAAAAGAAAGAGAAAGAGAAGAAATCTTATTGAAAAAACGATGTATTTAAAATACTTTAATCCCCCCCCCCCCCCCCCCCCCCAAACATACATACTACTTGTCTCTGTTTCATTTGTTCATCTCATGGATGTCAAGTCTCTCAAGTCACAAGTTTTGAATTTTGTTTCTTGAATTTCTGAAGTTCTCAACTACTTATAGTATATATTGAACACACATCTTACACACATAACTCTATATCTATATATATATTTATATTTGGTTACTTTGTTTTGTTAAATGGATTAACTTTATTTTCTTTATACGCTCAATGCGTATAAATTTATATTTTATAAGTGCCTTTAATTGAATTGTTTAAAACCAAAAACTAAAAAGAAAAAAAAAATACCAAAATTTTTTTATTTGTACTGAATGGAAAGAACAATGTTTATTTTTTTTTGTTATACTTTATGATCATTACTATAACTATAATCATTATAAATATTTCGTTTAGTTTTAGTGCGCTACAAAATTGTTTAGTATTAATGTCAGAAAAAAAAAATAACAACAAAAGCAAAAATATTTAATTTGATTTTGTTTAATGATTTCAAACCATGAATTTTTTAAAGAACAAACTCAACAATATGTAACTCCTATTTTATATATATATGTACACTCAAATGAAGTTTCACTTTTTAGTTTTATTTTTCTTTCATTTTTGGTAGTATTTATGTAATACATCATATCAATTTTTTCAGTGTTCTTTTTGTATTCATTTCAAAATGTCGAAAAAAATATCATTTTGTAGTTTAGCTTGTAGAACCTATATATATTTGTATAGTTTATATTTATATATATCACAATTTTGTTCACACATACACACACACACACACACACACACACATACACTTGCATATCTACATACATATATATAAATAAAGTTTTGTTTTCTGTTTCAAAAATGCACAATGATCGCAACTATTTGTCTCTTTTTATATCAATGATGTAATAATGTTTTATTTGTTTTTTATGTTTTTGACAAACTTTCTTAATCGATTTTCAATATCTTTTCTTATCCATTTAGATACCAAGTTGACGTTTCTAATATTCCTAAGTTATAATCAAGTGCTGATGCGAACGAGAGTCACAAGGTGAGCCTTATTACAGAAGAGAAAACCTATATATATTTGCGATTATTGATACTCTTTCGTTTCAGTTGTTTGCTGTCGTTATATTTGGTCCCCAATTATACATATATATAGATATATATTCATGTACATATTAATATATGCTGCCCATCAAAAAATTGCTGTCACATACAAATTCGCAACAAGTGTAAATTTTTAGCGCCTATCCTACATATATACATACCATATATACATACATAATATGTATATATATGTATATAAATTGAAAAGATAGAAACGAAAACACCTTTCTAATGCCATTTTTAATAAAGCTTGCGAAGCAAAAATTTTTAACAAAAGTAAAAAACTAAAAGTCAAACAAAAATAATAATCTAGCATAATGTTTGTGTGGTTTTTAAGTTTATTTTATAATTTGTAGTTGAAACAAAAGCATTGACAAATCAAAGTTTGGAATACAATTGTGCTAATAAGTTACAGACGGAGAGAGAGAGAGAGAGAGAGAGAAAGAGTGTTGCCAGATCAATTTTTGGAGGAAAAAAGCTAAAAGTTTTATTTAGCGTTTGGCATTTTTGTGCAGATTTATGGTAAACTCGAGCTTGTTAGCTAATTGACTTACTGAAATAATATATCCAGGCTTTAGCTAGTTTTTTTTGTTTGTTTGTTATTTTGTTTTAGCAAATCTATTGAAACAATAATTTTAGAACTAGAGCTAATTACACATATATATATATACATATATTGTCCTATGTATTGATGTAACCCTAACTGTGCATTTCTATCTGAATGTGGCTTTAATCTAGAAAACTAAAAAAAAAAAACGAAAAAAAAAACAAAATATGAAATAAATATTTATAAACTTGATAATTGTTCTCAAATGCTTCTTTCCATGCATCAAAAAAAAAAAATTGTAATAAAATTAAATAAGCGTTTTTGTCGGTGTGTAATAAAATGTAAAAAACGATGTAAGTGTAATTTTTTAGAGAAACAAAGCAAGGCTGTGTATTCTAATTAGATTTTAAGTGTATACGTAATCATCATTTGATAAACAACAACAAATATGTGCGCAATAATTTTAAATACATTATTTATTGTCATAAAAAATAATTTGCTGATTCACGATGTCAAATCGAAAGCGAGAACGTAAAAGTCTAGTGATAACTGCCATCTAGTTAAGTCTCCCAATAAATAAAATGTGTAATATTGTATAAATCCATTAATGTATATTCACCTAAACACACACACACACACAAACAAACGAAAACTAAATCAATAAAAAGGTGTCATGATTTTTTATAAAAAAAAAATAAAATAAAAATATGAAAGATAATAAATTATTTTTATGAAAATGTAGCTCGAAAGATAAACTTACACGGCTTGCCAAGAGCAATTTATCAAAAAAAAAAAGTCTAGCGAAGCAGAAAACTTTTGGACAAACTTTTTTGTGCCCCAAATGTAAGAAAACATACACAAAATGTTTGACGTCGTGAGCGTAACTAAAGAAAACTTCAACAACAAACGAAATATTTTGCTAAACTTGCGATTTGCATATGGAAAAAGTTTATGCCAATTGTAAATGTGGCTGTGTTTGTGTTTCGGCTGCAAAAACTAAAACGACGACGACGACGACGACAGCAACATGTATACATATTTAACAACTACGTGCCGCATCGGCTCCCAGATCCATCTGCTGTATGTACTCCATCACTAGCTTCTATCCTCCCCTCCTTCCTTCCTTGTTTCATAATCCAAATCCGAGTCGAATCTTAACGCAAGATTTATTTCTATTTAAATCATGCGTGGAAAAGTTTTAGTTGCTTGTGAAATGTTTGAGGGTCTTGGGAGTTGGAGAGTCGAAGATGGAAAGAACAACAACAGCACAAGGTATTCATTATTTTATTTTGGCATATTCAAATATTTTGGCTTTTGATTAGGATAAAAGTTTTTTGTTTTCATTTTTGTGCATTTTTCCTTTGCAAAAGAATATTTGTTAGCCTGTTAAATTGAATTTTGACATCCTGATAAGCAGTGAAGCAACTATCGAATCATATTAGGCATGGCGAAAAGGATATTGATTTATTTCTCAAGTTAAGAAACTTCCTTTCAAGCATTAAGACAGAAAACTTGCAAAACTGTTAAAGGAATCTTTTGTAAATTGCTCAAAACACGATTCGTTAAAGCAATAAAAAATGGCGAAACGTGAGCATCTGTAGCAGAATCATGGCCATAAATGGACGTCGTTAGGAGCCGTGTGGAATTGGTTTCAATAAAGCTGCTTCTTCCCCTTCCACATCATCTCTCTCTCTCTCTTTAACTGGTTATCTGTTCGTTGTGTGTTCGATGTGCGATGTGTTTCGACCTAAGCAGATTAGTAAAGTTTGTAATTACGTTGGTAATTGATTAGGTTCGAACAACAAACTGCTAATAAGATTATTGCAGTCGAGAACAAACCGAGCTGAAAAAACAACTCAAATCAGATGAGAGCAACAACAACAACAACAACAACAACAGGGATCCAAAAACCCAAACACGCAACAACAATTGAAGCGATTTGTGGCACAAGTTTTGCATGAAGCAGCATCCTGCTGCTGACGAAACGACGCTGCCTTTCGTTTCGCTTCTCCCACTCTGTATATTTATCGCTGGCTCGTTCTCACGCTTGTTTGCACAATCTGCGGCTATCGTAGAATGGTGGGTGTGTTGGTGGATGGAGAGAGAGTGGATTGGGAGGGGGAGGAGTTGGTTTTTGGGCCGCAGTAAGCTCACGCAAGCCGGAAGAACAACAATCGACCGCCGAAATAACAATGGCTTTGGTGCGTTTGCCAGTTTTGGCATTGGGCGTATTGTTAATGGCATTGCATGCACACACCCATACAAACACAAACACACAGATAGAAACACAAACAATTTAGAAGCATTGCAGCGTGTGCAAACAATCAGTGTTTCTCAACTCAAACCCATTCTCAGCTTGAAGATGGACAAATGTCTCGTCCTCATATTCCCTTTTGCTCTCAAAACGGAAACGGAAGTGCAAGTGCATGAACAGTGCTACGTTCATGTGTTTGTGTGTGTGTGTGCGTGAGATAAAAGCCTGGACCTGGGCAATGGAAAGCCGCAAAAGGATATCAGTCGCTGTCATTGTCTCGATCGGCTTTCAGTTGCTGATTAAAATCCACAGGCCTCCGCCAGGTTTGCTTGTCCAGCTACTATTTCCTGCTATTGTCCGACAGCATGCTGCCAGCCAGCGGCCATCGATCACACTCAAAATGACGCTCAAATAACGGTTAAGCACACACACACACACACTGAAGTAAAGCGAATTTGATTTGCCAGAGGGCAAGAAAAAAGTGCTTCAAAGCGGAGTTAGCCAAGGCCTTTATACCCTTGCAGAACCAAGAAACAAATGTCAACACTCCTTAAGGGTAACGGGGTATATAGCCCAAATATGTAGCTATAGTTCCTTATGGAAACAATAAAGCACCTTCACAAGTTCCAAACTTGTAGGTTTTCTGGTTTGTGAATTGGAAACGCTCATACGCTTTCTTCAAGGGTATAACAGAGGGATATAGAAGAACAAATGATATGTGTCCCGTTTGGGGATTGCAACTACAATTTTGCACGTGAACACGCTCGTCCTTCGCTCGCAGGTTTTCGCTGGTCGTACTGCTGTGCTATGGCATATCACTTCCAGTTCACTTGACAGATATCGGCAGGATGGCTCGGCGGAATAGAAGGGGCGTGGCAGAAGCTTCGCATTGCATTTTGCCCGCCATTTCGCTTGGCTGAATGCGCTTCAGCTTCAGATGCGGGACACTGCTCGTAAGCTAGTTTTTTCTTTTTTTTTTTTTGGTTTTTTCCTTTTGTTTTTATTTTTTGGTTTTACTTTTTTTTTTTGTATTCCGCGCGCGCTCAATTGCAAATGCATTGCCAATCCCAAATGCTACGGTTGTGATGGGTATGGCCTGTCAATGTTCCACGTTCTCGCTACTGTTTCTGTTGTTGCTTTTATATCGTTGTTGTTGTTGGCAAAATCTCGACAGCTAACCCAGTTTTAAGGTTTTTATGGTTCAGTTGTTACGTTAGAGAGTAAGAGCGCGAAAGCGAGTGAGACTGAGTGGGAGATATTGGTATGTGCTGCTCTTATGACTGGCATTTTGTGTTGCCAGTTTTGAAATCGGTTACTTGTGGTTACTGTAAATATTGCATATTGATTTGGATAAATGCACTTGGGCATTGCTGTGTCGGTGGAAGCTCAATCTATCCAACAACATATATGTATAAATAAAAAACACGGAATTACTTTTATCAATATGTATACAAATTGCAACGAAAGCTGAATATGTTATGTTTGCTTTAGACAATGACGCTGAAAGATAGAATTGAAACAAAGGAGTTCCCGATTGGCACACAGAGGATGTATGCAGAATAGAATATGCTCAAGTAAAAGTTATCACAAAATACTTTAACTAACCTCAACGAACGTTTGCAAATATATTTTGAACATCCTGACACATCTAATCATTTACATTCAAAGTCAGCTAATCAGATTTCCATAATCTGCAGACTACATTTATTTTCTTTTTATACTCTGCACCCATTAAAAAATGGTATAATGGTTTTGTGCAAAAGTATGTAACAGGCAGAAGGAAGCATCTCCGACCCCATAAAGTATATATATTCTTAATCAGCATCAACAGCCAAGTCGATTTAGCCATGTCTGTCTGTCCGTCCGTATGTATGATCGCGTCAATAAAAGAGACGACAAGAGCTAGACACTCCAGATTTGGAACATAGCGCGCCTAATCCGTAAGTTAAGTTAAGTACGCAGTGAACGCGTACACACACACACATACTTGCAAGCACTGATTGTACGCGTAAAATGTAGGGTTCAGGGTATCTTCTAGTCGGGATTTTTCGACTAGAGCCTTCTTACTTGCTTATACTGCATCTTGCTCTGGCTTTAAGTGATTTTCCAACAGCTTTCTGTGCTCGTCCAACCACACAATTTCCTGTTTTTGAATATAAAAATTTGTTATTTATTCAATTTATTTCTGCAGTCAAACTTATTTTTTTGCCCCTGTCGCTGATTACGCACCATAAAAAAAAGAAGCAAAGAAAAGCAATGAGAAAAATAAGATGAAGAAAAACAAAAACATTACAAGCAGCCGTTGCGCATTGCGAAAATCTTGCGGTAAATTCTAGCCTTTGATATCCGCGAGTCTGTAAAAGTGAACACAAAAAAAAAAACTTTGTCGTACCCAACAGAATCTTCTTCATCGTTTTGTTGTTGGTTTGGATTGGTTTGGTTGGTGAAAACAAATTGTGGGAAAATTGGAAAAACAAGTGCGGCATTAAATTTGTCATGTAACTTAAGCAATGTTGTTATTCTACTCGTTACGAATCGCGTGACCAACAAATTGCAATCACACACAGAAATCCATTCAGAAATTTGCATATCATTCACAATTATTTGAGAATATTTTGAGAATTATCACTTTTAGCTCCACAAGTATTTGGAAGTCTAGACATCGCAGCTATCCTTAAATGCAGTTCGATAGAGCTTTTCCATACGAATCCAACGCACCATGGTTTTTGAAAATACTTAAGTTTTTGGCCGATTTATACTTATATTTAGATGTTCGTCAAAAAGGACATTCGATTTTAAGCCATAACTTGGATATTTCCTTAAAGATCTTTAAGCAAAATACACTTTTGAACTCACAGCAACAAGATCTATCGATTTGCTTATAAAAATCTCCAGGATTCGCAAAAAAAAATTTTCTAAAATTTTTACAGGGGGTAGGTCAGAAAAAATTTTAAAAATTACAAAATCGTCTATAACTTGGCCATTTTAAGGACTATCCGGATGTCCTTTGGACCCCAGGTAGGCCTAGGCCAGCCGATACGAGCAAAGTAAACCAAAGGACGATAGTCCTTCAAACAGCTGAAATAAAAGGATAAATGTTTAAAGCAGAAAATTGTTTATATCTCAGTCAAATCCTAAAGGACTCGCACGTGTCCTATGTCAAACTTTTTGTTTTGACCAGGGCTACAAACTGGCCAAAGGATATTCAAATCGTCCTTGTGGTTTCCGAGAAAACAGCACTTTTATAGTTTTTTCTTATATTCGCTCGGCCAGGAGAGTGAAATTCTTACAAGTGTTTTGATTCTTAGATGACCCCATAATCCTTGAATGCAGTTTGATAAAGCTGGTCCTTGAAACTCTTACGCAACATGTCCTTCGAAATTCCGTAAGGACTTAACCGGCTAAGGACTATTTAAAAAAAAAAGATCAACACATTTTAGGTCAAAAATCGTCAATATCTTTAAGGATCATTCGGCTTTGCAGTTAAGGATGGTTAGGATTCCCACCCAACAAAGGAAAAATAATATATTATTGTATTGCTCATATTTAAAGATCGCATTTATTTAACTTAAAAAAAACAAAAAATCAAATATAAAAAAATGTACAGTGAGGGATTTAAGAGAACAAATGAATAAGGTAACAAAATCTTACATAACTGCAATCACCAGAAGGATGCTTGACAGTCCTTAGATCATATATTAATATGAATATAGGATAGGGATTTAAATTATATATACATATAAACTTAGGGGATTCTCGTTTTCTCATATGTGTAAATTAAAAGTGATTTTCTTAGAAGAATGAAAAAAAAAAATTACACGTTTGTAATATTTCCGAGGCCTGTTGAATCGCTTTTTACTGTTTTTCCTGTTTCTTCTTCTCCGCTTCGCACACACCTTGACGAGGGAGGATTTTTATATGCAATTAGATATCGTACTTTTTGCTCGATAAACTTTAAAACCACGGTATCCAGCCCTCGTATGATATGGCCAGATTATCCGGACTGCTTCCCTCGCGTATCACATAATCTGTTCCGCGTATTGCTCTCCGGATCACATCCCTCCAGCTTCATGCGTATCTTTTTCCACTGTCTGTAAAGGTAAACAGAAAAAAACTTTGTTTTACTCAAGATATTCTTCGCCATTGTTTTGTTTGTTTTTTGGTTTGGTTTGGTTGGTGAAAACAAATTGTGGGAAAATTGGAAAAACAAGTGTGGCATGAAATTTGTCATGTAACTTGTGCAATTTTGTTATTATATTCGTTACGAATCGCGTGACCAAAAAATTGCAATCACACACAGAAATCTATTCAGAAATTTGCATATCATTCACAATTTATTTGCGTCAATGTTGCCAAATTGCCTGCATAACAAATTGTGATTTGTGAAAAAAAGTAAATGAAATCAAATGCATGTGGCATACAACTGAACTAAATATTGCATTTTATTAAGCTTCACATGCTGAAAAACTCAATTAAAATGAACTTAGTTTCATGTTTTTCAGCGTGACAAGCGCAAATCAACAAATCTCCTCAACCCAAACCATATGTGTGTTGCAGCAAACCACCAGCTTCTAACTCAACTGAACTATCTTACAAGCCACAAAGTTTTAAGTAAAACATAAATACAAATGCTAAAGAAAAATTCATATGATTGGCATGAAGAAGCTTGAATACACTTTTATTTATAGAATTCGTATTAAAATTGCTTAACTTAAATAAAAGAACGTCTGAAGATATGAATATAGGTTGCGATATAATCGACGAAATCGATGGCTTATGTGGTCGATATTCCAATATCGGTTATTCTAACAATTGATCAAAAGATGTATTTCAAAAGTGTATCTTAGTTTTAGTAGGTTATTGTGAAGCATTATAAAATGTTGTCATTACAGAATTTTATCGATTTTTATAAAGTTATCGATTTGCTATCGATTATTATAATCACTTCAGTAGTTGCAGCGACCAAACGTCTAAGTTACTTATGTTACCCACATTAGGAATAGCAATCTTTGCCATCTCCATTTGAATTGCATTCATCTTTTTCATAGTCATGTCTAATACGTTTGTGTGTGTGTGTGTGTGTGTGGGTGAATTTGAAGATGAGCGTTCAGGCCAAATGTACCACAAAATAGAGACAACTTACACACACACACACACACACATACACACACCTTCAACTTATTTTTGGGCTTAAAATTGTGGTCTTCATACTGGAAAATTTGTTGGGCTCTCTGAAAGTTGTTGCTACTGTTGTTAGTGTTGTTTTTAGTCGGCTGTTTGCCTGGACTCTCTGACATATTTCTGTGCGGTTTTGTGGCCTTCTTTTTCGGAGTTGTTAAGAAATCAACTTTTCTGGCTTTTGCGGTTGGTCGCACATTTAGTTGTAAGTTGTATGCCCAATTGTGAAAGCTTAAAAACTGCATTTTCCTTCTAATTGGCGCACTTTTGTTTCATCACATTACACAGACACACACAGATAGAGAGACATGTGTATGTGTGTGTAGGTATAAAAGATTTTCATATGTCTAACAAGCTCAGCAATTAGTATGACAGCTTTCGTTTCGAATATGTCAAAAAAACAAAAAAAAAAACACAGAGAAAGGGTTCAAATACAGATAAAACCAAAAAACATATATGTTGGCCACTGAGTTATTAAGTTTTACGTACAAAGTTGAGAGAACTGTTGAACAATTGCTGTAATTTACAGACAAGACAACAAACAAAAAAAAATACATCAAAATTGGATTTTCTCAATTATTTTTCAATCTCTGGCTTACATGGCAGACATAAGTGAGGTTAGATTGAGCTGGTTAACCACAAGTGCAGTGTTGCCACATACAACAAGCTATTGACAGACTTTAAGCGAACGCCAAATAAGAGCGTATATATACATATATACATATATATAAAATTCATAACCATTTATATGTCTGCCAGTTAATAAACTCATTCGGTGTGCGCAACACGCAGCTGTTCGAATCAAATATGTAATAGCCGTTATAACGAACACAACCCTTTCGTTTTTTGGCCAAATTGCCACAACGCAAAACTCAACGCTGATTTCGTAAGGTAACCTATTAAATTTATGACGCAAGTAAATTGAATTTTAAATTTGAGTATGACAAATGCGTCCCACACACACAAACACCTACACACTCACACACACGTGTTAGACGGGGTGGGTAGGGGGCGTGGCAGGGGGGTGGCAGTGTGGCATAGGAATTGCCTATGCGCGCACAAAAGTCATAAGTCGGCAAATGGGTAAAGGCAACAGTGAATAGAAAAACAAAAATTGCTAACAATAAACGTGACTCTTACAACATATGTGTACCATATATGTGTGTGTGTGTGTGTGTGTGTGTGTGTGATGTGGCACACGCCCTGTGCAATGGCAAAGTGTTGACGCAATGACTAACTGAAAATGCCAGAATGCCAGTCAGTTTGACGCACTGACTGATTGAGTGAATTTCAGATTGAACGACAGTCACCCAAGAGTGGTAAAAGGGGGAGGTGAATGCCATGCTCGGCCAGCAAATCAAAATCAGCACAAACTGTAATGGAAACGACAAATACGTGCGCCAACAACAATAAGAACAACAACAACTGAAGTGAAAAAACAAAAATTTGTGACAGTAAATTTAACGGCAAGTGCCTCATCAACACGCCAACATGCCGCGTAAAGCGTTGCCTACTTTTGCGCTAACGTAACAAATCTTTCAGCCGCGGCTTGCACAATTATTGCTTCGAAATCAAATTGAAAAAAGATTTTCTATTAGTTCGCAAAGCAACAACATGCAAAATTATACAGAAGAGATTTGCAGGTGAGGGTTGGTTGAAGGGTTGGTAAATTTTGAGAATTCAGCACATGTTTCCCTTTTGTTAAACAGCATGTTTGTTGTATTTCCTTGCTTGATTTTTGTTTGGGCCAATGGCGTCAAATGTAGCGTTAACTTGGCGTCTCTGACAAATCTGGAAGCGCGCCTGAAATCAAATTACCAAAAAACATACACTAAAAGGTGGTTGAAGCAAGTTGGAGGAGGAGAGTTTGGATTAGGAGGTTGTAACGTGTTCGACAAAAAAAATTATGCACTTGAGACTTGGCGCAGTCATCCCCTTGCTCACGACCCCTTCACCTGACTCGTTTTGTCTGACTCTGACTCTGTCATTGTTTTCGACAGCGACAGGTAAAGAGGGGGAGCTTGAAAGAGGGGGGAGTGTCGTATGTACACATACACATTGACATTGTCTGGCTGCGGCGACTTTCAGTTCTCAAATCAAAAACGTATCAAATAAAAGATTGCTTGTATGCTTCATAGCATACTTTTGTGCGCACTCAACACACGTGCCCTGAGCTTTAGTTTCTCCCCGCCTTCCAATTCCAGCTCATTTCGGTGAATGTGTCGAATGCTCTTCTGCTGTCAGCAGGTCCTGCTTTCAGAGCGCCAGGTCCAGTGAATGCGACATTATTATTTTTTTTTTTGAGAGAGAGAGCAACTTGTCCACTTGGGAGTTTCAAGTTTCGAGACGTCGCTGACGACCATGGCGACGATGACACAAAGCACTTCCCCCCCATTTCTCCGAAGAGCACATGTGAAATCGGAAAGTCAGCCAAAAAATAATACACACACAAAACTACACAGAAATACAAGCTGCAGCAAACAACTTCTTAAAGTACTTGAACATGTTTTTTTTTTCGATTGTTTGACTTAAAGGAAAAAGTAGTAGTTCTTATAATAAGGGTTGCTTTTGATTAATGGTTGTTAATTGATTCTTTGAGTGTAATCAATGTTTATTGATTATTATTCTCGAGTAGTCAAATTCTGAACCATTCGTTGCGGCAAGCTAATTAAATAACTAAACTTTATAATACCTCCCTCTCCCTCTCTCTCTCTCTATCTCTGATGCTGATTCGCAATGCATATAATTAACCCACATTCAAACGTGCCACCACACACTAACTCCTCACAGTAACAACAACAAAAATAATGACAAGAACAACTTATAGCTTGGAGCTTTTGTGTTTGGTGTTGAATGTGTGAAAGTGCGCTTGCATAATTTCATTAAAATAACTGTCAAAAATTTTACGTATGCCGCACACACACACACACAAATACTTATACATGCTCCGAAAAACCCTGCGGCTGTCATGTACAACCTACACACACACACACACACACATGCATCCAAAGCCAGCCAAATGCTAAACGCTTCAAAATTCAAACGCGTATTTTGGATGGGGCGCTTCTTGCCACTGCTGCGCAGCTGTCAATAGGAATTCTGCAGGTGTCAAAAATATTTCAGGCATGGCTGTGTCTGTCGCTTTGCATTAGTATGCGTGCGTGTGTGTGTGTGTGTGTGTGTATGAAAATTGGCATAAATTGCTTTAGGGGCTTGTGGGTAACACAAAACCACACCACCACACACCTCCTGTGTGTGTGTGTGTGTGTGTGTGTGAAATTAATTTTCATTATTGGATTTGGCGACTTAGACATCATTATCATGTTCTTATCGGCATCAACACACACGCACACCAATACATTTTTAGCCCTTGATGTGGCACCTAATCGCTCAGAAAGCGCCCACACAAAGCCCACAAAAATTTGGCGAAACGCAATCGATTTTCGATTTGAAGAATTAAGTTGATGTGTCAGTGTGTTGCAGAGTAATCATTTTGGATTTTTGCTTGATGATACAAAATAATTTTGAATTTGTTTATTTGTAATCCAAGTTTTGCAAGATGAAAGCATAAACTAAATTTTAATTGAACTTAGGAAGCTCTGAATAATATTTCATTAGAGAATATTCAAGCTGTCTCTTTAATATTTTGTGTTTGATTCATTGAGAAATCGCATTCAAATGGCAGATATAACATGAGTTTTGGCTATGTGTTGAAGCCATTGTTTAATTGCTATTGTCATGTTTGGTTCGAACAATTCAATTAGGATTCAATGGGCTTTCAGAAAGGTAACTCAATACCCAAAACTCAAGCATTGTGGCCAAAACTGTGAGCTGAGCTGATGGAAGCATAGTTTGCATGATTGTCTCTCTCTCTCTCTCCTCTTTTTCTAAGAGGGTGGCAGAGAAACCATTTAATGGTTACCCAATGCTTCAAAGATAATGAAGAGGAAGCCCCAGGCAGCATGATGTACACGTGTGTATGTGTTGCAAAGAGCCAAACAATTTTGTGGAAGCCACAAAACTAACCAAGCAAATAATTTGTGAAAATTGAATTTGAATCTCAATGAATATGAATGCATATACAGAAAGCAGCGAACTATCTTTGGAGCAATTATAAATCATTTTTGGGCCCAGCAAACTTAATTTATATTTGTGGGCAGCCAAAGTTGCCAGTTTGCGCATCATTGCCAGCTTAATTGCAAAGTTATAGATCAAAGTGGAAGTTTTGGCGGCCGCCAACTAACCAAAACGAATCGAAATCAAAATCGAATCACGTTTCGTCCAACTTCAAAACAACAGCAGCAACAAACACTTTAAAGGAATGTCAAGTGAAAAAGCATTCAAATCTTTGGCCGCATGCCGCACACACTTAAGCTCCGGCTTGTGTTGCCACAAAAAAACTTTTCAAAAATCAACGCCGCACACCTTTGCACAAAAGGTAGCAAAACGTGAGTCGACTAACCAATACCCAACCAAATCGAAAGCGACTCGAAGTACTCTCGGGGAGAAGAACTCTCTCTGTGTGAAGCCCAAGTAGAGCTTCAAGCTCGTTTGAGTCGCAAACATTTTCGTTTAATGAGACCAATAAAACTAGCGACTGGAGCCGGCAGGCAGAGCTTCTTGTGTCCTGTCGAAATCAAAAGTTTCTCTTAGTTTTTGCTTTTTTTTTTGCAAATTGCATTTGTAATGGCTGCGAAGCTTAAATCTTTTATGAGCTCCATACTTAAGTGTATTACGAAGCGAGGACCCAAACTCGAGCATTAAAACGGAAATGAAATTGAAAGCGCACGCACGTGTTTAAGACGTTAAGTTAAAACCCCTTTTTGCTCTAATCTCTCACATGGGACAATTTTGAACAAACTGTAGACTAGCGCTAACCAGGAACGAAACCAAATTAATGTTAAAGCTGCTTCAATTTTATAAACGAAAACTATTTTTATAATTTTTTTTTTAATGGTCTCTTCTATAAGAAAATCAACTTAAACATAACAATTTTAGATTTTTCTTTTCACCTTAGCAGTCGATACTGCAAATGTCAAACTTCATATCAAATATCGATTGACTTTGCATTTTTGATTTCATTAGCTCAAAACTAAAAATAAGTTTGCCTTTTGAAAATCTTCAACAAATATTTTAGACAATAGCGAACAAGTAAGTTATTTCTGGTTTATTTCATAAATATTTTCAATAACTCAAACTATTTTCGTAGACGCCTTTTAGTCATGTCTCATACCATACTAATGCTACATCCAAAGCATTGCCCCACGACGCGCACCTATAGCGAATATGAGAGCATAGAGGATGGCTTGAATGCAATTTGCAAGATCTACGTTGAGCATGTGAAGCGTGACAGTCCCAATGTATCCAACATTACGTACGACATTGCTCAGCTATTCGATTTCATGGATACTTTTGTGGACATCAGCTGTTTGGTGTTTCAGAAGACTACCAATACCTATGCACCATACGGCAAGGATTGGATTAAGGACAAACTCTACGAAAAGTTTCGAGAAAATGCTTTAAAAAACTAGACTCTTCAGTTATGTTACTTAGAGTAACTAGTTCAATATTCTCTTATAATGATTTATTGTATTAAAACTTATTTACAAAGACATATATATTCTTATAATTTATTTCCATATTTGTTTCCCAATTTTCCGCAATTGCAAATGAAAATTAATTACTTCACAAAACGTCTCGAAGAAAATCTAGACACAAAACGTTCAACGCGAATAACAATTAATTAATCATCAGAAAACAAGAGAAGAACATTAAAAAACACAATCGTTTGTCTAAAGGGGTGGGGTCGAGGGAATTTCAAAGTCTCCACAAGTAAAATGTAATCCACTTAAACTCGAGTTTGTCAAAGCAAACATTTACCAGAAGCAACAGAAAACTTTGAAAACTGGAAACCATTCGACAACAAGAAAGCGTGTAGCAAATAAAAGTCCCATAGTACAAAAGGGGTGCGAGAAAAGGACAAAAAAACAAATGATCGCTCATAAAAAAGTGACACTATTTGGCGTAGCAGTAGCTAAAGGTAAAACAAAGTATGTAAGGAAAACAAAATGTCGCTTTTCGTCGCATCCGTCATTTGGCTATATATTGGAAATTTGTTTCAATCAAAAGTTTAGTAGACAGCCTGTGTGTGTGTGTGTGTTGTGGGTGTGTTGTCTGCAGTTATGTGCCATATCAAATCACTCAAAGTGTTACAAAGTCAACGCCAGACAATTGCACAGATGTCCAGTTAGACAGACAGATAGAAAGATAGACTGATGGACAGAAATTCGCAATTCGTTGTCGGAGTTTATTGCCAAATGGTTATCATATTGCTTATAGATTTTGCAACAAGAGCCGACTGACATTGATTGATCAATATGAGAGCCGCAGAGTTACCTAACCGTCAGTTTTACCTGCCTTTTCTATCTACCTCCATTTCTCTATCCTTCTTTTCTTTTTTTTTTTTTGTCAACTCTTGTTCGAATGACAGACTTTTTGTCTGGGTTTGGTAAGCGTTGGAAGAGTTGGAAGTTTTGTGTGTTACACAGCTGCGCGTAGCAAGTGATTTTTGTTTATGATTAATCACTGCATGCCGCAAAACGTGGGGCAACAGTTGGCAGTTGGCAGTTGGCAGCAGTAGCAAAAGTAACTTTTTCCACAACATTTTTAGCTTGAGCTTGAACGTGCTCGACAACAACAATAAAGCAAATTAAAAATTATTTAGGCAGCTGTGGCGAGCACTCGAAATTTACGCAGTGCAAACTTATATTTTATGATTTTGATTGCTGAAGCATTGCGAAGCGAAGTGCCTAACGC
The DNA here is from genome assembly GCA_035044605.1 of Scaptomyza cyrtandrae. Taxonomy (NCBI): domain Eukaryota; kingdom Metazoa; phylum Arthropoda; class Insecta; order Diptera; family Drosophilidae; genus Scaptomyza; species Scaptomyza cyrtandrae. The sequence goes on along the minus strand of JAWNNS010000650.1, from coordinate 1,443,321 downwards.
CGTTCGCTCCCCCTAAAAAGTAGGCAACAAAATATGTAAAAACATTTGTCGACCAAGTACGATGGGACAAATTTGAAAGTTTTTAGATTAAAGAAAGTGTGAAATAATATTTTTTAATTCTTTCAAATTTATGAAGATCCAATGAAAAAATTAAAAAAATTAAATAAAAACAAGTAAGAAGGCTCTAGTCGAGAAATCCCGACTAGACGATACCCTGATCCCTATATTTTACGCGTACAGTCAGTGCTTGCAAGTATTTGTGCGTGTGTGTACGACCATACTGCGTACTGCATACTCATACTTCAAGGTTCCATATCTCCGGTGTTTCTTAACCGATTTTAATAAAAATTTCACAGATTGTTATTATTTTGATTAATAATTAAAATGCCATTTAAAGTTTTTTCAAATTCAAGATTTTATTGTTATCGATCACATGTGTATATCGGAAACGGGATGAGTTATCGAAAATCGAAAACAAACTTGTACTGCCTAGGGATTAGGCGAGCTTAAGTTCCAAATCTGGAGTCTCTAGCTTTTATAGTCTCTGAGATCGACGCGTTCATACATACAGACGGACAGACGGACAGACGGACAGACGGACATGGCTATATCGACTCGACTGTTGATGCTGATAAAGAATATATATACTTTATGGGGTCGGAGATGCTTCCTTCTGCCTGTTACATACTTTTGCACAACTTCATGATACCCTTTTTTCCCATTTTTAATGGGATCAGGGTATAATAAACCAAAATAAGATATTTATATGTCTACTTGATACCGAACAAGAAGAGTTAAATATTTATCTCTCATAAAGTACTTTATTTGTTTCTATAGTGCCATAACATCGCCTGGTTGCAAAAGTTTTGACTTACTTTGTATACGAATCTGTGGCACAGTGAAACAATCTCAAATTGGTGAAGTGTTCTCAAAATCACTTAGAATATTACTTTGAAAGCTAACATTTTTTTATTTTACAATAAGTTTTGAGAGATAAAGTTAAGTATTCTTCAAGACACTTAATATTAGCTTTTATATATTTCTTTAGTTGGCGATTTGTTAGCGAAATCGATTTATTATAATTTTCTGGCACACACAATATACAAAGTGTCTATCGCATTTTGATAACAGCAAATCGGCACACACACACACACATACACAGAAAAGTAAACTCAAATATAAACATACAGATACAGAGATACAAACACAAATACAGACAACAAACACACAGAGAGATTTCAATTTGACTTCAATACCGAAAACAACATTTGGCGCAGCTGTTACTAGCGTATCTTTAACAATATGTATATGTTGTGTACAACAAAAGAAATAAAATAAAAAATATATATATATTCTATTGGTTTTTTCATGCTGTATTATTTATGTGGCATTTCTTGTGCTCATTTCACATAATTCAAAAAGCCAAATTGTTTTTCAATTGAAGAGGAGGCAACAAATAAAAAAGAACGAGTGAGAAAAAACTGGCAAAGCAATTACGAACATTTTAAGGACGACAATGAGAACGATTCGCAACAAACATTGAGTAAATATTTTTTCAAGCTAACATATTTTGTAATTTTCTACACATTTTATGCGATTTTTGTTGCCTGTTGTTGTTGGTGTTGGTGTTGCTGCTGCTGCTGTTTTTGTGTTGAGTTGAGAATGAAAGAAGGAAAGGCCCAAACAATTTGGTGTAATTTAATTAAATGAACACAGCAGTAGACCAAAGCCAGCGGGCAGCCCTAGGCAGTAGCAGCAGCAGCAGCAGCAGCAATGACCAGCAGGCCAGAGCAGACAGTATAGACGTAAGTGGTGGAGAGTTGGGGTGGGGTGGGAGTGGCATGAGGTCCTGGATCCTAGGAACTGCCAATTCACATTGCATTGTTCAGTGACTGAGGGGTGCTCAAAATGACAAAAGTTAATGCCTGGCAACGTTCAACGTTGAGAGTGAACAAAGCTGACACAAAGGCCAACAACAACAACAACAACAAAGGCAACAACAGAGGCAACAACAATAGCAACTGCTATTAGTAGGCAGCCAGCCAAAACCTGAATGAAAATAATAAAAAGGCAATGACGATGCCGCTGACGTCCATGTTGATAGGCAGCCAAAAAAAGAGGCAGTAAAGAGAAAGGCAAGGCGAGTGAGAGGAAGCGAAGAAAAGGAAGCAATGAAAGGGACAGAAAGCGGGTAAGTGAGAGGGAAAGCTGGTCATGCAGGACACCTGCTGATTAAGATTACAAATTGAAAATCATGCCGGGCGCCGGGACAGGACAGGACACGCTTTGGAGCAAGGACAACTGCTCCTTCTGCTTCTTCGCCTCCTGCTGCTGATGTGGCAGCACTTTTTTCACCCAGCTGCTGCTACTGCTGCTGCTACAATTCGCCAAAGCGTAGAAGAAGAAGTAGAACGGAAGTACACTAAACATTTGTGTTATTTTCATTAGTGGCAGGCACAGTTCGAGCTCAACCGATGCCTGATTTACTTACGTATTAAGCTAATCGAAAGCGCAGCCTGATCAAACACACAAAAGAACTATCGTTAAAACAGATAAGTCTAGCTGCATGCTTGGAAAAGACATCAATGCATTTGAAGGCAAAAGTCTGTAAAGTTTTTGTTAACTTAAAATGTGGATTGAGTTAACTAGAAAGTTAGTCTAATATAATTTAGCTAAAGTGCGCTTTAAATCAATTAAAGTATACACTAAAGTAATATTAATACTTAGATTTAAAGAAAGTTTATTACTTCATTGCAACAAAAGCACTGATTAAATGAGAGTACCCTTTGGAAACAAGCCCTGCTAAGCCAAGTATAGAACGTTAATTTGTTGTTACTATTGCTCATGCCTCGAGGTTCTCATAGGTCAGACAAAAGCAACGGCTGACAGACAGTCAGACAGAGAAACAGTGAAACAGACAGCTAGACAGCTTAGGACTGGGCCCCTTTTGCAGTAGGAAAAGCGTTAGAGTCCAAGCGTTAATGAAATTAAAATCTATTACCAGTGAAGCTTACACAATCATATATATATATATATAATATACAACCAGACAACGGGAGGTGTTGACATCAAAAAACAAAGCGCATAATGACCATAACGAGCGTAGAGGAAAATCTTCAATGCTTGGCAAATCAAATTTAATTAAATTTATCAGAATTAATTATTTGTTAAAAAAATCATTTATATTTTTTAAGATAAAATTTATATATTATTACCAAGATTATAGAGTATCTATCAGTCAATCAAAGCAAAAAGCCCATTCGCTTTATTTTTCGTTTAAATTGTATATGTGAATAAACTGAAATCAAGTGTTGAAATTTTTCGACTTCATTCTTCATGTTGCTGCTAACCACAAATTGAATTTTGTGTGTAAATTAAATTTGCGGCTGCTACACATTTTTTTTTTTTAATATATGTTGAATTTATAGCACTAAATGTTGACTTTGAGGCAGAACATTTTTGGTTGTTTGCCACATGTGTCGTTGAGTTTATGTGGCCAAAAACTTGCCAAGCTGGCAACTTTCTTAACTGTCTGATTGAATTGATGATTTAATAACTTTAATTTAATTTTCCAGCAGGCTACAAGTGTACCAAATTGTGTATCTGTGTGTGTGTGTGTCTTTAGAGTTTTGCAAAAGCTTAAAACTTTCGTCAGTTTGTGGCTTTCATTTGGCGTCGTTTGTGTTAAGTTTTCTAAACTGTGCAAGTGCCAAAAGCCAAAGATTTGTCAATGAAATTATTGAAGTTAGAATTGCAACAGCAGCAGCAGCAGCAGCTGTCGCTTCTTAGCCAAAGAAAAGGAGCCAAACAACAACAAAAAAAAGGAGGATTTGCCTGTTAGTTAGTGTGTGTGTGTGCAATGAATCAAAAAGTAAAATCAATTTTAGTGCCATTCACTCCAATACAGATGGACATGGAGGGCAGACCATTAATCCAAGGCTGCTGGCAGTCAGGATCTGGTAACAAAAAATTGGAGGCGACAACATTGATCCGAACAATGCCACAATGCGATTGCGGTCATACACACAAAAACACACACACACACATATATATATATATATACACACTGGACAACTGAAACGTTGAGCCGCCTTTTGGAACGTTTCCGGCTCGCAGCGTAACTAAAAACACAAAAGCTTCCAGGATCTGAACCTTGTCCTGCACTTGAGGGTTTAACAACAACCAATGGAAACAACAGAAAACAAACACAAAATGAAAATCCCAAAGAAAAACAGTCAAAACACGCAAAGTTCTTTAGCCAGGTTAGTGCTTTTTTCCCTTTTCTTCTCTCTCTCTCTCTCTTTATCTCTTTCAGTTTGGTTTTGCAACTGCAAGTGTATCAGATTGTGTCTAAAAAGTTTTTTTGGGCAACTAATTAATTAAGTTTCCTTGCAATCGCCGAGCCTTTTTGGGAGCCAAGTTCAATGGCCAAGCAAAAGGGAATTCGCTACCCTCTTTTAAGGAGTATCCAGGGAAATTGCATTACCGTTTCGTGGCGCGACTTATTAACACGACATAGCCAATGTCAACAAATTGCATTATTGGTGCAATAAAAGCGAGACATGCAGAGAGTGATGCAGAGAGAGATGGAGAGAGCTTCACACAACAAACAACCCTATGAAGTGTGCGTGTGAGTTGGTGTGTGTGTTTTAAATATTATTGAAAGTTGCCCCTTGATGCTGTTAACATTGTCATTGTATCTATATACCCTGGAAATCGAATATTATTTAATGGGAAAGAAAGAGTTCAAAGGTAATCATTAATAATCGTAAGGAAACCAACTAAAATTTTATGAACACACATTTACTGGGTATCTACTTGCACATCACATCACACTAGACACATCTTTGCAGTGTCCTGTTGTTGGTCAGAACTTCAATGTCGTCGTCGATGTCATCGGCTGCACACGCTTCAGGTGTTAATGATTTAATTTCATTTCGCGTACAGGTAAATTTCATTACTGTTGACAATTGCTCAGAGCACAACACACAAACACACTCGGAGTATGCTTGTGTGTGTGTGTGTTGTTAAATGATAAGGTTTAATCACGTTGAAGGGTGCCACGTTTCAAGCATATAATATTATTGTAGCTCAAGAGCTTTTCAGTTAAAAAAGTATTTAATTTACATTCACGCCAGTTGAAAAAGTCACTAGAAAATTCGTTAAAAAAAAATATATATATATATGTATCAGTTAATAAAATGCTTTAATTATATTGGCGTTGCTTTATTAACATTTTAATAGCATTTAACACATTTTCGTAACTGCTCATGTTAATAATGTTCAATGGCTTATGAAAGTGTTTTTTAAGTATTTATGGTGTGGATTTTTAATGACATTATTGATGACTGAAAAGCTTTCTTAACTCAAGATCGTTTAAATACTTTCTTGAAGATGTTACTGCGGATAATTATAAATATTAAATTAAGATTTTTAAAAGCTTTAAAACGTGTTTAGAGAATGTCCTCAGTTCAATTTCAATGATTTTTTAGAGGGAAAAGGAATTCTTTTTTCCCCTTGGGCATATTTGCATGCTCAATTAAATTTTATTTATTGAAATATGATCAACAGTGAATGGCAAACACACAAAGGCTATGCTAAATGTGTTACTAAACAACAACAACAACAATAACAAAAGTGGGAGGAAGTGAAGAAACTTCTGATACCGCTGATAAATATTAATGCCAAGCAAAGTGCGCACTGAGCCGCAATGCGGCCAAAGGACTTTGTCGAGTCCGGGTCCGAGGCCTTGCGGCTTATGATGAGTTCATAGATGACAGCAGGGCGATGAGGGGGAGTAGGTAGAGGAGCTGTGCTGCACAATTCAGGTGGCATTAATATTCATTTCCATGGATACAATCACACAGAAAAAGACAGAGAGAGAGAGAGAGAGAGAGAGAGAGAGAGCGAGAGAGCTGGCTGGCTGGCCACAGGAGACAACAAGAACAGGAGGCATCAACATACAGTTGCCACACTCATTGTCAGTGGCAGCAACGGCAGCTCATATTTGGCGTCCTGTTTGTGTGTGTGTGTGTGTGTGTGTCAAAGGAATTGTAAATCCAGAAGAGGAAGCCATTGTGAGTGTTCCAGCGGCTGCTCTTTGACATTCATTTAATTGAGTCGCCAGCTGCGTGTGGCAAGTGGCGACTGCCTAGTAGCGAGTAGCTTGCTTTATGATTTTTCATACATTTAACATTGTTTTGGCTATAAAAAAAAAACCAATATAAAACAAAAGAGAACCAAATACAAAGCTTGAAGGTTGCTAAGAATTATGCAACAGGCGTTTTGCACAAACCACGCAATTGAAAAATTTCACTTGTCAAATTTAATAAGAGTAAGTAAAGTGTGTATGTGTGTGTGTGTGTGTGTGTGTGTGTGTGTATTGGCTGGCAAGCGTGGTATCCTGCCAAGCCTGCAGGCATCCTAGCGACGAGTTGTTCTACGTTTTTTATTTTATTCATTTTTTGTAAAGGTATTTTCATTTTATTATTATTATCGCTTTGGCATAATTCCCAAAAGCGGCAACGAAAAGCCAAACTTGGCAGGGAACGCGCTTGCTTTACACTTTTTTTGTCATTGAGCTGCAGCCAGAAGGAATAGTAAAGGGGTGGCAAGAGACAAGGGGCTGCTAAGTTGGCTGCCAACTTGCGGCTGTTGAGACAACGGTGTGAAATATAAAATTATAAACAAAACGACAAGGCCAAGCTCGATAAGTAGAATATGCAAAGGAAACGCGAGCGCGGCATGGCATGGCTAAACGTTTAATAAGTAAGAAGACTCTAGACGAAAAATCGCGACTGAACCATATACTTTATGCGTAGAGTGTGGGGTTGTGTGTACGCGTAGACTGCATACTTGTACTTAGCTACAATTTTCCATAACTCTGGTCTTTCTCAACTGATTTCAATACAAATTCCTCAGATTTTCATTATTTCATTTAATGTTTCAAAGGCCGCCTTAAAGTTATCCAAATTTTAGATTTTGTTGGTATCGATCACATGTGTATACCGAAAACGGGAAAAATTATCGAAAATTTGAAACAATATTGTACTGCGTATGTTCCAATTCTGCAGTCTCTCTCAATCTCTTATAGTTTCTAAAATCGACGCGTTCATACATACAGACAGACGGACATGGCTATATCGACTCGACTGGTGATGCTGATCAAGAATTTATATACTGTATGGGGTCGGAGATGCTTCCTTCTGCCTTCTATTTGCATGGCTGACTAAAGATTAGATGTATTGCATGGTTTGCTTAACAATGTATATACACTTCATTAATGAAAATTTATTAAAAGCGAGCTTTGTGTTCTTTTCCTTTTTTGCCCAAATCTACAACACAAGGCGGCGAACCCACGCAGCGTGCCTGACGACGTGCGGGCGTCCGGGCTGTTGCCGTTGTCGTTTGCGTCGCCAGTTCCTTTATCCCCAATTGCGTGGCACCCTAAGGCGATTGTTTGTTAAATACACTGTAAACAAGGCAGTCTACTTTTTATGTACTTTTATGTACGTGTGATTCTGTCTAGTTTTTTAAATCTGTAAATCTTTCTATTCACAAAATAAAATCATTTGGCACACATATACAAACACTTACAAGTCGTTTTCAGAAAAAACATAAGATATATAAATTAAAGGGAACAAAATTTGTCTGAAGTGATACTTTACTGTTTTTCGAGCATCGCGACAAATATTTCATCTCTCTTAAGTTTAAGATAAAAAGAAAAGTTATGCTGAAACATGCTGCTTGTGCGACACAGAACTGTATTGGGAACGTGCTTCATCATTGCAACAATATTTTCGACAAGCTTGGCGGAGCAAAATTATACAAAAGCTCCACATTATAGCATATACCAATCCAGTCCGTACCCAGAAAACCCAAACCAATTTTCAATGGGCCGTCAAAAAGGGATGAAGATATTTATTCAGAGTTTTTTCCATACTCTCGTACCGGATTTTAAAACACCGGATGGTAAGAAATAACTATAACTGAATGGGCGAGACAAAATCACACTACAAACAACAAATTTGTATTTGCTTTAGGGTACATTATTTTTAAGAACGGCTCCCTAAGCTTAGGACGAAAGGTAGAGACCAATGACTGGCATAATCTTCTTAGTCACTATAAGGTGATGATCATGTTGGTTGCCTTGTTTAGTCTCCTTATAATCGTAATACCTTTTATTGCGTAAGTAATAATGCCTTTGCATGCACCTTTGTGCCTTTTGCACTCTAAAGTTATTTTTCGTTCCACAGCGTATGCTATTGTTGTTTCTGCTCCTGTCGATGTAAGATTAGCGGTTGTCCACCATGTGAAATTGAAATGAACAAGCGCAAACTATACTGCTTCAGTTATATTCTTGTGTTGCTAATTATTACCTTACTGTAGCTTGAATCTATAAACCAGTCATAGTGAACCTTCTAATTATATTTATCGCAGATTTGGAACGATTATTGCTTTTGCAAGCGATCGATCTTTGGGTAAGTCCGGTAATCAGATATCCGACGAAGTGCGATTTGGTGCAAATACTACCTGCAAATATCTGAAGGATTTGTCGGATCACATAAATCATTTGCTTGTAAGTCCTGGGATACATCTAAAGTATATATATATAGCCACAATTTATGTACTCTGGATAGCAAAGATCCTTAAATTTACTATAAAATAAGACTTGATGCCGTTTTAATTAAACCACACCACTAAAAGTTCATTTAATATGACATTGACAAAAGGAGAAGGGCGAGCTTATGTTCCAAATCTGTTTGTTACATACTTTTGCACAAAACCATTATACCCTTTTTCCTAAGAAGCCTAAAGTATGGATGGCATCATTTTTGCCTCAAGAGTCGAACTCATGACTGACGACAATACATCTTAGGCGCATTTTAATTTCATGCTTAGCTTGACACTACTGCTGCTTCTGCTTCTGCTTGCCTTCTGCCTGCTGTCTGTGTCCTCCTTGCTGTGCGTCTGTCTTCAGTCTCCTGTTCGAGCTGCCTGTCTATGGCCATCCCTCTTTGATTGTTGCTGCGTAATGACATTTAATGTCCAAGGCCCATATAATTGACTGGGGAGAACGCTGTTAGCTGTGAGCCATTCGCAGTTTCTGTGCTCGCTTAATGCGCGACTGAATAGCACTTAAATTCTTGCTTGAAATATATTTTGCTATTTTTATCGTAAACGTATTGTGTTTAGCTGTTGTTATTGCTTTTTTGGTATTTGCTGATGACAATTTTGAGGTAATAATTCATGGCTTGCGGCAAAGTTTAATTGTGTAACCACATTATGAGCACGTGGCTGCAACAAAATTGGTTATTTACCTGTGTGTGGGGCAATAATAATTGCTATCCTTATGTGGCATGACTAAGGCTCTTTCTTTAGGTGCACCTAGCATAGCAGATAATATGTAATAATGTTCGATTTTTATTGTAACAATAAGAAAATACCAAAAAATGAGCATTAAGCAACAAATGTACCAATGGACAAAGAATAAACTAAGTGTAAAACGTATACGCAATGTTATAGCAAGCTTAAGTTTCAATTTACTGTTGTGCAACAGAATGATTGCCGAACTGACTGACTGACAAATGCTGCAAGGTAAAATTCCTTAAATTTGTAAACACTCGTGGGAAAGAGATGAAATGAGCCTCTTTTTGGGAATATCTGTTGGATTTTCGAGCAGCTGACAGTACAATCAAATGCAGGCAGCTAACTAAACAAACTCCCTCTCTCTCTCTCTCTCTCTCACACACACTTTGGCATGCCACTCAAACAAGCCATTCATTCGTTCACTCACACACTCAGTAAGAGCTTAGATGGAGTTGAGCCGCTCGAGGTGTTCGAGAAGATGCACTTTAAAGCGTATGCCACGTAAATTCAAAGCGCCTGCCAGCAGCATGCGTAGCCGAAAACGCATTTGCACCCAAAACAATGAAATGCCGCAAGGGCAACAACAACGAGCAACGTGCCACCTTTTAGCTGCTAAACTAAAACTGTTCAAGGAGCTGTGTGCAGCAAAATCAAGGATAATGCATTTGATCTAAGGGGTAAAGGTAGCATCAAGGAGAAAGTGGGAGATGAACCATAGCGAGGAATCAGGAAATTAATTACAAGAGCTATATACAGACAATGTAAACTATTGTGCGTTCTGTTGTTTCCCTTCACTTTGCTGTTGCTTTTGCAGTTGCTGTTCTCGTTGTTTTGGTTGTTTTTCTTCGTTTTGCGTTGTTGTGCACAGTGTAAATATTAATTTTCGCACCTTTTGATGTATTTGAACAAAGCAAAGCTGCTTTTCTTCTTGCTGCTGGGCTTGCAATTTGGCTTTGTAATCAAATGATTTTGTATTTAGCTGCTTTTGAAACTAAAGAAAAGCTAACTCCATTATCATATCCTATTTCCCTTACTGTCTGTCTGTCACTTTACAGCTCTACAAATTTGAACTTGAAATGTTTTCAGTTATTATATTTGTTGAACTTGGTCGTTGGTTGTCTTCGGTTACTTGCGCCACCTACGTGCACCATACGAAATGATCGCAAGTGTGTGCCTCACTCCCATTACCTGCATCCCTTTCCTATCCTTAAAGTAAATTTTGCTGGCAAGGCACTCGGACACGGCATAATCTCGCACGTAATTTTCGTTGTATGCGACAGAAATGTCCGTTGCACCTGTCGCTGCTGGCCAACATCCAACACAACCTTAACCTCACTCCCTACATATTCCAATGCCCTAGCCTATGTCTTGTTCGTCCCTTTGTTCATTTGTCCCCTTGGCTGTGTCTGTGTCTGTTGCAAAACTATTGTCTGGGCCAAGTTGTTGACAGGCACGTTGACGTCATTGTTTCGCAATTTGTATCCTTAGCTGCGCATTAGAGCTTAGTTATACACTGCCAAAGTTACCCAGGCTTGCCTGTTTTAGTGTGTTTGTGTATTTTTGAGATTTAATTTGTCATTTTTTGCCATTGCTTACAACTGTTAATACATTTGTAATGCGCTTTTGAATAATGGTTTATGTATGGCTTACATTGCGTATGCGTAATGTGTGTGTAAACTAAGCCAAGCTTAGCAGTTTGAGTAATGTTTTCAGCAAGTATAATAAGAATTTATTTCATTGCCAGGCCTACTTTGTTGGTGCGTTTTGTAATTAAATCTCTCCATCACATCACATTTTGCCTAATTCATTAAATTGTTTGCCACCCCTTCTACTCAATTACTCTGTTTCACCTTTAACCCTTTCGTCACCTAAGTAAACAAATCGGCGCACTTCATTTGCCAAACTGGCCAAGTTCAAGTTAAGCAAAGTGCTGCTTAAGTCTTAAGCAGTTTACAACGCTTTTCCTGACCAAACAATAACAATAGGTTCAACAACATAATGCAAAACAAGCAAAAGAAAATTTGGACAGAATTGGCTGACCGAAGATTAAATACCCTGGAAGGGATCTATGGGTTATTCCAGCACCTGTTCATTATTTATCTTAAGGCAAAAGGGTTTATTAAAAAGTACTTACATTTTTTTGGCATAATTTTTAGGGTTAGGTTCAGGATTCCACAAAAATATGTTAAAAAAAAAAAATTTCAACTAAATTTATTGCTTGTCAACATGTTAGTAGATTTACAAACGTCCGGAAAAACGTAAAATAATAAAATATATATATATATTAAGCCCAACCCAAATACCCTTCGTTTAAGTTAATCGACAACAGCAACAAAAAAAGAAACCAATTTGAACAGCGACAAACTTAATCGACAACTTTTGCAGCTGATAAAAGTGTTGAGTACCCAAAACGAAGGTAAAGGAGAAGCAAGCAAAAACAAGTAGATAGAAGTATATAGAGCCATAGACCAAGAGCTCTTTGGGGGTTTGTCATTCAAGATGTCGCTGCAATAAAATTAATGCACAAAGTTCATTTTTACCTTCGTTGACAACTCAAAGCAAAAGCAAAGAAAACCTTTTAGAATTTGTAATGAGCGGTAACTTTTCGTCTTCTTTTTACCTATTTTTTTTATATATATATTTTTTTTTGGCGGTAAAAACTTGATTTGATTCGGATGGTTTCGGTGATGGTGAGTTGTTGAGAGTTGTTGAATGAGGCGCGAAAGTTTTCAAATAAAAATTAAAAATTGTCAAGGCGTTAAATTAGGGTGACAAGTAAAGAAAGTAAAGAAAGTTGGATAAACTCGAGTCAAAGTAGAATTAAATTGAGTTGACTGACACAAAAAAATAAAAATAAAAAGAAAAGGGTCAAGTCAACGATTTGCTGCAATTGACGGGCGCCTGTTTAAGTTTGTCAATATTTCAGAGATTACGAAACGTTTTATTTTCACAACTGGAGCGTAAACAATGTGGGATTTAAAGTTTCAGCTTAAACGGTCTGTCTCTCTCGACAACAAAAGCCGCACAGGACATGAAAACTTTCAGTTAACCAAGGAGCCGCCAACTTCAAAACCCAACCCAAACCAATCTCTACCCCACCACCACACATGATTCATAATCTCTACACTAATCTTTTAATCCAGTCGAGTGAATTTTGTACTCGATAGTGAAACAAAGTTGCCAAAGGAGCAGCAGCAGCAGCAGCCGGCACAAAGAGTTAACTTTTAAGCAGCAGTATGTTGAATATAAACATGTTCGACTACCGAGTGTGTGTATATATGTATGTAACTAGGTATGTATGTGTGTGTATCTTTCAATAAACCAAATGCCCAAACCAAAGCGCACAACTTTGATGTCATCTTTGTGCCCAGGCCTCCTACAAAGTTGTTTCTTTTTTTTGCCCTTGTCGTTGCCAGCTGAAACTTTTTTAATAGTAATGGACTTGGCCAAAAACATTTTTTGTAGCTCTCTGTGTGTGTGTGTTTTTTGTTTTCCTTCCCCCTCCAAATGTTTTACAGTTTAAGCGCATTGGACTCTAAAGCTTGAAGCTGCTGCTGTTGCTGCTGCTGTTGTGGCCAGGTGAATCAGCTTTTGGAAGCTGTGCATCAAAAAGTTATTTCCGCTACAAATGAACCCCACCACACATAGTGAACCATTTTTTTATGTTCCTTTTCTGTGCTGTTGTCCTATCGATATAGTTGCTACCTGTGCCTGGAACTTAGTCGATGGTATGACAAGAAAAAAAAATAAAAACTCACTGACTGAATGGCTGACTGACTGAATGTCGGAATGGCACTGGGCATAAGCGGCTTAGCTTTTAAACAACTTTTAGCATATATGAGTGAATGAATGGCCGGCACTGTTGCATTTTTCTTTATATATATATATATATATATATATCTATATATATATTTATATATATTTATTTGTGAATGTGTGTTCAACAGCAAATTAATTAAGACCCACTCGTCTGAACTTTAGTTAAGCAAAAATTTATTGAACTTAATCAATTATGTGTGGCCTTAAAAATTGCATTTGAATATGAATACATTTAAAGAATTTTACTTATTATAATTGAGGCATTTTGTTTTCACAACTGTGAAATATTTTTAAAATATTAATTATATTTTTTCCACAAACAGTTTAAAGCTGTAGATTTAAGCGCTTTCTTTCAAACACACTCATAAGCCGTACATATTTTTGTGGAGTAGCATTTGTGACATTGGCTATCGATGGCGGTTATGCTGACCATTTCAGTTCTAAAGGCTCTAAAGCCCACACGTTTCTGTGACAGCACTCGTACTCGAAAAAGCCAAATACGTTGGAGAGCAGGCTTAACACTCAGCAGCAGGCAGACAGACAAACAGACAGACGGACAGACAGACAGGACTCTCGACAGGAGTAGGATATCTCAACTCAAAAAGAGGGATCTACAGTTGAGTGTGTGTGTGTGTGTGTTAGAGATTAGCAGCAACAAAATATGAATACTGGTTATAAGTTGAGTTTTGTCACGCTCCTTCAAATCAAAATGAAATCCAAAAATAAATGCAATTCAAATCCATTTTGGCAGTGTATCGAAAAGCTTTCGAAAACAACCCAACCGAATGTGGGATGTGCAAATTCGTATGTTAAGCGTATTATATTTCAATAAAGGTATCAAAAATATGTAGGGCCCGGCTCGTATATTTGCCATGCAAATCTTTCGCCTAGCAATTTTAACACTTGAACGCATTTTATCCAACACACAACAGAACAGAACGGAAAGAAGAAAAAAACGCTACGAAATGGAATTGAAAGGAAAAGGTCCTTGAAGCAAACATGAAATACTTGCGGCAATGTTTTGGCCACAAGAATGTTGGTTAATGCCTTTCAGTGCCATAAGTGTGTGGGCAACAGTTTCCCTTTTTCATCTCATCTCGTTTCGTTTCGTTTCGTTGCATACCTTGAGGCGCCATAAAAGCAAATAAATAAGAAGAGAAGTAAGCATTTCGCTACATTTCAGCAAATAATCTCATAAAGCATTTTATGCTGCCCAGCTGGCTGAATCGCATACGATGGGCTTGTGGTCAAATAGGGAATGGAAGGGTAGTTTAGGACTGTTGCTATTGTTTGCTAAGCGTTACGGTTTTGCTTCAAGCGAATACGGGACGGATTTCAAGATGGGCGGTTTTTTTTTTTTCTGTGTTTTGTGTGTGATTTGGGCATTAAGTGCGGTCTCCAAAACCTTTGAAGTGGACACGTGCTGTCATAAATTTTCACAGTGTTCTGAGCACACAACTCTTAAAATGCCTTGACACTTTAAGCTGCTGGCTGTCTAGCGATAGTTATCGATTGAAGAGCACAAGGAAAAGAACTTGAGAAAACATTCATCGTTTATTTCGTTATTTGCATTAAGCAAATTTTCATTCTTATTCATTTATACCTAATTCTATCACACCTGAATTTACATTAACAATTTAACACATATTAAACTTTGTAACAAGAAAACTCCTAGCCACAGTACGTAACAACATAAGCGATTAAAAGTCAACACAATAAATGAATATGTCAAATAAATGTTTCCACATTACAATATCTTGCATGTTGATGTGCTTAAATCACATTTGTTTAGACCACAAAAGCTAGTTACAAGTATTTGCCAGGTCTGTTTAAGTACAACTTTAATATTGGCAAATTGCAAAATCAACACGTAAAATTCCAATTTATTGCGCTTAGCTAAATAAATCGTTTCGACGCAAAACACAAACTGATCATAAAACTTAATAACCAAAACACTAACACGCACACACTGTCATAATTGGCCATGTAGACGCGTGTGTGTATGTGTTTGAACAGCTTTTTTGGCTATTTGCTTATCGGTAAATTGCAATTTGTGCTGTTTCCAAAACTTTGTGCTGATTAATAAGAAAGCAGCAACTAACAAGGATAACAACTATTAGTTGTTACAGGACCTGTAATCCACAGAGCCTTCCCTCTGTCCCACTCTCTCTTTTCTCTTTATCTCTTTCTCTCTATAGAGACATTAGCATCAGCCTTTAGCGTCATGATGCTCGCACATCTCAAACGCATAAATCCAATTGAAAGTGCTTAGCTTTGATTTTTGGCCAGGCATAGAACGCAATCTGTTTGGCTTACATCCCTTCTACATCCCAAATGCCTCATGCTTATGTTTTCCCACTTGAGTTGTTAAAGTTTTAAATGCACTGTAAGAAATATTGTAGTATTGAGAATAATGAATGGATTTTAAACCCTTTCTGCATTAAATAAAATCAAGATTTAAGTTCATCGACATATTTATATAGAATCATGTCTGCGTAAACTTATATCCATCGATAACTAACATATATCTATCAATAACTATATAAGCTGAGCTGCCAGTGTACGTCATTGCGTACGTGTTAGTTTCTGTGCCGCTTTTTCAACACGGCTTGGACACTTTTTGGCGTCTGGCTGGCAAAACGTGCCGCAATTCAGCGTGTGACGTTATTGAGAGAGAGAGATAGATTAGGATGGAAAGAAAGAAAGAGAGAGAGAGAGAGAGAGAGAGAGAGAGAGAGAGAGAGAGCTCACTCAACTCTGGTCATATTGATAAATGCTGTATTCCCCTCTACAAACCTCCTAACCCAAACCTTTGCCTTGCCTTGGCTTACAACGCTTAGCCAGAAACAAATATTTAGTTGTGAGAAATCCAAATTAAGTCACGTCGCGCCAATCGCGAACAGCAGTTGAGAGCAAGAGATAGAGAGAGAGAGAGAGAAGGAAAGAGAGATTTTGAGATAAAAAGAGTGAGATTGCAAGTTGAGAAGGGTAAAATTCTGGACACAATGCTGGCTGGAGTTATTCGGGGTTTGAAGCATAATCTTAACCCTATCGAAATACCATTTCAATGCAAATGCAAAATGGCAAAATGGCAAAATTAATGATGTTCATTTCCTGCAGACACACACACACACACACACACACACACACACAAGCACAGAATCCATTTGATTCCGCACAGCTTACAAGAGAATTATGATCCAGAAACAATAGACTTTTATGCAGCATACTCATGCAATTCTCTCCCTCTACCTCCCTACCCCTTCTTTGTCATTCTTCCGCTGCTTGCAACAAGATTTTCGCATTAAGTTACACGAACCAAACACCCAACTTTGCATCCACCAACTCCGAACACCCGCTTCCGAACCGTTCTCATTGAAAGGCCATTACCATTTTGGTCTAGCTGCAGTTTTTGGGTGCAGCTGCAACTGCTGCCACCGCTGCCATCGTTTCTTTTGTTTGTTACTTGCCAATTTTGTATGCACTTTTAGCCAACTTCCCCCCAACTCATCCTCAGCCATTCAGCGCACTCCTTCCGTCGTGTTGTTTACATTGTCACAGTTGCCGCTTTTCTTTGCATTGCAAGCAAGTTGCATTCACAGTTGGCTTTTATGTTTGCATTTTATGCGTCTGCCTCCATTCCATTTGCAGCATTCAGTCTTGTTAAGAAAAAACCATTCGCTGCATTTGCTTAATTGTCTGAGCCGCAAGTTCAGTTCAATGTTGTTTAAGCCATCTTTAAGTTATTATTTTTATTTTCCTGTGTTCTTTTACAATAGCTTAAAGTTTTTTAGCTTAACATTGTGCAGCAAAGGCGAGCAATAAAACGGAAGAACTTTAGAAGAATATTTATATATTAAACTACTTAGTGAATGAAACCAAATAGAAGGGTGAAAAAAAAAATATGAAGAAACTTCGACCTTTTACTTTAAAGGGTAAACTAATAAAATTAATTTAAAAATCTCTCCTTCAGAAAGAACCAAGGCAGCAAGGACACAATTAATGGCAATGGCCATTAGTGAAACTCTCCACAAAACTCCATCAAGAACCACAAACAAGATTGGACAACTGATCCGGAAATGGAAGTAGAAAAGTGGAAAAGTCAAACAATTTGCTGACGAAGTCTTTTGGGTAAATTTAAAGAAATTACACTTGACACTTTTCAATTAGTGAGCCAAACTTTATTTTAATTGTGACAGTAACACGCTGGCGTTGCCACCCAGCATCAAAGAACCAAACAAAACAACAAGTTTTTTAGCCAAGTTTTGTTAGGCGACAACTTGTTGTAGAACAAAAGTACAAAAAGGAGGAGAAGTTGCAGCCACAGAATGTCAAAAGGGAACTTTGCAAAGATTAATTACAATTGAAAACAAATGAATGCAAAAACGATAAGCAGCCGAAAAGGATTTGGCGAACAAAACCCCAACCGAGTTGGCAGCACAGCACCCAGAAACCAGCCCTTAGCTCAACTCCGGCAACTTTGCCAATCAAGATAAAAGACGGGCCGCAGGGAACTGCTTCGGCAAAAGTACTAATCAAGAAGCGGAGGGCGTTGAAACAAAATGTTCACACCTACAAAATAACAACAATAGTTACACAATCAACAACAACAACAACAAGAACAAGAACAAAAGCAATGGCATCTGGCTGTCCAGTTTTGGGCCAAAACTATACGCAAAAGTTTGCCGAGGTTAGGAGGTCCCGAACGCGGTCCAGTTTCGTGAGCTATTTTATGGCCAAACGACGTGACTTGTTTAGCTTTTGGCCACCTATCAAAGGGGGCAGTTCTAAATACTCTACACTAACCATATAGCTAAAGGGTATGTTGTGTAACACACAGCTCGTATGTTAATGTTCTCAAAATGTTAGAATGAAACTGAAGTCTTGAAGGTTGTTCACTCATTATGCTTTAAAGTTTATATATTTTCGTATTATTTAATCTGTGTATGAAGAAATCGAGAAACATAATCTTAATAAAGTAAACTGGAGTATCTGTCGGTCGAGTTTACACTCTTCCTTAGTTCTAAATGGCTTTCGTTTTGCATGCTCCACTATTAACACCATTTTTTGGGTCGCTTGACTGGACAAAGCCCGAAAAGTGGAAAAACTGCAGCTCGGAAAGTTTTGCGGCGCATAAATCATGAAATTAATTAATTTTGACATACATTTTGCGCAAAAGTAGCGCCATAAACAATATAGTATGCCCTTTCCATAACATATATATATATTTTTTTTTTTGCCAGAAATTAAAAGTAAAATCCACAACAACATCAACTTCAAAAACTTGCCCGGTTTAAGGTTGCCTTTTGGGGTTTTCTTCACTGCTGTCGGCAAAATTTTCAAGTCAAAAATGCCAACAAAAAAAACCAGAGGAATAATAAGAAGAAGAAATGTATTAATGTATATGTATACTATACAGAGAGAAGAAAAAAGAAGTTAAGTTTGAAATATGTGCAAAATTCATTCAGTATTTGAAATATGCACAACTTGCACAAGTTTCCAACACCAGAGAAGAGAAAAACTTATGCCGTGAGTTTAATTTTATTCATGTTGCTAAGTGAGCGTCGAGCGTTGAGCGTCGACGACGACGTTGCACCATCTGTAAAACTTTTACCAAAAATGCACTGTTTAATTGCATAATTTGAGAGTGAAAAGAGATTTGACTAGTTACACCTGAAAGCGGCTTGATAACAAACCAAAATGTGGCTGGGGAAGAAATAACTCTTAATTACTACGAAAAGCTTTTTGCACTCGAAGAAGTGAAGTTGTCAACAATATATTGTTGATTTAAATAAGTGTAAGTTTGATTCTTACTGATTTGGCAGCATTTTCGATTCGATCTTCTTTTTTTAGTACAATCGTTAACCGATTTTAATCGATATGCAAGAACTTGTGTTTTTGGCTATTGATGCAATCATTTTCCCAAGTGCAGCTGTCAATTAAAAACTTGTAAACCCTTTCAATGTTTGAAGACACAAGAGGAAAATCTTTTGAAAAAAATCTGAAGCATAAATACAAACATGTTCTTTGTAGCTTAAAAGCCAGAAAGTAATTGCAAGCAATTAAAAATATGTTGTTTAATCAAGCATAAAATGCTGCCGAGTCGATCTGTCTATCTACATGTATTGAGATTTCTTTTCAATACACTTTGAGTATCAATATCTTATGCAATTTCGTTAATTGAAATGTGCCACATCAAAGGCGTACAAAACATAAATTGGGGAGTGCCATTAAATGAAGGGAATGACACAAAAGCAATAAAAAAAAATGAAAGACTGTGGAAATGGTCGAAGAAATATTTAAAAGTTGTAAATCGCAAAACTAGGCATATCAATATCAAATAATTTGTGGTGAATGCAATCAAATATTTGCAAAAAGCATTTACGCTTTGTGCTCCAAAGGATGCAACGTTAATAATAAGAAATGCTACAACCTCTTTTTTTGCCATCACCCACAAACACAAATCCTAAGTACGAACGATAAGAGAAACTTATCGAGCTGTGCAACGATTGGCAAACTACTTAAGTTTGGAAGGTGTAGAGGTTTAGTTGTAAGGTTTGCTTAAACTTCAACTCTTTGTATGTGTGTGTGTGTGTTTGTACTCGTTTCCCTTGCCTTGGGGAGTCGCTGTGAAAACTTAATCCTTTCAGTGCACAACGAAAGGAACGCAAAGCCCAAAGACAAACAAACACAAGCTGCTGAAGCGAATGGGAAAGGGGCTGGCAACTACTTCTTAAGCTGCCATACAACATTTGCCGGGCCAAGTATTTAAGCCATTTGCGCTAATGAATGCGGTCGCGCATTTTTAAGCATACTCCCCACCCCATCAGCCCCCCTCTTTTCCACGCTCCTGGCCGAGTTTGGACAAAGTTTTTGGGCAGACTCAACTCAACAACTTATTCGAAACACGTGCAAAAATTATGCTTGCAGTTTTTGGCGGCGTTTATTTTTGTGTTTAGCCGCTGATAAAGGGGTTGTTGTTTTTTTCTTGAAGAGGGTGAGGGTGAGGTGTGGGTGAGCAACAGATTTTTGCCTTTTGTTCGTTTATTTATTTTCATTTTATGCAGTGCATATTTAGTGGCAAAATTTTCTGTTGCGCTTAAATCTTTTGTTGCCCCAAAGGCATCAGCCAGCCAAATTTTGTAAATCGCAATTAAAATGGCTTACGCCGTAAAATCTGCCTGTTGCCATGCCATTGACATTCGGCTGTCAAGTGCCGAAAATGCAAACTTAAATTATTGCACAGTGGTGTTAATAATGGCTAAATTTAAGGTTATTTTCCCACTCCTGCGAGCTTGATTTGTGGCTGCAAAATATGATAATTATCATGACATTGAGGCAGAGAGAAAAGAAATTAAGAGAGATATAAGACAAAAGCTTTAAAGATAGCAAAACACTGGTAAAAAAAATATATTTCATCTTAATAAACGTTTTTACCATTTTACCTAAACTCAAGACTATGAACTTTTTTTATCTTATAAAGAGAGATAGCTTTAAAGGAAGCAAAATACTTAGAAAAAATATATTTCATATACGAAAAATAATAAAAAATATTATCAAATAAATAAAATATGAGTAAATTGAGTATTCAAATTATTTGAAAATTTGTGTTCTTTTTACCTAACTTGTTTGGAATTTTTTAATTTTATGAGTGAATCATAAAAATGAAATAAATTGTTCCGAATGACAAGTAATATGTATAAACATCGATAATAGAACATCTATGGATTGTATACGCCCACATCTTTGAAAAAATGACTAAACGTCAGCTAAACCCACTGTCAAAGCTAATGAGCATTTAATCCAAATGACAAAATGTCAAGGAAACACTTTAAGAATTCACCTCAGAGCGAACACAAGCAAACAAAAACACTCCCATACATATACGTATACATATATGTATATATACGATACGGAAAATCGAGAAAAGAAATGAGAAGTGGAACAAGCGAAACAACAACATAAAAATTAAAAGATAAACATCTGTTTGGCGCTACATTGCGACAGCTGCACAACAAGTGAAAGGAAGGAAGAGAGGGAAAGAGAGAGAGAGTGCAACAAGGTGAGAGAGAGAGAGGCAAAGAGAACGAGTGAAAGAGTGCGAGAGTCAGATGAGCGAACAAAATAAATAAAAACACTCTGTTAAAAATAATATTGTTGCTTCTGTTCATTACTCGAAAGGAATGAGCTGAAAGATTTTCGCACTCTCTGAGAGAATCTCTCTCTCTCTCTCTCTAGCCCTCTCTCATCGCAAATTGATAACGACAGCAGCGTCTTTGAGCCCGACAACTAAACAGTGCAGCAAATGCAGATGATGAACATTTTTGTTGCTAATATCTTCTTCTTTTGATTTAAATTTTGTACGACATGCAAAAGTGTCGTCGACTTGTAGCAAGCACCCCTACCACACACACACCTCCCAATCCCTCCCACTTCCCCTCCCACCCCCCCACACCACAATCAGTGAAATTAATTAATTTCTAAATGAAGACACGGAGCAAAACCAAAAGCAGCAAACATGCAATCATATATATCTTTTTTTTTATATTATTTATATGTGAATTTTAGATTTTATATTTCGGAAAAATGATTTTTCGCAGCGTTGGCGTCGCTTTTGTTGCTGTTGCTGTTGTTGTTGTTGTCGTTCTGCTTGGGCTCCATGGATGGCGACTGTGTGTCAGGTCGAATAGCTCAGTGCTCACTTGAACGTTGTCAGCGCTGCTTCTCCTTAGAAGCGCAAAGAATCGTCGTTGTCGTCGTCGTCGTTGTCGTCGTTTGCGTTTTCTTCTTGTCTCCATTTGCATTTTAACCGGTCGTTGTGTGTTTTTATCGTGGGCAGAAAGACGCCCACATTTTGCACTTATATATATACTATATAGTATAGTTGCTGTGGCCCAATGCATTTCTTTTGGAAATCATGTCGCCTGCAGTGCAAAAATCTTGGCTAAAAGTGCCAAAGTGGCTAACAACAACAACAACAACAAGTGTGCGTGCCAAAAATTTGCGAGTAAAAATTATGGAAAATGTTTTTAAAAATACGATATGAAAAAATGTCTTACACAAAGTGAAATGCAAGTGCCAAGAAAAAAAATGTAATAATAATAAAGTTCAGATAAAAGTTCAGTCGAAAAGCAGCTGCTGGCACTGTTAAATGTGTCAATGTTTGTTTGTGTATTGTATGTATCTCTATCTTTGTATATGTATCTGTATCTGTATCTGGATCTGTGTGTGATCAGTTTTGTGCGAACTGAAAGATTTGACCTCGCACTTCACCCATCAAGTGAATTAACAGTGCGTCGCAAAAGTTCGTCATCATTTGTTGTCATCGTGTGTCTTTAATAGTGACCAACAACAACAACAACAACCAACCAACCATACCCCTCACCACTTAAAGGCAATTTGTCATACAAAGAAATCATTCAACTCATGTGTTGTGTCGCAAGTTCTTGCGGAAGTTTCTGTGCATAATAGTTAAAGTATTATTAGTTTCAATTCGAGATTGTTATCAAAAGAATTTCAAAGTGAAATGAATGAATAAAATAACTTTTGCTTACTATGTGAAATGGAAGAATATCAACAAATGTGTCTTAAGGTAAAGTTGAAGATTGTTATGCATAACAAATTATAAGAATATATTTCTAAGATATTTATTTCCAGTTTTTACTCGACAAATACCATAAATCAATAAAAAAAAGTTTTTTCCTACCAGTTTTTACTCTTCACATCGATAAATCTCTTTCACATGTATATATCTAAAGCAAACATTTATTCAAATGTCAAGGAAAATCTTTTCTCTGACCAGAAAAGACACATCTGACATTAATGATCTTCGACTTAAGTCAGTTAATCACATCAAACAATAAATCTATAGCTACAATGTGAATGTTTTTTTCGTAACTTGATAGATCGCATATCCCCAAGAAAATTTGTGTGTGGTTCGAAGAAAATGTATCGAATCAAGTTATTGCCATTATTTATGTATTTTATGAGTTTTTGCTGTTGTTGTTGTTTATTTTTTGCACTTTAACAACATCTGCACAAAAATAGTCGACATTGAAACGTAGAAGTTCCAAAAATAAATTATCATTAATTGAATTTTTTTGGACAAGTTATGCTTGTGCTAAAGCAAATTAAGTATACACAACATTTGCTGAAGACTTTTGCTTAATAATCTGTTGATAATAATAATATCTACGTGCTGGAGGCGCTGTCCGCTATGATCATTATTATTATGAAAGCTGGCAACGTTTAGCTGACAAATCACAAGCAAGAAATCAAATATTAAACAAAATGAATTAGATTAACTTTGGTAATGGAATCGAAGATACCCTGTAAGCAGTAAAGGTATATTAGCAAACAGAAAGTAGAGCCAAAAAAAATATGTAAAGAATTTTTTGACAAAATAAGTTAATTATTTATGTTGTGAGACTTTTGTGGTTACAGGGTATGAAAACATAAATCGTATATTTATATAGAATTCTCACTCCTTCCCCCTCCTCATCTCATTCACATTTTTATGCTCTGTCTCTTTCTCATTTATATAGTTTATGCTCTGCTTGCTTTAATTTCTTATTTCGAATTAGATTTTTATGGCCTTAATTTTTGTTGACAAGCAAACAAGAAAGCAAAACCAGAAGTCTGTGAATATTTATGCGTGATGCTAAGATCATAAAATGTTTTTCCCCTCCACCCACAAAAAAAAAAAACTTTTCCAGGCTTGGACGTAAATCAATTAAAATAATTTTTATATATTTTCGTTTTTTGTTTAATGTCTCGTTTTGTGTCAGTTTGGCAAAATCCAATTAAAAGGCACACACAATCATACAAATACATACGAATATATATATATATATATATACATGTATGCAAGAGTCAAGAGTACAAAACTAAAGCAATTTGTTTTGAAGGGTGGAGCGAGGGCGGGGATTTTGCTGATTGTATGGTTCTTGGGGTTTTGTCATTACGGTCAATAATTACCGCAAGCATGTCAACCGAAATTATTGCCCAGATAGATTTTCAAACTACGTTCACCTTCCCAAACAGATGCGAAAGGGTGGAAGGGGGGGGTGAAGCTACGTGAAATCTGGATTCGTTTGCCACTTTTGGGTTTAAGTGTCCGGCCATGTGTTGCAGGTCAAACCAAACCGCAGGACTCCAACTCCAAACGAACGAACGAAGCTGAGCTCTGCCGGAAATAATTACTCAGCATTGGCTTTCTTTGGACACACAAACACACACACAAACTCTCACACATTTAATTTATATTATTTGTGCTTCCTTTAGTCTGACATTTCTCTCTCTCTCTCTCTTTCTCACACTCTCAGCCTTTTGGGGCTGGTCATTTTGTTTACCTGTTCAATTGTTTCTCTCTGTCTGTCATTTGTTCGATGTGGCATGTGGCAAGTGGCATGTGGCATGTGGCATGGCTGCCATTCAACCACTAAACTGTGTGTGTGTGTGTGTGTGTTTGGCTTTTTTGTTGTTTTATTATTACAAGCCACACATTCTTGTGGTTGGCCAACATCTTTGATTTTATTGTTTGATTTTCTTGAAATATTATTATTACAGCTCCGATGCTTTGTAAAATTTCAACGAGCTTGCGAATTGCATTTAAAATACCTCACTCACACACACACACTAACTAACTTACACACACACAAACGCAAGTGACCCAGCAAAAGTTTTTCGAGTCCAATTCAATGTTGATTGCTCCTTGGACAGCAAGCGAAAAGTATATGGAAAAAAAATCGAAACGCGATCCGAAACGTAAGAAGAAGGGTTAGAAACTTGCGACAAGTGCATTAAACAAGCAAACAACATTTATAAGTAAAAATACACAGTAAGAACTTCGAAGTAGCAGCAAGTTGTTATATTTAAGACTCACACACCTACAAACATACACTTGTATATACATATATATATATATGTATATTATACGGGTTTTTTATTGTACCACTTCGGCTAATTGGTATCATTAATGATTTTGGGTGAGCAATCAATGTAAGTGCAATTGTTATAACAAAAACTATTCTCATAATGTGTACTTATCGTTATATTAACAGATAATATTTGATTAGTAAACAGCAGTTGTAGATAAGAAGATAACTCAAAAATATAGATAGATAGATAATGCTAAACGATCAAATTTATATTTAAGTACATTTTGATGTTGCCTGACAACATTAGCTACTGTTATAAATATATATATACGCGCAGGAATAAATCTAAATTATGGATTCTTCAGTATGAGAAAAAAAAAAACTGGAAAAACACTATTGAAGCTTTGATTCCCAAGATAATTCGTTCATATTATGCATTGTTATACTGTAATGCTGAACTATAGACAAAAATAAACTGTTATACACAGTCAATTAAAAAATTCGTAGAGCCTCAAACAAGTGTTATTTAAAACTATTTAAGTCCACTTAAACGAATAATATTTAATGCACTCTCCATACAAAATATGTTTTTGTTCAGTGCTTTTTACTCAATATTGTCCAAAACTAGGCTAATTACTGGTATACTATACGCATCTACGTCTGTATGTGTGTATGTGTGTGCAACGCACATAATTAAATATTCGATTTTTGCTTTTGGTATGTTATTGTTGTTGTAATCGCTGTCCATATAATTATGCCATTACGCGGTGGCAGCATATTGTGTATAGTCAATACTTATACGAACGTATGTATGCGTATGTATGTATGTGTGTGTGTGTGTGTGGAAAAGTAACACACATTTACCACTAAATAGTTTTTGTTGATGGCACAGTGACAAACGAACGCATGGCAGCAGTAAAAAACAACACAGATATTATATAGTATATATATATACATATATATGGTATATAGTATGTGTGTGTATGTGTGTTATGTTATGTATATATGTCTGAAGGTTTAAATAGAACTCGATTTGTTTCTAACCCTTAACTGTGTTATGGCCAATGTTCGACTGCTGTCCGGTCACACGGACTCACTCGTCCGACTATAAGGCACTATAATTCCGACACCGCCCCACCCCGCCCCACACCGCCCTTTGTAATCACTTGCATTGAGCACTTCAAACTCATCGATACTTTGGGCTTTATACCAGCTACGTGGTCTCTCTGTCTATGCTTTTTTATTGTATCCACAAGCTGCCCACAAGCCACAGACGGACAGTCGAACAGTTAGTTTAGTTTTTGCCTTCGGTTCTACGAGTTGTAAGTATATATATATATATAAATATATATACTGGATGTATGTAGGAGCAGCGTTGTTGAACTCTCACACATATTGGTGGACATGCATGAGTTTAGTTTATATTTATGGGCATTATAGTGCGGATATATCGGACAAATCGCGCTCGCGTTACGAAAAAGAACACAAACCATCCAAGGAGTCTCAAAAGCAATTGCAGCGCAATTTTTGTTCCGTTTCGTTACGTTTCGTTTCGGACATGTTTCGTCATGTTGTTGTTGCTTCGATAAGAATTGTGAATGGCAATCAAAAAAGTATTTGCACTTGTTATTATTATGGCTTTGGTTGGAAGCAAAACGAATTTTGCAACGATTTGTGCTCATGACAGATTCAAAGTATAAAACTAAAGGCGTCAAGCTTTGAGAGCTTCAACTTTTTGTTTATATGAAAGTGAACGAAATGTAAGTGAAGGTAAATAATTTCTTGGTCTCAAGATAAAAAGACACTTTTTACTTAGTTTGAATCAAACACACAGAGGAGAAATTAGGAATATGCTAATGATTATAATATTATAAGTACAAAGTTAAGTTCTAGATTTTGAAGATAACAAAATAAAAGTTTCAAGCTTAAGAACACTTAAAATTAAATGTTGAGCTGTTTTACTTTTAATAAAAGTAATATTTTTCAAGAGAGATTTTCTTAAAATGTGTATACTTTTTGATATTAAATAATCTCCTAAGCCTAAAACAATTTTAAATAAATTCTTTGAAATTCTATAACAGACGTTTGTTATGCTTATTTTGTATTCAACATGTTCACAAAAGTACACAGAACTGCTAGCTCAAGTTTCTCACAGTGTATTATGCAGGTCGATAAGCCTACGGACAATTAAAGTGCGAGGATTTTTGTTGCTATTGTATCTTAGCGAGCGCACAGAGTGCACTTGACTTGTGGCAAAGATAAAGAACCTGAGAAAATAAACAAATGACAACTTCAACAAGTCAAACAGTAGCCCAGGAGAGAGTGAAGAGAGAGAGAGAGAGAGAGAGAGAGCGAGAGTAATTGTAAGAGAAATCCCAAAAAAAAAAATAAATAGGCAGAGAAACCCATTTAGGTAAGGTAAATGTTTGCTCAAGACAAGAACGCACAACAAAAAGCGAGAGTGAGATGGAGATAGAGCGAAAGCGTACATTGTAGTTTACCTGTTTGCCTGACTGCTTGCCTGCCTGACTGCTGCTGCTGCTGACAACAATCAGCGAGCAATTATGCGATAAGCGTATTCTTATCAGTCTTAGATAACACGCATATACACTGAAATGAGAGCGATTGCTTTTAGTAGTAAGTGTGTGTGTGTGTGTGTGTGAAAAAATTATGAAATTCATTAATTTTTTTTCGGGCTCCGTTAGTTGTCTTTAGCTAGGCTAGTTGTGCGGTCGATCGAATTCGGAAGTGCCATATACATGTATATATATATATATATATAAACTTCAAAGCTATCAATGCGAATTTATAACAGTGTATAACGATATCAGTGTAATGATAGATATATATTTATGATATGCCTATGAACATATCTCGTGTGTGAGTTTGTGTGTGTGTGTGCAACTGAACATATGTTAACTGCAAATTAAAGAAAAACATCTCACTTGACACTTTGAGCTACTTTCGTATCTGTCAGATACTTGCATAAGCCAAAGTATCTTAAAGTTGAAAAGTACAAGGAGTTGAAACTAATGAAACAACACCTTTAAAAGACATGTAATTACAAGTGCTTGACAAACTGTTATACTAGATATACGTAACTGTTATACCTAATGGGTTTTTTGTATGTGTGACATGATGAAACTGTTTTCAGCTATCAAAAGATAACAACTGATAATCCAGTTGCAGGCAATACGAAGCACTGTTTGACTTTCGGATATAAATTTATAGCTCGCACTTACCCACAACCCACAAAAAAAAAAAGTAAAGCGAAAACAACCTCAATAAAAGGCCTACTATACAAACTCAGATATATATATATATATATATATATACACTGAGAGATAAGATAAGCGACCAAAAACTCGCTCAACAAGTGAATGAAGCACACAAACTAAACACATATATATATATATATATATATGTATATATATGTGAATATATGAAGTGTTGTGTATTGCAGTGTAGTTTAGTGTAGTGCAATGCACCAACACCTCTCCCCATGATGGCTAGTGTCTTGCTGTTTGGTGTTGACATGTGATTCTTCTTCTTCTTCTGCTTTTTCTTATATATACATATAAACAGGCAGTGTCACTGCCAACAAACAACAACAACAACAACAGAAAGACAGAGAAAGCCATAAGCCAAGTTTGGGAGTGCGAGAGTAAAGGCGAAGGATGAATTTGGGTCAAGCTTTTTGGGGCACTTTTGAAAGACACACACACTTGCACCACATTTGCATACTTTGGTCACAGTTTGATTATCTCTCAGTGTCAGATTAGGCTGTGATGGAAGCCAGAGGAAGGGGTGGGGGTAGCGAGTGGTGGTGCCATCAACAAAGGCAAACTGTGCAAAATATTGTCACTAAAGTTAATTAAAAAACAGCCAGAGGCACACACACACACACACACACACATGACAGACAGCTAGCAAACCCTTGGTAGCAAGTCAAGCTTCCTTTCACCCGCCCCCGTGCTCTGTCTCTCTTGTCTGTCGGTTCATAGCTTTAATAAAAATGCCTGGCAAAGGATAAATCCTCCCTCATCTCCTGCTTTCTCTTCCTACTCATCGTTTGTTGCTTGTGTGTTTTGTCAGCACGCTGCGTGTGCAAACAAAGGCAAATAAATAGAAAAGAGATACTCAATAATCAATAGATAAATAAAATTACAAGGTGACAGCAACAGCAGTAGCAGCAGCAGCAGCCATGTGGATGACACAGCTGCCACCGCTGTGCGCCTCTCCTTGCGTCATCAGTTTGTTGGGACAGGGGGAGGGGGGCGCTGCCTATCGAAGCTGCAGGAGCAACAGAAACAGTAGCAGCAGCAGCAGGCGACGCTAACTGCTCATAATGCAACAGCAACAGCGAAAACACACAAATATATAAACAAAGAAACTTAAACTAAAGTCACACTGAAGTTGAAATACTCTACAATGCGACGAAAGACTTACTTAGGGTATGAAACTTAGGAAAGGGTTAATTTCGGTTGTATGGTATTTCCTGTGTTTCCACATTTTTATCGCTGTTTCAGTTTCTTTCGAAGTAAGACTCATTAAATACTACTACTTATGGCTTTTTTATTGCTCAAGATTAGATTACAGAATGAGGAATTTACAGGTCTAGTGCCTAACAACTTATCGGAATCAACTAAAAACCTGTAGAAACCATAAGAAGAACTTGTTGTCAAGATGCCCAAACTAAATCCTACTTTATTTTATACTATACGCAAGTTTTTCTCAAAAGTTAGTGTATCTAAACGTTGCATACAATATCTGGTTGTATACGCATATGTATATATATATATATATATAAGACAACAGCCGTTGGCGTCGATGTTGTTGTCATCGTTGTCGTTGTCATCGACATCGTTTCGATGGCGCTGGATAAGCGTGTGGCAAACGTGGAAGGCAACAGCAGCAGCAGCAGTAATGCCGCTAGCTGCTAGTCCAGTAACAACAACAAATACATCGAACAACATTGAAGATTTTGTTGTTGGTGGGGGTGCAACAAGCGTTTCACGACACGTCGCCAGTTGCCAGCGTCTGGCCAACAGTAGCGGACGCCAAAAAAAAACTAAATGAGTAAAAATTGACAAAATATGCGAAAATAGAAAAGCGCAAAAAATGTGCAAAATGTGAAAAAATGTGAAAATTTTATTCAAAAATAACAAGACTATAAAATTCTCGCAAACGATTACAAATTGCGATGTTTGAAGTTAAAGTTAAGATTGTGTTTAAGATTGCGCATACGTCAAGTGGAACAAACGGGTAATCGTATGTATGTGTGTGTGTGTGTATGAGTATGTTTGAAGCGCGTTAATTAAGGCGCTCATGCCTGTGGCCAGTCAAGTGCGACAACAAATAATGTGATTTCAATTTAACTAATTAGCTGAGGCCTTCAACATACGAGCCTAAAACACAGACAGACTGCATTGTGAGTGTGTGAATCTATGTGTGTGTGTGTTTTGAAGCACTCAAATGCTTATCTGTTTAGAGGCAGCTACAAACATGCTCAGTTTACAAGCCACTCGGCAAATGTAATGCATAAGTGTATGTGCTAGTGTTGGTGTTAGTGTGTGTGTGTGTGTGTTAGCGCTTTATCAAAAGCCAAACACTTGAATGCAGACAGACATACAATAAGACAGTCAAGTGGTCAGTCAGTCATTCGGTAAGTGAGTGCTGTGGTCAGTCTGTCAATATATATTTGCACGTCCATTGCAATGCAGCTTAGCATTTCGGCCTAAGGATGAGGGGTTGAGTAGCGGGAAGGAATGTGGTTAAATCTGTTAGCCATTTTGATTTGCGGCTTGCTTCCATTGCGCATACCAAAAAGCATATCAAAAACACAAAATTATTATAAAATATATATATATATATTTTTTTTTTGGTTTATATTGAAAGTTTTTAATTAAACACTTGAACAGATTAGCATCGAACATTTGAATTATGTGTGATATGCACTTGATTCTAGTATAAAGAGCATTAATATATAATTTTAGAGTGATTTTCACTTTTGTGATATAGATATTAATGTAGAAACTCTTTGTTAGTACTTTATTGTTAGATATTAATTACGAAAATTTAAAGAGCATTTAATATAATATTTTGGTCGCCAACAATGTTACAAAGCTTTTACATTAATTAAAATATTCTTTAAATTATATATTAAATGAAAATGGATTCATTAATGTATTTTCTGTAAACATTTTAACACCAAAATGAACTTGATTAAAATGTCTTCCATCCCTTTTAACACAACTACGTCTTAGTGCTTACAAATGTGATGAATGCAGTAACTGTAAAATTAATTAAATTAAGCTTAATTGCTTTGATGGCATAAGAATCGAGTGTGTGTTGTGTGTGTGTGTGTTAATAGCTAATCAGTCAATCATTAACATCAACAGCTAGGAAAATGTATTTAAGGAAATGTCTTTTAGTAAACCTTTAAAGAGTTTCCAACAAAACTTTTATCTAAATATTCGATTAAGGCTTTTTAAAATTGATCAATTTGAACAACTCTTAGTTTTTATTTTTCTAAGAACTGTTTTATATGTTCTAAGAACCTTTTTAAAATCATTAAACTAACAACTAATATTATCTTCATTTTTTTCTATTTGATTACAGTTGCATGCAAACAAGTTGCGCTTAGTGGAAAGAGAAGAAAAAGTTTGCTCAGTTTGTAAAACAAATAAAACTAAATACCAACAGCCAATGAAAACAATAAAGAAAGGACTCTAAAAGTAAAAAGAGATAAAGAGAGAGAGAGAGAGAGAGAGAGAGAGAGGGAAGTTAAAACTGTGATAAGCAAAACGTGAGAAAAGCGGAGAGCAATTAAATGCAAAGATAAAATACAATTTTAATAAAAGTAAAAACTGGCAGCTAAATTAAAAAGCAGCAGCAACAGAACTAAAAGTAATTAGCGACAGCAACAACAGACAGATAGAGAGAGAGAGAGAGAGAGAGCAATAATAATAAAGTGGAAAATAAAACAAATGATGTTGCAATCTTTGAAACTGCGCGCGGATAAACTAAGCGGCATTCCAACCACAACAACAACAGGGACAACTGTTGAAGGAGAAACAGCAACAATAACAGACACAACAGCAATACTTACAGATACAACAACGACAACAACAACACCAACAACAACAGCTACAACAATGTTAACAACAGCACCTGTTGCCCATGTCGCTAATGGTATGGCCAATGGCAGCATACTCTATAATGGCACCAACAACACTAGCAATTTAAATAGCAATAACAGTAACAACAACTTGCTGCTGCAACAGCAACCGGAGAAGTATTTAGAAAATCTAACGCCTGCAACGGGCGCCATCGCAACGGCAACAACTTTTACAGGTGCTGCAAAAAGTTTTCATCCATATTCACGGCCCAGCAGCAACATACCAACACCAACACCAACGCAAGCAGTAGCAGCAGCAGTTGCAGCAACAACACCAACAGCAGCAGCGGGGACGACAATGACCAAAAATGTTGGCATGTCGACAGCATTGAAACACGAAACACTTTTGCACAACCAAATAAATTCCAATGCAACTTCAGCCATTGCCGTCATACCAACAGCAACAGCAACAGCAGCTGCAGCAGCAGTTGAAACAGCAACACCAGCAGCAACAGCGGCAACAGATATTGCAGCAGCAGCAGCAGCAACCACAGCAGCAGCAGCGACGTTGGCGCTGCTAAATTCCAACATTAATTCCAGAACTTCATTAGCCGACCAAAATGCCCAAAGCGGCGCCCCAATTTGGTGAGTATTGCAATCACGCCCCCTGCATTCCCTTTGCATTGTTGGTGTTCTTTTTTTTAGTAACTGCCTGCAAAATGGCATTTATATAGCACATATGACTGGTCTTAGCTGTAGTAAAAACATTTATTTTGATTTACGCATAAAAGTATGCTATATAAATGTTGGTTATTGTTTGAAGGACGCTTTTTGAGACGCTATCAAAATGTTGAGGTATCTCTATAGTACTTGTTTAAAGGACCCTTTTTTAGACGCCTGCCCATCAGGAAGTTTTATCATTTAAGCACATTACAATCAAAAAGTTACAATTATTTTTAGCTAATTCTAGTTGTCAATATGCATAAAACAGCTTGGTATACATTTCAATTTCCTTTCACTGCCATCAAATAGCAAAATGTTATTTCTTGCTGCTTGACTGCAACGCGTTTTCAATTTAGACAAGTTCCTCTGGCCGGAAATTATAAAAAAAATAGACACAGAACGTATAAATAGAGCAGAAAAAGGTTCATTTCGGTTGGCAGGCATTTCGGTTTTTTTTTTCGGTATGACAATTGATTCAATTAAAATAAGTGACAACGTGCAAACAGTGTTTCCAGGACTCTTCTTCGTCTGCTTCTGCCCTTCACATTGACTTACAATAATTGGCATTGCATTAAGGTTATTAATTGGTAATGGCACAAGGGTAGGCCATTATTCCGGTACGCCGGATGCTAATGATCATTGTCAGGCATTGGCAATTAAAATATTACATTATCTTTACTGCTTTAATGATAATGATAATGATGATGGTATCGTTGATGATGATGATTATAATAATGTGGTAGATAAGACAAACCGACGACAACAACAACAACGTGACAAACTGAAACACAGACATAACCCCAAATGACTAAGATCCAATCTTAACTTTACTGCAGTCCACGCCATGCTCTCTCTTTCTCCATCTCTTTCTGTCTATCTATCTGCCAGTTTTTATGCCCTATACCCTTTGAAAATATATAAGTGATTGGGTTTAATGAACTAACAAAGCTTTCACTTGAAACATCAGAGCATGAACAATATCTCACTCAAACTAAAAACTGTTTGGAAACCTTTTAAAGTTTGATTCTTTCCAATCATTTCATAAGATAGAGTATCGTTTATTCGACCTCTGGTTGCTTTCTGTTTTGCTTTAGCGTATTGCACAGCCATTAAATTAAATAAAGCAAGAATATTAAATTTATGTTGGGTCATTTTTATGCGCCGCTATTTTTGCCGCCTCTACCCTTTGCACCGCTGCTTCTTCTCCAGCTCCAGGTCCTGTTCCTGTTCCTACACTTGGCAGCTCCCACTCCTTTTGCCTTACTATCTGTGTCACTTTGGCGTCCTCTATCTTTGCCGGACTGTTTGTTTTTGTTGTGACAGGCGCGACATAACAAACTGCCATCATAAATTAAATGCCGCGTCACGGCTTTGTCGGCGGTGCCACGATACGACTCCACCACTGCTGCTGCTGCTGCTGCTATTGCTGCTGTTTGGTAGGCGTTAAAGTGGGCGTGGTGAGGCCAAACACTCTCTGTTTATTGTAGCGTCCACATCCGCATCAACAGCAGCAGCATCATCAACAACTTGAATATAATCGCATGTGCGTTGAGCGCCGTCAGCGCAAAACACTTCACACAGCGCCCACAAGAATCGGTAGCCAGAAATTCAACACCTCAATAGCCGTGGGAAAGCGAATGAAAGACTGTCTTATACCCTGTAAAAATGTATACCCTAAGAAGGT
Organism: Scaptomyza cyrtandrae; assembly: GCA_035044605.1. NCBI lineage: Eukaryota > Metazoa > Arthropoda > Insecta > Diptera > Drosophilidae > Scaptomyza > Scaptomyza cyrtandrae. Next base: position 1,408,727 of record JAWNNS010000650.1, on the reverse strand, counting down.
TTATGCAAAGTACAAAATTCAAATTTCCCTGCTAAACAAACCCAACGCTATACTCCCGTTCCCACAAAAACACAGGGCATTTGAGCAACGAGGTTAAAGTCAAAGGCAAAGCTGAAACTGAAACTGGAAGCTGATGCTAAAGCAAATCCCAATGGGCGACCACCGCAGGCAATTTTCTCATTAAGCTTCAGCGCATTTAAATGAAACTGAATTAGTAATGCTGAGATACGCAAGAGGCGCGACGTTGGCAAAGATGAACAAGAACAAGAACAAGAACAAGAAGAAGAAGAAGTCGTCGCACCTCAGCAACTGTTGCCAACACAAGTAGTAGTTGCTGCCGTTTCCTTCTTTCACATCTGTCTTCTCCCTGGAGAGCATCCCTCTATCTGCTTGATGGATTCCCCAGGCGGCTGTGCGACTTTGAAAGCGAAATAATTGCCTACGGAGCAACAGCGACACCTGTCGCGCAGCTAATCCCCCTGTCCCTGCAGCGGCACGCCGCCGCGCTTTACGATTTCCTTGTTTTTTTTCTTGTGATGTATTTAAAGCTCGCGCCAAAAAGTATGCAACATAAAATTGCGCGGATTTTGATTTATGCCTTCAGGGCAGATTTTGCTCCTCGTTTCTTCTCTCTCTCTCTCTCTTGTTTTTTGGCCTATTTTGCATTTGACTTGTTGGCCAGATTTATCACCTTGACACTAGACTATTTGGCAAGGCGACACGCTCCGCCTCTAATAGATTAAGTTCGTTTTGTCATTTAGGCTTGCCTCGGGCCAAGCTGCTGTCGTTCTATATACATAAATAGATACATTACAGGGAGGAGAGGTTGAAGTATAGGATAGCCTTAAAAGTGCTTCGTTTACTGGTAAATTTGCGCGACACTTCATAAATGTTTGACTGGCAGAAAGCGACATTAAGTTGAGATAAAATCAGAATTGGATAATATCCGGAATAGCATAATTTCATTCATTTAACTAGGTAGGAAACTCTTGAAAGTGAGTAACGAGAAATGGAAAATAAGCTTACAAAGAGAACGAAATTATTTTTTTTTAATGTGTAACAAACTTAATTGATGGAAATTAAATATCCATAATACAATTTGTGTACATAAATCTTTATTTACCAACATAATTAATGGTAAAGCAAGTAATGGCAAAGCCTGAATATAAATTTAAATTTTACAAAAAATTTCACACAACAATATTTTAATATAAAATTAAATGTTGCTTAACTTTTAATTGTAAGCCACTTTTCACATTGCTAACTAGAATTGTTTCTAGAATGAAAAACATTTTAATTTTGAAGTTTTATTATCCGAACTGCTTGACAACTTCAAACTTGTTGCCAAATCAAGTCGAGTTTGTTGTTTTGCTGTTGTTGTGGCTAATTTAGTTGTGACAACAACCAAAAGTCAATTTCGTATCCCATCAACAACACCCAATAAACCGCAAACACACATAAACACACACACTCAGTAACAAAAGCAAACAAACTTTTTGGCCGCCCAAAAAGTGAAGTATCCAACTGACCCCAAAATGAACCATTCATTGCATTGCCAGATACTTGCGACACACATCCCCTTATACTTGTTCCCCCTCTCTTACCCTTCCCCCATCAAACACACACACACACAAACACACATGCATTGACTCTGGTCAGCCACAGAGAACAAAGTAAAAACGTTTACAACTTTTTAGATTAGATTAGTTTGCTAATAACAATTAGTATTTGTATTTTATGTACTGCTCAACTTCTCTAACTCTCTCTCTCTCTCTCTCTCTCTCTTTCTCTCTTTCTCTCTGTTCCTCTTGTTGTCTCTTTCGTTCTGGCCACATAACAAACGCAGCTTTTCTTGTTGTTTTTTATTGTCATTAGCAAATGAAGTTGAAGCAGTGAGAGACAGAGAGAGAGAGAGAGAAGAAAAGCGAGACGGTGAGGGAGGGAGGAAAGCAGTTTGACCATGTACAATATGTTGGTCATAAAAGTTCAATAGAATTGCCGCAAAAGTTTTTATTTTTATTTGTTGGTAACGACTTTTAGATAATAATATATTTTGGACCAAATTTCACAGAAGCAACAAAAGTTTCAAAGAAAGATATACAATGCGAACACTAAAGTTAGCACGCTTTAGATCAAATTAATTATTATTTTAATATGTCTTTCATTGAATTTTCCCTGTTGCAGCGATTCAAATGGCGCCGAAGAGCAACAACAGCAACAACAGAAACTGGAATTGGATTCAATAAAATGTGAATCGGATTTGAATGTTCCGATGGATATACCAGCACTGGATGCAGAATTGTCCCGAGATCAGCCCGATGCGGATAACATTAAAATGTTTGTGGGCCAAGTGCCAAAGACATGGGATGAGATTAAGTTGCGACGCCTTTTCGAACAATTTGGACGCGTACACACATTAAATGTTCTGAGGGATAAGGTCACATCGATTAGTCGTGGTGAGTGCGAAGCACACAAATGTGTAAATTTATCGAGCAGAGATGTGGCCAACTCTCTATCGCAATGAATTTTTACAATGCTCATCAATTTGAGAGCCACGAAAGGGGAAACAACATTAACATCAAGTAATACGATTATGGTTAGCGCAAAACACAACCATTAAAACTAACCACCCAAGACTCGAACCAGAGGCTCACACTCAGGTGTTGAACAGCAACATATTTTATTTTTTGCTCTGCCAGTAATTGGCCATAATTGCCACACACACACACACACACACACACACACACATGGAAGTTTGGTTAATTCTGTTGGGTATTTGAATAATTTGCACATTTGCTTGCAAACTTTTATGAAAGGTGGAAATTGTATTATGCATATTTATGGCCATGTGCGTGCTCATGTGATCGGACATACTCTAACTTACCAACACAAACACCTCTCTTACTCCGCCCCTGCGTTTCCTCTTGTTGGTTTTACTTTAGTGCGCAGATTAGGGCTTATAACACACACACACACACACACACACACAACAAGAGTTGGCCAGGGTTGATGATGGTTAGTTTGTGTGTTTGTGCGTGTGTTGGGTGTTGGCTAAAAGGAGATTACACTTTATGTTCTTTAGTTGAGGTTGTTCTTTATTTTTATGATTCAGAGCTTAGGCAGTGTCATAAATATTTGATTTAATATCAACACACTCACACACATCCACACAAACACATTCGTTTTTGATTGATATTAGGAAAAAGTATTATTATTTATTTGTGGGTCAATAGTAAGAGTTGATTTGTATGAAAATGACGAAACATTTCATTTCTTCTTACGATCACGTTTATTTGATACGATAAAGCTAAGAACGTACTACTTTTAAGATCGTATTAAATACGATCGCGTTTATTGGATACGATACAGTATTGTAATGTGGATCGTATCTCTTTACGATAACACGTCAACACTTTACGATACAATTTTGTCTTGTATTTTATATCAATCATTGTCTGCTTGATAGTTTTAGTCAGTATACATAAAACTGTTTAGTTACTCGTTTACATGTTTTGTCCGATCAACAATCAATATGTTGTCCCTTTAACATTATTATTATTCGCATGGCTCGCATTATGCGCTTTCGTCTTTGCATGCCAAAAGTTAAACCGTATTTTTAAAGCAATTTGTCCAATGCATGCTAAGCCTATAACCGATAAATATGACACTCGTCCTTGTACTTAACGTTTGCGCATCGTTTGTCTATTAATTGCTCAAAACATATATATATATATATATATATATATATATTTGTTTATCGATTTGTATCGATTGTTTTGTTCTGTTTCTGTTTACAGGGTGCTGTTTCGTTACCTACTATACACGCAAGGCGGCTCTACATGCCCAAGATGCGTTGCACAATATCAAAACTTTGGATGGGGTAAGTACAAGCCATAGAGGGGAATACCCCCAATAAGTTGTATGTAGCGTAGCTGCTTTGATTTGCTCGTTTATGTTATACGTGTATGTGAATGTATGTATGTATGTTTATGTTTGTGTATGTATTTGTATGTATGTATGTGTTTCGTTCTTTTCGTAGTTCACAAAAGAAACCCAAAAGAAAACTTTCAACTAAATAATGCAGCTTGAGAAAATCAACTGCTGTGCGCTCTTAAAAACCAAAAAATCGATTAATCGACTGACACACTTTTCCATCAAAAATACAGATGGATGGAAAAAGGGGTGGGGGGAGGGGGGCATGGCTGATGTTGTTGGTGTGTGGCCAACACAAATGTAATCATCAGTCAATTAGTGGATTCAATTATTGAGGACAATCTCCATTGTTAACGTATTAAATGAAGCGTTCACGCACAGGCAAACACCCCACCGATAAGGCACTACCCCACTACCATTATAAACTATATATAGAAAGAGCTTGCCTTGCTCTTGCTACCTTGCTACCTTGCAGTTAGCTGCTTCATTTACATATTCAAATTGTTAATGGAAAATCCATAGCACTAAAACGTCGAGGCACCCCAAAATGACGCCACGTGTGTAATTGTCAAAATAATGACCATAGCCCAAGCCATATATGTATATATTTATATATATATATATATGTGTGTGTGGTTGTGTATGTGTATAAAAGCTTTTGTTTGTATAAGTAAGTGCCCAGCTATGCATGTGTGTGTGCGAGTGCTTGTGTGTGTGTGTGGGCATGTCTGATCCTTTAATGCATTTGGCAGCCAGCCTCTACAACAACCCCCAAACCTCAGAGCCCAACCCACAAAACTCACCCACAACTTCAACACTGAGCTCGGTTCGCTTTTGCTTCTGCTGCTGCTGCTGCTGCTGTTGCTGCTGTGCAGAGAGCTACTTAATTTACCTGAAATAATCGATAGGTAAACAGACGTTAAAACGTCGGCATTTTCTCACACACACACAAACACACACACACAGGTCCAAATTGTCAACGGCTTCAATAAATATTTTGTTTTGAAGTGACCATTTCACATATGTGTATGTGTGTGTGGGTTAAGTGGCCTGTCCGGCTTTTCGGCCTGTGCTACATTTTCACTCACCTTCTCCCTCTCTACACTTTTGTTTCTCTTATGCTGTGGCACGTGTGAAAAGAAGCAGTTGTGTGACGCACTTCAAAACAGATTGGGCAATGAGATTACACTGTTAAACTGTGTAAATAGCCAGTTGATTGAAAAAGTGTATAAGTTATTATTATATTTGTAAGATTAATTTCATTCCCATATATTAAAACAAAATGTCAAATTTAAGTTGAAAAGACATACCGTTTTTCTAAGCCTAAAATTATGCTAGCTATTGGTTAACTGGGCAAAAATAAAAAAAAAAATCATTGCATACTTACAAAATACAAAAAGCTTAAAAGAGCTTAAAAACCTAAAAGGGCCTAAAAATGAGTAACGGCAGTTAATTTTCTTTTCTGGCCCATTTCTAATTTATATATAATATATATATATATATTTTTATAATAAAGACAGTTGATTGAACAAGAACTACTAGCATGAAAAGAATGGTTTAAGATTTAAATTAACTTAGAAGTTATATATTAAGGAATGTTTCTTGCAGTGTTTTTCTTCTACCTCTTTAGAGCCAATCACATATTGGTAATAAAAGTAGAACAACAGTTAAAATTAGCTAAACCCACAACAACAACAGTTAAATGTTAATCGTTTAACAAGCCAAATGTCATTAAAATGAAAAGGGTAACAGTATACTAAGAAACTAAGACAAGGGACTAACACAAATAGACAGACATAGACATAAAATGAGCAACAATGGAAGGAGCAGTAAGGGTAGCTGGAGTAGGAATTATACTGGACAAGCCACTTAACTCATCCAACTGTCAATTTTGAATAATAGAATAGCAAAATGACGCAACAATGAAACGAATGTGGGGTTAGGATAACTATAAGTGGGTTGGTTTAAGGGAACTATGCAAGTAATTTGTGAAAGAACCTTTTTTTGACTAGCTACAGTTGGCCATCGTCTAGGCTGACCCAAACAAAAGACAAGTAGCGAAGAGAGAGAAAGATAGAGAGAGAGAGAGATGACGACGCTGTCATTTCAGTAAACAGTTCGGGTTGAAGTTGGAACTAGAGTTGAAGTTGAACTCAAGAACGATTCACTCAGTCTGGCATCATTCACTTATTCAGTCAGTCAGCCACTCACATTCATTCATTCACTTAGTGCAGTCTGTCTGTCGTTGAAGGTTCTCTTTTTAACAATGCCCTGTAGCTTAAAAGGTGTTTAGGTTTCGATGTTGAACAAAGTTTTATTAAAAGAAAGAAGATTTGGATTTAAAAACATGTTTTCATTTTACATAGAGAGATGATAATGAATCTTGAAATTTAATTCAATGTACAGAGCATCTTCAAGTCTGTTTAGTTTTCTAATTTGTTCACTTTGAGAGAAACTCTATCATTGTAAACTGAAGAAGGTCAATCAATTCGTACAATTCGAATACGAGTATGATTACAAGTATTATTATTATTATCATTTGCTGGCTGTTGGCGCCTCTTAGCTGAATGAAAAGTTAATTGAAATCAATGTGATGGCAAGCAACCGTTGGCAAAGTCCTGTCAAGTCCTGCCACACAGCAACAGAGACCAAAAAGAGGGTAGAGAGAGTCGAGAGAAGAACCTTAACGGTTTGCTCAATGAATGTAAAATAAATTAAAAAATTGCTAAAAGCAGTGTTCATTGAATGGCAAGTGCTAATGGCCACGTTAATGAAATGAAATGCTTGATTTCCCTTACTTCTTCTTCTTCTGCTTCTTCTTTTGGCCATTTCATTAGTTTTATGGAACATTTGTTAGCCTTTGCCATTTTGCCGTTTGTTTTGCAACATTCTTCGTACTGCAGTACGCCACGTTCGTATCAAAGTAATCAAATCTTCAGCAGCACACGAACAAGCAAACAAACAAACAAACAGACAAAAATTTATCGATAAGGTTACAAGGAAAATGGGAAATGGGTAGAACACTCGCTTATGTGTCCTGAGCCTGCAATTGCAATTCAGCAGCTGCTGGCAACTATTAAAAAAAAAATCCAACGGACATGGAACATGGACAGCTTAAACAGTCTGCTCTTTGCTCTTGCCCTTTTCTCAACTCCAACTCAAATTTCTATTCATTACTTTTTTCTCACATTTCGTTCTTTTCTTTCTTTTGCCATTTACAGATGCATCATCCCATTCAAATGAAGCCGGCGGATAGTGAGAACAGAAATGGTAAGTTAAAACAACTAACGAAGCTATTTATTCGATGGTGTTCGACTAAAATATACCCTAAAGTCATGACAACTTGTGTTTATTGTCCTGAAATAACGTTTATTATACTCAAAATAACGTTAGATGTACTCAAAACTGCTTCTTAAATCTACTTTGCTCTTAAATTATATAGAACTTTGCATTAAGACAGTATATATTGCTTATATACCTCTTTTGTTTTTTCTTTGTACTTTTAGTATAACCAACTTTTTTTTAAGCTATTTGTCTTTTGTCTGGCTGATTGCTAAGACAGCTGGTAGATTTTTACTGCTATTGCCTGTGCCTTGTGGCCTTAATCACAACCTGTATCGGACGACAGGCGCCTACCACATGCATGAATAATGCGACAGGTAGACAGCAATAGGAAACGAATTGGTTGTTGGTATTAGTTGTTGTTAAATCGATTCTTTCTTTTTGGTTCCATTCTTTGGCTCTGGTATTGAGAGCTTCGCCTAAATACAATTTCAATAAGCGCACAACTCTAAGCACGACACGTGTCAACTCTATACCCATAGCTGTCTCTTTCTTACACTTTGCACGCTAACTGAAAGGAAAAACATTTTTTTTTTTTGATTAGTTCGTTAAATGAAAATTGTTATTGAACCACAAAGCTGATTCTATCGTATGAAAAATCAACAGACGCGATGGCGGCGTCGCCATTTTGTTTTCCGCGAGGATGTATGATAGTTATGTGAGGATGCGGAACTGGTATATGGTGAAACTTAATTATATTTAACTTATAAGATATGTTTCATTCTACCAAACTTATTGAAGAAATCGTAAGATATATGTTATTCTCAATGTTATGTTAAAAAATCAATTCGAAACTCTCTTAATCTATATATTTCTCATTTAACTACAAGACTTGCTCTTGCCCCAAACAAACACCATGCTCATATCATCAATAATGGATCTTTTGTGCGCCTCTTAATCTACAAACAGGCATCAGTTTTTGCTCTTTAATATCACTTAAAGTGCTCAACAAGCATTAAGTGTTGTTGTTCATCTAGTTGTTGTTGCTGTTGCTGTTATGTACGTCACGCTGTACGCGTGACAAAAATAAATCAAAAACTTAAAAATACGTAACACACAAATTTGATCGTAAATTAGGAAGAAAAACCAACAAAAAATATATGTTGTTGCCAGTCTCAGTCGCAAGTTGAATCGGACAAAAATCTACACGCGGGTGCGTTCGTCACACACACACAAACACACACACAACATGATTAGAAGAAGTTGAAATTGTCGGATAAAAAAAAAAGAACTGTTTTAAGCGATTACGCACAATTACACGTGGTGGCAGCAGCATTATTTCGTAAATGTCCCAGAACATAAATAAATATATATACTATATATATATTTGACAAGACATTTACTATTACATGGCATATTAAAGAGAACGCAGTCATTTAACAAAGCGTTGAAAGATGCAAACAAAATTATAAGCAACAAGATATATATACCCACCATATATTCAAACATAATAAATCAATAATATAGAACAAAAGTAATCAGAAAAAATACCAAAAAAGAACTAGTTCTTGAAAAACAAAATCGAATATAAAAGAAAATCGTTTTTATCATATACCCATATTATAATAATAATGAAAGTCTTAAGAAGATAACTTAGAATCTATATTTTACGTGAATAACTTTAATAAAATTTGAAAAAGGTATTAAAAATTTATAATTGTTAGCTTAACAAATCGCTTTGCATCTTAGATGGTATCCCCATCTTTATAGGAAATTTCTTTCGATCTATCTTTCTATCTATCTATATATCTATCTATCCATCTATCTATCTATGTTTGTTTCGTTGCGAAGAACACAAAATGCCGCACAATTTGAAATGCCACACAAAAATAATGCTGCAATGCAACAAGTGCAAAACTTCTACCTCTACCTTCTCCCTTCTTGTGCAATGCTTGCCCCATCGCCTGTGTGTTGTGCCTCTGTTGGCCTCTGGGCGTGTTTGGTAAAATGTTTTGGCGACACTTGACAAAATGCCAGAAATTCTAAACACTTTTAGCCGCTTGTCGTTCGTCTTTTTGGCTGCCCTTTCAGCCCGTTCAGCTCTTTAGCTGCCCTCTCCCCACCCCCCCTCCCCACAAAATAAAACGAAAGAGCAACAGCGAGTGTGTGTGTGTGTGTGTGTGTGTGTGTCCGGTGTGTATATCTCTCTTTGCCCTATCATGGCAAATTAATTATTTGAAAGCAAAACAAGGAGCAATCGGAGGCATTGGAGGCATCGTCAGCATTTTACGCATATTCATTTATGCCGCTTGGCTTTCTAATTAATGAGTTTATTAATTCGCAAAATGTCAGCGCGCTGACAGCAGTGAGCTAAACCTAGCAATAACAACAACAACAAATGCAACAACAAGTGCAACAACAACAACAAATGCAGCATCTGAAGTTGTTTTAGCTGTTGTTAAATGAATGACGATGAATGCCAACTCACAGTGTGCATGTGTGTGTGTGTGTGTGTGTAGCGGTATCTTTAGATCTGCGCTTAAGTCAAATGCATTTGTGTTGTGCAGCTTTGTGGATGGATATTTTAGTTTTGGGGTGAAAAGTGTAACGTAGAAGAATGAAATATCTTTGATCTAATAAAGAATGCGAATGTTATTGATGAGAACATTTGGGAAAATACTTGAAAACCTTAAGCAAAACAAATATTTTATCGCTTCAATAGGAAAATTAAGTTCAAGCACTAAGCTTTGGTACAATAAACTTTTCTCTGTGCAAGGTTTACCAAAAAATACCTAACAGTATTAAGTTGAAGGACTTTTTCATATTGTTTATCAATTTTAACTACATCTTTAACATTGTTAGTAGCTGAAAAGGTATTCAAACAGTCGTCAAGTCCACAGTTAACGTTTTTCACTCAAGTCATGCTTTGCAATTTGTATCTGGCATCTTGTAGATACTTTACTTGACTGCTGGTCACATTAACACACTTTTTTCGAATTCAATTACAGTCAATTCTACGGGTCGCAATGGAAAACAAAGCGCTTTTCTATGTAAAAATCACCCACAGCAACAGCAGATGAGATTTTTTTTCGCACATTTTTTGTATTCGTTTGCTTGTTTAGCGCTTGACGTGATCGCTTGTTTAGATACAATATGTTTGTGCATCTCACAGATGCAGATACATAAGCTTAAGCTTAAGCTGATGTTGTTAATTGGTAGAAGAGCGTTTCGTTTAACTAGGCGTTAAATGTGTTAAATATTGTACAATGCATTTGTTTACGTAAGAGCTAAAGTTAAGAGCGTCTTACAAAAGTGTGGTGAAAAAAGTTGCAATTACCGTTAAGTGCAAGCTGCACTTAGTGCGAAAAAAAAACAAAGAGAAAAGAAGACGCACAATCAATCTACAGCTTGTCTAATGCCAGCCATAACAATAAAGCACACAAAAATGCTGAGTCAGCTCTGGCTAAGCGAATGCCCAAAACAAACGTAAACAAACCAACAGCAACAACAACAACAACAGCAACATAAGTAAGTAAGGCAAGAGCAAAGAGCATAACTAATTGGCTTTGAACCAGCCACAAGTGTCAAAGAGCACGCGCTCAAGAGCGCCAACAGCTGTGCGGCCACAAAAACCAGAAACACAGAGAGAGAGAGAAAGAGAGAGCGGTTGTGAGAGCTCAGCCGGCAAAGCAATGGCATTGCCAACGGCAAGAAATACAAAAGCAACAAATGAAATTCAAAGTGCAGCGCAATTGACGATCGGCTAGCACCAACAAGCGCCAACAACAAACAAACACACAGAATAATGGTGTACGTCAGTTCAGTTTAGTTGTTCGGTCTTTGGCCGTTCGTTCGCTCGTTCAACAGTCGTCTCTCGCAATTTGTCAAACGTATAACGCGTACGTACGGTACGTACATATGTACATATGTACATACACTCAATAGAATTTGTCGCCAGTTTGCCGCAGTTCCTCAGCTAGCGTCGCCGTTGCCAGACATCAACGGTATATTCGTTCAAGACACGATCGACAAGTCGCAGCACGTTTGCGGTTTCTATACACATACATTTCTTCTCGTGCCATTTCGAACAATAAATAAAAAGTAAACAATAAATGAAATTCTTTAAATTAAATAACTGTGCGGTGCTCTCGGTTAATTAAAGCGACACAAAACTACAATTAATCAAGATAAATATCGATTTATAAAGTCAATTGATTGAAAATGTTGCGCACTTAACTTCAATTAATTAACAATTACTTTCAAATTGTCAATTGTTAAATGAAAATCGAGTTTAAATTCTAAGCAGTTCTAAGAAAAGTGTTTATACCTAGTAAGGAAATGGCTTAAAAAAATTTGCAATAACTAAAAATAAGTGAAAAAAATAAAATAAAAAATAAAATAACAAGCAGACAGTTAAATAATTTTAATATACTGGTTCAGTTTGTCATCGAAAAATCAATTTCCTATGCATTGCATATATAATATTATTGTTATGTATATATGCGAGACACTCATTTAGTCAGTTATTCAATTTCGCAATTGCCAAAAAAAAGTAAACAAAGCCAACAACAATAATATGCAAATAAGCTTGCTTGCGTATTGACAAAATGCTTAAAAAAAAAACAAAAGGCAAAAGGCAAACAAAAAAAATTAACTCAGAACGTTGCAATCTGAACTAAAAACGACTGCATCATACTCTGATAAAAGTGGAAGTGATTTTCAGTGTGCTTAAAAATTATTTATCGATACACACTTTGTGTTTTATCGAGTTGCTATCGATTTGTCAGTTCCTTGTTTCAAGTTTGAAAGTTTTCTCTGTTTCGCAAACATTCCAAGTTTCAATTCGCTGAAAAACGACTGCATAATACTCTGATAAAGGTGGAAAAAAGGGTGGAAGTGATTTTCAGTGTGCTTAAAACTTAATTAATTGGCTTTAACTTGCATTTATCGATACACACTTTGTGTCTTATCGCGTTGCTATCGATTTGTCAGTTCCTTAATTAAAGCTTGAAAGTTTTCTCTGTTTCGCAAACATTCCAAGTTTCAACGACTGCATAATACTCTGATAAAGGTGGAAAAAAGGGTGGAAGTGATTTTCAGTGTGCTTAAAACTTAATTAATAAGTTTTAACTTGCATTTATCGATACACACTTTGTTTCTTATCGAGTTGCTATCGATTTGTCAGTTCCTTGCTTCTAGTTCGAAAGTTTTCTCTGTTTTGCAAAGATTTCAAGCTTCAATTCGCTGAAAGACTGTACAAAGCGCAAGTTATAATCAATAAATCTCAACAACTCAACAACTGCTGCAATTATAATAACACATCATAATAATAATAATAATACTAAGCAACTTGAGTCACTTTAAGCCGGCTTCTCACTAACTCAATATATCAACATCGCTCAGCTGGTTAATTACTGTGAATCAGTCGCACTCTCCCCTCTCCTTCTCTCTGCCGCTCTCGTGACACCTTTCCACAACAGCGTTGCCAACCTGTTTTTTTTTGCATTTTGATTTCAATTTCATTTCAGCTTTTTTTATACAAATACATTTGCAATATAAACGAAGGCACAGAAAAGGTAATTGACACGATATTAAGTCAATCAGCTGTTTTTTGTATTTGTTGATCGTTTTGTTTTGCTTTCAATTGCAGATACTTTATCTTTGTATCTATTACTTGTTCTAGTTGCGTTTGCGTTTTATTGACTGTTGTGGTTAAAGCAATTTGTGGAATGCCGCCAAACGAAGAGAGAGTTTGTATTGCGTTGCGTGTTTTCGCCTTGTTGCAGCTGCAGCAGTTTGTCATGTGTGGCATCAAGATAGATTTGGTACGCTTGACGTGCCGCAATTGCAATGCGTACCAAAATGCGAATCAACAAAACTTTGCACTGCATCTCAAATGAAATCAAACTGTGTTTAACGTGAAGCTTACCTGGTTTGATTTGATTTGTATCTATCTAGCAAATGATTCATTTCCACACATTAGTAATAATCATAAATTTATTGACTAATTAGTCAATTGCTTTCCTTAACTTCCTTTTTTTTCTGTACATGTTTCAAGGCACAACTTCAAACAAATTAAGCATGTAAAGTGATTATTATTATTCAACAAACAAACAGAGAGAAACACATTTCCTAACCATAATTACAGACAATTTTCATGGTTATTCTATTCTATTCAACAATTCCCATCCATTCAATTCTATTCTATTCTATTAGCTGAACTATTGCCATTGTTTGAGAATTATGCTAAAAGCCATGCTTCAAACTTCAACAAGTATTGTCCGAAGAGGTCTTAGAATCAAACCGAAAGACAGACAGACAGAAAGACCGAAAGGCAGAGAGACCCATAGACAATGCTGTGAGTTCTGTGAGCCCTATGGCCTACCATTCAAATCCCTGAAACATACATCATATTCTTCGAAAGAGGGATGAGACGGGTGATAGGGGGGAGGGTGAGTCAAAGACATCGCCTCATGCCTCATGATTGTGCAATGCAATTCAAGTGTGGAGACAGAGACTTTGGGGGCAATTAATTGAAGAAATCACGCACTTAGAATCCCAAATGCAGTACGCTCATAAATTCCAAAAAGAGTCGCAACGAAATGGGGTGGCGAGAGCGAGAGCGAGAGCAAGAGCAAGAGCAAGAGCAAGAGGGAGAATGGAACAAAGGCAGAGTTGCATTGAATGACGTTTGGGAACACTATAACATTGACTTCTATGGGCAGTTGCTGGACACAAAAACCATCTAACGGGCAACTGCCTTGAGACTGCCACAAGCAAGTCAGAAAAGAAAGAAACCTAGAATGAAAAAATTGATAAAGAAATAGAGGCAGACGGTGAGAAAGAAAATGAATGAAAGGCAACAGAAACGGCCACGAACAGAATTCAACGACAGGCGACAAGTTTTGCATATTAAAAAGCTGAATAAAAAAGTCGAGTATGAAAATTGCAGTTGCAGGTCAACGACTAAGAAATACTTTGTTCGAAAGTGTTATGGAAATCGGCATAATATTAAAACTAGATTAATTTTTAGCAGATTATTTAGTTAGTTGTCTGTACTTACTCACTTTTAACAGAGCTCGAAAGTATCTTTTACAAGCATTAATATTTTTGGAAACTTTTTAAAGACTCAATTGTATTTAAAATGTTTTAAGGACCCTTAGTATTATTTTAATATTGAATTTTCTTTGCAGTTTACTTGATTCACTTTCTGTGAACATTATGTGAACTCTTTCCAGCAAAATAAAATTGATACCTCACGTTTCAAGTATAAATTTTCCAAGTATTTAAGCTTGATAATCCAGAGACTCGAAGAAAATCTTCCACTCATAAAAATTAAACTCTTTCACCCCTTTAAGAGACAGCGTATAAAAAAAATCAAATCCAAGATTGAACAACAAATTGTATGGCAAATCATTATTGTGTATGGTAGCTGAATATTCAATTGTTGTTGTTGCTCCATAATTTTTTATAGCTTCTTTCACTCCAATTGTGGACGTCAGTTGAGGGACACAAACAAACCAACAAAAAACCAAAGCAAATGCGTCTCAATCAGTGAATTTTAATTATTATTTTCAATTATCGAAAATGATTTTGCATCTGTTTTCATATTTATTCATTCATATACCATAATAAAATATATATACCTTAAGTTTTTTGTTCATTCGTTTGTTTGTTCTTTTTGTCTTTGTGCTTTTGGCTTTTCAAGTGTTATGCGTTGGGTTTGCATTTGCAGAACCCCTCTTCAAATTCATATCTGCAGCTGTATTTGTATCTGTATCTATAACTTGGCTATTGTTAAAGCATTTGCTGGATAATTACTTAGGGGGCGTTTTCAATTGCGGCATATGGTTTTATTATAATTAAATTTTCTTGTCGAGATAAGCGCTCGAACGCCCAGAAAAAAAAAGATGCCACTGGCACCAGCTGGCATTAACAGTTACAGTTACAGTTACAGTTTTAGAGCCCCTCTTTTTAACTACATATTTTTATATATTTTGTTCATTTTAACAACTTGACAAGGGCACAATTTAGCTTAACGTATATGCTTTTGAGCATTGTTTATTTATTTATATACATATTTTACTCAAATTCGTCGCAGTAATCTCAACAAATCCGTTGAAATACGATCGAGTGGCAACAAGTGAAGCTTTTAGCGAGTTTTTTTTTTTTTAGCTAGCAAAAGCCACAAAAGCTGTTAACTGTTAAATTAAACACAACTGTCGCCGGTCTCTCCAGGCAATAATAAATAAACAAACATAATGCGATGCCAAAAAAGCAATGCCAAAGTCAGGTAGTCAAGCACTATATACACAGATTATATATATTCATACTATATATCTACTCGGAGATGTATATAAGTGAACATTCTTCTTTTTCTATCGTTTATCAGTTCAGTTGAGTGGCAAACAAAACATTAAATGCAAATGCATTAAAAAAACTCACCAAAAAAACATCGCAAAATTCCTTTAGCATACGTTTGTGTATCTATCCATCTATGTATCTGTGAGATACTCGTGATCAGGTGGCAACTGTGTTTTTAGAGCTGCTTTAAGTACGCGTCACTTAACGAGAACACAAACTTAATGGCTTAGAAACACTTTAGGTAGGGCAGTAGCATAAAGCTAAAAGCTTAAGCTAAATTTTTGATAGATTTATTAGATTTGTTAATGTCAAAGATGTTAAGAGACAAAAATGTTTAGATATTTCTTTGGGTTTAATAGTACAAATATATATTTCTTTGGGTTGCAAAGAACATGGAAAAGTACAGATCTTAAGAAATATGTAATATTTCAGTTAAATATTTAAGATCTTAGTTTTCAAAAAAAGAAATTTTTCGCTTATTTGTCACATATAATTAAATTAGTTGCCCTTCTGCTTTGTCGATATTCAGTCATGTATTACTTCTTTTGATGTTGTAAAATACTTGGCTAGTGTATTACAAAATGTCATTTGCATTTTTGCTTTGGTTTTTGTTGTTGTTGTTGTTCTGTCATAAAATGCCATTTAGCCGCAACGAAAAATGCCAAAAAACTAAAAAGCAAGCAAGAACAACAACGCAACGATAATAATGATAATTTTTTTGTATCCGAATGCCGAATATGTTTCTTTTTCTGTCTCTTCATGCATATATAATGCCAAGCACTCACTGTGACAGTGGATACTACGTACTGTGGACTCTCTAGTCAACTCGTGAACTGAGTACACAATGGCTAAAGTACACAGCAAAAAAAAAAAAAATACACACAACGAAACTTATATTCGATACAAAACAAAAACTAACTACAACAACAACAACAAGTAGCAACAGTAGAAGCAAAACGTAAAGAAATAAAAATAACAACAAAATTAAGTAAAATAAACCGCACGACAGCCGCAAAAAACAAAACAAAAATAAAGCTGCAACGCTAGCAGTTTGTCACTCAATCGCTCAGCAATCAGTCGCGCTTTTTTTACGTTTTTGTTTCGTTTCAATGTTCGGACGTATAACGTCCTAAAATCTTTGGTTTTGTATCTCGTAGATACATTTTAACTCACGTGCGCATAGCTACTGCAATTTTAACTGCGCACGCGCATCTTGTCAGATACTGAAAAGTGTTAAGAGAAGCGTATGTATCTCATCAATTGTATCTGTAAGATACTTAAACGTACAACAATTGCAATGCCAGCCAGCTATGCACAATTATTGTTATAACTATAGTTATTGTTTTTGTTGTTGTGAGAAGTGTGCACGTAATGTGCGATTAGAACAATGGGCTTACAGTACAGTGAAGCTTTGGTGGCCCAAAAACTTATGTATCTTTAAGTTATGTAAAAATCATGTGCATATGTTAACAATGCCAAACTTTTGGGCTTTAAAGCGATAACAAAAAGAGTTTAAGGTACAGTGAAGCTTCTTGATACTGTGCTAGAAGCAAATTAATGTTGCATTGCTACCTATTACAACCTAATAGATAGTATATGTAAAGATCTTGTGATAGAAGTTTCACATAGTCTGTTATCACTGTACTTGTGTACACAAAACCCAATTTACCTAGTTAAAATGTGCATTAACAAACGTATCGAATGTATTTACATACAATTTGAAGCACAGTTCAAGCAACAACAGCTGATTCGTTACACAACTTTTCACATAGATTTCTATATACATATATATACGAACTGTATACATATATTTGTTTAAAACTTAAACCGATTTCCGATACAGTTGGCTTAACGCTTCAGTGCTTTAAGTGTTGATAGAAGGTGTGTCCGGCAAACACACACACACACAGAGAGAGAAGAAGAGTGAGAAGAGAAGCTTCAAATGAGCGATGAGATCTTTATACCTGGGTTAAACAATGTACCACATACATATACAAAGACATATATATATATATATATATTGTACGTGCGTAAAGTCTAACTCAAGGTCAACAATAAACTGCACCCTTAAAGTCCATTAAAATTATCTACTCTTATATATGGTACACATACATCTCTCTCTCTCTCTCTCTCTCTCTCTATGTACATTAATTATGATACAATATTGTTTGTTCTTGACTTCTGTCTCGAGCGCAGCATTTGTGCAAATAGTATAAAGACAAAAAAAAAATAGACGCCGCTGGCAAACACAACTAGCACAAGTGTCATTTAAAATTGAATAACAACTATTTCAATATCTATATATATATATACTGTTTGCTTCTCAATCCAGAGAGAAGAACAAATAAACAGACAACATATAATGGATTTCTTGGCGTGTTCGCCTATGAATACGATTTGACTTTTCTCTTTCGTTCGAGAGTCGAGCAAAAGTAAAATTCCAATTGAAAATAATCAGTCAGGGAGAGGGTGGAGGGTTTAAGGTTGGTGGGGGGTGGAGGTGTACAAATGCGTATTGCCTGGCAAGTAAACCAAACGGAAATTGTCAGTTGTCAATTTTTTTTTAAAATTTTTTTTTTGAGGAGAACAACAACAACAAATACAACAATAGTGTTTGTTGTACAACAAAGGTGTGCGGGTATATTAAATAAAAAATGTCAACAACTAGTCAACCTAAAAGTGAAAAAGCCCAAAAAATATTTATTTTTACTACAAATGTATCCATCCATACATGCACATATGCATACATAAGTTAAAAATAAGCTAGGGCCAAACAAATTAGGTCGAAAAACTTTTTAAACAAGTAAAAACTACTTTTTTGTTGAAGAACAAATATTTTTTAGCTTTAGCTTTCATGATATATGAAAAACGAATCTATCGAATAAAAGTTGAACCTATATTTAGCGCATTCTAAACCAGCAATTTAAACTAAATATTTCCGGCTACTTCTAGTTCAAGTCTATACGTTAAACACCTGTCTAAACAATCACATATAAATATAAATATATTTTCATGGTATATAAAACACTCTCAAACACTCTTTGCCTGAGTAATTTAAAAACTTAACTTTAACATGCTTCAAATGCGTCAGTTTTTAAAAAATGCTTTACGCTCTAAATATTTCTAGATATCACAAAAAAAGTAGTAAACGCCAAAAGTTCAGAGTGTAAATGTGAAGTTGACGTGGAGTTTATGCGATAATTGTTGCGGGTAATAGTTTTTTTTTTCCAAGTGAGCTCAAGCGCAGAAACTAAAGTCAAGATAATAATGCTCAAAGTGCACAAAGCGTTAGGTTGTAGATACTTTAAACTATATACATATATATAATTAAAGAATGATGTAGGTATATATATATATATAAAGTCAAGTTCTAATCAGTTATAGCTACCGCTTATGCAACCTTGTGCTAATTGTCTAAACGAACAAAACTAAAAATCAAATGCATTCATTTATAGTTCGAGTCTAGGTCTGCTCGTGTGTGTGTTGACCGAGTTGACAAATTGGCTAGTGCAGCGAGGCGTGTAAAAAAAAAAAGAAAAAACCAAAGCACAACATCAACAAGTAAAAAAATGGCAGTTTGTTATATAGCCTACAGTTTACACA
Source organism: Scaptomyza cyrtandrae (assembly GCA_035044605.1). Lineage (NCBI taxonomy): Eukaryota > Metazoa > Arthropoda > Insecta > Diptera > Drosophilidae > Scaptomyza > Scaptomyza cyrtandrae. The sequence goes on along the minus strand of JAWNNS010000650.1, from coordinate 1,389,545 downwards.
TGCTTCATTATGCCATTATAAATTGTATCTGATTGCAACATATATTCGTACAAATATACGAAAATTGTTAGCTGCAGCAAATCAATTTTGTTTTGCATGTCTCTCTCTCGCATTGTTGTTGTTGCTGGTGTTGCTGTTGTTGCATGTGTATCGCAATCATATGTGTGTGTGTTGCAATGCAATTGAAAAGTTGAAACTCACTAAAAATACTACCCAATCATCAATATTTGCACTTTCCTTTACAGTGAGAGCGTTACCATACACGAATTTCGTTTATTTACGCATATTTCTGTCTCTCTATATCTGTTGACCATCTAAGCAAACAATCATCATCATCATCATCATCATTATCATCAATAGCAACAGCATTATAGACTTAAGAGCAGGCAGTCAGTCAATAAAGTTTGACAAACGTCAATTTAGCTGTGGCCCACAAGAAAAATGAAAATAGAAAATAGAAAGAAACAGAAACAGAGACAGTGAACTCGACAAGTTGTGGAAATGCCGCAAGTTTTCTTTTGTTCACTGAATAAATACATGTGGAAAGCAGTTGACAAGAAAAATATGCATAGTTTCTGACTCAATATTCAATTTTATTTATATATCTAGCATTATTATGATCTGTTTGTGTTTCCTTTGGTTGACTTGACTTCATTAATGCCAACTTACCTAAGCTTAACAATTTTGGCGATTTTTTAGACTCAATATAAGAGCTGAGAAATAGAGTTAGAAGCATAAAATATATAGTTTGGTATGCAAAACAATTATAACAGCCAATTATTGGAAACTATATCGATAAGTTTCATTTAAAAAGATTTAAAGAACATTTTGCCATGTTTACTTAACTAGTACTTTTCTGCATATTAAAATGTGGATTTTTCTCTACTTAATATTAGAATTCGAAATGCTAGCAAATTGGCCATATAAACAGAATAAAATAAGTTTCATTTTAGAAACTGTTTCTGTTAGCTTTCGTTAGCTTCAAGTTATATGAACTGTAAAATTCACGTGATCAAACAGCTTAAGTTAACTTCTCTGCTTATAAGAATATGTTTTTTCCAGACTTACAAAGACAATCTTCATAAGCTCAAAACATTTATAAGAAATCCAGCTTAATATGTTAATTGTCGATTAAATATTTATACAAAAATAAGCTGGAAGAGAAGAAACGTAGTTCTTATATAGCTCTTGTTCCATATAGCTTTCTTTTCTGAGAACTTTGCATGGCAATAAATCAAACTGAGACAAGTTACTTGTTGCTTTAAGTTGTAGCTGTTATTATTGTAAATAAGCTCTAAAATTTCACAATTCATTTTTGCTGTCGACAGTTGTTTAGTTTTCGGTTTTCGGTTTTGGGTTCGGTTTCGGTTTCGCACCCAGACGAAAGAGTTCCTCCCTCGCCGTCTCTAAGACCTGGCTGGTTATATAAACACAAACGTTGTGTTTCTTTCTCAGCTCTTTTCAAGCTGATTAGAGAGGTTTCAAATACAGGTGTCACATTTATGTACATAAAGAGTTTTACCTATGTACAGTAAATACACATTAGGCGTGGCTAAAAGTAGCTAAATTGTGTCACAAAAGTTTAGTTTGGCTGCAGTAAGACAAAAAAAGAGTGCACATTAAAATTGTTATAGCGAAAGCAAAATTCATGAGCTAAACTCTTAACTGGCAATAAACGACGCGATGTGTTTGCCATAGAAATAATCATATAATGACAAATGCAAACATATCGAAACACATTAACACTCGACATGATGCGTTCGTCGATATGATATGCAGCAAATTGAAAGTAAATATTAAAAGGAACAAAAAAACGAAATATCAATAATAATAATCATAATAATAATACAAAGGCAAACGGTCGCGCAATATGGCAAATTAATTAGTTATACATAAATGGTAGACCAATAAAAAAAAATATATAAAAAACCAAAACAAAAAGTGCGGTGAAAATCAACAACAACAAAAACAACAATAATGTTGCAGCACGTATTAAAAATATATGTTAATCAATTTTTTTAGTTATTGCAAATAAAATTCATATTATGCACAAGTGAATAATTGTGGCATGTTCTGTTTGGTTTTTTTTTTCGTAAATAAATAGAAAATAACAACAAAGGACAAAAAAATTATATAACATATATATATAGTACAGCGTGTATTTTAATATAGCCCAAGTGGCCCATAAAAACAAGTTGCCCTTTTCGAGTGTGTCTGTGTGTGTGTGTGTACGTGTGTGGCGCCATCTAGCGGCCCATAAATATGAAAAATCCCAATACAAATATCATGGAATGCAGCAATGGCTTCAACAACAGCAACAACAACAATAACAACAAAAGTACTACCAACAACAACAACAACCTAACAGCATCGCCCAACTTGAACGGAAACGGAAATGGCAATGTTAGTGAGCTACAGCTACAGCAGCGCCCTCTGTCGTCCAAGCCAGCATTACTAACAGCAACATCAGCAACAGCAACAACATGTGCAACATCAGCAGCACCAACCCAATACAGCAGCAACAGCAGCAGCAACAGCAGCTCACCTCATTCACCGCCCCCGCAACAGTCCACAAACATGGCCACAAATGGCCATCAGTCGTATCCGGCGATAACGGCAACGTATTGGCTGCCGCCACCAAATCCGGCGCCATATTTAGTTCCAGGTAATTAGTGTTACCTTGCAGCAAGTAGGCAATAGCTTTGCCTCCCTTTCAGTTACAGCCTTTCTTTGCCCCTGGCAACGTTGCAAATTATATTTTCGTGTTTATTGTAAAGCTCGCGAGGATTACAAAACATGGCACACGTAAATAACAACAACAACAACATCGAAAGCAACAACACCAACAACAGCAGCAATGTGCCCCGTGTCGTGTTGCCATGCACTGTGCGAAATAAGTGTAGTTTGAGTTCTTTAATTTATCTTATTTATGCAAAGAACGCATCAAAAATGTTTAAAAACATTGAAATTTAACTTTAACTACACTTTTTATTTGCAGTGTATTATATTTTGTGTGTGTGTGTGTGTGTCGTTGTTGCATGTGTTTTATTCCCTTTCGCATTTCGTTTATTCTTTTTTTTTTTGCTTAGCCCAAACGACGCTTTGCCAAGTGGCAAAATGTTAAGCCAGTGTCTGAAGCTGGGGCTGGATTTGAATGCTGTATAGCGTGTCCCATGTGTGTGTATGTGTGTGTGTGTGTGTATATTTAGCGGTTTATGTGTGTACATGGGGGCATTTGTTTCATGGCATCGGTTGCATGCATCGCAGCGCGGCGCCTCGGTTTTTTGTGTGTAATTTCATTTGCCAAACGCCACTTGCTGGCTGCTAATTAAATTTTAGCTTTGTCAGGGGAATTTGCACTTTGGGGCATGTGGAGTGAACAATTTTGTTTGTTTCGTGCTCTTGTTGTTGTTGTTGTTGTCGCTAACTGTTGCTTGCGAACGGCAGCAACAACAAAAACCAAGCAATTTGTGCCTTGTCAGAAAAAGAAACAAACTTTCAAAGTACAAATATCTAAATCCTATAAATGAAGTAAATGTTTAATGCTAGCGTTACCAAGTTAAGAGCAACAACTATCAAAACGCTATCTAAAGGCTAAGCTATGAAGTAGTAAGTTAGAAATCTTAAAATTGTGAGTTATCGATATTTATCGATCGAAAAAATCATCTAATTATGATTGAACTCTTAAAATTGTGAGTTATCGATATTTATCGATTGAAAAAATGTTCTGATTATGTGTTTAAACTTATACTTTATATTCACTTACAGTTTAAACTCTTTAAATTGCCATTTATCGATATTTATCGATTAGAAAATGCATCTTATTACAAGTTTAAACTTTCCGCTTTTATAAGTTGCTAAGATCTTAATTGGTTTTCAATAACACAACATTTAAGCTTGAAGCACAATTGATAAATAATCATACTTGAAACAAAATTGATTAAATTTTTACTAGGGTTACATTATTGATTACTTTTTACAATTTCTTGGGGGTTTTTCTCTTACATAACACAAATACAAAGATGCTTTGCATATTCCACTAAATGTGTTCCCCTTGAAGTAAATTCTATCTAGTTGAGGCGAACCATTTACCAAAGAACGTCAAATGACTTGACTTGTGCTCTGTATGGCATGCAAATCAATAAGTTAACGTTCTAATCTATTTCCGCTGTTGTGACTTGCATACAGATTGCTCCAAATATGGCTAATACACACAAAACGCACCTTACACTCCTCTTTGCTCGCTCTCGTTGGACTTTCTCAACATGTTTGCTAACCTAAAGACTCGTTTTTGGGGGCAGGGGGGGGGGAATTTAGTTGTTTGGTGATTTTGGTTATTGCTCGATTGCAGTTTTGGGGCTTTGCGGAGGGGATAACAAAATGTTTTTGACGTTTTCATCGATGTGTGGACGCTATCGTCGTCGTTGTCGTTGTCGTCGTCTCCGTCGTTGTTGTCTAACTAAGCGCATGACTTGCATATTTATGTGATATATGCGAAATGAATTGTTTGTTGTTTTTGGCGTTGCTGCTGTTGCTTTTGATGTTGTTGTTGCTGGTGTTACTTAAAAGCCAGAAAGGCAGCGATAATAAATAAGCACAAGTCCAAAAAAAAAAGAAGAGTTTATAAATAAATAAACATCCATTTGAATGAATGAATAAATGAGTGTATGAATAGCAGCGTACAATACATTTGAGTACACTAAGAGAAAACACACAATGTTAAGGTTTGAAGTGTTAAGACTTATATATACGTAGCTGAATTTACATACTACAATATATATGTTACTTTTTCTCTCCGTGTACAACAACAAGAGCATGCATAATGATGTTAGCATATATATTTTTAAAGCAATTCGTTGCAGCAGACACGTATTGCCAGCAAAAACTAATAATTTTATGAGCTGATCAAATGACGAGCAACACAAGCAAAAGAGGAGCAAAGGGAGTAGAGGGAGAGGGGGGGGCGACTGTTGGTCACACAAGTCAAAGTCAAAATGGCTGTCAGTCAACGTGAAGCGTAACACTCCGTGCACAACGTATACGTATTCATATCTGTATGTGTAATGTGTATTTGTGTTACATAAGGTTGTCTGTTTTAGAATATATTTTGTGTTAGTGTGTGTGTGTGCAAGTGTCATTATGTGCATCTCGCTCGCACGCAACGTGCGCAAATGTGTTAACATAAATGTAACACGTTTCGCTGTGGCACACAATCCGAATCTAACCACAAACGCTAACAACAACAACAACAATAATAACTGCAACAGCAAGGGGCACGTTGCCATGTCACGTAGCTGCTTTTGCATGTCAACGGCAGCAAAGAACATCCCACCACCCTACCCACCCACTCACCCAAAAAACACGTTGAAGTAAAAGATTGTCAGTTGCCAAAAAAAATAAATAAAAAAAATGGGCATCACTGACACAAAATGTTTAGGGCAAGGAACATTCAGCAAATTATTTGCTCATCGACAAAGTGTTTTGCTTAATTTAACATTTAATATAAATACGAAACTCTGATCTGTTGTTGATAAGGCTGATTTGCATGATAGTTTAACGTTTTTTTTAGCAACTGCCTGCTAATTACAAAGAAACGACCCTGAGAATTGTGCAAACATTAAATGAACTTGATTTTCAAAATTAAGTCAACACATGCAAACATAAGTTAGAGAGAACGATTGGTAAAGAGTATGTGAAATGTGAAGAACTTAAGAGAGTGTGGAACTTTTAAGAGTGTAAAGAGAAGAAAAACTCTTTCTTTGTAATCAATTTTGATAATTGCTAATTTTGTTTCTACTGCAAGAAATCATAGATACAAATACAACTTAATACAGTTTTGCTTCATTTAAATTGCCAAAAATCTCTTCGATATTTTGTTTATTTTCGTTTGCCATTTTTGTGTGACTTTTGTTAGCTTGTTTTGGACTTTAGTCAATTTGAGTTTGCAGCTAATTTGCTGAACTATTGAAAATGTTTAGAAGAGTACGCCCACTTTTAGCCTCGACACACCCACAAACACACACGGATACAAACGTCAAATGGGTGACAAGTGACCAAAGAGCACAAATACGAGAATTCTGTGGGACCCTTTCAATTGCAAAAACAGCAACAAAATTCATAGACAATAGTGCGATAGACAGCAACAACAGCAACAACTTTGAATGCGTTACAGTTCAATACAGATAGACACAAGAGTAAACCAGGGAGCGGTGAAGGGGGTGGCTGCAGAGGAGGGGCGGTTGTATAGGCGTTGAAATAATTGCTCGATCGAATCTCTCTCTCTATACATATACATATACATCCCATAAGAACGAAATTAAATTCTGTCGCGACAATACAACATGCGGAATATGTAATCAATTGCCGACATCGATGATATAAATACAAATATACACTGCATTCGATACTACACTACATATATATATAAATATATACTTATGCCTAGCTACTACTACTATATAGCATTTGTATCAGTCAGTATCAAGTAACTTTATTCAGTGTGCCTGTTCGTTGTTTGTTTGCTTGTTGTTGTGTTTAACACAGACTTCAACCCCCTTCTACCCTTCGCCGTGCATATATTTGCAATGCCAGTGTGCACACACGCAAATATAGAGTAGTATTGCAATCGGAAAAAGCAGACGAAAATTTCTACTTACAAAATACTTTTTGAACTTGTGACAAGCAGGACAAACGGGGTACAACGGGGCACGGGGACGATACAAAAAAGAAAAAGGCAGCTCATGCACATTTATTGCCTATTTATCGGAGCAATCGTGTGCGACTTTATTGATCTATCGAATAGAGATGGGGCAAAACAACAAGAAAAATCACGAACTTGAGTTGAAATTCTTCGATTTTCAATTCTAAAACTCAAAGTCATATCAAATCGTATTCAAAGTCAAAAATATATCGTACCATCTCCCATCTCTAATCCCACTAAATGTATTTGTGTTGCTATCCTTTGCATATTGTTCAACACTAATACAGAAGGGCACTTCAACTTAGCTCTATCTCCCTCTCTCAGTCTACTTGATGGCACATTTTGAATTTTGCATATGCAATTGTCAATAGCAATACATCCGATGCAATAGTCAAAGTCTGCCCTGCATTCACAGAATATATTTGAGAGAGAGAGCAATAGGAACGCAAAATTTAGCATAGACAAGTTTTGAATTGATTGTGTATTTGTGTATCTCTGTATGAGTGTGTGCTGCTAAGTTATGCATATGAGAGACAGAGAGGGTGAGAGAGAGAGAGGGAGGGGTAGAGAGTGAAATGTTTGCTAATTGAGTTGAACTTTTAGTAAAAGTTCGATTATGCACGAAGAGCTGTTTATATGCTTGCCAAATGCAAAGACTAGAAAATATTTGCAATCTTTTTCAATACTTTCCGAAGGGTAACAATGTTGGGAATGAATTTTCAAGAATGGATTGTGCATAACTCTCTACCATAGTTTTGCTTACTAAGTGTAGCTTAAAAGAGTTATTTAAACAGAAGACTGACAAAAGTAGCTTATTAGAGCTATTTGATAAGCTAAAAAATGTATATAAAATGGATTTTCTACACATTTTTCTTGTCTTTTAGGCACCTCAAAGGGGTTTATTATGTCTGACCATTAAGTTAATGACCTGCTCAACACTTGCACAGACAATTAGTGTTAATAAAAGCTAATGACAGATGGCGCGCGTTGCCAACCATTTGCGGCATCATTTAAATCAGCTGGCAACACTTCATAATCAGCATTGTGTGTGGCATGCCAAAAAACGAAAAGATATAAAGAACAAGAGAAAGAACAGGCTTCATTCATTTGACCGGACGGCGTCGTCGACAGCCAGAAGCACCACTTCTTGTTATTGTACTATGGGAGTGAAAGAGACAAAGAGAGAGAGAGAATGCGAGAGCGAGAAAGGCTGATGCACGTTTCGATTACGTTGGCAACACTTCCGGGCCGCGAGCGCCACAATTTCCGCAAAGCGTTCGTTTTTTTTCTTCACTAACGCAGAGTTGCAATCGTCGTTCCCCTTATTTTGCATCATCTTCTTTTTCTGCTGATGCTTCTTTTTTCTTCTTTTTTTTTTGGGTAATCGCCAAACTGGCAGCAGTCAACGTCAACACAAATTGTGGATTTATGCAGCAGGATCTCTTGGATTCGTTTGAAGGGTTCATTTGTATGTGTGTTATATATGTATATATTTTCTATATATTTTTTTTGTTGCGTTGACGCTTTGACTGCTTTTGCTTCTGGCTCATTCAATTACCGCTGCCCGCCAGCAATTCCTATTCTAATGCACACACACACACACACACACACACATTCAAAAGACCCCTCCAGTAACCCCTTCGCTTCGCCGCCTTTTGATATTCTCAAGTGCCTGGCTGGCACATTGCCCCAAGCTACCCAACTTAAGTGGTTGCATTCCCATATACTAATACTACAACGCCAATGCTTAATGTTGCCAGACAAAGCGGCTGCCTATTGACTGTCTCTACAAGTCTTTTATTATAATTTAGCTATATATTTATATCTATATAGTTTATGCCTTTTTTTCATTTTCTTTCTGGCAGCACTTACACTTTGTTGATATGCTCTGCCTTTTTTTTTGTCTAGTATCTCAAGTGCTGAACATCAATTGAAACATTCAATTTAAAAAGAAAAAACCTTATTTTGATGTGAATTGAAATGAATTTGTGTGGTCAAATGCATATGCTTTGCTTGCATTAGCCATTAATCTGAGGGCAGACTTAATTGAATGAAATTCCAGCTAAAACGTTTTGAAATCAAAATGATTTTGCTTACCTGCAAACTGCATCTTCAATTCTGACATTTCATTATGCCAAAATGCATTTTGACAGACGGCAAACATTTTACAAACTTAATGCCATGGCTCAAAAGAACGTCAATCAAATGTGCACAGTGAAAAATTTGCTAGCCCAAAAAATCTGAAATAAAAATGTTAAAAATAATTCATGAAAATATTTTTGATAACCTCTAAACAGTTTGATCATTAAATGTATATACAAAGAATATATATTTAGCCTCATTTAATATTAATATCAACTTAACTTACGCGCTCTTGCAACTGTAACTCTATTTTCTGCAAGTGTAGCTAATGTATCTCTGAGATACATGCAACAAATTCTAGTTGGGTTTATTCAGCGCTTATTAATGACATCTTTTGAGCACAGAATTTTTATTGTTGCTGTTGTTGTTGTTGTTGCTGTGTCTCATCTGATTATTTGGCTTTTTGCATTGCTGCTGCTGACGTCGTTGTTGGTGTTGTTGTTGCTACGTGTGTCTTTACCACTAAAAACTGGTTCTGGCTGTGACGCACGTGCTGTCGCTTAATGCTCTGATGTGAGACAATGAACAACAACACTCACACACATATGTATATATATATATATATTTATATACATAGATACATTCTGTTTCTTACTTGACGTCGTAAAGTATCTTATGTCATTTGAATTCGACGCCACAGAGCATCGCGTTGCACATTTAATCTTGAGGTGTTGTCTGCATATTTGCGGCTTTGGCTTTGTCATTGGCTTTGGCAACGCGTCACGTCAAAAACACTCGAATTGTCAGTCACTCAGTTAGTCAAGTTAGTTGCTGGATTTTGGCAGCTGAGGCGGTTGGGTGGGTGAAGTTTTGCTTACTGACAGCTAACCCAAAAACGCGATCAAATTTTTCCTCTACCCCAACTCAATATTGTCGCTGACAGTCGTAAAAGTCTTTGAGGTGTCTTTTCATCATTTTTTGCGTCTTGGGTTTTTACTTTTGCTCAGTTGTAACTTTTTTGTGCTGGCTTTTTGATTTGCCTCAAAATTATTCGCCACGCGCTTTGCATAATAATCAGCTGGGATTGCTTCTCATCCAGCTAGCTGAGCAAAGAGCAAAGAAAAATGTCATCAGACAGACGAAGAGTTAGAGAACGGTTGTGGCATCATCAGGTGATTACTTTGTTGCCCCAGGGCGGTGGCGTATGCGTAGGTCCGTGGTATGCAGCATGTAATAAGCGAAAATTCTATAATGTAGTCAGCTCAATAAAAAGAAAACTTTTTAAGTTGATTAAAGGCTTAGGCTAAGGCAACAACTTTAACACAGATATTTCGAACTAAAAGTTTCGTCAAAAATACTATTTAAAAATCCATCTTAAATCTATTAAACTTATACATAGCTTGCTTAAAGGCTTCTTCACTCGTTGTCTTAGCTCGTTGCGAAGAAACAAGTTTTGTTAAACTTCAATTAATATTTAGCATAATACATTTTGTCTGGAGTATGCAATTTGCATGATCTGCCAACTCAAAACATTTAACATAGTACTTACTAGAAAACCAAATTTCAAATTATCATAGAAACACAAAACAGCACAACACACACACACACAAGACTCCTTCTCTCGCGTTGTTGTTTGGATTAAGCGAAAGCGGCAGACTTAATAAATGAAAATGCAATGCACATGTGTGTGGGTGTGTGTGTGCGTGGGTGTGTGTGTGCGTGGGTGTGTGTGCTTGCAACTGCTACTGTTTTCAAGTGCTTGTGTGTTGAAAACAGAAGAGAACTTTTCACATATTTGTATCTGTTTATGTTGTTAAGTAGTTGGGTGCCTGGTTGAGTTTCTGCTGCTGCATGTTGCCGGCTCAGGCTGCATAAATATTTATTGCATATTTTGCAAATGTGTTGCCAAAAGCAGAAAATGTTGCGAACCGTTTTTACATTCATTTGAAAACACTTAACGGCAATAATTGTTGGCAATTTTCATTTAATCGCTGCATTCAAATTGTTCAAGTACCCTTTCATTTTTAGCGAGGGATAACTATCATAATGCTATTATGGTTTACTTTGCTCGATGATTTGTAGATGCACAGAGATTAAATCTAATATTGATAAAGCAACAAGACTTAAAATCATGTATAGAAATAAATATATAATCCAGATGTTATATTTGTTTCACGATCGAGCTCGCTAAAAATGTCTGTAACATGTCAAAACGCAGTAAAAAGTCATCATAAGCCAAAAACACAACCAAACACACATTCTGTGCTCATTGCTTATCTCAGGAGGCACCAAAAAAAGATCCCTTGGCTGGCAAAAGTTTATTGCCTATCCCAACCAGGAGGAGGAGGCACATAATGTATTTGAAGAAGAAAGCAACCAAAACTTATTGCGGTGCCAAAATTTTTATGTTTTAATTCAATTAGGCGGCATTCTCCCAGCTGCCGCTCCCTGCCACGCCCTGCGAAACTCACAGATGGCGTTGCGTTTGTGGGCGAAGCATTTAATGCGCACACTTTCGACGAATTTTTCAACAATTTTCAACATTCTTTTCGGCTCTCTTCCTTTTTTTTTTTGTTCGCTGTGCCGGCAACATATTTGCATAATTTTGTAATAATTGACAAGCGGAAAATGTTGATGCGGAAACGGAAATTAAAACGGAATTTCAACTAATTTCCCATGCAAGTTTTAAGAAGTGGGATACAAAAAAAATAAATAATTGCCAGCCGGACAACTCATTAAAAAACGACCGAGTAAATTAAATCGCGGAAACGCACAAAAAACTAAAATATTAATTATGACATGTATCGGGAAATATTTAAAAAATATTTGTGAATAATAATAATAAACGTTATTATTTTGATTTAAATACTGTCTGTCACAAACTGAATTCAATACTATTTTCAATGTAAGAATAATAAAACAAAGTATACGCCATGTAAGCCAGATATAACAAAATCATATGAAACTATTTGAAGCACATTTATGTATGTGGCATTTATGAGACAGAGAGGTGGCACGTTGTGTTGTTAGTGGGAGGAGTCGCGGGGGTGTGGCAAACACACACACACACACACACACAATTACAATCAGAACCATTAGCTAAACTTGTTCACATCTGTTTTTACACATGTATTGCTTTATAGCTTTTGCCTCGTTGTGTAACGCCTGCAGCAATGCTTTGAATAATGTTGCATGCTTCTCATAACCCAAACCCTTGCCTCCTAAAAATAAATCCTAGTTAGTGTTCGTGTGTGTTCTGTCCCTCTCTAGCTGTCTTTGTTTGCCTTGAACAAAACATTTTAATGCAGCGCACATTAGAAACGATTTTCCATCTTTACAACTGCATAAATATATTTATGTAAATTTCTAACACTTGAGGCGTATTTTCCTACTCAACTTCATGCTTGAAACTATTTATGGCATTGTCCTGGTTAATGCATTGACTTTTGTTATCACTAAAAGATGAATTTACTTAATGGCTAAATGCAATGTGAACTTAAATAACATTTAATGTGTTTGGTATCTTTGAAGAAGTAAACAATCCAAAACTTTCAATGTGTTTATGAAATCTTGGACTTAAATTGATCTTATAAGAAGTATACTTTAATTTAAGTACTAACAAACTTTCATTTAGATACCCAAGATACCCAAAATGTTTGTTAAATATTTTCTTCACACTTTATTTGCATAGAACGTAGTTTTCTTTATTTTGCTTCTACTCTTTGGTAATGTATTTTCGCTGTTAAAAATGCATACACTCTCTTGTACTATACATGAGCTAAAATCTCTGCTTATATGCAATTTCCTTAGCATACTTAAGTGCGTATAATTGTGTTGTTTTTGTGAATGTGTGAAAGATTGAGAAAGTATTGCTTGCAGTTGCTTACGCAAAGGCAAACAAAATGTAACGAAAATAATTGAAATACCTGAAGCAAAGCGTAGGAAGATGGGGAAAACCCGAATTTCAATTTGAAATTGTCATGCAAATTGAATGAATTACGCCGCTTGAGTTAACTTTCGTTTCTTACAAGAAAGGCAGCAACATTTTGCAACTGCAATAAGATAAGAGAGATCAGAGTTATAAAAACTATGCACATGACAAACTTTTGGCCCAAAGACATATACTATTTTTGGGGCGAGCGGCAGGACAAGTTGACACAAAACTTGATGTCTCAAGTGTGAACTGAAATGCATATACTATAAGAGAGAGAAGCGAAACGAGCAAGAAGATGGAAACAGGACATAAGTGCAGTTTCCTTCTTTGAGTTGAGCGCATAAATCTTAAGACAGTTAACGACATCATATGCCAAGGAAGTCAGCAAGGGGGTCAAATAAACTTCTGCTTCTCTGGTTGTTTGTGTGTGTGTTAGCTCGAAAAATTATACGCCGCGTGAAGCCTGTGAACTTTATGCGCATTTCATTCGCGTTTCTCTATCTCTCTCGTAGTCTTTCTTTTTTGGGGATAATTGTGAGGAAGGCAGGATGACACGAATTTACGTTGCAACTCGAGAAGACGAACTATGTGTGTTAATGTATGTGTGCGATGCATTGCCGCGCCAGTTGAGGAAACCAATTTGTGGTAATTGTCGTGAAATTGCAATTTCTGCAACTGTAATGGTCGCTACAGTTGTTGCCACACACACACACACACACATGCAACCAACCACATTGCGAAGGCAAATGAGGGTTGTAAAGCAGCGTGACTTGCTTAAATGAGATTCCTTAACTGGTTAAGAAACTGTCAAAGAACGTGTATGTGCGTGTGTGTGTTTGTGTGTGTGTGTGTGTGGGTGATATGATAAAGTGGACGCATAAAGTAAAGTCATTGTGTTGCATATGAGGATGTTAAAAAAATGCAGTGCAATTGTAACCATATAAGTAGAATAAACGGAAAACATTATGGTAATAAAAGTGTTGCTTTTACTTGCATTAATATTAAGTACACGAAGTTTATTTAAACTGAACTTAAATCACATCTCAATAAAAAATCTAGCTGAAAAAGAAACTAGGAAGTTTTTCCTGAACATTTTATTAAAACTCACTTCAATTCGAAAGCTTCTTCATCTATCAAACGAATTAATAGTCAAATTTAATATAAAAAAATGAAGCTTCAAAGTTTTAAAAGAAGTTTTTGCATCTCCCAAACGAAATTCCAATTAAATTTGTTTACGATTACAAACTCTACTTTAAAGCTTCGAAAGAAGTTAGTTAAAAAAAGTTATGACTCAAAGCTGAATTCAATATTCGTGTTAATTAAAGTGCATGAATGGGTTTAACAAGCTTCACGTACAGAACCGCACACACGCACACGCACACACACACACATACCTATGTCCAGTTATCGTTATTGAAGTGTTCGGCAACCATATTTATCTTGCTTTATCGTTTGGCGCAATTTACGGGATGTCAGTAACAGTAACAGTAACGGCAGCAGCTGAGCTCGCAGATAAAAAAAGGGGCAGCGAATACTTGCAGATACTTTTTGGTTCAACTTTGCCATCTTTATCGGTGCAAAATCACGTGCGCATAAAACTTTCCAATCAGCGGTGCTCCCACTCTGCCCCTTTCCTTTTCGCTTGCCAGTTGCAGCAACAAAAGAGCTGCTTAACAAGCTCTCAGCAACAGCATCGTTGCACCTGTCGCTGCGTCAGTTGCAATAAGTTGCAGTCCCATTCTTTTTATTTTTTTGCTTTTGTCATAGTTTCGTTATCTTTTCTGGTGGCGCAAAGTTGCAACTTGCAACTTGAAATGGGCAAATCCATACAATAAATATATAAAATGTTACTTTCTCTGTCACACCTGAACTAACCTCAAATAAATTTCTCCGCACATGTGTCATGAGAACGTAGAAAGGAATTTTACTGGGCAAAACAAGAGAATAAACCCCAACTACAATCGACACTTACCCATATATTGTACATATACATATATATGTATGTATTAAGCACAAAAGTGTGTGTTTCTGTGCGTGTGTGTGGCAACAAAGTTTTACAACGATAAGACCAGCGGGCAAACTGAGCTGGGCTGCAGCTGGGTGCTATTCACCCCACAAACAAAAAAAACCGACTACATCTTGCAGGCAAAACGCAACAATTTCCAATCACTTCCGTTGCAGCGACACAATTTTCTACACATTTATACTTTACGACAACCAAACCCAAAGTAGGGTAGAAATAGTAGAAGGATAACATTAAGGGCGTTCGAATACCCTAACATGGAATAATATGATGATAACTCAAATAACTAACAAGAAAATTCTTAGTGTATTTATTATGTCATATAAAAACAAATCTCGCTTAACTTTTTCTTAATACCTAAAAAGCATTCAAAAAATGTTGAACT
Organism: Scaptomyza cyrtandrae; assembly: GCA_035044605.1. NCBI lineage: Eukaryota > Metazoa > Arthropoda > Insecta > Diptera > Drosophilidae > Scaptomyza > Scaptomyza cyrtandrae. The sequence goes on along the minus strand of JAWNNS010000650.1, from coordinate 1,374,421 downwards.
ATTTTTTGAGAAGACTTTCCTTTTGGCATTTGACTATAAATCTCTTCTTATATAAATCTCATATACAATACCCATATCTTATAATTTTTCTGTCTCACAAACAAATTCAGAATATCAAGCAAACCCATAATTAGAGTATTCACAATTGGTCTCGAATGCACGCTTAGTTTGTTTTGACACTAGAATTGGTTACCTTCTCACCTTCTTCTTGCTACTTCACGAACACGCTTTGCACTAGCTCTTATACTTCAAGCGGCACCACGTTGCGTATGAGTGTGGTCTATGCAAAGGGGAGGTTGGGCAGCTAACTGGCTGCTCTAAAGTGTTGCAAAATGAAAAGTTTTCATGCGCTTTGTTGTTGCAATGATTCGATTTGTTGCGATTGCGTTTTAAGTCTTTTGCATGTGCGCTCCAAAGTTTTCAGCCAATGAAGAGAGTAAAAGAAAGAGAGAGAGATGGGGTAGGGTGAAAGGAGTCGGTTGCGTATGCATTTTGTGTTTGGGCCAAGATAAAGCCATGCAATTGCTATGCAAAAAACTTTTACTCACAAATGCCCAACTGGGAGAGAGAGTCTCAGCATGGGCAGCATTTGAGCTTTGTTTCCTTTTGGATTTATTGTTGCACTTTAAAGTTATTTCCGTTCTGCATTGTGTGTGTGTGGCAAGTTGCAAGTTGCAAGCAACAGCAGCAGCTGCTTGTCAATCGTCCAGAAAATGACTTTTCAACTGTGCCAGCAAAAGTCGTTCCTGCTGATTAATGACGCACGGAGAAATTATAAGCAAATATCACGCTTACGACATGTGAAATAAGTTTCGATTTAAATTGTGTTTATTTAAAAATAAATGTATAATAAATAATAATACATTTTCTGATCTGAAAAATCTTGTTAGTAAAAAGTTGAATTATCCCTTTCTCTTTTGACCATTTTTAATGCTTGGTACGAGCTCAACATTCAGTCAATGCGTCGGGCTACAATTTTACTGCCCAAGTCAAGTAGTTGTTGAAAAAAGTAGTAGAAATAAAATTAAAATACTATCGTCATGTTATTTGCTTCATTTTTAAAAATATTTTCTTCCCCTACACTGCATTTAATAATTGGTTTTTTTTTCTTTTTAGCTACTTAAACTTTGCATTTATATAAAAAAAAACTTTAGAATTTGTTAGAATTTTTGCAAACATTTTTACAACATTTTTTTAATGTGTCCTTCGCATATTTTGCCGTTTTTTTACAGAGCGCAAACTTTTTGTTGGCATGCTGAATAAAAAGTATACAGAAGCCGATGTGAGGCAACTATTCACGGGCCACGGCACCATTGAGGAGTGCACTGTGCTTCGGGATCAGGTGGGGCAAAGCAAGGGCTGCGCCTTCGTTACATTCGCAACCAAACAGAATGCCATTGGGGCGATCAAGGTAAGTTGTGCGATGGCGTTTTTGTAAAGCAAAATAATTATAATTATTATATAGTTAAAGCTTTAAGCATATTATTAGTTCACACATACTCTTTTACTCTTTCTTTCTCGCGCGCTCTTTGTATGTGTGTTAGCCGCATTGCAAAACTATCGCAATGATTAATTGCTGTGGCGGCAAGAGTCGCGCACAGAAAACACAATGCTTGCCTGCTCACCCACACCACACTGTATGAGAGAAAATAAGACAGAGAAGTTACATAACTAACAGATACCCTTTTGCTTTCAATTATACTTGCGTGAGAAAAGAGTTGAGCCTATGAATCTTTTATTTGTGTTCCTTTGATTATCCGAGAGAGAGAGAGAGTTTTACCTATTAGTAAACATTCACTTTAAGTTCTGTATGTCTATCATTCTGTATCCACCGATCTATCTATCAATCTAAAAATCTTTCTTTTCATTTTCCTATCAGTCTTTCTGTTTATTTATTTAAAAATAATATTTAAATGGTGAAAATTGCATTGGCATTTTTTTCACACCCAAACCAAAGTACACCGCATGTATCCTTAAATGCCTGAGCATAAACCGCATGCAGCTACAATAACAACAGCAATGAGACAGCGGCAAACAGGAAGTGGAAATGCAAGCAAGACGCCGCCGCTGGCAGCGGAAGAAGTCAGCTTCAATGCTTTTGCAGTAGCCGAGAGTAGCAAAGAGAGAGAGAACCAAACAGATTCCAAAGCACACAACCTGCAATGGTCACACACACACATGCGATTGTCACACACTAATGCAAGTTTTGTGCCGGAAACAGGCAAAATTACAAACTTCCGACAGGCAAACACAAACACATGTAAAGCACACTCACACACACACACACAAGAGCAAATGAGTGTGATAGGGAGAGGGGAAGGGGCTCGGAGATACGTATGTAGTGGGCGACTCACAACATGTTGTATCTGTGTCTGTCTGTGTGTGTGTGTGTGTGTGTGTGTGCACACAATTTGTCGCCTTTTGCAAGATGAATGTGTTGCGGGTGAGCATCATTATATACAAACAAATACAAACATATATGTGTATGTGGGTGTGTGTGTGTGTACAGTGAATGCGCGTGTAACAAACAGCATCCTTAATGTCAACATCTTCCTTAACAGGACAATGTTGATTGGTGTGAAGTCTGCCTGGTCCACCTTAGCACTAATTCACTGTATATGTATAAATATATACACACCTATGCGTAGATATGTCCCTTTGTGTGTACTATGCAATTTTAATGCATTTAAAGTCAAATTACTGAATGCGAAGCACGCACCAAGACCAAGGCAAACGCAATGAGCTGCTGTTTTCATCTGCTGGCCAAATGATTTGGCAAGTAAGCAAAAAGTAGAGGGGAAAGTATAGGGAACTGCAAGTCATTGCAAGTCCATTGACGCCTGAAAGTATGCAATGCCAAGCTCCGAGTTAGAGAAGCGCAAGATGCATTTAATATTAATGTGCAATGTTTATAACCCCAGCAGTTTATTTAACCCGTAGAAGATTCAAACGCACACCCACACCCCCTCACCACCAAACTCTCATACTGCAAGTGCGGTTTGTTGGTTTTTTATGTTTGTGGTCTGCTTTTTGTATAGATGGCAAGAAATGCAATGTAAAGAGCCAAATGATGATACACAATTTTTTATCACATGCAGATTTTCTTAAGCGCGTAATTTGTCAAGTGGACTCTCGGAGTAGTCAGTAAAGTTAGAGTGAAGAGTTATATGCTGATTGCCAGGTCATTTAACTCGTTTTTTACACAACGTTAAGTAAAGATTACGCAGCTGACAGGCGACAAAACAATGTTGAAAAAGGAAGCTTAGATTTGAAGGAAGAATAGACAGGATAAATAATATTTTGATATATTGTTGCTTACTTCAAAATTCGTTATTAGCATACAGAAATATATATTTTACGCGTAGAAATGTTTGCTTATGTTTCTCTATGCTTTGCTATTTTTCCTTGTGCAACAGTAACTTTGGCGACCTGTTTAAAAACTCGGAAATTTGCCTAATTACTTTGTTGCCAGGTGGCGGGAACAACTGCAACTGCAACTGAAACTGCGACTGGAAAGGCAACAACAACAGAGACAGCTGCAGCCATAGTCATAGTCATAAAAGTCGCGCCACAGCCACAAGAATTATAGTCAATGTAATTAAAGAGCACTTCTGTTCTATGTGGCACTGTGTGTAGCCATGGACAGCCCAGCCCAGAACACACCAACTTCCCTTAGACGGTACTGCTCGATTCTGAAGCTCTTTCGCAGAGTTTGTTGAAAACTGCAGGCCTGGCCACAATTGAGCGGAAGTTGGGCGCCTGGTCTCAATGATAAAGTCTACATAAACCCGGGAAATGACTAAAGTGGCTTGGGCTCATTTTCTCCCTCTATTTTCCCCGTATTTTCCAACGGCTTTCAACCATTTCCACATTTTGCACGAAATTGCATGATGCGATTTGGCCTGGTTTATGTTTTAGTTGCTTGTTGCACTTTGCCCCATTTTGTTTGTTTTTATGTTTGTTTTTGAGTCTTAGTCAAGAGGTGTAAATTAAGTCGCTTAGGCAATTGCTGTGGTTTTGTTACCAAGGATCATTAGGATGCCTTGGACCAACCAACCAGCAACCAACATCGGCTTTTGTTTGCCCCCACCCCCTTTGTGCAAACTTAAATGCGCGTCATTATTTTGCGCTGTAAGCCACACTCATAAAACTTAACAAAACAGCTAAAGTTGCCAGCTCTCTCTGTCTCTCTTGCAGTTCTCAACAGTAGCATTGAGAATATGTGGGCCATATGGTAATAAAGTTGGCTTACAAGTGATAAATTCATGTTTAAGACTGTGCATAATTGCATGTGGGACAAAGCAAAGGAAAGGGAAATGATGGTGCTATCAATTTTTAACTTTTCACGAAAAGCTTCTATGCAGTTTTTGTATGTAGTTTTGAATGAATAAGTAAAAATATAGGTATAAGAATAAGTATAAGTATAAGTATAAGTATAAGTATAAGTATAAGTATAAGTATAAGTATAAGTATAAGTATAAGTATAAGTATAAGTATAGTTATAGGTATAGGTATAAGTATAAGTACAATTGTAGTTATTAGCATAAGTATGTTTACGGGACTGGGAATGTAGTTTTCCACGTTCAGCCTAAAAGTATGCTACTCTTAACCTTTTATCTGTATAGCTCTTAAGGCTGAACTGGCAGGTCAATATCCTCGAAACTGATGAAAATATATACTTTTTACTCACAAAAGTTTCATTTTTACCCCAAAAATTTCATTTTTACCCCATTTGGCGTAATTTACCCCGGTTCCCCGACCGCTGTATTATGGTATGGGCTGCCTGTTGATGTCAAAAAATCCAACAATCAACAAATTATTGAAAAATTCCTTAAAAAACTTAAAAATGCTTTTCTGTTTGCAGTCGCTGCATCAGAGTCAAACCATGGAGGGCTGTTCGGCACCGCTGGTCGTTAAATTTGCAGATACGCAAAAGGAGAAGGACCAGAAAAAGATGCAACAGTTGCATGCTATATGTGGTATCAGTGCGATCACCCAGTCGCCCAGTGGCGCCTCTGCAGCTGCCGTTACGCCTACGGCACATGCAGCAACCACATTGATTGCTGCCACGCCCACAGTGCAACGCACAAACCCATCGATGGCAGCAGCATTAGCTGGTGTGCCGCCAGTTCAAAGTGCCGGGGCAGCAGCACAAACTGCCACACTGGTAACGGTTCCGACATCGGCAGCAGCCGCACTGAGCGCCACCCTGGCACCCACGCTGCTGGGCAGCAGTCATCCGCATCATGGACAGACACCAGGCGCGGCAGCTGCAGCAGCAGCAGCGGCCGCTTATCTCAATGCGGATCCCACGGGCGGTTACGGCGCTGCTTCGGCTGCCCATTTGCAGCTGTATCAAAATATGCAAGCCTATGGCTTACATCCGGCTCACTTTCTGCAAGGTAAGTGCAAACAGTAGCAATGAGAAAGATAAACTAGCTTTTAAGTTCGATCCTCCTTGAAATTCGTCTGTTGAAACGTTTTCCTTCAATATCTCAGAGTTAGTCATTATTCCATGAAAATCAAAATTAAAACCAAAAAGAAAATCCACAGTTGTTCTTTCACTCCTTTTTATGTACCACCACTTTCTCTGTCTCTTGCTCTTCTTTTTGTCTGCATCTTCGTGTGATTTTCGTGTTAATTGCGCGCACTTTGTGATTTGTGTTCTATTTATTATATATATATTTTGTTTATTGCAACCCCAAAAAAAAAACAAAAAACTTAATTGCGTGTTTAGTTTTATCTGTACTCATTATATATCTAATTTGTATAACTATTTGACTATCAATTTATCTGTTGTTTTGTGCGTTTTCGTTTTTCGAACCCCTTGGCCCCGAACGTTGTGCAATTTGGAATTTTAATTAGTTGAGCTTTAATTCTGTGCGTTGTGTCTTTCGATGGTTTCTACTCAGTTCAGCCAAAACAGGAAAGCAAAGCAAAGGAAATGATTGGCAGCAAAACAAAAAAACGAAATAGTGAACAAAAAAACCACTTTGAATGAGCTGTAAGAAAACTATGAAAGGAAGTAAATCGAATGACACGGGTCATGGCTTAAGAAAAACTCCAAATGCTATAAACAAACAAAAGTAGGTTACTTCTTGTATCTTCTTCTAAATCTTGCAAGCAAATCTTTGGCTTAACGAACAAGCTTTAGTAACACAATTTTACAGGTCATTTTTAATTTACTTAACTTGCCACAAGATAAATGATTTTAAATGTAGCATGTAGCAGTCATTTGTTGCGCACTTTTAAAAAAGTAAACAAGAATTAGTGTAAAATGTTGCTGAAGCTAGCAAAGTTATTTTTTTTAGTAAAGTTGCTGTCGCTTCATTTATAACAAGAGAGGTCGAGGCTTGACTGACACTAAGTCAGAGCTGAAAGAGAGAACGAACAAAGACAACTTCCCATCCCAAAGAAGAAGAAGAAGAATACTCCTGACCGGGTGTCGTCTGTTGTTTTTTTTTTTTGTTTTTTATTTTTTTTGAGTCATTTGCAAGCGACAACTGTCAAATAATTAATTTCAATTTAAGCAACCGAAATTTGCATAAATGTAGAAAGAGTGCAAAGCAAAGAAAAAATAAAATGAGAATAGACAAGACAGCAATGAGGGGGACATAAAAGCAAAGAATGACGAGTGGAAAGCAGGCCCGACTAAAGAGCATGATGAATAAAACAAAAATTCTAATAGGATTAAAAGGTGGACAGGCATTTGCACAGATTTCGTATTAAATATACAAACAAAACAAAAACACATGCATACAATGACGGAGAGACAGTTACAGATACACAGCACAGACGGACGAACATCAACGTACGTACGTACGTGGTGTCAATGTGTACGTGTTGCATATGCAACGGCGCTTCATTAGAATGTCCAACATGCCACGCCCCATCAGTGCCTGGGGACAAGACCTCCTCCTCACTGTCTCACTGTCCGTCTGTTTGGCCAGTCTCGACGACGTGAACATTTTGCGCATAACAAATCAAGCACAAGAGAGCTGACAGCAACAGAAAAAAAGAACCAAGAGAAAAGAATCACAGACAGCCAAATGTTGAGCGGTGCGTGATGTAATCGTACACAAAAAAAAACATACATATATGTAACATTGCGGTAGAAATAAAGTAGACATTTCAATTCTCTACAAATTCCAGTTCGTGAGGGAATAGTTTAAAGATTAGATACAAAGTTGAATGTGTATTGACTTGACGAAGAGGTTTGAACAGCGAAAGGTTTACATGTGAAATAGCTCAAAGTTTTTTGACATGATGAAAATGAAAAAGCGATTTGAGAAATTCTGAAAAATCCTCTATTTAAAGTTGCGTACACTAATTTTACAGGTTACTAGCTCCATAGAAAAGTCAACAGCTCCTTTTTGTCCCGACTACAGTAACTTATAGTTGAGGTGGTATAGAAAGGGGCGAAATCAGAAACAGTTAACGACGACGACGGCGACACTAAGCGAGCCTGGAGGGGGGAGGTGGGAGGGTATGGGGCAAGAAGATGGGCAGTTAGAGGCGACTTAGAGCGACGTATGCCACTTGAATAACAAATGACATTTTTAAATGTCAGCAACGAGGTCCGCAAGAGCGAGAAAGATAGAAAGAATTCCAGACTTGGACGACAACTATAGAATGATTTGAACGGTCATCGCTGATGGTCAGCAAATGTTTGGGACGTGCCCTTTTTTTGTGAGTGGCACTAAAAGAGCTCGAAAAAAAAAAAGAAAGAAATACAAACCGTTAAGTGTGCAACCTGTAAATGCGACTGATTTAACCAATTTGAACTCTTTTTCGCTTGGCTTGCAACTTTAGTTAAGTATAAAGAAAATAGCAGTTTGAGGCACTTGCTAATTATTTAATATTTCGTGTGAGCAAAAAGCCTTTGTGTGTGTGGGCTTGTGTGTGCGTGTGTGGGTGTATCTTATGTGTGCTTTACCCAAATGGTTATTTCTCTTTTTAGCTCAAAACGTCTGGCATATTTGGGCCTTGCAATTTTTATAAGCCATACCAAGAAAAAACCCCTCAAGGCAGAGCGCAGCATCAAAGTAAAGTAAAAACCATAAGAAAAAACCAAGCAAGGGTTGAACTACACTGAAAGAAATAAAGAAAGCGTTATGAGAGAAGAAAGTTGGGCATTTTGTTAGAAGAACTTTCTATTCCACAATCGAATATCTTTTATTAAGAGTCTTAATATCTCGAATCTAAAATGTATTCCTAAAGATGCTAATACTAGTAAAAAGAAAAATGTAAGATTTGTGGTTAAAATGAGTTATGAACGAGTGTTATGAGTAACGAAAAGTTAAGCATATGAAGTTTAATACTTAAAACAAATGAAATGAGAAAAAATATGGTTTTCTAGCAATGTTTACTTCTTGCGCTTAAATCAATGAAACACACCTGATATAAAGGTTATTTATTATTCTCTCTGTAGAAGAGAGGGTAAAGAATTGTGGGTCTATGTAGTAATAGCAATAGCCTTGGGGGCCACTGACAACCGGCAACGGCAAGCAAGCAAAAGAGAAGGAAATATAAAGAAAAGCAACACCTGGTCACAGGTTAGCGCACTTAAAGTTTTATGATGACGACAAAGCCCCTCAAGAAATGGGAGTTGTTGCTTTTTTTGTGGTAGGGTGGTTGGAGCTTCTTGTAGTTGCCTGCTCAACAAAAAATACATTGTCTTTTGGATACTAGTAGTTGAAATAATGGTTTTTCTAGCGGGCGGCTCATTCAAAGTGAACATTTTCTATATCTTATGACAAACTATAGAAACTCTGCCTCAGCTTTGTTTGTGTCCATGTTTGTGCTCATCAATATTTTGTGGGCATGCCACTCACACACACACACACACACACACACACACACATATATATATATATATACACTTGTACACATGCCTGGCAGTTTACATGGCGCTCGTTGTTTATTTATTTTCTCTCTATGCGAAGCTTGATGTTTAGGAAGTTTCGTGTTTTTGTGTAGTAGCTGCTTGAACTAGAACTAATAATATCATTCATAGCTCAAATTGAAGTTTTAATTAGTAGATGCCCTAATAATTATTATTAATTTGCCCGCCACGCCTTTCATTTCGAGCCGCCTTAATGCAAATGCAAGAATTATTTACATGTCTAACTGCATTTGAATTTGAATTTATGTCTACTGCAATTTAATATTTGATTTTTATTGTATATTTTAGTTTATTTTTATTTTTTTTATAATTTTTCATTTCAAAAAATATTTTAAACTCATTTTCTTATGCATTTTATTGTTTTTATTTGTCTTCTGACCTTTTTTTTTCGATTTTATTTTGTTATGCATTTTTTTTTTTATGTTTTCTCATCTTTATTTTGTTTTTATGTTCTTATGATTTGTATGTTATATAAATATTTACATAAATTTACATGAAAAAAAAAACCAAAAATCAAAACATATTAATTTTTTTAATTTCTTGTAAATGTAAATAATCCAATTGGGTGTGTGTTTTCTTCTATGTTTTTTATATATATAAATATTCGTTGAACATTTTTATGGTATGTCTATGATTGACTCTGTGGTCATGTACAAAAAAAAAAAAAAAAATCAAAATACAATTCAATCAATCAATCAAATCGAATCAACCAAAACTCAACCAAAAACCTTACAACCATAAAAACCAAAACTGTACAAAAAACCAAAAAAAAAAAAAAATCAAAAATCAAAAAATATGGCAACTGAAACAAACAGGACTTAATTTCCACCCATCGGATAACAGTGCCCACCACAGCCAACACGGTTCATCATCATCATCAGCAGCAGCAGCAGCATCATCCGGCGCAGCAACTTTATCGGTTGCAGCCGCCGCCGCGGCAGCAGCAGCAGCAGCAGCATCTATCAACGGTACAGCAGCAGCAGCAGCAGCTGCAGCTCAACCAACATCATCGTCATCTCTCCCACTTGGCCTCGCACCATCATCCATCTACACCAGCAGCAGCAGCGGCGGCGGCGGCAGCAGCAGCAGCAGCGGGCTCCTTGCCGCCGGGCATGTTGCTGGCACTGGATTGCTCGCCGGTGCACCCATGTCTATGCAGAATCTGGTAACACTACTTAACAGCACCTACAACAACAACAACAACCATAGCAGCAACATCAGTAGCAACAGTGGCAGCAACAACATCACCAGTCTCAGTCACACACATCGCATCAACAACAACAATAGCCAACAACGTCAGCTCCTGAGCAACTATGCTGGACAACAACAACAACAACAAACGCAACTAATCACGCAGCACACATTAAATTTGTCTCAACTTATGGGCGTGGCACCACCGCCGCCGCCAGCAGCAGCGAGCGCCGCCAATCAAACGCTTCAGCTCAGCGCGCTTTGTAAGTAGATCAATGTATCTATGTAACTATGTAACTATTTTACTATATGTATGAATGTATGTATCTGTTGTAGAGGGTGTGAATGTGTGTGTGTTTGTGTGTGTTTCTAACACTTAAGTGTCTCGTTTTAAACTTGGTGCAATTACATATTAAACTTAACTTCTGCACGCACCCAAAGATACAAATCCTTTCGATTCCTTAACCTTATTCCGCATGCATGCGCCTTGCCACGCTCCCACAATTCCCAGAAGACACTAACGTCTAAGCCTACTAACCTAACCTAAATAAACTTATTGCCTAAGGGTATTTGTATCTCTCTTTCTCTTTCTGTTTTTATGTATTGTACATTTTATTGCTTAAGTTATTTGATACTTGAGATAGATTTTAAATATGTTTTATGCATAACAAGAATTTTTTTGGTGTTAACAAAACAAAAACACAAAAGTGATTTGCAATATAATTGAAAACTGAGCGCCAAGCTTAACAGGTTTTAAAGTTATTTTATTTAGTAAATTGAAAATACAGACATTAAATATTCAAAACTAAAATAAATAAACCAAAGCTTACAACGTTTACTCTCTCTTGAAAAATAAAAAAAAAAATAGTAAAAAATAAAAAACGGTTAAAGTAAACTTTCTAATTCTAATGCAGTGACCTCAAAAGCAACACCCTCTACACCCCCTCTCTCTCCGTTCAGTGTTGTTAATTAAAAATACATGCAGTCATTGCCTTCCCTTGACTAGTTTTGAACTGTTAAAGTTTTGCACATTTTATTTACACATACACTGTCAATAAAAAGTGTTATGCAATAACAATAACAGTTACAAAAATGGCGTGCAACAACTTTACATTCATGTTACAACAAAATTTTAAACAAACAAACAAACAAAACAAAAAATGAAAAATATCAAATCATGCCACTGACAGCAAAACCAACTAAAACGCCATTGATTGCATTTGAAACAACAAGCAAAAAAACAAAAAAAAAAAGAAACAACGTTGAAAAAGAGAGTGTAATAATAAAAGCAATGGCAGGTCCTTTCAACAACATAATCAAAAAGAATCCTTGCGTTAAACATTAATTGAAAGTCACAAAAAATATTTAAATATATTTTGTTTCCTTTCAAAAAATAACCAGGGACAAATCACCTTTTAAAGTATTACAAAATTATTATTTTTTTAACATTGCAACATAGAAATATCTATCGATTGCTTTAACTATCTATTCTACGCATAGTTCATAAATTCATTAATTTTTTTTTTATTTTTGCCCCACCCCGAATTAGACAGACTTTCAATTACCATTTTACCAATTGCCAGTTTGCCACAAGGCTTTTAAAAATTAATTTGTCTAAATTGCGCCACAAAACTCAATATATTTAACATAAATGAAGGGCATAAAAAATGCAAAGCCATTATTTAATGGCCAGTAAAAACATTATGAACGACTCTTAAATACTCTGATACAACTGATACAATTTCTAGTGAGAGTTTTATTAGGAATGAATATTGAAAACCTAAATAAAAATATATTCCAAGTAATAAGCTTCAAGGCACAGTAAAGCCAACCAATATAAACTTTCTACTTTCATATCAGAGTATAAAAATATGTTCAAAAAACATATTTTTAATATACAAAATTTTTATTGTTTTTTTTTTTGGGGTATATTGTTTGGATGTTGTTATAACACGTATGTAAATAACAAAACAAAACCGTGGCAAATAAAAAACGTAATAAATTTGTAGTAGATTACAAAAATTTGTGTGTTGCACGTGGAGCGGTAGCGGGGGCAGCTTGTTGGTTGGTTTTGGGGCACGGCGAAAAACAAAGCTCAATTAAAAAAATAAATAAAATAAAAAATAAGCAACCGTGCGCACAACAAAGGCTAACAAATTTTTGTGTTGATATGTTGCACAAAAGGAGAAATATAAAATTTAATAATGTAAGTCCCAGAGAAAAAAGGGAACGTGAAAAGCCAAAGAAAACCAAAAGAGAACAAAAGAAAAAACCCGGCTTGGGAAAGAAATATATATATTATAATGCCCGGATTCCCATATGCGTTAACTCAACGTGTTTATACTCCATGTATGTGTGTGTGTTGTTTATTGTGTGGGCGTGTCAGCCACCTTGTTTCTGTCTCTATCTCTCTCTCTCTCTCTGTTTGTGTGTGTTTATCCGTGTGTGCCGTTTAATTTGTTGTGTTTTTTTATGAACAACATGCATAAAGTTAAGCAACAACCAAACAACAACAACGAAATATCTTTGTCTTTCTTTCTCTCTTTTTTTTAGCGCTGCAAAACTTTTTCATTTACTTTTTAAGCAAGAAACACAGCGCATTTTAACAATGTTATATCTCAACTATTCTAGGGCCCACCAGCGCCACCGATCCTTATGGAGCAAGTACACTGAGTGGCTTAACAAATGGCGCCAGTGCCGCTGCCGCCGCTTATGGAGCAGCACAATCGTTGAATGCCAGCGCCTTGCAAGCAGCAGCAGCGGGTGTGGCAGGCAAACAGATCGAGGGTATGTACAATCTATGAAAATCATTGCATACTTTTAGGTTGATTTAAAATTCACTTTTTAACACTTGCAGGTCCGGATGGCAGCAATCTGTTTATCTATCATCTACCTCAGGAATTCATAGATACCGATCTCGCGTCAACATTTCTGCCCTTTGGCAATGTGCTATCGGCCAAGGTGTTTATCGATAAGCAGACAAATCTATCAAAATGCTTTGGTTTCGTCTCCTACGACAATCCACATTCGGCAAATGCGGCCATACAGGCAATGCATGGTTTCCAGATCGGCACCAAACGCCTGAAGGTGCAGTTGAAGCGACCAAGGGATTCGGGCAAACCGTACTAATACGGAAAGGCGCGTGGCTTTTAAACACACTCACAAATAGAAAAAATAGTCGGAGTAGTTCCACATTGTGCCTTTTTGTAGCGAAAGAAAGAGTTTTTAAAACCAAAGGACCAATTATAAAATCTATTTAAAGTTAAGCACAACACCAAAAAAAAAAACACACACACAGACAAAACAACAAAAATTTGCATACGAGGGCACAAACACACACTGGTGAATACAAATACATACTTACATACACACACACATGCACACACAAACCCAACCAAAGAAGTAGCTTAACAGTTGCATCCTTGTTGTAATCACTTTTGCTGAAAACAATTTCTAGTGCGTTATATATTCATTATATTCATGTGGTCGGCAACAAAACAAAACTGAAATAAACCAACCAAAAAACTATAGCTGCGTTGTGGCGCCAAAGTATTTTCAAAGCCAAATAGTTAAGCAAAAAGAGGAAAAAAAAAACACACGGAAAATCAATGAAAAACATTTTTTTCAACACAAAAAAAAAGTCAAATTCATATTTTGAAAGCAAAAAAAAACTATGTTGAAATCAAACAAGCAAAATAATTTTGAAAAAAACAAAACAAGAAAGCTGCTTTGAATGCTTAAATCGATAGGTTTTTTGGCAAGTCTATCGGTAATTATATCAGGCGCAGTCTTGATATAAATATTTATTTTTAATATATATATATATATATATTCTTTAATAGGGTTAGTTCTATGGCACAAAACATTCGAAACTCCGTTCAAAAGTTGGTAAAAGTTAAGCAGAAGAATAATCTAACAACTTTTACTTAAACTTTAATAATTTCACACACACACACACAGTCGTACTTTTAGATCTTAGTATTAATGTTAAGCTAAGCAAATTACAATTGATTTCTTACAACAATCCCAACAACAACTACAACATAATACACAATAATGTTATGTTATGTTTATTGTTATAAAATATTTTGTTAAAATTTTCAAATTATTATTTAATGTGGAACATGCAAATTGTTTTATAAAAAATTAAAAAAAAGAAAGAAAGTGTACTTAAAAATAGAAATAATATTTAAAAAAATAGATAAAACCATTTATGAATCAAATGATCTAGCGTTTTAATAGCTTTTTAGTGAATAGTTGAAAGTAAACTTTATAAATATTTGAAAGTAAAAAGCAAAACGTTTAAATATTTTTAGACAAATAAATAAATAAATGAAACAAACGATTTAAATTGTATAACCTTTCTTTTGTAACTGGCTCCAATAAGTTTTTTCGTGAAGGAATTTCGAATTTGCATACAACAAAAAAAAAACAAAAAAACAAAGAAAAAAAACACATTCAATGCAATGTTGACTTAAGGAGCTGCTTGCTTTTATCCTTAAGCTTGCCTGGCAGCCATTGTAAGCGGTTTGTTGAGGGGTCTTATCACATTTATGCTATTGTACATGCATTTTTTATGCGTCCTGACAACTCAACTGGCGCTGATAGCCCAAAGGAGCGGCTGAGCTGCCCAACGAGGACCATAAATCAAAAAATCTGCCTGCAGTTTCTGTTTCCACAGCTGCAATTCAAAGGTTGGCGTTAACGCATGAAATATGCATATACATACGTAAGGGTAGAATGAATGCCATGTTGTCGGACACCGAAGCTGAAGCTGATGCTGGGCAGATGTTAGCTGCATTTCTTGCCAACTACCTATTAAAAATGTTGAAAGAAACTGAAGGAATGCATATCCGAATAGAAAAAATGTGGAATTTCAAGAAATCTTAACCAAAATGAAGACATAAAAACCAATAAACATATTGAGAATGGAAAGTGTTGCAATAGCTAAGCAACTACACAGTTAGTGCAGGGTATCTGCTAGTCGTGCACACTTGTCCTGTGTGTTATACTTGTGTGTTTATGCTTTGCACACTTGGTTACTGATATATCGGGTCAAAGCAAACACTGGCTCAAAATTCAAGCTAAACTAACTGTCAAAACAGTCCGCTTGATAAAGACACTCAGTTAAGTTGAGTTTGTGCAAGGCAACGTATCAGATTAATAATATTAACAACTAAAAAAAAATATTTTACTACAAAATTTGAAAGGAAAATAAAGAAAAAATTACAAGCTACAAACAACAATTTTTTTTACAAAAATAATTGATATAAAAAAGCATAGAGAAAGCAAGAAAATCACAAACATAAATAAAAATGTCTGACAGGGACAATGATCCAGGATCATCGACGCGTCCCCGGATGTCGCTACGCAAACCTGCGCCGCCTGTACGTCTTCGTTACTCGCGTGATCCAAACGTTGACGTGAGCAAGAGGTCCGAGGGAACCCAAAGTGAACCCACATCGCGAAGATCTTCTCGTGCACGTGACCAGTCCACAAATCAAACCAAACAATTACCAGAAGAGAAATCAGCCTCTGTACATAGTTTAAATGTAGCCGAAGATGTGCCACCAAAACAACAGCAACAGCAACGACCAAAGCCCGGCAAAATAATCCAGTTCTTGAAGGGCAAAGGCGGAAACACTGGAGAGACTGCAACTGAAGATCCAACACCAGCACCAACACCTCGGCGTCGAAAAAGTAACACAACAGATAGAGGTAAAGCACGCATTATGTATACCACCGATGAGGAAGTGCGCGATGCTCTCACGGAATTTGCAGTGTTTATTATATTTTTGATTCTAACGTCGCTAGGTAAGTACGGAGCACACAACTTAACAGCGCCATCTTTGAGACATTTCGGAAGAAGAAATTTATATTAGGTTACGATTAGCATTTGTTACGATTGAAAAAGCATCCATAAAAGAATGAATAGAAGCTTTTCTAATGCTAAATTTATTTACAGTCACTCTCTCGGTACGTCACGAGTATATGTTTTACTTTAACGATACAATGAAGAAGCTATTTAACACACGCGAAATGGTTATCAAGCCAACGGTAACCATATCGTTCGAAAAAATTATTACCGTCGTGGACTTTTGGGACTTTATGGTTTATAACTTTTTGGTGACCTTACATGGCGAAATGAGCTACAAAGATGATAGTCCAGTAATCGATCAGGATGCAACAAAACCACCGCAGCCAGCAAAACCGCCTGATAACACAAAAACACGAAAAAAACGACAAAAACAAAATGATGAAGATGGTGCTACCCTGAACACAACACGTCTCGAGGGTCGAATATTTCTGCACGAAAATTTAATGTTGGGTCCGCCACGATTACGCCAGATTCGTGTACGTAAAGATACTTGTTATGTGAATGATGCGTTCATCCGTTATTTCAATACATGCTATTCGAAATATACTTCGGCAGCCGAGGATATAAGAAATTCGCATGGCGGAGCACCTTATCGTACCATGAGACAGTTGAGAGCGACACCATTGTGGACAAAACTGAACACTTATAGCACGGGTGGCTACACTGTCGATTTGTCGTTCAACTTAGAAAAGAATTTGGAGACAGTAAAGAAGCTTAAGAGTTCACATTGGTTGGATCGTGGTTCGCGTCTTGTTGTAATTGAGTATAATCTATATAACGCAAATACCGATATTTTACAGAGCGTCAAGTATGTGAAAGCAATATAACATAGCAGTAACATTTCCCTTTTACAGCTTTTAACTTTTATTTTAGATTCATTGCGGAAATACCACCAACAGGTGGTGTTTTACCACAGTGTCACATGCAGACGATTAAACTGTTAACATTCTTTACGGACAAAAGTGTATTGATGTCCGTTATCTATATATTCTGGTATATTATGGTTGTATATTATACCATTGATGAGATCCGTAGCATTGTTAAAACGGGATTTAAAAACTATTGTCGTTCGATACTTAATTTGCTGGATTCAGTGATATTAAATGTAAGGGACACGTTTGATATTGAATTTAAACATTTTTTTATTTATATATGCATATTGATTACTACCAGATTTCTTATCTGGCATTGTGCTACAATATCTGGCATACGATCGAAATAAATAGGATCATCAATAAGGCCAGAATTGATGACACATATATTTGTTTAGATAAGATATGCTTTTGGAATATGATCTATGTGGATACGATGGCAATTATGGCATTCATCGTCTGGATTAAGATCTTTAAGTTTATCAGTTTCAATAAAACGCTTGTACAGTTCACAACGACGCTAAAACGCGTAGGTTTTTCAATTAAGTTCATTTTTATGTTTTTGATTAACTGAGTGCGTTTTGCAGTGTTCGAAGGATTTGGCTGGTTTTAGTCTAATGTTTGGCATTGTATTTCTGGCTTATGCACAACTTGGTCTTTTGCTATTTGGCACGCAGCATCCAGATTTTCGTGATTTTCTTACCTCTGTTTTGACCATGATACGCATGATACTCGGCGACTTTCAATACAATCTCATTGAGGATGCGAATCGTGTTCTGGGACCGATTTACTTTCTAACCTACATACTCTTGGTCTTCTTCATTTTACTGGTAAGGCAGATGTTATAAAGGTTATTTTCCATCAATCCCTTTTACTTGCGCTATGCAGAACATGTTCTTGGCCATCATAATGGAAACGTATAACACGGTTAAGAGTGAAATAACCCACGGTCACAGTCAGCTTGGCTCGTATGTCTATAAGCAATTAAGGACATTAATGTACCTAGTCTCGCATTGTAAACGCAAGCGTACAGCTCATCAAGCTCCACCGCGACGCTCTCAAGAAGAAAACGAATTTGCGGATACTAATATAAATGCGGAAGAAACTCAATATTCAGCGCCTAAAGTTCAACTGCGTCGCAATATGACCGAGGAGGAGTAAGTATTATTTATTGTTTATAACATTAATGCAATGATCACCGATTTGTTTTTACAGGGCACAATACTTTGAGGATGTGCCAGATGAAGTTAGGAACAAGGATATGTTTAGGTAAATACTATCCATATCTTTATTTTTCCTATCCTATAGTTAGCACGAACTTTTTCGGCTTAGGCTTACCAATCGTGTCTCTTTGCTGGAGGAAGTTTTGGAGCAGCTCGTTACCAATATGGATAGCATTCTGAAGCGCGTCGAAAAAGAAATCAAGAAAAATCAGTAAATAGAAAAGATTTTCTACTATAGAGAGATTCGTTTAGGAACAAATATTAAATAAACATAATCCATAGTGAAGAGAAATAAACTTTACGATCTCGTTATTCAACATAAAATTAATTAAGTTTAACTCGCAACCAAACAAAAGTAGCCACAAAAACCCGTTCGCTAATCTCTGTCAGATCTGTGCACTTCCTTTTCATCTAGTTCTCACCTCCCCCGTTGATGTTTACCTTGCCACACACACACACACACACACACACAAGCGGAGGCATAACAAATTGTGGGCGGGTTAAGCAGGTGGCGCGTCAACAAAGAGTTGCCAACGAATTTAACTTTATATTTAGTTATATAATGTGTAGCAGAGAGGAGCAAAGGAGCCAGCAAAAAGGACATGTTGTTGCCCAGGCGGGTCGACTGAACATCATTAAGTATCTCTCTCTCTGTGTGTTTGTGAGGAGTTTAGGAAAGACCAAATGGTGGGTGGGGGGAGGGGGGACAAACACTGCTAGCCATGTGCTGCGGTTGTGGCACGTGTGTGGTAAGGCACTAACATCTGTGTTGAAAGCAACAACAGAGTAGGGAGTTATGAAACACATTTTGGGTATTTGCAAATTGCATTTAAAAAGCGTGTAAATAAAGTTAGTTCAAGTATAGCAAAAGCAAATCAAAGTTAATTGAGAAAATCGAATGGCAATCAGATAATTTAGATGAATATAAATCGAATCTTTTACGTTTAACATTAAAAACTTATTTAAAAAGCATAAAATCTCACATGTATATTTACAAACACCAAATACAAATAAAAAAGTTGCAATTATTATTGCAATAACAAATATACACATTCAATGTATATGCAAAAGCAAAGAGAGCTGGGTGAGAGAGCAGAGTGAGAGGGAGTAGACGTTGGTTTGGGCAATTGCCACTTGAAAAGGCGCCAATTGCCAGAGGATAACCAAATGCTGTATAGGTTGGCAACGCTATAATTACTTACAGAACAAGTAAGAAGGCTCTAGTCGAGAAATCCCGACTAGACGATACTCTGAACCCTATACTTTACGCGTACAGCCAGTGCTTGCAAGTATGTGTGTGCGCATACTGCATACTGGATACTCAACTTCAATGTTCCATATCTCCGGTGTTTCTTAACCGATTTCAATAAAAATTTCACAGATTGTCATTATTTTGTTTATTATTTCAAAAGCCGTATCAAAGTTTTCAAGTTCAAGATTCATACGCTCATACATACAGACGGACAGACGGACATGGCTATACCGACTCGGCTGTTGATGCTGATCATGACATATATATATACTTTATAGGGTCGAAGATGCTTCCTTCTGCCTGTTACATACTTTTGCACAAAACCATTACACCCTTTTTACCCATTTTTAATGGGTTCAGGGTATAAAAATGTTAAAACAAAAAACAGTTGGCTGCTGCAACTGCATGATGATCGTGATGATAGAGATAATGATGATGGGTATACGCAACTGGGCAATTCGCATACAATCTGCCCGTGTGCCATGATGCACAAACACGTTGGCCACTTGTGCATTCAATGGGCTCGCAATTCCACCAAACATAAACAACAACAGCAACAAAAACAAAAATATATATATATATAAATATACATATTCGTTAAGTGGCTGTGCAGAACCGAAAGCAATATGAAATTGACGTGTAAATATTAAACAGGTAAATATAAAATGGCAGAAATTAAAACTGCTTTTCCAGTTATTAGCACAGCATAAATCAACAGCACTGCTTTAAAGATATCAATTCGATTAAACATAAGCTTTATATTCCGTTAAATGTTAAACTTTTATCATTGCTGCTTACTTCTGATCACTCTAACAGAAACAAAGCTGAGCTAACAGCATTAGTTTACAGTTATTGAACTCCGAATTTTTGTTTTGACTCACATTCTTATTCGCTCGCCTCTCTCGCTTGCGCGCCTTTTTTTGTGTAAGAGTATGTGTGCGTGCATTTGTTGAATTTAAGCTTGTGCACTTTATTTATCTATTATATCGGACGTATATTGATTTAAATGATAGTTCACGCACTCACAACACGATTACTTGTCGATCGATGCATTTTTTATTAATATACATTTGATAATTTCACCGTATAGTGGCACACAAATAATTACCTCTATGTGCACGCACTTTTAATAGCCGCTGCCGCTCAAAGACTGTTAAGCAGCTTAGTCGTTAAGTTTGTTGCTCCCTATGCGCCTTAACATACCAACTTAACAGCTGTCTGATGCCTGCAGCATTCGAAATGTTAAGCGGGGCTTATTTGTTATTTCGGAGCTGACTCAACAGCTGTCTGTTAACTCTAGCAACCCTATAAAACATTTCAATAAGCGGCTTAGTTCGAGCTGTTATTAACAAAAACAACAACAACAAAATGCCACAAGTCAAAAGGATAACGCGTAATTAACTAGCCGCAAGATAACCAATATAAACGCACAGTTCATTACCAGCACAATACGTATATATTTATATATATATATATATATATTTTTTATTTTTTTTTTCAACAAATTGTTGAACGTAAAAGTATAATAGAAAATATATATATATAATTTTTATAAACCTTGAATTGTAGCATATTTTTATTGTTTACAATAATATGACTTTTTTAGTGTAGTACCAAAAACTTTTAATGTAATGAAGTAAAGAACCTACTTACACAGGACATTATATGTAATGACGCCATTAATATATATTACCGATGAATCAAGAATAGTAAGGCTCACAAATTTCAGTTCATAAAAATGTGTCGTAATGGAAACTTTAAGGCTAAATTGGAACAACTTTTGTTCCAGGAAACTACAAATAAATTGAGTTTTGCGATTTATTTCGTCTGTCGTTTCTGCGTCTTAGGACATTTCAGATACAACAAGGAATCGGGAAGATTGTGCATTTCCCAACATAGTCGGGCCAAAAGAAGTGTTGCCTTCATTGTGAAGATATTTTTGCTTTTCAAAGATTACATAAACTTCATTTCAATAGTGGGAACTGCCTTAACGCTTTTGTTTAGCAGAGTCAGAGACGACAATACCGGCTATAACTTTTATTTAGACTGGTCCTCTACATGCAATGCGAACTGGCAGTACTTCAAAATGGCGTATGTTCTACATAGTCCGAAAATAAGTGCATCATATGTGGCAACGATCAATGAGTTATTGAAAATACATAAACAAATGATTTCCTCTTTCGACATCACTCTTTTCAAAATTGACATCAATATTTTCGTCATCTTTCTATTGGAATCTGTGCTCAGTATACTACAAATTTCAAATCAACTTAATTTAAAAAATCCAATTTTGGTATGGATATATCAGCAACTTCTATTCGAGCTTTTTCTCTGGGCATATTTTGTGTATCAGTTGATATTGATATCTTGGCACAAAGTCTTGCTCAGATATCTTAAGTCATACGTTCGCAAAATAGGGAGAAGCCCAATGGGAGGAAGTCAACACAAGCTTTTGAGATTTTATCGATTATACTTCCGGATTTGTAAACTACATTCTCGAGTTACCAAACATTGGTTAAAGATAGCTGCAGTCCTCTTTGCTGCCGTTATGGTACTGTCTGTGGACCTGTCGGACGAGTTTTATAAAGTTATTTACGATAAAGAAGAGCTATTCGAGAAGTGGCAATACTTTTTTGATTTCAAAATTGGCAAATGTCTGGCACCTTTGGCTCGAATTTTGCTTCTGGGCTTATGTAATAATCGCATTGAAGAACTAACGCAACAACTAAGTCAACAAATTTTACTCATTCAATTGTTACACTGGAAAAAATCACTGAAGCAATTACAATCAAAAGAAGAAATATTATTTTTCCGACTATTGGACTGTAAAGTAAGTATAGGTTATTTGATTATAAAAATGGCTTACTTTATTTACTAATTTTCAGTTCACGTGTTTTGCTCTCCAGCAACAAACTCGACCGATCCGAAATCATATATGGCATATGGGACAAACGATTAATACCGAATTCCTTTTGGTTTTTATGTGGACAGCATTTTTAAACGCAATGTCTAATGTACAGTACAAGTTGACTAATAGACTTAAAAAATAGTTACGATAAATTTTTCGCTCAAGATCAGGTTTTTCACGCAAAAACCACTGAATGGATTTAAAAGAAACATTATAATAATATGGCTTATACATAAGAAAAATATGTGAGCTACAATTTTTAAAGTACAAATAATATAAATCAGCGAAAATCCGGAAAAGTACAAGTCGATTTATAGATATAAAATTACGATTCTTTGGAGTTTTTAAAACCTGAACCCATTGAAAATGGGTAAAAAGGGTATATTGGTTTTATGCAAAAGTATGTAAAAGGTAGAAAGAACCTCCGACCCCATAAAGTATATATATTCTTGATCAGCATCAACAGCTGAGTCGATATAGCCATGTCCGTCTGTCCGTTCGTCCGTCTGTATGTACAATCTCAGAGGTTATAAGAGCTACAGACTCCAAATTTGGAACATAAGCTCGCCTTATCCCTAGGCAATACAATATTGTTTCAAATTTTTGAAAACTCTTCCCGTTTCCGATACACACATGGGATCGATAACAATAAAATCTTGAATTTGATTAAAATTAATATATACATATTCGTTAAGTGGCTGTGCAGAACCGATAGCAATATGAAATTGACGTGTAAATATTAAACAGGTAAATATAAAATGGCAGAAATTAAAACTGCTTTTACAGTTATTAGCACAGCATAAATCAACTACACTGCTTTAAAGATATCAATTCGATTAAACATAAGCTTTATATTTCGTTAAATGTTAAACTTTTATCATTGCTGCTTACTTCTGATCAATAATATGACTTTTTTTAGTGTAGTACCAAAAACTTTTAAGGTAATGAAGTAAAGAACCTACTTACACAGGACATTATATGTAATGACGCCATTAATATATATTACCGATGAATCAAGAATAGTAAGGCTCACAAATTTCAGTTCATAAAAATGTGTCGTAATGGAAACTTTAAGGCTAAATTGGAACAACTTTTGTTCCAGGAAACTACAAATAAATTGAGTTTTGCGATTTATTTCGTCTGTCGTTTCTGCGTCTTAGGACATTTCAGATACAACAAGGAATCGGGAAGACTGTGCATTTCTCAACATAGTCGGGCCAAAAGAAGTGTTGCCTTCATTGTAAAGATATTTTTGCTTTTTCAAGATTACATCAACCTATTGTCAATAGTGGGAACTGCTTATACGGTTTTGTTTAGCAGAATCAGAGCCGACAATACCGGCTATAACTTTTATCTAGACTGGTCCTCTACATGCAATGCGAACTGGCAGTACTTCAAAATGGCGTATGTTCTACATAGTCCGAAAATAAGTGCATCATATGTGGCAACGATCAATGAGTTATTGAAAATACATAAACAAATGATTTCCTCTTTCGACATCACTCTTTTCAAAATTGACATCAATATTTTCGTCATCTTTCTATTGGAATCTGTGCTCAGTATACTACAAATTTCAAATCAACTTAATTTAAAAAATCCAATTTTGGTATGGATATATCAGCAACTTCTATTCGAGCTTTTTCTCTGGGCATATTTTGTGTATCAGTTGATATTGATATCTTGGCACAAAGTCTTGCTCAGATATCTTAAGTCATACGTTCGCAAAATAGGGAGAAGCCCAATGGGAGGAAGTCAACACAAGCTTTTGAGATTTTATCGATTATACTTCCGGATTTGTAAGCTACATTCTCGAGTTACCAAACATTGGTTAAAGATAGCTGCAGTCCTCTTTGCTGCCGTTATGGTACTGTCTGTGGACCTGTCGGACGAGTTTTATAAAGTTATTTACGAAAAAGAAGAGCTAGTCGGGAAGTGGCAATACTTTATTGATTTCAAAATTGGCAAATGTCTGGCACCTTTGGCTCGAATTTTGCTTCTGGGCTTATGTAATAATCGCATTGAAGAACTAACGCAACAACTAAGTCAACAAATTTTACTCATTCAATTGTTACACTGGAAAAAATCACTGAAGCAATTACAATCAAAAGAAGAAATATTATTTTTCCGACTATTGGACTGTAAAGTAAGTATAGGTTATTTGATTATAAAAATGGCTTACTTTATTTTCTATCTTTCAGTTCACGTGTTTTGCACTCCAGCAACAAACTCGACCGATCCGAAATCATATTTGGCATATGGGACAAACGATTAATATCGAATTCCTTTTGGTTTTTATGTGGACAGCATTTTTAAACGCAATGTCTGATGTACAGTACAAGTTGGGTCTTTCAAGTTAAGGTTTTTCACCCAAAAACCACTGAATGGATTTAAAAGAAACATTATAATAATATGGCTTATACATAAGAAAAATATATGAGCTACAATTTTTAAAGTACAAATAATATAAATCAGCGAAAATCCGGAAAAGTACTAGTCGATTTATAGATATAATATTACGATTCTTTGGAGTTTTTAAAACCTGAACCCATTGAAAATGGGTAAAAAGAGTATATTGGTTTTATGCAAAAGTATGTAAAGTATATATATTCTTGATCCGCATCAACAGCCGAGTCGATATAGCCATGTCCGTCTGTCCGTTCGTCCGTCTGTATGTACAATCTCAGAGGTTATAAGAGCTAGAGACTCCAGATTTGGAACATAAGCTCGCCTTATCCCTAGGCAATACAATATTGTTTCAAATTTTTGAAAACTCTTCCCGTTTCCGATATACACATGGGATCGATAACAATAAAAAATTGAATTTGATTAAACGATTAAAATTAAAATTAAAAAGGTTCAGGGTATCTTCATCACTTGAGCCTTCCGCATCAAAACTATCTATAGAGGATATTATTATATTTAATCTCATAACAGAAGGCTCTAATGGAGAGACATTATTTAGGAGGTGGACAATATTTATGTTGAACTATTGTCATGATGTTGTATGTAGCATAGTTTAGTGTATTACGAAGCGGAGTAATGGAGACTACAATAGCGGATATGAAACAGCTTTTGTTTCACGAAACTGTTCATCGATTGAGTCAAGTATTATATTTCATCTGTCGTTTCTGCGCTTTTGGATACTTTAAGTATAACAAGGAATCAGGAAAACTGTTTGTCTGCAAACATGATAAAAGTCAAAAAATAATTGCGTACATTTGTAAAATATTTGTGATACTAACAAATTGGTTTAATTATTTATATATATTGTTATCTACTTATGGCCATATTTTTCGAAATGTGAAAGAAGAGAATTCAGGTTATACCTTTTATCAGGAAATAACCATCATATACAATGCGGACTGGCAGTTCTTCAATCTGTTTAGGATCCTTCATAGTAGGAAAATAAGTGCATCATACGTAACACTGATCAATGAGTTATTGGAAACACATAGGAAAATGATCTCAACTTTCGGCATCACCTACTTCAGAGTTGATTTCAATGTTCTTATATTTTTTGTTTTTGAGTTTGTGCTTATGGTTGTACAAATTTTTAATG
Organism: Scaptomyza cyrtandrae; assembly: GCA_035044605.1. Classification (NCBI taxonomy): domain Eukaryota; kingdom Metazoa; phylum Arthropoda; class Insecta; order Diptera; family Drosophilidae; genus Scaptomyza; species Scaptomyza cyrtandrae. Next base: position 1,348,633 of record JAWNNS010000650.1, on the reverse strand, counting down.
AATACAGAAAACCAAATCTTTCTGTTGGTTGGTTATATCAGCACCTGCTCTTCGAGATCTTCTACTGGGCGTACTTTGTGTATCAAGTGATATTGATATCTTGGCACAAAGTCTTGCTCAGATACCTTAAATTATATATAAGAAATCTAAAAAGAGGTCATAGGCGCAGACGCGGCCAAGCCCAGATTTTACAATTCCATCGATTATACTTTCGGATCTGTAAGTTACATTCTCGAGTAACGCATCAATGGTTAAAGGTAGCTGGAGTGATATTTGCTTCAATCTTTTTACTATCCGATAATATGGCCGAGCTGCTATTCAACATTATGTTCGCCAAAGATGATTCTTTTGAAAAGTGGCATCACGCTATGAGATTCATGATTGGAAAATGTCTTGGACCTCTGGTTCGAGTTTTTGTTCTGAGCTTATGCAATAATCGCATCGAAAAGCTTACGCAACTGTTAACTCATCAAATTTTATTCATTCAATTGCTACACGGGCAAAAATCACTGAAGCAATTACAATCAAAAGAAGAAATATTATTTTTCCGACTATTGGACTGTAAGGTAAGTAAGTATATATGTATAGATTATTCGAATATGAAAATGGCTTACATTATTTTCTATCTTTCAGTTCATGTGTTTTGCTCTCCAGCAACAAACTCGACCGATCCGAAATCATATTTGGCATGTGGGACAAACGATTAATACCGAATTCTTTTTGCTATTCCTGTGGACTGCTCTTTTGAACGCAATGTCCAGAGTACAGTATGAAATGACTATAGAATTTCCACAAACACAGAACTGACTCTGTTAATCAAAAGAAAATTGTTCTCAAGATATATAAAAATATACATTACATAAGATTTGTCGTTTTTGAGCCTTTGGATCATGTAAAGACAACGAAAAAACTGGAAGATTATATATTATATTATATATAATATATTATATAATCTATATTATTAAACATATATATATATAACATATATATATATATATATATTATATATCCAAAACATTCTATTGATGCTTTTCAATTTATATGGTATTGGAAATAGTCGTCCGTCTCTTTGACAAAACAGCAAAATCAAGTTACATTTTTACCTTAATGGTTTATTTACGATATTGCCTAATGTGAACTGGGAGTGTATCCGACTGATATATATATACCGCATTGTTGCGATTGTATCATTTTTTTCACACCAAATTCTTACACTCTTCAATGCTTTATTATGTGTACAGTATGAGTTGTCATGTCATAAGTATGAAAAACATAAACGTTCTATATAAAATGTCAAATTTTCCTTAAGTCTTACGTCATGTATTTTTTGTAGCTTTTTTTACCTTTGCTAAAATCCAACCTTGTTGTGCTTTATTGAACAATATGCAATAATTTGCCTTACTATGGCTTACCGTTTAGGCTGTGCGTTGATAGCAGTCAGTCAATCAGTTTACTTATTCACTCTATGGGTTTTTTTGTATATATAAACCATACATTTTTTCGAGTACAACTTGCCTTTACATTGTAAATAGCATAATTTTGTTAATTATAATAAATATTTTTACTTTTGTTACCGAAACCTCATTTAGCTTCAGTTAGTTCACGTTATCGAGCATGTACGAGTTGTATGCACAATATTAATAATTATTATAGAAATTATATTGGCTAGAAATTATTATTATCGCTACGCATTTTCAATCCAGCCAGGGTTCTAGTTCAGTCGTTTCCAATGGATGGCTTGGAGCAGTTCCTTTTCCGCTTGAGCTTTACGATTCTCTGTGATGCAGTTTATTTAACGTGTCGTTATAGTGGCTATGGAATCTTTAAGCTTGATATAACAACTGGACAATTGCGCATATATCGATCGGATAGAAGAATCATCTTGTTGGCCTGGCTTTTTCAAATTATAGTGTTAATCAAAGACAATCTATATCTGTTTCGTGCATTATACTATATGATATTTGATTCGGAAACACTTTTAATCATTTGCCATGATGGGGTTGAGACACTGTTCATCTATTCAACGCTGTTTGTGAATATTATATATTTTCTACTGATGTTTTATCTGTTTCACAGTAGGAAGTACAGGGAAGACTGCCTGCTGGCTATACAAAAATTAATGGACATTCAACGTAACATCAAATTCAGTTGCATTAACTGTAAATTTAGAATGGAAATGTGTATTTTTGTGATATTTGTACTCCAATATCAGCTAACAGCTATACAATTTTGGTAGAGTTTGAGGCAACCCTGGATCTATGCATATAACATAATGCTATTCGAAATTTTCTTTTGTGCATATTTCATCTATCAACTGATTTTGTTGGCCTGGCTAAGAATATTGTGTGATAAGCTAATTGATTGTGGCTTTTATTTACAATCGATACAGTTTTATGGCTTATATGCTCGCATTAACAATGTCCATTGGTTTGTTAGTCAACTCTGGCTAAAGATATCCGATTTGCTGTATATCAACATTTTCAAATCAACTTTGGATTTTGTATTTATACTAAATGAACTTACGAAAACCAAACAAAATCGAATTGGAAAATATGAAATGTTATTAAAAATTTGCTGCTGTTTGGCGCCGATCCTAAGACTATATCTTGTAGCTTTATGTAACGATCGCATCGCCAAGTTCAATCAACAATTGAGTCAACAATTATTTCGAGTGGAATTGTTGAACCCAGAAGTGGAATCAAGAATAATGCGAATTGAAGTAAGTGAAATAAATGTTTGAGATTTTTTGATATACCCAATAATCATCTATCTTCTATTACAGAGTTGCTGTTTTCATCAACAGCAGCAAGTACAACGTATGAGAAATAATATTTGGAACAAGCAACAAGTTTTAAATTTTAAAATTCTATTAACTTTTTTATGCTGTTTGGTTTTTAATGCCATAATAATTACGAAACATCCAATACAATGTGCAGAACTTTTGTAAATCTTAGTTGTTATTTTTTTGGCATTTTTATATATATATATATTATTGCATCAATAAATATTTTATATATATATATAAATAATTAAATACTCGTACTTGATAATAATTTAATGAGTGCTCTGCTCGTCTGAATTCTTTGCTTACAAAACTAAAACACTTAAAATAACTAAAAACTAAACTTTATATTCTGTCGATTCTACTTCATTAGCGGCGTCTGCGGCGTCAGAGATAATTTCTCAAATTTTGGCATCGCTGCGGCAACATCGGCTGGCAACTCAATCAGCTCCGCATCGGGATTGTACGGAAAGTCTGGATTTGATGCAGCTATATCGTTAACGGCAATATCATTGGACAGATCCACAGGCACAAAGCTCTCAAAGACATCAATGTGATTATTTAAATCGTTTGTGGGATCCACTGCAGCAGCATCTTCAGCAGCATATTCGTCCAGTGTGGCCCATTCATCGTTGAAAGTGTCACTCATTTCAATGGGACCCGCATTGGCATCTTCATCGTCTGAGGATTCTAGCTCTTCGCGTTCCCTTTCCAACTGTGGTTTAACTTGCAACTTGGAATTGGCATTCGAGTCTGCTTGGTCGTTGTCGTCGTTGCCGTTGCCGTTGCCAAAGTATTCATTCAGAGTCTCGCTGTCATACAGCGGCATTTCCGTTTCCGTTTCGGCATCCTCATTATGCGCCATTGTGTCGGCATCTTGAGCCAACTGCTCCTCCTGCTGTACCTCCAAAACCTGCTGCTGCTGCTGCTCCATTGGGTCGGCCATTATAGCGTGTGCAGTCTGTTGTCTGTTCTCTGTTCCCTCGGCAACGGAATCTTCAATGGGCAAACTGGAGTCAAGTGTGGCAATAGTTGCAGTTTTGGTTGTAGTTGTGCGCTGTGTATATATATGTATGTGCGGGTGTGTTTAATAGTTTGCGGGTGCATCAGTTATGTGTGTATGTGTGTGCGAAAGTAAATTGAATAAAAGTTTGCATTACTTTTAGGTTTTGCCAATTATGTGGTTAGTTTTTAGTAAAAGCAGTCGCCGCATGCTAAAAAGGTTAATTTAAGCGTAACAAAACTTACAGACAACAAGCGTATATGTCACGAACGCGTCGTAAATTTCAACTAAACCACTGTTAAGAAAAGCTCTGTGTTTTATACCCTTACGTACAGCCTCTGTTGACTCATCAGCAGTCAAGCTGGGTTTTCATTGATAGCAGCACTGTTAACACCTCACTGAGACTCATCGCAGAGAGTACTGAATATATATATATAAGCTGCTCTCTGATCTAAGCTGCTCTCTCACTGTTAAGCCCATAGAGTGCTGCCATCCTAATTTCTAAGCTGCTCTTCCACTTTATTCTATCTCCCGCTGTTAAGCACTCTCTCACTCTCGTTTTTGTCATTCAGACACTTATTTAAATTTCTGCTTATTATGCGCTGCCTCACGCATGATTCACCTTCGTCTGATAAGATTTCGTTGAAAATGTATTTATATACCTTGCAAAAATACAAAACAAAATCAGCAAGCAATGAGCGAAGCGCCCCCGGCATGTCATTAACACAAAAACAACCAGTGTGCGTGTGTGTGTTTGTTGGTCACTCGGTCGATCGCTGTAATGTTAGTGACGTAACAAGCTCATTCATTATTCTTTCATTTGACAGCTTCTATTTCTATTCTCGTCTGCTCTGCTCGGTTACGAATTTCGTGGAAATTTGTATTATTAATACAAAATGCGCATTAGCTGTCATAACTATGAGTTTATTTTTGTTTTGCGACGCTCACTTAAATCTTTTCAACGGCATGTCAGATGATTTAATTGTTTAAGAGAGGCAAAAAATACAAATACTTAACCTAGTATAGCGAATCTGACAACAGTCACAATTATTCAATGAGTCACGACTTGACGACTGTTTCCGTAGAATTTCTTAAGAACTTAGCTTCTGTTAGGCGAATCGTTAAGTGATACTGTATGCAAATCGATTTAACATTGTTTAGCCATGTGGTAAGCAGCGAATTTTTGAGAATGCAGTTAAAGCCAGAGCTAAAAATTCACCATCTCCTCGCAAATTCATTGTAACGCTGCATATTTTATGGGGTTTGTGTCCTGGGTTTACCATACACAGCTCCCGCTGTATTTTGCTCATTTCATGTTCACTTTGTGAGCACCTCCATAAACCCTCACCACAATGTTAAATGGCGCATGTAAAAATAAAAATGAAAAAATCGAGCACATAACAAATTGAAATGCAAGTTGCACAAAGTAATTTCGTACAAAGTTATGAATGGCTTTTCTACATACAAATGCGAAATACTCATAAAGAATTTGTGCATGTTTTTCTGTATTAAGTAAAATATTAATAAAATATCGCAATATCGTTATTTGACTGCTTGTGTCAAAGCGACGAGCAAATTGTTTAACAGCGTTCAACAATTTTACAAATATGTATATTACGAGAAGAGTTGACGGAAAAAGTGTCTGTGTATGTGTGTGTGTGTGTGTGTTATTTCATATATTAATATTTATAACCATGCATTTTCCATGTATGTTTAATAAATGCATAAGCCAAAAGTTTTTGGGGGTGTCGAAACCGCAGCTTTCAATATCCGCGAGATAAACAACAAAAAAATTCTACCGCATTTAAATTGAATAAACTTTTGCTACTAGTTGGCAAAATCGAAGCAACAACGTTGAAAATAATATCAAAATTGTTTGTGTATTTTAAATTTTTATGCATATAGATTGAAATGTTGACATGTTGCACTTATGCTTTAAACATGTTCATAATTGCGCTTTACGTTGCATTTTTTTGTTTTTTGTATTTTTTAATATATATTTTTCATATGGTCATTTATTAATTTTTCTTTGATTTATGTCATTACGGTAAAAAAAAAGAGAAAGAAAAAAACCTAAAAGAAGCAAGTCGAAGATTAAATACTCTACTTAAAGCGAATTCCAAATATAATTTTTTTATATATTAACTATTGCAAGAATTATTTTAATGAAATTTGTTAGATTGTTGAAAATAATCTTTGAAAAAAGTCATAAAAATCACCCTTCAACTAATAGTTCTTATGAAAGTTATACGATATAGTTAATAGTTAGCTCTAATACAAAGAATAGCTAAGACGAATCACAAGGTTTTTCCTTCACGACAAAGTCTCGATACCCTTTCGCTAGAGTCTGCAAGTTTAAAAAATATGGCAGCACGCACAATGCTCAAAAGTCGCGTGCCCGTCGAATTCGATACAATAAATTCTCATAAATACTACACGGTTGCGACTGCCACGCCTCCTCCAACGTACGTGCGAACGCCCCTATATATATATATGAATATATATGTATGCATGTATGCCCCAAGACAAGGATTTATGTGCCCGTCGCACATGACTTTTAATATAAATTAATTTTTATTATGGCTAAAAGTAATTAATGGACTTGAAAAAAAACCGCATATATGATGCATGTACCGTTAAATTGCAGCAACAACTGTTAAGCGGTAAGCGGAACGACAGAGAGAGAGAGAGAGAGAGATAGAGAGAGAGCGAGAAAGCAAAGAGCATTTATAACGGCAAGCGTTTGTTGCATGGGGTTGGTGGCAACCCTAGTTGGCAGTTACATGAAATTAGCATTAAAGAAAATTTATTTTATTTTATTGTTATATAAAAAACTATTTTAATGGCTAAGCTGTCACTGTCCTGAAAGTCACTCAATTATGCAATTAATCTATAAATATTTTATATCACACTTAACAGATTGCACTTAGGTATGGCATCATGTTTTTTTTTTTTTTCTTAGCATTATATTTAACATAATTTTTTCTGCATTCCGTTGACACGTTATAATAAAAATGTTTATTATGTTTGCATTATTAATTTAGGCGCATTGCAGTCAATCTAAAATCAAACAGCAATAAAAAAAAATATGTCTGCAAAATGTCAATCTATAAAATAAATATGCATTGTATTAAGCTTAACAAAAAAAAATGGATAAAGTTGATCAAATAAATATTGACTGACTTATAAAAACTCTTTAAACTTAACATAAGAGAAGTACGTAATGGAAAATTTAAGTCATTATCTACAATCGATCGGTATTAATCGATTTATAAGCTTTTAACAAACTTTTTCATCTCCTAAACAAATTATCGTTATGTAAATCTACCTTATTTGCCATTTTTTAACAGGGTATAGTATACAAAACAAGAGCAAATAAGAAGAAAAAAATATATGTAGAAAATCTAATTGTGCAATTAAACATTTTGTTGTGTTAATAAAATATTTATGATTGCGGTGGCTGACGATTTATTGGCCTGGCAAATAAACAAAACTTAATTATGGCTTCCCACCAAAGCAACAAAAACGAAGGTGAAAAATTAAAAATAAATAAATTGCATATTAAACAAGTAAGAAGGCTCTAGTCGAGAAATCCCGACTAGACGATACCCTGATCCCTATATTTTACGCGTACAGTCAGTGCTTGCAAGTATTTGTGCGTGTGTGTACGACCATACTGTGTAGTGCATACTAAACTTCAAGGTTCCATATCTCCGGTGTTTCTTAACCGATTTTAATAAAAATTTCACAGATTGTTATTATTTTGATTAATAATTAAAATGCCATCTAAAGTTTTTTCAAATTCAAGATTTTATTGTTATCGATCACATGTGTATATCGGAAACGGGATGAGTTATCGAAAATCGAAAACAAACTTGTACTGCCTAGGGATTAGGCGAGCTTAAGTTCGAAATCTGGAGTCTCTAGCTCTTATAGTCTCTGAGATCGACGCGTTCATACATACAGACGGACAGACGGACAGACGGACAGACGGACAGACGGACAGACGGACAGACGGACAGACGGACATGGCTATATCGACTCGACTGTTGATGCTGATAAAGAATATATATACTTTATGGGGTCGGAGATGCTTCCTTCTGCCTGTTACATACTTTTGCACAACTTCATGATACCCTTTTTCCCCATTTTTAATGGGATCAGGGTATAAAAATGCAAATTTAAAGCTTTAGAGCAAAACCAAATAACATTTATATTTATATAAAGTTTAAAATCGAATTATAAATATATATGTATATATGCAAAAAAAGAAACCACAGCCAGAAAATTGCCTTAAAGCTTAAAGTGTATTAAAAACAAATTAAATCAACATTAAGCATTAGTTAAATATATAAATAATAAATCAAGGCAAGCAAAATATATATATTTATATACAGTTTTTAGTTTTATGCAAAACTTTATTTCAAAAAGGAATATTAGAAATTGTTCTTTAATATATATTTTACAAGTTTACATAGTTTGTCTCAATATACATGTTGTTGTTGTTGTTGTTGTTGTTGTTTATTTATAAAGTTTATCGTTTATAGTTCGTATATTGTCGGTTAGTAGAGCTCTATACTTTGAATTTTATTGGCAAGACATAATGCAAAACATTTTATTGTTAGCCGTGTTAAGCTGGAAATGCTGCTGAAAAGCTTTTATACCTGCGGTCCATCGATGTCGCGCACCTCATTATCCTTGGCCTGTTTCTCCAACGGTTCACGCCGATCGTTGTCATCCTCATCAGATTCCTGGAGTTCGTTGCGTTTCGGTGGCGCCGAAGTGCTTGGCGGACTTACCGGCTTCAAATCGCCTTGATTGTTGGTAACACCTTCGGCCACCTCCTCGCCGCTTTCGAGTGGACGCACATTGACCAGACGAACCCTGAACAAACTGTTGCTGTCGCCATAGACGGTCTCATTGATCTCCACCTTGTGGCCGTCAACCACCTGAATTCAGTTCATTTCAGTTAAATTTCAATTGAATTTTGAGGCAAGTTATTGTTTTTGTTGGTTTGTCTGTCTTACCTTAACCGTTGAGGTGGTATTACCATTCTTGGTATTCAACGTTGTCAGCGGTCTAAGGCCAAAGCTAAGCGGTGGTGTTGCCTCCGCCGAGTCCCCATCACCGGATCCAGTCTCATCCGAATCCACAGCAAGGGGCCAGAGACGTGTGCGCAGGTGGCGGAAAATGTCTGTGAAGAAAAATAATATGAGAGATGCATAAAAAATTTAAGTCTGTGGTATAATTTCACGGCAAAACAAACTAGAATATGTTAGTTTCTAGAGAGAGTCTAGAATACAGCGACTATCAGATACCTAAGTAAAGTAGAAAGCTAAAATTTGTTAATCGACGATGAAGAATGATGTCACTTGAGACATATGCCTTTGCACAAATTTATATAATGTAAAACAAATAAAGTGACAACTATTAATGAATTTTCAATCAATATTTATCGATTTGTTTATCGATTCTTATCTAGTGTTCTATTAAAATCAATAATATAACATCAGCACCAATAAAAGGAAGCTGTACCTTATTTATTTATTTCAAATATTAATGCAAATCGATATTTATCGATATACTGAGCTCATTAAATATTCAACTTTTAAGAACTTTTGATTATTAACAGGGTATACCGCTAATAGAAGGACACACACTCTTTCAAATTGAAATAGCTACAAAGGCGAATAGCGCTGGGAATTGTCGCAGGTGTTACAAAGTGCAAAGTGCCATCTGGAATCGACTTGGCGCTTGTTCTTTTTCGGGTTGTTATTCTTTTCTTTTTCTTTTCTTTTTTTTTTGGTATTTGTTGTTGTTGTCATCTCTTTGATGACGCCTAGACGCCAGACGGCAGACGCTAGACGCCTTTTGCCTTGCTAATGCGTTTTTCTGTTTAAGTTCCCTAATCCGTAAACGCACTAAAAACAAAATTGAGAAGCGTTTTCTGTGTCGCCTTCAGTCTGCTTGTTAACCTAATCCTCTTTGGCAACCTAACCTGCTTCTCTAGCCCCTTTTTTCGCACATTTTACACACACTTTTCCTAACATTTTTACTTTATTTTATTTTGTTTTTGTTTTTTGTTGTTTTTATTGTTGCAACCTTGTCATAAATACTTGACCGAATTGTTTAGCTGGCTTTGGCATGTTGCAATTTACAATTTGCTTGTTGCATTCTAATGAGTTTAACAACAGAGAGAAAGAGAGAGAGAGAGAGAGAGCAAGAGAGAGAGACGCCTTAAATACTTGTCGCGGCAAAGGCCTGACATCATTTGCAGCCACAACAAAGCGTCAACCATTTGAACTTTGCTGAAGGTTCTTAAAGTATTTTCTTTCCTCTGTGTTATGGGAACAACTTAACATTATTAAAGACCTAGTTTAGTTTACTATGTTCTTTTTTTGTGCAGTGTATGCTTTGGTTAGTTGTAAACATAATGAAAACTTTTCTTTTTTTTTACATGCTTGTTATTTTTTGTCAGCCGTTATCTTTGCTGAAGATGAAGCTCTAAATAAAAGTTTCTTGCATATAAAACGAACCATTTGGCTTAAGAACTTTCGTTAGCGTATTAGTCAGCAAAAGATTTATGAAGTTTTAGCCACTCATTCAACTTGGCTAAAGAGCAACAACATTTTATAAATATTTGTGTCTTATTTTCTTTTCTCAAACTTTTCACTTTTAATGGTCAGCAGCAGCAGCAGCAGAGTTTCTGGACCCAACACAACAGCACATGCATATCAATATAAATATATAGATATATATATTAAGTCAAGTACAAGGCTAAAAAGTTTCAAACATTTTTGACATAATATTTTGATAAATTGTTTACATTTTTTTTTCTTCACAAACTCTCCTTCAAGTTTATCTCTATGTGGCAGACGAACTTTCTGTTGTGGACAAAGTATTTGCCATAAAAGTAAATAAGTTTGGCTAATTGGCATCTCATTAAGTTGGCATTGCGAACGGTATAATAATTTGATGATTGAAGAAGATTTTCGTTTCTTGAAGCATTCTGAATGATTTACATTAAGGGCAGGCATTCCCATCTTTGCCATACCACAATGTTAATTAATTCTCTTGCAGAAAAATCTCTCGAGTCATGTAATAACCATAACAATAAAAAGTGCATTAAATGCACCCCTTACATTGTAATTACGTTACGACTTCGGTAATGAGGAAGGTTGAGGTGGATTGTAATTAAACGTAATTGCAACATGTGTCACGTGGCATGGCACACAACAAAACTTAACTCACCGTCAAAAGTGTTGGCAAAGCGCAGATTAAAGTTGAACGCCGATGGATTTGGCTGCAAAAATGGACTCTCAGCACCCGTATCGACAAAGTCACGGAAATCCGTAGTATCGCTTACAACCGGACGAGCAGGACGAGGGACAGCAATCACCTCAGCATCATCCTGAGGACTGCTGCGAGCTGCAAGGAAGAATAAATTAAAATACATAAATAATACTCGCAGTTAAAAGGCAACGTTTAAAACGAACGCCACAAAATAACCATTGCCATAAATTAGCCACAATAATTGCTTTGGGGCAAGCAAAATCAGCAAATTCCTAAGCAAAATAATAACCGCAAAAAGAGCGTTGAGTGAAAATATTAAGTCTGATTCCGGACCCTTTGTTGCTGCTTATTATTTAGTGGTCTCATTAGCGCTTTTTTTTGTTGCATAATTTGCAAGGGGGAAAATGCTTGGCGCTGACCTTTAGAATGAAGCGAAGGTTGCTAAGAAATGCTGATGAGAGCTGTAATTGTTAAATAGATAACGTTTTGTTGATTAAAAAACTTTATTTTGCCTTAATCTTAACACTACAAATCAATTTTTTGTTTGCAAGCCCAGCAAAATTCACGAATATTTTCACTTGCCAGATGGAAGAAAGATTATAAACGAAACTGGGTTAAAGCCACATACAGCCTACAGCAAGAGTTGGTTTAAATAAACAACAGCTGGTAGTTGTTATAGTTGCCACTCAAAGCGACAACAGCCACCTCGACCCAAACAGATAAATGTGTCCCCTTGGCCATGTTGCACTTCATAAATCTCAGCAGCTGAGAGTGACACACACATACGAACACAGACAACAAGTGGCAGGAACAGAAATCGTTCAACTAACGATGTTAAAAATAAGTCAAGCCAAGTTGAGACTTGACTTCATGCCATGATGAAATGTGTTATGTGCCAAAATGCGTATACGAAATGAAATGAAAAAAATGGGAAAAAAAATGTACGTGACCCCTGGGTAGAAAAGAGCACTTTATATCCCCAGCAGCAACAGCAGCAGTAGAAGAGGTCACAAAACGAATGCACCTCAAAAAGCGCCTGTGGTGCACAAAACATTTACTTCTACTCTTACTCAATTTATTTATTTTTTTTTTCTTTTTGTAAGCCGATTTATGAGAAACACACACCGAGACTCGCAATATGTTTGCTATATATACACAGTACACATATATATGTGTATATATTTTGGTATTTTGCCACTGACGAAACAGCAACAACCAACACACACACACACACACACACGCACACACATATGAATGTCATTTACAAGTGCAAATATTTACATTTTGTGTGAGCCAGTATGGATATATTAATATGAACGGATAGTGTAAATGAAAAATATGATATGTCGCTAGTGTAAGCGACTGGCAAATGTGCTATAAGCTTAACCCTATCAACTTAGGTGGAAGGTAATAACATTTTTTGGGTTAAGAGTAAGGAATATTAGATCTATTACTGCAAAAGCTATCCAAATCAATCACATGATTGAGCTGAAATTCTTTAAAACAATAGTTAATATCTTAAAACTTAATATTATATTAAACAACATTCACCATATCAGCCCAATTCTCCTAACGACAGAAATCTAAAAACCAACTAAGGGACATTTCTACAAAACTCTACCAAAATTCCTCTCTAAATCTCTCATATTTATTAAAAATAAGGTAACCTCGTTATTGCCTTGCTTCCAAATCCATTCTGTCAACATATATACCCCAAACTCCAGCATATATGAAGAGGCACTCCGACAAAGAAGATCAAAAAGCACACACATGCGCGTAGAATATTTCATGGTATTTATACAATATTTGTTGCATACCTTAAGGGGCTGAGAGTTGGCAATTGCTGCTGTTGTTGTTGTTGTTGAAGCAAATTGAAACATGTTTGCGTGAAGAATTTATTAAAAGTAAAAGATGAACTGAATTGTTGAAAATCAGCCGATAAAAGTACAAAGCGATTAGTCATGGGAATTGCTATAATGTAACACAAAGTGAAAGGTTTCGGAGGCGAATGGAGAGGGAGAGGGAGACGGAGGAGTTTTTCACTAATGAAAACATCTACATGGCATATTCATTAATTTTCCAATAATTAAGCCGTGCCCCCTGCACACACACACACACACACACACACACGAAGAGGACTCCGCCCGACTGGTTTAGCTGATTTCCATTGTTCCGTTCCGTTGGCTGAATTATGAAATTAATAAAAGCAGTTGGCGCGAAATTCGCTGAGCTCGGCGCTTTTGTTCTAAAACACAAACGAATTTTTGTGTTGCTAATTATGTAAGGTTAACTGTAAGCCGACCAAAAAATGGGGTGCAACTGTAACACCCCAAACTCACCTCTCTCACTCTCTTCTCTTCGCTTCTCTTTTCTTTTTGCTGAGGCACCACAAATAAAATCCCTGAAACTGTTCGTGGCAAATCACTTTTGCCTGCGTTTTATGGAGCTAATTGCTAGCAGGCGAAGGGGGCAGCGGTTTCGAGCGGGGCGGGGTCGAGTATGAAGGCTGGCTTTGGGTTCTGGCCATGTTGCTCTCTGTGCGTCAATTAATTAACATAATTGTACAATTTTGCATAATTTAGCAAGCTACGATTTTTGCTGTATATATTTTTGGGTATTCATTTTGAGTTTTTGGTTAGAGAAAGGATTTTTTTAAGATTTTTAAATATTTCTTAAATGTTAAAAAAGGTTTCAATATAGTTTTAAACTTAAATACAAATTTTCTTTCAACTTAAATGCATTGCTTTTGTTTCTTACATTTTTTAAAGTTAGGTTTGGCTAAGAAAATCTATCGAAGATTTCTTGCAATCATTAAACAAATTTGATTCTACATAGCTTTTAAAAAGATTTAAATAAACAACTAGCCAACTAACTAACTAACTAGTTAGCCAACTAACTTAATGCAGCTGCAACTCTCCTTTAACACTCAACAGCAATCATAATTACTTGCTACTATTTAATGCGCGCCCGCAACTTGTGGCAGCCTAAGCTCTCTGCGCTCCACTCTAACTTCCACTGCAACAGTAGCCTAAAGGGGCACACACTGTAAGGGTGTAGAGGCAGATGGGCTTGATTGGAAATGGGCGAAACATCGCTGCAACTATTATGGCAACTTTTTACATTAACCAAAGTGCGGGCTATTAAAAATTCATTAATCGCACGCAACTGTAAAGCAAAATAAGTCATAAAAATCAATGCATTCAAATATGTGCGGCTAGCAGATACCCTGTAAGCAGTTAAGAAAGAATTCTAAGCGATTGTCAATCAAAATCAATATAGTTTTCTATATATATTCTAAGTTAACCTATAAAACCATCTAAATAATTATTTTGTTAGTGGTTTTGAATAAGATTCTAAAGCAATTTTTAGCACATTTTTATCTTTAAGTTTTTTTAGGAATTAAAAAACATTTTATAGATTTCTCATAACTTAAACTTGGAATTTGAGATTTGAACTTTTTTTAAGCTTAATATTTGATGAATTCGGTTTTAAAATCAACTTGACCAAAGTTTGGTTTTCAATATACCCCAATCAATCACTTTACAACTAAAGGATATAACAAAAAAAAAGGAAATTCAACAAAAAAGTTAAAAAAAAAAAATTAGGAAAACTCGCGGCAAAAGTTTAATTGATTTGCGCGCAAAATGGCAAAATAATTGATAGATAGAAAGCGACCAGTAAAATGTAATGAGAACATTTTCTGCCCGCAGAGAAAGTTGCGAATGCTGTTTACAATACAAAATTTTGCAATACGATAATTTTACACACAAAAACAAAACAAAAAAAACACAAAAATAATTGTAGGGTAAGGATAGAAATTTATTAAGTTGTTGTAGTTATAGTTATTAATTAGAAAAGTTTTTGTGGCCACAAAATCAAAATTGATTTTGTTTTGTAAAATTGTAAATTTAATTGCAATTTTGTTGCAACTGTTGTTGAATGATGAGTTTCTGCCACACACAAACACACACAGACACACACACACACACACAGAGAGACAGAGACACATACTAACACAGAGATATTTCATGGCATTTTACGGCAATCAGTCGCAAGTAATTGGAAAACACATGCAACGAATGGCCCCAACAAAAACATATATATTGAATTTCGTGGGCACTTGAAAATTTTCAAATTTCAAATTTCGGTGCAACCGACACTTTCGAGCGATTTTAATTACCATTTTCCACCCGAGTTGGGTTGTGTGGGCCTGAAAAGCGCATTTCATATATTTTTGACAGGCAAAACGAGTCGGGATTGAGCGTGCACAAAGAGGAGAGAAGGAGGAGCAGGAGGAGGAGGGTGAGAGAGAAGAAAGGAGACAAAACTCATATATCGTTTTGCACAAAATGAATTATGAGGGGGTGGATGAATGGAGGGGTTGGAACGAGGCGTAACCATAGCAGTTTGTAATTATCGGCACATACAATATATATTTATATATGGTTTGTTGTTGATTTTGTTGTTTTGTTGTTGTCTGTCAGGCAGGCTTCGAAAACTCGTCATCTCATATTTCAAACAGAACATTTTCTTGTTGTTGTTGTTGTTGTTGTTTTTGTGGTTGCTTACTGCCATTTTGTGTGTGATTTATGGTTAAAAGCCAAAAGAGAGAGACTAAAAATCTGCCAAATAATAATTATAATAATAATGCTGTTCACAGTTATAAGCAAATATAAGCAATAGATTTTCATTTCAATTGCAGTTGCATTCGATACAAGAAATTAATTTAAACAGCTTTTTGATAACAAATATTTATACACTTTGGCACATTTACTCAAAGATCTCTCGTAGACCTCAAAAGTAAATTAAAATCAACAAATCAGATTAAAATCAAAAGATTGATTATTAATTCAATATATCTATAAATATTCGATACAAATACAAATGAAATTATTATTGCTTTTATGATAAAGCGAAATACCAAAGAACTAAATATATATAATATAAAAAATCAACTTCACCTTTAACACTTGTTCTTCTTTAGGTCAACCCCGTTTTCCCAATTACCATCAACTCTTTGATACCATCTAGTACGACCTACTACTAACCTATCTACATCCTAACTCTCTCAAGCTGCTTGTCTCACAGTTTCACCTAGTGTCATGGTCTCTTTCACTCTGGCTGCCAATCAATTGACGGTCCAACAGTCAATTGCGTTGTGAGAAGTGTGGGGGGGGTTGTTGAAGTATTTCCCCAATCTCTTTTTCGCGTTGATAGAACTGAAACTACGCCGCAACCTCTAATAGGCAACGCATCCGCAACAGAAAAACACAAACGTAGCTGCTGTTGTTGTTTCCTCTCTCTCCTCTCTATCTTGTCCTCCACTTTTGTGACATTAATCAAGCCTAGGCAAAAGTGCCCAACATAAAGTCGCCACCTGCATCATCATCATCAACATCAGCTCTAGGGTGGCCCAAAAAATCATTGTAGACATTTGTAATTAGAATTGATAGCAAGCAGGCGGCTCGCACACAGACAAAAAGAGCTAAAGAGGGGCCTTTAAATCACCCTCATAGCTATACAAAGGACCCCAAAACACAAACACACACACACACACACACGCACGCACACACACACACATATATATACATCATGACAATGGCAATGCAATATCAGGTGGCAATAGTAGGCGCTTCCCATTGCGGCTGTTGTCGTTAAACAAATTTCATTCTCGAATTCATTGGAAAGTCCAAAAGTGGAGGAGTGCTGCGGGAAGCCAATGCAAATGGTAATGTGTGTGTGTGTGTGTATCGTGTATGTGTGTGTGCAGCTAGAGTTGAGAGCGTGATTGCTTAATTCACGTTGATATTTTTGTAAAGAGTTTTTTCATGGTTTTTTCATATAAGGTATTGCTTTTGATAATCGGTTAATCAAAGCACGATAACGTGAATATATCACGCGCTCATCTCTAACAAATCTGCACCCACAGACTAAAAAAAAAGAGCTGCCTATGCAATGTCCATCATTTGTTAAAAGTTCTTGGTTTTTTCAACAGCAGCAGCAGCCCCTAGCCATTAGTCTGTGTTCGCGGATTGAGGGGAATGGAATGTGGGATGCTGTTGGATGTGTTGTAGGGTTTGCAAATGCGTGCTAACAAAATATCAGCACAGATGTCAATTGAATGGCATTTCACTTGGAGGCCTGACAGCTAACTGAAAGCTCTGGGGCCACTTTCACTACTGCGCGAGAGAGAGAGATAAAGAGAGAGAGTGGGCGAGAGAATGGGGGGGAGGATGCTTTAGTGCAGACTTCCAGTTTTTGGGGTTAGCTTGAGTTTCACTTTCGCTAAAGGTATGAGGGAGAAAGAGAAAGAGCTAACTGACAGTGCAATTCATATGTGTGTGTGTATGTGTGTGTGTTTGTGTGCGTGTGCCTGTGTGTGCGTGTGTATGTGTGTGTTTGAACACATCAAACTAATTTTCCTCCTGCTTAAAGTTCTTGAACGTGACACAAGCCCGCACTTCAGTTCGGTCATCTAACAAACTGTCTGTCTGTCTGTCTGTCTCTTTCGCTCTGTGACGTCTCCCTCTCGGTTTCAGTCATTTCGGTTTCGAGCTGATTTGAAATCACTTTAACCCAAATTGCATACAATTGAGTTTATAAACTTGACTTGACTCAGCATTAGGCAAACGTTTGAGAACAAAAGCGAGAGCGAAAATTTGCATTTAATTAAAAATGTGAAGAATTGTAATTAAAAATGTGAAGAATTGCAATTGTGATAAATATCTAGCATTTAGTTGGATAAGTGACAAAGTGATAAGGGAAGAATGAATAAATATTAGAAGGAAAGGATAAAAATCGATTAAAAACGAGTGGACAATGCTAAAAACACTTGAAAAGAATCCATCGGGTTCTAGGGATCAGCAATACTTGTGAAAATTGATTCCCTTCTCACAAAGTACTTCTTCCTCATCATACTTTCCATTACAAAAAGGTGTGACCAGTTCCAAAATTCACTAACTCGAAACAAACAAATGTAATTCAATTAATTTTTTTGGGTTGCTGGGTCAGGGATACAAATATATAAACAAAGACACTTGAAGCTTAACTTATAAGTCAGGGGCTTGCCTTCATTCATGGCCCGCCTACCCATTACCGATTCATTCATCCATTCATTCACTCATTCATTGATTCATTGATTCATTCGTTATCCAGCCACTACTCATTTGCATTTGGGCAAAAACACGGCGCGAAATCAACAACAACCGAATTAAAACAAAAACAGCAACAGTGAAAAAAAAAAACCAAATGCCTAAATAAAAACCTTGCACCGTTGTAACCCTCAATTCGAATATGTACTGATTGTTGTTGTTGTTGTTGTTGTTGTTATTGTTATTGTAGTCCAAATGTGACAATCGTGTCACGTACGCAATGTTCTGGAAGATTGAACGTTACGTCTGTCGCGTTTAAAATGAGTTTCTTTTTTGGATTTTGTATTTTGTATTTTCGGTGTGTCTGAATTTGATTTTGATTGTTTGGCTCCCGGATACACGGCATCCCCTTCGACCCGTCATCCCGGAATTTTGCTCCCGGTTCCTTACTATGATTTGTCGTTCATCTCATTTCGATGTTCTTTTTTTTTTGTGCCGAAAAAATGTTAAAATTGTTTAATTTTAGGCTTTTTACGCCCCACCTAAGATTTACTTATTTTTTTTTTGGTTTTCTGACTGCTAAAACGTGCAGAAATTTTAAAAATATATACATTTTTTTCAGTTTTGGTTTCGGTTGATTTTTCGCTACTGGTGAAACAGGTGCAGCCAAATGTTTGTTTGTATGTTTAATGAATTCTGGAGGCGTTCAAAATGAATTGAAGTAACAGCTTTCACTTTGAGGGGTGGGAGAAGGGAACACTAATTTTAAATATAGTAATTGAAAAGCATTTTTAAGCCAAATATTCTACAGAGGGTTTTAAAGTGTTCATCAGTAATCTACCATAGAAAATTGAGCTTATTCAATCTTTAAACTTTTGGGTTTTCTTGAAGCTTCAAAAACCATAAATTATTGTTCAGAGGGTTTTAAGAAATCATCAGTAATCTAAAACAGAAAGTTAGCTTATTCGATCTATAAACTTTTAGGTTTTCTTGAAGCTTCAAAAACCCCAAAACATTATTCAAAGGGTTTTAAAGTATCTTCAGTAATCTACCATAGAAAACTAAGCTTGTTCAATCTTTAAACTTTAAGGTTTTCTTAAAACTTCAAATATCTCAAAAAGAATTAACCAAATTACACATTTAATTCATTTGAAAAGAGACCCAAAGAAAAATGAACTCTTTTCTTAAAATTTTCACACTGTCTCAATTAGAACAAAGACTTAAACAATTGTGTTTTAGTTGCATAATTTGCATAACTGAATGAAAATGTCAGAAATAATTTAAACTATGCCACATACAATGTTGAGTTTGAGTTTGAGTTTATGAGATGCAAGCAAGACGTTCAATTTAGACAAAATGCGCATTCAGGCAACATGTCAATGTGGCCAAACAGAGGTTGCCACAAAAAGAGGCGGCAAGCAGCAACGAATTGCAAGCAATGCAACAATATCATAATGTGCACGCTTTGAGGTCTATGTTAAATGATGATTTATGTTTGCAAGTTGCAACAACTTAATGTTGTTGTTCAATGTGAGGGGGGCGGGTGAGGTGGCACTGCCCCTGCTGATTTTGTGCACAATTTGTTGTTGATAATTACAATGAACCTACACACTTTGTTAAATGCCGAATGCGAATTGTGACAGACAGATAGATAGATATATTATTGGGTTGCTGCACACACATACGTGTAGATGGTTTAGTTGTTGCAACAGAAAACCGCAAATTGCCATTAACGCAAAATTCTAATCATAACCGGAAATTAATTTGACAGGAATCTCATTAAATTTACAGCCAGAAATGATTGTGGACCCAAAACTCTCTCTCTCTCTCCCTCTCTCTCTCTCTTCTTCTTCTCCTTGCTGCTGCTGCTGACAAACGTTTAAATCTGCACACGTTGACATTAGTAGAGGAGTCAGTGCCAGCTGACTATTTGAGTAATACTCTAGGATTTTCATTATAATGCACAATTATTCACATATATACGCATATATATATATATAGCTTGCGTCTCGCCACTCTCTCTCTGGCACCATGCGTGGCTGAGCTTTGCACATTTTGCCAGCACACACATAAATTAACATAAAGAGCCAACCGGCTGTTGAACAGAAGCTAACGAAATACCATAGGGTGTTGCATAGGGAGCACCCTACACAACGATATTACGTTTGACACCGAACCAAAGGCAACCACACACCAAGTAGCTGCTTCGTGCAGCAGCATTCAATAACAGACAAAACCAGATACAGAGAAATTGTGATTATTAAATTTATGATTATTCAGCTTTAAACTTCTGAATCCTTCAGCAGTCATCATCTAGTTGGGGATGCATCAAGTTAGGAAACCTTTCGTGACAGCTGACAATTGTTAAAAGTTTCTGTGTGTGTGTGCTTTTAGGTTTTTTTGGTTGATTGAAATAATGGCCGGAAATAGCAGCTGATAAAGCAAAAAGCTAACCAAGCGTTGCGTTTTGCTAAATTGTAAGCTGAAATCAGCTCAAAATAAGTCAATTAAATCGGGTTAGACAAAAAAAAAAACGAAACCAAAAAAAAAGTACATAAAAATGTTGACTAAAAAGAAATTAGTTAAGATAAAGTAAAATAAGTTAAAACTTTACAAGTATTTTATTGAAATGCGTTTGACTATATCTTGGAAAATTAAAAAAAAAAAGTTTTCATCATAAAAAAAAGATTTTAAAATCTTAAGTTAAGTAAAAACGAAAAAATTTTCAAAATGTTTTATTGAAATGCATTTAAATATATATTTAAAAATTGAAAAAAAAAAACATTCATTATAAAAAAAGATTAAAAAAGTCTTTATGGCTGCATTATTGCATAATTTTCATGTTTAACATTTATTAGGTATAAAACAAATACTTTACCTTACTCATAACTAATTTTCTTAATAATAGACTCGCATTATATTAGAATTGCATTTTTTTTTTACAGACTTATAAATATTTACATTAATGTTTTACGGTCGTTAGACAAAGTAATTTTGTTCATTATTCAAACGAAAGGCAAATAAAACTATAAATTTCTAAAAACACTGTAATCAACAATACAAGTCATTATTAACGATTATATATAATCGCCGTCAACAAATCAGCAAGAGCAAATCAACAATCACGCTATATAACAATTGTTGGGGTGACAAAGAGGAAGAGAGAGAGAGAGAGATCTTTAACTGTGATGATTAATCATCAAATGCCGGTTAAGAGAATAATAATAATAAATAAATAACAGCTGCAGCTATAGTATAAACAATAATATTAGTGAAGAAAAAAAAACAACAAAAAACAGGTATTTTATTTACATTACCCTTGAATTATTCATAGGAATTGCTTATTTTTGTGTCTGTTTGCTTGAAATAAACATTTAAAAATTGTTCAAAACAAAGATCAAAGGTTTATTCAGAGTTTGTTCAGCGGAAAAACGTTGAAACAAACAAGAAAAGCCAGTTTAAGCTTCGAAAACTTTAGAAAAACTTTGATAATCGAATAAACATACCATACGACAATAGATCAAAATTAACTTGTTCAAAGATCTGACATGAGAGATTAATAAAAACAAGCAATTTAATAGTATAAGTCAACGATTTACATTCGAATTTCTAGCATCCATTATTATTGATTGACTTTCTGTGTCTACGTTGTGTACTTTAAAGTTTAAAGCCCTCTCCTCAATAATGAGTGCAAGTTTAAGGAACTTAAAAGGGAAATTCAATCAAAGCCAACAAAACACATTTTGTTTTATGTTAAACGATTTCAAATTGGCCGCAAATGAAAACACATAAACACATTTTCCAACAGCTTAGCATTTTAAAATTGAAGCTATTTGCTGTTTGTTTGTTTGTTTTGTGGGTTAAGCGATTTGTTTTTGTTGTTGCAGCTATTTAAAATGGTGTATTTTCGACATAAAATTAATTGCTGCATTTAATAGACATTTAATAGGAATTTAACTAACTAAAGTTGCGAAAGTTCCACAAATTTTAAAGTTTGTTTAATTTGGTTTAACGATCATCTTTCGAAGATAAATCAGAAGTTTTCGTATATCATAAAATATATAAATTTATGATTATTCGATTCTGTGAAGCTGCCCTAAAATCTAAAATCTAATAAACTATAAAATTCCATTTTGCAACAAACTATTGACAATTAAGACCTTCAGCAAAGCTAATTAGCCGCAATTCATAAAAAAAAAAACCAATTCAAAAAACGTTTTTGGTCACCGAAAAAATTAGCGACAATTGGCAAAAATAAACCAAATGACAAAATTATACAAATTGCGTCGCTAAAAATAATAAAATATATTTTAACAAAATTCTGTTAAAATCGAATGCAAAATCATAATTCATAATAAAATTATAAAGCGATTTATTATTATATTCAAAAGCTGCACTCAACTTATTAGTTAAACAAAAACAAATAAACAAATAAATGGCAACAAAAAATAAAATATATATTATAAATGATTTATGTGAATTTTATTGCAATTTGCACAACATGCAACATGCAGTTGCAATTTGTTGTACGTGTTGCAGTCTACCCTTACCCCCTTACCCCTTACCCCCTTACCAGCTTACCCTTTTTGCCTATTTGTAGTATATATATTTATTTCATGGTACAAAAAGAAAAAAGGCCTTAAACACGAATTATGGCCACAATTAACCCAATTCCATTTGTCCCTGGCCATAAAATAAATTGCCATAAATGTTGTCAAAAAAAAATAAAAAAAAACACAACAAAACACAAGAATTCATAAGGAACAGCAATAAAAAAAAAAAAGCTTAAGAATTTCTTTCTCTCTCTCTCTCGCCCAGTCGAGAACAATTGCAATTGACAAATTGCAACGAAAAAGAAGAAGAGCAAAGAAATCAGGCCAAAGAATAATAAAGAAAAGAAATTGCAATTCCCCAGAAGTAGGTTCATTAAACTGATGAATGCTTTTCTTCTTCTTCTTCTTCTTACTTTTTTTTTGGCTTTCTCCCTTTTTTTTTCCCCGCACTCAGCTCAAGATTTAACTCAAGCACTCAAATTAAACTCAAAAGAATCGGAGATCTTGTAAATGGTTAAAATAACACTTAAATAGCCTTTAAGGTAAGTAAGATTGAACGTGCGAACTTAAATGAGCTTTTAATGTACTTAGTTATGGCATCCAATTAAATCATTAAGTATTCTATTTGATTTGTCTTAGCTAACAATAGCTAAACCTCAATGACTTAGTACTTAACTCAAGCACTCTCTTCAAATAATACAAATAAAGTAATTCAGCTTTTTTAAGGCCTATAAAAACAACTATCTTATCAATTAGTTTGATTATTAAAAACTTCTTACAGCTTTTAAACTTTTTGCTTAGTAAATCTAAGCTTTCGATTCAGTATTCGAATATTTTCTAGAATACACCAACAAAAAAAAACAAACTGTTATCAGCTAAATTGAACGACAATTGACCTAGGGAAAAATCCAGAAAGCTTTGAAATATATTTATTTATGTTTTTGTTTACTTATGAATCTTTTCAAAACATTTTTGACAATATTTTGTTAGGTATTTATTTAGTTAACATTTTATTAGATCTCTTAAATTGTTTTTAAACTATTAAATCATTATTTTAATATTTTCAAATGCTAATTAAGCGCTCTAAATTGTTTTTAAATAATTTTCTATTAATTGAAAAAAATCTTTCGCATATTTATTTCACATTCATTTAAATATTAAAGCAACATTTAAACAACAATAAGTTCAAAACCAAAAAAAAATATGAGAGCTACAAAAAAAAGGTCGTTTGTCCAACGGAATTATGCATAAAATTTGCATATTTTGTCTGATAAAAGATTTGACTGCTGCAAATTTGACAACTTCAAGTGGCACGAGCTGCAGAAGCTGCAGTGCAACAAGGGGCAAAGCAGCTGAATTCAGCGTCTTCAACATTTCAGCTGCTGCAATTTATGCATTCAAGTGGCAGCCATGACGATGACGATGACGATGATGAGGCACAAGCTGCTTGCCTCTTGTTGCCTTGTATCTTGTATCTTTGTATCTTTTTTTTGCCGTTCTGCTTGATTGTCAAGTGTTGCCGGCAACAAAATCATCAGCCATCATTATGCCACGCAAAATGTAAATTATGAAAAATAAAAAAAAAACACAACAATGGCGCAGAATTCCTAGTAAAATTTTCTAGTTAGCTTTATCAATTTGCTTTGTTGATGCGACTGAATCCAGTTCAAAAAGGTCGCATTATCAATCTCAAAACAATTTTTTTTAATCATTATCAATACAAGGAAATCTGACTTTGCAACGAGCCGGATTAAACGAGTTGAAACTGGTTTTTAAGCCTTACTTTGTTAATATTATTATTATTATTATTATAATATTAAACTCACCTGGCAAAGTCCAAACATCGCTGATAGCTAAGGCGATCAGTAAAATACCGCAGAGCAGCTTCATCTTTAATTTTCACACGACTTTGTTGTTTTGTTGATTTTATTTAAGTTTATTTAACACTTTTTGTTTTTTGTTTAAATGTTGTTTGATTTGTCAAGCTTTTGTTGTTTTGCGACACCGGTTTTCGATTCCGAATCTTTTCTGTTCAGTTCTGTTCTGTTCTGTGTTCTGTTTCGAAAGACAAACAATAGTCAAATGCGCTGAAATGCGTTGAGGAAACGTCAAATAAACAGTGCGAACCCAAACCGACTGGAATGAATGAGTAAAATGAGCAACAGATTGAGCGTTACACACACACACACATAGAGAAAGAGATAACTGGAGAATAGGGAGAGAGAGAGTATGCACACAGTGAGACGAGATTCACAACTAAAACGCGCTCACACTCAATTAGCTAGTTGAGCCGTCGACGTGAGTGTTATTAATATAAATACATTTTAAACGAAAGTGTCACAAAAATAAGTTGAATTAAGACTACAAATAGAGAGAGAGGTAGATCGAGAGCGAAGGTTATAGAAACTAACGCATACCCTGCAGATTATTAGTGTATGTGATGTAAAAATCGTAAGTTAAAGAATGTTTTCAGTGTACCTAAGGGTACAAAGAAAATTACATCAAAAGTTTTAACGCCCAATAGATATATTTGTTGTATAAAAAATACTTTAAAGCGGCTTTTGAAAGGCGTTAAACTACTTAATTCATTTTAATCAATAAATAAATACACTTGAAGGGGTTTTTTTTGCATTTTCTCAACTTTTTTCTGTCATATAAACACTTATATACCCTTCAAAACACAGCTTACTTAACAAAACACATATAACTTATTTTAATCTATATTAAAATGATCCTCAACTGCTGTGGGAATTGTTAGAATCACCCAAACTGGACATGATTATTAAAGCCAGTATTTTGATGCAAAATTTTCTGAGTGTATATTTTTTTGCCGTTGCAAATGCATATTTACTTAATCAATTGTCATTTATGCTTCGTTAGGTGCACGTTTTATACTCGATTTTATTTGATTTTAGTTGTTGCAGTTTTTAACCTTAAAATGTGTCCGCGATAAAATGATGTCAAATTGGTTGTTGGCTAAATAATCGCTTGTTGTTCGCCTGACTGACTACTGAGTTCAAGGTCAAGCTTGTTGTTGTAAGCAAATAAATTTGCTGCTTCTTCTTCTTAATTATAACAGAATATTTACTTGTTGAGTTAAGCTGTAATTGTTTGCGATGTTAAAGATAACTTTTTATATAACCAGGGTTAAAATTTGAGCTTAAATGAATCTTGAAAGTTCTTTAGTTCCTGGAATAATTCCCACTAATATAATTGAGCAGATAAACCGACTATTAGAAATTCTATATAATTAGTTTATGATTGAGTGTTTCTTGCTAATTTTAAAGTGCAGGACAAGTCACGTTTAAGTGATGTACTATATTTTAAAGGCACGATTCAATTCAGAAACTAGTAACAGAACTTAATTTATTAAAGGTTTATCTAAAAATCAACCATATATATTTAAATTTTATAGCCCGCACACGCACATAATTTTTTTTAATTTGTACGCATTGCTTATATTTATTTTAAACGTATTTTCTTTTTGCACAAACAAATTTCACTTTTCAAGAAACGAATTTTTTGTTATAGGTATTTAATTTCTTTAAATAAACACAATTTTTTTTTTGTTTATAAACATCAAACGGATATGCCACAAGTGTGCAAAAAATGCTTTTATTTACGGTTGTTTTTCGCTTGCGGTTTTTCTTGTTGTTTTTGTTGTTTCGTAGCAGGTACGCGCGATCACGTCTGTTAACTCTTGTATGAATTTTCGGACTAAACGTTGCGTACGAATTTGGCGTAATTTATACCAATTCACGCAGCACAACAGTTACACACATACAGTAAAGAGAGACACGTGAAAGAGAGAGCGCACGATCGAAATATAGAACGGCTTAAGAATTGAAACGCATGCAATGGCACGACGAAATGCGTCAGTGACATATAAAAAGGAAAACGAAAAGTGAACGTCTCTGTTGCAGTTGTCCCTCTTTATAGAACAAACTATCCCTTGACCAAGGCTTTGAGGCGTACTCATTAGAAATTCATAGCACCGATCGCAAACGCGCGCTAAGCAACGCTCTCTGTGTGCCAAATGAAGACAACAACAGCAAGAACAGTAAATTGAAGCAGAAAGTCAATGTGCGACGAGTAAATACCCTAACATAAGCTATGATACGTCGGCTTTAGTATAGTACAGCGGTCGGGGAACCGGGTTAAATTACCCCAAATGGGGTAAAAATTAAACTTTTGTGGGTAAAAAGTATATATTTTAAATAAGCAATTCTATAAAATTTTTTTCTTCTGTTTTTGCTCTTCGCCATGGGGTAATGTCAACTTACTCAACAACATTTGGGGTAATGATTAAAAAAGCTCCCCGACTGCTGGTCTAGTAGTATTGAGCAAACTAATTTGGCCAATATATTCAATATACCCAATACTTTATTTGTGTAGGGTACAAAGAAAGACAAACTCCAGTTCCATTGTTATTGGAATGACAACCGCGAAACTCTTTGCATTGTTTACTTCTTACACAAAGATGCATGTGTGTGTGCCTGTGTGTCTCTCCCTCAACCGGATCCAGATTTAACTGCACTTTGCTGTGCTTTATTGTGTACCGGTTCAGCTGTGCTTTGCCATAAGCACGAAAAGCATTTAACATTCTACACTTAACTACTATATTTGGTTAAGTTACGCTTTTGGCGGGGAATTTTACAACAACATTCCTGCGGCTACCAAAACAGCAAAAAACCACAGAAGGTCACGAGCACCCAAATTTAATGAATCAGTTTGGTATACTTACATTTCGCAGCTTCCATTTGTGCACTCTTTCTCTCTTTCACAGCGAGGATGAGCAATATTCTGTCATGGATCTTGCGTTTAATTATAGCCACGATCTAATGGCTGCGTGGAAACGTCGCCCACGAGTAGCGGCATAATCATCGCGCTCTTGACCCTGACACTGTTGAAATTCGACAGAGTTTTTTTGGCAGGAACCATTTAAAACAAAAACAAACATGTGGAAGCGCCATCCATGGATACGTATCGACAGTGCAGCTGGCGCCACCTATTGTATTTATATTTGCATGAATCTGGCTCATGTGATAGTTGATTTGCCAGCTATCGATAGGAAAAGTATCGACATTTGAATTGTTTTTGCCCAGCGTTGTCGTAGCAACAGTTTTGTTTTGATTTCTTATTCCATTTTTTATTGTTTGGAAAAAACAAGCAAAATAGATAGAGGTTAAAGACTTTTTATATGTGACTAAACATGTTTCGACGCGGTAAGTTCTCATTTCTGACCAGCAAGGATGACCGCATTAAAATTATCAATGAACGGATTAATCTCACCGAGCGACATTTAATGGAAATGTGCTCAGCATTTTCGCTACTCACCCGAAAAATGGCCAAGTAAACGACAAACTGTTGTGGTAGGAAAAAGTTATAACACTTGCATCCATTTTAGATATCGCGATGCACATGATGAACTGGCAAAGAATATTAAAAACTATGCAGACGAAGAGGAGATCAATGAGAGTTTGTGCAATGGCTTGAAAAGTTTTACTAATGCACTAACAATAACCGGCGATTATATGGACATAAATGTGCACAGGCTGGAACTAAAGGTGAGAACATAGTGTGTGTGTGTTTACAGTTATTGCTTCCAGCTGACGTATGCCTCACTCTTTCCCATAGATTGTTAATGAGCTGGCTCATTTTGAGCAACTGTGCAAATCGACTCGGGATAATCTTCGACTGGCTGTCATTGCCCGAGACAAGGAGGTGCTCAGTCAACGTCAAATGCTGGAGTTGAAATCCAAGTTTGCAGCCAATAATGTAAGTGAATACTTTGCACATCTGTACTGTCTATTAAAGAACTTCCAACAAATTCTGTAGAGCGCTGCTGATTCGGAACTCTTCAAGACAAAAATGGAAGTGCAACGCACCAACAAAGAAATCGATGAGATTATCAGCAATTTCGAGCAGCGGAAGTTGCGAGATGTTAAACAAGTTTTGAGCGATTTCATATTGATTGCCATGAAGCAACATACCAAGGCGCTGGAGGTGCTCAGTGCCAGCTACTATGATGTGAGCAACATTGATGAACGCGATGATTTTCTACAGTTTCAGAAGCTCATGAAGAGCAAAGAGGAACCCACCAAGCGCAAGTCCAGCTTAAAGAAGGGTCTTCGCTCGCAGTCTATGGACAGTTTGGAGCGAGATCATCCAAGTCCGCTGAAGCGACAGCAAAAGCTTTCAAGGAGCACCAAAAATCTAAGTGGTGCGGGAATTGGACGTGCTAGCAAGCCGGAACCCAGCGAGGATGATGATGAAGAAAGTGAGGTGGATGATGAAGATGAGGAAGAGGAGGAAGAGGTAGGTTGGCATTATCATATACCATCGAACAGGCATAACAGTTTTTGCATCTTTAGGAAACCGAACAAAGTGTCGAGGATGAAGAGGATGCCACGGTCAGCGGCTCGGAAGATGAGGTAGGAGAACAGGCAATGCCAACGACAACACGTGAAAATGTTTTTGGTGCCAAGATGCGCAACAAGGAGCTAAGTGGAGCTTCGACAACAACAACCACAATGCCGCTCAAACCTGTGCGCCAGAGTGTAAAGCATCCGTTTAAAGCCGTGGCAGCCACACATGTAAGATTGCAAAAGCAGTTCCATGTGCCACAAAACTAGAACTCATTTGCATCCAGCTACTCCTCTCGAAGCGCACGCCTCATTATTTATATCAAATAAACAATCAACATAACAACAACAACAAATATTAATAATCAGGTTGCATTTCTCTCTCTCCCTCACTCTCGCTGCGCCGTTGCAGGCAACTGTGAGGAAGCGACGCAAGGAACGCGACGCCGCGGGCTTAGCAACTGGCAGAAGGAGGGCAGCAGCAGCAGCGGGAGCGGGTGGTGGTGGTGGCGGCAGTCGCCATCGCCTGGTTACCGTTGTTGAATCGAAACGTTCCTAAAAACAAATACAATAACCCTATTACAGTTTGACATGCTCTGATTACTAAAGCATAAACAAAACAATAAAATTGGTTTGGTTTCCGAGAGTGATTCGAATATATATGCAAATATTTTTCGTTCCGCTTGTTGTTGTTGTTTTAATAAAGAACCTAAATATCTTTAACCTGTTCTTAATGCAATTAAAATAATACAATTTAATTTAAGGACTTTTAAAACATTTATCTCATTCAATACTAAAAATTTTAACTGTTTTTTGTACACTTCTCAATATTTAATTATAGTAATAAAAATTATTAGCAAAACATTTCAAATTGGTTGCCTTTTTGCTCTAAAACACAATGATTGTTTTTAAAATGCACTTAAATTAATTTTCTTTTTTTTTTGACAAAACTTAAAACTATGCAAAAACAGGTGAGCAAAATGGTGGCTTGTTTGTGTATGCATGTGTGTTGAGTTTGAGAGCAATTGTGAAGGAAACGTGAATGAAAGCTGGAATTGTGTTTTTTTTTTTAGTGTAGTGTTCGATGTATATGTATGCATGTGTGTGTTAGTTGTTGATGCCCTTTTGTATTATTTTGATTTGGGGCGTGGCACTTTGCACTGTTTTGATATATATATTTTCTAAAAATGCCCCTGCGCTTCACTTTGGCATTATTCCCCTCCAGAGAGTGGGTTTTATTTTTCCGGTCCGGTTCCCTCGACACCAGCCTGATTCATCAGATCGGCAATACTCTTCTCCAGATCATCGATACGATTGCCCATGTCATCGATGCGTGTTATTATTTGATCGGACATCGTTTGGAATTTATCCTGAACGTTCTGCAAGAGATTTTGTACCTAATACGATAAAAAACAAAAGGGGAGGCGCGTGTGCGTTGTTCTTGGTGTTGTAGTTTTTATTGCTGTGTTTTACTCGTGTCGTTTGCCGGAGTACTCACATAAATTGTTAGCTCCTGCATATTCTTGGGATCTGCATTGCTGTTTAGCGAGTAGTTCTGATCCAGATCGCTGTCCATCTCGTTACGCATATCAGTCATTTTCGGTTGTGATAGGGTTTTTTTCTTTGCGTGATGTAGAAAAATACAAAAGATCTACCCGTATCTCTTATCTATGTTGCCCTTTTCCTCTTTTCTGCTTGTGTTTGCGTCGGCGGCTGCTGCTTGATAGAAAAAATTGTTGCAGCAAATTGTCAAGGCACCAGCTGTGTGGCGATTAAAATTCTGTGTACTCAATGTTTCGATGCTTCTATCGATATCTCAAACTGTTAAGTTAACAGTCTTATCAGAACTGTTAAGTTGAAACAAGAGTGTGACCGCGTCAGAACAGCTGCAGTATTTTTCAACAAACAGAGCTAAATCGATAGTATTAAGTCAACCTCGGCGCCAATCTGTTTATTGTTTTAAGTATATATATATACGATAAAACATCTTAAAAAATAAAAAGTGAGTTTAAATGCGGAAAACTATAACAATTAAATGATTCGCAGTATAACCTTTCAAAGTGCACGTAAGTTCATTTAAGTTTATTTATTTTTTTATTCAACAGCTGTTTGTATTTACGTTTTTAATTCAAAATCAGTCTCTCTCATTCTTGAACTTTGTCTTTCTCACTCACTCTCCACAACTGGCTAAACTAGTTTTGCGTGCTTTGTTTCGCTACGTTTGTGACTGGGACAAAGGAGCAGAGACTATAGTGGGCCTACCACATAAAGAATCAGTATAAACTCCAAACTACAAAAAAAAAAAATACATACACGCGTCTTACATGTACACATTTATACCCAAAATGAGAACAACAAACAACAACAACATAGAATGCACTGAGTGCAGGCAGAAAAAAAACACACCCCCTGCAACGGCAGAGGGAAACATAGATTCATAAATAAACTCAGTGGCGTTGTTTGCTTTCCCCATGCAAGGGGTTGCACACAGCTGATAAGCGCATTAAGTGCGCCTCTGCTACACAAGAGAGCGCTACAGCGATAAAGAGCGCGAGAGGTCGTGAGAGATAATGGGCAACAAGCTGAATATAATTTGCAGTTTTTCGTATTTGAAAACAGTCTGTGCCATGTTAACGGTCACTGAGGATCGTTCGTCGCCATTTCTAATATAACGAATAGACAATAACAAAAAACGGCCGATTATTAGACGCAGTGTTTTTTTAAGTGAACAACTAAAACTCGAGTAAATATCATATTATAATAATTATGTAAATAGTAATTTGTACGTGTTGGTGTAAATGCCTGCGATTCTACCTCGAGTGTTTGTGTGGGTGTGTGTGTGTGTGTATAAGTGTCATATCAGCAGCGATTGTGTTACAATAAAAAGGAACAACAGAAGCAGCGCTACGACTCTCTAATCAGTAACTTTTGACCAATTAATCGAAAAGCAATATTTGTGGTTTACATTGACGTTCAGTGCAATACATTTTTAACAATCGTGATAAGCCGCAGAAGAGCCAAAGTAACATGAATTCGAATTTGATACAATTAGTTGTTTCTCAGCAGTTCCTATAAGAACTAGTCGAACTATGTGAGTGTGTGTGTGTGTGTTTCGAATGAACGGTAGCACTTCTATCGAATTTAAAAAGAAAAAAAATAATGGCAGATAGTGTCACATAGACACAAACACACATACACGCAAGAACGCATAGAAAAATACGCATATAGATGTGTGTGTATGATAATCAGCTGGTGTCGAAAAGAAGGAGAACGAAAGTGTAACCAAAAAGAAATACAAATTTTAAGTAGAAGATATAACAATTAAAATGAATTAAAAGTGAGAGAGAAAAAGCTTTTACACACAAAGGCAAAACAACAATTGTAAAATATATACATATACATAATTAATAATGTGTGCCAGTGTTAAAATACCCGACACAAAGACAAAAGACGCGCAAAAAAAATTACTTGTAATAAATGTTTGTATGTGTGCGAGATATATATGTACGTGCATACATATACAAATAAATATTCATTTGCCTGCCTCAAGTGCATTTGCATGAGCAAATCGTTTGAGCTTGTTTGTTTACAAAAAGAGCGTCAGGTCGCATGAGAGAGTCGAGATTGCAATTAACAGACTTTGAACATTGCTTGCACAAGGGCAATAACAGGACCGCTTACAACATAGTAGATAAACAACGCAGCCAAAGTAGCTGGAAATGACAATCACTCTTTGTTAACAAACTCACTAACAGGATCGGTGTAAAGCAGATGTACAAGAGAGCGCTCTCTGACTTGCTTACCGATTTCTTAGTAAAAAAAAAAGAGCGCGCGCAAATACGCAACACGTGTGCTAGACAATGCAAAAATAATAATAATAACAACAACAACAGCAGCAGTTAGCAGCTGGCTTCACATCGAAATCGAAAACTTTTCGATGTCGCTCAACATAAAAACAATAATAAGTTGCTTTTGCTCTAGTTTGTGCTATTTTCTGCCTACTAGTGTGTTTGTGGGGCAAGTTCTGATTAGCAACAGTGCAGCAAAAGCAGCAGCGGCAATTACCCCCCGCTCTGTTGCCTCTGTCAATCAGCATGCTTAAAAGCTAATGAACTCTCACACCCACACACGCACGCACATACAAACAAACACACTCACACAGATAGACGTACAGAAACTGCTTATAAGAGACTCGCGCTCATTTCGTTTCCTTCAAATACGAAACCAAAAAACAAATAAAATGAACAACTCATCAACGCATCTAGCAAACATTAAGTGTTTTTTTTTTTTTTTAAGTACAGTAGTCGCTGTAACAGCTTGAAAAAAAATAATTTGAATATTTTGTATTGTTTGAAAGTTAGTTATTACAAAATACATGGTTTTTATGTAGTGAGCGCCCACTGTATGAATATTTATTTCTCCACACCTTTACAGACAAACACAACAGCAACAAAGAGAGAGAGAAAGAGAGAGTGTGGGGAGAGCGACATAAAGTGAGTGCTCGTGGGGGATTATAACTAGAATAAATTAAACAAATCATAAACGAGTGCTGTAACAAAATAAGTATTATTCAAAAGTAACAACTAAATGTTATTGATGACCAAAGCCAAACAGATCAAACTACAACACAAACCAGAACAATAACTAAGATAATTTTGACGAACAATGTCCAGTTGGAGCTTGGCGAGCGGCATTTCGCCCACTGTAACGGGTACGGGTACGGGTGACGTCATTCGGCTAAGCAATCTCAAAGCCGACTCCGACACAAACATAGTTGCAACAACGACTGATATACAGCATAAAGCAACCAAAACAACAACACTAACAACAACAACAGCCCGTCCAACAACAGCCCGTCCAACAACAGCCCGTCCAACAACACCCGTGCCCGCCAAAAAGTTGACCCCAAAGCGGCCGCCACATTTGACCTTGCAAATTCATCCACCACCACCAACAACAACAACAACAACAAGCACACACCATGATGCACCACTCGCTGAATCAGAGGAGAATATTGCACTCTCGGCCAGCTCCTCCATTTATGGCACACCTTTAAGCTCAGCATCAGCTGCTGCTGTTGCCGCTGCTGCCGCCTCACCGGAAAGCTTTGACACCGCCCAATGTCAGAATACGAGCTCCACCAGCCATAGCGGACACAGTGGGAGCAGCACCGCTGGCTCCATCTTTCCCCACGAACAGTATAAAACGATCAAAAAGATCGATATACAATTCGAAAATTTGCGTTATAGCACTAAAGTCGGTTTCTTCAAGAGGGGTAAGTTCTATTAAAGTTCTTAATAATAAGCTTAACAATAAAACTAATATTCTAAGAATTTTACTAGTTTATTCTCAGATTATTGGATGTAATGAAATAAAAAATTATTGCATTCCACTCTGTTATTCCAACAATTCTTTGGATTATCGATAGCAAATCTTTAAAATATCTAGTTTTCCAATATTTAAGTTCATTCGTAGTCTTAACTTAGTATCTGTTTAGTTTCTAGGTATTTTAATAGTTATTCAAATAGTTTAAGCCCACAATAATATATTCATGGTTGTTGTTGGGTTTTGTTTGTAGGGGTTCTTGTTCCCGTCACGCTTTGTTGCATGTTTCGCTAACGAAAACAGTGGCAAAAGCTTTGCCTCAAACTATGCCTACTTAATATGCACAAATGAATGGGCAACACTTAAAAAGAGTTGCCAGCAAAAAAATATATAAATTGTTACTCGAATATTAATATTAATATGAAGTTATAAACAAATTAGTTCAGCTAAAAAAGAATAATAAAAAAATATGGAGCAACTTTATTAAAAAGCAATAAAAATTTAGATAAATTGCCTTTACAAAAACTCTTTAATGACTTAATGTTAATTTTAAAAATTTTAATGCCTCAAAACGTTGTATCGAATGAAATCCATATAATTATATCAACTAATCATAATGTCAACACATAACCCTTCCAAAAAAAAATTAATTCATTAGGCTTTTACAAAAACATAATCTAGATGCCAATCCATGACTTAAAAGGTATAACATTTTATAATCCGTTGAGTTTAGAGGAAGTTATGAAAGTTCGAAAAGTTCTGACCTATCTTCAAATTGGCCAGACAATTTCTTTTATATTAGTGCGGTAGAACTTAATTCATTATCATATAATAACTGAAATAAACATCACAGATATATATGTATATATATATATATACTATCCCACACCTATTAATGTTTGTTCTTGTTGTTAGCTTGAGTATTTTATTTGAACATACTAAAAAGTGATATGCATCTGATTTGTATAGCTTATCTATGTATGTAGCCTTTTTTGAATGGAATTGAAACTGAACTATATATATTAAAGCAAAAAACATAAACTGATAATGATGAGTAATGGGTTTTGGGGTAAACGATTAAGTTTGAGTTTGAGCAAAAGAAAAAACCAATTTGATTTTTATTGACACTTTGATAATTGAATAAATCGAAACTCGTGTCTTCAAGTGCCAAGGGTCAAACATTTTATAGCCAATTTAATAAATTTGCATTACTATAAATACCATTTTTCTATTTCTATATATATATATATATATAAGTAAGTTACATAATCAGTTTGTTATCGACGTAGGTCGCTTAGGTTGCCAATTGGATGATTTAAATTTTTTTATGGTTTTTCTTTGAAGCGTTTTTGAGTATTTGCATAACCATTTCAAAGGTGTCAAATCAGTGTTTTTGAGGGGGAAAGAGAATCTTGCCCATATTTAACGATTATAAAACAAGATAAGAGAATTTACTATGACACACCTGAGGTTATATACCCTTGAAGAAAAGATTAATCCAAAGTTGAACTAATCGATTTCAATCAAAGATATCGATAACAAGCAAAGATTTATTTCTTATTTTTTTTTACACACTCAAACACTGAAATGTTTTACCCATTACAAGGGTACGATGCGGAAAGCGATAAGATTATTGGGTTTATAACGACTGCCAGCTATAAACAAACCTAGATATATATTCTATATATATTCTATTCTATGTTTGTAAGTACTTGTTAGAAATGTTTCCTCGATTTTTGTTTATCAAGGGACCTTCAAACACACAAACAAACAATGGAATTACACACACATATCTTAACCTAATTATCTATTTTGTGTGTTTTATCAAGGGAAAAACATTTGTTTTATATATCAAATATTCTAAAAAAAAGCTGTTGTTATTGTCATTAGACAGTTATGATGGTGACATACAGTATAACATTGTAGTAAAGTGAATGTTTTAGATCAATAAATGATAAGGGCACTCCCCCACCCCTTCCACATTAAATATTGGAGTAAGAATCAGACTGAGTCATCGTAGCCCTGTTTATGTTCCTGCTCATATTTAGACACGTGCCACAATGACCAAAGCACTCATAACTGCATAATTGCCAATGACTCACAGACAGGACAGAGAACTCATTACGTATGAGAAGTGTGAAAAGTTTGAAAAAATCCAAGAACCCAAAAAAAAAATACCTTATCTATTGTGCTTATCTAACTAAACGATATTTTGTTTTATCGTCTGTTACTTATTAATGAAATAAATCAAAACAAGTCTAGAAATGTTCAGAAAACAATGAAATAAAATATTTGCAAGCTTAAATAAAGTATTATATGCAATGACTTTGTGTTTATTTTCCTTCGTTTTTTTTTTTTTGCTATCATAATAATAGTTGGCGTAGCAACAAATCTTAAACAATATCGCTAAAAGGTCGCAAACGTTTTAATTAATATCACTTAAGATCCATTAAATATTATGCATGTTCTTCTTTCATTTCATTTGATTTCTCTTTGTTGCTGTTTTTGCTATTGTTATTGTTGTTACTATTGTTGTAGTTGTTGTTGCCATAGAATCTTGAGTGAGTTTTCCTGTATATCGCACATTAACAGCCTCCAGCTTTACAGATATATACATAAAAGCTGACCTTTAATATGAGTCACGGCATCTTTGTTTCCTTGTCATTATAATCGTATATATATATCATATCGTGTATATTAATTGTTGTTACTAAACAGCACGAACAGTTTATATGCGTTTTAAAAGATCAAACAAATTATACGGAGAAAATTCCCAGT
The DNA here is from genome assembly GCA_035044605.1 of Scaptomyza cyrtandrae. Lineage (NCBI taxonomy): Eukaryota > Metazoa > Arthropoda > Insecta > Diptera > Drosophilidae > Scaptomyza > Scaptomyza cyrtandrae. The sequence continues at coordinate 1,311,443 of JAWNNS010000650.1, read as the reverse complement.
CCTTTGTGGGAGCTTAAAACATTTTATTACAAAAATTCGTCATAGAGAGATTTTTTGAGGAAAAAGATTTCTTTTCGATTGTTATAGATTATTTAATACAATGTCATGCGGACAGGAACTAAGTTTTAAAACACTTTATTATATTAAGTCGTTAAAAGTTTTTGTAAGGTAAAAGATCCCTTTCCGATTATTTCCGATTTTATAGACATGTAATCGAGTGTTAAATACAATGTCATGCGGACAGGCATTAAGTTTATGTTCTTCAGAGTTTATAACCTTAACACACACTCTTGAACGACAAAGCAAAGGTATCATAAAATGTCGTAAGCCTTTAATAATAAGGAATACCAACATTTATAGTTTCTAAGCAGATTGGCGCGATAGTCAAGGCTTTATTTTGAATGGATTTCCGATAATCTGTAATCAACATTATCGATTATAATCATATAATAGTACTATTTGCAACTAGTTGACTTAAATGATGGCATATAGCCAGCACAAGTGTGACACACACTTAACAACAACAATCAATTCGATCTGGTTACTATATAGTAGTAATCCACAAGGTCATGTCATTATAAGCCGCTTCTGACTTTCCTGTTAGCGCCTGAAAGTGGACGACGTGTGTGTGATGGGTGCAATAAACCGATAATAGAAAATACTTAACATCTGGCAGAAATATCAAATACTATATATACCATATTTCCATACATAGAGCGCGTCATGTACCTATTCTTTCTGTGTGTGTATGTGTGTGTGTTTGAAATCGGACTCGTAAAACGGGACATGTGATTAGATTCCCGTGATAAGTCATTGGTTTCAGTCTCTTGATACTTTGCCCGATTAACCGAATCGAATCGGCCAAATACCTACTTAAAGATAATCTATCGATTAGCTTTTCACGCACACTCGCTCGCTCTCTCTCGCTACAATGTATCGGCGCCATAATTTGTGACATTTTGCCATAACCCTCCAACACGCCATAATTATAATTTGTGACATTATCATCGCTAATGGGAAACGCTTAACAATGTCTTCTCTCTCTCTCTCTCTCTCTGTTTATCAGAGTGGCAAACTATGTATAATATAATATGATTTTGTCGCTATCACAACAGCTATTTAAATGTTTCTCTCCTCTTTGGTATCAAATCTATTAAATAGCTTCTAGTTAGGCGTCAAAGTTATGCATTTTCCTAGAAATATTCTGTCGCCTAGAAAGGTATTATAATAAGTCTGTGAATAATATTTGAGACAGATGTTTAGTTAGTAAAAAGATATGAACAAAGAGGTTTTAAGGATCCTTAGTTAGTATAAAATGATGATTAGTAAGTATAGAGACATAGATATAATGACCCTTGGAAGTTAAATATTCAAAATATTTTATAAGAGTTAGTATATAAAGTATAAAACTTCCACGATAACTTACTGACGTTTAAAAATCAAAGCGAAAAGTTGTTGTATAAAATGCTTCAGAAGATAAACTAAAGATGCGTTTGAAGAGTTAATAACTAAAGATCCTATAACACAAAGATTAGATAAGTACTTTCCTTAATAAACAACTAATATTTCTAATGACTTCCTGTTGCTTCTTCTTACAGAAAACAAAGACATTTTAACGGGCCTCACGGGCTATTTTCGTTCCGGTGAGCTGAATGCCATTGCAGGACCTTCTGGTGCTGGCAAAAGTACGCTGCTCAACATACTCTCAGGCTATACGTAATGTAACCCCAAACTTTCACTCATCACACATTGTATACTTATCCACACTTTGTTTGCAGGGTAACTGGTTTTACGGGTGACTTTCGCATCAATGGCAAACGACGTGATCTGAAAGCGTTCAAGCCAAATGTGGCATTCATAACACAGGACACAACGTTGCAGCCGTTCCTCAGTGTAAAGGAGGCCATGCATTTTGCTGCAAATCTAAAGATTGGCACACACATGTCCCCAGCGGCGAAGAGAGAGCGTGTTCTCAGCATCCTGGTAGCAATTGGCATGTACGAGACGAGAAATACGCGAACGGGAAAGCTAAGCGGCGGACAACGCAAACGTTTGGCGATTGCACTCGAGCTAGTTAATAATCCACCAGTGCTTGTATTGGATGAGCCCACATCGTAAGTACTTTCAAGTTGAACTCCTTGATTAGCTTAACTAACGTTTCTCTGTTTGCCCTTTTAGCGGTTTGGATAGCTCCACATGCAATCAGTTGATATCGTTGCTCAAGAAGTTGGCCGTGGAGGGACGCAATGTGATCTGCACGATACATCAGCCAAGCGCACTGACCTTCTCCATGTTCGATCATCTGTATGCCATTGCAGAGGGTCAGTGCATTTATGCTGGAGGCCCTCAGAATGTGGTGCCATTTTTGGGCGCACTAAATCTGCATTGTCCCGAATCCTACAATCCAGCAGACTATTGTGAGTTTACAAGTAGGGGTTATAAGATGAATTTGATTATTACTTTTGCTTTGTTTGAACAGTAATGGAAATAGCAACACATGACTATGATACGGAAGAGGAGCGACAAGTGGACAAGTTGATAACACTAATTGACAATGGACGAAATGATGACTATAGACAAAGTAAAACGGCTCGTGTGGCACAACTGGCAGCCATGAAGAAAGTTGGTAAGGCAATGAATTCACAAGAAATCAAATTGCAAACTTTTAACATCATTCTATATTCCAACTTTGCAGAACAAATGATGGCCTCTGGCCAACTGACACCAGTTACAGCTCCTGTAATGTCTAATTGCCGGCAAAGCTTTAATTTTCGACCAATGACACCGATCAATGAGCTCTCATCACGCATCTGGGATAGTCAGATGGGCTGCGATGAGATCACCAGCAGCAAATCAAAGAAAAAGAAGAAAAACAAGCTGGCAATGTCAATGCCCACATTGGAGTTGGATCCAGCGCATCTGTGCAAGCGTGAGAATATCTATGCCACGCCTTTCTATAGACAATTGGGTATCCTACTACTGCGCACCTTTCTGCTCATTTGGCGAGACAGTTCGTTAACAACGATGCGTTTTGGCATACATCTGGCAATTGGGTTCCTTATTGGTTTTCTATACTATGGCATTGGCAACGATGCCAGCAATTCGATGAACAACTTTCGCTATGTCTTCTATACCATTATGTTTATCATGTATTGTGCTTTCTCGGGCATTCTGGTCAAGTGTAAGTACGAATTTCTTTGTGTCTTGAAGTTATGTAGCTTAATCAAAGTTTTTTCTTGCAGTTCCTTTGGAGTTTCCGATTGTATCGCGTGAGCATTTCAATCGTTGGTATTCGCTACGCGCTTATTATGTGGCCATAACACTGGCCGACCTGCCCATACAGATAATATGCAGCTCGTTGTTTATAGTGCCGACATATCTAATGACACGCCAGCCACTGGAACCATGGCGTTTTGGCATGTTCTTTCTGATTGTCTTCCTGACGGCGCTGGTGGCTCAAAGCATTGGACTGACAGTTGGAGCAGCGCTCAGTATGCACATGGGTGCAATAATGGGACCGTTCTTTATCTGCCCGTTCCTGGCATTCAGTGGCTTCTTTCTGCAGGAAAAGGATGCGCCTGGCTATTTGCGGTGGTTCTTCGATGTGTCGTTTCTTAAGTATAGTCTCGACGGTGCCATGTTAGCTATATTTGGTTATAATCGGCCGCGTTTAGAGTGCAAGGAGATGTACTGTCATCTATCGCGACCGAAGTATATACTCAAGGATCTGGACATGGCGAATGCCAATTATCAATTGGCCATTTTCTTTATGCTGGGCCTGTTGATTATGTTGAGGATCATGGCCTTTTACATCATGTCCTTTCGACTGAGATTATTCAGATGATGTAACATTCCGTTCAGAGTTGTTAGAGCCTCGTTTTTTTACATACATACATACATATATGTACGCGTATATATTTATGATTTCTTGTAGCATTTAATATTGAGAGAAACCATGTGCCAAAGAAATAAACAGCGTTTAGAGCATAAGTAGAAATCGTGATATACCACAATACAATTACTTATCTAAACTATATCAAGGACACCCTTTAAAAACACACACCACAATTCCGTAGCAGTTGTATATATAGAAAGAGATATATACAAATCCCTAGTATAGCCTTGTATTTTTTATACAATCGTATTAAAGACCTACGCATCATCAACAAACAAAAAACATAAAGAACTATTGCTTAGTTTTAAGCGCATGTACATACTTTTACGAAACTTGAAATATTTTGAGTGGACAATATTTTAAATAAATAAATATTAAATATTTTGTATTAATAGATTGCACTACATTTCTTTTTCACTGTGTACCAAGCAATCCCAGATCAGGTTTTGTTTTGTAAGCTGTTTCCCAACTGGCATACTGAGTCTGGAGCCAACCAATTTAAGCCCCCAAAGTTGATTTGTTGTAAGTTGGTTGCGACTCAAACATGTTCGAGCTTGACTCAGACGAATATCAACAACAATTTGCCGGCACTATAACAACAATAATAAGCAATTCAATTCAGTTGTGTTTTGCATTTCAGTTGAAAGTGATCGGGGATCGGTTGCCAGACCTTATATACTATTTATGTATATATGAATACGTTGTTGTGAGACGTGACTTGAAGCTTTAATTGAGTGGAGCCCAAAATGCAACAACAAAGTGTTGAAACAGCTAATTTAATAACATAATTCATATAAATATCGTTCCCTAATAAGGAAACTTAAGAAAATTGCTGTGCGGTGATAGAAAAACTTGTTTGCTGTCGCAGCAATTATTTGTTCAGTTGTGTTCATTACTATGTTATAAATTAAGTGTAAATATACATACTTATGTGAAATTTAATATACTAAACAGGAAAACTGATAAGCAGATGGTGCAGGGAAAGGCCTCCCAATCAAAATTACATTGCTCCATGTATAAAGTCTATAACATATGGCACAATACATTTATTAGTTTTTTCTGCTATCAATTTATTAATTGAGGCGGCAAGCAACAAAAAAAAATTAATATAAAAAAAATGTTTTAAGCAAAGCAAAGTTGAATCATTAACAAAACTTGTTGCATACCTTCTAGGCGTTTTTCATAATTCAAAACTTTTCAGCGGTTAGAGAACTTAAAAACTTAAACTTGTCAAAGAAAAAAATTAATTATTAAATTAATGAACATTGTGAAAAAAGCTGAATATTGTAGAAAAAGACAGAATTTCAGTTCAAAATTAATGTAGCCTGCTAAGTTACAGAGTATCTTTAAGTTTATCACTACGCGACGGTTTTTTTAATATGTGTCAACTGCACTGACTATAAAAAAATGACTGTTATCGCTTATAGTATCATACTGAATGTAAGCCTTAACACAAAATGTTTGACCACGGACAAAACAACATCAACTTGGTAGCTTTTCCCATTAAAAGTGGCAACTGCAATTATACAGATTAAATAAATACTTATTTAGATTTTTTTCTTTCCATTCTAGTGCTTGTACAAGGACAAGAACAGTTTTACAGCTGCCAATTACAAAGATAAGATTGCGATTAGCGATTCAGCCCAAAATATGTGGATTAGACAGACGAGTTGAGTCAGTTACGATGTTGATAATAACTGCAGGCACTTGAACTCAACACAATCAAACAGAGAGAAACAACCAGAGAGCCAGAGAAAGAGAGTGCAAAACAACCGATAAGCGCTTTTCACATTTTCAGTCGATCGTTGCCCATTAATAGGGCAAGACGTATCAGACTTGGTTTATACTATCTATTATACAAAGTATATAGACACAACATTCTCACAATGTCTGTTAGCGTTGCACCCAACGCTTCGGCCAACAAACCACAGACATTGGAGCTGCATTTCAAACAAGTGTGCTATAGGTTAAAGGGTCCCAAAGACTCCAAGACCCAAATACTAAATGATACCTGTGGTACTTTTCGTGCGGGTCGCTTGACGACCATATTGGGTCCCTCGGGAGCAGGGAAATCTACGCTGTTAAATGTCTTAGCGGGTTTCAAGTGAGTAACGATCGGGGAAGTTCCAAATCAAGTATCTAAAACTCTTTCCTTCTAGGGTCAGTGGTGTTTCGGGTCAATTTCTACTCAATGGACAACCGAGGGATCTGCTGGCCTTTCGCAAGATGTCCTCGTATATAGCACAGAATTTTGTGATGCTTTCCCTGTTAACAGTTGACGAAACGCTTCGAGTCTCTGCAGATTTAAAGTTGCCAACAAGAACCACAACACAAGAGAAGAAACAAATTGTAAGTCTTCAAGTAGCTGATCATCAATTGCTTCAATGACATTTTACCCCACCTTAGTTGGATGATATTATAGAGGTGCTGAATTTACATTCCTGCCGTCAGACACTGGTGCGTGATATATCCGGTGGAGAGCATAAGCGTCTATCGATTGGCATTGAACTTATCACAAATCCGCCCATAATGTTCTTTGATGAGCCCACTAGTGGATTGGATAGCGTTGCTAGCTATCAGGTCATGTGCTATTTACAGCGCTTGGCACACGATGGTCGCATTGTGGTTTGTGTGGTGCATCAGCCAAGTTCGCGATTGATGCAACTTTTCGATGATGTCCTGGTCCTGGCACATGGTGAGGTTCTCTATGCCGGAGCACAGCATGATATGTTGACTAGCTTTAAGGAGGCGGGTTTCACCTGTCCACAGTACTACAATCCGGGAGATTTTGGTCAGTAAATATTGCAATAACATATGATCTTAAACTTAAACGTTTTCACTCTACCTTTATAGTTCTAGAAGTTGGCAGCGAATCCTCCAATCAGCGCTGTGAAGCGCTTATTAACCAAAACAAATTCCGATATGATGGTCTACAGACTTTCGACAAAGTCTCTGATAATGAGCAGAGTAAGTTATTATTGGATTTGGTGTTCATGGTTTGCTGATGCGGTTCCTATTGCTTTTTGTCAATGCTTTTTTGCTTTCTGCACTGCCTTGTGTCCTTCCTTGCCTTTTTTCCACTCTGCTCTATCTGTTCTTTTTCTGTCCCAACCAAAATTCACAAACAGCAGCACTCATCGAGGTATCTGAATCGAGTGATGAATGCAGCCTTAACTTGCGTCCCAAGGAGCAGGTGGGATTCTGGTATCAGTTGCGTGTTCTCATGTTACGTTCCTTGCGTGCCATGTTTAGGGATCAGGTGTGACCTGCATAATACCTCATTATCAACTTCTTGTAACATTCTTTTCTTCCAGGTCGCTGTACAGATGCGTGTAATAATGCATATTGTTGTGGCTCTGCTGCTGGGCGTTGTCTATTGGCAGATTGGCAATGATGCCGCCAAGGTGATAAGTAATGTATCCTGCCAGTTTTTCGTCATACTTTTCGTGTTCTCTGGCAATGCGATGCCCTCCATATTGTTGTGTATGCAGGATGCGCCGGTGTTTATCAGAGAGTACTATAACGGCTGGTATTCCCTGAGGGCCTACTATATATCCAAGGTGATAGCGGATTTGCCATTGCAACTACTCTGTCCAACGTTGTTTATAAGCATAGGTTACTTTATGACCGGTCAGCCACCGGAATTTCACCGCTTTGCCATGTGCTGGAGCATTTGTGTCCTGACTGCTTTTATTGGTCACTTTATTGGTGTGATTGGTGGCACCTTGTTATCCATGCAGTTGGCCATCTTTATGGTGCCTTCGATATCTATACCATTTTTGCTATTTTCTGGATTTTTCATTAGGATGCAAGAGCTGTCCTGGTTTCTGCGTCCCATTTGCGATATATCCTTCTTTCGTTACATCTTCGAGGGTCTCATGCGTGCCATTTATGGTTATAATCGTGGAGACTTGCCATGTCATCAGGAGTTTTGTTATCACAAGAATTCGGAACAGTTCCTCAACGATTTCGACATGTCTGGCGATGACTTCAATGTGGATATCGCAGTACTTGGTCTATTTCTTCTTCTGCTTCTCACCACATTCAATGTTGCCCTGCATGTCTGCATTCGACGAGCTCTGTAAGATTAAATGTTTTAGTATGTAATCTAAGATGGTTTTCATTTACATTTTCTTTAACAGTTTTTAATTTGCAAAAATAAAGTTTTGTATATAATGTACGTAAGGTATTTAAAATCAAGTTTGTTGTACAAGATCTTAAAACACATTTAAATATAAATTGAGATTTAAATTCACATTCAATCGTTCGAAATTTTAGCAATCATTTAATCAATGGACACAGTAGATATATCCATGGAACTAGCATCGAGTGTTGGCTGATCCGCTGGCACTGCTGCCGGCGTAACATCCTCTAGTGTATCCGATGTTGCCGCTGTGCTGCTAGCTGGCGGCTCCTCGCTGATCGTTGTTATTGCTGCTGTAATCGTCGCTGTCGTTGCTGATGTTGTTGATGATGTTGTTGTTGATGTTGTTGTTGATGTTGTTGTTGATGCTGTTGTTGAAGTTGTTGTTGATGCTGTTGTTGATGCTGTTGTTGATGCTGTTGTTGGTGCTGTTGTTGATGCTGTCGTTGATGCTGTTGATGATGCTGTTGATGATGCTGTTGTTGATGTTGTTGTTGTTGGGTTATGTACTGCTAGTGCTGGTATAAATTTTTGAGCTGGCTGCGTTCGACGCACACGCTCTGCCACCGAACGTAATCGCCGTGGATTGATTCCAGAACCCCCTGCTGCAGCTGATGTGGATGTGCTACTGCCGCTGGTAGTTGCTATTGCTGTAGTAGTTGTTGTTGTTGCCGTCGCTGTGGTTGTAGTTGAATTGGTAGCAGCCGATATTGGAGTAAGTGGACCGCGAACACGTGCATCCAACTGTTCCCATTCCATATCATCCTCAGAACTTGTTTCGGCAGTGGCCACAACTTTTGTGGTCTTTGATTTCTTTTCACTGCGCCTGGAATCAATAACTTTGAGTAGAGCCTTTGCCTCTGTCTTGCGCTGCAAAGAAAATGAAAGAGCTAAAGAAGTTGCAGTACATTTTCACTTCCCAAACAACTTACATCATCCGAGTCCAGACACTTGTAGGCATAGTAAGCAGCTCGCTCAAAATCGCCCTTCTTCTCATAGTAGTTGGCCAGGGTCATAAAGCCCTGATAGAGACTCTGTTTATCGGTGGCAGCACGTTCATCCTCACAGTACATAATGTAACAATGGACAGCTGTTTCATTGTCGCCCAACTTCTCGTGCAGACTGGCCAGCTTGTACATGGCAATACCCTCGATGTCGCCCACATCGCAGGCCTTCCAATAGCACTTGACCGAATTTTCGCATTTGTCCAACTTCTCGTAGGTCTCGCCCAGCGCGACCAACATGCGCGAATCGTACGGACGCAATTGATGGGCAATTTTAAAATAATACAAACTATAATAATGCATTTTGATAATCTCATAGGCCTGGCCAAGGCCGTACCAGGCTCGATAATCCCGTTTGTTGACCTCAACCGCTTTGCGGTAGCTTTGTATGGCAGCATTTGTATTTTTCAGCTCCATAAACTCATGACCCATCAGTGTCCAGGCGGCCAAGTATTTGGGATTTAGTTTTAATGCGCGCTGAAAGTATGAAATGGCCACCTGATGATCACACCGTATGCTATAGTAGTTGCCTGGAATACATTTGAGTAAGTTAGGATGATTAATATTTATGTAAATTTCCTACTCACCAATGACACAACAAGTTTCCGGTCGATACTTGTTGATGCTAACTGCTTTTTGTGCTAGCTGTGCCATTTCCGTTTTCATTTCCTTGACAAATAGCAAATTTGAATAGGTATCCACATTGTCCAGGCGATATGGATCGCTTTCAAGCAATGCCTGAAACAGCTCGATAGCTTTGTCCACATCTGAAAAATGCACAAAGAGATCAAATTAACCAAAAATTAGCAAGAGATGCCGCATCCAATCACCCCGCTTATTGTGATAGACAAGCGCCATCTGTGCTGTGAGATAGATGCTTTTGCTAAAGCCCGCCGCCTGTAAATCCTCATAGATCTTCAAGCCATCATCATTGAGATAGAGTTCCAGATAAGTGTGCGCCATAAAGAAGTGACGCATCCAATGCCCACCCAGCTGCAAGCCCAGTAGCTTCTTCTTCTCCATAATAAGTGGCGATAGTTCAAGGTAGGCGCTCCAGAGCATGGGCACCATGCGTATAGCAGTCACAAGCATCTGTTCAGCCGCTTGATTTAGATCCAATGCTTTTAGAACCACACCATATAAATAGATGCCGTAGCCATCTAAGCGACAGCGTCCATGCTCGGAGCGTAGTGTTGCCAACAGGTCGGCCAGATCACGCATTTGATTTGGTTCATTAAGATTCGCTTGATCTGTGGTCGAGTCGAGGCGTCGTTTTTCACGTGCCATATACGTAGAATATAGATGCAGGAAACGTGGCACGCATGATTCGCAATTTCGCAAGGCATGCGCTGCCCGATCATATTCACGCACATCGTAATAGCTCTTGGCCAGAAAGTAATCACTGTACTCTGCGGGCGCAATACCCTCCAGCTGGCACTCACTAAACGACCGATCATCATCTGGCGCTGTATTATCAATTTTAACATCACTTAGGCCATGATGCATCTCCGCCAGCCATTTGGTGCTGTGCAGCAGTCCGCGTTTCGAGCACTCGATGATGCCACGGCGCAGCTCTTTCTTCACGTCCGGCATCAGTACAGTAAAGAACTCCTGCATGATGGTTTCTGTTGGTTCCTGGCTAAAGTTTTAGCTTGTTTTAAGTTTCCACCCACAAAATCCACCTTTAAACGCGCTAAACAATTGCACTTGCCGGTATCGATATAATAATTGCAAAAAATATCGCTATGTTGACAGGCGATATGCGTGTGTGTATGATGTTTTATAATCACATCGATGTTTATGCGCAGTGTTACCATTAGCTCTGCGCAGAAAATACCAAATACGCAGCAGCTGCGAAAAATAAAGAGAAAAACAATAACAAAACTGTTCAATAGATAACGTAGCAGCGAAAACACTTCTTTGTTTTCAAAAACGGACAGTAAAAAAAAAACAACAACAGCAGCAGGGTGCTAAAATCGCACCATATATAGGAGATGCGGTTTACAACCTCCAGCATAAACAATAACAATTACACTTACTGGTCTGTGAAGGTCAATTAAAACTTGAAGCATTGTACATAACTGCATATATATATATATATATGTAAGTGAGTTTTATGTATGGTAATTGCTAATTGATTCGCTGATTCATTTCTTTGTCAAATTTATTTTTTAATACCTTAATGCTTTTATCAGTGTGCGCCATTTAAATCGCTGACTCGATAGCTAACTGCGGAAGTTCCATTCCGTTACTCGGTTATTCCGTTATTTGCACAGCAACATGAAAGTCAAGTACAGCATACTGTTTGGACTTCTTTTCTTCACAACTCTGCTAAATGTGGGCAACTGTTTTTGGCTGTTTAATAAAGAGCCCAAACAGCCTCCAACACCAGCGCCAACACCAAAGGATCCAACGCTATCTCCCGTTATATTTGGTAAATATTAATTGATTGATTATCCTTGCAGACAATGCAAAAGACATAGGCCCAAATACAAACAAGGTCAAGGTCACACTCAAATACAATTTATCCTTATGCATTCGCTATTTTCAGTGCCAGGCGATGGCGGATGTCAACTCGAAGCAAAGTTAAGCAAATCGGACTCACCCTATTTTATATGCGCGAAGACACATGACTGGTATAATCTATGGCTAGATCTCGAACAGTTGGTCATACCGATGGTCTACTGTTGGATAGACAATGTGAAGCTCTACTATGACAAAGTAACACGCACAACGCACAATACACCCGGCGTGGAGACGCGCATACCCGGCTGGGGCGATCCTGATGTTGTCGAATGGATAGATCCCACTAGAAATAAGGCTGGAGCATATTTTAAGGACATTGCCAACTTACTCGTTGACTTGGGCTATGTGCGACGTCAAAATATACACGGAGCACCCTATGATTTTCGAAGGGCGCCAAGTAAGTATTGAATAAAGCTTTTTAATATTGTGCTTCATTCCTCACTCTTTCTGACAGATGAGAATCAGCAATTTTTCATCGATCTAAAACAGTTGGTGGAGGACACATATGAGGCTAATAATCAAACGGCTGTTACATTTATAACGCACAGCATGGGCAGCCCCATGACGCTGGTCTTTCTGCAGGAGCAAACGTTGGAGTGGAAAGCGATGTATGTGCGGCGGCAAATAAGTCTCGCCGGAGCGTGGGCGGGCAGTATAAAGGCTATAAAGGTGTTTGCTATGGGCGATGATTTGGATTCGTTTGCATTGAGTGCTAAGATTCTACGAGAGGAGCAGATCTCACATCCGTCAACAGCTTGGCTCCTGCCGTCGCCACTGTTCTGGGAACCGTCGGTGGTTCTTGCGAGAACTCCTTCGAGGAATTACACAATGGCTCAAATGGAGGAGTTCTTTACAGATCTCGACTATAAAACAGGTTGGGAAATGCGCAAGGACACGATGCGTTATACACAAAATTTCAGTCCACCAGATGTCGAGATGCACTGTATCTATGGTGACGGCGTTAGCACGGTTGAGAGGTAACCCAAAAAATTCTTTAACTCTGGAAAAATGGTAATTTAAGTAATTTTTTTTAACAGTTTGCAATACAAAAAGAACACCATTGCCGGTGAAACTCCCAAGTTAGTGATGGGCGTGGGCGATGGTACCGTTAATCAACGTTCACTGCGCGCCTGTCATTACTGGTCGGGCTACACCAGCTCGCATATATCCACACTGGCCCTACAGGGTGTCGATCACATGGGCATCCTTGCAAATCGAGATGCTATTCAATACATACGAACTGTCATGCAACAGCCATAAACTACTTCAGTACCAAAACGATCAAAAAAAAAAAAGTTATAGTATCTGTAATTTAATTTAGTTTGTAGTTTCCTTAACAAATGTGTGTGAAAAACTAAAGTTTAAAAATAATGTTATTCAATATGTGGCAGTTAGAACTAACTCAAAAGCATGTTGGCTTCTTAATGTTAAATAAAATAAAATGTTTAAGTAGCCTACATGGATGTTTCGCTAAAATAATTAAGCGTGTTTAAATTCTTACATCTTTGCACTTATTTCAAACAAGCGATGTTTGAGTATGTGTCATCACTAAAGAATAAAATATCGCTTTTCGTCTACCCGGCGACTTTCAATATATCGATAGAAATGCACAAGTCTGTGCAACACAATTACTTGCATTAAATTCTTGTCACATTATTGTATTTATTATTTAAAGTTGTAAGTAAACAAAAACCATAATGCCGCACGGTCACTCGCATGATCATGGACATGGTTGCGGCCACGAAGCCACCGATATCGACAATGCACTTGAAATGGGCATCGAATACAGTTTGTATACAAAAATCGACCTCGAAAATACAGAATGTTTGAACGAAGAGACCGAAGGCAGCGGCAAGACGGTCTTCAAGCCATACGAAAAGCGTCAGGACGTTAGCAAGGTAAGCCCTGGGTTGTGATATATGCATTGAAATTAATTTTACTCTCTTACGCAGTTTGTACAAAGCGATGCGGATGAGGAACTGTTGTTCAACATACCATTTACAGGCAACGTGAAGCTTAAAGGCGTTATTATAAGTGGCGCCAATGATAATAGCCATCCAAACATAGTTAAACTGTGAGATAACAGGTTATTTATATTGATCTTCTAATTAAATTTGCTTTATGACAGTTTTAAAAATCGACCCAAGATGACATTTGATGATGCACATGGCAAGGCGGATCAGGAGTTTGAACTGACGCGCGATTCTCGCGGTGAAATCGAATACTCACCTAAGTAAATGGCTGAAAAATATTTGTAAACAACACAAATGATTAATCTATTTGTGTCTTTTGTAGAGTTGTAACCTTTTCCTCTGTGCATCATTTGTCGCTGTATTTCCCCAGTAATTTTGGTGAAGACAACACGCGCATTTACTATATTGGTGAGTTACTTTAGCTAAGAACCTAACCAACTCTGGCATTTACACTGCACTCACTCACTTTCAGGTCTTCGTGGTGAATTTACGGAGGCTCATTATCACGGCGTTACTATTTGCAACTATGAAGCGCGTGCCAATGCAGCCGATCACAAAGAGAAAGCTTTTGATGGCGTTGGACGCGCTATCCAATAGGAAAAAAAGCAACATATAATTTAAGAATTTGTCATACTTACTGTGCTTGATATTAAACTTGTGCAGATTGTAAAAAAAATGATGTTTCTTTAATTTATTTCTTTATTGTTATCTTATTGATTAATGCTTATAAGATGAGATATCGAATCACGTGTGTCAATGTCAATGCATAACGCTTTTTATTACTCAATAGTGTTTTTATTTGTATTGTTTTCCATTCTTTTTTTCCTTTTTCATTTGTATTTTTAATAAATTGTTTATGTGTATTTTACAAAGCGTTTACTTAAATGTATTTAATTTTACATTTATACCGAATAATTTGTTATTTATTGCACTAGTTGTTCTTTATAATATTCATTATTTTCTTTATCTTTATCCACTTTTTCATTTATTGTAGTTGACATTTTTTTTGTTTTTGGTTTTTTTGTTTTCGTTAAAGTATGCTTCTTTGATATCTAATACATAGAATGATAGAAATGCACCAAGTGTATCGAAATTGTTTTTTAGAAATGTAAATAGGAGAAAACTAAATATAACAAATGAATGCTTGAAATTCTTTTATTTAAATATTTATTTACAAATTGTATGCGTATACAAAAAGACGCGTTTTATAGGCTGAAAAATACAAATGTGATATTTTGACTAGAAATTTTAGCTTGTGTTTTTGTTGTATGTTTGCATGTAGGGGGCGTGGGGGAAGGGGGATGGGTTATAAAGGGTTAGGAGGAGTAGGAGGAGGAGCATACTTTTCGGTGACCAATTTGTGCGATTCTTTAGCTAGATATACATACATACATGTTTATATATTTAGTTGAGGATTTTGTATATATGTATATATATATATATATGTATATCATTTTATGTTGCTGTTGTTTTCTGTGTGACGGTGTATGTATGTTTGTATGTGTATGTGTGTGTGTGTGGAATTTGAAAAATAATATTTTTCTTAGTATTTTATTCCTGGTTTTCTTACGTGTGTTTTTATTTTGGGTTTTTTTTTTTGTTCAACAAAATTTGTGCTGTCGTTCCGTAGTTGCAGTTAGGGTTTATATATATAGATATATATATATAATGTATACATACGTATAACATATATATACTATATGTATGACTATAAGTACGATTTTTGCATCAAATCAATATCAATCAGTTTTTGTTTTGTTTTTAAAAATACTTTACTTTTAGCTGATACCCCTCGAAAAATCTTTTCAGTGTTTGTATTTTTTTTATTTATTTTTTTTGGTATTTTCTATTTTTGTGTTTTGTTTCATTTCAAAGAGTTTTACGTTAAGTATAAAAAATCATTATATCGAAAGTATAAAAATCGTATTTAGCCTTTCATTTTATTTACTTTATTTTTATTAAATTTTTGTTTTGTTTTTGTTTTTGTTTTTAGCAAAAGCGGGTGTATCTTCATCAAGCAGGTATTTCGAATGTTACTTGGCAGGATTATTATTATTTATTTTATTCCTTTTTTAAATATATTTTTTTTGGTTTTCTTTTTCAAATAGTTTTATAAAAGCTTTGTGTGTATGTGTGTGTGTGTGTGTGTATGTGTTTCAGCTTTTGTTTGTTGTTGTGGATTTGTTGTTTTGAGTGTTTTGATTTTTGTTTTAGGCCTGTTTCAGTTTCTGTAGCTTTATATATATATATATATATATTTATTTTTTTGGTTTTTTTAGTAGTTGCGTTTTGTTTATAGTTAATATGTGTGTGTGTGTGTGTCTGTGTTTGATTTCCTTTTTTATTATTATTTATTTATGCTTATAGAACTCACATTAGGCGACATTGACTTAGCTGGCTATTTAATTAATAAATTTGTTTTATTTTTCTGGTTTTTTGTTTTTGTTTTTTTTTTTTTAAAATACAAATACTGTATCTACAATGGAATATATCAATGATAATATGATATCAAAATTATTATTAACGTTACATACATGTGTGTATTTGTTTAATTAAATTATTTAAAGCTTTTTCGTGTGTCTGTGTGTTTAATGTGTGTATGTGTGTGTGTTTTGTTTGAAAAAACCGGTTTTGAATTAGTTCGGTCTTAAGAAAACAACAAACAAAACAATAATCACAAACAAATCCAAATATGTATTATTTTTTTTTTTTAATTCTATTTACAATTGAATATTTTGCTACTTATGCACATACGATTTACTATTTCAATTTGATTTATATATATTTTTTAGTTTTTAACTAGACGTTCCTACAAAATGCTTTTGCTAAATTATTTCTGCTTTTCATTTACCATTTTTTATTCGTCAGATTTATCAATGTCGTTAATACAATTGAATTGCCATTAATATTGCTAAAGATAAAGCACCCAAAAACTGCACCCAAAACTAAAACTAAAACTAAAAAAAATATATATATATCGTTTTGAGAACAATTACAGCAGACAAATCAAAAGATTTGTTTGAAATGTGGCAGAAGGATTGCAGAATTTGGGGCATATCGAAGTGCTTTCGGCTTGCCGAGTCTATATATATATATATATATATATATATATATATATATTCTTATGGTATAACAAGATTTCATTTATTTTATTTTTTTAACTAGCATTTCATATTGTTTTTGGTTTATCATTATGCACTAATTTGTTTGCGTTGCGCTACTTTATTATTATTTTTAATATATAATTATTTTTGTATTTGTTTTTTTTTTGTTTTTCTTTTTGTATTTAGTTTAAATCTTTATCTAGTGGCTAAGTTATGTAATATAATGTTTCTGTTTTTTTTTTTTTGGTTTCTTGTGGCTTCAATTTATTCAAATCATCATCACATATCAAAAAGTTTACAAAAATTTTACCTTTACATTTGTTTTTAGCTACAATTTCTTTATTTTGCATGTACTAATTAATTTTTTATTTATTCATTATTTATTTCGTGCGCTTTCATAATAAAACATACAACAATAGTTTATCTCTTGTTTTACCCACTTAACAATTGTTGTTTCTCAGTTTCTCAGTTTCCACATTCAACAATAATATGTGAAATTCCGATCTCTCGATTAACATTTTTCTTTACTTTTTAGCTTATTTGTATTTTTAGTAGAATATTTTTTGTTTTTTGTTTTATTATTACTATTAGCGTACGCGTGGGCATGTAAAAGGCATTTGTTTGGTTTCTTTTTATATGTTTTTTTTGTTTTTTAATTATCATTTAAAGTTTTGGTTTTTTTTTGTTTCTTTAAGGTTTTTGTTAGTTTTTTGGTTTTGGTGTTTTGGAAGAACTGAGCTGAAAAACCTGAAATAACTTTCACTATCTGCTGCTAGTATTCCGAATAATGTCAGCATCTGATATGCCCAATAAAAAATTTAAGGCTGTATAAATATTTTTTTGTTTTTTTTTGTATACATTAAATAATACACAAATGTTTAATGAGAACTTATTTTCATCAAAAACTTTCATTTTTACTGTGTTCCAATTAAATATTAATTAATTTATATTTTGACCAAAACGCGTGTTGCTTTTCTTTTTAAGCTTAGTGATATTATCTTTAGGTTATGTTATGTTATTATTCATCACTAAATAATGGATAAGTTTTTCTTAAAACGTTTTTCATTCCTTTCCCAGCATTATGAACAAAATTGACCAAATTCTACACATGATTTACAGAATTTTTAAGAACTAATATTGCTTTGTTATTTCGTTTTTTTTTTTTTTTGGATTCACAATATAGATTTAAATAATCAAAACTAAAGACAGCTTTTTAGTGTGCTCGAACTATTCCAGTATTTTATTATATTTTTTGTATTATTTATTTTAATTGCTTAAAAGAGATTTTAACAAAAAGAATTGCTCAATTGAAAGGTAAATCAACTCAAGTGCAATTTGTTTGCACAGCCGTCGGATTCATCAGTTAGAAATTCTTACGTTTATTTCGAGAATCGTAAAGAACTTGCCAAGTCGAATTTGTGGTTCTTTCTTTTGTGTCCGTTTCAGTTAGTACAAAATTTATATAGCTGTGCAACCAACAACAAAAACAAAGTAATTTAAAATATATCTAATTTTATAAGTATGCAATGATTTTAGTTAAAACAGCTTCTTGTAAAAACTGCCCTTACTCATTTTTAGGCTGTTTTTTTTGTGTATTTTGAAAGTTCTACAACAATGGGCCCCCAATGACCCCCCTTCTTATAGAGTTTATCTTTTGTTTATCATCTGAAAATCAACATGATGAATTCTGAACATAATTTTCGTTTAGTTTCACATAACTTTTAAAGCATATTTCTTTACTTGTGCTAAAAAGTATGCTATGTATTTTGTTTGCGAATTTTTGAAACAATCGGCATCTTTTTGTTATTCTATAGTGTTGTTTATTGATGTAACAATTGGATTGGCTGCTATTTGGTTGTTATCTATGCATGACTGAACTAAAGAAGCGCACAAGCAGCTTGAAAGTGTTTTTTTTGCCTTTACAGATATCTTTAGTTAGGGAACGTTGATTTCATTGTCATTGTCGTTCCAAAAAGTGTTTAAAACTAAAAATTTAGACAAAAACGAACAACTTAATTTGAATTTGTGACATGTGCGCTTTTCTGGTTACAGTTAACATAGCATTTTATTTAAACATGAGCTATTTTTGTATTATTCATTAAGCAACTTACTATATAAGCTCTCTCTCTGTTCTCTGTTCTCTTTCTCAAACTTCACACTTTAGATGGCTTTTTGCGCTTTTTAACAATATTAGATTTGTTTTGTTATTATTTGTATTTTATTTGAAACAATTTTTAATTACACTTTTTATAATTATTATTATTATGACATACGCTATAAATTTCCATTTCCATTTTTATTTATATATATATATTTATATTATACAACATTTTCAAAAATGATTTTAATGGAGATTTATCTTAAATATTTTGTTAATGCACTATCAAAAATTTGTTCTTGTGTATTGCAAAAATGTGCGAATGTTTTTCGAGTGTGTATGTGTGTTGTGTGTGTTTTGTGTGTGTATTAAATTGTTTATAAAAAATTGTACATGAACATAATGATTATTAGTATAGGCGAAGTGTGTGTTGTTTGTTTGTTGACTGTCTTTTCGAAATGGAAACTCTTGTTGATATCGCAAATGAAACAGCACAGCTAGTTTTAAACTAGGTTCATTAAGTTTTATACTTGTTATATAGCATGTCCATTCTTTTCACTATTCGCACTCTTGGCCGCCGCTGCTGCAGCGCCCAAGCGACGACGTGCACGCCAACGATCTAATGGCGTATAGCAGCATATGAAGAAGGGCGGCAAACGTGGCGAACCACCAGAACTGGCACCACTGCTGCTCGCACTATGACTGAGCTGTGCCAGCGAATCGGCTGTTAGCTCGGTCTGAACACCACTGTGGGTCATGCGCACCTCAGCTTGATGCCGTTGCTGATACGGTGGTGGTGGTGGTGGTGCCGCCTTACATATAACGCTTGGCGGCTCAAGTTCGTGCAGCTCAAAGCTGTCGGAACGTGTGCTTGTCGGCGTCGTTGTTGAGGGCCTAAACTCATGGGATGAGCTTGCGACCATGGCAGTGCGATAGGTAGCGGCAAAATAGTTTGTTTCCAAATAATGGCACGATTCGAATAAGTAATCATCGAATTGCAAACGATTCGAACTATTTTGACTAACCATAAAGTTGCCCTTGTGCGATTGGGTTGATGGTGAGCCCATATGAGCTATGGGCACCATCGAACTGGACATTGGCATTAGCTCTAACGAGCTAGAGCAAGCAGCTGTTGTGCGTTGTTGTTCGTGTTGTTGTTGTGGTTGTTCTTGAGGGTGTTGCTGCTGTTGCTGTTGCTGTTGTTGTTGCTGTTTTCGTTGCTGTTGTCGCTGCTGTCTTTGCTTCATATCAACAATTTCTATTTCTTCAATATCACTAAAACTATTTAACTGTTTCAACAAATAATGTACATCATTTCGTTTCGTTTGATCAGCGGCGTCGTGTTGCTGTTTCTGTTGTTGTTGTTGTTGCATTGCTGCCGTCTTAAGTTTGATTGTGTCGAGTGCTTGCAATGTTAATGGTGTGCTAACGACGGCAATGCCACGACTATTGCTACGTGGGAGGTTATTGATTTGTTGTTGTTGCAACTCCTGCTGCTGTTGTTGTTGTTGTTGTTCTGGATACGCCAATGCCAAACGTTGTTGGAGCGTTGCGCTACTAAACGCTGACGAGGCGCGATGAGGTTCCAGTTTGGCAGCGTCGAGTATACGATTGAATTTAGCTAATGCGCTAGAAGATGCTGTTGATGAGCTGGTTGTTGTTGTTGTTGTTCCTGTTGTTGTTGTTGTTGATGTTGTGATCTTATGTTTTAGTTGTTGTTGTTGTTGTTGTTTGGTTTGAGGCACTGTTGTGACGGTTTGTAGATAATCACCAACATGGCGACGCCCACTGCCCTGAGCATCGTTGATATCGGCAACGATAGTTGTTGTTGTTGTTGTTGTTGTATTTGAACGATCATATTCATTCACATTCACATTCACATCTTGTTCATCATTATTATCATCATCATCATAATCATCGCCGACATCCTCATCAACATCATCAATATCAACGCCATCCTGCAGCGTTTCGGTAACATCTAAATTAAGATTCAAATGCAAACGTTGACGCAATAGCAAACGTTGCATCTTACTACAAGTGCTACCGCTATTGTTACTATCAACGGATGATGGTGGCGCCGGTGCCGCAACCGAACCGGCACCAATTAGACCACGACCAGCGGCTATTACGGCCGCTGCACGCTGCTGTGCTGTTGCTCTAGCTAAATTCTTTTGTAAAATCAACTTCCTCGACGAAATGATGTCATTATTGTCGCTCCCCCGCGATTACCGGCTGTCGCGGGTGGAGCGAGGCCGCCCCTAACTGGACGTACTCGCAATCGGCGAGACGGGTGACAGCGGACTACGCACCGCTTGTTCGCGCGGACAGCCTGTTAGGGTGATTACCAGTTTACGGCTGCCCGCTTGATCGCGATGCTCACAGAGCCAAACGCCCTGCCAGGTGCCCAGCGATAGTTTGCCATCGGTAATGGGGATTGTCAGTGAGCTGCCCAAGAAGCATGCCTTCACATGTGCTGGCTGCAAAATTAAAGAAACAAGAATTATCATTTACTATATAATATAAGTATATATATAAATATGTTTATAAAACTGCAGTCAAGACTTGCCATATCGTCGGGTCCTTCACACGAGTGCCGATAGGGCAATCCTTCGGGAACTATTTTATTCAACATCATTTCCATATCGTCTCTGTTTTTCCAAAATAAACACAATTAATATATCGGTTTACATATAGGTTAATTATGAAACTCACCTGACGTCTGGATCCCAGCTCTCGTTTAACGCTAAACTCGCCGAGGTGTGAAGAACTGAAAAAGAAAAATGAGACAAAGTAAATATGCCGTCAATTAATCAGTTCACTAGCTTCACTTTATATATATATATATATATATATATATATATTTTTTTTTTTTATAATCTCTTTACAATTTAATTAACTTAAAACATCTCTAAACAGTTATTAGACCATTAAGTTATGCTCTTAACTGATGCATTTCCAACTTAGTTGCAACGCCAATTAGCACGAATCTTTAAATAATAATAAAAGACGTTTCAAGCTTGAGCAATATTATGATTAATGAGCTTAAGACACGCTGCGAAAGCTACTTAAAATTTAACTTCAATTAAATATGTTGTTCAAATTATATGACATGTAATTGAAAAATGGCTTTTTCTGAAGTTAACTTTCGCTTTTTAGAGTTAAACATAGTTTTTAATGGCTTCATAAATAAGTAATTAGTCTAATTAGTTTACTGCATTGAGGTTTTTAATTGATTATTTTGAACTACCTTCAATAACATTTATGTACTACAGTTGTACAAAAGCAACAGTTGTTTGTTAAGTTGAAAACTTAGTTAGGAAAAGCGCGTCTTTAATTTTAAATAAGCTTGTAGGATTAAGTATTAAAGAGTTATTAGTCAAAAGGTTTGAGTAGATTGCACTTTGAACTTAGCAAAGAGTTAGGCTAACGATTAAAGTTTCAAGAAAGGAAGTAACATTCCAATTATATTTACAAAAATGCAACTTACAACATAAATCGACTAAGAAACATTGCCACGAATCCACACTTTACCCCCTGCGACACAGAAAGGCTTTGACAAGGAAACATGAACAATTCATGTCTTGTTTGACTTTGAGGCATTTCGACGAAAACATCTGCCCCAACCTCTCACACACAAACACACAAACACACTTGTGGTATAGTAGTATTTGGCCAAGTGCCAACAAACAAACATTCAAATTGAATACTAGTACTTAAAATCATTTAGTGTTAATAATAAATAGAGTCATAGAGTCTCATAGAGTATATAAACACTTAAATTTGCACACTAATTGCACATTCATGAATAAAAGACTATGGGCAAAACGAACGAGTGAGAACGCAGCTCAAATTAGTTTATTATCAAATCCCAGAGATGTCATTTGTGTGTTGCCCCCAAAACGCTGCATAGTCTAATGTATTCATGTGTGTGTCTCTCTCTGTGTGTGTGTGTGTGTCTTTGTTTGCGTTTATCAATGTTTATGCTACAAGTTTTTTTATTTTTCTTTCTATTTTTTTGGGGTAAGTATATGCTAAATAATATCCTGAAATGAGCGAGAAAGAATATAACTAACCGATTATGTCATGTTGGACATGTGTAAATGGGCATATGGAAAGCAAACAAGCGGGGAAGGAAGGAAGGAAGGAAGGGAGAGGGGTTGGGGGGTAAATAAACAAATCGCAGGCACAATCACGAAAATGGCCAATGAAAATCAACTCAAAAACTGACAGCCAAAGGCAAATGAATAAACAGAAGCCTCAGCCTCACAATACAAATTTGCCAATTGATTTTGGCCAAGAGCTATATAAGTTAACAATGACAGTGAAGGGTGGCGGGGAGGGCAGGAAGATTGGAGGGAGGGTTAGTAAGTAGGGAGGGGTTAGTAAGCAATATCAAAGCATATTTGGTTTGCAGTTAAACGTAAAAGCGACCGCAATTAGTTAGTTGACAACGTAAGTCATGATTTAAGAAGGGGTGTAGGGGTGTAGGTGTGTAAGGAAATGATTCGGAAGGCCTGAAGTAATGTGTTGATAACGAAATCAGTCATATCGTTGTGGAAAGCAAGTACAAGTAAATGTTAAGTTAATTTAACTTAAGCTAATTATGTGCACCTAATTATATGACCAGTACTGTAAGTTAACATACTACAGCGCTCTATTGTTCCTGTTGTTGTCATGTTAATGCGTTAACATTTGTGTGCGTGTTTGAATGGCGGCTCATGAACTCACACTTCCTATCTCTCTCTCACTCTCTCTTCCCCTTCTCTGGCACATTCCACTGACACTATTTCAATGCTGCAGGCGTCATAGCAAACGACACGGGCAAAGGGAGTGGTAAGGAACAACAGAAGCAAGAGACTTTAATATGATTTAGATATGACAAAGAAGTAGAGCAGAGGATGAGAAAAAGAGGAGAGGAGGTCTTTCCCATGTTTGTCAATGGGCAGATGTGGTATGCCAAAGGCGGTAGGGAAACATTTGGTGGCAAAAAAAAAGGAGCTCAGCTTGAATTGACATAGTCTTGAATGCACAGCGAGAAAATAAGTACTACTAATTAGTTTAGTAAGCGTAAAAATCATAATTTTAAGATTCTCAAAATTATGATAAAAGATTAACATCAACGTACGCTATACCTAACATTCTTTCAGTGTAACAAGCATACAACGTGTAATGGCCAGGTGGTCGGTCTGTATACAGGGTGTATCAAGTTTGTATGCATATAGCATATTTATGTGTTTATGTTGAGGGGGAGGGGGAGGGAGTTGGATGTGCAATTTCGAGTGGCTGTTGTTGTTGTTGTTGGTTTGCTTTTGGCACATTTAGCGGCGCGTTTAGGCACTACAAAAAGTTGCTAATGTTTTTAAAGAGGCCTTTTTTATTATACAAAGTCGAAACATTCTGACACAAGGCACAGCACAAAAACCGCAATATACACACACACACTCGCACACTCGCACACACACACACACACATACATACATATTTAGAGGCACAAGCGTTTTGCGGCTGCTGCAAATGTTGAACAATGAAACTGCGGCTCGCTTATGTTTCTCATTCATTCATATATGCATATGTGCATATATAAGTAGCAATTGTGTGTATACGAGTGAGTGTGTGTGTGTGTGTGTATGAGTGTGTGTGTGTTTGTCTGCATATTACATGATATAACGCAGCACGAAACGATTAAATTCATCAACCTTATTACACGGACGCTTTGGTTACATTCTGTGGTCAAGTTTTACCCTACATTAAACTGCTAAATGGCTGAAAGCAAACTGGTTAGTTAGAGGTAATAGCCCTAAATATTGTTAAAAGTGTTTTTGGGTTAGTAAGAGGTATCGAGAAGGTGCTCTAGAGCGTTTTGTAAGTAAGCTTTATAAAATTTCAGCTATACTTAAAAGAGTTTCAGTTGTTATCGATATTTATCGATATTAACACGCACTCGTAATTACTTAAAACCTTTTGTAAGTTTCTGAGCTTTATAAACTTTGAGCTATACATAAAAGAGTTTGAGTTGTTATCGATATTTATCGATTTTAGCGCGTAATCGTTTGAAATAATAGTCATATGGTGTACACGATTTACTATTGCGTCCTTAAAATGTATATTATAATTATTTAAACTATTAAAATGTTTTCTTACAATTTATTTTAGTTGATTCGCAATTTCCATACAGATATTCCCTATTAAATCGTAAATATCTTATATTTTGAGGTTATATACATTCAGATAACTTTATCACATCATTTTTAAACACTTTCAATGCTTTCAGTGTATAAAAGACACGAAGAAATATTCTTTGTAGCATACTCGAAGGCGCATTATGAGATGGAGTATAAGAAGGAAGAAGGAGGAAGGAGGAAGCGACGCCAGGTGCAGGCATACCTGCTAACCACTCATTAAACCAAGGCGACCCTTGCGCTAAAACGCGCACACACTTACATACATACATGCAAAGCTAGTCAAATGGAACTAGTTCAAGTTTTTCATGGCAAACAAAACGTATGTAAATGTTTGCTGTTGTTTTTATTGTTGTTGATGTCCGTGTCGCCTAGTTGTTGTTGTTCTTGCCTCATTTTTTTTTTTGCATAAATAATATTGATTTATTGGCTAGCGCAGCATTTGCGGCTCATAAGCGAAACCATTTTTAATGCTAAAGGCGCCGCTGGGCCAAAACAAAAAAAAAAAGAAGCCGCCAATTTTTTTTTTGTGCCTAGGAATGTGGGCAGGGGCAGGGGTAAGTCAATGGCAACCTATGGTAGCTAGCAGAAAGTATGACACACATGTGTGGCACAAAAATTGTTGTATATTGCCATGCCACTTCGATTCGCTGCTTGCGGCATGTCCTTGATGTGAGGCATGTGAAGTTCTTCATGAAGTTAGAGCACACAAAAAAGAAGATAAAGTGAAAATAAGAAAACGAGCAAAAGGAAAAAGAAGAAAAGTCGAATTTTCGATCTCCTCTTGAGCTCTGTGTGTGTGTGTGTGTGTCTGTCAAAGTTCATGTTAGAGCCTGACAAGATGTTAAATTGCATTTCTTTTTGCAGCCCACAGTCAGTTAGTCAGTCAGTCAGTCAGTCAGTCAATCAGTCAATTCTCGCAGAGATGCCAAAAAGTCAATCGTGACAAAAATGTTGTAAATTCAATTAAAGTGTCAATTGCAATGGACGCAAATGTGATATTGAACTGTGTTTTTGTCACATATTTAATAGCTTAATAAGTAGCAATTATTTACCTACGTTTAATTTAACATTATGTTAAAGTTGCTGTTAACTTTAATGGGAATGGAATAAGTAGCAATTTTTTACAGCGTTTCACTTAACGTTATGTTAAAGTTGCTGTTAACTTCGATGGGAACATGTGGAAATGGAACAACTGGTATTATTTTCTTTCCTACAATTATAATAAATATTAAGATAGCTATTCAAAAGTCTTTCTTTATTAAAATATCAATAATATATATCTATATTTATCAGCTTCAATATAACTCATACACAAAGAGAAAGGCAATAATAAAACAGAAAAATAAAAATATATGTATATATATATATTCAGATCTACTCAATAAGCTTTCTTTATAGCAGCAAAAGGTATTAAAAGTTCTATACAGAAAAATAAAGAAGAGAAATAAATGAAATGAAAACAAAACGTTTTATTCTTTCCGGCTTTCATACTTCTATTGTTTTATATTTTTTTTTGCTGTCACGAAACAAATAATAAAAAAAGAGAAGGACAACGCCGGGCACCCACACACACACACACACAAGCACACAGACACCAAACACACACACATACACTAAGCACACACAAGAAATGTTCAAAGCATTGCTATGTAATCTCCCCCCTCTCTTTCGCCCTTCTAACCAGAACTCTTGCATTTTTTTTGTGTTCCACCCACTTTCGGTTTCAGTTGATTTATTTGGTGTTGCTTCTCTTTCGACTACACACACACACACACACACACACACACACACACACACACACACAGGACATTGGGGAGTCCCCATTTCGGCTGCTTCTTTTTGGTTTTTTGTTTTGGTAATATATATGCTCGGGTTATAAATTGAAGTTGAGCCATTTATATGATCTGGCGATTATGCTGCAAATTGCTACAAAGTAAGAAATTTCTCTCCCGCTGGCAAAACTAGAACAAAAAGTATTATAAAAAAAATTGAGTTTAATAAATTCAAAGTGCTGGGTTAGTTAAATCTAAATCTATTCAAGTTGAGCCATAAATTATTTTTAAAAATTCTTTTATTTAAAGATTTTTTGTTATTTTAAGTGATTCTTGGGAAAGTGGTTGCTAAGTAAAACAAAAAACCTCAAATATATAAAAATTCACAATAATACTTTTGCTTTTTAATAAGATAATGTTTTAATATATGTTTTGCAATTTTAGGGCTTAAAACATATATTAAACATTTTATAATTTTTTGTAATAACTGAGAAAGAGTCACAATAAATATATCAATATCTTTTTAATATTGACTCGAGAAGAAAAGAGCATTTCCAATTCTCATTCATTCAATCAGCACACTCTCCATATTTATTGAATACTCGCTGTAGATTGTTAGTCTTATCTTTTGTTGTATGCCGACTCGCTTTGGGCTAACGGCAGTCTTATACGTAAAAAAGAAAGCCGTTGCCAATGTTCGATCAAAGGAAGATCAGTTTTGAAAAGGTAAGATGGCAAATATTACTTAATTCATTGGTCAGCAAAACATATTCTTGATATTCTTGTTAGCTGGTTAAAATAAATACAGGGTATGTATTGTATGCTACTGTGTCTTCTATCAATTGTTCACACAGCCAAAACAAAATAAAATCAAGTAAGAAGGCTCTTGTCGAGAAATTCCGACTAGAAGATACCCTGAACCCTACGCGTGCCGTCACTGCTTGCAAAGAGAGATATAGAACATTTAAGTAAATTGTTTTTGGATTTAACAAGTTACCGTTACATTTGCCTTTAGTTTTTGTGTATTGCTCTCCCTCTCTCATTCACTCTCTCGTTTTGGTTGTGTCTTCGTTTTGGTGGATTTGTTTGTTTGTTTGTGCATTTCCCCATAGAAACAATGACAGGGTATTGAGGTCAATAGTAAAAGCGAACAACAAGAACAACAATAATAAGAGCATATGGCAAGGTTGCTTTGAAATAATTTTTGAAATTAACTTTTTTTTTCTGCTTCTTCTTTTCGTGCCATTTGTGAGGGGGCCACAATTGTTGAAAGGCGGCAAGAGGCAAGGGGCGTGGTTGACTGTCATTTGATTTGTGATGGCGCTGCACATTTTGCCCCAGCTGTGACATCGAAAAAATCAGAGAGAGAGAGAGGCAGGAGGCAGAGAGAAGGTAAAGAAGGTGCACGTGCAGGTAAGAGCTTTATTGTGTGTGTGTAGAAACATGTACAAACACACACACACACACACACCGATATTCAAGTAAAGTGAGTCTAATTAGGAAGTCCTTTTAAGAAAATCAATAAACATGTCTTGACCTCAATTAGATTCCGCTTACTACAGTTCACAATACCTACGTACACAAATCCACCTCCCCCCTCCCCCCCTCCCAACACCTCTTCCCCTTTAAAAACGAATCCCCAGACAACAAAACACACACACACACACACACACATTCAGAGATTCATTTTTGGTTGCTTTTCATTTGGCTCAGAGTAAAAGAATAACATAAAAGCAGCATGTTGCTTAAAGTTGACGAAGATTCAATACACTAACAGACAACTAGTAATGGAAATTAAAAGAGTTCCTAACCACTTTTGACTGACTGCAATCAACGCATAGCCCAAACGGTAAGAGATAGCAGTCTAATTGTTTTGCCAAATGATAATATAGAGGAATCATAAATGAATACTTTGATTGGATCTTACTAAAATACAATTGGAAGGGTATAAATATTGAGTTTAAAGGTTAGTGTGTTAGCGAATACCCCTAGTAAATACAGCTAGATATACATTATGGGTTTTAAGAAAGATTTTTTTGAAGCGTTTTACGTTTTATGACACAACTATGTTACGCTCTCTATGCAAAGGGTATCATAAAAGAGCGAGAGACAGGCATTAAATAAAGACTCGACGACTTGGGGCTAAGACGATTTGTGAGTACGCTATATAGGCAGGCGAGGCAAGGCAAGGCAGGCAAAGCAACGAAGGACGTTAAGGAGGAGAGGAAGGGGGTTGCGGCACAGGAAGAAGTTTCGCCTCGAGCATTCACACGCCATATAGCCACAGAGCCATGACATGAAGACATGAGAAACGACTACTACTACAACAACAACAACAACAACGACGACGACGACGATTGCTTTTCACTTTAGAAGCTCCATCCTAAAACCAAAAAACGCTTTTGCCACCACATGACACCTCCTGCCGCTTGTATGCCCCGCTGACTCTCGACTGGCGAATTTTATGATACGATTTTATTTATTTGCTCATGAGTCTAAGAGAGAGAGAGAGAGAGAGAGCGAGAGAGAGAGCAAAAAAGAACGTTAGCTAGAACTTTTGAGGCCAAACGCGTCCTGCCATTGTAATGCAAACTGTCAACAAGACCGCACAAAATCGCTTCGAGCCAAATGTTCTTTCTCAGTGATATGTTGTTGTTATTGTTGTTCTTGGGGTTGGGGTTGTTGTTGTTGGAGGCTGTCAAAAGTCGTTGTCGAGGATTTGATGCGAGGAATTAATACTGCAGCTGCTTGTTGCAAATGCAATCTGCTAGAGAGTTGAGCTACGCAGGACATATGGTTGCATATATAGTACAGAGCAGTTGATAGATGACGATTATATTATGTCAAAGAAGTCAGAATATGATCTAAAAGAAGTAGGATTAGATTCAAGTTCTTATAAATTCTTTCCCTTATGATGATATAGAAAAAGTAGGAAAAAAGCAAGAAATTAGATTTTAGATCGTAGAAAAATTCTCAATTTAAGTTCTTACAACTCCAAAACTACAACTAGGAAAGCTTAAGCTCTCAATTAAAGTTCTTGGAATTCTTTTCCCAATGATGCTACAAAGGGCTTGAAAGTAGTAAGAAAAGCAAGAAACAAAATGCTTAACATTTTTATGATTAGATATCATTCTATACATGCATCTAGTTAGATAAACTTAAGCTCTCAATTTAAGTTCTTATAAATTCATTCCCCTTCTTATCAAAAATGCAATTGTCATTCGGACAGAAAGTTTGTTTTATTTTTTTTTGTCAATTGACAACATTCAGTTTGGATTAGATTGAATTGCAGCAGAAGATTTGTGCCAAACAAACTAAATCGATGTCAATGTTGGGCAAGCAACAAAAGAACTACTCTATATAGAACAGATATATGTAAGTTAATCCAGTTCAAACTACAATTTGTTCGGCCAAATGGCAAAGTTTAAGCTTTCAAGGCAAGTTTTGCATTTTATTGTTTGTTTAACAAAAACTTTTAAACCAAAAACTCTGTTTGCTTTGGAAACAAATGTTCAATACACTTTAAATCAAAGAAATTAAAGTTTTGTCCGATCTTTTAGGAACTTAATTCAACTAAGTTTTAGTTCTTGTTGGTCTACTCACTTTGCATATGACATAATCCCACCGAGAATTGCGTCAGTTCGGGCATTTGTCGCAGTATCTCCTCGGTGACGAGATGGACGCCACGATGTTGCGGCCTTAGATTGATTTTGCGCTGAAACCAGGCGGAACCAAATTGTAAGCCGGCTGCATTGCCATCGCCGGGTCCGGCATTGGTGCCGCCAGTGACGCCGCCGCCGACGCCACGTCCGCCACGATGATTCGCTGATGCCATGGTGCTGTTGGAGGAGCTGCTGCGTATGTTGCTGTTCCGACTGACGCTTTGCTTAATGTTGGCCGTTGTGCCACCACCACCACCAACACCGCCACCGCCGCCAGCACCGCTACCACCGCCCCCACCACCGCCCCCAGCGACGCCGGCGCAGCCAGCTCCACCGCTGCCGCTGGTAGCTTTCGTGTTGCCGGCGTTTGGATTACTGCTGCTACTGCGACGCCGATGGCCGCTTCGTTTTGATTTTGTTGTTGTTGTTGTTGCTGCTGCTGCTGCTGCTGCCTGCGTATCCTGTATGGATGCTTGACGTTGCGTTTTAGCCTTAACGTTAGTTGTTGTTGTTGTTGTTGATGTTGTTGTTGCAGCAGCGGCGGCGGCGGCAGCAGCAGCGGCTGATGTCGTTGGTTTTGCGGACGACGTTGTGACGACTCTTTGCCGTTATAGCTCTAAAAAGAGACTTACACACACACGAGCACTAGCACACACACACACAAGCACACTAACACATAGGCACACACACCTCGACACTTTTGAGAGGAGGTTTTATTTATTATAACTTTTGAGCACTTTTCTCCAACCTTTATTTGGCTTTCGAATTTCTTTTTTATTTTTATTTTTATATATATATTTTTTTTTTGCCAGTTGGCCACTTGATTTCCTTAGAAGATACTGTAAAAGAGAAGAGGAAAGATAAAATATTAGTTATTATTAGTTAATTGAAAAGAATTCATTTTAAAGCAAACTAAAAATGTATAAATAATTTCTTTGGGTACACAAATATTATTCTCAACGCTTTTTTGAAGTGACCATCTGCTAATTTTTCTTTACTGTTGCAATTCAATTCGTATTTTAGTTTGAACTTAACGATCTGTTCATTTAAAAGCCTCACACACAACTAAACCATAAAAGGGTTTTTTGCTTTTCATTTGCAATTGAAAATAAACGTATTTACTTTAAGGTAGATCTGTCAAATAAATCAAATACGTTTTGTCTGGGCGTTTTGTCTCTCCCTCTCACTTCTCAGTTGCTGCCATTGTTGCCAGCATGAAATTCGCCCACAATCAACAAGTTTTAATTACAAGCAGTAAACAACAACACCTCAACCACAACAACTGTTTATGGTTATGGTTATCAGCAGCTGAAAGTTGACCTTGCCCATATAAAAAGAGACAAAGAGAGGCAGAGAGAGAGAGAGAGAGAGACAGAAATGTTGACACATTGAGAGAATATTCAAGTGATCATTCATTCATTACAAAATAATAAAACCCTTCACCTCGCTAGTGTATTGATTAAGACTTACAAAAGTTGACTTCAATTTGCAGTCTGGTCACTTTAAATCAAAAGGAGTTCAAAGCAATACACACACACACACACACTTAAACACACGTTCACATACACACACACTCGTATGGTAGGTCTTGTGCAGGTCACGAAGCTTTTATAGACAATTGTAGACGAGGAAAAACGGAGCAGAAGTCAAAAGTAGAGTAAATTTGTTGCGGCACAATGGGCACGTGTCGCCGCAGCAAGTGGAGCGCAAAGGAAACGATACGAAGCATGGCGAAAAGGGGCACTGATGCCAAAAGGTGGGGGGAGCAATGTTCAAAGCTTAAGGTGGCAAACTAAACAAACACACACACAAACACCTGCATATCGGCACAACGGCATCAACGAAAATGGTGTTTAAGAATTGTCGTTCACAAGTTGAGTGCACTCACAAACACACATACACACACACACACATACTTATATATGTATATAAAAAAGAACGAAGGCAAAAGCAATCGAAATGCATTTGAATTGAGCAGCGAGCGTCGCAGCGAGCGTCGCAGCGCTGATTGCAGTCTGCATGCGTGTGTGTATGTTTGTGTATGTGTGGGTGAACGTGAGTGCTTCGTAATGCAAAAAAAAATAGCAAAAGGGCCACAAACTAACAAAAAAAAAAACAAATAAATAAAAAGGGCAGAGCACTTGCCACACAAAACGATTTACACGACACTAAAGAAAAAAAAAATCGGGCGCACGCCACGCGCTGACTGCCACAATAAAAAAAATGAAGAAAAAACGTAAGGAAAGAGGACCGGACAGAGGTGAGTGAGAGTGAGAGAGCGACGTCATTGCTGAGAGCAGCAGCAGCAGCAGCAACAATAATAAGAAGCGCGTTAAGGCCGCGGCAGGTACTTTTTTATGTTATGGGGCCACTGTTCAAATTTGCATATGCTTTAAATATTTAATGTAATTCAAAAAGAGGAGACAAGTAAGTAAGTATCAAGCCAAAGGCAACAGCAGCATCAACAAAAACGCACAATGTGCCAATTGGACAAGCGGTTCTGTAATCCAATTGGACGGTTAAGCAAAAAAAAACAAAACAGGCTGGAAAGTGGTCAGACCCAAGGCTTATATACAAAATATCTCAAAAAAAAAATCAAAAAATAAAAATGTTTGCGCATTTGGTAAAAAATCAATTTTCCGTGTGATTGCCAAATGCAATTGCTGTTCCTGCTACAGGCCACAAAAACGGGGCGCAACAACACATGTCAAAAAAAAAAAACAAAACGAAACGAAAAAAGTCTCTATAATTCCTGGACAGACACAAGTTGTAAGCCCTAGAAAACATAGCTTACGCAGTGTTGTTTTGTAGCATTTTCGTAAGTTTTTACTGTTAATTATTGACATAACAAATGCGGCCCTACACCAACATCAGGAACTGGTGACGGCAACAACACCAAGCCCCAATCAGAGCCAACCAACACTCACTCACACAACACACACACACACATAGGAGCAAAGGCACACGCGAAATTGCTTACATTAACTTGACGAAATAAAAGGGCAGCGAAAAATGGCAAATATATGAAACTAGCTTATAATTTTCACCGTTCTCGTCCTTTTTGTTTTGTGCATTTCGTTTGGTGCTGAGTGACAGGCAAAACGAAATGAAATGAATGAAATTTTGAGCCTGCCACACGCTCAGATATTCTGTTTTGGGAGTAACGGCACGCACACACTTGCACAGACAACACACACGCAAGCACACACAAATCACGTAAGCATCAAACTTAAATGCACTTAATTACATTTAATTCGTGTTTTGCTTTTGTTTTTTTAAAATTTGGAGAAGGGGGCCACAAAGAAAGCAGAAGTGCCGCTGTAACAAACCGTACGTACGTGCGCGTCCGTCTGACAGTCCAATTGGATGCGCTCTCTCGCCTGGTGCGACTGCTGCTTCTTCTTGTTTTAGTTATGCGTGTGCGCTAAGTTTTTCGTGCCAATAGTTTTTTGCACGTGCAGCGATACTATCGATAGTAACAACTTGACGATGTGCTTTAAGCTCATCGGTCAATTATCTAAAAGTAATAATTCAAATAAAAAAAAAACAATTGCTTTGATTTCTAAAGTAAAGCAAAGCAAAGCTAAACAATGCTTCGATCGATAATTACCACCATTATCGATACATTGTCGCTATGTGCAATCGCAAGTGATGCGCAAACTGAGCGGTCAAAACAACAAAAGGATAAGAAATAACATTCGCAATATTGCTGGTGATAAAAGCGGTGCTTACTTTGCTGTTGGTTTTTGTTTTTGTTGGGTGCTGCTTAGTATTCAGTTAGTTAATTCACTGCGTGGGTGGACGAGTTGTGTGCTGATAAAAGTGCTGTTGCTGCTGACGGCGCATTGGCAGTGCGCACTTGCTGTGATTTATATTGATATCGATACCGATATCGAGATCTGAGTGCATTTTGTTGGTTGTCAAATTGCTTGCTCCACAACATGCATATATATATGTATGTGCAACAACAACAACAGCTACATTTGTGCGTAGTGTGCGTTGGTGTTAGTAGGTCGTTTAATGACTCGGCGGCGGCTAAATATAACAGTTGTCGTTACGTTTGGTTGTTTTTTTTTTTTGTTACACTCGTTACTACTTCTCTTTTTCTTTTTGCTTTTTTTTTATGTGGCCAATTCACAAAATGTACATTTTTTACACCTTTCACACACACCCACGCATTTGACACTCACACAATGAAGAAGCGCGCGCGCGTTCGCGTTGCCTTCGTTTCGTCCTGTTTTTGCTCTCTTTTTTTTGCACACACTTTCCCACAGCTATGACAATTGTCGTGGTCGTGTGTTGTTGTTTTTGGCTCTATATATTTTATGAAATTTGTATATACATTTGCATTTTGAATGTGGGTTAAATTTTATTTACACAATTTGTTTGAAAAGAAGTTTTCTTTGATTTGATTTGGTCTGGCCACATTATTTGCATACGACTTTTTCCACTCTTATACATATGTGTGTGTGGCCTATGTGATTTCTTCGTATTGCCTTTCGCTCTGTTTTCCGTTTTTCAATAAAACTCCATGGCCCTATTATGTACTCAACACACACATGCTAACTCACTCACTCACACACACAGGCACGCACGCACACACACACACACAAGCACACACACGCCCGTTACGAATACGTACAACGTTTGGAACGATTATGGGCGCTTGCTGCTGCTGTTGTGTGTGTGGTATTTAAAGATTAAATTTATTTCTTTTGCTTTTGATTCGCTTTAATATTTTCAGGCGTTTTTTATATGCTACTGATTTCACAATTCTCCTTTTTTTTTACTATGTATTTTCTTGCTCTGCGACGAGCCCAGCGTGTGTGCCACCGAACGAGAGCCTCAACTGAAACTGAGCAACGCTGTGGCAAGGATAAGCCTATATGTATTTTTGTTGAATGAGTGGGTGAATGAAAGTTAGCATGTGTTTTCTCTATGTGTGCACTACAACTCGTTCCTTTTCTAACGGTAATATTGCTCTGTGGACAGGCGCACAAATAAGCGAGACGACTTACGAGTCGATTGTGAATACGACAGCGTTGCCACCTTAGGGAATAACGTAACGGCAGCTTAAGTTCAACGAGCGTTACGTTTGCGATTATCTGTGGTTCATCTCTCAAGTAAGATATTTTTTGGGTCATTGGGACATGTAACAGTGGTGTCAATGGGTGGTAAAGTAAATTATACATATAAATTGCCAAGAAAACTATTCGACTGAATTTTGTGTTTATCATCATTAAAAATATGACCTGTAACTGTCAAATATTTTACCGTTCTTTTTCATTTCTTGAAAATTTAATAAAGGTCATCTCAAATGCTTGTAATTGCAATCACATAGCACGCTAAAGTCAAAATGCCACAGTCATTAGGCAAACACTCGGACCGCCAATCCCGCCCACCCTGGCAAAAAGTCAACAAATTTAATTTCTAACAAACGAGTGGGCGTTCATTGTGGTAAACTCCTCACTAGCTAGCTCCTTTTTAGCTTGCTTGCTAGTTGGGTGTGCCCAGCATGTGGCTAACTCTGTATGTATGTAGCCATATGCATATTGTCTCCTGTTCGGGCTACAGTTACATATTAGAGTTGTCATCGTGTTTTCTATTGTGACACCAAAGCACGGGACATTAAATAAGCTTAATAAATAATGAAATAAAATTCAATATTATTTTCAAAGTCTAGAAGATAATAAATGCAATCTTAAAAAAACTGACTAACGTAATATTAATGTTTGAACCCAAGTAAATTTTACTTTATTATTTTTAAATTAAACACAACGACTTATTATAAGAAATTCTAATGGGTTCAGGGTATAAAAACTGGAGTAACCTAATGAATTTGTTTACAAAAATAATAAAAAAAAACCTGTTTACACGTTGGCATCTCTATTACTTTTGCTACTTACAAAGTCTTTCTCTCTTCGTCTCTCTCTTTCACTAGTAATGGACCTGCCGTATGCAAAACACAACAACACAAATTACTTTGTCGTGCTGCGGCTCGCGGATAACGGAACGCACCAGAAACCGTTACCGCACCCAGTTCTGGTAAGGAGCCGTCTGTTGTCATTTTCG
Source organism: Scaptomyza cyrtandrae (assembly GCA_035044605.1). Classification (NCBI taxonomy): domain Eukaryota; kingdom Metazoa; phylum Arthropoda; class Insecta; order Diptera; family Drosophilidae; genus Scaptomyza; species Scaptomyza cyrtandrae. Next base: position 1,275,011 of record JAWNNS010000650.1, on the reverse strand, counting down.
CTTTCACATGCACACAATGAACAACGCAGCTGGAGTAAAATATTTAGCGTAACAATAGAGCAAAAGAAAATATTGAATAGGGCAATCGGGTATCTTGTTGTTGTTGTGCAAAACGGCAAAACTGTTTATAAAAGCTAGGTTTAAACTAGAATTTAATATACATAATTAAATAGTTAATCTAGGATTACCTTTAGAAGCACTCGGACTGTAATGGTATTTAGCAATTTTCTGTATTGTTTGCTAATTGTTACCTTTAACAGTCCTTACAGGGTGTGTCGCTGCTAAGCTTATAACAATGACCTGACTATCATTTGTATATTTGCTTTTTAGCACCCTGTTCGGTCAAACAATTTTATTGAGTGTTGCTCAGCTTTCTTATCCAAATGAACAGCCAGCCAGCCAGCCAGCCAGCAGTCTCAATTGGCCAGGCAAAGGAGCCAGACGGTTCGCAGCAGACTCATCGGAAGACCTTTGTGAAACAAACAAATAATATGGACGACGATACGGATATCTTTGACATAGATCCAAAGGAAGCTTGGCTAGAAAAGATAACGATTGGCGGATTCCGACGTTGGCATATTATTGCCTCTGTTCTGGGGATACTTATGAGTCTAAGTCAGTCTCTTTAACAATTCTATGATATATGGCAAAACCTTTTCCCTAACAAATTGTTCATCTTTTAGTGATTATGGTCTGTTGTTGTATTCGTTTTCGCATACCGCGCACCAAACAGGAAATCGAAGCAGATTATCAACGTAAACAGATAACCAAAAAGTTTCGCGAGAAGCTGCAACAGATTAAAAACTCCGAAATGGATGATATGGATTTGCAAAAGGGTAAGAAACCAGATAACCCTTGTACAACAGTTCTGTAAAAGTAAAGTGTTACCCAAAATGTAGTAAAGATAGTTTCAATTACGTAGCGAACACTGTAAAACTGGACTCTCGCAGCTATTTAACACAAAAATTTGTATATTACTCGTACTGTACGTGAGCCCTTTTGGCCCAGTTTGTTGTTCCGTCACCCAAATGCGAAGCCAAGCCCTTTTCGTAGTTTAGCACCCACGCATGGTGTATATGTATGTATGTAAGGTTTAGAATATGATAAACGATTCCTTGAACCTTGTCTGAACCTAATCAATGCACGCTAGTGTCGAAAATATTTATATAAACTTAATACTTTAAACTATTTGAACTCACACTTACACTTTCTAACACATTTCTCTATCACAGCACTTGCTTATATCAAATTGGAACAATACGATGATCCCTAGGGAACACTCTCTCCTCCTCTCTCTCTCTCTCTCTCTCTGTAAATTCTCATATGCATAACATCACCAAAGCACATGAAACTATCGCGGAATATAAATTATATAAACATAAACACAATAAAAACTATATAGAAAACATCTACTGGCAACGTAAGTAGCGAATTTTTATATATAAATATATATATATATATATATTTTATATTTAGCTTAAATTTGTTTGTTGTGTTTCTCTTTCTCATCCTTTTTTTGCAGTCTGTGTTCGTATTCAGAGCGACTATCTGAATTTGCAGGCCAGTGTGGAGAGCATGAACGAGAAGCAAAATGTTAAGTTTAAGATTTAAACTGTTATACAACTTACTATATACTTATATATACGATAGCATATAAATAAAACTACTAGGCAGTCATTGTAAATTTGATTTGTTTTCATTTTTATTGCATTTTGCTTGTTCACTTTTTTATTTAAATCAATTTGTTTTTGGATGTATCAAAGTTATTAATTTTAGTATTATTTAATTTTTGTTTGTTGTTTTTTTTCTTCTTTTCTTTTAATTCTCAACACATACTGGCTAGTTAGGGTGTCTTGATTTGGGCAGCATTAAGATAATTGCGACATTTAACAGATTGGTATGTTTGCGACATTATTTTTTTTCCACTTATACTTATTTTAAAATGTTTCTTTTTCTTTTATTTCTGACAATTCTTTAGTTTACTGATAGACAGTGACTGTAACGAACTTTTTTTTTAAAGTTTTATTGTGGCTGACTTTGATCTGATTCTGATTCGGTTACTGTTACTATATCTGACTCGACAAAACACATACACACACAATTTAAATATTACAACGCATAACTATTATTATTTTTATTTCTTTACTTTGTTCATTAACATGCTCCGGCTTATATTAGCTCTTTTGGGAATACTTTCTTACGTTCTTTTACTCATTTTTTTTTAGCGGTATGTATTTTTCACCATTTTGTTTTGGAAACATTTGCTTGCTTTATGCCAAAATTGTGGTTTTCGTTTTCTCACTTTTTTTAATACACATTTTTATTATATTTTTTTTGTTTGTTTATATTTATATAAAAACAATTAATTATACTGCGCATATCATTCTTTGCGTACGAATGTTCTCCCCCTAGAAATAAAAATACATTTAATTATACGTATGTTGATTCAATAACTTGTATAACATATAACTTACGTTATAGTCTTCTTCTCCGTAGTCTTCGGTTCGGGTCTTGCACGATTAAGCACCTTGAGGAAATCTGAGGTTTTTGCGCGCATACGCGAATGAATATACGCCTTTGAACACTTGAATTAAATAGGAAGAGATTAGTATTCAAAATACACTGTTGTTGTTCTTTCTGTCTATCTTACCTTGATGTGGTAATGCAAATAATCTCGGAACATGTGTATTAAATTGATGGTATTATCCCGCGTCTCCTTGTTGGTATGTCGAGGGAATAGCACTACAAATATAATAACAAAACAAATTTATAAGTAATGAGCATAAAATACGAAAAAGAACACGAAATAAGTAAAACTATTCAAGGGTTGACTTCCCAGGGTTCAAATGTACACCAACACAAGTCATCTGTTATAATATGTGAGATTAAACAGGATGCCGTTCGCATTTAGGTTGCTTTGGGAGCATTTGAGACACAAATCAGATGAGATTTCTTGAATATGCCACTTTGACTCCATAGAGTATAACAAAATTGGAGTTATTGTACACCAACACAAGTCATCTGTTTTAATATGAGAGATTAAACAGGATGCCGTTCGCATTTAGGTTGCTTTGGGAGCATTTGAGACACAAATCAGATGAGATTTGCTGAATATGCCACTTTGACTCCACAGAGTATAACAGAATAGAAATAACTGTACACCAACACAAGTCATCTGTTTTAATATGAGGGATTAAACAGGATGCCGTTCGCATTAAGGTTGCTTTGGGAGCATTTGAGACACAAATCAGATGAGATTTGCTGAATATGCCACTTTGACTCCACAGAGTATAACAGAATAGAAATAACTGTACACCAACACAAGTCATCTGTTTTAATATGTGAGATTAAACAGGATGCCGTTCGCATTTAGGTTGCTTTGGGAGCATTTGAGACACAAATCAGATGAGATTTCTTGAATATGCCACTTTGACTCCATAGAGTATAACAAAATTGGAGTTATTGTACACCAACACAAGTCATCTGTTTTAATATGAGAGATTAAACAGGATGCCGTTCGCATTAAGGTTGCTTTGGGAGCATTTGAGACACAAATCAGATGAGATTTGCTGAATATGCCACTTTGACTCCACAGAGTATAACAGAATAGAAATAACTGTACACCAACACAAGTCATCTGTTTTAATATGAGGGATTAAACAGGATGCCGTTCGCATTTAGGTTGCTTTGGGAGCATTTGAGACACAAATCAATAGATTTCTTTGAATGTGCCACTTTGACTCCACAGAGGGAAATCAATTTTGAAGGAATCTTGGTTCGTGACTTACCGAATGTAACATATCCAATGTTATCGCCAACTCTGGCATCCGAGTTTGCCAATTCCAAAGGTGGTTCGCGGTGCGAGAAGAGTACTTGTGGCGCTGTATGCGATGCACGTCGTCCCTCTCGCAATTCCTGCATGAACACCTTGCCGATGACGACATCATCCTCATCCCTAAAAATTGTACTGAAGACAACGGTTACTCGATCAGGCTTTGCCTCCACATATCTGTTGGTCAAAATATGGTTTTAAATTATTGCTTTTGGTGCTATACTTTATGATCAAATAGTTCTTACAGCGTCTCATCGTTGCGATAGTTGATGACTGCTCGTTTTTGGACCTCTTCGCCCTGTTCCTGGAAATCGAAGTATTTCTCGAACACTGAGGCAAAACAATTACGCTTCAGCAGTCCAATTCTCTTTGCAATTTGCTCCCAATCCTCGGGTATATCATCCAGATTAATAAGTACAGAAACATTATAGCCTGTGGATGAATAATTGAATAGGTTTTTGGTAATGTTTCTTTCTACTTTTTGATGGATTATAGTCTTTTTTACCTTCCTCCGTATCGGTTAACAAACTTCCATATTCCCTTTTCAGTAGCTCATCCGCTCCGTGCTCTTGCAGCTGTTTGTAGAACTTGAGCGAAATGCTTATCTGTTGAATGAACACACGTGTTTTGTTAATCGATTGTTAAACAAAAACAGCTTTAGTTTGTTTCATTACTTACCCGCACTTTTGTTTTATCACCATTCACATTGGACATATGATATAAAACGCCATCAAAATCTGCTATTCGTATATCTATCGATTCTGGTTTGAGTCTGCAAAATAAATATAGCAAAAGAAATCATTAGTAAACAGTCAAGTTGCCTTCAATTTATATCTTATCGCCCGCTTGCCACTGTGTGAGGTGATTAGCTCATACCAACATTAGCAATACATATAAATAAATAAGAAATCAAGTTTATATATGCCAAATTAATTGACTTCATTTCATTATTGTACACCAACACAAGTCATCTGTTATAATATGTGAGATTAAACAGGATGCCGTTCGCATTTAGGTTGCTTTGGGAGCATTTGAGACACAAATCAGATGATATTTCTTGAATATGCCACTTTGACTCCATAGAGTATAACAGAATTGGAGTTATTGTACACCAACACAAGTCATCTGTTATAATATGTGAGATTAAACAGGATGCCGTTCGCATTTAGGTTGCTTTGGGAGCATTTGAGACACAAATCAGATGATATTTCTTGAATATGCCACTTTGACTCCATAGAGTATAACAGAATTGGAGTTATTGTACACCAACACAAGTCATCTGTTTTAATATGAGGGATTAAACAGGATGCCGTTCGCATTTAGGTTGCTTTGGGAGCATTTGAGACACAAATCAATAGATTTCTTGAATGTGCCACTTTGACTCCACAGAGTATAACAGAATTGGAGTTATTGTACACCAACACAAGTCATCTGTTTTAATATGAGAGATTAAACAGGATGCCGTTCGCATTTAGGTTGCTTTGGGAGCATTTGAGACACAAATCAGATGATATTTCTTGAATGTGCCACTTTGACTCCATAGAGTATAACAGAATTGGAGTTATTGTACACCAACACAAGTCATCTGTTTTAATATGAGAGATTAAACAGGATGCCGTTCGCATTTCATTTGATTTGGGAGCATTTGAGACACAGTTTAGAAGATAATACTAAAAAGTGCCACTTTAACTCCACGGTGTATAACAGAATTCTACAGAATGACCCTGTTAATCAATTGATTATTTTGTTGTGCTTTGGCAGCCGGCGCCCAAAAGGCCTTTCAGAGATGACTCAAATGCATTTGTGATATACGTGTGGCTGTGTGTTTGTGTGTGTGAGTGGGAGAGGTGTTCATTATGCACAAATGATGCGATAAATGAGCTAAAATGAATTAACAAATGCTGCGCGGGTAGCCGAAGGCGGCAGTACACAAGCACAATGACAAATACTACATACTCCAAACACAAAAACGCTCACACAAACACTCACTCACCTACATGATTAGAGTGCATGAGTGTACCCCAAGTTAAACCTACACCCGATTTTTACTGTAAGGCTCCCCTACAAAATGTATGTGTGTGTATGAGAAGTACACTGATAAACATAACGAAAATTGATAAGGCAAGAAAATAGATAAACGAAAAAAAAAATGGGGCACTTTTACAGTTAGCGAGTATAAAACAGCGGTATAAGAAGAAGACTCACCCTGCCTGTGCATTGCGGTATTTGACCAGAAGCGTTTCCTCAATAATACGATTATTGATTTCCAGCAATATCATCTTGAATTGATTTTAATGTGTGTTGGTTTTAAATCGATTTTAATAAAACTGTGCGCAAAATTTGTAAAAATAACCAAAAAGCGATGACAAATTTATGACGTTGCCTTTGCCGCTCCGGCTGCGAATGCGGCGCTCTTTCGTGCGGTAACTGTTTCTTTGCTGTTGCTGCGGTTCGCTACTGCTACGAATGCTGCTGTTGGTGTGTGAGAGACTGCTACTTTTTATGGGGGAGATTGCTTGACTGGCAGCTCCAACTCACAAACACACGAGCATGCACGTACATGCACACGCACACATATATACATACATGAAAAAAAGAAACACACTCACGCGTCGTCTTGCTATGTTTATGTGTTTCTATTTATGTATGTATGCGAGCAGCGTATTTAATGAATCAACAACAAAAACTGGGCGCAGCGTTTGCTGTTTTTGCCCATAAGTTGCTGTCGGCTTTTTTTGGGTGATCTCCGTGCACACACTTGCAAATTCCAACACATACAGACACACACATGAACTCACGGTCTCTGCTCTTTTAAATTGGGCCACTTGTAATTTTCACTCATCAATTGCAATACATATGCCGGCTCGGGACGTTAGCAGTTTCTTAACTTCTGCTGTTATATTGCAGCTGCTTGCATTTATTGATCTGCATTTGATTATAAAAATCAGAAATATTCAATGCGCGTATCCATGTGGCCAGGTACTTGATGCTTGTGTGGCCAGGTATCGCGAACAAATAACAGGGCTGTTCCACAAATATCGCAAAGTAGTTTTGCGATGAACAAGTAAATATCGATATATCGCTCAGCGCGTGCAGCTGTCCCCAAAAACAGTGTTGTTCTTTTCTGCACAACAAAAATTTCCAAATAAATAAAAACATTTAGCTGTTGTGTAAAAAAATAAATAAATGAACGACGTTGAGTTAATCAGATTAGTTGAAATCTACCCCATACTTTATGACAAGGACTGTGCGCGCAGTGCCAAGAATGCTGCCAACAAAGACGCAGCATGGAAAACAATTTCAATGAAACTGAACGCCAGCGAGCGCGCTTGCATTACCCGTTGGAAGAGTATACGGGATCGGTTTGGCAAGGAGTTTCGGCGCTTTCAGGAGGATCCAGACAGTCCCACATACTGGGACATGTTTCCCCATCTGCTCTTCCTCAAGGATCACTACAAACATGGCCTCGTAAAGCACGAGAGTCTTGACGGCATGAAATTTATGCCAAGTCGGCGGAAACCGCGTTCCATTCGTCTCGAAGATCGCGACAAGCGACCAAGAGAGGAGGAGTTCGAAGACGAACCCGAAGATATTGAGCTATGTCAACAGCTAATCGAGCTTGTTAAACAGCATACGGTGCTCTACGATCGTCACGAAATTCGCAACTCCAAGAATCTGTCGGCTAAAAATGAAGCGTGGCGCGCAATCTCTGAAAGTTTGAACGTATCTGGTAAGCTAACAAGGGAAATGTTGAATTAGCTTTTTATGGTTTCAATTTTATATTGCAGAACAACTGATCTATAATCGCTGGAAAAAGCTACGCGATCGTTTTGCACGCGAATATCGCAATCATCAGATCAATCAGGCAGCGCCTATTACCTGGAGATACTTCAATGATCTGCTTTTTCTGGGCAGGCATTTTCGCAAAGGAGTTCCCTTGATAATTGCAAACATCAAGAAACGTGGTCGTCCACCCAAAGCGAATCGATGTCCAGCGGGGAACACTGTGACCAGCTTAAGCACTGCCACAGATGATCAGATTTATTCGCCCTATAGTACAGAGAACGAGGCTGATGAGATCGAGGATGAGATTCAGTATGAGGATCAGGAGGATTTTGATGATTATGTACAAATGGAAATGCCAATTGAAGAGCAGGAGGAATCAGAATCTCTGGAGCAACAACAGCTGCTACACGTGAGCACCACAGTAATGGAATCCGAAATGGAAAACTCAACAACAAATTCATCAGCCTTAATCGAAAGTGTGATAGAAGAGGATGATACAAGTGCAACAAGTGCTGAGAAATTAATGAGCACTGTTATTTCGAATATAGAAACTGCGTTGCAACAGTCTAAGGATTGCTTACAGGTGCTGCAGCTGGTTGCTAGCACGCCGCCACATATCACAGAAAAAACAAATAACGGCGGGCTCTTAAGCAAAGTTCAAATGCTGCTCGATAGTTTAAGTTCGGAGCAGAAAAAGCTAGCGGAACGTAAAATTTTACATTTCCTTTGCGAATGTCAAATTAAGACGCTGGATGGGCTGGAAATTGAGGATGTGGCGCCTTGTCACATATTAAACTAAGTATGAAAACGCTAACATAATGTGTTCAAAGTGTACTTTTAAGCTACAAAGTTGTATTTGCTGGAATTAAAGGCTGCGATATATTGATAACAAAGTGCGTTTCTTAAAAAAAAACTTTATGTGTAAGCTGACAGATGGCGCACTTGTGTGTTCGCAATTGTGAATGGCTTCCGCTAGTTCTTCCTCAACCCAATAGGTGTCAAACGTATTCCATTTTAAACAGCCCGTTACGCACGGATACAGAACAAATATCAAGAACATAATAAGAGCTAATACCTATCGCATCAATTATTACAATTAATAACCCATACGCACACACACACACACACATGTGTTCATGAACTATAAACAAATTTCTGGCATGCATTAAATGTTGTCTGTGTAAATACGAAATGGATTTTTACTTCTAATACTAGTTGCCATGTTTATTTCACACAGTGCAGTTGTTTTTGGGCCCTGTTGGCTGTGCGTCAAAGAGCCGCCAAACATAAAGTATTATTAAAATAATAAACTTTGGCGCACCAAAGCACTTTTTAAGTGTCTGTTTAAGGCGCTCGTGTGTGTGTGTGTGTGTTTTAGTCAACGTGTGTGTGTGTGCTGCGGGCGCCTTTTGTTTCAGCGTGTCATAAACTAATTTTATACATATAAACGGCGTCGGCATCGTTTGAAGTTACGCGGATTTGTATCGCGGGATTTGTTATGGAATGTGCACAATGGTGATTCCTTAAACACAGACGCACATACATATGTACGTACGCGTATGTGTGAGGGAGAAGGAGAACGCGCGCGCGCCTCGTTCTTGTGACACCTGCAGCTCTCATGGATAACGTGCCATTGTTTGGGAATGGTAAATATTATAGCGCTGCCATTAGCGCTGTCAACGTTGACGTCGCAGTTACTGTTGGCGTCGCCGTAATAGTTTTACGATGCGACGTTGATGGAGCACTGTAGCTTTTGACGACTGCCGTTACTTCCTCACTAGTGTTGAGCGCGTGTCGTGACACGAATAAAGTTTAGAAATATTGTCTTGTAGTAAAGCAGCGGTCGGGGAACCCTAAATGGGGTAAAAATGAAATGTTTGGGGGTAAAAATGAAACTTTTTTTAGTAAAAAGTATATATTTTTAATTTGCTATTCTATTATTGTTTTTGTTTGGTTTTGCTCTTCGCCATGGGGTAATGTCAACTTAACTTATTAAAAAAGTAACCCGATCGGTGTAGTAAAGGATCGAAATAAGTTAACTTTTGTTTGCAAAAAGCTTTTCTACCATACTTGTGTAGTTAAATGAAATGTATCCGTCTTATGATATTTACACTTTGGTTGTGTTTCACGCGCGCATCTCCACTCCGCAAGAACTCTCATTTAACAAAATTTACGCTCTTTTATTTGTTTGCTGAGCATTGTTACAGTTATTTATTTGCGTACATCTGTCTTGCGCTTAAAGTGCTTTGGACTTGAAGCTTAAATGTAAATGTTTTGCACATTTAAAGTTCACATAACCTATGACATGTAACTGCGTTTGTGTGTGTGTGACAACTAAATACTTTGCTTGCAGATGAATCATTTGTTGTCTGTCAGTGGCATATCATTGGAGGCCAGCGGGCTCATCAATCACTGTCCGTTTTACTTGTGTACTCTTTGACTCTCTCTCTCTCTTTCTCTCTCTCTGTGTCTCGTTCTGTCTGTCTTGCCAACGTGTCAACCCTAACCTATCGCACGCTGCTTAAGTTCTATTTACGTTTCTGGCACTTGCGAATAGTCTATGCGCGAAATTTTGTGTAATTGCCAATTGCCACGGATTTACTCAATTGCCGAAGTGGCGCGACAGCCAAAAAAAGCGCACACACACAACCACAACAACAACAGCAGCAAAACTAAATTATGCAGCAATGTGTGCCAAATTAATTGTGATACACATGTGTTTGTTTGTATGTATGTATGTATAGTGTGGTTTACAGTTATTTTAGAGCTTTTGAGTAAGAGAGTTTATTAAAACTAGCTGTACACTCTATTTTGTGGAGATTTATTTAATGGCATTTACTAGTTAATGTATTACTTGCTTTTAGCACTGCGCAATAAGCAGATTAAAATATTATTTATACATATTTGTTATTTGCTAAACGCATTTACATAATTATATACACATTTATATCCAAACATAAACAAATGTACGATGCTTTTGCATTGTGTGGCGCTTTTGACTTGTCTAAACATTTGCCATGTCTATCACTCTCTCTGTCTTACACTCTATATGTTTGTTTATGTGTGTGTATGTAAATTACCACATTGTTTTTGGTATGTATGTGTGTTTGCAAGCTATGCATTTCATTAAAGGTACAAATGTATGTACGTTTGTGTGTATGTATATTGTAAAGTGAAATTTGGTGCGAAGCCAGAGCAGAAATCAGCTGCTGTTATGGTATGGTTAAGAGTAGAGTTTCCTTCCACCCTTTCCACATCTTTCTTTACAAATATATATTCAAATCAATGAAATTCTAACGTCACGTGTCCCGTGGTGTTTGTGCAACGTATGCAAAAGGTTGGCAAACCCCACTCCCCCTTCCCACTTACTTTTTGTTAGGCTTGGTGCAGTGCAGCAACATTTTGTTTTATAGCCAATGCCAATTTGTTGCCATTGTTGCAACAACGTTTGAGGACACGATTTTACATATTCACACACACACACTCGTCTTGTTTGCATTCAATTTGCAATAAAAAACGCAGCAAAAAATCGAACCGCAAAAAAAATCGAAGCATAATCGGACTTTGGCGTTGCAAGACGAAATCTGCTGTAGTATATATATATATATATATATATATATAACTATATGTCCAGCCACTCAGTGGCAACCACAACCCCCCTCCCCCCTCTTCCATTCACCCTCCGTGTCCCTTGGTGCTTTGAACTTTGGCGCCATGTTGCTGACCAGGTCATAAATTTTCTGCTTTGTTCTCTTTCGCTTTCAGTTCAAAAGTTCAGCAATGACCTACAAAAGCGTTTTTCTTCGAAATTTACGACTTTAGTAGCACCCCAAATGAAGACAAAGTGCAATGCGGGGGAGCGTGGGGGGGTTGGAAGAGAGGAGAGAGAGAGAGAGGCGAGAATATTGTTGTTAAAGGTGTCGCATATATAAATCTGGCTGCAAGCAGAATGGCAATATAAATGGCGTCAAGTTGCAAACTGTTTAATTGCACGACAATGCAATTACAGTGCACTGAGAGAAATAGTACAGTGCAAGCAAATTTTGAAACTTAATAGCTTATTAATACTAAGATTTAAGGATTTAAGTTCTAAATCCAATTTTTTTTGGTTTTTTTTTCATTTTGGATAATATTTTTATATATAATTTTTTTTCGCCTACATTATCTTACTTTCAAAGAATTTTTCTCACTGCTTTTCAAGTTACTCAAAGTGCATTCGGCATAAATTAACTAACAAGAGCTCATAATAGGCGGGTTACGGTGGCCACTTTGCGTATGCGTAATGTGTCGGGCAACAAACGTTTTGCTAATCATCACCCCAGTCAGTTAGCATCATCACAACCAGCGCGAAAGGCGTCAATGTCTGACACACAAGAGGCGAAGGCATTCACACGGCGTTCACACACACACACACACACACACACATGCACACATACGCATACTTTTACACCGATAATGATGCGAGAACAACAGCTATAAATAAATAATAAAAAAATATATATAAACCTATCGAATATGCCTGGGTCGCTCAAAAAGTTAATATGCAGCAATTAGCAATTATATATATATATAAAAAATAATAATTAAATATTTTTGGGTTGTAAAAAAGGTATGAAAAAAATTATGTTTGTAATTTTAGAAATCAAAAGAATAGCTTAAAAAGTTTCGAAGATTCTTAAAATATTCCTAGAAAGCATAAAGCTAAACCGATTTAATACTTAAAAGTTATTATGTTTTACATATTAGATTACTTAACTTCATAAGAAAATCCTTATATAAGTTATGACACAATCATTTCAAATTAGCTTTTTTTGTTTGTAGAAATGTCTTCAGGTTTTACTCGATTCTTTGGGTTAATACTTAATATGTGAAGGGTGTTACGAAAAGATAGTAAAAAGAATATGTTTTAAGGGATTGTGATTTGAGAAAGTTTTAAATCTTTTGTTTACCAAACTTTTTAAACGTAGTAAGCAATATATTAAAAAATGTACTTTGTAAAACTTGACCCTAAAAAGTATGTTTATTGCTTTTGCATAAAGTTTTCAAGCAGCCCACATTTTATGTATGTATGTTAATATATAAATACATAAGTACATTGAATTGTGCGCCTTACACGGGTTAACAGTTCTTCTGTGTGCGTGTGTGTGTGTGTGTGTGTGTATTTGCCATGCCTGCTGCGAGTTTAACGATTCGCAATTACTTTGCTATTTTGGCAATGTATTATTCTCCATCTTACTCACTCTCTCTCTCTCTCTCTCTCTCTTGATGTTGTTGACGACGCGGCGTCTGCTTTAGTGTCTGCTGCGTCTGCGTTTGTGTCTGGTTCACAGCCACTCCCCACTTTACCTCTTCTCCCCCCTTACCCTGTTTCTAGCGCTGATTCAGCTGCCATTGAAAAAGCAAAGAATAAGAAAACTGAATCCAGAGTGTGGCGAGGCATTTCATACACATATATATATATATATATATATATATATTTATATATATGTATGTATGGAGAGCAAATTATCGTGCACCGAAAACTATTCGAAAAACGAAGCACATTTTTTTTTAATGGCTACTGTCAGCTGGCATATATCATGATTACTTATTGCTCTATTGCGCACATTACTCATACGTAGCGTGGCACTCAAAAAAAAAAAAACAACAAAAGGCGTTAAACATACAGCAAATTAACAACAAATTGTTGTTTTTTTTTTTATTGATTGGAATATTTTATTTGAGTTCCTTAAGTACGCACATTATGTTAAACATTATAAATTCCATTAAACGGGGAAAACATTTTCAAAATTGTTTAATATTTATTTATAAATAACTTCGGTCGACCTGTTTTGCCATTTGTGAGGCACTCGAAAATGTATTTAATCTCATTGCGAATAGACTTTTATTTTTAATGTATATTTATTTTTTTTTTTGTGTGTATTTGAATATGTTGGCATCTGGACAGTTGGCCATTAAATAAAGCCAGTCCTCTCGTCCAACTGTTTTTGGCTACTTTATTTTTTACCCTGTAAACTAGAATTCTGGCATAAGGGGTGTAATGAAGAGGAAAGGGAAGATTTTGACATATTTTTTCAGTGTTATTATACCCTGATCCCATTAAAAATGGGAAAAAGGGTATAATGGTCTTGTGCAAAAGTATGTAACACGCAGAAGGAAGCATCTCCGACCCCATAAAGTATATATATTCTTGATCAGCATCAACAGTCGAGTCGATATATTGAGAAACACCGAAAATATGGAACTTTGAAGTTGAGCATGCAGTATGCGCGTACACACACACACACACACTCACACTTGCCAGCACTTACTGTACGTGTAAAGTATAAAGTTCAGGGTATCGTTTAGTCGGGATTTCTCGGCTAGCGCATTCTTACTTGTTGAAAATAATTTGATCTATTTAGCTGTTCAAAATAATGCAAAACATTTGAATCAAACTATTTTCTTTCAGTTCACAGGATATCTCGCCTTTCTATCATTTTGCCATTGAATTTGTTTTCAGCTAATGTTGAAAATGCGCAAATGCGCATCGTGTTTCATGTTTTAGTGGTTACATTCAGTTTCATTAGTGTTAATTTTCGATTTTTTGGACATGTTGTACATTTGTTAGTTGATCGAAAACATTTGGTTTCGATTTGCGTTCATAATTAACATTTGACATACACAAACAAATATAAATAACTTATTGCTTATTGCTTTTGGCAACTGTATATGTGTAAATCGCTTTTAAGCATAATTGATATTTGCATTTGTCAAATTGTTTGATTTAATGAAAGATATTGATTGCAAATTTTGTTAAGCGGATTTTTGTTTTGTCTTTGTTGAAGTTTATTTATTTTGCCAACTTTTGCAATTTTCAATCGGGTCAGATAAGCGCATTAAAAAAACAAAAACAAAAACAAAAACAAAACATGGGTCAACCAACTAATAATCCCAACAATAGCATTTGACATAAACATAAAAAAGACAAAAGATATAATAAATATCTTTTGTTCAAGGCAAAAGTTTGCTTTACTGCGGATTGAGAGACATAAAGCTCTAATGCTTTTGTCTAATATATTGAAATGAAAATATGCAAAACAATTGTGCATTATTGTTGTTTGACATGTGAAATATTATAGAACATTGTATACATTAAAATTCTTTATTTTTGTATACATTAAACAAATGAACAAAAACTTTCTTTCTTTCAAGATTTATTACACTTGCAGAATTATTTATCGTCTTCAAAGTGTTTGCAGAGACAACTTTAAACTTTTAAATATTTATAAAAGTATAAATTTATGCTCACTCTGAAATATTGTTGTCCTTGCGCCTCTTTATTTCATCCTTCCTTTTGGTTTCGCATAAAAATATATAAAATAAATAAATACGGAGAAAAAAAAAATATGTGTAAAATGTTGCGGACGATAAACGCCAAGCAGCGATGCGACAGCAGCAAATTAGTGTTACACACACACACACACACACATATATATATATATATATATACACACACACACAAACATACACACTTACATTTGTATATGCATATACATTTCAACCGCATTTTGCTTTTCCCCACAAAAGTTGGCAACAAATTTGCGCCCGCCGCTTCTCGAGTGGCCTTTTTTCCCTACCTCTCTCTATCTCTCTCTCACTTCACTTCTCTGGTCGAGCATTTCTCAAGTGCGGCTTGCACTCGACAATTTTGATTTTGGCGCTGGGCGTTCATTGAATATTTTCTCGCTTTTTTTTTTGTTTTTCGTTCTTCCTTTCAGCTAAGTTTATAATTTTTTTCTTTATATTTTTGCCATAACTGTATGTTGTGTTTGTTTTTATGTGTGTGTGTGTACCCATGCAAACTATAATATATTCAATAATAGTATCTTGCCTTGACCAAGACGGCATATGCCAAGTGCTACAAAGTTTTTGTTCTCGTTGTTGCTAAGAGTTATAACACTTAAGATGGATAATAATTTATGGTTGGGGTCTGGTGTTAATGACATTTGGACGCAGAACCTTAAATATAGTTGGGCTTTTTGGTAAAACTTGAAAATGCGAATGTAACAGAAAGTATAAAAGAAACTTTTTGATTTATAGTTTTAAAGTAAATAAACTCAAATGACTAAAGTATATATTTTACACTTTTTCAGTTGGAATCTATTGAAATTATTATTAGTTATGTTTTTAGATCCTTATCAGATACTTGTAATATTTAAAAGATTTTTTAAAATTATTTTACTTGTTTATTTATTATTATTTGTTTTACTTCCTGTTTTCATTATTGATAGAAGAAGTTTATTCCCCACTGAACAACTAACTTTTGTTTATGCTTATTTTAAGAAATTTTCTTTTAGTATTTAATAAGCAGGCGATCATTATTTTGATCATGAGCATCATCACACAAATGATCACACAGACGCTAGCCATGATATATGTTTATGATTGTTTAATGAGCAATATTTCTTTTGGTTCGTTCGTTTAATCTTTTTTGTTGATTTGTAGCTTTCAATATTTAAAATAAAATTATTATTCTTATGGTTTTTCGCTGTGCGTCAAGTAATCGAATTTGTTGGCTGCCAACGCGTCGTATACGCAATATGCGCCATTAATTTACAAGTAATTAAAAAACACATACAATATATCTTATATATATATATATATATATATGTGTGTAATGACAACAGCATATAATTTGTTGCTGCAGTTTTAGTTTAGCAATTTGGCTTTGCCAACAATTTAAACACAAACAAAAATCATTCGAGCAAAAGTCAAAATACAAATAGACCAAAAATTCAATGAGAGCTAAAGAAAATGACAACAGCTAGGCGAATATGAGATATCCTTTCAATATGCACTTTAAAGTCAAAGAAAGATTTTTAAATCGGTTTTTGTAATCGGATTTGATTATAAGTTAGAAATTGTTTCTATCCCACTTAAGTTGAAAGTAGCTAGAAGATTGGGAAGACTTTCTTCAATGCATTACACACTTTACAACAAAGTTAGACTACCCTGCCACACAACAACAACAACAACAAGAACGTGAAGAAGAAGAAGAAGAAGCATTCGTCGCAGTGTCAATTGCGTCATGCTGCAATTTCAGCTGGCAAAAACTGTGCCAAGTTTTCAAACATAAATAAAAGTTATATAAAAATCACAACAACAACACACATACTCACAAGCAAACATTTGTCATATATATAGCCCATATATACTATCTCTAGAGTCATGTATATCAGCTACATGAATTAAAGCAATGAATATAATTTTCACAAAATAGGTTTAAAAATAATCATTCAATTTAATATCAATTTAAAAAGTGAAAAGTGCCAAACGGGTTGCTAGCTACTGCGGTAAGGGTGGCGAGACGCGTGGGGGTGTTGGCTACTTAATTTCAAATGTGCTCTCAAGCATTTGGCAGTAATTGCTCGAGAGAGAGAGAGAGAGATAGAGAGAAAAATGTCATAATTAGCGCCAATGACAAAGTCAACTGAACGACAAGAAAGAAATTTAAAAATAAAAAGGAAAACCCCAAAACAAGCAAAACAATAGAAATGACAAACTCGGAACTTAAACAGAAAAGAAAACAAAACAAAGTAGAAATGAAGTCGGTTAAAGATAATGATTGCTTGAGGGAGTACGAATGATGAATGCACTTTAAATAGGGGCAATTCTTTAGAGAAAGCTTAAGAAATTATGCGAAAAATGTTTAGCCTGAGTTTAGTTAAGAAAGCTAAGGTCAAGCTCAAAGGAACTTGGTTAAGAAAGTTAAGGTCAAAGGTTTTTGTTTATGTTCTCACTTCAACTTACTTCAAGATATTGTTTTGAGAAGAACTTACTTGAAGTAAGTTGAAGTGAGAACATAAACATAAGCATAATACTACTAAATCAAGTTTATACAATTTTGAGCACTCATCACACACTTCAAGTGTTGCTAATACCCACTCGAGAAAGGGCATTAAAAAACCACTTAAAAGCAAACTTTTCAATTGTCGCCTTTCTTGTTGTGAGCTCAGCTCCTCCCTCTCTCTTTCTTTCTCACTCCGCTCTTTCTTCTCACTCTGTAGCTCGCAGTTTATAGCAAAATGGCTACTTTGGCTGACTGACTTCAGTAGTTCATTTCGTTTAGTTCCTTCCTTACCCCTCTCCTACATTGTTGTTAAAGGAAGGGGTAGGGGAAGGCGAAGGCAGCATTGCGCCATTGAGCTTTAGCACCCTGCTGTGTGTTAATTACCTCGTCGCTCGTCAACGGCCAGCGACCAGCAAGCAGCAAGCAGCTAGCAGCGGAAGTGCATCAGCGAGGACAACGACAAACGACAAACGACAAACAAAGACAACAAGAACAACAACAACCACAACACAGTGACAACGACACAGGGACAACAACAACTTTGGCACATGGCACATTATTTTTATTATTAATAATTATTTCGCATGCAAAGACAGAAACAGAAAGAGACGATCAGAGAGAGTGAGAGAGAGAGAGAGAGAGACGGGTGTAATTGAGGGTGCCAGCGAAAAAGAGATAGCAACAGCGACAACGACACTGGCATGCATCACTTTTACATGTTTCCACTGAGAGAAAATTATGTTAGAACAGTGAAGTTCTTAAAAGCACATTTTTGTTTCTAGGCAAACGGAGATTAAACATTTTTCTTGTGATTTAAAGTTATTTGTTGTACAAAAAAACTAAAATAAAAATATTTTTATTTAAACGCAATTAATTATATTGATTGTATATAACAAAAAAAACTATTTTTTTCTTATCAAAATATTTTTGAACACATTGGAATTGGAAAACATACTAAATTCCTTGATTTTTTGCTTTTAAAAATGAGTTTTTCATTAAACAAATTTATATAGTTCGAACCAAGGTCATTCTATAAGAATTTGGTACATTTTTAACCGGTTTGCATCTTTATTTTGTTGACAAAATCAAATTTTCTTTATTTTCTAGCAATTTTCCTTATCCCATCCACTATTCTTCAAGTGTGCTTTCAGCTTATTCCCACCGACGGATGTTGTTCGCCACTTGGTTGCGATTTCTTCCTCTCCCCCTTTCTCTCTTTCTCACAGTGTATTTTGTATCCGGATCTCTGGTGTGCGGTGCGGTTTGGGGTGCGGTTTTTACATTCATGTCCGGGGCATTGAACAACAACAACAAGAAGAATTGACAATGTTGACGCAAATCGAATCTGCCAACTGCTCGGCCAGTTTGTTGCTCCTCCTGACTTGTGGTATCACCATTTCATTTCAATGTGTTGTTGCCATCTACCTTTTCCTCATGCAGGAAGAGCATATAACCTTTTTTTTTTTTTTTGTTGGCTTCTGTGTTGTGTATTTGAATATTTTAGGTTTTTAGCCAACTCGTTGTTAATTTTAATAAGCCTTGTGCAGGTGCATCAACATCAGCAGCAGCAGCAGCAGCAGCAGCCGCAAGCAAATGGGGCATGCATTATTTGGTGCCACACACATACACACAAACATACTTATACATAATTGCGGGTTTCACAAAAATAGACAAACATTTTCAAAACAAAACCCAATAGAAGAATATGTATATATATATATATAAACATTTGTTGGCTATCATGCGCAAGAATTTGTCCTTCTGCATTTTTGGGTTATATACAAATTTTGCTTGTGCCCTTGAAATAAAATATTATATAATCGAAAATAAAATTTAAAATGAGATAAAATAGTATTTAATATTTGTTTTTAGAAACTTTTTTTAGGTATTTTGTTATATTATTTATTTTTTTTATACTTATGTCGAAAAAAATGATTCATTTCCGTGAAAAAGGCTTTTAATGGGATAAAACTTTACTAAATGTTTTTTTTTAGAATTTTTTTCAAGTATTTTATGATATTTATAATAATTTTTTTTTTAATTTAATTTTAGTAAAAGTTATTTTTGTGTTTCATGTTATTATTAGTTCTGTGTGTGGATTTAATTTAATACATTTTCTATTTTTCTTCTCTTTTTGAAACTTTTTCATATATTTTATGATATTTTTAACAACTTTTTTTATGTATTTAAGTTAAATATAAGTGTGTGTGGATTTAATTTAATAAATTTCTATTTTTCCTATAAACTATATACAATTCAAAAAGTTTGCTATTTTGTCATTTTCAAAGCTTTTAATCTCACATTTCCAACAAAGTCAGTTCAAGTTCAAGTATCAAGGCTTGATAACTGCTACTTAAAGCTGTAAATTTGTTTGTGGTTTTGTTTTTGAGCTAGCTTTGATTCTGGTAAAACCTTTCGTTTAAGATCCAATTAAAATTGGCAAAATCTTGCTTTTTGATTGCATTACTTGGAAATCCAATTTGAACTAATAAAAGCTAAGGCCTAAAGTTAGTGCGGTTCGATTAAAAGGATTCCTGGAACTTTGGAATGGCTCGTTAATATTTCTTGGAATTAATATTTGAACTTTTCTGCAATGTTGTAGAAATGTTCACTTTGTACAGTTCTAAGAATTTTGCCCATTTGAACAGCTGTAAAGCAAATTTAGTTATCCTTAAATTATATAGAAGGTTAAACTTTCCCTTTTTCCCCCTCCAACCTCCAGCTGTCATTCAATTTAACACTCTTTTGATATTACTTAATTTCGCATTGAAAAAAGAAACTCGTTTTCATTGAAAATCAAATATTACTTTTTATCCAGCCCTTTTTTTGTGTGCTTGGTTGGCTGTCTGCTGCTTTTTTTGTTGCATGCGGCATGCCCCCAATGTCAAAGGTTCTCTCCCTCTCTATCGACGCCGCATTAATCTCAAGAAATAATTCAAATATTCGAGGCAAGCTTAAAGTTTACAGATTGCTGGCTCAACTTTAACCCACTGTACGATTGCCGACGGGCCAATAACTTAAAAAAACATAAAAGTAGGGAACAAAAAAACTGATGAACGAAAAGTTATCCTGCATAACAAAGAGAAAAACATTATGAGAAACTTTATTTAAAGTTTAACTTGGGTTTATTAGAGTTAGTCTTTAAGACTGTTCGCCTTGTTCGAAGTATGAAAATAAAATATTTGCAGATTTTCAATTATGATTCTTTGGGTGGTCTACTCTGATAAAGTTTCTTGGTTCTTAAG
The DNA here is from genome assembly GCA_035044605.1 of Scaptomyza cyrtandrae. Lineage (NCBI taxonomy): Eukaryota > Metazoa > Arthropoda > Insecta > Diptera > Drosophilidae > Scaptomyza > Scaptomyza cyrtandrae. The sequence goes on along the minus strand of JAWNNS010000650.1, from coordinate 1,254,316 downwards.
ATTATTTGAAGAGTATTATTTTTAAGAGTGTTTTCTTATATAGGAATTTGATCAGTTAACTTCCTGGCAGGATTATTTTATACCTCTTAAAGTATATTCTTTTCAAATTAACATTTCTGATTGAAGCTCTTAAGTTTTGAGTTATTCCTTATCGTTTTTAGTGCTGGGTATTTCCTATCAAATTGAGCCAACTCAATGTTGGCATTATCCCTAATTCCTTGCTCGCTCTCCCTCTCTTGCTTTGCCTGTCAAGCCGCCTATCTTTGTCCCCCTCTCTCCCACTTTGCCCCTTCTGCTCCTTTGTCGGCTGCTGTCTGACAAGTCTCAATGTTTTGATTTAGACAACCTTATCGACCAACATTTTTGTATGCGTCCCTTTTTATTATAAAGCGTATATTTTTTTCTTTCCAATTGCTGCTCTGCTTTCGACGTTAGATGTTTTCGCTGTGCTGAGTGAGGGGTGACGAAGGGATAGGGGTAGCTGTTGGGGGTTAAGGGTTGGGGTTTGGGAGATATATGGCTTACAATACGAAAAACCGCAGAAATGCCGTTTGGCTTGGTTTTAGGTTTCTGAGGTTTTAACAATGTGACAAGCCAAACACAACAACAATAACACACACACACACAAACACACACTCATACGACTGTGTACAGTTCCAGTTACAGTTTTTACTGCTGCTTTTTCTTTTTAACCAATTTTCATTGCTGTGAAAAAGTAACAAGAAAAAAATAGAGAAAAAATAAATAAAAAAAAACTTACACTTACGTTTGTATGTGTCTATGTGTGTGTGTGTGTGTGTGTGTGTGTGTGGCGTATTAATAAGTATAAATAAATACAAACGTAAAAGACGCGACAACAACAAAAACAACAAAGTTGCGCTAAAAGAAAACTTTGTCCGCATTCTTTTCGCCCTTTCAAGTAAACCACCTTGCCATCCCAATCAACCCCCCCTTTCCTAGCCGTTTCCCAGCCGTTTTGTCTGCTTGGGAAAGCACCCACTCCGCCTTCTCCTTTCCCCTTCACTCTTCCAATGTCGTTTCCGCTTCTTGCTTCTTCTTCTTGTTCTTCCTTATGGCATTTTATTGTTTTTCGCCCACAAACGTTTCACCTCTTTTTTTTTATGAATGAAATTCTTTTATTTTTTTTAGCTAGCGGCAAACAACAACAGCAGCAAACAGCAACAACAAAAGCAATAACAAGAGCAATTGAAAGGCAAACATTTTGGCTGAGCGTTAAATGTGCAAATGGAATAATCATTTAATGGCAACAAGAAGACAACAACAACAAAAAAAACAACAACAACAACAACAAACCCATTGAGCAAACGTGGCCAATGCCAATTTGTAGCCAACAAAACGTCAATTTGTTAGCACAAAAAAAAGTTTCTTCTCTTATTATTTTTGTTTCTTGCTTTCTCAGTTTTGCCAGTCAGATAGCGTTGCGATAAATGTTGCAGATCGCTTGAGTTCAACTTTTTAAAGCGGTTTTCAAAACAGGCAATCCTTGAGATTCGTCCAGTAAAATCTCAGAAATTATAGATCTATTATTATTTATTATATCTAGGTGTAGAAAACGGTTGAAACTTTGAAATCGGCTAAGTTCTAAGCAAGTTTTGGAATTTTGAAGTCGTTAAAGTTGTTTTTGAGATACTTAATAAAGTATATTCATTTTATTTTTTTATAGTTTATAGCTTATCATAGGTAAACATTTTTGTACATATATTTTTTTTGTTATATTTTATATCCTTCAAGCATTTTTTGGAGAACTTCAAATGTTTTCTTAAGTTATTTCTTACTTTTTGTGGCTTTTTCTTTAAGTGTACATTTTAATGTTAGAAGTTTTTATTGATATTTTGAATTACTTACTTACTTACTCTTTTCTTTAATTTTTTAATAATAAAAACTAAATATTTATATATTTTTTATTATATTTTATAATATTAACACCATTTTTGAAGCACTTTAAATCTTTTCTTAAGTATTTCCAACTTTTTGTGCATTTTTCTTCCAGTGTACGTTTTAAGACAACTCTTAAAACTTAATTAAAATGAAAACTTATCTCCTTCTCTTCTCTTCAATTTTATTTTCAATTCAATGCAAAATCTTCGAGCCCTTTTTTAATGCAACCCAAAATTGGCTTTTAAAAAAGAACCGCAGTTAAAATACTGACTGGCTCAACAACAACAACAACAACAACTCTGTTCTGTAATGGTATTCGACTTGTCTTCTTCTTCTTTATATCATTTCTGTTCCTTGTGTTTTTCATTGTGGTCACATTTAATTTTCGTTATGCTCAAATAGCAGCCGAAGCTTTTGTCTTAATTTCTAGTGATAAGCCCAAGCGTCGCTGTCGCTTTCGTTCCCTCTCTCTCTCTCTCTCTCTCTCTTCCTCGCACTCGCCTTTGAACAAACGATTCGCCGGCATTTCACACACGCTTGCATTCCAACATGTTCGAATCGAACATGTTGCAAGCGTGCTTCATTTGCTCGCCCTCTGGTTGGTTGGCAGCCGATTTTGGTGATTTTTAGTATGCTGTCGTCGCTCATACGCAACGTAGACCGCGGCTAAAAACATTTACTCAGTGTGTGTTTAACAGCTAGTTCAGTTCGTTATAGACGCTGGCCGCGTGCGCCTCGTATCGCAACGTCACGTCTGTCTACAGTGTGTGTGTGCGTGTGTCGAGTGTTTCTTTTTTTCGAAAATGTTCACGAAAAATGCTAAATTGCCACTTGGGCATATTTTAAAACATATATTTTGTAATTGAAAAAAAAATGTATATATATATAAATTATAATGCAAATAATTAAACGCATTAAATAAGCATAAAAACAGGCTGAGGCCAAACCAATAACCAACAACAAAAACATATCGCACAGCAGACGAGAATTTAAAATTGTTTATTGAGATTTTTTTTTCGAAATGGTAAGCATTAAAAATTTATGTTGCAGTTTTTACTATACTGTAGTATTGATAAAAATTGTGCGCTATCTGAACGCTTTAACTAAGTATTTCGAACTTAGTTGTAGCTTTTGTTGCTATCATAGCGCCTTTCTTAAACTTATCTAAATATTAGCGACTTTTCTTTGCATGTCAACGCAAATATTTGTTTGTTATTCTTGCTGGAGTGGGATAGAGGCAGAGGGAGGGTCAAGGGTCGGTCAGTTTGGGGTAGCCAAAAGTGGCGATACGAGCTGCCACTCAACTCTCTGCCACTTAGCTTACTGCAGTTGGACATCTGGCATTGTTTGCCCGTACTAGCCAAAAAGGTCAACTTGTATTTGTTCTTGTGTTTGTTAAGCTACAGCGAAAGAAAGAGAGGGAATGTCGAAATGTGCTTTAAATGTGAAGCAGTTTCAAATTGTAATTCAAACAAAGTTTATTGTCGTTGTTGGTTATGTTGCAACAAGGTGCAAGGAATGCCTAACTAACTAACTGTCTAAAAGTAACTTTAAAAATGTCATTGAAAATTCTTTATTTATTATCTTTACTTATTTAAATACAGCTAGAGATTTGTTGAGCAATTTTTAAGTGAAAGGTAACTTAAACGAAAGTTCATTCATAGTTTTAATATTTATTTTTATAATCTTTTACTTAAATATTTAATGTTTGAATTGTTTATCTTTTATTCTGTAACTGTAAAAATGTCACAGGAAACTGTTTACTTATTCTCTTTACTTATTTAAATAAGGGTTCAGATTTGTCGAGCAATGTTAACGTGCTTAAGAAAGTGGAGAAAACTTAAATGAGAGTTTATTTGTTATACTATATATATTGTGAACTCTTTTACTTACACATCTAATGTTTGATTTGTTTATCTTTTATTCAATTTTAATACCTTAATCACTTTTCTCAAGTTTAGTTTTGTTTAATACCAAAACTTCTTCGATATACTCTTTTACTGAAAAATCGAATATTTCAATGGAATAAAAATCACGGAATTGTTTATCTTTTGTTCCATTTTGAAACCCTAATCACTTCTCTCAAGTTTTGTTTTGTTTAAACTAAACTTAAAGTTTGCAAACTTTATTTATTTGCTTATCAACAATAAGCTACAGTATAACTGGAGACAAACTTTATAACAGCAGCTAACTTTTGTGGTCAAAACATATATATAGAGAAATTTCTAGATACTAATTGTTAAAATTTAGCTTCTGGCATAATTGCCTAGTTAGTTTTAAGTTAAGAACGAACTTGTAAGTTTTCTTTTCATATAACTAAAAATCGTTCAAGTAAAACAACTAAACCTATTATTTCCAAATGTTTTTTTCTTTTAACAATCTGTGAGAACACAAATGTCTACCTATTAAATATTAACGTGTACATTTAATATTTAATTATTGAGCTGTGTCATTTGTGCAGACAGCTGACTGTAAAAACACACACAGAAACAGAACAGGGAAAACAATTAAATTTTGCTGTCAACATATTAATGAATGTGAGAACTTTAACGGGTTGCGAAGCGAACTTTATTTTAAAATGAAGATTGGCAAATGCATTATTCAAATGTGTTATGCTTGGCTGCATTCGAAACTTTCAACTGAATATTTGAAACGTTTTTCCGATTGCTTTTTTCTAATGATTTGCTCTTTACAACAGTTTCGGTTCCAGTTTAGTTATTTCTTTCTATTTTTGGCTGCCTTTCAGCGTCTTTCAGCGTCTTTCTGCTTATTTATTTAATTCGCAAATAAAGTTTTTAGTTAGCGTTTAATTTATTTAACTGCACATCGCGTCGCTTTTTTTTGTGTATATTTTTTTTGGCTGCCTGCAGCGCTTTGGCGCAGTTTTATGACCAAATTAAATTTAAATGTCGCTTTAAATTTATTTTCATATCTGTTTTTACTGTTTTTGGAAAGGGAACAGCTATGTTGCAAGGGAGATGCTTTCAGTCTTTAAGTCTCTTAAAGTGTTGAAGGAAATTTTCGAAAAAACTTCTTTCTTTTCAAAGTTATCTTAAGCGATGACTAGAAAAGGATTTGGTAAATGATTTGCTCTTTACATTCTTTTTATGCATATTGGAAGCTCAATTTATTGCCAACATTGTATTTTACCTTTTGACTTTAGTTATTTTGATGCTTAAACATTATTATAGTCGGGTTTCATCTAAAACCTTTCAGTTGGTTTTGCTTGAAAGGGTTTCAAACAGGCATAGAAACATTAACATTTATAATATTTGTAGGATAAGTGGAATATAAATATTAAATATATTAATATTATTATATTAAATATAAAGTTAAGAGAAAGTTTTTTATTGCATTTTCTTCTGAAACTTTATTAAAAGTTTTCGCGTTTCCGCTGCGAAGTAAACTTAAATTAAGCTTATTGAAAAGTTATATATCTATTGATGAATATTGTTGTTGTTGCGACTTTGATTATGAACAATCAAATTGCTTAACTACCATCCTTCTTCCACCCCTCGCACCCCCACCTTCACCCTTACCTAAGCTCATTCTCTCATCTCTCTCTCTCTCTCTCTCTCTCTCTCTCTTTCTCGCTCTCTTAATGTGTAACAATTTGCAATGCACGTGTTTATCTCATTTATCTTTTATCTTTCTCTTTGATCCACTCAACTTTTTGCCACCTTCCCCCACAACCCCGCACCCCCCGCACACCCCTCATTTATAGCCTGTGCAAATAAATGGCACTAATGTCACACTGATGAGTATTAATTGAGTACAGCTTGCACAATCCGAAGCAGGCCTTCTTTCCTTCTTACCCCGATTTACACTCAAACTTATGGCTATAAATCTAGCAAACACCCCCGATTGAAATGCCAACGCCAAAACTCAAACACACAAAAACAAACACACACGTTCATAATACGAACATAAACTTGAATAAGCTACACAAATCGTACAAAAGTTGAGCCTTTGCCGATATTTCCAAGAACACTTAAAGAAATATTTGTTACGGAACTTGTTTAGCCAAAGGATCTCGAAAAGAAATGGTCAGAAAGTCATGGATAAAGTTGTATTGGTAAACTGACAGTTAAACTGCTAAACCAATTAAAATCTTTAATAAATGGGAAAAATCTTAAAAAATGTATTCTTATCCCTATAAAAATCATCTTCATAAGAATATTTACGGTCAAAGGCAGCTTTCCTGCTTTAACTAATAGCTTTCCTTTCTAAGGTATTAAATTCTTTAAGACTTTATTTAGTTTAAAAATCAGGTTATTTAAATATTTGCATAAAAAGTTTTCTTGCATTTATTTTCTCACAGTGCATAGGGCTGCGTGTGTGTTGCACGTTTTCAGTTTTGTGACTTTAGCATGCTGACCATATGTGCTTGTTTTGGCCATTGTCCTTTGTGCTGTTGCCTCAATTAAGCCTGAGCCAAATGTAGAGCTTCTTCTCACCTCTCTTTCTCGCTACCTCTCTCTCTTGCTCTCTCTCTATCTCTCTCTCTCTATCTCTCTCTCTGTGTATCTCGGTGTGGTTTTCAATTTTTGCGCTTTGCAACATTTTGTGAACATGTTGGTCGACTCAGCATTTTCTGTGCCCCCAAACCTCCTGTACCAAACAATTAGTGCAAGCGACACAATAACAACACACACACACACACACACGCACACATACTAACACACATTTGCATGTTTTGTTATCGTTTTGTGTGCGTGTCAGTCTCTGCCTCTGTATGTGTGTGTGTGTTTAAACAGTTGGCGTCAAAATTATAATTAAAACGTGCATCAAAGTCACAACACGACTGCACAGCATGTCACAATTTTTTGTTCTTGTTGTTAGTCTAGCTGTTGTTGTTGTTGTTGCATGGCGTTGTTTTTTGATTTATCGTGCCCAGCCACTTGACATTGTTGTCCTTGGGTAGCTTAATTGAATATTTATTGCCAAGTTTGCATAATGTGTGTACGACCGCCATTTATCTATCTATCTGAACTTTTGAGCTATGAGGCGGCGTATACGTAATATGCACTCACTGCAATCGCCAATATCAATATCACGTATACGACACAGTCAGCTAAACCAAAAGCAAAATGTGCAACACTTTCCACGCTCACACAAACACACACAATCGAAAATGCATTCGACTATTAAGTAGAGATAAGAAATAGCTACAAAAAATTCGAATGATTACAATAATAATAAAAGTTGCATGCTGGACATTTAATAATCAACTATTGTGAGTGTTTTTTTAATGCGTGGGCTGTGATTTTTTGAGGTGTAAAATGAAGTTGGTCCTAATAATAAAAAAAAATAATAAACATTTAGGAATAAAAAAAACCTTAAATAAACCCGTTTAATGGTTTTTTGTTGAAGGCGCACATTAAAAAAAAAATAAAAGTATTAAACATTTTAACGTATTGCTAAAATATTATTTTTTTCTTTTAATTAATAAAGTATTCAATGTGGAAAAAATATTATATTACATAAATATTAAATTTTTCTTTATAGTTATTTTTGTTGCAGATATATATTAAATCGAAATAAAAAAAAATTAACATGAAAGCTTAAAATTGTTAGCTTTTAATATTTTTTTAAGAATAAAAAAATGTAAAGTATATAAAAAAAAATATAAAATGACTTAAAAATATAATTCCAATTTCCAATTATTTTTGTTCAAGATGTATGCACAAAAAAACTAAATAGAACAGAAAAAATTTATAAAATTGAATTCAAAAATAATTTTTTTGGTAAATATCCTACCAACAATCGATCTTAATTAATGCCAGCCATCAATAGTCTTACTAATTGACAGCTTTGCAGCTGCAAGAGTATTTCACAGTCGCACATATATACATTCTGTATGCTTTCATTATAACTTTTGTTCTGTTGCAGTTACTACGATTTTGTGATAAGGCCAACATGAGTTGGGCCAACAGTTGTTGTTGCTATTGTTGTTGTTGTTGTTGTGGCTACTGCACAGCTTGTCAGTCAAGTCATGCAGTCAAGCAGTCATTTAGTCAGTTAGTCCGTTAGTTGACGCCGAGGGCATTTTTGTTGTTGTTAAAATTGCATGCATCAAGCTGATTTTTCATTTATTGCAGCTTTGGTTCGGTTCCTTTTTGGTTGTTCATGTTGTTGTTTGTGCACATGCACTTTTCACACATATATGTGTATATATTGTTGTTGTTGTTGTTGTTTACCTGCTCAGCACTCAACCTGGGTGACAGCAGAACACGCGAACATCGAACAGTTCTACCTACCCACGCTAACCCTCCCCCGCACACGTGTCAAAGTTCATTAGAAAAACTGTATGGCGCTTTATATATATTTAACTTTTTGTTTTGTTTTGCTTTGCTTTGCTAAATGGCTTTCATGCATTTTTTATCTGAACCGCCACACACACACACACTTTTCTGGCTTGTGCGAAGGCTTACAGTTTGTGTACGATGCCAATTCGAATATTGTTGTGTTTAAACTGTGAATGGAAAGTGGAAATATTTGTATATAAATTGTCAAATTTGAAATTGGGTAATCAAAAATAGATTTGCCAAACTGACTGCAATCTGAATTGAATCTGAATTGTAATTTGATTTATGCTAACGAATAGATTTTTGACATTTTATTCAACTTGCTTTTGACTGTTGCTACAATTCCCATTGCGGTAACATGTGACACACAAAAAAAAGGAAGAAAAAACGAAAAGGCAAAAGTTGAAGATAAAATATGCGAAAGAATAAAATAACTTAAGTTTCTTGTTCACCGTTCTTTCACCTATCTTAAAGGCTTTAATTCGCAGTTTCGCAGTTAACTTTGCTAACTTATTTTTAAGTACATTAAACTTGAGCTTCTACAAGCGAGAGAGCATTAGTATAATGTTGCTGTTATTCAAGGATATTATAAGCAGGAATCCACTTAACTTTAACGATTATGTTTGCCATTCAAATAGAAACGCACAATTTGTCGCTAGACGCAATAACAAACATTCCTCAACAACAGTTGAGCTTGGGTGGGTGGGGCATAAGGGTCGTATTAGTAATATTATCTGTTAGAAGCTCAGACAAACGTTCATTCACAGTCAATAGTAGAAATGTGTACAAATCTCAGTTAGAAATTGTGGCAAATATTGTCTATTCCCCCCTCTCATTCCTCCTACCCGCCAGACATCAATCATGTCGAAGCTGATTTGTCCACAGCGTTGGAGCAGATGGAAGAGCTCAAGTGAGTTTATAACGATAAAAGGTAACGGCTGCAAAGGTCGATTGAGAACAGCAGTTTCCTAACCCCACCCCCCCGCCGGTTACCGCTCAGCTTCCCTTTTTGATGGTGTTTACTTAGGCAGCTGACCCAATATACATATAAACTCTACCCAACTCGACTCGACTCGACTCGACTCTGCTTCAAATAACTGGTCTATTGGCCCTTACCAATCACTCCCCCTTTGTTGTGCGTGCGAGCGCCGAAGCGTGCCAGGCCTTTCCAGCTGAGTGATGAAAGCATTTGAGCACCCTACCCATCATGCAACCTGCCACATGCCGCTTCCCTGCCAAAGGAGCATTTTCATGGTTCGCAGCAGCATCAGCACCGGCACAAGCTGCTGTGGCATGCACCTTCCTCCTTAACCATATGTACACTGAGCCAAAAAACATGTGTGTGTATCTGTGTGTATGTGTGTGTGTGGTAAAATTCAATTTGTTTAAGTCGATTATTATTATTTAGAGCTATGATGTTCTGCTTTTATAAATATTTGAATGCATTAACAAACATAAACCAAGACAAATTCGAATAAAGCATAGAAGAAAAGCTTAAAGGAAAGAAATTAAGGAAAATTTTAATAAAATATAAAAATAAAATTGAAAAAAATGTCGATGTTATTGTATTTAAGTTTTAAGTTTATTCAACAACATTATCCAACTAACATTTTAGTTAAGATTCTTTTCGGAAGTTAAGAGACAGATAGAAAAAGGAACATGGCTATATCGGCCTAACTGCTCACGCTGCTCGAGAATATATATATACCTTATAGAGTCGAAAACGCATTGCCGTGCCTGTTAGCTTTATATCCTTTAACCTTTTTCATCTTTCTTGTTCTGACTCATCTATTTTAGCAGCTTTTATTGTCTTGACATTTCAATGTTATCGCTCAGTGTATTTAAAAGCCAACATTTTCAGTCGAACAACGGGTAACTGGCAACTGACAAGCGACTGGCAACTGCAAAAACCTTTAAACAGTGCCAGGAAGCGATGACAAAGACATCGAGACACGTCGCAACTCTGTCAGTTTCTTGCTGCTGTTGTTGTTGTTGGTGTTGCTTTTGTCTAGTTTGGATTCGGGCGATGTTGCTGCTCCTCCTGCACCTCAGGCAATGGTCAAACGGTTACACACACAAACACACACACACACCAACGAACACCCTCACATCCATTGAGAGCGACTGTTTATAGACATTGAAATGTTAGAATGTTGACTGTTGCCCGTTAAATGTTCCCTGTCAAAGGACAACGTTCTCGGGGGGATTTAAATAGCACAGATATATATAAATATAATATGTACAGATAACATTTTTTGTGTATTTACTGCGCCCAATAATTTGCCTACTTAAATTTGGTTATTGCTCCCCAAAAAATATTATCTATGTTTTTTTGTTGTGTTTTTATTATGTTTTATACTTTTTTGCCACTCAAAACTAATTGGCTTAAATAGCGCTCAGCACGTGTCAAATTGTGTTCGTTAAGTGGATTATCGTTGAATATTTTTCTTTTCCTATTTATGTTATGTTATGTTATTATTCTTTTTTGTGTCTGTCCAACTGTCGCCTTATTATTTGATTTTATTCGTTTAGCTTAATGTTTTTTTGGGCCTCCGGTTCTCTCTTCCTTACTCTCTCCCACACTCTCTGCCTCTCTTTCTCTCTTTGTCTTGCGGAAGTTTGTCTTGATTTGGTTTTTTAAATTATGGCTCCTGACAACAAACAAACAACAAATTCTTTCGGCTTCAATGATTTAAATGACTTTTTATAAAAAAAATGCCTTTAAGCTCGACCTCCAGTTTGCTTCCAGGCTGGCATATATAACAATCATATATATATAAAATATATATGTATATATATATAAATATATGTGACTTATAAATCGGCACTGCCAAAAGGTCAAATTGCTTGCTGTGTTTCGAAAATTTTTGTTTGTCGCAGCGTGAAATTTTCACATTTATTTCAACTTAAAAGGTTTGCCCCATAAGCTATCACAATCCTCTCTTATACACTGCCACCCACAGCCTACGTGCCACGCCCACTGGGTAAGGGGCGCAGCTAAAGCGCGTTAGCAACTCGGCGACTTTAAGCCATTTGAGCTAAAAATATTTTACATATTTGTCTTCTTTTTTTCCCCTTCTTTTTTTCGCATATGAAATATTGTAACGGAAAGGGCAAAAGGTCGAATGTTAAATACTCTACATGGCGATAGAGCTATAAAAGAATGTTGAACTTTGAGGTTTTAAGGGAACAAAATATATATATATACGATGTATAATTAATGGTGAAATATTCATTAAGCTTTGATTGATTTAGGGAAGAAATATAATTATATTAATTTTTTTTGTTACTTTTAAAATGCTCAAATTTGTATTTATAGATCAGATTTAAGAAAAATAGTAATATTAATTTGTTTTTATTATTTTTCAAATGTTCAAGTTTGGATCACAAGATTGTAGAATATATTTATGCATGGTTGAACTAAGAAAACATTTTTCCAACCTTATTTTTTACTTTTTACCTTAAAACATGTTTAAAAAACAAACTGAAAAAATCTTTAAAATCGTATTTCTTCATTTGTGAATGTCAGGGTATTCAAAATAGTGTCTTAGCTTGCTTGATTAAGCAGCTGAGAGCATTGGGGAGCATTGTGTTTCTTTTCGCCCTCGGCATATTATGTAAATTATATTACTTCAGCGGCGCGTGGCCTTAAATTGTGTCAAAAAATGCTAAAACACCAAATAAAAATGAGAGATTAGAACGGAACACAAATCTAGAAAAGGAGGGGGTAGGAAACTGTAAGGGGAAATGTGTCAATGTGTTAAAGTTGCAGTTAGCAGCAGCAAATGCCGAACTAACAAAACATAATATGAAACTAAATCAATAGCAAGTTCAATTTGAATATGTGTGTTTTTGTGGCAGTTGCACACACACCCATACACTCAAGCTCGATTCCACACACACACACACACTCGTGAACTAGGTAAAACGCCGAGTCACTGTACACAAAATTGGGCTCATCAATGTGGAGTACTTCAAACGAATGCAAGAAAGATCCTTGAACTTTTGGCTGAATGTCAGTCAGTACAGAGTTGAAGTTCGCTCACCTCAGAGACAGTGACAGAGAGAGTGAGAGAAAGAGATTGGTTTTACACGTGTCAGAGACAGCATTATAATTTAGCATACCCAAAGGTCTAATTGCGTTGTCTTCGCCCCATAAAAAAAACCATTCAAGTGGCAGGCAATAAAAAAAATCTTGAATAACACTTGGCCAAGACACTTCCGGCTTTAACTAAACTTTCATGCAACTTAAAGCAATACGAAAAAAAAATAATCACAACGTTAAGCTTGTGGAAATATTTGATTTATTTACATTCGACTCGAGGGATTCGCACACAAAAATATTTAAAGCAGATGCGCGTGTAAAATTAAATTGCATAAATATATATGCAAATAAACATATTCCGAACACAAGTTAAGATAAATGCAGCTGGGTTCAGTTCTAAATCAACTTACGATTGTAAATTTTTGCCTGAATATTTAGTAAACAGTAAACAAATCGCCAAAGAAACAAACACACACACACATACACACAAACAGACAGACAGACAGACAGATAGACAGACAGATAGACAACTAAATAGACAGATAGATAGATAGACGGACAGTTGCTAGTTGCTCATAAATCGATGGGTATTATGTGCGCTAATAAAAGTTTAAGACTCTCCACAAGAAGCAAAGAAAAAAAAAAGAAAACGAATTTCATTTTTGATGATTTTGACGCATACGACGCGTAGGCTCTTTCCCTCCCGCTCTCTCTCTCTCTCTCTCTCTCCCTCTTTCTCTCTCTGATTATGCCATATAAATATGCTCTATTATTGAACTAGTTTCTAGTTTGTCTTCTTTGCAAACTGTTTCTTCTTTGATGTCCATTTTTATATGAGAAACAAATTTTTTTAATTCACATTTTATTTTTATGTTTCAGTCTATTCTTGTTTACTTGTTTAGTGTAGACAATATTTTTGATTACGTTAAATTTAAATAAAAATATACTCTTTGGAGCTTTTAAGAGCTATATGCACAGTTCGATTTGTTGTTTATTAAATTACAGGATCAATTTCAACAAAAAATATTTTTTTTACATATTTTGGCTTTGTTTTATATGTGAATAATTTTTGTTTTACATATTTCAGAAGCTAATTATTTTTTTTGGAAGTATTATATCTTACTCGCATTATATAGCGTGTTTGAAATTCGACTTACGTCTTATTTTTGTCGCGTTTCAAATTTTTATAATTAAATTAGATTTTATTATCTGCTTAGCGCCGTTAGCAAAACCCTTTATGGCCAGATTCAAAGACTTTATCTTGAGCATGGCATATAAATTAGTTGCTGTCTTTGTGTGTGTGTGTGTACATGTGTGTGTGTGTGTGTGAGTGTGGTTGTTTGTGTTAGCCGCTGATGACTTCAAGGTTAGCTACCAAAAAAAAAAAAAGTGCAAAAAAGTCAGCAAAGCTGAGCAAATTTCATGACAGTGAAAGTAATAAATAATGAATTGTAAGAGTTTATCCAAGCAATGAGCAAAGTACACAGCATATAAGTACGTATGTGTGTGTGTGCATGTATGTATATGTGTATGTGGCATATCTTAACATGTGTAAATGTATATGTATGTAAATGTGTGTGTGTTTGTGTGTGTGTACGAACCGTATAAGTTTGCGTGCTGCGGCATCATTGGCACGGAACTGGAGCAACCGAAAAAAAAGGAACAAACACTGCGCTACACTCAAAGAAATTATAAAACTAAGTAAAATTCAAAAGCCTTCTTTCTGTTAAACAAAATAAATAAATAAATGTATTTATTTAATTATCACTTTTATTATTTGTTTTTGATAATTATTTATGAAATTTTCAAGAAGATATAAAGAGCTTTAAAAATAAAATTTTTAAACAAAATAAATAGTTTAATTCTTAGTTTTATAATTTATTTTATCAAATAATTTTTTAGAAATTTCGAAGAAAATAATTATGTAATTAAAAATATAATATTTTTGACAAATAAAAAGTTTCTTATAATAAAACATTGAAATCGATATGAATTTATTGATATATAAGGGTAAAAGTTTCTACCTTCTACAAAATTAATCAACAGAAAAGTTGTTAAGAAATTTATTGAGGTCTTTATGATTGATCTTAGATACCCTTAAAAAAAGACAAATGAGTTAAACATAAAAAAAAGAATGCATATCTAATGCCATAAGAGGTTTATTTAAGCTTGTGATATATTTTCGTTGCTATTGATTTTTGTAAGTGTAAAACTATTCCCAAATTGAGCTCACGCACGTAACTTATACACACACAAATTCACACACACAACACAGGAAGAGATAGGCTGTCAAAGTTTGAGTCAGCGCCAAGTTTTCCTAAGGGGAAGAGTATATACTGCGTCTGTCTGTTGGTGAACCTTTTTTCGCATTGTTCTTTGGTCTAAACTTTAATTTTTTTTGCGTTGCTTAAATCGAAGTTCATTGTCGTCGTCGCAGGAAATAAAAAAAAATGAATCTTTAATTTACAAGCGAAGAGGTTTGGATTTATGCACAACTTCTGCGCTCATTCGTCCAGCTGCTTAACGTTGCCACGCGGCTTATTGTACTTGCAAATTGTTGGACTTTAATGTATGCTCTGTTAAGGCATCTTCATCCCGTAGGTTGGTTGGTGCCCGGGCCAGCAAGAAGGATAACGAAAACATTATTCCGCTTTTGCTGTTTCGTTTCCGCACTCAAAGATAGCATTTAAAGTTTACTCAAAGATTTAACTTGTTTGACTTGGGGGTTAGTTCTTTCCTCCCTTTCTCTCCTCTCCTCTCGTTTGTTGCCCTCTCGTGTCCAGAGCAACTTTTACCGTTCAACTGCTCAATATATTCATGTTTTTAATATGCAAATCAACATTTTTTGGCTCTGCATTAATCCAAGTTCAAGTTTTGTAGCTTAAGCAAAAAACTTTTAGTTCGCATTTCGAGTGGATTTGCTGAGTGCTTCAACGAAACTTATTAATGTTTGATCAAGTGTGTGTTTTCTGTATCTGTTTAAGGGGTCTTATCAAAACTGAAACTATATTTGGCATTGTCTTGATTTT
Organism: Scaptomyza cyrtandrae; assembly: GCA_035044605.1. Lineage (NCBI taxonomy): Eukaryota > Metazoa > Arthropoda > Insecta > Diptera > Drosophilidae > Scaptomyza > Scaptomyza cyrtandrae. The sequence goes on along the minus strand of JAWNNS010000650.1, from coordinate 1,239,035 downwards.
GTGCTTTTTGTTGTCATATTTTTGTGAACTAATAATAAAGCTGGAACTTTAGTTGTTAATTCTACAAATGTTATTGGGAACTAACTATGAAAATTACTTTTAAGATATGTTGAGAACAAAGAAAGTTAACATATTTCGCTTTGTTCGGTATATTAAAATCTACAAAAATACAATTTAATTCCGTTTTGCTGACTTGGCAACATTGCGTATTCAATGTTGTTTTGCCCCTCTCCCTTTTTTTTTTATCATAAAAGCAAGTGCTTGAAAAGAGCTTCGCTTATCAAATTGTATGCAGTGAAGTCTTAACTTATTCAGACCGCAAAAAGTCGCCAGTTCACTTGAAATAAAGTGATTTTCAAGCGCCGCTAAACAAGTTAAATGTTATCCTGGCCAGGCCATCCTGCCTGCCAGCCTGCCTGGCATGCCAATTAAGTGCTGCCATAGCCTTTGGCATTGCTTTCAAATGGAATGATGAATGACGAAGCTCCCGTTGCGTATACGTTATATATATATATATATTTTGTTCCGCATTCAACATCCGTTTGAAGTGAATGCTCGGATATAATAACCACACATTTTTCACTCCCACACACACACACACATACGCATACACAGAGATGCTGATTCGACTGAATTTTAATTGCGCTGACTTTGATTAAACATTTCCCAAGGGCGCAGGTGTCGATGGTCAGACAAACCAACCACCCACCAACCAGACCAGACCAGACCATGTCATCCAACCGACCCACCCTTTAATCAGAATTCAACGCCTTCTTAACGCCCAACCTGGTTGCATATGTTCCCTCTTTGCCTCTCTGCCTCCCTCTAAAGTACAACCCCCATCATACAAAATTCCCCTTAATCACCTACTCAAATGCCATAGTCTGTCTTTTTTTTTTCTGGAGGGTGGGGGGAGGGGGGTGCTCATCGTTAGCGCAATTAAAAATTGTTGTTATGAGCTGTAAAATTTCTTAATTTTGATGAATTTATATGACCAAAAAAACAACAAGCAAACAAACAAACAAACAAAACTCAACAATGTGCAACAGAAACAAGAAGAAGAAGAGAAAAAAGCTTAAAAATTAATCCCCAGAATAATCTCCAACACATACACACACACACACACATACGCGTTTTTAATGTGTTTTGTATATGTAAAGGAAATAATTTTTAGCTGCTTTGCTGAGATCTTAAAATGTAATAAACAGCGCTATATTGGACGCAATGCTTCTGTCTCATCAACACACTAACTAACTAACTAATGACTATAATAAAGTTGTTCTCTCTTTATTTTTTTTTAATGTGCTGCAAACATTGTTCCAATGTGTATACAATGTCTCATTTTTAACAAGAATTTAATAGTGCCAAAAATTATGTTGTGTATTTTTTAAACAAACATCAAGAATGTCTGAGATACTTTTTATACCCTGATCCCATTAAAAATGGGAAAAAAGGGTATCATGAAGTTGTGCAAAAGTATGTAACAGGCAGAAGGAAGCATCTCCGACCCCATAAAGTATATATATTCTTTATCAGCATCAACAGTCGAGTCGATATAGCCATGTCCGTCTGTCCGTCTGTCCGTCTGTATGTATGAACGCGTCGATCTCAGAGACTATAAGAGCTAGAGACTCCAGATTTGGAACTTAACTCGCCTAATCTCTAGGCAGTACAAGTTTGTTTTCGATTTTCGATAACTCATCCCGTTTCCGATATACACATGGGATCGATAACAATAAAATCTTGAATTTGAAAAAACTTTAAATGGCATTTTAATTATTAATCAAAATAATAACAATCTGTGAAATTTTTATTGAAATCGGTTAAGAAACACCGGAGATATGGAACCTTGAAGTTGAGTATGCAGTACGCAGTATGGTCGTACACACACGCACAAATACTTGCAAGCACTGACTGTACGCGTAAAATATAGGGATCAGGGTATCGTCTAGTCGGGATTTCTCGACTAGAGCCTTCTTACTTGTTTGTTTAAATATTCTTATTAAAACTGTGATAACAAAAATTGCGATAAATATATAAAATGCTGAAGCTGAATAAAAAATTATAAAAATATTAATAAAAAAAAAAAATAAAATAAAAAAATATGTATAAAAAAAAATATATATATATATGAAATTTGCCTTACATTAAAGATTAAGAAAAATGCGTTCAAAAAATAATTTTAATAAAAAAAAAGATTTTACTTTGAAATAACATTTTATAAAAGCTTAAGCAATAGGAAACAAAAATCTTTTTTTCTTATTTATTTTTTTGTATATTTTCTGTTTTAAAGATTTTAAAGATTTATTTTGATGCTCTTTTTGTGTATCGTTAAATGGATAGATAATTTGCATTTGCCAAGCAATTAAAAAAATTTTATAATTGCACAATAAAGCGGCAGGCAGCAACACAAAGAGGCAAGTAGCTAAAAGCTGTGGCAAGGCGAAAAAACAAAATTTTGAGCGGTTAATTTGAAAAGTTGATGGCTTAAAAAGTTGGACCAAGCTGTTGCAACATAAATTTCATATACATGAATATATATAATTTCGTAACTTTTTTTTGTTGTTCTCTTTCGTTTGCAGGGCGAAAGCTGTTAAGCACGAGAAAGCTGAGTCAAAACGAAGAAAGAAACTGAAAAAATGTCAGCAACCTTAGTACAAAATCAAAGTAAATTAGAAAAATTAACGAAACTGAATAACAATAATAATTTGGAGCAGCAGCAGCAGCAGAAAGTTGTGGCGGCAAGTCCAGAACATATAGCGACCATATCGCTGATGCTGCAATACGATATCGATAATACGCTGAATGCGCTCAAAGAGCAAACGCAGCGAAATGCGCTAATGGACAAAAATCTGAATCTAAATCTCAATCTGAACAAGGATCTCGAAAATAATCTGGAAATGCCGGCTCTCAACGAAACCCAAACGGTTAGCAGCAGTCCCAGCCTCGAACTGGAAGTGGAGGATATTGTGACGGGGAAAACTTTGAATCTGAATGCCACCAACAATGGTTTTATGCCGCCCACACCACCAGCCACGCCCAATCTACAGAATACGGCACAGAAACGCTGGCGCATCCTAGCGAAAGTATTGCGCAAGGATTCCGAGGAGACAGTTAGCTCCTCCAGCGATGAATTCAGCGAGGAACAAACCGCTTCCGTGCGACGTTTCAAAAGCTTCGATCTGTTGCGTCAGGATAGCTTCGAGGATCATGTGAGCCTGAAATGTTTGGGCAAAACGGAGAACTGGTATAAATATCGCATGCAGCTGCACAACGACATTGAATACTCTGTCAATATACATCACATGGAGCGACAACTAACTGCCAATGATCTAATGGGTAAGAATATAAGTTTATAAAGGTTTCGAATAATATTTCTTATGAGAATCAATTCAGTTTCAATGAACTTATGGAAAATCCTTAGCCTTTCCCTTTGCAAGTCGATTACTTTCATACTTTACTTTACTTTCATCAAGTTCAACCAGCTTTATACACTTATCGACACATTTTTCACTGAGTTGCATGTTAACATATCAATAAACATAAAAAATCTTTTGTTTTTTCATCGTTTCAGGCTTTAATAACACCGGAAACATATGTGTTTGGCCCTCGGAGGAAGCACTTACCGCATTGGTATTGTCCGATCTGGCCGCGTATCGTGGCAAGTGGATATTGGAGCTGGGTGGCGGTTTCACCTCACTTGCCGGCCTAATGCTAGCCAAGTATGCCAAACCATATGCAGTACATCTCACCGACGGCAACGAGGTGAGCGTGGAGAATGTACGTCAAACAGTTTGCCTCAATGAGTTGAGTTGTTACACCAAATGCTCCGTGTTGAAGTGGCAAGAGAGTTCAGCACGCGCTCAGGCGGAGCAATCGAAGTTTGAGTACATATTGTGTGCCGATTGTTTGTTCTTCGATGAGGCCAGATCGGCACTGGTCGATACCATCTGGTACTATTTGGCACCGCAGGGTGTGGCGCTCATAATGGCGCCACGTCGTGGTCGCACACTTAATGTGTTCCGGGATGAGTGTGTGGCGCGTGGTTTTTGTGTGGAGCTTGCCACACGTTACAATGAGACCATATGGCAACGTCATCTTCAGCTCAAGGCTGACTCGGCACTCTACGAAGAGGATCTACACTATCCATTGCTCCTACGTCTCTGCAAGCCCCGTAGCTAGAAAAGAAGCCATAGTTCTTAATTCAGTTAACGCTTTTTAGTTTATAGCAAAGCAAATTCCAGTTTACACCTAACGAAAAAAAACAGCAAACAGCAAACCAAATAAAAAAATTATTCCTCCCACAAAAAAATAAGTGTAAAAAAAATTGTAGCAAATATTTTGTTAATGAAGGTTGGTTCCAAATAGTTTTTAACAAAAAGTTTTTGATCGAGTCTTAAATATTAATAGACTATAAAAACGTTTTAAAAGTGTTTTTAACCACAAAAAAAATATATGAAAAGTTAAATGTAAAATCTTAAAACCTAGCACCTGAAGTCAAATATCTAAAATTAAGAACCAACCCTATAAATATAAGAAATGCACTGTTAAGTTTGGTATATATATGAAAACGAATTCCTTTGATATGTAAATTCCTCAATTATGTAACCTTAAACACCAAATACTCCATTATATTATTATCACACACACACACAGACACACAAACATACAAAAACACCAAACACACACACAAGTATTATTTAAATTTATATAGTATAATTTTAGGCTGCTTTTGTTAGACAAAAAGAAAACCACAAGAAAAAATTTCCTTAAACTACAACAAAATACAAATTATAATATATATATATATATATATATAGTTTTAAAGAGATATAGTAAACGTTGCCAGCGCTCGACCAATTAATTAATAGTTAACTTAAATTTAGTTTATGTATAATTATAGAGCATGTGTTAATCGTTTTATGATGAATGTAAATGATGAAGTCGACGACGATGATAATGATGATGAGCTACATACAAATATAGTATCAAATGCCACAAACACACAAACATATGAGTACTCTTTCTTTAACTGGCTACCTCTCCCCCTTTGGTGCACTTGCCTTAACCATTAATGGACAGCATATGGCCAAGTAAGTATGCCACGCCACCCTTTTTTTCCACCATAGTTTGCACAAAGCGATGTCAATGATAATTATCAACGGAAGTCGAGTCGTTTATTAAACAGTATTAGCGATTTTTATAGCGCCACTGCCAGGCGAGGTAATTACTTTAATTGTGCCAGGACAGAATGGAATGGAACGGAAGCGGACAACACATTGGGGTTAAGGGACATTAAGGACGACGTCAGCATTTTGTTGGTGCGGTTCATGTTATTTGAGCTTCCAGCAAGCATTTGATTCTTGTCTATTTGTTTGTTGTCCATGTTGCTGTCCTGTAACTGTCATTCATGATAAATCCAAAAGAGTATGATTCAAGTTTAGAGTGCTTATTACTATTACTTGAGTCTAATAGTAATAATATTGATTGAGTGTTCGAAAGAGTGTAACGCATAATGAGCTTATGTGTTTGAAGTGAATAGTGGAATGAAAAAGTTGATGAAACTTGAGCAAGCTTCAAGAAGAGATTCTCTTTGAGATGCAATGCATATATACGAAGTTACTTCATTTACAGGGTATATATCTAGTCACTACGCTATTAGATTTTGCGCATGGTTTTGTTGGTTTTGTGTGCTTTTTGGGGAGGTATAAGCTAAAAAATCAAAAATAAAAATAAATCTGATAAGCGAAAATTACAAAGCAAACTCAAACAACACTCTGAGTGTGCGTGTGTACTTAAAGTTGGTTTCCCTGACTGCGTGTGTGTGAGTGTGGTAGTGTGCGTCATTAACGAGGTCATTGGTAAGTAAGCTTGTTTGATGTTCTCGAGACATGTAATCCTGACTGAGGGAGCCAAAAGTCAAACAATCGACAGCAGTTGCTTTGGCACTTGGAGTTAGGGAGGGGGTGGGTGTTGTTGGGGTTTAACATTGCGTATACGCGACATTTTGTTGGACACGTGAAAGCCATGTCAATTTTCGTCCAGCTGCGTTCGCAGTTGACTCTGCTAATGACATGCGACTGCTATGCAAATCAGTATACTTGGCGACGGCCACTCAATTATACGACACACATGCGCAACCTACAACGCACACATGCAAACACTTACTCGCATACATAATGTGCACTGAGAAGCCGGAATTGTTAAGGCATAACTATGATTATTTTGTTATACTTACAAAATAGTATAAGTTAAGCAAATTGTATGTGTTCCTCATCTCTCCTGCTTGTAGACTTAAAAATATCTCCAAGCTTGCTTAAAATTTGTCCTAAACATTTTTCTTAGTGTAACCTGCCTGATGGCGAAAAAAAACAAAAAACGTTGCCTACTTTCAGGCACATAGTAAAAATACACTTCAGGTTCCGGCGTTTTTCATTGTCTTTGAAGCCATTTCGGTTTGGGCGAAGAAGCAGCTAGGGAACGTGGGCGCTGTGTGGGTTCTTGTGGGCGTGGCAAGTGATTTGGCAAACACATTTCAATTTGCGCATTGTTTGCCTTTCTGCTTTGCCTTTGTCCTTTGTGAGCCTTCAACGTGTCTTTGCTTTCTCCTTCGCTCTCTTACACCAAATCTATAAGTGTGTGTGTGTACGACAAGCCCTTTAGAACCTCATGGGAAACTTGCCAAAGAGTTTTAATGGCGACAACAGGTGTTCCACTTGTGCTATAAAGGCTTTGCCTCGCTTAAGTTTAATTTTTAGTAAACAGCTTCATTAAATTTTTAATTAGCCAAATTAGTGGAATGTGTCCACGGGAAACATGTTTATGAACTCGAACAGTTTTTGTTGTAGCTATTTTCGGTCAGTGTCCTTTTAATGTTTCTCGATGGATTTGCTAACGTACGTCATACATGACAATACTACCAATAAGGTGGGTCATTATTACACAATGTTAGCCAAGTTTAGAGAAAGAGAGAGAGAGAGAGAGAGAGAGTGTGTGTGTGTATATGCATTAAGTATATTTAGTGGGCTGTCTCATTATCATATAAATAGTTGGCATAATTCATTATTAAGTAGGAAATTACATTGCGTGTTAGTAAATTAACAAGTTCTGACGAGCTAAGCAGCAAGGAAAATATTTGATAGTGGTAGAAAATGACCCAAAATATCTAGATCAAGATATGAAAGAAATGAATTGCATGTTGGTGTCGATAGAAACCCATTGAACAACAAAGAATAACAGAATTTTAGCAGATTGAAAAGTTCCTTTAAGCAAATCTCAAACATATTATTAAATTTAAGTCCAATCATCTCATACCTAAGTTTTTAATATATATTCCTAGATTTTTAGTATCACTAAAATCCCAAATCGTTTAACTAACTCGAAAACACATCATAAAAACCATAAGCTTAAACTTGACAACAATCAAAACACAAATTTCACAAAATTAACCAAAAATTCATTTAATTGCCCGCATTTGCATAACTTTTAAAACCACCCAAAAAAAAAAAACGCTTTAATAAATTATGCAATCAATTTTTTTCGTACCGTTATTATTGATACATTTATAACAATAAGAAATCATATTTTAATGTAAAGCGATACAAAAAGCGTACTTTATTGTTATTATTATTGTGTGCAAAGTGAAATTATTTTTTTTATTCGCATATTCATTTTCTCTGCTTCTTCAATTTTAATTGAATTCGTTTGGGGGAGTTTTGTATGGGCTCATGAATAATGCCGCGAAGAAGATGAAAATAAGCAGCTAAAATTTTGTTCGCTATAGAAAACAAATAACAATAATATTGCTGATTAAGCATTAATCAAAGCAGCTCCCGCAACAACAACAACAACGCTCAAAAACGAAACGAAACAATAGGCTTCTAAAAATCAAAAGAGCAAAACTTAAACTCTGAAAAAAGGGAAAGCGTCTCGTTTGGTTTTTCAATTAACAGCAACACGAAATTTATCAGCCAGCTTTGACTTAATCAGACAAAAAGGTTTACCTTTTCTAATATAGATTTTTAATTTAGCGCTTGTAAAAAGAAAAAAACACACAAACAAAGTTTTCCAAAAACGATAAGCGTCTGCTGATAAGCAATAATGTTCCTGCTTAACATTTCTAATGTTGGCTCTGTCGATTACAACAACAACAGCAACAACAACGAGAACAGCAGCTGAAAACCGAAAGCATATGGCAAACATATGAAAAATCAAACAGAACGAGCGAGCGAGAGCCAAGATGAGAAAGCTTTTACAAAAGCTCGCTCAGTTGTTGGCGCAAAGACGGCCTTGGAATTGCTCTCGTAAACAGCTGTTTTTAGCGTCGCTTCGTTCAGAGCTTGTCGGCAGTTAAGCTGTCTGTCAGTTGTGCGACGCCAGCCAACGCGTGCGGTTGTCATTTTTGAAGTGTTCTCCGTTTAATTTTTAATGCCGTTATTTATTGCTTAAAGAAATAAAGACAAAACGCGCAAAAAAATCATAAAAAATTAATATTTAGTGGTTTGTGTGTAGTGATATTTTTTGTTGGCATGTTAAAAATATATTTTGTGTTTTTATAAAAATATATATAACTGAATAGATAACAACAAAGCAAAAAGGGCAACAATCAGCTATTTGTGGCACCCAGTTGACACACATTTGATGCAACAACAACAACAACAACAAGAACAGCAGCAACAATACGAAATTTCATAAATCAAGCGCAAAATAATGTCAAACAAATCAATGGCAGCCAGTAGCAGCAGCATCAGTAGCTGTTGTTGTTGTTGCTGTTTCACGTTGCTGTTGCTGCTTCTCGTGTTGCTGCCGGCAATGCCAAATGCTGCTGCTGCTGCGGCAGCAACACGACGCGCCCGAATAACAGCCAGCCACAACAACAATGCAACGATGCTGACAGAGTCCAAATTGAAAACATCTGCAGACGGCAGCAACAACAATAACAGCAACAATATTGCAGACAGCAAATATGGTAAGTCCTATAACAAAAGTAGAAGAAGACGAGGAACTAGAAGGAACTTTTGGGTTGTGTAGAACGAAGTTTTTATACCCTTGAAGAACGAAACCTAACTTGAAGCAAAATCATTTTAGTTTCAGGATGCAAGTTACAACAAGAAAACAGACATTAAGGCTACATAGTGTATATATATGACCTATTATAGTATAACACACCAACAACAAGGTATAATAATTGAAGAACGAAACCCAACTTGAATAATTTTAGTTTCGGGATACAAGTTGCAACAAGATTCAGGCTATATAGTGTATATATATGACCCTTTTTATAGCACAAAAAACCCCCTCTTAGCAGCTTATTGTTGTTTTGGACCTCAAACTTGTCTCTTTGGCATTCTATAGTTTTTGTCTTGTTGTTGTTGTTGTTGCAGCCAGGCTGCCTAATTGCATTTGGTCACGATTTTAGATCTTGCAACGTGTGCATTTTTTTTCCTTCATGTTTTTTGCTGCTGTCTACCACAAAGCAGACCTTGTTTGTAACTACTGGCAACACAACAAAAAAAAGGGCTGCCCTTGGCAGCGAAATTGTTTCACGCTTTGCCACAAAAAAAACTAAGAGGGGAAATATCAAAAGACTTAGGCAACGAACTAGCGGCAAGCGCTAATTTTAGCTATTTTATGCCAATCACAGCAATGTGCCTTGCAATTCTTCAGACATTTCCTGTGCAGTAAACTAAAAGAGAGAGAGAGAGAGAGAGAGAAAGAGAGACAGAGAAAGAAAGAGACCACACCGCAACAGAACCGCAAAACTGTGGCGGAAATTGCGGCAGCGTTTTCATTTCCAATTCTACTTCTGCTTCGTCGTTTTGTTGTTGTGTTTTTTTTTTTAATGATTGGTTTGGCTGAGAGCAAAAGTGTCATTAGGCCAGGCTAAAATGACAGTGCTTAGTTAGGCCAACACACAACTAAGCCGGCCATCAATAACACTGACTCGCTACAATTAACTTTGCCTATTAACCAAACCAACAAAATAATAATTAATACTCCGCGTAACCGACTACATAATGCCCTAAACTTATATGTAACAGCTGGAAGCTTTTTTGATTAGGTTGAAGATTTTTATTGTGGCAAGAGGTGTTTTTCGCTAGATTAAACTCCCGGAAAAATGTAAACTGCCTTCGTACTGAACCTTATTTGTGTAAAGAGTTGTTTGGGTAGATTAAACTAACTTTAAATAAACCAACTCTTAAAAATAAAACTTGCTGAATTATTGAAAATCAACTAGAATTCGAGTTTCTAAGTTTTTGCTTTTGTTCATACTATTAAACTTGCTAGGATACTAGAATCTGAGGTTTTTATGTTTTTTCTAGAAAGATTTTTAGCTTTTCATGGGACTTGCTATAATTTCCTACAGCTTTTTTAATCTTCTTCAGATTAAACCTTCTCCTGACTTAACTTTTACGTTTTTGTTAATCAAGAAGAAGTTTCCTAAAGAAACGCTTATTTAAAATATGACCACACACAAAATTCCTACTACATAGATATTTAATCGACTTTATCGCTTTATTCCAACCTTGAATGATTTGTCAAAAAGAAAAATACTCAACACACATAATTCAAGTTTTAAATCATGACAAATTCTTAACGCTTTTCCCCCAGGGACAGAAAAAAAAGCAAAGACAAACAATAAATAATAATAGTAAAAAATACCGTGCATTACATAATATATCACACGCTTGGCACTAAGTGCAACGTCATGTTGCAGGCAGAACGAATCAACGGACAAATGACAGCTGTCAACATGAAACCTCGCAACGTGCAACAGTAGCAGCAGCAACAGTGAAAATCGCTTGACTGAGTGAAAAATCATTAATCAAATGATTTATTTGCCGCTGCTGCCAACTCCTGCAACATGCAACAACGTTGACCAGTTTGTCATCCATCTAACGCGAACAGTTTCTAATCAGTCGAATAAGACATCTTCTTCGTTTGGGTTGAACTTAATGTTGGAGCTGTTCTATTGGCAGATCTGTGAGAGATCTCTCAGAATGGTGCCACAGCGCGTTGCATTTTCACTTTTCCATGTTCTTTTTTTTTTGTTTCGGTTTCTTCTCTTTTCTCTTGCTTTGTGTGAAATTCGCCTAAATGCCAAATGCATGGTGGCACACGGAGACATTCGGAGGCACACGGAGGCGGCCACGCGAATTTAAAAAAAAGAATTGGTGTCAATGATTTCAACATGGGAAAATGCAACAAGCAAGCAAACAAGCCAACAAGCAACATCAAACCAAACACACAACAACCAAAAAAAAAACAACATTTTCATCTGCTTAGCACAGAAAATTGCTATTTTCTAATTGCGCATTATGCAAGGTTCTGCCCGAAAGTGGAAAATTAAGCGGCGAAAACGCACTTTAAAAAGCTAGAAACTTTTTGTGTGTGTGTGTGCCACAAATATGTCATTCCGTCAATGGCTGGATGCGTATAAGATTAGACAAGTGGGGGAGAAACTTTAAAAAGTTTGAGTGTAGGTTAGGATCGGTTGGAGCTAGCCACATGTAATTAAAATAGAAAGTGTAACTACGATTGAATAATAAATAAAAACGCACATAAACTTCAGAGCCTTTAAACCCATTGCAATAACATATTAAAATCATTCATAATGATGCCTTCAGCATCAGCCTTCAGCAAGGTTTTTAAAACACGAACTTGTTGAACTTTTTCAATTTATGATTGCTAGAGATATAAACAATGTAAGTTTTGTTAGAAGTTGTTTAACTAAGTTGAAGCTGGAATGGGATCGAAGGAACTACCTTTTCATTATTCTTTAGTTATCAATATATGAAACTTACTTTGTAACTTATACTTAAGTATGTTTTTGGACACGTCCCTTTGTTGCCTTCCCATATGCCACATGAAAGAGTATAATAAGCAAGCAGTGACATGATGATTTAGTCTACATTTCCATAATTTATTTATCGAATATCCTCACATCATTTACATCGAAGGAAGTTTTCAACAAATCTTCTACAAATTCTTTGCCCTATCCTCTTTTAAATTAATTTTTCCTATGATGAGAACAAGTTAAAAAATGATTAAACCAACACTTAAATATTTTATTTATCTAATTTCCACTCACTGTTTTTATTGAGTTAACAAATCTTCTAAAATTTCTTTGCCATATCCTCTTTAAAATTAATTTTTCTTAGCATTTAACTAAAGCACAGGCATTTAACTTGTTTTAACTGCGATTCTTTATAGAGCTGCAACTGTCTACAAATTGGTTGCGCTTTTAGTAGTTTCTACAGCTGCTCGTTGAGCAACGTTTAAGCCACATTTTGTGGCATTCATTAACTCACGAGCAAAAGTTGGTAACTGCTGGCAATCAGTTAGCTGGACATGCTAATTTCCAACACACTTCCAGGCAAATCCTCCATCACCTGTGGTGCAAGAACAACAGCAGCAACAACAACAATAGCAACAACAACAACAACAACATGATCTGTGGCAGAGCCATAAAAACTATAAAAAGCTAAACACTTGGCATTTGTAGACGACTTTTGTGTATAGGTTTTTTAGTTGTGTGTGTCGAAACAAGTTCTTAGCCTTTTGTTTTTGTAAACTGATTTGCATGCAAGAAGCGACTTTTGAGTTTTCGGTTAGCAGCAATTGCTAGTTGCAGTTGCAGCAGTAGCAGTTTACTAACCCCATTTTATTTATTCTTTTTTTTTGTAAAACTTGAACGTATATCTAAAGTATTGTTGTGTATTTGTAAACCCCATTTGAAAACAGAGATACGCGGCGTTGCTGGTGAACCAAATTACAAATCGGTGAATCTGACCTGGGAAGTTGAGTTCGTGACGTCGTCGGCCCATGACACAGATACCAAGCGAAATACCAATCCCAATACCAATACCAATACCAACACCGATTCGAATACGATTGTGAATGTGGATGGCGTGACAAATATGAGCGTCGATGTGGAACCACCCAAAGCCTTTCAGATCTTCTACTGTGAAATGCAGAACTATGGACCCCAACGATGTCGCGTCAAACTGGTGAATGCCACGGCTGCTGCCACGGTTGCTGCCACTGCCACTGCCAATGCCAATGTTAATGCCAATGCTGTTGCTGCCAACGAACTTTTGACCACACCACAACACGAGGATCATCATGTGGAGTAAGTGCCACATTAAAAATCTTTACAACCCGCTTTTAGAAATCTTCGTTAAGACTCAATATCATATTTATATATATATACTTAGCACTTTCATTATAAATCTTTTGTTTTTCTATTATCCCACATAACAGTTTTCTAAGTGTATTTTCTAACGTTTCTTCTCGCTGACCTTTTCTGCTCTTTCTTTCTTTCTTTGACGCCTGCAGCGCGAGTCATGTGCAACTGCAACACTTTGCCGCTGCGGTAGATAATCTGCGAATGGCGACCCGTTACAGCTTCCACATACGTCCAGTGCAGTCGCGACGCCTTCGCGCTAGCAGCGCACGTTCCGAGCTCTTCAATGCGGAGGACAACGAGATCGAAGGTGGAGCAGCAACAGCAGCTGCCCATCTACCTGGTCAAAGCATCGTCATACCCACCAAAGGCTGTAAGTACAAGTAGTGGGAGTAAGCGAGAGAGAGAGAGAGAACTCACTTTTGCCCTCACATTCCACAGTCACTGCGCATGCCACACAATGCTTGGCACAAGCCTCAGAGATTGAGGTGGAAACGGGTCCCTACTTCGGCGGTCTCATTGTGGTCGATGGCGGCGATTGTGGCATCAAGGGCAATGCCAATGATCCAGCCGATAAATATACCATGCGAATCGATCACAAACAATGCGGCAGCATGGTCAAACCAGAGACAAACACTGTGGAAACATTCATCACAGTCCAAGAGAACTTGGGCATATTTACGCATAGCACCAGGCGGTAAGATTAACAAAGAGAAAAGTTACTCAAAGTAACTAATAAGTACTTAAGAACTTAAGAATTTAGCTTGCTTCAAGATACAATATTTTTTTCTCTTCGTGAAAATTCTTATTACCTATTAACTTACCTTTATATGTACAATATACAATATTTTTTTCTCTTCGTGAAAATTCTTATTACCTATTAACTTACCTTTATATGTATATAGGATTAACTTGATTCAATTTATAGTTTTTTTCTTACACTCATTTTAAGTGATTCGTACTTAATCCACATTGAATTCAAGCTCGTTTTCAACTTCATTTTATAACAACACTTTTTTCTCTTCGTGAAATATCTTACAAATTATTTTCCTCTTTTTCTCTACGCTCTTCCGCAGCTTTGTTGTCGTCTGCAGCTATCAATCTGGAATGCAAACAGTGCGTGCCAGCTTTACAGTGCCTGGCAAGAACGGTGTGGCTGCTGCTGTTGAGTCCAATGATCCCTTCCAGCCGGATGATGAGCGTCTCGGCAGAGAGGTGCGAAACATGCGTTTTGTGAATAAAAGTGAACTGGTGCTCAAGGAATCGAAACAGCAGGTAGAAGATGTGATGGAATCTGAAGAGCAGCCCGCATTGGTTATGGAAACGTCGCCACCAGAGACGCCCAAACAGGAGCATCTGAGACAGGAGGAGCCAAAGGAGCAACAACGGATGCAGGGACGTGCCCTGAGCTTGGCCAGCTTAAATGAGCTGAACAGCTTGGCGGTGAGGGATGTGGAGAATGTTGTGCCGCCAGCGCAATTGAGCACAAAGTATGCCAAACTGGTTGTGGAACAGGGGACGGGTGGCGCCACCTGGACGACGGATGCAGGCAATGCCAATGCCAGTGATGATGATGAGTGTAAGTAGATGCATAAACTGATGGCCAACAACAACGACAATAACTACTTCTTATTGGCAATCTAACAATCGTGCTTTGCTTTTTTCCTGCACCGCTCTCCCCTCCCCTTTCTCTCGTTCTCTCTCTCTCTCACTCTTTTCACAGTTTATGTCGCCCCGCTGCGTTATATAAGCGCCAATCTGGGCAGCGTGCTGGTAACTGTTTCCATATCTGTGATAATCATCAGCATTTGCATCGTTCTGCTGCTGCAGCAGCAGCGACATCGATTGCCCAACAACAACAACAACAACAACTGTAACCAGAGACACAGCAACAGAAATAACAACAAGTTGCAATCGCATTTGGCTAAACTTGGCTGCCCCGCCGCCCATTTGCCGCAAAAGACGCTGCCCCGTGCACTGCAGCAACAATATCAGTGCACCTTGTAAACCTATCAACTCTTACACTCAGCAAAAAAGTAAGCGTGCAGAAATTTTTAAAAATGCAGAAAGCTTGTTTAATCATTTTGTGCAGAAAAGCTCAAAATTATTGTTACTTTTGGATAGTTAGGAATTATTACTTGATCTTAGAACGATTTAAATTTTTTTTTTTAATTTTTAGAAACATTTTAAATACAAAACTGTTTTTGTTTCAATGAAAACTTTAAATTTTCTTTTGCTTATATATTTTTCTCAGTGTAGCATTGAACTCTACCGAGCTCTCCAACCGTTTATGCCCACTTGTCTTGCTGAAAAGTCCCGAGGTTGCCGCCGGCAACTACCTAACCCATTTTAGCTGAAGACGACTGCGCATAGACTTTTGGGCCAGTGCCTCCATTCTCCATTCTCCAATCTCTCTCCACCCACGCTGGCAGCTGGCAAAACGTACTTACGGTACTTACGGGATCAGAGCAGCAGCAGCAGCAGCAGCATAAGCAGCAATCCACACGAAGATCTGTTCGGATCTGTCTGTCGTATCGTAATTTATGGAAATTTTTGCAGTTTTACATTTAAACGTAGTCTTATGGCTTTTGCTGTGCAAATCTAGGAATACTTAAACATACTTTTGATATACAGCTATTTAGTGCTTATTGTATTGTATTTTAGTTTTAAGTTTTTTTGTATAAAAATCAACTATTTATTATTGTGAAATAAAAGAGTATATAAACAACCATACGAATACAGCGTTTATTGATTTTAAAAGCTATCTTGAAAGGTTACAAAAGAGTCTTCGAAACTAAGTATGCCCTTAAGCATAGTTTAAAAATGTTTTTCAGAACCAATGAGCTGCCTACAGGGTGCTTAAGCCTCTAATATAATCATTAAAAATTCACATAACAGTCAGAATTAATTTTAGATAATACGTAAAACAGCAAGAAAGAAGGAAAGAGGTTTTTTTCACTCAAGAACATAAATGTTGTAGTCGTTGCGTTTAACGATCAACACGATCAAGAACAAAAACAACAAGTTACGAAATTATGTTAAGAACAACAATAACAATAACAATAACAGTGCAACGAACAAAAAACGAGCAACGGGGCAAGCGGTAACAGTGCGGCAGACAATTTGCATGAAAGTGGCACAAAATGTTGTCAACAAAACGTTTTTAGTTTTAGTTTTGTGTGTTCTCCGAACGGAAGCCGGCAACAACCACAACAGCAACAACAACACCAACAACAATAACAAACCGACAATACATAAACTTAAACTTCAACTTCAATGACGTCGTTGCTCGATTGCCCAATATGGAAAAAGTAATGTTAAGCTTCAAAAATCTACGCTTAAGTAAAATGAATAAAACTTTCTGATTGCAGTGCTTTGTGTCAGTCTGATTCTGTCTGTCTGTCTGTCTGTGTGAGGAAGGGGAAGTGCTTAAATGAATTTTGCATAGAAAAGCCATTAGGCAGTTTTAATCATCATCAAAGATAGACATAAGTATAGATATACTATATATTATACCTATAGTTTACTTACTTTTCTCTCACTATGAAAGGTTTTGTTGGTTGGTCCATTGTTGTTAGTCTGTTATTATTAGAACACAAAAACCAAGTGAGCGTTAAGATCGCCAACAGTTAGAGAGCAAAAACTTTCTCATCTGCAAGGGTACACTTTGAGAAAAATAAACGTACTTGCAGTCATGAGTCTTTGAGTCTTGAGATTATTTTATATACAGTATTCAGCATATAAAATAATCTAAGAAAAAATATTTAAAAATTAATATTCTCTACTATTTTTTTTTAAAGTATTTTTTTAGAGAAAAGATGAGTAAAATATTTTACTTGAAGAATATATAAGGTAACTCTTCAGTAATCTACTTCACACCTTAATATATATATTGTTTTAAATATTTTATATAAGCTTCATTTATCTTTAACAAAACCCAAACATTTATTTCAGTTTCAATTTCATATAGATATTTTTGTGAAGTGTATTTTCTGGTTGTGTGGACGTCACCTTCACCCATTTTGAATGCAACTCAATGCTCTCAAATTTCACCCACTGTGCGTTTTGACGTTGATTAGCATGTGGCATACATAAATCGTTAGTGTCTGCGGGCTTCCGTTTTCCTTTGCTGTATGCATAGAACAACAACAACAACAACAACAAAATGCCAACAAGAAATATCTTCACCTTCTTTTGCTTATTTTTGCGAATGCTTTCAATGTTTAGGCGGGCAGAACCAAGTTGCACATATTATAATAAAAAAAATAAAAACAAAACAAAGAACAGCTTAAAAGAGATGACGTTGAGCTGATCTTAGACTTGGTTTTATAATGAGGCCAACGATCTTGGCCAGAAGCAGCCAAACAACTTAATGAGACACCAAACTACCGCAGTAGACCCACAGCAGCTGCCTATTGTTGTTATTATTATTGTTGTTGTTAGAATGCGAGCGAGCCTCTCGACGAAAGTAAAAATTGTTTGTGAAAGTTTTTCTTTTGTAAGCGCTGCTTAGCTTTAAATTGCTTTTTGCCAAAAAAAAAAAAAAACAGACTAGGAAAATCATACGCATCTAAGACCTGCCACAGTTCATGAAGATCATTATTCTTGCAGCGCTTCGATAATTAACGTTCATCAACAGACCGCCTTCAAAAACAATTGAAAGCAAAGTGAAGAAAGTTGGAAAGGTGCTTAAAAGAGATTATGATTTATGGTTTAGGCTTAGGTACTAAAGATCCTTTGGAAGAAAGTCAGTCATTAGTCATTAGTCATTAGTTTTAAAATATAAAGAAAATTATTTATGATACATATAAAAATGCAAAAATAAGTAATTAAGAATGCATTTGAATATCCCAACAGTAACATAATGAGATTTACCCTCAAAATTGATTCAAATGAGCCTTAAAATATGCGTTGAAAGTTTAATTTGTTGAATTTATTCAGCTTTTTTTATGGGGTACTGAGAGAAATGACCTTAAAAGGCACAGCGTGAGCACTTTTTCATGAGCAATTAGTTACGAAAAAAAAAACATGAATTTTCTTTACCTCCCACAAGCCAAAACACGTTTGAGTTTGTAGTTACCTTTTGGGTTCTAATTACTGCGATTTGGGTCGAAGATTTGAATTTGTGTCAGAGAGAAGTGGGTTGTCTGTGAGTCTGTGGCATGATCTAACCCGCTGATAAGAACATCTCAAAATTAACCATTAACTAAGTTAGTTAGGTAAGGGTTAAAGTGGGACTGCAGGCAGATACTGGGCTAACGGCTGCAAGCACTCGTAATGATTATGATTCTGATTGTTTGTTTTTTGTTAATGGACAAAGATCGGTGTCAACTTTTGGGAAATGCCTCAGCAACTGTATTTGTGACATGATGAAATGGGTCAGAGAACCGAAAGTATGCAAGTTCCATTAAGTTTTGTGTTAAACCAAAAACGAAAAGAACAAATAAAACAGCTATGAAAATTGTTGAGAAATTTATGACAATGCCAAAGGTTATGGAAAAGCTCTTACGACAAAGTTTGACATAAGATTTAATGTTACAAAAATAACGCTTTAAATATATAATCTAAGGCTGTCTTAATTTATGTAAGTTTTGTTTCATAAAAACTTTTTATAATCATTAGAAAATCATATAAAAAAACGAAAAAAAGAAAGAAAAAGTTAATGTTAGCTATTTTTGTTGGCTAATTGTACCAATTATAGAATTTAGATATTAAGCGTGTAAATATATGATTTTCTGTTGCTTAACTTGAATAGCTTCATTTCGCTTACTTTCCAGCTGAAACTCAAATAAGCTAAGGTCTATGCACAACCCTTTTTTTTAAAAAGATCGTTCAACGATTTAACTCTTGGTGCTCACGAATCAGCGATTAAACTATACATTGAAAGCATTGAAGCCATGACTAATTTTCAATGGCAAATGGGGCTTGCGAGGCGAGGCGAGGCGGGGCGAAGCCCAAGCCCAAACCTTAATCCAAGATCACTTTAAAGATCTACGTTAATAATACACACAGCACACTTTCGCCCCAATGCCAAAAAAAAAAAAACATTGCTCCAGAAAAAAGCTAGCCAAAAATAATACCAATAAGAAATTAGTAGAGAAATAAGCAGAAGTAAGCAGCAGAGCATTGTTAGTGGGAATTTGGAGCAGCAGCTGAGACTTGAGTTGAATGGGAAAATTACTTAATGGCGTTGGAGTTGAAGTTTTTTAAAACTGGAGCTAAAGCTGAAACTATAAAATTGGCACACGAATACTTTGTGGTTGTTGCTTTTTGAGTTACAACAACAACAACAACAAGAACAAAAATATCTCCCACAATTAGAACAGCTCGTAACTGACAACCCAGATCAACAACAACCATTATTCTATGTGCTTGAAGGTACTTTAGGACCATAGCGAAACGCAAGCAATAAAAATAATAGCTAGGAAATAAGAACTAACGGCATTGCATATAAAATTTTAATTTACCTACACAAAGAGCACTCAGATAACAATGACAAAATTAAATAAACTTAAGAAGATTATTTCTATGTCTTTCAAATAAGATTTATAAGTTGTTGTATAAGAAAAACGATCTTAAGACAAGTCAAAGCTTTACGTAACTATTATTATCAATTTTACTATTCTTTTCTCACTGTGTAAGCCCAAAGAACCACCAAGTACAGTAAAAAGTTGACAGCTGGAAGCTGCATTCTAAAAAGTTAGCTAGTTTCTGGCCGAAAAAAAAAACACAGAAAAGTTTTGCGCAATGCAAACGGTAAATTGAAATACGCAGTTGATTAGCCAAGGCTGAAAAGAGGGCGCAACGGGGCAAAAGGGGGGCGTGCCTTGAAGGCAAGTGAATGTCTTGGGACTACTTGTTGTTGTTGTTGTTGCTGTTGTCAGTCAAGTGCGGTGAGCGCCACCAAACATGGCCCAAAACGCACATGGCATAGCCACTAATTTTCGAAAAGGCAAAGCGCGTCAAGAACAGTTATGAGAGCTGGAAGCGCTTGCGGACTACGTTGGATAGAATTGGGATGCGCCACATGCCGCATGCCACGAAAACACAAAACACATACAACAAAAACATACTTTAAAATACACTTTAAAGTGTGCGACAAAACCAAGTAAGAGACAACTGAAAAAAACAAAACTTATATACATAACTCTGTAAAAAAAGGCAAAGCTTATGAGAAGCTTGCGATGGGAAAGGTAATATTCGACTGTGAAACACCCTATAATTATAGATTTACTTTGGGCAAAACAATATTTTGTGTGCTGAGTGAAAGGTGAAGGAAGAATTCAAGATTTATATATGTGCTGGAGTAAGAAATACCCTTTAATTAACATCAAACCAAAATAAAGTCATAAGCTTACCCCATAAATATAATTTATCTCTTTATATATGGAACACTTTATCCTAACTGACTGACTGACTGCTATCAAGGCTCAGCCCAATTGGTAAGAGACAACAGTCTTATTTTATAGCGAAAAGATAGCATATAGATCGTAGGCTACCACTAAGATAAGAACTTACCGAAGGGGTACTACATATAATGTACAAATGTTAAGTGATATAAGTAGGTGGACATGTCTACATCGACTATGCTTACCCCTTGCACTTCTATATATCTATAGGGTATGCAGAAAGTACAAAACGAGGCGTTTGCTTGGCTGTAAGAAGTTACGCGGCACATTGCGACACCGACACGCGGATTGGCCCAGCCAATGTCTATAGTTACTACGCGCACACACACACACACACACACACACACACACTCACACACACATGTATAGTTGTAATAGTTCTTGTTGCTGTTTGTTGGCGTTGCGCTTCAACTGCCTCCCATTTCCCATTCCCCATTCCCATAAGCGATAAAAGCTGATAGAGACATAGCTAGCATGCAGTGATGCAGGAAACCAACGAGGCATCGCAGCAGGTGCATAAGTACATATATATATATATATATATATATAAATGTATAGATACAAATGTATCTATAGGTATTCAAGTGCTTTAAGGCAGGTTTAGTACGCTGCGTCTTAACTTAAAATGCTATGCGTTGAACAAAAAAAAAAAAAACAGGCTATCTGGTTTTTGTTTACGCTGAATTATGGTTGAGAGTCACAAGTTCTTAAAGTTCAGCTTAGTTTTTCTACTTTATTATTATTGCTATTGTTGTTCTTAATGTTTTTGTTGCTGTTGTTGTTTGTTTTGATAGTCACATTATGACACGCATCACAGTGAAGACAATTTTTCCACAAGTGTGACGGATTTGTAAGAGAACCTCTCCGTGTCAAATAGTCCGAAGACAATTAAATGTCAATGACACTTTGGAGCTTTTGTGTAAGATTTGCATAACCAGAGAGAAGAAGAAGAATAAGAATAATTGTTGACTAAGTAAGTATATGGTAATCAAGACTTGATTACGTAGCTGTCAAAGTCTTTATAGACTGTGAAGTACGAGTTAGAAAACAAGAATCACAACGAAGGAAGTTCAAAGGAAGTTAATAAGAAAAGTGGACTAGAATATACTATCATTAAAATATTAAGTGCTGCAAGTATTATTTATGTTGATTCTAAGAAGTTTTATAACTGATTTGAACTCATTTTTAGCACAATAAAGTGTTAGTTTAAGTATTTACTTAACATAGTTAAAAGACTTTCAAAATTCATTTAATTATTTGTAACTTTTCCGTGTCTAAGTGAACTTAACTTAGCTTTAAGATGAATGAGCTTAAGGCTTGGAAAAACTTAAGGCCAACATTTAAAACTCCAACTAAAGCATTGATTAAAATTTATTTTCTCTCACAAATTAGAAGTCATAAACTAAGACCATTAATTTCAAGCTTACTAACATTTGAAAATGTTCCCATTGATTTACATACTGCGCACCAACTAACTCGAAAAGTTCCCACATGGAGTTTTCACACTCTACAACTCACAAAGAGATTTATGGCTTAACTTAAGTTAAGAATGCATTTCACTGTCAAATTTCGTAAAGCGTAACGTAACGTAACGTAAAAGCTGTCCAGCAACAACTCTCAACAAGCTCAGGTCATAAATCTAAAAACGAATGAGCTAGAAAGAGATAGCTTAACTTGACGTTAACAATGCAAACGTTTTACTAACTTAATTCTAAGTCTGGTCTAATCAACACACACACACACACACACACACACGCGCACACACAATCACAAACAAATTCACATAACACTACTCGTAATTACCAGATTAATAAGCTCCTATTGTGAGTGAGCATGAAAATGAAAGTGGCTGCAGCATCAATCGTGTTGTTGTTGTGTTGTGTTGTTGTTGTTGTTGAGTTCAGTGCTCGTGGCGCATGCGCGTGGCAAGTTGCCGTTGTGTTGCACTATAAATTTCATCAGCAACAGCATTAGCTCCGTTATAACAGATATACACATACATACACACTCACACATACGTATATAGTTAGATGTTAGTACTCGCAGAGAGTTATAACTGAGTTGTTGCCTGATTTTCCATTGTTTGCTTTTCATTTTTGACGTGCCTGCTCTGCTTCTGCTTCTGCCTCTGCCTCTCCAATGTTGTTGTTGTTGTTGTTGTAGCTTTTGCAGTGTTGCTCAGTACGCAATTAGACCTGGAGGCCAAAATTAGTTCGTGATCAGTTAGCGGCTAGCGGTTCACGATCCTATTATGCAGATACTACTACGGTACAGTGAGCATATCAAATTGTGTAATTAATATATATATATATATATATATATATCTACTTTTTTTTTTGGGGTGGAAAGTTTAAAATCGTATAATTACAAAAGTAAGTTTGTATATCAACTATTAACAACTTTTAAAAGGCAACGAACAATCTCCATTAATCTTTTTCTTTCTACAAATACTTTCTTCTAAGAAAAAACTTAAACCTTAAACTTTCTTAGAAACGGAAATGTAGCATTAGTAATTTTTTTTATAGAGCCAAAGATTTCACGACAAATTGCAAATTATATAGCAATATAGAGCAACAAAAACAACGACAACGACAACGAGAAGCGATAAATTTGATCAGCTGAAAGTTTGGTGTCAACTTGAAAAGCTTTCCATTGTCATTAATATCCGCCCATAATACCGCAACTAGTCATCAACTCTTTCTTCACACTCTGCGTGCATAAACACTGACTGTAATTAGGGTCACTTGTGTAGAAGCCTGAAGCTGAAGACTGGACCCATCGTAGCCACTGTTAAAAAGATCCATTAGATCTGGCTAGGGTTATGCACATGTATATATATCTGTGTGGCTCCAAAAAATGACAGCTGTTAAATGTGAGCTCGTAAACCTTATGCCAAAAGGCCCATGGCTAAAATCAACTGCCCTATATACACACACACACACACATATGCACGCAGGTATGTGTGTGTGCAACATGTAGCATCCATCAAGTGTCGCTTTGGCTTTGACTTCGAGTCTTTTTTTATATCTCGCAAATTGGGTTAGAAGCATCGCATTTCACAGCGCCGCAGACAATCTGCCAATCAGTGAAATTAACTTATTGCTACATATACAATACTGAGTGGCACATAATGCAAAAACCAACTACTACACTGAGCGGAAACAAGTGATAGAAACCAAGAGTAGTTAGTTGTACTTAGAATCTCTTGCTGTAGAACTTTTCTTCGAGTGCACCTTGACTCCCAGTATCGATGATTCTTTGCTCTGACAGATAATTTTTGCTTTGCTTTATGCCGCAGTCCACAAACTAACTCACAAACATATATATAGATTCTTGACTATAATGATGATATTCACAATGATGTGATGTGATGTGATGTTGATGTTCTGCCTGTTCGCTAGATTTGTTGCCATAGACTCTGACATTGTTGCCATCTGACAAACTGGGTCGATCGCACGGGCATCGATTTGTGTTAAATAAGATATTACTAGGTCGTCTTAAGATGATATACATACAGCGTTGTGACCTGTATAAACTAAACATAAAATACAATGTGTGTGTACAAAAAAACTTCCATAACTAAGTTAAGCTATCTAGTCTTAATATCAAATGTGAATGATATTCATATTGCTTATAAGAAAATCGGAATAAGTTTCTCATTAGATGCTTTTGTATTTGATGTCTCTTAATAAATGAATGATGAAATCCTTATCGGCAATCCTACATTGTTACCAATATATAAATTCTCTTAACTCCACTTTACTTAACTTTGTTCAACCATTTGTTTATGTTAAATACTCCATCTTATCTCTTATCCGCATTGACTAACAACTAAATGCAGTTGTTATAAATAACAAGTTACATTTTCCTTTAAGCGAAATGAAAACTTTACAAGTTGCGAAGACAGAAAACAAGCTGAAATTAATGTAATTTGCCTGATTTGAGAGAAAGACACAGAGATTTGATTAATTCAATTGCCAACTGCTAATAACAATAATTAAACCAAATTGAACAACACACAAAGAGGAGGCTTTGGTGGTTTAGCTAGTGACACACACAGAGAGAAAATATCATTTTCATTTCAAGCTAACTTGGCCAAGACCACAAGATTGAGATGTTCAGCCAAATGGCAGGCTAGAGGATAAGAATAAGTAAGAAGAATGGGAAGCAGCTGTTGGTTAAAAACTACACACAAACAAATTAAGTAGAGCAGGTTGAGCCCATTAAGACTTGAAGGCTGGAGCAGAAAACTGCAGCAAATCGAATCTTCATCCAAAAGCAAAAGCAAATTGACTGTGTGGGGCTATTATTAGTTAAGACCAAGTTTGCAGCTTGTAGTCAGCCACAGCGTCAGCCTTTAGGCCCAATAAATGTTGTCTAATGATGACAGAGTAGAGAGAGGGAGAGAGAGAGAGACTTGTGATAAATTGCTAGTCAGTAGATAATTGCTAATTATTAATAATTAAATAGTTGAAAGAATATGAAAGACGAGCCATGCTGCTAATGATTGTCATAAGTTTTTCTAGTTGAAACTTTTTTAGCTGCAGTTGGAGCAACAATTGCAGCTGGAGGCAAAGATGCCGCAAGGTTTGAGCATTTAGTTAAGCACCTGCTTGTAAAATTTTTGCTAACAAGCAAAGGGCGTGTAATAGAGATTAATAACGAGATAGAAAGTGTCTGACTGACAGATACCCTTTGGGCATTCATAACACACATTTAAATTAAGTTTTAAGCGCATTCCTAAACATTTATTGCATGTGAATCGTTTAGGTTTTAAAAATGGGAAATTTATTCCATTGGGAAATTTAATTGCCTTTATCTGTGTCTTGGCTAAACCACTTTTGATATAAATATAGCTTTGCCTGTTACACACTTAACAATAAGTGCTTGATACCCTAACTTCCTCTTTTTAATGAACATAGATATGAAAAAAGAGGATTAGTAATTTCTGCCAGCGTTAACTTCCGTCATTGCCATCCGCTCAGCTTCAAAGATAAACAAATGTGAGAGACTGCTTTGATTCACACTTCCAGAGCTGGTGTTCAAGCAAGGAAGTGTTTTTAAAAAGACACCAAGTTCTATTGTTCTTCACTCCTTGTTACTGACACACTAAAAACACAAAAGTTGTTTGTTGTTGTTATTGTTAGAAGTGGGACAACGTTTGTCAGTCATTTGTCGCCAGCCAGCGCTAGTTGATTTTAATCTCATTATGTATACCTCGAAACAGACGAATGTATATTGCAGTTGCACACAGCACAGAGTCTCTGTGTGTGTGTGTGTGTGTGTGTGTGTGTCTGTGTGAAGCAGAGCAGAAAAACTAAAAGCATTCCAAAATAAACTATGCGCACAAATTGTCAAAACAGCACAATTTTGCAGTTAGACGCAGACATTGTTTTTCACATTGTTTTACATTGTTTCACACTGGTTAAATAATTTACTTAGTTGCCGCATTGCGGTCTTTGCAGCGATCTTAATCGAAATTCGCTAGCTACTAACATTAGCTACAACAGTTAGTTTAACAATTAAATTTCTATTTGGCGTAATTGTTTAGCATACAGAAATTTTTGTGGTTGGAAAAAAGCTATTAGAAGCTATGCGCAATGTAAGACTTTCATCTAAGTGATTTTTAGTTGGTTGCGCTACCAAATTTCAAGAGTTTTATTAAGTAAAAAGAAACCTCAACCTAATTATTGTTACATATAACTAAATTTGCTAGAATCATACTTTCGTATTTGATTGCCTTACATTTTCCAATAAATATTAATAAAAATTAATCTTATTCGTTTTTTGTTGATTTTGTTAATATTAAATTTTGTGGCTAGCACCTAAGAGTATGCTACAAAATTTCAAAATATGTGCGAAGAGTTGCAACATATTTTTCAATTTATTATTTATTTTTTTCTAAATACATACCATAATAGAATATCTTTCACTTCCAAGTTTCACATATATACGCCACCAATAATTTTTAATTATTATATTTATTATAATTTGTTTTTGTATACAGTTGCATTAATTTCACTACACAATAAATACAACATTTGTTTTGAGCGTTGTTTCGTTTTGTTCTAAAATATTGGCACATTTTCAGATTTTTGTTATTTTCAACCTTTTTTTTCAATACTTGTACAAAATCAATTACACAAAAAAGAAGCTCCCGATAGAATTCTTAAGCATTTACACGATTTTTATACCTAAATTAAGAACTAAAAATCATTATCATTAATAAATATATCGTTTTTTATAATATTGCGTTGCCTATAAAAACCCATAAGCAAGCAAAACATATTTTAACTGGTTGTACGCATAGATACAAACATAGATAGAATAGATAGATGGCTAGAAAGAAAAACAGCTGCTCAACAATTGTACATGCAGTATTGTCCACAATGTCATTCACAAATACATATATATATATATATGTATATTTGCTTAAAAATATATATTAGATTATATTTAGTTAATTAAATAATTTTTATGTAATTTTCTTAATTTTATTTCTTTTGTTTTTTGGTACGAACGCTCTCTTCCTTTAATTGACCAGCTGCCATGTGCCAAAAAAAAAAATATATATATAAAAAAACAGTTTATCATAAGTTTAAAGCTGAGTGCAGCGGCGGGTTTTAGGTTTTTGTGTTTTAGTGGGAATCCGTTTAAGGGTTCATCATTATGATGCTCATTCACATAGTCAACATTTGGGCGTATTGGCTCCACTGCTAACGCTGCTCGTCTCCAGATGTTGCATCAACAGCTGCTGCAAGTCCACCCTCAAGGCACGCTCCTCGTTGATCTGTAACTTGATCTGTGACATATCCTGTTGCATCTGTTTGATGGCTGTCCAAAGTTGTCGCAGTGTTGGGGTCATATCTTCATTCTCAAGGCCTGTGTTTGTCGATGTTCAGATATTTCAGATTGGTTGGTTTGTTATTGTTATTGTGAAAACATAAAGAAAATGGGATAAACGGGAATATATATATATATTATGTTAGTGTTGTGTGTAACTAATCAAAGAAGCGTATTCAAAAATGATGTGATATGTGTGAGATGAGTATAATGGGTATAGAGTATTTGTGATGTGAATATAATGAGTATGTGATATGTTTTTAAAATGAGTATAATGAGTATTTATGTGATGTGATATGAATGAAATGAGTATGTGAATTTTATCTTTGAAGTGAGTATAATGAGTATTTATGTTTTTCGAATTTGTTTAGCTGCATTTTTTCTAACTAGAGTATTCAAAAATTATTACAAATTATTAAGCTATGTTGTATTATTTTTAACTGCTCAGCTTTTCAAGTTTTTCTTGAAGTGCAACACATAATATTTAATCTAAGTATATAATACAAATCAAAAAACGTTGCTACAATTAACTAAATACTTAAATTGTTTGATGTAGTTAAGTGTTAAGTGTTTGTGTTGTTGTTAAATTTAATGTTTAAACAAATACCAAAACACAGAGAGAGAGAGAGACACACAAATACAAAATACAACGAAAAGTTCTCTTGAATATAGAAATGATTTTATTTAAATTTTGATTTTTTTTGTTTTTGTTTTCATTACTCGAAATGAATTTAATTCAAATCTCAATAGTACAATACAAACGTTTAAACGCATTTCGCATTCGATCATTATTAATAATAGTTAGATGGTAATTGTATTTGGTTAGACAACGTTTCACAAAACACTTATAGCTTAATTAAATATATATATATGTATGTTTTTTGTTTCGTTTTATTTTGTTTTAAATATAATAATGCACAACAGTAATTTGATTTTGATTTAATAGTTAGTTGCTATTTATTGCCAAGTACTTATGACTAACATTTAAAGCATTTCTTTTGAATACACACATTGCACATTCTTTTGATATATATATATATATATATACATTATATACTTTCAATCGTTTTTTCTCTTTATTTTTTGCTAGGCAGGTAACATAGAACTTTCACTGGGAATCTAAGATTTGGTTTAAATAAGCACAAACAAATATCGCTGCTAAATGATATGTCTACACAAGTATTATATATATATAGATAGTGTATAAGCTATGGCAAATCATGTATATCAAGTCACAAATATATATATTTATATGGTGTGTAGTCTAGTATATATAATGTGTGTGTCTGTTCCGCTTGTTGGCATTTTAAAACGCTATAAAAAGAAGCGTTTTCCTTGGACGGAAAATTGTTAAGCATCGCTAAGCCTTTAAGATCTCAGGATTTAAGCTGGGAATTCCTTCAGGCATCAGCTGCAAAGTTGCACTTCAAGTACATGTGTGTACAAGTTACTAATTGGGGCAAGTATTCGGCGGCACGATAGTACTCTACGCAAAATTCCATTGAAAATTTTGTTAGCTAGTCTTTATTTGGCTGAGTCTTTTCTTAAGTTTTTTTTAAATTGTATTGCACCTAACTAGTTTACAGATCACTCAACTTACAATTAGTAGATGATAAAATTTATAAAAAAAAATACAAAATTTAGTTGAAATAACTACAACACTGTTACAATTTACTAGACGAGTGAGTAGACCTGTAAATTTCGATATGTAAAATCTCTTCTTTTTTTTTTTAAAGTGATTTAATAAAAATTTAGTCAAAAGAAATATTTACACTTCTTTCAAGTAAATTTAGAAAAAAAAAGTTTTTAACATTAATTTAATAACAATTTTTTTTTCAATTGATTTGAAAATGTAAATATTTCAAAAGTATGTAAAATAAACCATGCCAAGAATTTTTAAAATATTTTTTTTTTTGACTATGAAACAGAAAATATTTTAGTTATTTTACAGATCTGCTCTTAGAATTATCATTACTAGGCACACAGAAACTAGAGACACTTAACTATCATTTAAAACTTTTTGATTCCGTTTTTAAAAGCATTGAGAAAAACTTGAAAAAACAAAATAAACATTATATATATATATATGTTTTTTTTTATAGCTGCAGAGCGCATTCAAAGCAAAAAAGCGAGCGTAGAGCTTCAGCAGCAGCGGCAGCGGCAGCCATATATGAAGGATGAAGTTGATGAGGACATGCCACACCACACAACAAAGAGAGAGAAGATAGAGAGAGATAGGGAGAGCGAGATGGAGTGACAACTACTCAAAGATGGTTGATTTTGCGCCACTGCTTCATGACAAAATTACCGCAACACCAGCTGCCCGATTGCCTTTTCGTGCCATCCGGATTGTAGTCAGATGAGCGTTGTCCTGCACCGCCTGCTCCATTGCGCAGCAGTAGATGCTCACCACCACGCTCCACATCACTGTCATCCGATCGCTCACCGCCAGCCAGTTGAGGCGTGCTCCGCTGCAATGTGCTCGTTCTCAGGGCACCGCCACAATTCATTAGATAGCCGGCACCGAAGCCCGCATAGCGATGTGAAGTGGATGTCTCAAAGGAACGATTCAAACGTCTGTCATAGAGACCCGGATGTTGTGCATCCGGATTGGGCTTAACAATCGTCGTTGTCGTTGTCGTTCCTCCTCCTCCTCCTCCTCCTGACCGCTGATAACTCTGCTGTGCGAGCAACTTGGGCGTTGGTTTAGTCTTGCGCGGCAGCAAGGGCGAGGTGCAGACGTTATCGTAGCCAGATCCGAAGCCACTCTTCAGGCGATTTAGGGATTTGCGAGTGGCACGCTCCTCAGACAACGCTCGCTGATAATCCTTGATGCTGGGCGCACCCGAATTGCGTTGAGCTGCGGGCTGAGCTGCATTCAGTGAGGAACCCACCGAACTGGAGTACAAATTAAAGCTATTCGGACTTGCCTCACGCCAAATGAACGAGGAGTTCAAACTGCCAGCAGAATGTTGTCTCGATTGTTGTTGCTGCTGATGTTGTTGTTGCTGATGTTGATAATGCTGCTGCTGTTGTTGTTGTTGTTGTGTTAAGTGATTCGCATTGGCTATAAAAGGCAGCTGCGGATTGGAGGTGGAGAAGGTTTTGCTCGTTTTCAATTTACCGCCACGTATTGGCAAACACGGAGTCCATGGCTGCAATGCTATATATATAGTAAATCGTAGACCGGGTTGTTGTTCAGGATTGCAGAGTTGAACGCGTGTGAAAGACAAAGAGAGAAAATGAAGATATTTGAAGAACGAAAAACGGGAAATAGTACCAACAAACAGCAAACGACACACAGAAGAAGAATAAACAACTTAAAAAGGCCACAAAGCATTAAGGAAATGAACTGATATCTTCGTCAAGACGAAGTTGTTATACACTTGCAGAATCAAAGAGTAACATATATCATATAAAGTTCAAGTTATCTTGATATAAGTTATGTTTTAAGCTAGGATAAAAGTTCGTTGAGAACAAAAAGACGGATAGACAAACTTTCAAAGATATATATTTGAACTGTTGAACAAGATTATAAATATTTTATTGATTTGGAGATGTCAACTCCACGACAGATCTTAAATATCTTCTGCAAGTTTATATGGATAAGCAATTTCCGAAAGGACCAATAACCAAATGGGACACCAACAAAAGACAACAACAACAATACATTAAATGAGGCAGGATTGTGGGTGGGTGTGTGTGTGTGTGTGTGTGGATGAATATGAAACCAAAACCAACTCAAATGATAAAGTTAAAAGTAATTAAAGGTTTGAATAAAGCCAAAATATGTTTAAGCAAAGACAAAAACCAAAGTTAAGGGCACAAAATAATATGGAAAGTGGACAAATAATATTCATTAGGGATATTTATAAGGGATATTTTAGCACACTGCCAAAGCAAAACAGGGAATAAAACATTTTAAAAGATCAAATTCGTTGAAATACAAATTCAAAGGAAAAGGAAATTATGGAAACACAAATTTCAATAAATAAACTATTAAAAATTATAATATTATTTAAGCAATAAATTTCTTCCCAATCATAAATACGCCTTAAAACTAATGAATATGTTTGTGAATTAAAATGAGTTTGTGTGTTTTGTTGTTGTTCTTGTTG
The DNA here is from genome assembly GCA_035044605.1 of Scaptomyza cyrtandrae. Taxonomy (NCBI): domain Eukaryota; kingdom Metazoa; phylum Arthropoda; class Insecta; order Diptera; family Drosophilidae; genus Scaptomyza; species Scaptomyza cyrtandrae. Next base: position 1,207,479 of record JAWNNS010000650.1, on the reverse strand, counting down.
AGATGAGCAGCGATAACAAAATAAATTCAACTAAATTGTACATTATTAATGAGCAAAATGTTTAAACAAATATTTATTATATAATATAAATATATATAGATATATATATGTATGAAGAGACCAAAACACATTAGTATCGAATATTACATGTACATTATTATCATTTAAAAACCAATTATATATGAGCACTATCTCCATTTTGCCAGATTTCTTAACAATTACAAAATTTGTTACAAAAATTAATCAAATAAAATCCATTTAGCTGTTACAATTAATCAATTTGATGTTGCTTAAAATCCAATTGTTAAAATTATAACGAACAAATTAAACAAATACAATTGAACAATATGTATTAAATGTTTCATTTCATAGTTAAACAATTATATTTTTTTTCGCTTATAAACTAATACAATTTTGTGGTATTATTGTCGATTTTTTGTTGTTTTTGTATAATTTTAACGAATTTGTTAAAAATGAAACCAAACCAAACAAATTTAAGAATTTTCATTTATATTTTTTTAGCAGCTTTTCACATTTAAGTGCGGCGTGTATATATGTGTGTGTTTGTGTGGGTGTGTGTGTGTGTGTGAGGTTAAGCAATTTAGCTACAAAATTTCATTTATGATAGCCAAAAAAGTAAACGAACAAAAAACTTAAGCCAAAAACTTAGGATGAAACAACACACACACAGAACAAATAGAGTATTGCCTAGGATTCTAGGAGAGCTAGACGAAGCACATGGGAGATCTGCGGCACTTACCCGAGTGTATGGTATTCCGGGCGTTATTCTGATAGGCAGCGCAATAGCCCTCAAAGACGCGCAACACTAAAGCATCCTCCTCGAATGTTGGCTGATTTTTTCGACCGCTACTGTAGCTGACCAATGCGTTGTTTGAGCTGCCTGAAGCAGATGCTGAACCCGAACCAGAACCCGAACCAGAGCCACTGGCTGCATTTAATAAATTGGGACGCAACGGTGGCGTCGGACGTAAACAACTGATGGTCCAATTAGCTAAAAAGAGTAAGAAGATGTTGTTACTAAGGAACTTTTCTTTATAACTAATCAATTTCTAACCTTTTGTGTTTCCTTTCCTTGCGTTTGGCACCGTTGTTGCTGTTGTTGTTGCCGCTGCTGCTGCTGCTGCCGCTTGCTGCATTGCCAATGCTGCCTGATTGCTTTCCGTTGCTGTTGCTTGTGCTGTCTTGCTGTTTGGTGTCTGGACTAAATTTGATTTGTGGCCGAGCGGCCCCAGATGACTTGGTAGACTTGGTGGTTGTGGTGGATGCAGATGATGTTGTTGAGGCTGAGTGTGCGTGTATTGGTTGTAGCTCAGATGATGATTGAACGATAGGCTCCGTTTGTGTTGTGACATCGCTGTAGCTGCATTCACCGATCCCACCGAGCTGCTGTTGTTGTTGTTGTTGTTGGGCGTCTGATTGCGATTGCTGCTGCCTGGATTCAACAACAAACTGTGGCTCGATGGAGGAGACATCTGCAATGGAGTAGAGAAGAAACAATATTAATAAATATGTAAGGTTACAAGAAGTTAATGAAGTATTAAGGTTAGTTTATTGAATGAAAGTTCTGAGCAGCTGTCAGCAGCAGCAACAGCAGTAACAACAACAGCAGCAATCATAACAAACAACAACGTACAACAACGTACAACACAGGCACAATCCTTTTGGCAGCGAGCAAAGCGCAGCAAGCAAATCAAATCGAATATGAGTTTTGTTTCATTTTTTTGTGTTTTGTAGCATTAGATGATTTGTTTTGTAATTCGTTTTGTGATAAATCGAGTTGGCAACTAAACTTAAACTCATGTTTGTTTGGTTAGTTAACGCAACAGGTTGTCAAAAGTGTGATTGGATGATCTTTAAGGTACGTAACCTGTAATCGATATCTACTAACGACACATTATTGATTCCTAAGATTTTGGAAAGCTTATCAACTTTAAGATATGCTTACTTTTGCTATTATGTATTCAAAAGTGTATTTGTTTTAAAACCAATAAAAATCATTGCAAATCTTAAAAGGTTATTAAAAATTTGTTAGTCATGTGCATAAATAGATGACTGAATGCTTGAAAGTAAAGTGAAAAGCATGTTGAAATGAATTTCCGAATTATTTTGTTTGTTTAAAGATCGTTGATTAAATGATGATAATGTGTGTGTGTTTGTGGTAAAAACGAATGTACAAAACAATCAAACGTAACACGTGCAGAACAAAACGCGACGCCAAGAGTTCACAATAAGCACGCCTGGATGATTGATTGCCAGGGGATATAGGGAATGTATTTTTAGATCCAGGCGACTTTTGTGGATTGAAAACTTGGCGACGTCTCACTTCGGTTCGCTTGCCTTCTTCGGTTGCTAAAGCTACGCGTGCCGCACAAATGGGGCAATCGATGGATGAGGAATATGATGGTTCGGCAGCAAAAGCATTCCTTGCTGCTGAGATTCTCAAGGCGGATGTTGGATATGGTTGTGGTTCCATTTCATCATTGCACACGGGGCAATTGGAACATGTGGATGCTGTTGTGGTTGTTGTATTTGTGGTGCTAGTTTCGGTTGAGTAATCCGCACAATTATGGCATATGGAACAATAGATGGCACCCTCACTGAAACCACTGGCACCCAACGAACAATAGCAACTGGAACATATGGAGGCCATTGATGAATTGGAATCCTTACTGCCACTGGCAGCTGTCGAGGGCAACCTCTTGTTATAGGCACTGGCAATGCCTCGGAGCACCTCTGGAGGCAAACGTTCCTTCTTCCACCAGTGGGCATACATGCCGGAACGGAAGGTGGGACGTGGTTGACCCGACTCCATATTGAGCTGATCTGCCGAACAACTGCCAGTAAATTGCAACTGTTGTTCGGATTGTGGCAGATGGTGGCCTAAGTTGTCATCCATTGAACTTGATGCCAGAAAAATACTTTTTGTATTGCTTTGGAATTGTGCTGTGGTCGCAGTTGCTTGTGGTTTAGTAGGCGTGGCAGGGAGTGGCTCCTGTTCAGGTTCAGATTCCTTCTGATCTTCATCCTGTGTCTGCTCAGGTGTTAGAAACTTTTCACGAAACATACCACAGACATCAAAGCGACGTTCGGGTTCCAACGCATGATCCAGCACATCGATGCCATCGCCACCCCCTTCACTACCTTCACACTCGGCACTTGGGGGATCGGGTGAGGCAATGGTGCAGCTGCCAGCCATGCCGCTATCACTGGAACGTGGACTCGGACACTGTGAACTCTCGCAGCAGCGACACTTGCAATCGCTATGCAATTGCTGCGGCTGCTGATCCCGCCGAGAAGGTGGATCAGGTGGTGGTGGTGGAGGTCGCGCCGATTGATTATTCATCTGCAGATATTGATAGCTAATGCAGCGACGTATGGAATCCCGTTGCGTCTCACGCGGTGGTGACTCAATGCACAACTCACTGCTGGATGCTCCAAGAGCTGCTGATGACTGCTCAAAGTTGTACAACAGCTCCGCCTGCAGCTGATCGGGTGCAGTGCGACAAGCCGCAGGCAAATCCATTGAACTGGAGTGCACACAATCATCTTGGAGTGTGGCATCCACACTTTGATTCTGCTGCTGCTCATGTCGCTCCCGCCAAATGGGCACATAGACTTCGGTGTCTGGACACCGATTAAAACGATTGCCAACAAAGATGCTGGGCATGCTGTGGCGTTCGGTGGGTGAACCAGGCAGCTGTGGTACAGCCTCCATCTCCTGCACCTGTTGTTCCTTCTTGAGATCATCATGAATGCTGGCCAAATTCTCGCGGGCCATAAAGGCACCACCCAAACGAGCGCCATATAAGGAACTCGCATCGGAGCTCTGTTTCTGCAGTGTGGATGGATGTGAGATCATCTCTGCTGGCTGATCACCACCCTCACCACCGTCACCTCCTTCCTCTTCCTCCTCAACGAAATTTGTTATGCTTGAGCCACCAAGATTTATGGTTGCCGTCGAGGTATGTACACTGGAATTGCTTTCAGTTGATTTGCGAGCGAGAGCACGCATTGCTTTGGAGCCAATGATCAGTGATTCCTTTTTAAGCTTATGCTGCACAAGCAACTCATCTGCATCCAACGAATCTAACTTGATCAGATTTATGCTGGACGAATGACGCTGTTGTTGTCTGGATCCATGATCAACAAAGGTGCCCGTTGAATTGCATGTGGATTCAACGATGGGACGATGCTGATAGAAGCGCACATATTCAAAGGGATCCGAATTGCAGCTACGCAAATATTCCGCATCATTATCATCATCATCATCATTCTCGGTTTCATAGCTCTCTGAATCTGTGGGCAGTTCAAAGGCATCCTGACGCTCCAGTTCCGATTGCGAGGAGACATTATCATTGATATCCTTAAGCATCTTGGCAGAGACTTTGTGACAGCGTTTCTTGCGCAACGCAATCCGTTTGAGATCAATACTCTGCCTGGCTTGCGGATACAGCAGCATCTTAACAATGGCTCCACGCAAGCGACCCGAGCGCACAAGCCGCGCAAAATGTGCACTAAGTTTGGCATATGGCGCCGTTGGTGGATAACAACTGGGTGGCAATGTGATGCGTAAGGGAAGCTGCTGCTGTTGTTGTTGATGTTGCTGTTGGTTGTAGTAGGCACATAGGGAGAAACGTGTACAATAGCCACGTGAATCCAGGTTCTGGCTGAGCTGCTCAGTTAGCCAAGGTACAACAAACAAACAGTAATGAAAACTATGAATACGTTTATATATCATTTACTTACATGCGATGCATTTAGTTGTCCTCCCAGCGAGGAGTTGCTTAGATTACTCAATTGCCGTTTGATGCCCATTGGCAAACTGGGATTGTTGGCATTGAGCAATTCCACCCATTTGTTGGCTTCGTTTGGTCCTTGGCAGACAGCAATGATGCGTTCGATTAGCGGACTACTTATCTCAAAGGCATTCTTAATGGCATCCGTATCCTCCAAGCGATTCACAATGATGCCAGTTAGCGGCAATTTACCCTGTTAATAAATCAGTTGATCAGTTAAGGTTTATTACGGATCAAATCAATACCTCACCTCATAGATAAACGCGCTCATGCGCTGACTAACACTCAGAATGAGCAACGTTTGTGGAAACAGCACAAAGTAACGATCACGATGATCGGCACCAACGGCCACGCTGCCCATATGAATGATATCGCCGAGACTGCTCAGCTCCTGACCCTGCCAATTGCGCACTGGACCCGTCAGCACCTGCAGTTCCAGTTCCTTTTGTCGCCGTGTCGCTGAACAGGTTGCCGCAATATCTTTATAAACGGCGACACTTCGTTGCGTATCACCACGATCCGGATGACTGCTCTCCATGTGACGCTCCAGTTCCTGCAGCATTGCTGAATACTTATCCAGACGGCGAAATGGTTTCGAAAGACCTGTTGTTAGCACAAGTAAACCCGGCGTTGCAGCACCCTGACGCTCCATATACTTCTCTAGATCATCCCTGTGGACGGAAATGTGAAATGTTAGTGAAATGTAAAGATTATAAGGATCAATTGCTACTCACTTGTACTTGTCAAGTATGACAATGGCCTTGGGATGTGTAGCACAATAGGCTTGATGAACTTTCTTCATCAGTGGCGCACTGGTTAAGAATAGTTTACCCACACGATCGTTGGATTCCTCAATTTGCATGAGCAGATCCTCATGTGTGCGCACAACCTCTACAAAATTGCACATCAGCTGCGCATACTCATCCTGACTGAGACTGTAAACAAATAAATATTATAAAAGTTATTATAAAAGCTAATCGAAACTATTTCTCATACTTACATTTGCGTCTGTTGCATGGGTTCTAGGAAATTCTCGAGCAATCCCTGCAGCTCAGCCACATGGGCACGTTCCGAATCGAGCAGATCCTTGAGCACCACCGAGCGATACTCTTGAATCTCCTCGGGCGGACGTATCGTTTCCGATAGCGGAAGTTGAGCCTTGTACTCGTTCACATAGTTGCTGGGAAACCAGCCAGTCTTATCATTTAATGTGCCCTCCCACCAGCCACCATCCTCGCGCTGTGTTACCGTTATGAGGTCACCTTTGTTGAAACGCAACTCATCATTGTTGCTGCCCATAAACGAGTATTCGGCACGCACAATCAATGGTTGCTCCATTATGTTGCTGGCGGTTGTGGCGGCTGCCAATGGTTTGAAACCTGGCTCTTAATTTCCTTCAGCTGCAAAGAAAAGGGAAATTATTGGGAATTTTATTTAGTTATCAAATATTGGTAGACTGACTCAACGGTAGAATAAACTTAACTTATTATATTTTAAATGTTTATTTCATTTATTTTCATTTCCTTAATTATAATAGATCATTGTCATGTTTGTTGAACTTGAAAAATCAGCATGCACATAATGAAAATTGTTCAATGAAATTTTCTACCCATACGCATATATCTAACATCAATCTATGCTATGTTCTCTTTGAGCATTTCTAAAATATTCTTTATGGCACCCACGCGAATGAGTTCTCAATAGCAATGTGTTTCTGACACTCACACAAACTCATCTTTATTATTATTATTATTTTTATTATAATGGCCAACAACAAGAAAAACATCTGTTGGCATTTCGGGCCAAAAGCGAAAATGTATTTTTGACATTTTTTTTTGTTCGTTGTTTCGAGTCTGGAGAAATCTCGCAAGTGTTAGTGAAAATCTTTAAGCTCATAAGCATATCGATGGCCAAGGCGTGAAGCAATTACGAAATATCGATTCGTGAAGGCCGTAATGAATAAAATATTGTTATTTTAAAAGCGGCATATAAATCAAAAACTACAACAGCTTGCCAAAATATGATCGTGTCCTAAAAATTTGAACAACAAATTTACGATCGCACTTTTTAACGATATGTTCAAAAATTAGCTAAAGCAATAATGTGCACAAGATCCTAAGATTTAATGGCACATATACAAATATGTGGGTATTCCGTATTTTAATAAATCAAAATTTCTATGCAGCTGTGACGAAAGTTTGAAATACAGTTCGAATGCCCTAAAAGTTTATACGCTTAAAAATATGGATTTTATGTCCAGTAAAACTTGTAGAGATATAAAAACATCTTTAAGTTTAATCTGGCATAGCTATAATTGATATTAATATAAAGTTTATGGAAAGCTTTTTATAGAAATATGTCTTTATGTACCAAGTTCTATAGAAAATCTATCCAATCATTTTTCAACATTTGCTCACTTGATTTATTGCTAACATAACACTAATGTAAAGTTCATTGTGCTAAAATCTAGCGGATGTTATTGCAAAAAGATATAACAAGAATTTTGAGAATATTCTTGCGAGATTAATCAAATTATTTTTGTGTTATTGCTACAAATGAATAACCGCAAAAATATGAAAGTCAAAACATGTTGACTTTTTGTTGTTTTGCTTTGAGCAAAAAGTTTTTCACATTTTCCAAAAATAACAACGCAACGAAAATATAATTTTTGACATGCCGACTCTTCCCATATGCCAATGGCATATCACTCTATATATATAGTATATATATATCTATAGTACAGCAGAGTGTGCTCACTAAAACATCGAAACAGAAACTTTGCCAAAATGAAAAGAAAATACATTATTTCATTACAGATATTTAATTTACAATGTTGTGAAGAAAAACTTTTAGCAACGTTTTTGCTCAAGAAGACATACTTTGTTAGGAACTATATATATTTATATATATCATCATCTATGGAACTTGTCATATATTTTTGTTCAACCATCAACTGTTGCACGTTGTATTTCTCGACGCTTTTCCGTTCCGATTGCACCGCACGCGCTCATTGCTTTCACAAAACTGCGACAAAACGGTTCAAAATCGCATACCGAAAACAAATTTTCACGGCTTTAGCCTATAGCATGCACGAAAGTGTTTTCTCTCTCTCTCTCTTTTGGCATATGCTTTGTTCTCCTTCTCTCTCTCTCTCTCTGCCTAATGATCGCGAGAACTTTGCTAAATACTTGACATACTCAAAAATATATAGTATCTATACGTATGTATAATGGCTTATTCGGCCGGATACAGCGCATATTTTCATGAATAATGAAAAAATGATGAGAAAAGTGAAATAAAAACTTGACGAGGAATAAATTCCCTTTATCATTTGAATGATAATCATAATTTATTATTAGATAACAATTTAAGTAGTACAAAAAGCTCATCTAAATTGTATCCAAACTTGATTAGAAACTGGATTGATCGAAGAGAATCGTTATTGACTTATCTTTTCGACACCTTAAACTCTTTTTCAAGTGCGTTACAAACCTAATGCTCTAACTATCATACCCTCATCAAGAGTATGAACAAGAAAAATAACAAAACACAGCAAACAAAATCCGAATCAGTATCGGGGTTATGCGAATTAGCAAAAAAAAACATCGAGCAAAGCACGCGCAGATTATATATATAGTTAAATGGGTTTTGATACAAGCATATAAGTATGTTTGGCTATTTTACCAATTCATTGAGAAATATTTTTATATTGTTTGCTTTCTTGTTCATCTGCATTTTGTTTTGAAAAAATCCATAAAAATATTTGAGTTAAAAATCCGATGGCAACGGTTATTTGTTGGAAAACTGCGCCAGTAATCGTTTGAGAACAACAAATAATATATATAGTAGGTATGTGAAAATATTTTTGGCAAAATTTGTGAGCATTTAGCGGCAATTCGCCTGTCCCAATCAGTTTTGTCTGTTATAATGATGATAATCAGAATTTTGAGATCAAGTAATTATTAGGATAGTCAATGGTTTTAAATGAAATTGAGGCGAAATAAAATTAGATGAACAAAATATTTATATTGATCTGGATAAGTAGAAAGAAACTTTTTATTTTTAGTTAACAAAACTTTTATTTTCATACAAAAAAAAAAATGTCACAAAATATTTTGCAATTAAATTTCATAAATATTTGTCGTATCTGCTCAATCAACAAATCAATGTATGGTAAAAATATATAGCCCTGAAATAGCAAAGCGTTCATGGCAAAAATCGAATACATATATAGATATTTCCGCAGAAAGATGTTGATGATGATGATGTGTATTTATACACATGTCCCATTTCATTGCGGCTCATCAGTGTGCATCATGGATGCAGAGCGACAGTCAAAATGATGCAAGCAGAGGTCATGCCCGAGCTAACAAAGCAAACTAAGCACACACAAAGCTAAAGCAAAAGCAAAAGCCAAAGCCAGTTGCCGCTTGCCAAACAACATTTTTAATTAATTCATTAAAGTCTTGCACATGGCGCCGACCAAAGGCCACAGCAGCAACAGTCACAAACATTGCCAGCAGTTGGAAGGGAAGCATTTTTCAGTGCCCTCAAAACAAAGACAAGTAAAATCATCCACGAACGGAATCAAAATTTCACAAACGAGGATTCTTTTGGGTTATTAAATGAGAGGAGAGTATATATCTTATTTATATGACATTAAGTACATAATTCTTATGTCATTAAATGCTAGTTTTGTTAAAATATGCCCTAGATGGCGCTTATTATACATCCCAGGTGAGATTCCCAATGCATTTTGAGCAGAGTATAAGAGCGAAAGAAGAAAATATTTACGGCATAAATTTGACAAAACTGTTGCCACATAATTATACCAAAGACTATGTAAGTAAGTTACTTACATATAATGTTAATGAGCTGCTAAAATCGCATCCGGAAGTGCGCAATTTGATGAGGGGGAAAAAATGTTATTTCTCTTTTATCTATTTTCGTTATGTTTTTCTTTTTGCTGATGAGAAGAAAAAACCAAAAGCAAAATGTAAACAAAAATAAAAAAACTTCTGGTATTGGTGTGAAAATTTGGCAATTTTGGCATGTAAAATTTAAAAGAGCAAACACAAAAAGAAACAAAAAATAACCCAAAAATCACAAAGAGAGAAAAAATATAAACATAAAATACGAAAAAACCAACAAATTAATGCATTTCGACAGCCAGTTAAATCTTGTCACGTCTAGTTTGTTGAAAGAGCTCCCAATGCCGAGATGGCTGAGAGATTTGAGATTTAAGATTTAAGATGCGGCATTTGAGCACTTGAGATGCATCGTTTTGTGTGTGGCAAGCCTCACGAAAACTAAAACCAACAGATAGATATATGGCCATAATATAATTTGATTGCTATCTATCTCTATTTATATACACAGACTCTCCCCCTATTTGTTCGAGTTTCAAGTGGGTAGAAGAAGTGCATTTTCTTGTTGTTTTTTATGGAGACTTTAATGTTTCATTTTATTTGTTGTGCTATGTGTGTGTGTGTGTGTGTGTGTGTGTGTGTGTGTGTGTGTGTGGGTTGGCCAGACTGTTCATAATAATTTGTTCAAAACGGAGAATATCAAATAGCTAACTGAATGTGGCATATTTTGTATCGCATCGATACAAATGAGGTCAACAACAAACGGCAAAGTGTATAAGTATGGGAAATGGTCAGCGATAGCCGAAGATGAAATACTCTTACATAAACCAATAACAGCTTAAAATATTTCTCATGCTCTCAAGATTTCAGTTACAATACTCATTGTCTTAACAAAACATTTTTGCCACAAAACTAAAAAATCATGAGCAAAATATTCCGCATATGCGAAAAATCTAAATAAAACGCGCAAAAAATAAATATAATAAAAAAACTAATTCTATTTGAGCACACAATGCATCAGTGTATCATTTAAATCAAATTGCTCTAGTAAAAACATTTTGAGGAAACATAAAAATGAGAAGAAATCAAAGGAAAAATGGAAATTTTGTTGACATTTTTCATTTGCGCGTTAGAAGAAATCATATAAAAATAAAATATACTTGTTATAGTATAAAAATAATATAATTAAGTAACAATATACGATATATATTATTTCAGCATTTTATGTAGATTTTTTGAAATATTTATTTTACTTAAAAAACATTTTTTAAACGCATATCAAAAAAAGTCTGAAAGAATTTCCCTCGTCAAAGTACTTTTTGTTTTTGTTTTTTTTTATAAGTTTTCCCGGACTACTGACTAATTTATATTCCTCTTCTTGTCTCTTTCGAAAAGCATCCTTAGTCGCAAGGTGAATTATATATATTTATATAAACTGACAAATTTTTTTTCATCGGTTTTTATGGACGGACGGTGCACATTTTCTCTGGTTTTACTTTTGGCACCAGTTCAAAATTTGCACACTGGGGACACTTGTGGGGAGCGAAGGGGGGGGGGGGGGGGATTGGTGCACGCCAATGAGAGTAGTTTGTGGCAACTGCAGCGCGACAAGATATCCTTTCAACTGCTTGCAATACTTTGTTCGGGCTAAACAAACAAGCAAACATGCAGACGGCAAGTTGCACTTGAAGCCTGGCCTGGCTTCGCCTGTTATTGACCCTATGGATTAAGTAGCGAGGGGGGGAACTTCAACTTCAACCTCAACCTCTTTTTATTTTATTTCTTGTGCAGCTTGGGTAATAAATAACATTTGTTGGCGTAGAAGAAGAAGAGAATGTGTTGAAATTGTTTTTGTTATTGCTTCTTTTTCTTGTTTCTTGTTCTTCGTTAAGCATAGGCAGACAATGCAGCGCCAAAGAAATTCGCTTCAGTTGTTTGCACGTGTGTGTGTGCGAGTGTCAGTTTGGAGCTTGTGTGACACACCAATTGAATGGGAAATTAGAATGGATGATGCCAGTGAACTTTTGCCTATGCTACAATTGCGCGTTGCCACCTTTGATGTTGGATGACTCATCTCTTCTGGCTGTAATGCAACTCTATTTACGGTGTGTTTTTTTATTATAAACTCACCTTCGACTTTGTTACGTTTTAACAAACATTTGTTGCGCCTCTTTTGCTTGCTGGTCGTTGTTCGTTTTGTATAGTCGTTGTTGTTGTTGGCGCTGCCGCTTTTGCACACACAAAATAGAAGGATGAGTAATGGAGGCGTACACACCCGCTGCCTCTAGCTGCTTTTGTTCCCTGCTCCCACACACTCAAACTCACATAACAATTTTTTTATTTTTTATTTTCGTTTACATTTGCCCAGGCACGCGCATAAATATGACTAAAACACGCGCTTTCACTCAATATACATTTGTTAATACATATATTTATGCATACTGGTATACATATATATATAGAAAATACACAAAGTGCCTTTTTGGCTTGGCAAGAGAATTTCTATTTCTGGGTCTGAGGAGCGCCGCCAGACAGTGGGAAAACACACTCACTAATGCACAAACACACACTCACATAGCTGCCTTAGTTGAGACAAGTGCAAGTTATATTTTATATTTCGTTATTGTTATGTTTATTGTGTTGGTTGCATCTGTAGTTAAATATCACTCTTTAATTTGATATAACTAAAATATCCAATAATTTTAAGCAGCAGCGACTAAACATAAATAAACAGCAGTGTGACTGCTCGCGACAAGCACGAAAATACTACTAGTCCAGGCTGCAAAAATACCAATTACATTCAACTATGTATCGATATAAAAGTGCAAATGAAGGGTTGCTTTGACATCGACAGATCATAAAAATATCTCATATTCATTGGAAAATCTTCCGATAGTTTAATAAATTTATTGCAACCTATCTTGAAGCCTTTCACAACTCATTGTGTAACCAATGCCATTATTTTATTTTTATTTTGAATAATAATCAAATCCAAATGCAATAGAAATATGTTTTACCTCAATATTATTATCAATCAGAAAAATATCGCCATTGTGAATATATGGTCAACCTTACTGTGCAGTGCTGTAAAATGTCGTTTTGGCGTCCAGTGACAGTTTAAACCGCAGCCAACTTCGCTCACTTCTTTCTTTCCAAAACTCTGAAGATGGTGAGTGGACGTTGGTATATGTTGTGTAGTTGAATTTTGTTAAAATCACTTGTGCAAAAAGTATAAACAAATACAAATGTGTGCACGTTGAGTGGCTTCTATGCTGCATGCAATTCACTAAACAGCAGTATGCTTGAACAATGAGAATGTGAGCAAAACGACAAAAACAGTGACGACGGCATGCAAACATAACCTCTCACATGTGCTTCCACTGGAAGCCAGCCAGCATAAGCTGACAATGCCGACATGCATAATGCACGTGTACTCATATCAAATAATAACATAAGAATTTTGTGCTCTTTTACACTTGCAGTCGAATATCAAGAGGAAGAAGACCAGGAAGCTGCGCGGTCACGTCAGCCACGGTCACGGCCGTATCGGCAAGCACCGTAAGCATCCGGGAGGTCGCGGTAACGCTGGTGGTATGCACCATCATCGCATCAATTTCGACAAATACCATCCCGGTTACTTCGGAAAGGTTGGCATGAGGAATTTCCACTTGCGTCGCCAGCACAAGTTCAGGCCCGAAATTAACCTGGACAAACTCTGGTCTCTGGTTGGAGCTGAGAAGTTTGTTGAACTGGAGAAGGAGAAGAGCACCAAGGCACCAGTCATCGATCTGGTTCAATTCGTAAGTTTCACCAGAGAAATAGAAGACATTTGTGCTACAGAGCTGTGATTTGTTTTTAACATGAAGATATCCCCAAGGCGATGGGCGGACTTAATGCGATCGTACAATTGCTCTCCCCGTGTAGAGAAAGCCTTTCAGATTATAAATCAAAGAACAATAATGTTTATAAAAATATTGCCGTGCTAGGTGCTATTTAATGAAATGTATTTCTTATCTTTTGCAGGGCTACTACAAGCTACTGGGTCGCGGTCATTTGCCCGCCCGTCCCATTATTGTCAAGGCCAAATACTTCTCCAAGAAGGCTGAGGACAAGATCAAGAAGGCCGGTGGTGTCTGCTTGCTGAGCGCCTAAGTTTAAGGTGTGTGTTCTAATCTGCCTTTTAGTGTTGTTTACATGTTATTAATAACTTTATTTATTTTGACAGATATTCCTCTTCTGAATGCAACTGAACGTAATACATTCGACCATCAAAAATGTATTTGTTTTATAATAAATTTAAAAGAAAAACAATCAATTGCATTTATATATTAAGCCATGTTAAATGATAATTTTGTGACGTCGAGGAAGTTATCAGCATATTGTTTATCTCACACGCCAAATAAGAGCTTGTGCTAGTTTGTTATGTATGAGTGCAGCCTTGCCAATATTTTGTTAGAGCGTGGGAAATTTCACACACTCCAGCAAAACGAACATAAAAAGTATTACCTCTGAAAGTGAATATTTGAGATTGAACAACTTTACAGACTCCATTATTAACTGTAAATCACGACTTTTATAAGCTAAATTATATTCCCTTCTAACGATTTTATGAGCGACAGGGTATACAAGTGGAAAATTTTGAACAGCAACAGTCTGGCAACCTTGCTCTATGCTCCCCGCTATTGAGAGACGAATTTCGCAAAGGCAAGACAGATTTTCGCGTTGCGTTTTGCTGAACGGTCGTCTGTTGCGGACGACGTTGCAAACAAAATAAAAGAGGAAGAATTTCATACACAACAAATTGTAGGTCAAGGCTGTCTTTATCTGTAACACATTTCCGGTGCAACTACAAGTGTTCCTGTCCTTGAGCCAAGGACAGTGACAGTAAAACAAAATTGTGTTCAAAGAAAATAAAAATGAAATAGAAATCAGTACATATACGAATACGTGTATTGCCATGGTAACCGGCAAAGCTTCATAAGAACAGGAATAATGCCAAAAGCTTAAGGAATTTTAACTTTACAACTCTTACTTACAGTTACTTACAACGTTACATAACATAGCGACACGTAAAATGGCCCAAAAAGTACTGAGAAATGTGACGCACTGCATCTTCGATATGGATGGCCTATTGCTGGGTAAGTGTAAGAGCATGTTAATATTAATATCGCCGCTTACACCCAAGATTACAACCAGACACCGAGACCTTGTACTCAAAGGCTGCACAAATGGTGCTCGATCCATATGGCAAGACATATACCTTTGAAGTCAAACAACAGTTAATGGGCTTCCAGACTCGGGACGTGGCCGAGTTTATGGTTAAACACTACGAGCTGCCAATCACCTGGGAGGAGTATGCCAAACAGCAAACAGAACTTGCACGCGTATTAATGGAAAATTCGCAATTGATGCCAGGTACTAATTCTATATTTATCCTTCCATTTACCAATTATCCTTGCAGACACGGAACGCATATATGAGGAGGTAACGACAAAAATAGCCGCTAGCTTTGGTCGTTCGTATCCGGAGGTGGTGCGTTTCAGGGTTATGGGCACAACGAATGAGCGGTCCGCCGAAATAGCCATCAACGAATGCCAATTACCAATTAGCGTTAACGATTTCCTGCATCGCTATCACAAAATGTGTGGCGAACGGTTTCAAAAAGTGCCCCTGCTCGAAGGTTAGCACCGTCAACCGTTTAGTTATACCCTTGCAGAGGGTAAAAGATTCCATGGGAGACACTTCTAACATATCAGTCTGTTTGTTCTATAACTGTGCCTGAAGGCTGCAAGGGTATTGAATTCTCGGAACGCCGAGAGATTATTCGCTTGTACATTACACACTTATAGCGTGACTAAAAAAATGTTTCATATTTTATTTTCATACACATAAAACCACACTCAATAATGTACTGATAACACTTAAACTTGTTTCTCTTTCAGGAGCTGAACGTTTGTTACGTCATTTGCATGCCACAAAAGTGCCATTTGCGCTAGCCACCAGCTCGGGAGCAGAGATGGTCGAATTGAAGACCACACATTATCGGGAGCTTTTCAATTTGTTTCATCATCGGGTGTGTGGCTCGTCGGACAGTGAAGTGAAGCATGGCAAACCAGCACCGGATATTTTCTTGATAGCCGCAGCTCGGTTTAGCGATAAGCCCACACCTGAGAATTGTCTGGTGTTTGAGGATTCGCCTAATGGCGTGCAGGCGGGCGTGGAGGCTGGGATGCAAGTCATCATGGTGCCGGATGAGCGTTTGTCGGCAGATCGTTGCGCACATGCAACGCAGGTGCTGCGCTCCTTGGAGGATTTTAGACCAGAGCAGTTTGGCTTGCCGCCATTTAGTAATTAAATGTACAAAACAATAAATATGTTAACCAAAGCTTATCGTGAAACTAGTATAATTACTAAGTTGAAATACATGTTTGTAATTTTGTGTGTGTGCGTGTGCTACTTAAATAAATAACTAACGGACGTAATGAAATACAGGAAAATATATTGGTCATTTTCTATTTGAACTAAGTGCTATATTTAATTTGCGTTCTTTGCCAACTTTTTGTTTACTAATTTGATAAGCGCTTAAATCAAATATGAAATGGCTAGAGAGCTGCCAGATAGTTTTCAAAGCACGTTTTACATTTTCTCTAAAACTTTTTTGCGCACTGCCCAAAATGATTAAAGTGGCTTTCAGTATGTTAGAAAGTTTACCTTCTTTCTCTGCTCAAAAATATTTAATCGCATCTGATCTGTTTGCTTTTGACTTTTGCTATACTTTTACCGCCACAAACCTACATAGGTCGATGGAGAAAATATCGATGTATCGCAAAATTGAAAAACATCAACTATATCGATATTAACATGGCTGTTTTTGCAGCCCTGCACATCACATTTACTGGCGTTAGATTGAGCACAGTAAAAATAAATAAAATATAATTGTAGGAACAAAATGACTTCCGTACATTGCCAATTATGGATGGGCAGCGTAAGTAACTAATCATTTGAATGAGTATAATTGTAATAAGCAGTATTTCCTTGTAGTTGGAGTCTTATATGACGGAGAATTTTATAATTGCCGCATTTCGCAAAATGGGTGAAGATCCAACAACTGTGCGTTTAATGCGAAACAAATATACTGGGGAGCCAGCTGGCTATTGTTTTGTAAACTTTATATCGGATGATCATGCGTTGGATGCAATGCACAAGCTAAATGGCAAACCCATACCCGGCACAAATCCAATCGTTCGTTTTCGCCTCAACTCGGCAAGTAATTCATTCAAGTTGCCTGGAAATGAGCGCGAGTTTAGCGTCTGGGTGGGTGACCTGACCTCCGATGTGGATGACTATTCGCTGTACAAGGTATTCTCCAGCAAGTATACATCAATAAAGACGGCCAAGGTGATACTGGACAGTCTAGGCTTCTCTAAGGGCTATGGATTTGTGCGCTTTGGCATTGAGGATGAGCAAAAGTCGGCTCTGTATGATATGAATGGATATGTTGGGCTGGGCACCAAACCCATCAAGATCTGCAATGCAGTGCCCAAGCCAAAGGCTGAGCTAAACGCTGCCCTTGGCAACAACAACGCAAACTATGGCTACGGCGGCTCCGGCGCGCCTACAGCATCCTCAACTAGCGCTGGTGCAGACTACTCGCAGTATTGTGACCCAACAAGTACCTACTGGCAGGGGTATAATGCCTGGCAGGGCTATTACGAGCAGGCTGCTGCTCCATCCATTACCGATGCTGCCGCTTATTATCAACAGGCAATGTCGCAATCTCATTCAAATCCACAGACCCTCGCCCAGCAGGCGGAAGCCTGGAGTGCCCAGCGCAGCGCTCAATACGAACAACAGCAGCAGCAGAGTGGAACGGGAAATAGTGCTGCTGCAGCCCCGACTGCTACAAATGATGATGATTACGGCCTGGAGGAGCACAAATTTGTTTTAGATGTAGATAAATTAAATCGTGAAACAATTGATTCAGATCGTCATCTTTATGATGCTTTGGAAAGCTCCAAGTGGCTGCCAATCGAGCAATTGGAAGTCTTTTAGCATAACTATGTATGTTTAAAATGATAACATTTAATTATTAATACGTATAATAAATATTTTAATGATCGTGTACACAAATTAAAAATTGTAAATCATCTCTGCCGGCAACAATTGCGCTATAAAAATGTAATCGATTGTTACGATAACTTGGTATCGAAATAAGTCCACCACCTGGACGTTTTTTTCGTGCGTTTGGCGACAAAATCGGTACACAAATTGTTAATTAATGGCGCCGTTTAAGCGCGTTCGCCAGCCAAAAGTCACCACACAAGCGCTTCTCGAATTTGACTTGGGTGAGAGTTCATCAGACAGTGATTTTTTGCCAGACATCGACAATTGCTCGGATGGCTCAAAGGACGAAAGCGACGGCGAGGGCGGAAGCAGCGACGCCAGCAGCAGCAGTGGCAGCGACAGCGATACAAATGCCGATTCCGCTGATGAAAGCGATGATGATTCAACACTTCAACTGCGCCAGCTGCTTGCCGATAACCAAGAGGCAACACTGCTTACACCCGTTACCTCGGTTGCAGTTCCACTTCGCGTAAATGGGTACAATTGTGAACCGCTGGCGCCTCCAAAGCGCATGTGTTGCGTTTGTTTAGGTGAACGGAGCGACGATGTTAACGAGATTGTCGAATGTGATGCGTGTGGCGTTTCTGTGCACGAAGGTTGCTATGGCGTGAGTGATAATGTCAGCATATCCAGCACGAATTCCACATGCTCAACAGAGCCTTGGTTTTGTGAGGCTTGCCGTGCTGGAGTCTCCGAACCGGACTGCGAACTGTGCCCGAACAAGGGCGGCATTTACAAGGAGACAGATGTGGGTAAATGGGTGCATTTAATCTGTGCTCTGTATGTGCCCGGTGTGGCATTCGGAGAGGTCGAACAGCTTAGCTCGGTGACCCTCTTCGAGATGCAGTACAGCAAATGGGGTGCCAAGTTGTGCTCCCTTTGCGATAATCCATTGTTTGCAAGGACTGGCGTCTGCATTGGCTGTGATGCGGGCATGTGTAAAACATATTTCCATGTGACCTGCGCCCAGGTTGCTGGCTATCTGATCGAGGCACATCATGAGGATGCGGATGCTGCAGATCCGTTTTATGCTCACTGTAGGGTTCACTCGGAGAAGGAGATGATTAAGAAACGACGACGCAACTATCACACACTCCGGCTAAATATGTTGCAGCAGGCAAAGCAACGGGCACAGCTGCAAC
The DNA here is from genome assembly GCA_035044605.1 of Scaptomyza cyrtandrae. NCBI lineage: Eukaryota > Metazoa > Arthropoda > Insecta > Diptera > Drosophilidae > Scaptomyza > Scaptomyza cyrtandrae. Next base: position 1,188,528 of record JAWNNS010000650.1, on the reverse strand, counting down.
AGCAGTTAATAGCAGCAACTCCCAATCCTGCCCAGGCTCGCATTCAAAGAAAGCTTCGCAAGATCCAGCACAAATATGCCCAGCACAAACAGATCAAACCAACACCCTGGGTGCCCACACAGAAGATGTCACGTTTGCTAACGAGTTCCGCCAGCGCTTGTCGTCGCCTCCTGGACAAGGCCGAGTTTATGGCCGTGGATGTGCAACATCTGGAGCAGCGTGAAGCAAACATTCAAGCTCTGCAGGATATACGCAAAAAATGGCATATTGCGCCTGCATTCAGTGTGGAATTCACGGCCTACTACATGGATCGCATTGTCCGAATGTCGGATTTCAAGCAGCAGCAACAGCAGCTCATCGAACAAAACATCCAGTTGAGTCAACAGCAGGAGGAACTGCGTGCCAAATACGATAGTGCGCTGGAGGAGCGCAAACTGGTAAAATCCTCAAGAGATGCTTTGGCCAATACTCTAAAATCTCTGCACGCTAGCTTGGCCTTGATCTGTCCGGGCTTAAGCTTGCCCAATCTGGATGTCATAGCTCGTCCGCAGCCGGAGCCAATAGTTAAGCGGCCAATTTCAGTGCCCACTGCGGCTGCTCTGAAAATGGGTGTCGGATTTCCGCTCTCGCAACTGTCCGGACAACCGGGCAGCAAGTTGGACAACTCCCGACTGTTAAGCACACAGACGCAACAGACCCAGCTTTCCAGCAACTCCACGAAAGCTGCATCGGGCATTGCACCTGCTGCATTCAACTGTGGCATCTGCAAGCGAAACAACGATCAACATTTGTTGGTCAAGTGTGACACGTGCAATCTGCATTATCATTTGGGCTGCTTGAATCCACCGCTAACACGTCCGCCCAAGAAATCCAAACAGTATGGCTGGCAGTGCTCCGAATGCTGTGACAAATCAGATGTCTCTGATGCCGTCACCGAAATCTCACAGGGTCCGCGCAAATCTCGCACGCGCTTCAACAAGGATGGTCATTTGGTCTATGTGGATCGTTACTCGCTGGACGATTTGCCAAAGGAGCAGTTGCAACTGCCGCACAAGCGCACACTTAACAAGTCCCTGCCAGCTGCCATCGAAATCAAAGAAGAATTGGTCAACCAGTCACCCAAGCGAGCCAAGATGCAGTCGCCCCGCAAGACGCCAGTGAATGGTAAGGATTAACTAATATTTTGTGGGAAATATATTTTAATCAATTTGCGTTTAGTTCAAGCAGCTGTTGCCCATGTGGAGATGTTGGACATACCACAACCAGTCGCTGGTCGAGGTCATTCAATGCATTCGGGTTGTGAGGATTCCATAGACGATGCTAACTGCAAACAATTGTCGCGCAAAGGCAAGCGCAAGGATAAGCATAAAAACAAGCACAATCTATCGTCGGATACGGAAAAGTCATTCACCAAGGAGCACAAGCGTAAGCGCAAGAAGCGCGCCCATGCTGATGAATCTACACCGGACAAAGTCAACTCTGGCAGACCCATTAAGATCATATTCAAGACATTACGGCTGCCTGGAGAAGATGCGCCTGAATCGCGCAGTTTTTATGTGCCCGCCAATGCAGTGAGATCCGTAGATGAAGCATCGCGTCCCACCTCCGTAGAGACCGTCGAGGATGCCATCCAACCCGAGATAATCAATGTGCCCGTTGTTGTGGCAACTCCCCCAGCTGTTGTTGCGCCTCAAAAGATCAAGGAGCCCAAAAAGACACCATCGCCCCAACGCAAAGTTAGTCCACGTAAATCGACTCCGCGTAAGCCGCGTCTGGGCAGACCTCGGGTCTCCAATCCCAAGATCAATGTCGAGATTAATTGCTGCGTTTGCACCCAGACGGCCAAATCTAATCAGGTTGTGACTTGTGATGAGTGCCATAAGCATTATCATTTCGCTTGCCTCGATCCCCCGCTTAAGAAGTCGCCCAAAATACGCGGCTATTCCTGGCACTGTGCCGATTGTGATCCCACGGATGAGGAGGCGCTGCCCAAAAAGTAAACACCGCTAAAATCAACTAAATATTTAGTCTAGTTTTAATTAGGGTTTATATTAATAATTTTATATAATTTGACACAAAGTATTTTAAATATGTCTCAAAATACTTTATTGGTATTTAATTATACAAGCAACGAAATGTTTTTAACGATCGAATTATTCAATTTTATTATATTGCAAGCTTTATGCATGTTATTTTCATTCGATTGCTTTTAGTATGGTTATTCGACTATCAAATTAAAAAGAAACTTTAATTTATGTCTTTGTGTATTATTGTTAAAGCCAAATATTACATCATGTATTTAAATGTTTATATTATAACAAACGAAGTAACATTTAAAATTCATTGATATTCGTATATAATTTCCGTTTGAATAGGATTTGATATTTTCTTGGACATATATGGGCCATCTAGTTCGTAGCCAAGTTTGCGATAATAGTTGCGTGTGCCGACGCCCGAGATGACAGCAATTTTGATGCTGCCATGCTCCTCGCGAGCTATGCGTTCCGCCTCCTCCATCAGCAGCATGCCAAAGCCCTGATGCTGAAACTTGGTTGGATCCCGGGATTGCACAGGCACTACGGAACCATAGACATGCAGCTCGCGTACAATTGAGCAGCCACCCTGTAACTCCGGCCTGAATGTGTCCGGCGAGCATTTGCGTAGACGTAACAATCCCACCAGAATATCCTGATCGGGATCCTCGTAGGATAGGAACGTCTCCCAGCCACCATTGGCAACGTAATCGCGGCGTATCAATTCAATCTCATAGGGCCGCACTTTGTTGTGTATCTCCTGGATGCCAACCTCACGTGTCCGCACATCCCGGCACACAGTGCCCAAATCTTTCATGCGCGCCAGCGCCAATTCACGCAAATTACCGTGCTCAACGCCGGAGCTAAGGAAGAAAGCATTTTAATAAGCAAGAAATTAAAATTGGCTAACTGTAATACTAACCTAACAAGCGGCATGGGTATATCACGCTGAACACGATAAACACGTGTCCAGGGTGGCACCAGTGCCAAGATTTTGGCCACCAAGTCCACCAGCATTGATGGCGGATACGACTTGTACCGACCCGTCTTCCACAGCTCATAGAGTCCAGTGCCACGTATCACCAAAGTGGGATAGATTTTTAATCCATCTGAGCGAAAAGCAGGATTTTCAAAGTATTCAATAAACTGTTCGATGTCGCGCTCAAAATCCACATTGGGCAGATCGGGCATCATGTGTGTGACAATCTTATAGCCGGCATCTTTGCCCATGTGGAAAGTTTCGCACACAGCTTTTACAGTATGCCCACGATTTGTGTCCCGGGCAACATCCTCGTAGACGGACTGTACACCGATTTCCAGGCGAGTGCAGCCATAATTTAACATATCGGAGATGTGTCGCTTTAAACAGTAATCTGGTCGTGTCTCAATTGTGATGCCAATGCATTTGGTCCGTGATTTTTCGGAGTAACGCACTGCCTCCGCAACATTAGAGCTACTATGACCAGAGAGAGCATCGTGCAGATTGCGTATAAAGTAATCGCGATATTCCTCAGGCAATGCCATAAATGTGCCACCCATTACAATAAACTCCACCTTGTCCACAGAGTGTCCCAGTTGCTTTAGCTGCTCTACACGATGTCGGGTCTGCAGGAATGGATCATAACGTGCCCGTATCGCACGCATCGATGTAGGCTCATAGCCCGTATACGATTGTGTCGAGTACTCAAAATCACTGTCTGGTCCACCCGGGCAATAAACACAAATATTACCCGTAAAATTAATGTGCGGACAACGATGCGGTTTGCACATGACGGCCACAACGGCAATCTTAAATTAGAAAGGGTGTTCATAATCAATGGGAAGTTTCATTAAACCTGACTGAAGTAATTCATTACTTACACCACTTGCTGTTCGTATGGGCTTGGCGCGCAATTTGGGTAGCAATATTTTCTTGGCATCCTGTGGCACAGCTGCTATGATATCCACCAGACGCGGTGAGCTATCCAATCCATACTTTGACGAAATGAGTGATTTCATACGATTTAGGTTTACATCTTTTTTCGCTTCATGCGCTTTGAGAAGCTCCTGAATAATTTCACCTATGACAAGCACCTGACGTTCCTCACGACTGAGACCGACAGCTGCAGCAAATGATATTTGATAAAAATAAGTATAGTAAACGCACTATATACTAACATTATATTAGTAACTTACCCAGTTTCTTTTTCTGCTTCATTATGTTATTTTATAAACTTTATAAATATCGCACGTGTAATTATCAGTTTTTGTCTGTTGAATGAGCTATCGATATACGATAGTATTATGTTATTGCGGCAATTACGTCAATAGCTAAAAGTTTTTTATTTAAAAAACGCGCATAAATTACATCACCGACCATTGATAACCAAAGCAAATCAATTGAATTGTTAAATAACATTAGATCAATAACTTCTAAGAGCGAGTCTATTTCCTTAGTGCCTGACGGCTCAGTGTCAGAGTGTAACCTTTTTACAACAACTTTCCATGCAGCCAAGCCAGACTTGTCATCATCGATGTCGATAACAATTTCGATGCCATTTAGCAAGTATCCTACCGTTGCATGACGAGAAAGGCATCGTTTGGGTATTTGTGTTTTTAGCAATTTTTTCAGTGCGCCATAAAAATGACTAGCTGCGTACAGCAGCAAAATGAACAGGAACAATTGCTTGAGCAATTGAATGCCAGTGACGACGAAATGAACGACGATGGCGATATGGAGGAGAAGGACAAAAACAAACAGCTGCTAACAGAGTCATTTAGTTTTTCGGTGTGTATACAACAAAAAATTTATTTCTGATGTGAGGTAAATTGTAAATATGTTAACAACTTGCAGAATAGTCATGCTTGCTGGGTTTGCAATGGCTATTATGGACCCAACTTTGGTGAGCCGCTCTGCGGTGCCTGTCATGCATTTCTCTACAACGCACAGCGGGCTGAGGAGCTGCTTACGGAATTATCTGATGACGAGGATTCTGGAAATGATGAGCCGCCATTTAAGGATAAGCAGGAAGATGACGAAACAGAGAATGATGCTGATATCATGGGTTTTGAGGATATAGAAGATGCAGCACCCGCTGTACAACAACAAGAGCAGCAGCAGCAAATCCAGCCAGAGCTGGTTGAGGACGTGCAGATGCAGCAGCCGGTGCAACAACAACAGATGCCGGTATTGCCAGAGCAGCCGCAAGAGCCACCACGTCGTGGTACTCCGGAGCGTGATTTTGAGCATGAGCGCGCCGTCAATCCATATTTGTTGCCCATTAAGCGTCCGCGTCCATCGGCACCGCTAGCTCTGCCCCACTACATGCTGGAGCTGGCAGATGGACGAGCACGCGCACATGAATATGATGCAAATGCCGGTGCAGGCAGAAGCAGCAGCAAGTGCATCACTAGCCTTATACCCGTCGAGGTAATGCTCAAGATCTTTGGCTATCTGGACGACATGTCGCTGTGGATGGCCAGCGAGGTTTGCAAGCAATGGCACGACATCATTGTTAAGAATACTGCACAAAGCATGTGGAAGACATATTTAAAAAAGCGCTGGCCGCTGTTCGAGAGCCTCGCCGAGGAGCCCGACTGGTATAAGCTATATGGTGCCCTGATGTCATCCTGTTTCTGTCGCACCTGTCTCATCGAATTGGGTAGCCAACCGCCGCCGGCAGCGGAGCAGGCCAATGTAATGCGCAACAATTTTCTGCGCGGCGAAGCAAATCTCTTGAATAGCTATGAATCTGAAGGCATTTCGGCCATACCAATGGATCGCGAAAATAATTATTGGCAAGCAACGATATTGGGTCCACCGGGCAGTCCCTATGAGGGCGGCAAGTTCTTTCTATTTATCTACTTTCCCGAACGCTACCCGATGGCGCCGCCCACAGTGCGTTTCCTTACCAAAATTCTACATCCAAATGTGTCACGACATGGCGACGTCGGCATCGATATATTCCAGAAACAAAACTGGTCGTTGTGTCTGAACGTGGCTAAGGTGTTGCTGTCCGTTCAGAGCCTGCTCACAGATCCCTACACCGAGGTTTGCATGGAACCCGAAGTAGGCGATATCTTTGAGCATGAGCGTCCACGTTTCGAGCAGCTTGTGCGCAACTGGACATGGAAGTATGCAATGCTAGAGCTGATGACGCCGCTGTTATATTAACTTGAGCTGTCGGGCTATATATATATATACACCATGTATATATATATTCTACAACAGATTGCATGAGTGCTTACCGGACTGATTGTTGGAGAAAAACCATTATTAAGTTGTTTTTTATGTGAATTTAATATATATATTTATGTATTTAGTTTTATTGGTGCCATTCAGAATGTGGCTCCTTTCTCTTATTCCCCCTCCACAATATAGTCAAAATTATGCCTAAAATAAAAATATATATTTAACACCTCAAATATGATACAATTTATTTTATAGAAGCTTTATTTGTATTACCTTAACATCCAAGTTAAAATTAAAACTAAGTTATTTCGTCCAGGACACTTTCGGTATATCAAAGTGCTCTGTGAGGGTGTCTAGATGTTCATTGAATTTCTCCACGCGTTGTTTGTGTGTCGTCTGTGCCTTGTCCATGATGCGTTTGTTGCTCATCTTCTCCTGCTGCTTCTTGCTGGCTAACTCTGCCTTGGTTAGCTTGCGTTCATAGTTGCTGGTGGATGCGGCGGTTGTGGCTCCAGATTCGCTGATTTGTTGTTCGACAAACGCACGTTGCAGTGCATCCTTCTCCTTGTCCTTGCTCTTGTGCTTCTTCTTCTTTTTCTTAAGTTCAGTATCACTTTTGAGCTTTAGTTTGCCCTTGGCAACACATGCATATTCGTCTGACATTGTTTATAATTGTTTATTTTGTTAACCAGCAAATTGATTTGTTTTCATATGGCAACGAGGGATGACAAACTATTTTCAGACAGGGCTCAAAGTAATGTTGAGCGCTCGATAGCTATCGATAGTATCGATACTTGTAAGAATCGATGAGCCATCGCTATTCTTACAGTTATTTTCACAAAAGCAAGAAATAAATGGCGACTCGCGAATAATCACTTAAGTTTCTGCTAAATAACTTAATTGTTCAATGCTAACATGCAAATAATGTGTCAAATTAAAGTGTAACCGATAATATATAAGTAAAACTATAATTGTGCCTCGTAGTGACGTTCTTTTTCTGGATTCTAATGTGTTGCATCGCAACGTAGTTCGTTTCACTCTCTCGAACTGTCGCACCCACGCGTCGTGTAAAAAGCTCGTACGCTTAATGCACATATAGTTGTGCGTGGCTAGGCTGCCGTTTACTTGTTAGCATTCAGTTCAATCCAAACGAGCGACGGAACAACATTTCGTGTGTTGTGCACACGCTCAAGGCGCGTTTGTAAATATTTAAAAAATTTATTCATAAATTGCTGAAACTCAACACTTATTCAAAGCATTTTTACAAGAAAAAAATAAACCAGTGCTGATTGTTTGTGTCAAGTGATTAAAATTTTAAAATACGCAATAAAAAAATCGCAAAAAAGAATTATTATTAAAATCAAAAATATTTCAATTGTACCATAAAAAAGATAAATAAAAAAAACATAAAGTGCGAAGGTGAAAATTCTGCCCACTCTCTTGCCTCCAGTCGCTCAAAACTAACGGTTTAGACATTAGGTGGAAAAGCTCGCTCACTTCGCACACGCGTCTATGTGTGTGTGCATGTGCGTGTCGGTTGTGTGTGTGTGTGAGTTTGGCTCAGACTTTTTGCTCGAATGCTGCGCCAGCTAGTATGTGTGTGAGACTATGTGTGTGTGTGTGTTGGTTTAAGCATCCTGTAGCAAGTTCTTCACTCAAGGATAGCAGTCGTAAAAGTACAACAATGTAATGAAAAATATCAGAAAATATTATCATCATCATCGTCAAGCGAAGGTATTACATTTTTATGTGTGCATGTTCCGAGTGTGTGTGTGTGTGTGTGTGTGTGTGTATGTATGCATGTGTAAGTCCTCTCAATGCTTCTTCAATGTTTTTTCCTCTTAAGCTGCCAGCTCACAAATTTTCATGTCTTTGGTGGTTTTATTGTTTGACAGTCGTCGTTGAATGTTAACATGTCTTCAATTTACGATTTCCATTTTCAAAAAGAAAACAATCTAACTAGCGATCGTTAGCCAAGAGTCAGGTCTAACGGTTCATAAGCCGAACATGTAACAGGTAACCACTATAACTGCTCTCTCTCTCTCTCTATCTCTCTCATGTGTTTGTGTGTCGCTTTTAGGCAGCTTAAAACACATCAACAGCGCGATTTTCAATGTCATAAAAATCATGTTAAGTTCGTATTAAAAGCAAAAAGCTGTTGTTGAGATTTTTTTTATGAAGCATCATAAAGTCGTTATATATTTATGTACATTTAAGTAGTATCCTTTGTTTTTGATCTCAGCAAAGTATTTGAAAAAATCAGGTTTTCATTCGCATATGAAACCTGAAGGATACTTTTAGGAAGAATCCCTGAAATATGACAGCTAGCAGTAAAATTTTAAAAGTTATCACAAAAAACATGTTGCAACTTGATTGCCTAAACCACTTGCCACATGTGTAGACTGAGTAAAAAATCCCCTTTATGTTTTTTTTTGAACACGCCAAAAAGTTGATTTAACTGAAAAAATGAACTTTTTCATTACCACTCGACCTTAAAATGCTGTCGTATGCAAAATCGATTTGCTTACTAAGTGAACGAGCGAAGGAGGGGGTGAAAGGGGTATGTCAGATGAATTTTAAATTATTCAAAGGATGCTAGTTACTAAATATTTTATTCAACAACACGTCGCACAAACCAACCAGATTGATTTAAAATTCCAAAAATGTTGTATGTGCTTGCAAAAGAGAAAGCGAGAGAGATAAAAAGCGAATTGCGGTTCGCAATGCAATGCGTTATTGAAATGCCATTAGTGCAAATTTCCCCCCAATTTGCACACAAACACATACACACGTACATACATGGCGCAATTTGCTAGATTGATCCCTTCGGTTCTATTGTTGTGTGAGTGCATTGTTCAACAGACAAAAGCCAGACCACAATAATAATAAAAAGTAATCAAAATTCATAATATTCCAGTGCAAAAAGTTCGGTATTGAAAGAAAAAGTGTTTAACAAAAAGGAATTTCTATAGCTAATGTACCTGTTCTATAAGCTAGCTCAAGTGGCATGCTAATCAACATTTTGCAACAAAAGCTCAACAACAACAACAACAACAGCAATAATAATTGCCTGCAACATTTTGCTGCTGCTGCTGCTGCTGATTATCACTTGTGTGCATTGTTTTCCTTTGGCGCAGCAGTTTCTAGTTGGTGTTGCTCTATGAAGGTAAGACGACTTTTTTCTATTTATTTATAATTCTTTTGCATTTTGTGCCTTGAACCAATTCTTGGCCATTTTAAAACTTGTTAAGATCCAGCTGGCTGGCTGGCCTCAAAAATATATTTGTTGTGTGTGCATTCACGAATTACGCGCATTATTAAAAATGCAAATTAATTCAACCGCAACCAATAAATGCACGTTTGAAATTTTTTGCGTATGCAATTTGCTTTGTTAACACCAATAACAACAACAGCTGTAAACTGGAATATAATTATTTGCTTCAACCAGATTTCGTTGAATAAACTGTTTATTTCTGGGAAATTAATCATTTTTCAAGGGCTTCTTTTACTTATTTATTAATGCAGGGTATCTCCGTAACCATCACTTTCATGTTTCTTCTTATTATATTTTGATGTTTTCATTCAATCGTTTTGTTTGGCTTATTTTTGTTAGCCCCAAATTACGAGTACTCATTGCTATTATTATTATGAATCAATAATATTCATTGAGATTTCTTATTTCTTGCAAAAATTTTTGTTTCTTAATTATAAAATGTTTGCTATTTATTGCCATGTGCCTCGAAAAAATTTCAATACTTCTATATATATATATATGTATTTATTTATAGTATATCTATAAACTATTTGATGAACTAAGTCAATAAACTTTTGTGGCGCTGTGCAAGTAAACAAAAAAGTGTTCATTAGCAGCGAGCACAGTATGTATTGTTGTTGTGAACGGGCGTGGCGCATAATGGGCGTGTAATGGACACTGTTCGCTATAATTAGCATACAGCTCTCTCGTTTCCTTTCCTTTTCTCTCTTTTTTCTCGCTCACAACAACTCACTCTAACAAAAATTTAGTTTAAACTGGTTATATTGGCTAATTGCATTCAGTGTTGCCTACCTTTGTGCGCAGTGAAACTCATCAGCAGTTACTTTTAGTGCTATCTAAAGGTATTTCACTTACTTTCTCTTAGTATGAGTTTTTTTGGGAAGCATTTTTTCCATGATTTCGAGTAAAAGTTATGTCTTTAACTGGAAATGCAGAATTAATTTACATGTCAAGCCATGACCCTAACGTATTGCATTTGATAATCGGTTAAGTTTTAATAAAGTTATGATTGCGAAAAGTTCTGACCGAATCTGTCTTAATGGCCTTGACAGTATTAATTTAAAAAAGATTTCTTTTAGAAGTTAATCATTTAATATCTAAATTGTAGCATTATTATAATATTTTGTTTCTCTACTCCTTATACTCAAATTAGCTCACATTGTTGTGCATGACAAAAGGCAAAAGTTCGTTGAAGTTCTTTTTACATTTTAATGCGTTGCATGCAACACAATTCAAATCCAAGAAAGAACAGGGAAAATAAATTTTAAAACCGTTTCCACAACATTTTTGTGAACGTTGCGAAAAGAAATGAAAGTAAGCACAGGGAGGAGCAATATGAAATGTGAAACTTATGCCAGATATGAGCAAATAATGAAGTGCATATAAGATGACATTCAATTTTCAAGAATCTAAAGAGTTTTTACTTTATAACAAACTGTTTCTACTTGACAAAAAAATTCAACTTAGAAAAATAAATATACATTTTAAGCGAGTTCGTTGAAAGGTTGTACAAACAATAAGTTATACAATTAATATTATTTTGTCAATATTGAAAAGTACTAAACCATAATATTATAAGCAAAACTCTGTCGAAATATCCGAAATGTATTGTGCTCTTTAGCTTGAAGGTAACTTAATTTTGTTATAACGAGCTTTCAACTCTGAAAAATGAGAAAAATACGCGAGAACTGCTCTGTAAACGGCTCTGGGGCATGAAATGAAGCTACATCTCTTGGGTGCGAAAGCTGAAAGAAGTATCTGCTGTAAGTATTTCAATTTCTTTCTATCTCTCTGTGTGTGTGTGTGTGTTACTTTGTAAATTGCGGCACTGAGGCGACCATTTTAATGTTTTTTTTTATTTTTGGCACAGACAACGCGTGAAAAATGAATAAATGATGTAAGTGCTCGTGCGTATTTTTGTGGCAATGTTCAAAATTTTATTATCTTATTTTTTTAGTGCCCGAAATATGCTATGTTTTATTGAAAAATTTGCACCTTTCTTTTATATGCAATAAATTTTTAAGGTTACATTTTTTAGCTTGTGAGTATTTTGTTTAATACCCTCATATTAAGGGTATTACCTCTTTGTAAACCTTATTCGTGTCATTAAGTATTAAAACCCATTCTTGTTTAATCAGATAAATATAACACTGATTATTTTCGGATTTTGTGGATTCCAATGACACTTAAACGTACAAGTGTATGTTCATATTCGGCTTGTTTATATTAAGTGTTTTTCTTTCTCTTTTTGTTGCGCGTGTTCTTCTTGGCAAAGTTTGCGGCTCGGCTTATATGTATGTATGTGTGTGTGTGTACGAAGCTTGTGCTCGAACTTTTTTTTGTGTAGCCTTCTGACCAACATTACCTTCACCTTTTTCGCACGTACATACATACAAACATATATATATATATATGTATGTCTATATATATATATATGTATATCTGTATATATATATATATATATATCTATATACACTGACTGGCACAAGAGGTCACCCAAAAAATCAACAACAACAAGCAGTAGTTGCCCTGCCGCCTGCCTGTCAGTTTATAAATGTTGTATGTCTGTAGTACAGACTTTCTCTGTGAGTTTGTATGTTTGTGTACACAAATACATATACATGTATTGGCTTAAAACTTTTGCGGCACACTTAAATTGTAATATTCACTTTTTTATGCTAACACTGCCCACTTGCTAAATCTCTCTCTCTCTGTGTCTCTCTCTTTTTACCATATCACAACTTGCTGTGGTCTTTGGCGCAACTTTGTTACTTTTCATGGTTGAAGTTGGTTGCATTAGAAATGTATGCAAAAAAGATAGAATAAATATATCATATACAAAAATATATGATTATAAATGTAAAATAATGACATTGTCTTAAATGTTGCTATCTATAAACCTTGTGATTAAGTTGAATGCAAAGAAACTAAAGTAAACAATCATATTAACATTTAACAAGAACAGCCTAGGTAAAAGTCAACCTTGAGTGTTACTATTACATCTGGAATATATAGATATATATATATATATATATATATAATCATTGTGATGTGAGTGAGCCAGTAATTATGTGTCTCAGATCAAACAAAACTTCACATCTGAGATAGCAACAATAATGATTAGAATATATTATAACGTTAACTTTTCTTAGTCTTCAAAACAAACAAAGGCAAAAAGGAATAAACACAAAAACTGCCTGTTTTTTGATGAAGTTAGTTATAAATAATAACTTTGGCATTTCTTACTTATTGCATACTTATTTTTCGTATCGTATTATTATTATGATCTATTTATGTCCATGAGACGACTCTATTAATATTTGCTTGGCGTGGAGAACGTTCGTTAGTTTATTGTTATTTTTTACGACCTTCGGTTAAGGACTTCTTCGCTATTGGTCAGTTATATTTTGGCAAGAGAGCGATTTTGGGGCTCGGTTAGCCTAAATAGGCGCTATGACTGGCGATATTTTGGTTGTTGTTGTGAGAGTTTTACCTCCCCCCCCCTTCCTCTAAAAAGCCATCAACAACAATAAGCGACAAAGCTGTGACAACAAACAACAAACAACAACAACTGCAACTGCGAAACGGAAAGATAAAAGCAGCCAGGCTGAAACTGAAACCGAAACCAACAACACTAATTGCCAGCTCTTTTCGATATGCTGTGTGTGTGTGTGTGTGTGTTTGGGCGCATGGTCAAAATTAAGCTGCATTAAACGTTTTACGTATTGCTGTTTTATTTTGATTTTGATTATTATTTTGCCATTTGATCAAAATTCACGAACGAACTAAGCTTTGTCCTTTAAGAACTTTAAATAATAAATTATTTAACTGACGGTGTTTAATAATAAATAAGCTTAAGGCAAACTTCACAATTAGATTTAGTTGTGTGAACTATTTATATCTTTATATATATATTCAAAAACGAACTAGACAAGGTTTAAAAAACTGCAATTAAGAACTTAGAGCTTAACCGATTCAAGTATTCGATTTATATTTTGTTTGTTTGTTTGTTAATCTTTAAGGCAAAAACTACTGAATTGATTTGAATGAAACTTAACAAATAACATAGCTTATACATCAGAATACCACATTGGCTAAGATATCGCACTATTGGGTTCATCTCTAATACACTTATAAATCACACACCGACAAACATCACACACACACAGAAGGAAATATAGAACGGTGTTCAATCAGCCACAAATTGATTTGGTGACCGTGTTAAGTGCATTTAACTGAAACTAATTGAACCTCATGTCGTCTCTAAAGGTATATGCATAAGTGTGTGTAAGTAGATGTGTGAGTGTACGTGTGTGTGTGTGTGCTTGTGTGCTTGTTATGTGTTTGTACTATATTGATAAAGTGCGACCTCAATAGCTGTGTGTATATCATGAACTATATGAACCACATCTTCTAATTAATTCAAGTCGAAACTTATTTGACTAATGATGTTTGATTCTGATAATTATTTATATAAGAGATTAGACTTGTAACAAACTTTAAGTACAAATAGCGCAACAAAACAAATACTTAAACTTTACACATATATATTTTGAAAAATAATCCACATTTGATGCTATTCTCACATTATTAATTATGACTTATAATAGAACAATATATATTCGTTTTTACTTTATTTTTAGCTCATTTATATATTTTTTTTTATATATCTGTAGATGTAGAAGCACAATTGCTAGAAAAACAAATCACAAAGAAAATATTTTTAGCACAAATTGAACTGAATTATACACACACATATTACTTGGCACAGATAATTTCACGATCACAACATTTGGGATAGTCGGCTGTGGGATATTTCGAGGGACCTATTTTGCAGCCAGGTGGTGGAAGCATAACACCACAACTATAAAATTGAAAAGCCAAAAATAAATAACACAAATAAATTAGGCCAAAGAAGTTAAAAAAATGTGTATTTCTACTTACGTATAAATCACAGCCTCGCTTTTATCTTTACATGTGATTCGAGCACACTCCATTCCTGGATACTGGGCTATCTGGCCGGGATTTAGGATAAGATCTGGCTTGACATAGCATTTGCCGGGATGTGCGGGATCGCTGAAGATGCCGCGCGACACAGCTGCCTCAGTGTGTGGCATGATTATCGCTGCCAGCAGCAGCATCATCATCAATACAATTCCGTTCAAAAATATATTCATCTTAACGTGGCGCATTCAAAATTATGACTGAATCACTATTTTTTCAGAACGCCAGCTGTTGCTTGTGAGCATTTTGCAGTGTAGAAAGCAATAAGCTTCTATCACTTTTTAGTGGGGGTTGATATGGGTCAAACAGGTTTTAAGATTGCGTCAGTGGAATAGTGATTTGATTTTGTTTACATACACGAGAGAGATTTGTAATGCATTGGGTAGATAGTGTATATCGTGTAGAGGTGCAAAGTTCTTATATAGAATATAATATGTATGTGTTAAGTAGATAAATAAATATAAGGAAACAAGTGGACCGTAAAAAACTATTTAACTTTGGCTAATTTTTTTTTTGTGTTTTCGAAGCAATTTTCAGCTTCAAATAATAACTTTGTTTCACTTTTGCATTATTAACTTCTGCATACTTATTCAATTTTGATCATATACACAGCAAAAACACAAAAAATATATATTATACAATAAATTTTTGAAAATTCAATCACATCGAACATAACGCTTGCAGCATTTGGGAAAAGGGGCAGTCAAGTCTTTAAATTTATCATAACGACAATCATTTGGAGGTGGCGTACGATCGCAACTAATTACAGAGTTAATATAATGAATATGAATAACAAATACGATTTAAGATTAACTTGCGTTTCTAGCATGCCCCAGCCATCGCCAATGCATAGAATTCTAGTGCAAGGCAACGAGTCCAGTACCACAGATTCACCCCAACCTAGTAGAACTACCGAAGTGCTCATATCCACAACACAGCGACCCGGATAAGCTATATATATATATATATATAGAAGAATGATTAAAAATATAATATGATTAAAATCCAATACTCACCATTATTTCCATAGTTATTCAATGAGATTAATGCTTGACTCTGTGTTATGCCTTTGAGAAATATCAAAACTATTACTGCTTTTATGATAAACATCTTGTGTTTTATATATTGTTAGAGTGTAGAATACAATCTAAATTGTATGACACAGCTTACTTTGAGCACAGTTTCGATTTCGATTTCGATTTATTCACAGATAATAGAACGTTGACAGCATTGTGGATATGGAAACGACACATTGACATAGTCACCAAAGTAACAAAAGGCTGGCAGACCACTTAAGAGACCACAGCTATAAAAAAAAGATATTTTAGTATCTTAGCTTCTGATATAATCTAAAATCCGGCTAGGCACCTTTGAAAAATTGTGACACCATTCGGACCACAAACTATTTGACGGCATTTATGCATGGGATCCTTAATGGTTACGCCCGGGTTCAGTATCAGACTTGATGTGATAGCACATTTTCCAGGAAATTCTACAGATAAGCGGATATAAGCTGAGTTTTTTTCTATATATATATATATATATAGATATATAGATAGTACATACTGTCATTTTGGTATACAACAATCCATTCGGTTGATTGAACTTCAATTGTGAGAAACGCAATTAAAAATATTTTAAATAATTTCATTTTATTAATTTTTTTTTTCTACAAATATTTTAAACAATTTAAAGAGCTGTTAGAATGACATAGATCAAATGATATGCTAAGTTTGATTTAAAAATCAACAAGTTATGTTGAAACAGGGCCTTCTTCATCTTTTTGTTGCTCGAATGTTAAAGTGGTCATTGAATGATTGGCGGATTGAGATAAGGTTTGTTAATTGGTTTTAAACCAATACAATGTAACAATACCAAAATGTAGACACAAACGTTCATCTTACTGAGTTGGCAGATTGACAAAGTTTGCTGGCTTGAGGCGTAAAAAACAATCAAGAAATGATAACAATTACTTGTTAAGTTCAAGTTCAAGTGCATTCATACAGTTTAAGATATTATTTATTGATTATACGGTTAATTTTTGGAATAACTTAAGCTTAAGCCAAACTAAAAGTTGGGTTTACTTTAAAGCCTAAACCATATTGCAATCGAAGCGACGACGACAGCAATCTGGAAAGGGACCATCTGTATTTATGTATTCAGCAAATGCACAGCCATCAGGCAATTTCTCATTTTCACAACTAAATAAAACATATATAAATTTTCCGTCAGAGTTTAAAGTATTGGATCGCGTTATAGCCACTCACGTGTAGACCAAAGCAAAACTATTGCGACCACAAAAGATTTCCGCACATTGACCCGGATAATTTGCTGTCTGATCGCTAGCCATTATCAATTTATCCCCTATTGTTGGTTTTACAACACACTTATTGGGATAATCTGTGGGAGGTGTTTAAGTAGAGAAACTATATATAGAACTTATACTGTGGGTTTTCTTACCTTCACTTTTGAATATAGCATGATAAGCGGCTGCATTCACACAATATTTCCAATTCGACGTTAAAATAAGCGACAGGATCAAGCAGACAATTAACTGTGACATTGTTGTGTCCCTTCTACTGTATATGTATGTTTGTTTGTTTGTTTGTTTCTATGTGTGGGACTGCTTTCAGGAAATTTTACTAAGAGATTCAATTTACAAATGTTTATGTGTTTGTGTATGTGTGTGTGCCTGCTTCGATGTTGGCTGTCGATTTCATATGCACATTTTAATTAAAAGCATCAGCAACAGCTACAGCCACGGATACAGATACAGATACAAAGACACATTCATACAGATGCAGATGCGCCGATACAGATACAGTTATATCGAATATGTTAATCTTGTCGTTATGTGTGTGTGTACATACACATGTATATGGAACAACTATGGGAACAGTTGTTGTCGCTGTTGTCGTTGCATAATTCGATTAAGCAACGTTAACGCCCCCTTGTCACGCCCTTCTGCAATGTGCAATGTAAATATTTGTGCATGTTTGCATGTGTATATGTCTCTATATGTTTGCGTGTGCGTGTGTGTTGTCTGTCAGATTTTGATTGCTGCTGTTTTGGCACTCAGACGTCGCAATCTCTCATCGTTTCTCTCTCCCTTCTGCCTACGCCCGGTATTGAAGCTGGCGTCTGCAATTATTTAGCTACCCAACAACAACAACAAGAACAAGAACAACAACCCAAATGTAGACAAATTAGTAGCCATATAATTGATGCATCTGTGTGTATGGGTGAGTGAGTGTGGGTGTGTGTACCCTTTAAAATGGGATAAAGGAAGTGCAATAAATGCAAAAACCATTTATAAATCGAGTACGTTCAAAAGAAGATATCTGTGATTTTAGTTTGTGTAATCAGACGTATGTACTTTTCTCAAAATGTATCGATAGTAATCGATAGTTGCTGATATGACAGAGTCTAATGTTTTTTAGTAAGAAAACTAAGATAAAAACTCTTAAAAATGTGTCGATAAATATCGATAGTATGTGAAGTGATACACTTTTAAGTAAGAAAACTAAGCAAATACTTAAATATATTTTATTATTCGATATTTAATGTAGAAACTAAATTTCTCAATCCAAATTTCTCACTGAAAAATGCCTCTATCACTTTGTAACTCAAAATTATTTCTAGTGTAGGGTATCTACTAGTCAAACACACTCTCAAGATAGTCTCACTTAACTTGCATCTGTTTTGTGTGTTGGTTGTTGTTGTTGTTATTGAGCGTTTAGTTGCGTTGGCTGAAGTAAATGTAAATCCATTGCTGTTAGTTTTGTTTTTGTATTCAATGTGCCTCTGTTCACTCTGTTCTCTGTTCTCTACTATCCATCTCCTTGCCTCTGGCTTTCGCAGCAGCCCTGACTTGAATACATTTGGCAATGCTGCCAATTAGGCGCATGGCCTTCAATGTTTGCTGTAGCTGAAATTAATTGAATCGAGTGGGTAACAGCTGAGATTTAAATATGCAATACTCGAAATCACATCTGTTTCTGTCTTTTTTCGATAACTAAACAAAGATGAATAGTTGATAGTGGATAAGTCGAAGCCACAAAGCAACCTACAAAGCAAAGAAATGAAACGATTTATTTTTTTAAAACCAATAAAGAAAAATTCCCTAAATAATTGAAAGCAAATATTTGGTTCTATGATTGATTTTTATGAGCAAAAGGTAACTGATTGGAATCATTTATTGCGTTTTCAATATGTTTTGGTTTATTAATGAATCGATTTCTAAAAAATTCATGTCGAATGTTGAATGATTTAATTAACCATCAACTAATTTTCAATGTGTGAAATGTGTTTTGTGTTGTGTGTGTGTGGATGTATATGAATAAAATGGTATAAATAAAGCTCGATCGATACAGATACAGACAGCCTAGATATAAATTTATATATATAAATATATATATGCGTAGATATATATATTTATACTGAAATTCTATACAATTTGCATATATAAGCAATCAACACGTAAACGCAGCATAAATAACAAATTGCCAGGCAAATGGAAAAGTGAATCGATTTAGCTCTAGGGTAGGCAGAGGAGAATGTGGAGCAGGGTTTAAAACACGCATCTAAATAAGGGTCAACATACAACAGCAACAAACGGTCAATGGCAACTTTCAGTTTTGTTTGTTTGTTTTTTCGTCATTTGCGTTTTTTTCTTGGGCTTATTTTTCTCTAAATGAAAATCTTTTTTGGGGCGTTATTCGGGGCGCTCAAAACAAACAGGCTTGCTACCCAAGGGAAACTAAAGTATATAAGAAATATTGTATATATATATATGTATAATATATTCATGTACATCTCGCTCTCTTGTTGTCTCTTTTTACCTGTTTTTTATGAAACCACACATATACATATACATAATTATAATTTCAATGCCATTAAGGAGTTCATATCAAAGTGAACGAGTTTCGAATTTAACTTACAAGCTAAAGTGATTTATTCTTTTTTTTGCCAACTGCAACAAAATATGAACCCAAACAAAAATTTGTTGTTGGTTTTTTATTTCTTTGGGTTTTTTTTTTTTGCTTGTGATATTTGTTCAATGTTTATTTGAAGCCAAGCGCTGTGTGAACCCAAAGGGCAATTTTTAAAGTTAATAGTTGTACATTTGTTGCTTTCTAGGGTTATTTTTATACGTGGCTTTAAAAGTTGTTAACTTATTTTTAAAGATTTAAATACATGTTTACTGTTAACTCTACTTTTTACCTAGTAAAAAAACTGCCCATTCCAATGTTGTATTACCTTTAAGTATTGATATTTTAAGTGCCGTTTTTGAAATTATACTATTATACCCTTTTAACCCATTTTAATTGGTTCAGGGTATAAAAAAACTGACTAACGTAACATTAATGTTTAAGCCTAAGTAAATTTTACGTAAAGATACATATACGTACATATTTATATAATTGTAATTTTATATATGTGTATAATAGAGACAAGTTTATGGTCTGCCATCACCTAAAAATAACAGCTTATTCCGGGTAGCGCTTGGCGATTGACTTTTTGGCCTGTGAAAGGTTATCAGAAGATCTGACATCATATTCAATTCCCAGAAATGTTGAGAGTTGGCTTTGTTGAATTAAACACAGAACGATCTAATATATGTATTGTGAAAGAAAAATCAAGTAAGATGACTCTAGTCGGAAAATTCCGACTAGACGATACCCTGTGCTTGCCAGTATGTGTGTGTGCGTACTTTACTTAACTTCAATGTTCCATATCTCTGGTGTTTCTCAACCGATTTTAATAAAAATTTCACAGGTTGTCATTATTTCGTTTAACGTTTCGAACGCCGTCTCAGTTTTTCAAATTCAGGATTTTGTTGTTACCAATCCCTTGTGTATATCGGAAACGGGATGAGTAATCGAAAATCGAAAGCAAACTTGTACTGCCTAAGGATTAAGCGAGCTTAAATTTCAAATCTGGAGTGTCTAGCTCTTATACTCCTTAAATCGACGCGTTCACACATACGGACAGACGGACGGACCGACGGACATGGCTATATCGACTTGGCTGTTGATACTGATCAAGAACGTATATACTTAATGGGGTCGGAGATGCTTCCTTCTGCCTGTTACATACTTTTGCACAAAACCATTATACCCTTTTTACCCATTTTTAATGGGTTAAGGGTATAAAAAAAGCTTAAAGCTCCATAATTGATCTAATTATTAATAAATTCATTATTTATAAGCTGCTTATTATCATTGAAAATAATTCAATTACAAATGTGCAAGGTCAAATTTCACTTACACGTAACGCTAACATGCAAAATAAATACAATAATAAGTAATAAGTAATAAATGTATACTATATATCTATTTTTATTGAACTCGTACATTATATTTTGCATATACATTTTTTTTAAACTATTCAATAACAATTCGCTACTTTTTCTTACTTGTTAAGCCGCAAAAATAAACGAATGCAAACAAAAGAAGGGAAAAGTGCAGTAAATAACAAAAAATAAAAAATTTGCTGTGATTTTTTCTGCGCTGCTGCCATGAAAAGGGTAAAATCCAATAAGCCTGCTCAATGCCCAATACCTTCCTTCTCTTCCTCTCACCCTCTCTCCCCATCTCCCTCTCTCTCCTGCATTCTTCCATTGTTCAATGCTATCTAACTCAGTATCTTGCTATACTGCTCTTTCGGTTTTCGTTGTTGTTGTATGCGCTTCTTCCGCTGCTTTCAAGTGCACTCAAAGTAACGCCAACGACAACAACAAAAACAACTATCAGTGACCTTCAAAATGCACAAAATTTACTCAACTTCTGCGGTTGCTGCTACTGCTGCGGTTGCTTGTTGTTGACAGCGCTGCCCCGCTGAGTTATTAAAATTTGTTTTTGGCAAATGCAAATTCTTTAGTCTAAGATTTTTTTTTGGTGCAAGTTGTTCGTTTTCTTTTGCTTTTTCTTTTGTTTGCCTCAGCTGCAGCTGCTGCTGATTTTGTTCTCTTGTAACGTTTCTGTTTTGTGTCAGCTCCTACTCAAAATTTGTGCAAGAGCAACAATAACAAAAGCGTTATTTAACAACAATTGTGATTATAATAACAACAACAAAGCTCTAATTGATTGCCTTGTGTTTTCAATTGTTATACTTTAAGAACTTGATTAATATATGAAAAGTAAAAAAAAACATAGTAAATAAATGTAAGCAAGTACATTTCATAATGATTTCATGAATTTTGAATAGATTTGTTTAATATTAATATTTCTTTTCTTCTGTTTTCTTATAGGTGAGTCTTCTAATGATTGCACTTTGAATATTCCATCATCATTATTTGGCAGGTATTAAACCTTTTTTAAATTATAACTTTTTTGCCTCATTAAAAGATGTATTAACCTAGTTACTTAATCTCAAGATACATTTATGTATTATGCTCCACTCAAGTTATTATTCTTTGCCACAAATATTCGAGTCTAATCTGCTTACGCATTTGAATAATTAATACTCTGTACTTAAGCTGAGATTGTGGCTCATCTCTTAATGTCTTAAATAGACTAAAAACAACTTTGCGGCTTTTAAGTAATTGTAAAGCGTGTAGAGGAACCGAACCAAAAAAAAAAATCATTTGCATTAACCCAAAAAATAAAAACAAATCCACGCGCTTATCCTTGGCATTTGAAAGGTTAACGCAATATGCAAATGCTGTTTCATTCTAATATTTGTGTTGTTGTTTGCGTTGAAACCGCGTTTTTTGTATTATTTAAGAGATACAAGTGCGCAGACCCCTTCACACCCCATCCACACGCTCCAGTAAAGGGCACAAGGATACCTAACCGGCAGTCAGTCGAGATAAAAGTGGCCGCATTGTGTAGCATACTTTAAGGCGGGGCCAGCTTGATTATGTCTCAAGTCACTCTACAAAAAAGAAATTAATTAATTTTTAAGCGTAATTAAATGCAAAGCAGCTTTACAAAGAAACACAGCGCAAGGACCTCACTTCCGCACTCCCTTCCTCCCTTCTTCCTCTCTCTTTCTCTCTATCTCTCTCTCTCTCTCTCTGTCTCTCAAACTCGTTTTGTTGTTGTTTGTCGTCCATGAAGAAGGCATGGCAAGGCTATAATGCCACAAGGACGCCAAAAGCCATGTATAAGAAAATTACAATAAAAAAAAAGAAATATCCCAAAAATGGAAAAATACAGAAAGAATTCAAGAAAGGTCAGCGAAAATTATATACCCTTGCAGGTCGAAATTAACTTGCATAAACGAAAAAAAAATATTGGTTTTAAAATTGAGAAATAATATTGATGTCGATTTTGCCAAAGAAAAAAAATGATTTCCAAATAAAAATCCTTATTTCTGGTAATCTTTTTCGCTGGCAACTAGAAAATATTTAACCACTCGAGCGTTGTCAATGGGCTTGAAATGTTCTCAAGAGAATGGGAAACTCTTAAAGTTTTTGGGTTTTGTTTGCATTTCGGCTTTGGCGGA
Organism: Scaptomyza cyrtandrae; assembly: GCA_035044605.1. Classification (NCBI taxonomy): domain Eukaryota; kingdom Metazoa; phylum Arthropoda; class Insecta; order Diptera; family Drosophilidae; genus Scaptomyza; species Scaptomyza cyrtandrae. Next base: position 1,165,595 of record JAWNNS010000650.1, on the reverse strand, counting down.
GCCAAAAAAAAAAGGTTCAACAAAACCGCCCTGAAAAATTCAAAGTTGAAATCGAAGTTGACAACTTTCATGTTATTAATGAGCGTATCTCTCTCACTCTTTATCCCTCTGTCTATATCTCTCTCTTTCACTCTCTTCCTCTCTCTTTCGCTTTGGGGGCATTGGCAATCAACACGCAAGTACCTTTGCCAATAGCAATACCAACATCAATTCCCAATGCCAATTCCCAAAGCCCGAGTTCCAAATCAGACAACAACAACGAAGTAAAATGTTTTTCAACTATGAGATACCTCGTCAACAGTTAAGTAAAAATTAAAAACAATTTATGTTACTTTTAAGGAATGCCATTCGATTTAAAAGTCTTTAAGATTATATCCAATGTTTAATATTTTTAACTTTAGCTTCAATTAAATTTACTTTCAATCAGTATATACCCTTCCTTTCCGTTTCAAAAGCACACAGAGTATTCAAAAGTTTACTTTTTTTCTTTTTAAAATTCGCATCCAAAAAGTAAATATATTTTTTTTTTGTTTTTATGGCTTTTGTTTCGTTTTAGCGCGCGGGTTTTGTCCGTTTGGTTTTTCTGGTCAATTTCACTTTTATGCTTCGCAGTCATCAGCTAAATGCCTTTTACTCCCAAAACCGAATATCTACACACTACATACACACATATATTATACACAGTTTATAAATATATATATGTATGTATGTATGTAAAATATAAACATTGCTTGATGCGTTTTGTATATCAACAGTGTAGACAATATTTATGTGTTTGGATTTATTTATAGGCGCGTGTACACCAAATAGTACAACAATTACGTTGTCGTCGCTGACGTTGACGTCGCAGTCGCTGTCGACGCATTAATTGCTCATGAGTATTTTGTATTAGATTTAAGGTTCCGCAACTAGCATATATACCTGAAAAATGTATGCTTTAAAGTTATACGAAAAATCAACATTCAAAACCAACTTCTGTCTAATCTTTGTTTTACTATAAATATTTACACACTCTAATTTATATATAAGCTATTTATTTGCATACAAATTCTATATAGTTGTTATTGTTTTACCCGCTATAGTTCATTAATAGTGGGTGACCTAAAAGTTTTCACGCCACATTGCTGCCACAAAGCCGCAACAATTCAATTAAATTTCTGCCAATGTCATACCGCCGTCTCTCTTTCTCTCTTTCTTTCTCTCTCTCTCTCTCTCTCTCTCTCTCTCTCTCTCTTTCTCTCTCACTGTGTGTGCGTGTGTGTGTGTCAATAGCTGCTTAAGTTAATTAATCAAAGCTGAGTAAATTTTTTCACAAGCGTTGCGGTCGCAATGGCAAGTTCACTTTTTTGGGAACAATTTTTTCATGAATTTCAAGTGAAAAATATTACATATATTATGTATATTATATTTTTTAGCTGTGTAAACAATTGATAGTAGACACAGTAGACTCCACTCAAGTATTCGATTTTTATACATACCCTGTATTTATTACAACAAGCTAACAAGAATATCAAAATGTTTTGTTGACTAATGAATTAAGTAGTATTTGTCATCTTACCTTTTCAAAACTGATCTTCCTTTCATCGAACACTTTCTACGTAAAAGACTGCCATCAGCCCAAAGCGAGTCGGCATACAACAAAAGATAAGACTAACAATCTACAGCGAGTATTCAATAAATATGGAGAGTGTGCTAATTGAATGAATGAGAATTGGAAATGCCCTTTTTTAGTTGAAAAGCAAAAAGATATTAATATATTTATTGAATGTTACTCAGTTAATCATTGCATATGTTTACAAAGTATTATTTTTTAATACAAAAAATTATTAAAAATAAATATATAAATAAAATATTTGCTTTAAGCTCTTAAATTGCAAAAAACTTAATATATTTTAATTAAGAAATAATTTGATTGATTGATTTCTTAATGGCGTTTTGGTCTGATCATCATTTGTACAAATTTAAGTGGGTTGGAATGCGAACTTCTCCAATAAATTCCGCTACCAAAGTGTCTGTTCGAATGTTTTCCATTTAAATTACTAAATTATAAGAATGAGAGAAAGAGAGAGAAAGAAATGGTAATGAATTAACTTGACTGAAAATGATAAAATAATATATTTCACGTCATTTACCAATGATAACAATCATGGAACCACCAACCAGATTCGGCGGCACAATTTTGGTGTGACATATCATTATCCCGATCTTTTGTTGAAAACTTCATGTTTTTATGATAAGTCAATAAATCACCAGCATTTCCAGAATAATCTCCCAGCATTTTTAATTCATACGACTCTCTCTCGTTGCCAATAAGAAAGTGACTGTATTTGGCATATTTAGTTGTGTTGTCAAGGTAGTAAAGATGTATATACAATTCGTGGGGCTCAAATTGTGTCAGCAAATGAAGTTTCTCCAGTCCCAAAAAGAAGCTTCCGTGCAAATCTCCAAAGCCTTCCTTATAGTCTTTCCAATCCCGATTAAAGTCCACACTGCCATCAACTCGTCGCTGAACTACAGTCCAACCGGAAGAATCTGCCAGTGTGGAGTCACAGGGAGCTGCGAATGTCCCAATGTTGGGCAAATACAACTTATGCACATCGGTCGATCTACCCAAACAGTTCGAAGAGATGTTACTCGGTTGCGATGGTGTGCACTTTGATTCAAGATGGTTTATTTTAGCAACCATTTCTTTAACAATAGCATTGTGTTCGTATTTGAGCTTAGTTATTTGGTCACTTTTTTGCTTGAGATCCTTCTCCACTTTTAATATAGTTTCCCGTAGATCCTGAATCGTAGTTTGTAAATATTCGAACTTTTCATCATTTGAAGCGAGCTGCTGTTGAAGTTTTACTATTGTCTCGTCTTGATAATCGTTTTTCTTGAGAGCGGTCTCCTGTCTTAACATAGTCACCCCTGAATCGTGAATCGTAGTTTGCAAATCTCTAAACTTTTCATCATTTGAGGTGCACTGCTGTTGAAGTTTTGTCGCAGTCTCCAAATTTAATTGAAGTTCTTGGATTTGATTTTGTTGTTCTTCAAATTGTTTTTCCTTTGATTGCACACTGGCTGCATAATCCAGCAACGGCTTAACTACCTTGTAGCAGTACTTGCCACAAGTCTCATCCTGTTTCCTAGTTTCAGTTGATGTGATACTTAGTTTGTTTGGAGCACTAACCGATTCAGAAGTCGCTCTAAATTCAGACTTTAGTATTAAATTCAACACTAGAATTATGACAAGTCTTAGATGCACATTCATTTTAAACAATTATTTCGCGATTTAATTTGTGTTTGTTGCACAGCTAAACAAATTTTGTACTAACTGAAACGGATTTCGCACCGACAGAAGAAACCTCGTCTTTGTCATTTTTTTGCTTTAATCAACATTGAACTCTGACCGATCAAGCACATTGGTTTTTTCCCAATTTCTAGGGAATACAATAGAGACAAGTAAATGGACTGCGATCAGCTAATAATAACAGCTTATTCCGGGTAGCGCTTGGCGCTTGACTTTTTGACTTGTGAAAGGTTATCAGAATGTTGAGAGTTTGCTTTGTATTGTGAAAAATCAAATAAGAAGGCTCTAGTCAAGAAATCCCGACTAGACGATACCCTGAACCACCGTAACCGTAAAGTATAGGAATCAGGGTATAGTCTAGTCGGGATTTCTCGACTAGAGCCTTCTTACTTGTTGTAAGCTTGTCTACACAAATTTCGCATTACACATTTGACACAAGTCCCTAAGGTGTGAAAATTGTTGAGCAAAATAAATTAGGAGCAGTCCAAATGGCTAGGCTTGTTAATAACACTGAGAGAAAACAGAAAACAAATGTTTCGTTGTCATTTTCTGCATTTTATTTAATATTTTTCATTGTTTTCCTCGTTTTTTTAAAACTTTTTTCCTGCCTGCCAAAAATTGTTTTTGTTTTTGTGTGTACCGATATTTTTGTTGTTGGTTGTGTTTGTAATTTAAACGCAATTAGTTTTGTCGGGCGCATTTTTTGTAAACAATTTGGAACAGTTTGTTGCTGTTTTTGTTGTTTTTGTTGGCCTTAAATATTTTGTGCTGTCCGCGCATTTTTCGGTTTTTGTTGATATGTTTTTGTAGTTGTTATTATTATTGTTGTTGTTCTTATTGTATAGTTCAAGGTAAAAATGCGATGAGGAAGCGAGATAGCGTGCTAATTTTTAGCCATGCGGTTTTGCCAGCTGCTAATTGCCACCACTTGATGCAATATAGAATAAAAATGCAGTTGATGTTTTTTTTGCTTTGGGGTCAAGTTGCTGGCAACGAAAATAACAAGAAGCGCAGCTCTGTGTGTTTGTGTGTGTGTGTGTGTGTGTGTGACATACAGACGCAATTTACACGGCAACACAATTGTCCTTGCAAACACATATACACACACACACACACAGAGACAATGTCTTGGACTGCTGCTGTGAAAATATTGATCCACTTTTTTTTCTTTTGCTTTCTATAAAAAAAAGCGTTCAACATTGTCCAACATGAGGCATGGTGGAAAGAGAAGGAGGTGGAGGGGTTTTTGGGGTTGCAGTCAGCCCGGGCAATGTCTCTGCACACACACACGCACGCACACACAAAATTTATGAATTGCGCCTGTTTGTTTGCTTTGGTTTGTGTGTATATATATATATGTGTGTGTGTGTGTGTATTGCCTTGCGGCTGCGTCTTTGCAGCCAGTCGCACACATATTGCGTATACGCCGTGTTTATTGATTGTGCTATGCCTGTCTTGGCCTGCCAAACATTCAACATTTGACAACTTTCCTGTACCTGTTTGACAAAGGTATTTTCTTTAAAGTATAAACAATTTATATTAAAAATTAATTCACAAATCTCTTTCCCCATGAAGTTCTATTTATAGCTCGAAATGACAAGAGCAGCTGGCTTCAGAAACAACAAACTCAGCTCAATTCTTACTGCCTACGCGTCGTTTCAATTATAATAATGTTTAATTTACATGCGCTGGCAGACGCGTCGTATGCGCAATATGTATAGCTTTTAACTAAGCTAAGCAGATAAATGTTTAATAAACTCGCAAGTGCTCTCGGGCATCACCTTGAGCTTTATCAATTTATTTGTATATATGAGCTTTGTGTTTTTTTGTTTTTCGTGTGCGAAGAGATACTAAAAAATGGGAGCAACAGTTTCCGGCGCTGCATGTCATCGACATCGAACACAATTATCCGAAATTTCCCGTGCGGAAATGTAGCGCACCTTGCGCGCCAAACATTTCTCGAATCGTGTGTGTGTGTGTGTGTGTGTGTGCCCCGCCCCCAAACCTAATTTGCCTTCCTCTTAACACAATATCTCGCAGCTGGCTGGCAAAAGTTCAATTTCGGATTCAATTTGCCGTTTCCACAAAATTGCCAATGTCAAAAAGAGATAGAGAAAAATACACAAACGAAACAAGAAGAAATGTTCAAATTGAACGAAGCTACAAGGCTGGAAAATACACTGTTTCGTATAGAAGAAAGTTTTTCTGTTAATGGGAAACTTTCAGGTGCTCAAATATATATATCTTTAAATAAGTCTTCACCAATCTTAAATGTAGTTAATATATATTCGTGGGGTAAATATGCTTCAATCTCATTGGCAAACAGTGCAATTGATTGAAGAAAAAGTACTGAACATGGTGTATTCAAACAATATGAATATTGTACGTATACGTATTGAATGTACTCATACGCCTCGTATAGCATGTTTTGCACATTTATCGCCCAATGACTTTGACTTTGGTTGGCGCGGGTTAATGTTGAGTGTGTTTTGCGAGTGTGTGTGTCTGTGTGTGCTCAGTTATATAGACAGGTAAACGAATTATATACACACACACGCACACATACAGTCACGCCTGGGCTTGCAACGACAACGATGCGACGTGTTGAGCATAAGTAATGTTGATTTTATTTTATTTTATTTTCGCCCATGTTAAACATATACCCACACCCTCCCCCCACCCCAAAAAAGGGCATAAAAAGCAAAAAGTGCCGCGGGAAACTTACACATTAAAATTGGCAAAAAAAAATTGAATACACTTTGTGGAATCAATAAAGTTGCTCGAAGCGATACAACAATAACGATAAAAAAGTTATGCATTCAATTTTTTAACCAGTTGCCACAAATTAAAAACGCTTCAGGGATAACTAACTTGTTCTCCTAAAACCCAATAAATAATCTGCAGCTTTTATTATGTTCATCGTTCATCAACCTTTTAGTTGAACACACTTATAGAAATTAATGATTTTTTTCAAAGGAATTTTGTTAACATATTCGTTTGAGTTCCTTAAACATTACGTATACACATTTTGGCAATTTTCAACCACTGTGCACAGAGAAAAATCAGCAGTCATTGTTGTTCTTTGTATTGTTGTTTTCAAATTATTGACCTGTATTCAGTTTTACACAAAACTGACGCCCTAGAAATCTCTTCTGTCAGCAGCTAAATACAATGGAACGAAAAGAATGAAAGAAAGGAAAAAAATCTTTGCTAAGTAATTTCGTTTCATGCTTTTTGGCAGCTTGCAAGACAAACTGTGGCTGCCTCCATAAATTATCCCGTCTCCAAAAATTGTCTGTCGCGACATACAATGACCGGATATATGGCCGGATGTGCTGCAAGAGGAAGTCAAAATCAATAAGTGCGTATATAATATATCCCTTAAGACATATAGTACATTAAATAAAGACATGTTGGTCGCAGTTGTTGCTGCTTTTTTTTTAATAACAATTACCAACGCGCATGTGTCATTTATAAAACATTTTTAACAGCCAACCGAATGAAGACAAAATGTAAATGATAATGAAACAAAGAGCTAGCACACACACACACACAAGCACACACACTCACACACATACAAGCACAGAGAAAGCTATTTTTCATATGTTAAGAGACATCACTCATACGCCATGTGCAGCACGCTTGTGAGTACGGCTTAAAGGCATCAGGTACAATCGCTTCACAGCCTCGACATTGTTTTTAATTAAAATACTTTATTGTTGCGGCAAGTGAATGTACCTGTACATGCTTCCTATATATATGAATGTTATGTAGAAGCTCGAACTCCTTAACTTATTATGTGCATTATTACATTTTGATCCATTCTAAATTATGCTTATCTAACACCTTCCACTTCATCTATATAAATGCCACACTTAAGTGCCAGCTTATACAGTTTGTTGCATTGCCCAACGAACTGACAAATTAGGTGCAGTTGCAAATGGACGAAATGGCTTTTTTTATCTACATACAAAAGCACTACAAGCAAAAAAAAAACATATAGGTTGGAAAACTCACAGCTAAAGACTGCCGAGAGACCTGGAACCTTTGCACTATGCAAACTGCTGTTAGTTTAACACAACCACACACCAGTACACACACACACACACACACCTTCAGTCTTAAGGACTTTTGCCAATGAATTGCTAGATCACGCTCCATTTGTTTGACATCTCCCAAAAGTATGCAATGAAAAATTGCAAACCAAAATGTTACACATGGCAAGCAACGAAAACACGAAGAAGCGGAAGAAGAGGAAGGGCATGCTGCAGACAAACTGCAATCGAGCGTAAAAGCCACAAATACACATAGACAAACTTTGAATCCATGTGTGTGGGTGTGTATGTGTGTTTGTGTCTGTGCAGCAAATAAAATTAAGTTATCAAATAGCCAGGTAAATAAAAAAAAAATATCAGTTACCTTCAATATTCAGCATATGTATGCAAATCGAAAAAACAAAATAAGTTCAGGGTGAACAAGTAAAAAAAAAAATGTAGAACAGATATTTGTGAAAGAGTTTTTGTGTTCGGCGTAACTAAAAATCAAACGATAAATGCCTTTGATTTAAGATTTTTTGCTTTTTTGTGTGAAATCAAAGCATAAACCGATCAATATAAATATTTTTCATTTGCACTTCCCGTTAGAATCAAAATCAGCTTAACAAGCAGCATATAAGCTTGAATGTGTGTGTGTGTGTGTTTGGCCAATACATGGTAACAATTATAGACTCATGGTCACAGTAGCAGCTGCATTCACATGCATTTCAAATAGTAATGTGTGTATATAGTATACAAATTCCGATTGCGATTTTTGCCTCGATTGCCAAAGTGTCAAAGGTTGTTTTCGATTCTCTCTCTCTCGCTCTCGTGAAGGACGTTGCGTCAAATGTCGCCAAATGGCTGCCACAGTGTGCTGCTGCTGCCAAGGTTAGTTAAATGGCAGTGACTTAAAGTGCGCAACAGGACCGTTGCCACACAATGGGGAACGGCTAATATCTATACACGAAAAGAAGTGGCATTAAATGTCAGTTTCCCTCTATATCTCTTTCTCTCCGTCTCCGTCTCTCTTGACTTAAGGATACTTGTCATTATCAGCACGGTTGTTGTCTGTCTGTCTTATCAGCGTCGACATTGAGCACATTCATTAAAAGCACGATCTGCCCAGGATTACGTATACGCCCCCGCATTGTGCGGCTCTCAAGTGTTTTTCGTTGTTGTGTGGCAATGTCTTAGGCATGCCTCCCCCACCTCCCTTAAGTGATAAACATATATATATATATATATATACCGTGTCGCAACCTTCACAGTTGTTTATGCCACAATTTGTAGCGAGCGGGGCTGCACTTAAATCTGTTTTTTTTTTCAAGCATGCACACAGCGCACATTTTAGACACAACTTTGGCTTGTCTTAAGCGACTTTTACTTGTGGCACGACATCTACTTACAAGCCCCCAACCTACCACCTATGTTATGCTTACACTGTGAGAAAATTGTGTCAGTTGACAAACAAGCAAAGTTAAAAAATTTATACGAAATCTGCACGTGCTCCTTCGATTTGTCTTAGTACTTTACCTAATCAATCAATTTTGCTTTACACTCCCAACTTTTATTGTTTACTGTGTAGCTCATGACACTATATCTATCTTTACCCCCCCCCCCCTCTTCCCCTTTTAGCTTCTCATATTATAACTTGTTGCTCTTCTGCTTGACTTCGCTCTCAATGAATTTTATAGTTTTCGCTTTTTCGCCTTCGACTTTTTGTGTGTGTCCTTGTAATAAAACTGTCTTTGGCTTCTAAAATTGCCTGTTGCTGTGTTTCTCTCTCTCTCTCTTTCTCCCCCTTGGTGTCTGACAATGGCCTGGCTAACTGCCTGACTGGCTTCGTTGGCCATGCCAAAAATAATAATGCTGTGTGTGCATTTTGAAACGAGCTCAAGTTGCCTTTTGAATATTTAACAAGCTCAATTATTGGAATGACTAGCCAAAGTAAGTTTTGTATTCATTAATGAAACATTTAATAATATATTATGTATAATCCCACTACACCAGCCTACCAAAACTTTTACTTTAAGTTGACATTGAGTGGGTTAAAGTTGCAGCTTCACATTTCAAGAAAATCTTCCTAAGCTTCTATTGGCAACCAGTTGATTATTGTCTGGCAACGACGTAACAATAATCAGACAAATGGCAATAAGTACTCGAATATGAATAGATTTTCCTCATGCTTCTTATTTTCTGCACTTCAAATGATTCTTTTTGTAAACAATTACATTGGAAATAGCTGGAAAAGTACATAAACAACTCATATTTATTATTGATCTCAAGTACTTTTCCATACCTATAAAGACCAGACAGACATCATTCAACGCCGTAGTTTATGGATCCTAAAATGTTTTTGGCATTATGAGTAATGGCTGCAAATGTTAAGCACATTTTCAGTTCAAAATATATTTAACGAGCTTCGTGCACAACACAACAAATAAATACATAAATATATTTTCAAACACCTTTAACATTAAGTACTAAGATACCATATACAAAGATGCTCATCATGTTCATACTTATTTATATACTCAGTAGACACACAAACATAGATTATACAGAATTTAAATGATAAATTTATTAGATAAAGCACTATGAGTAGTAAATTTAGTTTTTCTTTAGCATATTCTTAAACTCTTCTGGAAAATTTAGTGTCTTTAGCTTTTAAATGTTAATATGATTTTTAAAAGGGTAAAAAGGGTATAATGGTTTTGTGCAAAGGTTGTTTAATTTGTTAAAGCTATATTTTAGTTTTGCCTTTGCTTTTATATTTCACGGATTTCTGTAATTGCTGCCAATTTAAAGTAGTTAACAAAAAGCCACCCAAAATCACTTCGCCATTTCTCACTCTGCTTTGACCTTCCCCTTTGGACGTTTTGACCCAACTGTCGCCATCAATTTGCATAGCGTTGTGTCAATCAGAATCTGAATTCGAATCAAAATCGTGTCCCGCGACGTCACCGCAATCGCAAAACGTATTTGTTGGGTGTGTACGTTCCTACCCGTTCCTTCGACTCCCCAGACCATGACCCAACCACCTCTCCACTCTATTTCCCTTCTCCCTTCCTTTTGTGAATCGAAAAGCCAGTGCCATTTTTGATGGGTCAACTTTTGCCATTGGATTTTGGTTTTTGGCGTAAAATGGTAGCCAATTTTATTGCTCGTGTTGCTGTTGGTTGGTTGTTTGTTTGTTGTTGTTTGTTGCCTGCCAGCCAATTAATCATATTAAATTGTTGTAGCTTTATCGATTTTTAGGTTTTGTTGTTGTTGTATGTAAATTTTATGCTGGCTAGCACTAAAAAATCAACACGAATAACCCGCAGCCAAAATATAAACGCCAACTATGAACGTTTGTACGTATGTGCGTTTGTATGTATGTACTACTAATTTATGGCCAGTTCGACATAAATTAAAACGCTTAACGACAATTATTGGACCAGGTGCTAGCAACAACAAGAACAACAACAAAATTATTGGCATTAAAAGAAGAAACAAAATTTAATTATCTGCATCAATGGCGAAATTTAATTAAATAAGTTTTTCGCACAAACTGTTGTCGTTGTTGTTGCTGTTGTTAGTTTTGGTTGCTTCTGCTGCAAAGTTAATTAAAATGGAAACTCTTACACACACACAAACAAGCATACATACCCCTTTTTTAACTATCGTTTGCTTGCAGTTATATCATAGTCATACTTACCATATCCCATAAACTTATACGCAAAAAACTTTTGGCGTCAACTTGTGTTCTATTTGCAGTACTTTTACATAACGTACAACATGTTTGCTAATTACTAGTTTAACTTTTGAGTTCCATAATTATCAGAATTTTTTTTAACAAGATATATGAAAAATATTTATTAACTAGTTTGTGATTTTACCTATATAGCTGTGGAATATTTGAATTAAGCTTGTTATTGCCTTAAAATACAATTTGACCACGATTTAAATGATTGTTAAATATTGTTTAAAGCTATAATCAAATTCTATAATAAAAGTCCTTCAATTATGTGTTGAATAAAAGCTTCAAAAGATTTTCCCCATATAATATATTTTTTCAACTTCTCGCCTCAGTTGTTGTGTACTTTTTGCACTTATAGTATATAAATATAGCTGTAGTGTTTGTCTTTGCTGTCTGCTGTTTTTGTCTGTGACCAAAGCTACTTCTTGCGTTTTTCTTAGGCGAATTAAGTAGACTTTATGATATGAATAAAGGGAGAGAGAGAGAAGCAGAAAGAGAGAGAGAGAGAATGAAAGAGCAGCAAATATAGCTACAACAACTCGCTTTAAGGATGGTAAAGTAAAAGTGTAAAAGTTTTTCACTCAAGTAAAAAGTGTTAAAGGAGCCTCGTTAACTTCAAGATTTCATGTGAGCTTTGTGGATGGGCTTTTCTTTCTATTTTCGCCTTTTTTTTTGGGGGGGGTGACCGTGATAGTCAACAAGTTGTGTGTGTTTGCGTTTAAGTCTTAATTGGCACAAAACAGATACACTGTAATATTAAGTAGTAGCTAAGAGCTGTGTGCGTATCAGACTCACACATACAAACATTTTTACCCCACTCGCGTCTCAATTTTTATTTGGTTTATACATACCTTTGTTTCTCTCTGCTCAAATTTCAAATGTTATAACTGTTATAACTATGTATGTATGTATGTGTGTGTATGTGTGTGTGTCAGTGTGTCAGTGGGGGGTAGTTTGAGTGCGGCCAGGGTGGCTCCCTGGAGTATTCACGCTTGGGTACAATTACATATTAAGTGTATTGAAGTGTGTGTGCTTGCTAAAGTTGGAAGCTCAAAGCAATCGGAAGGCTATAAATAGTTGACGGCTGGCTAGAAAATTGTATTCGTTTTATGCGATTATCAATTACTTACTGGCTGAGTATTTATTCATTGATTTAAGAAGCGTTGGGAGAAGTGTAATCGATACTTAGCAATAATGTTATCGATTTATTATTTGTTATCGATATCGATTGTTGTTGTTTTCAATACCATTGGCCGAGTGCCGAGTGTCGTAATGTGTTTTTTAGATTTTCATCATTGTTAATATCGATAAATATCGATTGTTCGATTTAATCAACACATTGAAATTAAGTATGTCACACATTTAAAGTAAAACATATACTTTATATTGATCATGTTTGACAGGCACTCCATAAAATTGTCACATTATCAACCGAGTTGTTATCTAATCTATAAATTTAACACGCGGCTGTTACCCTTTCCACTACTACCTGAACACGTTTTCAAAGCCTGTGCACTACATTTAGCCAGTTTGACAGGCCAACAACAATCAACAAACCAACTAACAACAATTATTCAAGCTATAGATAAACTAAACAGAAAATTTCGCGTAAGCAGACTCTAAAAATAAACAAAACAAAGCGCATTATATTTAAGCGCGCAAGTAAACGAAAAGGGGAAAAAACTTTAAGATAAACTAATTTTATTTTTGTAATAAACTTATTGAAGTAAAAACTTTTCAACTCTCTTAAAAGTTAATAGTCTAGAATAATCACGATTAAAACGGAATCGTTTTCAATTCGATATAATAAAGGATACAGAGCACAGATCTTATTAAACGAAACTTAAGCAAAATAAAATAAAAACTTTGAAGACGATTAATCACTCAAAGTTAAGAGAATCCTTGGAGAACTTTGAAGTGTTTTATCAATTCAAACTGGCAGATAAAGTCAAAGCGAAAGAAATTACTTAAAGTATTTAGTTGCAAAGTGTAAAACAAGATTGTACCGTTAAAAGGTACGAATATCGAAAACAAAGCGACTTAGCAAAGCGAAATAAAATCAAATTGTGTAAGACAAAATGGAAAAAAAGTTCACGCCAGCTGCGCAGATTGTTGAAAATTGTGTAGAAAAAAAGAGAGAGAGAGAGAGAGATATGGGGACCAAATGGGGAGGTTACGGAAATAGCATGAAATAAGTGCAGCCATAGACTGACAGCAGCGATTCATGCAGCAAGCAACAACAAAAACAACAACCATGACAACATCAGCAACAATAACAATAACAATGACAACAACAGGTGGCAGAGACAGTGCTGACAACGAACATTGATTCATTGCAAGCTTTTTCAAATAAATATATATATATATGTATATATAAGAGTGGGGGAGGGGACCTTTTATTTATCTTGTGTGATATAAATAAATGTTGGGGCGCGTGGCAAATTTATGTATTTTAAAGCTGATTGTTATTACTTTATCTTACAATGTTGATTGTTACCATTGTTTTTTATTTTGAATAAGAAATATAAAGAAATCTTTTTTCTTTTGTTGAGTAAATATTGTTAGATTTTTAAACAATTCGAACAATATTTGTTTTTAAGATCTGATTTCATAATTGAGTTATGTGTTAAGAACTAAACCAATTTCAATATAAAAAACTTTAAATTTCGTTATTGCAACACTTGCCACAACAACTATTACTTCACTTAACTGTAAGTGCTTTATAAAAAAGTTAATAATAAACCATTGCACGTAAAATGACCTTGCATGATTGCCTTAGATGGCATCGCTTGCATCTGCTGACATTTTATAGCTTCAAATTATTTCGCCAAGCGTTGAGTTTTCATTTTTGCAAAGTTTGCAAAGCTTTATATTGTATGTGTATGTGTGTTGAATCTGTGCTTGCGTGTGTGTGTGTGTGTGTGTTGTTGCTGTTGTCACTGCCGTTGGCTTTAGAATAAATATTAAGTGAAGCTCGTTCTGTAGCACAACGTTCGTACGTATATATATTTATGCAAATAATTGTTTTTGGCGAGTCACGCGTTGCATAGTAAAACGATGCTCGGGAAAAAGAGCGCTAAAGTGAAAGCTCTTTCTGGTTGCTGTTGCAATTTTAATCTTGCAGCAACAGCAGCAGGCGCAGCATCAGCTGCAACTGCAGTCAAGTGGGGAAGCGGGCCAAGATAAACAGAGTGAAGTGGGCGAGAGGATGATGGGGAAAGGAGGAAGGAAACCAACAGTTGTTAACTCTGATTTAATGGCAATAGCGCAATGGGCTAACACTGGCTGAAGTTCCATTATGCGCTCGACCATATCGATACCATATAGTATAGCTAACTGCCCAACACTGAAAGAAATTACTAATGAGAAATGCATACTTAAATAGTTAATTAGTCATGTCAAAGGAACGATAAGCTTTTAACGTTCAAATACGTATCTGAAGTCAAGTAGATAAGTAAATTATAAACTTGTTAAGCTCTTAAAGTTTTATCTTCTCCAAATCATCTTTCATCAGGTTTAATCATATTACTATGTTTCAATGCATAATTTGTTACTTATAACAAGTATTTCTAGGGCATTATCTTGTCCAATTTTATTCTTGATTATTTTTTTTTGGTAATTTAACTTAAACTCTATTAAGCATTCAGCTTGTTTTTGTTGCAAGCTGACTGCCTGCTGCTGCCACTCTTCACTTCATCTCCCACTGCGCTGCATCCTGTCAGCCAGCTACTTGTTTCTTTGTCCTTGTTCATGTTGCCTGCAACGGAAGTGGCTACGTGCTGTGTGCGTTGCGTTTGCGGCTGGTTGCCACACGGCGTCCCGTTAACATCTACGTGCTTCGGTTGCTTGTTGAGAATGAGAGAATGGACGGGGTAAGGGGTTATTTGGTTTTTAATAGGTTAATGGCAGCACAGATGCTGCCTGGTTTTAGCTGCAACTTTTCGAGCTCCGCCTAAGCTGCAACATGCAATTTTCTCTTCCCCATTCTCCGTTTCTCCGTCGACAGCCGTTGGCATTATGATAAATACACATTTGGGCTTCACACAACGAGAGGGAGAGCTTGAGGATGGCGAATGGACTTTTAAATTACTTGGCCAGCTAAAAGTTTAAGATATTCTCACTTCCCCCCCATTCCAATGGAGAGTCGAGTCGAGTCGAGGTCGTTGTTGAGTGCTCTGGCCTCTGGCTATTGAATCAAAGCGCATTTCCGACAGCAATTTGCTCAATTTGACCAAAAAACTTTCTCTAACGACTCGCTTTGCATGAAATAATGTCTCAAAAGTTGTCATTAAACATACATAACAAAAACAAAAAAACTTTGCCCAACTCTCAAACTGTCCCTGTAACTTTAACCAGAACTCACAAACTATTTTTTAATGTTTTATTAAACTTTGAAATGTTCATTGAAAGTATAATTATGATTTGCTATTTAATATTTTTAAGCAATTGTCTTAAGGGAAATCCATAGAAAATTTTTAAATAATTAAAGTAAGTAATTTTCAACTAAAAATATTAGTTTTGTCAAATAATTTAAACCTAAAATGTTTAGTTTTTCATCTTAAGTTTTGAAAGCCACAGAAAGAAATGCAGACAGAGAGAGAGAGAGAGAGATTTAATGTGTTAAGTTTCTTGTTTCCTATATTCTGTCAGCTGCAAACGAACCAAGACACCCGTTTCTTCTAGAGTCTTATGTAGTGGGTAGAGAAAAAAAGACACATAAAATACATGTGGCAAACAGCAAGCGGACAATGTGCAATCTGTGCCAGGCACATGACACCCACACACACACACACACACACACACACTTACACACACACACACACACACACACACACACACACACACAGACACACACACGGAGAGCAAGACAAAGGCGAGATGTCAGCATCAGTGGTAGCAACTACAACAACAATAGCAACAGCTACAACAGCAACAACAGTAACAATGACAACCGACAGTAACAGCAAGGAAAAACTATAATGACAGCCTCGAGACAAAAGGCGTTGGACCGTGTGTATGTGTGTGTGTGTGGGCGTGGCAGCTGAGCAAGAGGATTTGAGCAGGGGCGTTTATAGTGGGCGTGGCAACAGCGCAGTTACAGCAGCAGCACAAAAACTTTAATGGTGTCAGTAATTGTTAACTCAAGCGACGTTTATTTCCTGCCTTGACTGTCTCCTCTCTCTCTCACTCTTGCAGCTACAAACAAAAAAAACATAGCATACTTTGTGGTGCTTTTATTACACAATACAATACCGTACATCTTTGCTTGGCACTTTTACGCCGTTGTTAAGGATATATATATATCTATACGTATATAAAAACAAAAGTTAAGAGTCGCCAGCCAGCTGACACATGCAACCTCCACTCATTTTCTTGCCACCCCTTTTGTGTTATAGAGTTTGTTATTGCTGCAAGTAAATTAAGTATACGCCATGTGCTCCCGAGTATCAGATACTTATATATATATATTTTTTATTTTTTGTGCGTCAATTAACTGTGGCATAACATTTAATTAACACTCGACGCTTGACACATTTTCTACAATATTGCACACATTTGTCAATTTCATGTCAAAAATGTGAACTGACCAAAAAAAAAAAGTAATAAAATGGAATGCTTGGCATGTTGTGGCAGCCAGTTTAACAACAACAACGAGCAGGCTAACAAAGTCGTTATAAATTTGTCTAGACGTCTTTTGTCTAGCGAGCATGACTAACAGAGACAGGACACGACAGGATGGAACAGGGCAGTGTCTGTCAGCGGCCGCAGGACCCGGCGACCATAACTTGAGTGACATTATTATTATCCTTATTCATTCCAATTTGGGAGCTGTCCGCCGCCAGCGTCACAATTTGTCTGGCAACTGGGCATAAAAATTGTTTTAAATTAGTTCTTAATTTGATTTCTTTTTTTTTTTGCTTTTCTGCTCTCTCACATGCTTTGTGACACTTAAAGAATGTTTATTGGCTGTATATTTATTTATTATGTGCTCAGAACTGCAGCTAGTTGTTGGTTAGAGTCCATTAAAGTTGGTTTATTGCTGATTTTATAGGGTATTAGTTTAATTTAATGGTTTTTTCCTGACTAAATAAAAAGTATAAGAAAAAAAGGAGATTAAAGTTATATTGTAAGAAACGTTAAGGGAAAAACATTTTAAATGTATGCAAAGTAAAGCTTTTAAATAAAATATAAATAAACCAAATCAATTCTAATTAAAATCATTTTTTATGTCTTCTTTTCAAGCTTTCGTATATTGTATATTTTTATACCCTGAACCCATTCAAAATGGTTAAAAAGGGTATAATGGTTTTATGCATAAGCCTGTAACAGGCAGAAGGAAGCATCTAAAAACTTTGAGACAGCACTTAAGACATTAAACAACAAATGAAATAATGACAATCTGTAGAATTTATATTAAAATCAGTTGAGAAACACTAGAGATATAGAACATTAAATTTAAATCAAGTATGTATGCGCGTACAAACACAAACACATACTTGCCAGCACTGACTGTACGTGTAAAGGAAAGGGGTGAGAGTATCTTCTGGTCGGGATTTCTCGACTAGAGCCTTCTTAGTTGTTTTTTTTTGTAAACATTTTCATTTGTGACTTAAATATTTAAGTAAATGCAAACTAATTTAATTCTGATAAACTTTGCATTGCAATTTAATTTCGTTATATTTTGCATATTTACTAAAAGCAAACAACAAACACTCAAAGCTCAGCACAAATATTTTGCAATGCAAATTAACTCATAGTCGATGCAAATATTGATAAAAGATTTTGTACAGCCTTTGATTTAAACGATTTTGAACACATTTTCGAATATTGTGAGCAAAAACATGAAACCGCAAAAGTGCAGCCAAAGCTAATATTATTAACAAACGTAAGTTAAGAAAATTAAAAGCCTATTTGGCTTTGGTTTTAGCTTAGGCACGAGTAACTTATACAAATAAACAAAGCAAGCAGTTGAAACAATTAAAAACAAAATATAAATTCATCATTTGCTATATGTTTTGCTTATAAAAAAAAGCTCAATGGACTTAATCCTTATGGTAATATATTATTTTTCTGTGTATTTATATCTGTTAATATGCTTATAAATGATTTATTGAACTCAACAAACAAACAATATATGTGCGTACATTTTATCTACAGTCTTCCAAGTGATTAAGCAATACATTCATATATATATACACATACATACATACACATATATATATATGAGCACGACTGACATATACATACATAAGCACAAGTTGACAGTGAATTATGAACTATGAATGGCAATGTGTATGTGAAAATGCAAAAGTGAAAGTGCGTAAAGGCAAAAAGCTAAGAAACGTTCAAGAAAGTCATTTTGAGCATTTTGGCAACAGCTAACAGGACTTCTTCTAGTAATATCCTGTGTCCGGAACATTTATAAAACTGAGCACGTTCGCGTATTAAATATTTGATCAACTATCAAAAGTTGACCCCGCAAGCATAAAACGTGACACGAAACGAAACGAAACGAAACAGTCGAATCTTGACTTTAAGTAGGCATAATTTGTGCGTCACTAAATAACAACAATAGCAACAGCAACAACATTGAACACAAATGCAATTTAAATGATATTTGTGTTGATTTTCAACGAACGAATATCAATATAAATGATACACAAATGAATGAAAAGAAATGAAATGAAATGCGCAACCAAATGCTTGACTCCTTAACTGTCTCTGTCTAACACACATAAACGTAAAACGTTTAGGCATTCAAGACAAAATAGATAGGAGACGTAAGAGAGAGGTTAGGGTTTGAGGCTTAACAATGCCGCCAAATGAAACAACAACAACAAAAATAAAACATATCCATAACAATAAAAGCCCAACAATGAGCAGTAACAACGAGCACACAACAACAACGACAAAAGCAACAACAACAGCAACAACAACAACGTTTAAAGCAACGGATGAGGAACAAAGGAGCTGGAGCAAGGACGAAACACAGAAAACAAAATTCATGACTAAAATAGATTTCCCTTTGAATATAAGATGTTGCTTGCAGGAAGTATAAAATGCTTAAAGCAAGCTAATCAAAAAATCAAGGATAGAAAAGCAATAAAGTCTATTATAAGCTATAATTTATTAAGTTCAGCTTATTTTTGGCTTATTGAAAAACGATTTGGCTTTTGTTACGTTTAACTTTTGATTTTTGTTAATTTAAAACTAAAAACATGGCTTCCTTTTATTGTGTTAGCTCAAGTTTCTCTTTCAACCAACACTCCCATGTTTTTTTCACAGTGTATACAAAACGGCAAGAAGGCCCGCATAGCCAGATATGCTTGCCGTGCTCTCATGACCGTGTGTCTGCCAAGTGTAGCAGATTAACGAAATGTTTGTTAAATGGCGCAGGCTTTGTATAAGCGCGAGGAAATAGGCGGCTTGGGCTTGGGCTGTTGTATGGCATGGGCGTGGCACATTTGGCTATGGAAAAAAATTCTCAAAACAGGGCACAGACTCACTAATAAGCCAGCAAAACCAACGTAACAGCGTTCTTGATGCTTCCGATGAGTTTGGCTTCTTTAAATGTTAACTCAACCAAAATGAAAATGAAAATGGAAATGGAAATAACACAAAACAGTTCTTAAGGCAACAAGAATTTTTGGCAGCTTAGCAGACATTTTAATTAATTAAATATATATACGTTTATACAGAAAATAAGCGATAATACGCCGAAGGAATATTTTGTAATTTCCATTTTCATTTGCTTAATGCGTTTTTAAAGCCGCTTATAGGCCAAGTAAAGTATGTAAATGTATTTGTTGGTTACTACAGTGCTGTTCGTGTGATTAGAAACAGTTGAGAAACAAATGAGAGCAACGAAAGATAAGTATCACATTCGATTGGGGTTAACATCAAGATGACTTTTAAGTAGCTAGAAATTATAAATGTTTGGGTTTACTAAGCGAAATCTTACTTTTGCATATCAAAAGTGGTTAAGGAGTGTGTTATTGGTTGGTATGTAGAAGTTTATGTTATCTATATGCATGTATTATTCCACATTTGTGAACTTTTATGGAGATTGAAAATTTTCTAAAGACTAAAGACAAACTTATGCTATCTTAACTTCCTTAAAACTCAATCGATTATTGAATAATATACCTTATAGAAAATGGATTGAAATCAAAAAAAAATTAACTTGAAGATAGGTAAAAACTTTCCGAAGTCTTAGCTCTCTCAAAACTCAACCGAATATCGACTGCAATACCTTATAAGTCATGGATCATCTAGAATTATACCGCATTTCCAGTTTATAACAATATTTCAATTTGAAATTCATGAAAAAATTGTTTCCAGAAAAAATATCCACACACACACAACCGAAACATGACGCTAACATTGATGAATTGTTGATTTGCCGTCGTCCTTTGCACACACACACACACATACACACATAGACACATATTACGCATACGTAGCGTGTGTGCCAAGTCAAGTTAAGGCCGCCTGTCAACAGTTGCTGTTTGTGCTTTTTGTTGCCTTTGCCTTTTGCCATTGCCCCTATGTCTAACCACAATCATTCATCATGCTGCAACAACAACAACAACAACATGTTGCTTTGTGGTTAAGCTTGGCTGACCATTTTCCGCTCATTTTGGCCATACAACGTTTTTTTTTTTTGCTGCCTTGACATCGATATTGTGTTGTTATATATGTACATATATATAAATATATATACATACAATGCGCCGACATCGTACATTAATGTTCATGTTATTCTTACCATTGCTCCTGCCTGTATCTCCTTTCTCTTTCTCTCCGTTTGCTCCACACAATTATCAGTATTTGTATGTAAGTATGTGTTTGTGTGTGAGTGTGTGTGTGTGTGAGTGTTGTTTGTAACTGACCAAAATCCCCGAAAAAAAAGCTTCCTAATCCATCAATTCGTTCAAACAAGTAGCTTTAACACTTTTGTTGTGGGAGTGCAAGCAAATATAGATGAGTATACAGATATATATTTATGTATGTAGTTGTCGTCAATATTTCATGCTATCGCATTGTTTGAATGAACAGAATTATTAAATGTACGAAGAGTTAAAGTTTATATGTGAAAAATGTCTTAAAAGAGAACTTTTTCCCTACTTTGTGTTGAGTAATTGATTTTGTAATATATGTTGAAAGAGTAACCTTTTAATAATATTAGAATATACTTTTTAAACAAAATGTATACTCTAACTTGTATTAAAAAAGCTTCTAAAATCATTTTAAGCAATTTTTATCCTTTGGCAATTTGTTTTTGTGGATTTCCTAGAGATATTCTAAGCAGATAAAACTACAAAACGATTTGTTTATTAGCTTACAAATTGGCCCACTTAGACAATGAATACCAAAACACAGCTATTAAAAGTCCCAAACAGCAAATTGGAAATAATTGCAAGCAATTGGGCAAGAAAAAGATAAAAAAAAGACCAGAAAAACTCATTAAAAATCACTTGAAAGTGCTTAGAGTGCAATTTTGCTTAACATTTGTGCCTCATTGGAGGGTTGGAGGGTGGAAAACAAGAAGGACAAGTAACACAAGTTATGGCCAATGCATAATGGCCATTAAAAAACTTTTCACTCTGTTCAGGTTGTTTTTTTTTTTTTTCTTTTGCAATCAGAAAATGGAAAGAAAAACGAGAGAAAAGACATAAAGAAATGAAGAATTTTTTTTCGTATGCAAGGTGCGAGAGGAACATTAAACCAAAAGAACTTTTACAATAATCATTTGGAAAGCGACGGACTGATGGCCAGCTCGTCCTTGGACAGGACAAGAATATACAAATCAAAGAGAGAAAGATGTACGAGGCACACACATACAGAGATTGGGAATAAATACATAAAACAAGAAAACAAACAAACTAAAATGACAACTCGGATAGAGAATTTAGCAGAGCAAAGCTCCGCAACTGCGCGGCTGTCAATACAAAAGCGAACAATTAGATGTTGGACTTGGCAACATAGCAAAGGGGGGAAAGTGAGGGTGAATATCAGCCTCACGGCCTGCTTGCCTGCCTGCCTGCCAATAACAATGAGGCAGCAACGGGCATCAGCAGCGGCAGCAGAGAACAAACAAACAAACAGACAGACAGAAAGGCAGGCAGGCAACAGGCGATTCGTCCTTCTGAATTATTGAGCGTGCAACTTGTTGAAAATCCAAGGATGTAATGGAGACACCAACACAAACAAACACACACACACACACACATCCACCTACACAAACATACACACAATCCTACATGTAACTTTAATTTACTCATTGCAAAAGCGAAACGTGTTGAAAAATGTGCTAAGTTATTTTTTCTCCGCCTTTTCCTCGCCCCCAGAGAATGTCTGAAATAGCGCGTAAGAATAAACGGAGAAACGAAGAAAGCATCGCTAAAAAACAATTAAAAACTTCTGCAAATGGTATTGAAGAAATGAATGTTATT
The DNA here is from genome assembly GCA_035044605.1 of Scaptomyza cyrtandrae. Taxonomy (NCBI): domain Eukaryota; kingdom Metazoa; phylum Arthropoda; class Insecta; order Diptera; family Drosophilidae; genus Scaptomyza; species Scaptomyza cyrtandrae. Next base: position 1,143,065 of record JAWNNS010000650.1, on the reverse strand, counting down.
GTTTTTGTTGCGCTCCCGCTGCCAAGAATATTGTGAATGGACGAGTTTATGGCTTTTTAATTGCTATGGGCGGTTTGTTAAGGGGTGGGCAAAGGCGAAGACGCAGAAGATTGGAAATGACAACGGAAAAGAAAAGGAATTATCAGGAATATAATTATAATTTGTCTCGTGTCTTTGTTTTCGTTCTTAGCTTTGCGCGTTAAAGCGTTGCGTTATCCTTTTTTGCAAAAAATGTTGAAAGTGGTTTGGAATTTAAGAAATAAGGGATTTATCGATAATAAGTGTTTTTCGATATGATATATATATGAACTTATGCTCCTGATGCATTATCTGATATACTTTTCGCTCTTTTAAAGACAGCTCCTTTAACTTTTGCTTATTAATCTGGAATTTCTTTTTCCCTCTTTGCAGACAATGTTGCAGTAGAGATGGCAAAACTTTCACGACGTGCGCCGTCGTCTGCAACAACGCCGTCAACAGCAACAAGAACACAAACAGCAACAACAGAAACCACAACGACTGTTAATCATGCTCGATCCGAACGAGAACAACAACAACTGCAGCGCATTACCCGTGCATCCGCATCCTACTCCGCCTCCTCCTTTAACCAGAGAAACTCTCAATTTGCCAGCTTTGTCGATCCGAATGCAAATGTTGCAGCTGCCGCTGTTGCTGCCGAAAAGGCATTGTTCTCAGCGTCAGCATCCGCTTCAGCATCCTCTTCAGCATCCTCTTCCGCATCCGCATACGCTGCATCATCGTCATCGTCGGCGTACTCCAGTTACAATAGCAACACTGCCGCGACAACTCCGCCAGCCGTCTATGCCCATGCCCGGACAACCGCCCCCGTTACGGCCACGCCCTACATGCCGCTGTTGCCGCCAGGCGAACGTAATCTGACTGAAGCGGAAAATGCAGCGGAACGAGCACGCATCCGACAGGAGTTCTTTGCCACCTATGACGTGATGACGGGTGTACGGATTGCGGCCACGCTGGGCGGCTTCTTTGGCCTGATGGTGTTCCTGATCGTATGGAAGAGTCGCAGCAGCAGCAACGAGACGCTCAAAGTGCTCAAGGATCCCAAGATGGCAGCTGTGGCCGCCGTTTGCATGCAGGAGGAGGAGGAACGTGAATTGCAGGAGGCCATTGTTGCCACCGGCATGTCCATCTATCCGGATGAGTATGATGCCTTGGTCTATCGACGTCAGCGCATGCTCTCCCTTGGGAATGTGAGTGCGCCCCCATTGCTGAATCGCGGCTATCGCTGTGCCTCCGTGGGTAAGTCAAGAACTGGTCAGAAACGAATGATTTAAAACGATATTTTCGTGGTGTACTCAACCCTCTCTTTCTAGGTGGTGTTGCTGTACCCGGTGCTGTGGGCTATAGTTATCTGCTGGAGCCACCACGTCGCTTTTCCTATTCAGCCTTATCGGCTGGCAGCGGTGGTCCTGGTGCGCCCGGAAGACGCAAGAGCGGCTCGGAATCTTCACGCATCTTTAGCAATTATCCGATGGGTGGTAGCTTTGGCCATGACGATTACTTTAATGAGACGGAGGACGAACAGGAGAACGATGAGTATATGCAGCATGATGCACCGGATGAGCAGGAGCAACTGCATCAGCGCACAGATTCCACACGCAGCAAACCGGGTTTCCTGTCCGTCCCGATGGCGGTGAGTGAGTGATAGCGATAGCGATAGGGCGATAGAGTTGCAAGTAGTTAGTCATAATCTTTGTTTCCTTATTCCATAATTTCCAACTTCATCTTTTCTTCCAACCCTTCGCAGGGTCACGATTCACGTCGAAGCAGTGCTATGACCTGCTGCAGTACGGATAGCTCCTATCTGGAGCGTCGTACCTCCGCCTATACTTTGGGTATGACTAATCTGCCTCCGACGTTGCAACGGAAGCTTTCGACCGCATCACGAACATCGAGCATAGAGAACTGGGACTATTACTATCCGGATATACAGGTGATACAGCCAACGCCAAAGGCATCACCCTGTCCCTCGGAACGCAGCATACACGAACCAACGCCAGCAAAGTCTAAGAAGGATTCGCCCTCGACGATTCCAGCAGTTGGACTGAGTGGTCCCAGCTTTAAACGAAAGCATAGTATTGTCTCCTATGATCCGGAGAGTGCACATTCCGGACGCAAGCAACAGATACACTCCATCAGTGCGGATACAGTGGATGTTTATCCCTACAATCAGACGACATTTGCCGATGGTTTTGACATGGTTAAACCCGTAGCCGTATCGGCTCCACCCATCAGTCACAACCAGCAGACATTTCATTTCTGTGAATCGCCATCGGAGGAACTGCGTCTCGGTGTCGGACGCAAACTGACGCTCGTGGAACTCCAATGCAATGTGGAGAGTAACAATAACAGTTATCCCTACACAGTAAATGCAGCAGCACCTGTCACAGGAACGGGAAACGGAACGGGAACTGCTCAAACGACAGCAACTGGAACTTCGAGCAGCATAAGCGTTGATAGCACACCCATTAGTCTAGATCGAAATGGTAGTGCCAGTTTGGGCACTCTGTCTGCTGCCAAGGTGCTGCAGGAGGCGCTCCTTAAGGCTGGCAAGCGGGCACCGCTCGCCTCGTTAAGTTCCTTTAAGATCTCGTCGTTAGAGTGCGGAGATTCGGAGCTGCGCTCCGTGGAAGAGGATTCGGTGTTTGGACTGGAGGACGATAACAGTGTCGCGAATGACACAGATGATGATATGCAGCAGCTTAGCAGCGATAGCGAGGACCAAATTGTGGCAACGCCAACGGTGGCGACTCCATCTTCCACCTCGGTTCCCCAGTTACCCATCAAGCGTTTGAGCATGAGTGGTGTTCCTGGTTCGATGGGTGCACGTCCTAGACGTCCGTTGCTGCAACGTCATCGCACAATTGGCACGTGTTCCAGTTCCAACCCAGCGGCGCCTCCTCCTGCTCCTCCTCCGCTGCTGGAAACGCATTTTGGTACTGTGATCAACAGTCCGCCACAGCGGAGAGGTCAATTGTTGCAACAGCATAGTGACCCACAGACGACAACGACGACGACGACAACAACGACGACAACGACAACAACAACCGAAGAGGATACCTGTTCCACCCTCAACACAGAGCTGGGCATGCTTGACGTGCAATGCGGAGCAAGTCCTTCTAGTGGTGGTGGTGGTGGTGGAGGGGAATCAACGCAATATAGCAGCCTCAATACGGTCATCAGCATGGGTCAATCCAGTCCAAGTCCACAGATGGACAATAATCTTGTGTGCACTGTACTAGTTCCGGGACAACTGCCATCCAATTGTACTAGACTAGGCCATGATCCGTGCGTCTCCTCCAAATCGGACTCGGTAATAGCCAGTACACGACCCCAAAGCATTTGTATGCCCAATTCGCTAAAGGAGCTCATTCTACGTGGTGGCAGTAGTGGAAGTGGAGCTTCTTGTGGATCGAGTAAAAGTGCACATAATCTAAGTCTACACACTGGAGAGATGACAGCGACACCAGCTGTTATGTTGGAGCTCCCATTAATCAGACTGCCCACAGACGAGGATGATGAGTATGCAGATGGGAATAATGAGAATGAAGAGGATGAGGATGCAAAAAGCGATGATTCACGCTCACGTGATCCCAGTTTGCCCGGCTCCACAAGGAAGTGGTCGAAAGAGACGCTATTCTAGCCCAGTTTGTTGCCGCGGCTATTCCATTCAAGAGCTTAACAACTGACTTTTAGGCTAGTCAACAACAAAAATTAAAAAAAAAAAAAAGAAAACAAAAACACTGTTAGAAAAAGAAGTGTGTGTAACCACAAACAAAAAAAAACAAGTGTAAGTTTTTGTTAGCATATGAGAAATAGATACCAAAAAATCGCTATGTTCACTACAAAATATCAGAGCTACTACTATTGTTAACTAATTTTAGTAGTTGTTACAAAGGAAGAAGACCTGAAACACCCTGTTCGTGTTGCTTGCCCAAAGCAAGCAGCTCTTGTACATGAACACTTTGGCATTCACTATTAAAGGAATCAACATTTTGGCAACAGTGGTTAGTAATAACGAAATATTGTAGTGAAAATAGCGTGAACATAAAAAAAGAATAAAAGTTTAAAGTAAAATGAAATCAGAAGCATAAGAGCAACAACGTATTCGTACTTAGAGACTGTTGTCTATTATATTGTTAATAGAACTCTAAAAGTTAAGTAGTGATATTCGGATTTATTTTTCACACGATCTATTAAATAAATGCGAGAAATGAATATTTATATACATATAAAAACAAAGCAAATCCTTATACATTTACCTATAGTAGTACTTGTAGTATGCCAGCAGCCAGCAAAGCAAACAGAATATCAGACTCTCTTTCAACTTTATTTCGAAAAATGGATAAAATCATTCTTCTACTAGTGTCTTAAAAAAAAAACAGCAGCCAACAACAAATCGAATACTTGAAGTATTGTAAATTAGAACTTTTATATAGATTGCACACAAATGAATAAATCAAACTTAAAAAACTGATGTACACTGACAGAAACAGAAGCCTACAAACATATATATATATATATACATAGATAGATGAGAACTTAAAGACCTCGATAAGCATTAGATGAAGTACTGCAGTTGCCTACTTTCTACATTTTATAACTACTTTCCCCCTCCTTGCCATCAACATATAAAAAAGTTTTCTTGGAAAAACTTCTTCTACCTAAATTGAGACAAAAAATATTAGAAAAGGTCATTCGCGAGTAAAATTGTTGAGAATAAAAATGCTAGTTGTCAAAAGAATAACAAAATATATATAAACACAAACACACGTATATGAAGAAAAAAAAAAAAAAATATATATATATATATATATAGCGTTACTTGAACATAATATGTTTAAATAGTATGAACAATTTCCTAACTCATCCCACCTATGCATCTCTATTTTTCTATGAAAATGCATTTGCTCCACAAGTGAGAAAAACTTATAGCAAATATATAAAAATTATTATAACTTGTGTTTAAAAAAAACAAAAACAAAATACATAATTGAAATCAAAAATACATAAATAGAGTAATTATAAAGGTAAACCGAAGTAAATAATTAAACTAGAGCTGCATTTTGTCGTTTGTGGGAAATTTGTGGAAGAATTCAAAGAAGACCTATTAGAGACTTTCTCACATGCCTGAGCCTAATTTGTACCTATCCTAATGCATAAGTGTAAATCAAGCCCTATTTAAATATTTTTGAATACTATTAAGTATTTTATACGATAATGAAACGGCGCCTAGGAAATGGTATATAAAACCCCAAAAATCAACAAACATATACTGACAAATAAAAGTTAATATTGTTGGTTATATGCTGAAGTATGAAAACAAAAAAATGATTGTAGCGTTAAATTGTTTTTCAGATAAGCAAAATTAAATATATATATATTAACTAATAATGTAGCTATATATATATGAAAAAGCTTAGAAAAATATAAGCAAAACTAAGTTGTATAAGTAAAAAAAAAAAAGAAAAAGTAGCAGAACCAATTGTTAAACCTAAGCTTATAACAGAATTAAGACAAAAAAAAATTAAAAATCGAGCTGTTGTATTAAATGAACAATAATTAAAACAAAAAACAATGTAATGGAAATGGTTCAACAACACATGAACAAAGAAACTCTAGAAATACTATGAAAATGTTTATTTATTCAAATACTCTTAAAAAAAAAATAAAATCTCTTTTGTTGTGCCGCTTTCTTTTATACTTTTGTACTAATGCAATTTTCTATAAGTATCTAACACAAACTTCCAAACTTCTAATTTCCATATTCATGTATGTACCTTTAGCTAAATTTAAAATCACATTTTGGATAAAAACTGAGCAAAATGAACATGAGAAATGAAAGCAATTGAACAAAACAAAACAAAACAAAGCAAATACTATTTAATACAGTTATGAAGCCAAGGAGCTATACAAAACAAAACTTAGTTAAATGTTATACATATATAAAGAAGAGAATAAATAAAACAAACCAAATTGATGTAAATGTTAGCGATATTACTGAGAAACGTGATGAAAAATAAACAAAACGAAAAAAAATATACACAAAAGTTGCCAAGACAAAGAGGCTTTAATTTTGGGTATACAGTTAAAAGTGTTCCTTAACAAACTAATACTTAGTATCTATATTTGGTGGAGTAATCCTTGGGTGAAACCACTAAACCACGACCTTTGCGTGCACCACGATACACCGTCTCCACGATGTCAATCATTTCCTGTTTATCCTCCAGTGGCCAATTGATTTTGTTGTTGTTGCCGGTGCCCAAATCAATCATGATGTGTTTGTTCCGGAAAAAGAACATAACGGTGCAGGGATCATACAATTCATACATTTTATTAAAGTCCGGCACCTCGGTGATGTCTACCAGATAGATGACGGCAAAATTCTTCACTTTCTCGGCAATGCTATACATCACCTCATCCATTTTCATGCAGGCCGGGTCCCAATCGTGTCCAAAACGTATGACCTAAAATAAATGAGGTGTTAATAGAAATGTTTTTCTTATGGAGTCTCCGCATCGTGTTTGGCTTTATGTACGCGTTTTGATATTGCTATTTTACTTACAACGACGCGATCTTCCTCTGATAGTATGGCCTGGTCTACTTGCCAGCCATTGTGTAAATGCGGAAGCATATACGACATTTTGTCAAAATTATTATATTTTTATTTACAGCAGAAAGAATTAAACGTAAACAAATCACAAGCGAACGATTTGCACAAAGTATGACCGTACGCTCTGTGCACATGTAATCGCCGCTGATATCGATAGTGTACGCATCAAGCGCTGCCAACTTAATAATGCGCTTAAACGATAAGGTTTAAATCGAAACGAAACAGTGTTTTATTAAATACGTGTTTTATTAGCCGTAACTAGTGGTAGCGTCGTGGTTATCAGTTCAAATACTTTCGCTTAAAACTATCTATGTGCTCCAGCACCTTTACCGTCATTGCATTTAAGTACTCATCTCTACTCTGTTGCGAATAATCGGGCAAGCTACGCCGCGGAACATAGTGATTTGGTAAGTTGACTTTGTGCCGTCCAATCGACTTGATGATCAGCCACAGAATATAGAAACTGAACCACACAGTAAAGTACAGCGGTATGTACCACAGTTTGCGACCAATATAGAAGTAACTGTACTTCTTTACACGTGGCTCTGGAGGTGGTGGAGGGGGTGGTGGAGGAGGCACTGTTGGTGGTGGCGGTGGTGGAGGAGGAGGCGGTGGTGGCGGCTCCACATGGTGATGATGGTGATCGTGGTAGAGCAGTTCTGGATATGAGACATCCGGGAATGATGGATACGATTCAGGATAATGATCAGGAAAATGATCATGATGATGATCATCGTGATGAACGTGAGCATGATCTGGATAATCGTGATCATGACTGTGATCGTGATCCTCTGGCTTTTTTGCAGCCGAATCCGGATGCGCCTCCAGCCAACCAGGCGGCGGTGTTGCATACTCCATCTGAGGATCGTACTTATTATCATCCGGTCGACCTCCAGCGTTGTCTAAGGTTGGCAGCACTTCATCATCTCCACCACTATTGCCATTCCCACCGTCATCGCCGCCCGCATCTGGAGCTGCATTATTTGATGAACCTGAATCCATTCCCATAGCATCAGCAGGACCACCTCCTCCGCCACTGCCACCACCACCACCACCAGCATCCTTGCCAGCCTGATTGTTATCCGGTGGTAAGTTATCCTGTGCACTCGCTGGCAACACGCCAATCACATCATCATTTTCCGAATCATCATCCGGAGGAGCAGCCGGCATAGAGTTGGTGGTGCTTGCAGCCGTATCCTTATCACCACTGCCTGGCTTCTTATACAAATAGCCCGAAGAGCTCATAACAGGACCAGGATAAACATAACCGTTACCCGAAGCTGGTGGCAAATAACTTGTCACCGTATCCGAGGGTTGTTCCGCCTTGGGATCCTCCGACGGAGAAGGATACTTTGTGTTGAGTGGAGGAAACGAGTATATGTCCTTGGGAGGCACATACGAAGACACAGCATTCGAGCCAGCTGCCAACCTGCCATCGTGCTTATGGTCATGATGTCCCTTGAATATATTCGAGGCGGTAGCTTCACCCGGCGTAAAACGATCCGCAAACTGGCCTGAAAATGTTAATTGGAATTAAAATGTTATCCTTCACCGCGAAATCCTTGCAAATACTCACCACGTTGATATCCGCGATTAGGCGCCTGATATCTATTGCCCTTTGGATAATTGCGATTCTGGGTAGGACGTCTCTTAACATTATACTGTTGTGGTTGCGCTGTTTTCGTAAGTGGCGTTATGAGCTGACGAAACGGATAATTGGTGCGATAGTCAACAGCACGTCCTGTGGAGGCAGCTTCAACCAAACCAAGAGGCGGCACGTCACTGGCAACCTCCTCTTCCTTTGCCTCCGTTGTGGTTACGCTCACGGGCGTAACAAACACGGCTGGTTCCTGTGCTATAGGATTTTGTTGATGATTATAAGGTATGGGTAATGGCAACGAAGTAGTCGTTGTTGCTGTCGATACTACATCATCTGTTGAATTGAAGCTAGATGGAATAAAGGGATTTTAGTTTCCTGTTTCGTTTCTCACTTTAAATCAAAGCTCACATTTTGGGAAATATTAAATCCGTATTAAGCGCTTTGTAAATGCGAGGTCCTTGATCCAATCCCTCACTGTTGCCATTATGCACAACTTGGGAATAGGCATTAACTCCAAGGATCGAGCTAAGAAAAAGCAGCACACACTTTGCGCTGGCTCCTGGCATTATATTTGATATGTGTTATCCACAGGACACTCTTTATATATATATATATCCTTCTTTTTGAATTGATTACACTTAAGTCCGTTTAAATTATATCTTGGCATTCGTCATATCCGTTTCTTTGGAGCTCCGTAACTCAGTCTGCAACGTGCCGCACGAAATTCTCGAATCCAGTAAAAAACTAAAGATGGTTTGGTTTTATTCATCATGGTAGAATATCGTCGTGCATATTGGTATTTGATTTCGTTTTTTCATGACCCACTTAAGGTGCTACTAGAAGTGATCTATATACATCACAATACCACATATATATAATTATCATACATACACACCGAAAGACAGCGAGAGAGAGAGAAGAGAAGTTCCATGGACAGCACTTTCATTTAGCAGGTGTTAATTAATTCTTACTCGACATAGTGGACCAGCTCTTCAATCTGCCGTTATGTTCTTTAGCGTTTTGCCATAGACTTTTCTTCCCAAAAAACAACAAGTACCTCCTTAGACCTATGTGGGAGCCACGTTTCAAGCCGAGAGCGTGTGGCTGCAATTTTCGCAATCAATTAGAAAGCGGTTCATTAACAGCAAAATTTCTGTGTTTCTACTAAGTAATAACGTAAAGAAAGATTTTTTACATGATTACATATATGTGAAAATTCCTTAAACTTTTTAAAAAGGTTATTACATTTAATTAATATGAACATTTTGCATGGGTTTGGATATTAAAATTGACTGACAAGAAGAGAATTGAAAAATTCCTTCTTTTCTATCGAAATGCGCAGCGTAAATTACATAGATGTGGGTCAAGAGATGATCCGTCAATTGCGTGCCAGCGACGATTAGCACTCATTCAGGCATGGTAAACAATGTTGACATAGTTCATTTACAGATTAAATGAAAAGAAAAAAACATGGATTAATGGAAATAATACAGATAGATAGAAACAGATTCTCAACGAAAAGAAGAACGGAACGGAATCAGAAACCCGTTTTCTGCTCAGAACTTTTACTTGTTGTTTACATTCAGTTATGTATCTTAATTTTTTGGTTTTTTATTAACCAGAAATATTTATATTTCATATAATAATTGCAAGTCTTTTAAATGTTAGTACATATACAAATGTTGTGTCATTGAAACAAGGAACAATAAAATCGAACGTTTTTAAAAACTAACAATAAGGATGTCAGAAAGACATGAAATTACGTTACAAATCTTAAATAGTAATAATAGATTAGACATATAGACAAAAATTATAGAAAAAAGGAATTGTTAACCTGCCTATTTACTGTTGCAAGCCAAAAAATAATTATTAATAGTGTAGATTTTATGATTTATATATACACAGAGCCACTAAGCTGGCGTCTTTCATTTTGGTAACGATGGCGGATTAAAACGGCAAAACGGTGTTAACATTTGTTCACTTAGAACGGCGAATTCATGCCCAGCTTAGTGCCAAAATCCAGACGTGCACGACGTTGATAACGTGTATTGACTCTGCAAGGGAAAAAAAAGATTAAATTCATGATATTTGCTATATAGATAGATATATGTGTACTTACTTATTCTCTTGAAACTTGGCCAGCTCGCTGATTAGCAGACTCAGCACACTGCTGGCAAAGAACACAAGTATGGGCAGCCAGAGCTGTGGCAATATCTGCTCCAACGATTCATCCAACAACATTTGCAAGCCACAAATAAAACCGTGTAAAAGTAGCAGCGCCAGACATGTGAACGCCCAAATGCGATTTCTAGACGGATTGCGCTGCCAGAGCGCATGATCACGATGCACAAACGATACCGAAACGAGAGCTGGGTGGAGAGAGAAAGATTCAATTACTAAATCTTTATAGATATTATAGTTCATGGTAGTTACCAAAATGCAAGAGAACTGCAAACAGCGCACAGCTGCGTGCTATATAGAGACACTGATAAAAGTCATCATCATTCGTTTCCGAGTTCGAATCTAAAATCTCCAACTGTAATTCAGCTTTATCATCGCGACCGGACAACGCTTGCGTCATGCACATCCAATAGGCAATTAGCTGCAATAGGAATCCATTATTAAAACAGGGATACACAAATTAATAAAAAACCTTACTTACCACAGCAACAACTGGCACTAGAAACTTGCAGCCGTAGCACCACATGACAAATGCAAAGGCACGGGAATCGTATTCAGTTTGCTTCTTGCTGGTGGCACGATTCATGATCTTTGGATCGAGATCGATGTGCGCCAGGGAGATGGCAATCAATGGCACTGGTACACACATCAAATAAATGCCCAGCAGTGGCGTTAGCAAAGGTGGCAACGATAAACAAGCACAGAACACATTCAATATGGATATGGAGCCGGCACAGCATGCCCAGAACTGTATGCAATTCCACAGGCCCAGTGAGAATCTGCGTGACAGTTCAATAATGGCCACCAGCGACATAGGATCATCACGACAAATGGCTATCGAGCAGGGCAGCGAGTTGAGCAAACGGCTCAAGTAGATGGGTGAAACGGTGTGCGCTGGAGATTGCATGGCACGTGCACCACCTCCAGACTCCAGCAACTGTTCGCTGGCAAATGGCTCCAAATCAGCAGTTGTGGATTTGCTTCTGCTTCGACGCTGATAGTGAAGCTTATTGTGCTGCAAATTGGCCTCCGTATAGGCATCAACATCCTGACACACCTGCGGATAGAGCGGCTCCACAGCAATGCTGCAATCGGCTTGAAGAAAGATATTGGCATTGTCATTGCTCGCCGAGCTGCCCAGGCAGACAACAATCTCGCCATATGACTGCATTATGTCCAGCATTTGGCGTGTTGCCTCCGCGGAGCAGTCCGTGAAGAGCGAGACCTGCAATGGTACATTGTCCACCTGTTCCAGATGAGGGCGTATGTTCTCAATGCCACGCGGCAGCTTGGCACGATTTGACATGTCGAAATTGATGGGCGCACTTTGATCCGTGCTCTCCGTAAGAGTGCTTAACGATCGGCAATTCTCATCCATGGCCGAGTCCAGTGAATGACGCTGCTTGTGCCGTTCGTTATCCAGATCATTATCAAAGTTTAATGCATCATTCTCTGCCAGTTCATCGTCATCCTCGACTGGATGAGCGTTGGCAAGTTCGCATTCCTCGGGATTGGAGATGGCACCGGGCGCTGAGCAGCTAAGTGTTTTCGACGACTCCAAGTTTTTGGGCGGACTCAGCAGATAACTCAATTGGGGACCATCTGGGGGATCACCTACAAGATCAGTGTAGGAGGCATCAGCTGGCTGATTGAACATGACTTGATCACTGGATGGATGAATGGCAACGTTGGTGTTGGTCTGATCTGTGATGGTGCTGTTGGGGGTGGTTGTGTTGTTGGTAGTGGTTGTGGTTGTTGCAATGTTTGTGGTTGTTGTTGTTGTGGTATTATTACCCGCAGTCTTTAATGACTTGACAACACTCTCCGTATCCTTGGATTTGCTGGCCGAACTCTTTTCACGTTCACGATCCCGTTCCGGCTCCGGTTCGCTGAGCAGCGAGATATGACAATTCCAGCCTGATTCCAGGCCCATCTTCTCGGAGAAGACGCGCGAACGCAGTTCGTTCTCCTTGCTGAAATGCACAAAGCGAATGCAGGCACGCTCCAGACGCTCCACCAGATGCACGATGTCATTTTGAGCCTGATACTGCATAGTGACCATGCCAATGAATACCTGATGGCACTGCATCTCAAAGCAGCCCTCCACATCATTGCAGTCCTCATCCTTGTTCTCCGAGAAGAGCAGCGAATCCGTACTAATGCTATGGCTCAACTTCACATGATGTCCAGCCTCGAAGTCACAATGGGATTTATCTACATGCTGCATGCGCAACTTTGACTCGGGTGGCAGCTCCAAATACGCAATCTGTCCATTGCTGTGCAACGGTCCACTCAATGCTCCATGAATGCCATGACGCAGCGGCCGATAGGCAAATGCTGTGCAGTAGGAAGTCAAAGCACTGCGCTGATAAAAGTCCAACGCACGCTTGCGATCCTGCGGCGATAGTGGACGCAAATCCTTGCCATCCCAAAAGTCATCGCAACAATCAAGTATAATGTCAGCGGTGCCTTGTGTGAATAGCGATAAATAACCGCCAGGATTCTCACGCATCACCACCGACAACGAATGCGGAAACGGCACCTTGACCTTTGTCGACAATTGCAATTGTCTTGCGAAGCGTATATCCCGACGCACAACGTCAGGTTGCTGTTAAGGGTTAAAATGCAATTAATAGTTTGACATTTAAGTTGGTTAAGTACAACTTACCAAATGCCTGTAACTGGCCAATTGACCCTCAAGTGCAAAGCGATCCGTTGCATGATTCGTGAATCCAATCTGTTTGGCTAGCTCGCAGAGACAGCGACTAATGTGAATGATTTGTTTGTAGAGAAGGAAAAGAGCGATTAGAATTGGCACCAACTGTCAACTGGATGGGATGGGATGGAATGGGATCGGTTGGGTGAGCGCATACAGGCAGGCGAGTGTGTTGAAAGTCAAGCGGAACGTTTTTGAATGGAGGGGCGGGCGACGACTATGTTTAAGCACATTCTTGGCAACATAATAATTAGTTGTTTTGTTGTTGTTGTTACTTAAAAATAGTACTGACAAGGTATGGGGGGCGTGTGTGTGTGTGTGAAATAAACAAAAAATTATGTAAAATGTGTTTAATAAAAATAAATTGCAAAGTGCAACCAAAAAATGACAAAACGAGCAAACGGTTTACATATATAATTTGTCTAAAAATCAAATGTTTAAATTCAAATTATTATTCACAATTTAGCTGACAAATTATTAGCAATGGGGTTTGGATTATTGTTTTTTTATACCCTGATCCCATTAAAAATGGGAAAAAAGGGTATAATGGTTTTGTGCAAAAGTATGTAACGGGCAGAAGGAAGCTTCTCCGACCCCATAAAGTATATATATTATTGATCACCATCAACAACCGAGTCGATATAGCCATGTCCGTCTGTCCGTCCGTCTGTCCGTCTGGCCGTCTGTCCGTCTGTCCGTATGTATGAACGCGTCGATCTCAGAGACTGTAAGAGCTAGAGAATCCAGATTTCGAACTTAAGCTCGCCTAATCCCTAGGCAGTACAAGTTTGTTTTCGATTTTCGATAACTCATCCCGTTTTCGATATACACATGGGATCGATAACAACAAAATCTTGAATTTTGAAAACTTTGAGATGGCATTTGAAATAATAAGCAAAATAATGACAATCTGTGAAATTTTTATTAAAATCGGTTAAGGAACACCGGAGATATGGGACATTGAAGTTGTGTATGCAGTAGGTGCGTACATACAAACACACATATTTGCAAACACTGACTGTACCCGTAAGGTATATGGATCAGGGTATCGTCTAGTCGGGATTTCTCGACTAGAGCCTTCTTACTTGTTTTTTTATACAAAAGAAAAATCAAAATTAAGTATATTGAATTAAGAGTTGTATAACTTTACCAATTGCATGTTTTTGTTTATATAGTATATATATATATAGATATATATTGAGAGGGTTTGTCATCCAATTTTTGTTGTGTTTTTTGGGTGTAACAAAAATCAAAAAAAATTTGTTTGTTGCCCAAAACGAAAATTGAATTTCATTTTTGTTGGACATCACATATTTGTTCGCATAGATATGCTTTAAAAAAATATATATATAAATCATTTGATTTGTATATAATCGATAATCATAGAAATTAGAGTATAAATTAATTGGTTAAAGCAACAAGATGCTTGCTTGAGTCATGAAGTATGGCAATGAACTACGTACCCATGCAATAGGCATTTCATACTGGACTCAAACATCGCATACCGATTAGTGACGGGCACCAAATCTTTGTCCAACATTGCGACGGCGCTGACATGACCACAAAACTGAGCATAATGCTCGTGCGTTAACGGCGAACAGGTGTTCAATAAAATGGCAAGACCTATAAAAGCAATCAAAAACTCATTTAATAAACGTTTGCAAAATTTGAAAAAACAAATCGTACCCAATGGCTTTAGAGATTTGATATGCGCCTTCCACTCATGATCATCGAATTCAAGTCGAAAGGGACAATGTTGATCGTGCGTAAGATCGAGTACTTCGGCAATAATGCCTCGCTCCTTGCTCTCCACATCGTTAACATTATCGCTTTCCGTTGTCATAGACATTTGGCTGCCATCATCCTGCGGCTCTTCTTCTGTATTGTGCAAAAAGAATACCTTTTCGGCGGTGGGATTTGGCCATGACAATATGCCCTTCTTGTCCACACAGCACAAGGCCGATATGGAGCCGAGCACCTGGACAAGATTGGCTGAACGTGGCAACAGTTCACTGTCTCCCTGCCAGAGCTGTGTCCAAATGCGCAGCACATTGGAACGCAACAGTGAAATGCTGTCGTAATCATAGCCAGGTGAGTCCATATCCAAATCCTCAAAGGATTTGCTTATACCCTTTACAAGCACGGCTTGTGGAGTCTGCAGGAAGCACTGCAATCGCGCTACACCCCACAGATTCATGGAGATCCATAAAACTGGAAATATAAGTGGCAACAATGGGATGACTGCAGCTGCTGGCGAACCAATCAGCACATGACGCCAATTGTGCTTTTCATCGGTGGCCAAACCATAGCCATGAAGACGCAGCAATCCCGCAAATAACGTGATAACCAAGGCGCTCATAAAGCCCCATTGTTGAATGTACTTCGTGACCAGCTTTAAAAAGAAAAGAAAATAGGTTTGTTATAGAAAAATCTTTGACTTAACAACAAAGACTCACCAAATAGCGCTGTTGATTGTAAATGGTTGGCGGTCGTTTCAATGAGTTCTTCAGGCACAAACGTAAGTTCTCTAGGTATGGTGTGCGCTCCAGGCAACACTCCAAGTCGGGCAGTGGAGCACGGGCCATTGGCTTAACGGGTGGATCGCCTAGTTGGGCAGTGGTGACTCCATAGATTTCACTGGTGTTAAAGAAGCGTTTTGTTTGCACTTCATGGCAAGGTCCTGGCGATATGTGACCCGGACGCAGTACAATGCAATCGCCGCGCACAAGCAGCGCCCAAGGCAAGTTGACAATTTGTCCATCGCGATAAGTCCATTGGAGCGAGACACATGGCGACATTGGATTACTTAAATGCGGATAGTTGGATGCATGCCAACTGTCACTTAAATGCTGTTCCGCCAATCGAATTTCATTCAGAGCGTGCCTCGTCTTGCGATAGATCTCTGTCCGACGCAGATTACTCTCACGGATGACAACGCACAGATCCAGTGTGAGAATGACAAGCAAACAGATCGCTGGCCAGTACATTCCCGTGGTTAAGAGTGCTCCACTGGTCAACAGTGTCGTACCAATCGATAGCCAGCCCAGCGGGCTATCATAGCGTTTCATGAAAGCAGCACGCAGTTTACAATAGCACCTAGTTGAGTTAAGGAATGTTATTTAACTTGTAGAAATCGTTTCGTGTCGTGTCACGCCTTACCTCTCCGCTCTATGCTCCCGCTCCTGCTCCAGCAAAACATTTTCAATCTCTTCATGCAAACGCGAAAGTGCCACCTTTGTGCTTAGGCCTCGCTGTATGTTGTGCTTTGACGCTGCCGACGATGATGGCGCTGAATGCGGGTGTGGGTGCGCTGCATGGGGCAAGGTTGCAGCAGGCGCGGCGTCAGTTTCTTTGTCAGTGCTACATTCTGCCGCGACTGGTGTCTCAGTTGCGCCTTCGCTTTGCATCTTACCGCCCTTTGGATATTAGTTTCAGTAAGCACATCCGTCTAACATATCATTATTCAATTAACATTAATGTATTTTGCACAGCGATGTGTTTATTTGTTGCTGCTCGCTTGGTTTGTGCAAAATACATATGTGCGCGCGTTGCCAAGACCCGTCGTATTGCTGCTGCCAGTATTTTACATACAGTTGGCAACGCCAGTTACTACTGATAAGAGCTAAAAGCGCAAACATTTAAACTAGAGATGAGCGCTTTTGAATATAATCCACTTTGTTTCTTTTGGTTTTCTGTTTATAAACATTTTATTTATTTAATTATTCGGTTTGATACAGCTGTTGTCCTTATTATGAATCATTTGGAAACTTAAGTCAACGATGTTGATTATGTTAATTGGCCAGTGCCAAATGAGTACAAACCTGGTCGTGGTAGAATTATAATTTTACCATTGACCTGTTGTAACTAGCAGTGCTGTAATTCCACCATTGACCTGTTGTAAAAAGCAGTGCTGTAATTTTAGCTTTTCTCGGAATTGATCTGATCAGCCAGCAGCCACTCTTAGGAAAACTCTATTTCATTTCTTTCCCTCATCGAATGCATCATCGCTACTGTCGCTGCTGTCGGTGCTACCGCTACTGCTGCTGCTGTCGGTACTTCCGCTGCTTTTGCTACAGCCGCTGCTGTTGGTAATTCCGCTGCTGTTGCTACTGCCGCTGCTGCTGCTACTGCCGCTGCTTTTGCTACAGCCGCTGCTGTCGGTACTTCCGCTGCTGTCGGTACTTCCGCTGCTGTTGCTACTACCGCTGCGTTTGCTACTGCCGCTGCTGTTGCTACTGCCGCTGCTGTCGGTACTTCCGCTGCTGTTGCTACTGCCGCTGCGATTGCTATTGCCGGTGCTGTTGCTACTGCCGCTGCGTTTGCTATTGCCGCTGCTGTCGGTACTTCCGCTGCTGTTGCTACTGCCGCTGCTGTTGCTACTGCCGCTGCGTTTGCTACTGCCGCTGCTGTTGCTACTGCCGCTGCGTTGCTACTGCCGCTGCGTTTGCTATTGCCGCTGCGTTTGCTACTGCCGCTGCTGTTGCTACTGCCGCTGCTGTCGGTACTGCCGCTGCTGTCGGTACTTCCACTGCTGTTGCTACTGCCGCTGCGTTTGCTATTGCCGCTGCGTTTGCTACTGCCGCTGCTGTTGCTACTGCCGCTGCGTTTGCTATTGCCGCTGCTTTTGCTACAGCCGCTGCTGTCGGTACTTCCGCTGCTGTTGCTACTGCCGCTGCGTTTGCTACTGCCGCTGCTGTTGCTACTGCCGCTGCGTTTGCTATTGCCGCTGCGTTTGCTACTGCCGCTGCTGTTGCTACTGCCGCTGCTGTCGGTACTGCCGCTGCTGTCAGAACTGCTGCTGCTGTCGGTACTGCCGCTATTGTCGCTCTTGTCCACTTGCTTAATAAAACATTGCGAATTCACTTGGTTTTCTTTCTTCTCGTTTGAGTCCGAGCTCGAATCGCTCAGCGCAATAGATTTTTCGTTCATATTGGTCTGGTATTGAGAGCTGCTGTCGGTACTGCCGCTGCTGTTGGTACTGCCGCTGCTTTCGCTCTTGTCCACTTGCTTATTAAAATGTTGCGAATTCACTTGATTTTCGTTCTTCTCGTTTGAGTCCGACTGCGAGCTCGAGTCGCTCAGCGGAATAGATTTTTCGTTCATATTGGTCCGGTATTGAGAGCTGCTTTCGGTACTGCCGCTGCTGTTGGTACCGCCGCTGCTTTCGCTCTTGTCCACTTGCTTATTAAAACGTTGCAAATTCACTTGATTTTCGTTCTTCTCGTTTGAGTCCGAGTGCGAGCTCGAGTCGCTCAGCGCAATAGATTTTTCGTTCATATTGGTCCGGTATTGAGAGCTGCTGTTGGTACTGCCACTGCGGTTGCTACTGCCGCTGCTGTTGGTACTGCCGCTGCTGTCGCTCTTGTCCACTTGCTTATTAAAAAGTAGCGAATTCACTTGGTTTTCGTTCTTCTCGTTTGAGTCCGAGCTCGAATCGCTCAGCGCAATAGATTTTTCGTTCATATTGGTCTGGTATTGAGAGCTGCTGTCGGTACTGCCGCTGCTTTCGCTCTTGTCCACTTGCTTATTAAAACGTTGCAAATTCACTTGATTTTCGTTCTTCTCGTTTGAGTCCGAGTCCGAGCTCGAGTCGCTCAGCGCCATAAATTTTTCGTACATATTGGTCTGGTGTTGAGAGCTTTGCTCTGCGATCGGTTTGTATTGCTCTGTGTTGCCTGACTCTTGCTGCTTTCCGTCTGGGTGATTGTTTTCTTTCTTAAGAGTTTCGTCATTCATCTTCCCATTCTTCACAAATCGGTAGTCCTGCTTTACATTATGTTTATTTTGTTCTGTAAAGGTATTGTTACCGAACTCAAAACGATTAAAAGCATAGTTTTGTGTTTTTGCTGGCGGTTCGTTATCTGATTCTTGGGGCTGTTTATGCCTACGCTTATTTTTCTTCTTCGTAACATTTCTATAATCTTCGTCATTCTGCTCCTTATAGTTACCGTATTCTGTTATTTCTGTTCCCTGATCCATGAAATTGTTAGATCCGTAGTTTCTCCTTTTCGATGGCAGTTCATGCTCTGCACGGTCTTCGTCTCGATATTTGTGTTTCTTCTGCTCCAAACTGAAGTTGTTGTTACTTACTTCAAAATAATTGTTGTCGATTGATTCGTTCTCATCATCGCTGCTCGAGCTGCTGCTCTCATCTACGATAGGGTCCAAGCATTTTGGCTGTTTACGGACGTAGAGCGCATGGTGGAGATCGACAAAGAAGCAGCGCAATCTCGTATCTCTCGACATCTTATTCATGTTTAGCCAGATGCGTTCCAGCAGTTTCGGTTGGTTCAAATCGCTTGGCGTCTCGCACGTAAAGGGTGGATTATCTATCAGAAGCTGAATTAGACCATATCTTGCCGACGGATCTGGATCAGTTTCCAGCAACGTTAATAAATATTCGAAATCCTCGATGCAGCCAGCGTCTTTCAAACCATCTACCAGACACTCCAATGCCACCAGGCGCAAATCGATAGAGTTGCCATATTCCGCATATTTACGGAATACCTCCAGCTGTGTAGGTATATGTCCAATCTTTTGCACCTTTCGTATGACCCTAAGGGAGGTGACGGGCAACAAATGCTTGTACGTTGGAAAATGATGCTCGTCGCCTATCATTAGTGTCGCTGATTGAAGCACCAATAGGACATCTGATGATCTTACGGTTTGGAGATCGGGCGTCAGTGTGTTTCCCAGTGCTTGCAGCAACGCTGCCTTATAATACGAGTCCATATAGGAATTGTACAAGTTTTCATTATTCCTAATGAGATCAACGATGAATTGAATCACTTCCGACGGGCAGATTCCATGTGAGTTGCGCAAACTTGATATCGCTACTGGCATGGCCTTTTGCAGAAAGTACATTTGAAAGTCGGAAAAGTCGTTTGGCCTGACGATATCCTTTAGAGTAGTGGAGCCATAAAGTTTGAAAAACATATCCACCATCGGCATTGCACCGTTCCACGAGTGCATCATTTGATTGGCCACCTTGGCGAGGCAATGTGCCGCCTCGCAACGAACCCGGTAAAAGCAACAGTCATTCTCGATGGTGTCTTCCAAGGCATACCGTGTGGCTAGCGTGGGATACCTTTGCAAAGCTTGAAGAGCCTGAAACTGGGCGGTGACATCACGCTCATGTCGCAGCTGATATTGCCATTGAAAATCCGGTTGTTCAACGACCAAATCTCGTAATAATATCATATCCGGGTCGATGCGTATCCACAGCACAGGTGAGTCACTAAAAAATAAATAATAGGATAATAAAAGATGTACCGTTCTTTAAAAGATATTTAATACTTACTGCATAGCAGATAGATCTATATCGACCTCCTCTCCGGTCCAAAGTGGAATCTTTTTCTTCTTATTACGCCTGCTCTTCGAATGACACGTGATGACTGGCCTGGATTGCGTTTGCTCAATCTGAATCGTATGCCGAAAAGTGCCATCCAACTCCTGCAATTGCAAAAGCAGAGGACCATTGTACTTTCTTATGCCAAGTTCATCGCCATAATCTTGTCGTATCTCCAGTTCGATGGTGTTGCGCTTGCAATTAAACAGGGAGTACACAGTGAACTTAACATGACCGCCCGTGCGCACCCATTGATCCATAAAGAGTGACATATCGATGCCGGTGACCGTGAATATCGACTTGACAAAGCCGTTCGTAGAGATCAGTAAATGGGACCACATTCCGCTATCAATTTCCATGGACGCTGCATTTGTTGCCAACGATAGTTGCTTGTTGATCACCCGAAAGAGCAGCTCTTCACCAATGCGATGCTCCAGCATACGTATAACCAAGTGAGCCTTGCGACGCAGCGCCTCTACATGTTTCGGTGACACTGTATGTGGACTCTGAATGGGAAAATGATGAGTGTGTGGAGTCTTTTTTTGCTCATTCTGTTCGTTAATATCTGGTGCAGGCGGCTGACTACAATCCAGTATGATTCCACCATAATTTTGCTCGTATTTGACGACAAGCGCCATCTCCGTTTGAACCCATTCACGATACGCATTATTGCCAAAGCAACGGCGTGTATGCAAGCCACATAAATATTCTGCTATACCTTTGGCCAACCACGTATCCGACCAGCGACGCGGACTGATGAAGCAGCCAAAGAATTGCTCGGCAACGGCACGTGACATAAGGGGACGTGAGACATAGTTTTGATCTATAACATATTTGGGATACAGTAGATTAACTGAAGCTATTGTCATAGATGCATAGGCGCTGATGTTCGTGTCCAGTTCGTCTACGAAAACCTGCTTGTAACCTTTGAACGGATATGGCATTGAGAGCGTTTCCTCGTAGAACTCAAATGCAGTGTACAAAAGTTTAAGAGCATTCTTCATCGTTGGCATCAATTCGGGCAGGAAATAATGGATAAATGTGTGCTTACTTTTCTTACTCATGTACGTTTTAAATGGACCCACGGCGACAGCAATATTTGGTGCACTCACCGGTGTCGATAGGGAAAAGATATAGGTTTTCTTTTCCGTGTTCGGCGAAATTACAACCGAAAGCAGTTCACCACACGAAACCACTTTTAAATGTTTTTCCACTGTAAATTCCAAGAGCCATGTGCAAGGATCCGCAAAGCTATCCAAACATGGTATCCATAAACGGGTTGAGTTCTCATAGCAATTTGTGTACATGTGAGCACTTTTAGCTGATGCTATCGGAGGGATCACAAAATGCATACCACTGATCGGGTTAACAAGTTTGAAATCGATACGTATGCTCAGTTTTAAACCATTTTCGATCTTTGACTCGCATTGCTGTGGTACCATTATGCACAGCTCACCACTGTTGAGATCTGTATCGCAGATTTTTGCAGCCATCAAATGTTCCTTGGCATAAACATCCAATGAGCGACTCTCGCTTTCCCTCTCGCATACATTGTTGAAGGGATCGAAGTAAGCGAATTGCGCTTCGCAATCATTATTAAAAAGCACACGGATAATGTCGATTTGTTTCGCATTGAGCCGAATTACACTGAACTTAGCCTTGTCATTGGGCACTATCTCTAGCGACACCATGCCCTGAAACATATGATGTTTTTTAATCCTTTACATATTAAAGGTACGTGTATCTTTACCTGAACGGTTCGATTCGGAAAATCAATGTCAATAATTTTTACAGTCTGATGCGCCAACTTAAACGGTCGCACTAATGCATCGGGTTTCTCTGGATATGTATCCATCGCTTTTTGCTGTTTCTTATTGAATATTTTCTTTCAGCCGTATTGAAAGAAGCACAGCCCTTTGCATTCTGTTTGACAGTTACCGCTACACATAAAATTGTGGTGAAAAACTTGCAAGTAATGTATCGAAGAATCGATAGACCGATGTTAACAGCATCGATGCTTCTTCATGTTCTTTACGTTTCAATTAGGTGATTCTCAATAATTTTCCTAATGGTAAAAGCGTATTTTATTTTTTTTTCGTTCTTTAAAAACTATTTACAAACGTTAAGTAAAAAAAGATAATTTTTTCATAGAAAAAATTAAATTGATTTAAATTTTTGAATAAAAAGGGAATCGCTGCTAATAACAGCATAACAGCATGTTAAGTTTCTGGCTGTAAACAGCTGGCAAAGATACAATTCGGCGCGTTTATTTTTATTCTGCTACTGCTGGCGATTTCTTTGCACAAACATTCATCATTAGAAGCATCAAAAGGTATACTGCAGCCAAGA
Organism: Scaptomyza cyrtandrae; assembly: GCA_035044605.1. NCBI lineage: Eukaryota > Metazoa > Arthropoda > Insecta > Diptera > Drosophilidae > Scaptomyza > Scaptomyza cyrtandrae. Next base: position 1,120,219 of record JAWNNS010000650.1, on the reverse strand, counting down.
AAATAAAATAGCAGGCATAGACAATATACTGATCCTTCGGAGGTAAGCCAAACCCCAGATCTAAATAAAAAATGCAACCATTTATACATATTTACCATAAGGGATACTTGAACTTACCCGTAACAACAACAACAGTTAGAATGGTTTGCAGGCCAAGCGCCACAAGCATATTAATGCCAAATACTAAACCAAAACTATCGTCCACCAGATTCTCGGCCACAATCGCACCTGCCACCGTTATTATAAAGAAGAAAACAGCGCTAAAGATCACATAGCCAACGTATGCCATCCAAACGCTGCCGCAAACTGCTGCGAGGAGCAGTAATCCACCAAGAACTGCGGCACATACGGAGCACACAAGCATATAGATATTGCGACGATGATTGCTGTTGAGCATACCGGCTAACAGTGCCCCAATAGCACCCAATAATGTTGCGACTGCCTCGACGCCGCCGTTGTAATTGCTTTGATTCTCCGGCGCCAGCTCCTTCCACAGGAATTGTATGTAGCTGATGACTTGGATTTGGCCACAAGTCGCCAATGCCCACCAAATGCTCCATGTGACCACAATGGGATTTTTGTAGGAGGACTTCAGATGATACCACAGCAGGCGACCGGCATTCGTCAGTGAAAACTTTGGAGTCACCTCCTCCTCCTCTGTTAGCTTGGTTTCGTGTGCCATTATCTGCACATCTTTGCTATTGTGTTGAGCATAGAAATACAGACTTCGCGGCACCTTCGGCAGGATCAAGGCGATGGGTAACGAAATGACTTGTGTGGCCAGTGAGATAAAGTGCAATTGGCGGAAACTCATGCTGTCCGTGGATACGAGCACCTGGGCAAGAACGCCACCCAGAAATTTACCACTTAATATGGCAGCCCGAGTGTGCCCGGTGACGAGCTGATATCGTTGCCTTTCCACCTTGGCGTACATGTACGTATAATAGGCCACCTCGGCAGCCGTGAAAAAACCAAAGAAGATCTGAGCAATCTGCAGTTCCAGCAAGCTGCGTGTCCAGAGCAGCATGGAAAATAATATGACACCCGCCACGGATGACAGAACAATAATTGGCTTGTATCTGAGCAGATCTGTGATGAGGAACACAATCACCAGCTGTGCCAGCACTGAATATGTGCCGAAGGGATACACCTGCTGGTAGACCTCCTCCGTTGTGATGTTACGCCAATCGCTAGCTAAATACTCTGTGACAAATGGCTCGGAGGGACGCATTTCGCGAAAGAATCCAAATGTGCACAACAGCAATGAAATCTTTATCCAGGTTTTCATTGTGATTAACTCTGTTAATTGCGAGGAGATAAATTCTGCTATTTGATTACGACACACATACACACGCACACGCATGCGACCGTGACGAAAGTCAGCAAACAACTGTTCCGTTTTGATCTGTCTAGCGGTGAAATTAACGCTCTCTCGCTCTGAGTTAAAATTGCAAATCAGCAACCTGTTGCTCTTTCTCTCGCTCGTACGAAAAGCATTTCGTACAAAAAAAGAGCAGAAAGACAGTTGGAAAAACACAAACAATAAAAATTACCCTGCATTAATTGATTTTAAACATTCGGTATATCTCAATTGATGCTGAGTTTATTTAATGAAGTTTATTTGAACTTCTAAACAAGGGTATATTCGGCATTAATTGCCTAACTTTTAAAAGTAGCGAGATCTTTGTCACCAACCATTTACATTTACACAAAAGCAATCTTTGCTATTGGAACAAGGTACAGTTCAGTCTACACCCAACAGAGGGAGCTTAATTATTTGTCGACGTTGTGTAAACTGATTCAATTAAGTATCATTTTTTGATTAGCTTGTAAATTTTCTCATTTTGGGCATAATGACTTTTTCATTGCTCTTGTAACATTTAATTAATTAACACAATATTGATTTATTATCTAGGTCATTTAGAGCGAGAAAGCTGTATGCACAAAATTCCCTGTCCTACATTATCTTTTTGATTACATACTGATTAATCCTAATCTATAACGCAACTGAGATTAGAGACCTCTGATATTTTATGATGTATTGCCGAATGTTGGGGAAAATAAATAAAATCACTGAGACTGAAAAGATATGAATCCATAAAAAGATTCCATAAAGGGTTTCAAAATAATATACAGTAAAAAAAATCTTTTTAGGATTTATGAATTTTTTATGGGACACATTAAAGAAAAATCGATTATTTGAATCACCCCAATTGTAAACAAATGCATATATTATCTTTGCTTATCTACTTTTTGATGTACTCCTGATATAGACGCAACAGTTCGGGACTAGTGCGAGGCGGCACCATTTTTAGAGCCGTCTCGAAGTTTGTCCAGTGCACAGATTCGGCATCGAAACTGTGCTCCAAAGCACTGATTGCTGCCTCATGGCAAACCGCTTGGATCTCTGCACCCGAATAGCCCTCGGTAAGATCAACCAGTTTGTCCACATGAACATCTTTGGCCAGAGGCATTGAACGCAGTTTGATTTGAAGAATTTCACGGCGTGCATCCACATCCGGTAATCCGACATAGCAAACGCGATCAATGCGACCCGGACGCAATAAAGCCTTGTCAATCATATCGGGACGGTTGGTGGCTGCTACAATGGTGACATTATGCAGGGCCTCCACACCATCCAGTTCGGTGAGAAGCTGGGTAAGCACACGTTCCTTTACGGAGGCACCGCTGGCAGATCCATCGGATCGTTCGCCGCCAATGGCATCAATCTCATCGAAGAATACAATGGCGGGCGCCACTTGACGCGCCTTGCGGAACACCTCACGTACCGCACGCTCCGACTCGCCCACCCACATAGAGAACAGTTCGGGTCCTTTAATCGAAAGAAAGTTGAGTTTGCTCTCCGTGGCGAGGGCTTTGGCGATCATCGTTTTGGAGCAACCGGGTGGACCGAACATGAGGACACCTCGTGGCGGCTTTATGCCTAACATTTTGAACTTCTCAGCATGGAGCAGCGGCCATTCGATGGCCTGCTGCAGTATAAGACGCAACGCCGCCTGGCCACCAATATCTGACCAGAGCACATTGGGATTCTCAATAAGCACCTCACGCATTGCCGAGGGTTTAACTTTGGTTAGCGCCGCGAGCAAATGCCCCTGCTCCAACGTCTCCTCCTCCTTCAGTGCCGCTAGCGTTGCGGTGTACACTAAATTGGCCAAATCAGCGCCAACATAGCCATGTGTTATGCTTGCTATGTGGTCCATGTCCACTTGCTCGACATTATGCTGCAGCGAAAGAAGCAGACAGCTTAGAATCTCTTTGCGGGCAGCAGGCGTTGGTGCTCCAATTTCCAACTCGCAATCAAGTCGACCCGAGCGTCGTAAGCTTGGATGCAGTGCATCGATTTGTGAGCTAGTAGCCAGAACAAAAGCGCGACTCGCCTGCACTCGACATCCACTGCTCAACTGATCGAGCAGCGAAAGGAACGCGAGCGTGACACGTTTCACCAGATCACTGCCATCTTGCTTGGGACACAGCGTATGTACATCATCCAGCAGCAGCAATGTGGGATGTGGATAATGCGCATAAGCACGCTCAAAATACGCCGTCAACTTTTGCTCCGTCTCGCCCAGAAACTTGCTGAATACATCGCCGCTGCTTATTCGCATTATTTCCACATTCCGATCACGTTCTTTTGCAGCAGTGCACATCGCCTCACAGATTAGTGATTTGCCACAGCCACTGGCACCATAGAGCAGTAGTCCTCGCGATACCTTAACGCCTGCCAAAAAGGTGAAATTAAAGCATTTGAGATTTAAGTAAAGATCTACTTGCTTACCAGCTGGTAATGACTTATAGCCTAGTGCATAAAACATGCTCTCCTCCACCAATTCGATTTGTTTGTCCAAGCCTCCAATTTTGGCTCTTGTTGTAGTGCATTGATTCGCCTGAGGCATCACAGATTCGTCTTGTTCGTCACCGAAGTTGAGCTCTAAGCGCGTGGCGTTTGTTACCAGCACAAACTGCCGAGTCTTGTGTAAACTTAATCGAGACATAACATCTTCCACTGAGTTCTCGATGCCTTGCCAGCTTTCCAAGCGAAATGTGAGCGGTTTACAAAAGAAATTTAAATGCAGCACACTATCCTGGCAGTAGATTTGATTGATCATGTCGGACTTAAGCACAGCAATCGCATCCTTAAGTTGAACATGCTCCAAACTGGACTCATGGACGTTCAACTGCCTTAAAGTGACACTGGAAGCAGCAAAAACTTGACTTTTGTCCAGTGCGGAAATTTGCAGCAACTTGTCACGCAGTGGTGACCAGTTTAATTCGTAGTCTAGAATGTAAGGGTTAGGTAATTAGCTGGTACTCAAAGATTATATCTGCCCACCCTCATTTGAAGCAAACACCGTTGTTAGAAACTGCTCTGAAATTGGCCAAACAATGCGAATTATCGGCGTCTGTATTTCAGCAGCAGCCTTGGATGCGGGCCTAATAACCACCTGTTGTCCAATTTGGAGTTCAGCCAGTTGCATAGCTCCCTCGGATATAAATATAAGAATGTTCACATAATTGTGCGACAGATCCTTCAGAGCTTCCACCTCAAAGGTGCGCGGTTGCACACTGCTTGTGTATAGCGTCTGTTTACGTACAAATTCAGCATTGACTTCTGTAACACTGACATCTTCGGGTATTGGACAGACTCGCTCGTGTGTGTTTTGAGATTTGGATGTTATATGTACGCCACAAGTCTCACAGTGATACCAAGTAGCTTGATTCTTTTTATTGCTCGATTTAGGAGGCATTGCCGCAGCAGCAATTTAAGCAAAACGTTATTTGGTTAACCGGCAATCAGCTGTTTGTAAACACGTGCATTGTGAATGGCAAAACCAGCACAGTATGCAGGTATGTATGTTGGTATCCTTAAATACTCATCACGCCAAATAAAAATCTATTACTTTATTATATATATAAAACACATTAAATTTTTATTTGTACACATACATAATAGTAATAATTTTAAATTCATTGCAGCAGCAAATCCGTCTCGCTGGCGTTATGGGACATTAGGTCCCGTTCGAGGCTTGTGGTGGCATTCGCCTGATTCAGAAACAGATCAAAATCGTAGCCATCATTTTGGGCAGAAATGGAATCCTTTTGATTGCTTATCGTTTGCGGATTCGACAGCAGATCTACGTCGTGCAAACCCAGCTCTTTGAGCAGCAACTCATTCTCGCTGGTGTCTGGCTCTGCGGCTGGGCAATTGGTAGTTACATCCTTTAACTCCACATTGATGATCGGAGCTGGTTTTTCGACGGCTTCCATGCCATAAACGATTTTGTTAGGACGTGAAGGCGTGTTCGCTTCCAGCTCATCTTCGTCCAGCTCTTGGGGCTTTAGTGTGCTCGATTTGTATTGAAAATCGGTTTCCTTAAAGTCCACTTCAATGGGAAACAGAGGTGGCAACGAATCCAGTCGCTCCACTAGACTCCTGTGCAGTTCGGCAAGGGATTCAAGCAGACTACGTAGCTGTTTGTTAAGGTCCATGGCATGCTTGCATTCCAGTAGCTCCATTTTCTCAAGCACATCCGTACGCAGTTTGGCAAACTTGCTGCGCGCATCCTGGCGACAGCGAAGGATTAAACGATATTCATAATTGCCAGTCTCGACGCGATAGAGAGGTTCCTGTAACGCCGCAAAGCCATGCTCTTCATCATCCATCTCCTTAACCTTCAGGCAATACGATAAATATGTGAACTTTGCATCCGCATATCGTCGCACGGTCAATTTTGTGTCCGGAATGGCCTTGTTAAGATAGGTGCCCAGATCAGCAAGAACCGGCTTGATTTGCTTAATGATAGCTAGGCCATCCTTCTCCAGCGAACGATGGAACTCGCCAAAGGTACGAAAAGCCTCCGAGGCGCGCTGTTGTGGCTCATGCGCCGAGATCTGTGTGAAGCAATCGCCAAAGGCTTTATATGTCTGCAGCAGATCATAGTAGGCCTTCAGCATGCGACGCGCATGCTCCACGAGACCCTTGTACATCAACTCGGTGCCCTCGAGCTCCTCCAGACGCTTCACCAGCGAATCATTGCACAATATGGCACGAGAGAGACCCAGTGTATCCGCCGTATTACTGGACAAGCTGTCCACAATGCGATGCTTCAGCTTCTTGAGAATGATGTCCAGTGTTTTACCTTGCTCTGGATCCGCATGCAGTTTGTTGTAGTGTACGGTCACCTCTTCGGTGGCTGTCTGTATCATCTTGGCCACTTCGACTTTGGTCTTGCCCTTGACACTGCTTGAATTGACGGCCAGCAACTCGTCACCGGACTGCAAGGAACCCTCTCGAGCCGCAGGTGTGCCATCAAATACCTGGAACAGCATCACATGAGAGAGATTCAAATTCAAGCAATCATTGATTTTAATGATTTCAAAGCGTAATGTTATGTTTTTATAAAATTCAGTTCAATCGGTTAAATTTCAAATATATTTTTTAGGGCAAAATTTGTTAAAAAAAAAAAAAAAAACCCCAAGCGCAATGACGCTAAGCCACTGGTTTAAGGACTCAGCATTTCCGCCATCGAAAACGAATTGGAATACGAAAAACCTCAACCGGGTGAATCAATTGGACAACCGATTAACATCCGTTCTGTTGGAAAGCAATCGAAATCCTTTGCTGCGACAATTGGCTGGGCTGGATAAATCAAGGATTGGCTGCTGCCGCCGAAAAGTTGGCGTGCCCAAAGTCTATGAGTTGCGACAGGAATACGATCGCAGTCGGAAGCGAAAGGTACAAAATTTGAATATGGCAATGCGGCAATTGCGACAATTTCACAGTCATCCCGTGCCGAACTTTAATGCATTGCACAAGCGCTTGGAGGAGCGCAACAAGATGCGTCAAAAGCGTTCCCTGCACAAAGTTACCCAGCCAAAGACACCGAAAACGCTGCTCAAATCGCAAGAGTCCAGCGTAAGGTGGGAGCATGAAGTGAAGAAGCGTAAGCGAGAAGAGGAACGGGCACAAACATATCAACCCAATCTGAACACAAAATCGCCGGAACTCTGGCGCAGAGCACCCTTCGTGCCACGCTTTTGGTCAAGAGTCATCACGACGAAGCCATTCAAGTTGTGTTCCGTGGAGCGCGGTGTGCAACGCAAAAAGTTTGATACGCGGACAATGCAGGAACAGCATTCCCGATCGGAAATGAACGCATATGAATGGCATCGTAACTACATAAAGGAATATCGTCAGGCACGCAAACAGACCATTTTTAAAGCTCGTCCGGTTCCATGGAGAATGCTCAGAGTTTCGAAATAATATGTCGTCGAAATAAATTCAATTGATTTGAATCTTGCTTACCTGAACAATGTAGAGACAAGGACACATTGGTGCTCCACCTCCAATGCTTATGCCAATTAGATTGCTTTGATCCTTGGTGATGACCACAGCATTGGTGGTCACTGTCATTCCCCTGTAATATTATTTGATTAGTTAAAGTTTGATTTAAGATTCGAATCATATCTAAACCTAATTTGAAGTATGTGACAACAATCAATTAGCGTGCTATACTCACATCCTTGGGTGCAGTTTTCTAAAAAGCCGTTTAATGAACTCAAGCAAATCCATTAAACTGTTTAAGAACTTAAAAATTGAAATAGGCATTTGAATCTAAGCCGTTTAAGTTTTCTCTAAATGTCTAATTAAAACTTAGCATTAACTTGAATGAATCTATGTTTCCCCTAAATTTAAGCTAAATTACGTTGGTGATTAGAATTAAAAATGAAATAATGGTGTTATACGCATGTTAAATGGTTTCAATTTAGCCTGTTAACCTACGGATACCGTTATTTCTATCAGTCTCCGACTATTTTGGTTAGTTTTAGAGACTTAACTACATAAAGGTAAACAAGTATCGAACTAATTGAAGCCAACAAATTGACTTACAAGCGATCAAGCTCATATTTTTGTTTATTGTATAATCCAAATTTCTCGGCTGCCATGTCGAAGGTTGTGCAGAGCACTGCATCAGCATCAAATGAAGATTTCGATTCCTCGGTCGTATCCTTGGAACTTTTTTTTTGAAAGGATTTATGTAAAGCTATCTGGAGTTTTACCCGAAATACTTACGCTTCAAAGTCATCATTTAGTTGGATGAGTACTGGCGGCGCCTCACTTTGCTGAGGTCTATCAAACAAGTTGTGTTTTGAAAATTTAAAAACAAAATCATGTACAATATGTTGACCCCATTATTGATTTTTTTTACAACCCACTTGAAAAAACGGCTTTTACGCCTGCAATGCGATTTATGAAAAAACAAAAGTACGCTGTGTTTTTTTTGTTTTTTATTTCTACTTACATCTTATCCTCATAAAAGAAGTCATCATCGTCAGTCAACATTTTTGCAGTTTTATTTTGTTTTGTTTTGAACTGCAGTTGGCAATAAAGCCTCTTCAACGTATGACATGAAGCTGGCAGCGATAAACTTAAGTTGCGATTGCTATCGAAATACATATATCGATGTTAGTTACCCAGTTATCAACACTGTTTACTCATACACTTGCAGCAACAACTTGTTGCCATGGCGACGTGAAAAATATAAACAACTTAAAACTTTCCAAAATGGATTGGGCTGAAGAGCTTAAAATGACAATTAGAAAGGTATTCTTTAATTTTTAAACCGCAATTCTCAATAATATTATGCCGTTTATAGACGACAGCGCGCAAGGGTCGCCGTTCAAAAAGCCGCGATGTGCTTAACGAATCTCAGGCTGGAACCTCGAGTGCTGCCTCTACGCACAAGCTAAACAAGGATATATCCATAGATATTACACTGGACATACACAATGAGAGTACAGGCAGTCCAACAACTACAACTGCGGCAACAACACCAACAACATATAATAATGAATTTGATTCAAATCGACCGCCCATTAGGCGTGTATCAGGCGGTTGGGCCGATTCTGGGTTCAAAGCACTTAAGTAAATAATGCGTTTTCCATATTTTGGACATTTGATTAATCTGAAAATAATATTTGCAGATCGAAGAAAAATTCATTTGATGAGTAAGCTGTTTTGTTTGTTCATTTGAAATGATCATTAATAACTTTTAGAAATTTTAGCGAGCGGTTTCAAATAACAAAATCAGCTACTAGTACTATACCAACAGATGATATACCCGTTATACCAGATCTAGATGATATCAGGGATGAAACTTTTCTTAATGAAGTATTCGAGCCGTCCTCGTAAGTGTCTTAAATATACTAGTTTTTAATAACTTAATAATTTCTCGATATATAGCATCGTGGCTATAAACCGCGATGTTGCCTTTAAGGAGCTGAGCTCTGATCTGCTTTCGCAAAATGCGTTTTCTGCCATCGAGGATGTCGATTTATCCCTATTGACACGTTGCCTACAGCCCCAAGAGAACCTAGACGAACCCGACGAGATATGGGAGTGGGAAAAACTCTTCACAAATATCATTGCCCAAATAAATTCGGACAAAACATCGAGCGTTGGCATGCCGGAAAAGATTGAAATTGGTCCCGATGAAATACCGCCAACGGCAAAACATAATTAATTAATCAATTGTATCTTTTAGCTCATATATAAACGCAATATCAATACTCAGACTTGTATTTGTTTTCAAAAGCCATTTGCCATTCAACTGTATGTGTATCCAAATAGGTATTCACAAATCATCGCCACAACAATCGGAAAACATCGATAGCCCTGTCTGAGTTTCTTCCGTCACTATCCGTCACGGGGCACCGAAAAACATAGTTTTATTCAATTTTTAATCTGTGTTAATCGCGTTGAAAATTGCTCTAAAAAATTGCAAATTGTTAATAACTATATAGTTAACACAATAATGGTGCCGAAAACCAGAACAGTTGGTATTAAACCAAAAGCACAGACCTTCAAAGACAAGTCGAAACCAACCGATGTGCGGCTGTCGAATATACAGGCAGCAAAAGGTAAGAAAATTTTTAATAAATATAAAAAGACGCCAAGGCATCACTGAAAACGTGCATAGAACGATAATTTATGTTGCAAATAGCAATTTTTTTGTATGTTTCTAATTCTTATGGCGAGTTTGTATGTATAAATGCATAAAACAAAAGCAGTTGCCGGCTGCGCGGCCGTCTCGAAACTTCTTAGGGATGACACTTACAAAAAATATGACTCATGTGATGCGGCTAAAGCATGCATGCAAGAACAAGAATTTTACTAAATGATACTGTTTGTTTGCAGCTGTTTCCGATGCCATTCGTACCAGTCTGGGTCCTCGCGGCATGGACAAAATGATCCAGTCCGCAAATGGAGAGGTATCGATCACCAACGACGGCGCCACCATTTTGAAGCAAATGAATGTTTTGCATCCGGCTGCTAAGATGCTTGTCGAGCTGTCCCGTGCCCAGGATGTGGAGGCTGGTGATGGCACCACATCCGTTGTAGTCATTGCTGGTGCCCTGCTCGAGGCATGTGAGAAGTTGCTGCAGAAGGGTTTGCATCCTACTGCGATATCGGATTCGTTCCAACGCTGCTCGAACAAAGCTGTTGAGATTCTCACCCAAATGTCAACGCCCATTGAGATTACCGATCGCGAAACTCTCATCAAGAGCGCCTCCACATCCCTCAACTCAAAGGTCGTCTCCCAGCAGAGCAGCCTTCTCGCACCCATTGCCGTTGATGCGGTCCTTAAGGTCACCGAACCAGGCCGTGAAACGTCTGTGGATCTGAAGAATATCAAGGTAATTCAGAGCTTGGGTGGCACTGTCGAGGATACCGAACTGGTTAACGGCTTGGTCTTCACAAGCCGCTCGGCCGGCACCAATGCCCCCAAGCGCATTGAGAAGGCCAAGATTGGTCTGATTCAGTTCTGCATTTCGGCACCTAAAACCGATATGGATCACAATGTGATTGTCAGCGATTATGCTGCCATGGATCGTGTCCTCAAGGAAGAACGTTCCTACATTCTGAACATTGTTAAACAGATTAAAAAAGCTGGCTGCAATGTTCTCCTCGTACAGAAGTCGATTTTGCGGTGAGTATTTAATTTACACATTCGTATAACAACTATAAATCATTTATATTTTAGTGATGCTGTTTCGGATCTGGCTCAGCATTTCCTGGACAAGATCAAGTGCCTTGTCGTAAAGGATGTTGAGCGCGAGGACATTGAGTTTGTGTGCAAGACACTGCATTGTCGCCCAATTGCTTCTCTGGATCATTTCAATGCTGAGAATTTGTCCAGCGCCGATCTGGTTGAAGAATTTGCCAGTGGCACCAATAAGTTTGTAAAGATCACTGGCATTCAGAATCAGGGACGCACTGTCTCGATTATTTGCCGTGGCTCCAACAAGCTGGTGCTAGAGGAGGCAGCTCGCTCCCTCCACGATGCGCTTTGTGTTGTGCGTTGTCTGGTGAGGAATCGTGCACAGATTGTGGGCGGTGGTGCGCCTGAGATTGAGATGGCATTGCAGCTTGCAGCCGCTGCTCAAACTGTTGACGGTGTCGATGCATACTGCTATCGTGCATTTGCCGATGCCCTGGAGGTCATTCCATCAACGTTGGCCGAAAATGCCGGTCTCAATCCGATTGCCACTGTCACAGAGCTGCGCAATCGTCATGCTCAGGGTGAAAAGAATGCAGGCATTAATGTACGCAAGGGTGCCATTACCGATATCTTTGCGGAGAATGTTGTGCAGCCGCTGCTGGTCAGTACTTCGGCCATCACTCTGGCCACGGAGACCATCCGTTCCATATTAAAGATCGATGATATTGTAAGTTAATAAATTTTCATATTCATTGAATCAATAACTATAAATATCATTTCTCTATTTTGCAGGTTAACACTTTTAGCTAAACAGTAAATAGCTCAACAATATCTCTCCCCAAACTGTGTATTCGTGCCGCTCTCATTCTTATTTGCAGCGCTGCAAGATCTTTACTTATTTGCATTTTCATCTAAACACAAAACAAAACAACACACACAACAAACAAATAAAACCTTAACACACGTACATTAATACGAACACATAATGCGGCTTCGCACGTCCGCACCAAAATTGAATAAAATTCACATACTATACTACTACAAGGTAATGCTACTTATCTATTTACCCCCTTAAATAAAAAAATCCTATGTATTTTCCTTTTGTATTAACAAATGAAATGAAAATGTGTCTTTGTGTTCCTATGTCTTACCCCGAGTTAAATGCGGACGGTTTTTTTGATGATTTGCCATTCACACTTTGTAGTGGTTAAAGATTAGTATTGCCAGACTGCTCAAAACTGTTGCACTTGGCGCATAATTCAAATTATGGCTTGCGTTGTTTCAGGAAAAAGACAAATACGTTTTGGGCGGTATATTTATGATAAACATGAAACATTAAAAAAACATTTTTAGTATATATCAAAATGACTTTTTAATATGGCTGTTGTTGGTCTTGGATTATTTTTATGTCGATTTTTATTGTTTTTTAATATCACCTTTGAGTCATCTTATGGTTTTTGGATATTTTTACGCTCTTTAGGCTTACAGCTTATATTTCAAAGGGGTTCCTTAAACTCCTAAACCTTTTAACAGGCCCATATATATATTTTGTCTCTTCCTTTTTGTGTTCGTTTATTGTTGGCATTCCTTTTTCTTTTGTTGTGCGTGTAAATAACAATCACTTGATTCGATTTTTATGATGTGCGTTAAATGATTAAACCACTTGAAAACGTCTCAAATTGTCAACAAAAAAAGAAGAAGCATCAACCCTGTTTTCTAGCTGGCTCCATTTTGTTGTTTTTTTATTTGGGGGGGTTTCGGATCGGAAGTTTTGGGCTCGTGTTAGTTAATTAAATGTGTAAACATGTCAACAAAAGAAAGGCTGAACTTTGAGATTGGTGTTGATTTCAGTTCAGTTTTGGATTCACGCCCCAAAAAATTCCTTTCCATTGAGGGGTTGGCTTCTTGTTGCTTTGATGAAAGTTTTCCAGCTAATTGGCTGAAAATTCTTGAGCTTTCCCCTTGGTTTTTTACGTTTATTGAGGGTTGGTGCATGCAAATTTTTGAGGCTGCCATGATTTTTGAAAAATTCAACCATTTTAAATTTAAATTCGCTTTGGCTGCTTTTGTGGCATACTTTGGGCGGCTTTTTTTTGAGGGTTGAAAAAGCCAAAAACGATTTTTGTGCGGATTTTTTGATTTTTTTTTACATAGCCTACAGCGTTGAGCACTTTGCCACATTTTATTGGCTTTATTTGCACTGACCTCATCTTGAAAAGCGGAAGGGGGCAGGGGTGGGAGGGGTACTTTGTCTAGGGACTCGCATTTGTTTGTATGCGCAAATATTGAATTTGCGCTTTTTTCTCAATACACTTCCAGAAAAGTCTAACAAATGTGTTGTGTAGAATGATTTTATGTTGCCAAAACAATTACAGCTAGTTGAAAGGGTATTAAATCTTCAACTTTCTTCAGATTGTTCTTCGTTCTAACGATTTTCGCTACTAGCAATATTTGTTCCCCCCCCCACACTTTAGAATGTTTCCAATCTCTCAAAGATGTTAGATTTTGTTGCCTTTGTTTCTTTGTGGCAGTTGTTTTTTTTTTTTGCTTGCATGTTTACTTAATTTTTTTTGTGTTTTGCGAACAGAACGACGAACGTTTTTTTTCTTTGTCGCTCATTTCATATTTTCATTGTAATTCAATTGTGTTCTCCACTTTTCCACTTTCGCATCTCTCTTTCCGTCCAATGTTTGCACAAGTCTTGTTCATATATACATATATTCACTTGACTACAAAGACCAGGCTAACCAGCTATACTATACTATACTATACTATAAAAAAGGGGTGTGTCCCTTCCTTCCTTCCTCGCAGTTTTTGCACAAATTGAAATTCAAAGCATCAAATTCGCATGCAATCATCCAGAAACTGAACATATGCTAGCCATATAATTTTGTCAGTTGACAGAGACATCTTCTTTGTGAAATCTATTTAATCTTTAACAATTGCATTTTCTCTGTTTTCTTACAAATTAGAATCACTTGCTTGAATAACTTTTAAAAATACAGCAACATGTCTTTCTGATGTTGTTTAAAGTTTTTTTTTTCTATCCTAGATATCTCTTTGTTTGAAAGTTATAATATCAACCTATCAAATTATTAAATTTAATTTATTTTCAACTTTTATTTCAAGTAGAAAAGTTTCAATACAACAAATTAATGCTTTTTAACTCAAAGAAAATTTGTTCAGAATTTATTTATTTGAATGATTCTTTCTTTTATCTCTTTAACAACTTCACATACAAATATGTTTTATGTAGCATTTTCATGCCATTTCGATTAGCCACTCAGTTATGCGAATAAAAAGATAACCAAGTTAAACGCCCATCGAAAGAGGCGTGGCATTTAAGTGGGCTTTGAGCAAACAACAAGAAAAAAAGAAAAGAAAAAGGAGACGAAAAAAAACTTAATTTTCGTTAGTCCTGGCAGCACTTGTGTGATTAATGATAGACGAGAGACTGTTAAGGGAAAATTTGTTATGAAAACGTATTCGAAAATTTCATTAAATTGTTATAAATGGAGTTTTTGGTAAACAGAGAAAAAAGCATTTCTCAAAATGGAATGGAATTCAATTTGCAAATGCAACGAACAAAACGAAACAAAAAAAAAGAATGAAAACGGTTTGGGGTAAAAATCTATCAAAGCACAGCTCAAAATCAAATCTTGAGCAGCCGATCTGTGTGCCACACATGCCGCATGCCACAAATAATAGTACCCGCCCCCGCCCAGTTAAAGTTCTCTACCTAATCCCAATTCCAATCGGCTGGCAACCCGCTTTCTCGTCCTTTCTATTTGACCAGTTAAATGACCAGAGGGCTAAATGTACCAGAGGGTTGTGGGTGTGGGTGTGTGTGTGTGGGGGGGCGGGGAAGGTTTAGGGAGTGGGTGCGGTTTAGAGCATTTTGAATATGGGCTTGAAAAAGAAAAACGTTCCATTTGAACGTCTGCAATGGACTGATAACATTCAAAGAACGAAGAAGATGTGAGATGCTCTCGAGTGTACCAATTATGTGTGAGTGCTGCCCTTTGGCCTTCAGCTCCTGGTCCTCCGGTCCGCTGGTCCGCTAGTCCTTTAGACAAGGGACAGCGAGTGGGGCGGCTGTGTTTTTCCCTGCAGTTGATAAGCTGTTGCTTGAAGGCGCCATTGAAAACGCTTTTGATGTATGAAAGTGTTTAGACTCTTGCCTCAAAGCGATGTTTTTCATCCTCTTTAGGAATATTTTTTGTATTGCTTGCCTAAATATTTGTTATTTTAAAAAACCCTCCCTAAGAAGCTAACTAACAACTTAAGACACAATACTAAATGTGTTTCATTGTCTACATCAAATGGACCCTTTAGTAAGAACGACAACAAACAACTAAAACAATTCCCTCCAGCCCCCTCCTTCGCTTTAACCCAACCATATGACATAACTATGTGTGAATTTATGGTATAAACCCTTTTTTGTTTTTGTTTCTTGGGCTCACTCCAAAGTCGCAAAACATCTCTGTAAACGAATCAGCAAAGCGCATTTCCCCCAACCACAATTCTAAAACTTTTCCTCCTTGATGGAAGGGGTGTGAGGGAAGGGTAAAGGACTTACACGCTTGCTTCAATATACAAATAAGGGTTTCATTCGGTTCGGTTTGGTTTGGTTTGGTTCTGTTTCTGTTTGAGTGTCGCACGGCAAAAGATGAAGTGATTTCTTATCCAACAAATCCACTACCAAGATTTCTATGTTGTTGTTGTTGTGAGTAAAAAAAGGGGTTGGTGCGGGTTTCCCCTTCTTCTCGACTTTCGAGATGTTTGTGTGTGTGTGTGTGTGTGGAAAGGAAGTTTATTAAAAAATGGTGTGTTTGCGCTTGGCGCGTGGCCTGTCGGATGGGATTCGTTTATTTTTATCTTATGGGGCGAAATCAGTTAACTAAATATGTAGTTAAATATTTATTTAGGGAGCTTCTAATGAGATTCAAGTGTACTTAGGACTTTTCTTTTTTTTTTTTCTGTTGGTGGTTGTTGCTCTAAGAAAATGGCACCTAATTGAATAATAAATCAAATCCAAGGCTTAAATCGTTTCAAATGGTTGAGGGAAAAGAATTTACTCTTAGTATTTATAGGGTAATTACGCGTTTTCTATAAGCTATGAGTTTTGTGTGGAACTTTTTCAGGAAAAACATTCCATCAACCTAATTAAACTATCGAAGTCTTAATAAACTCTTTTCCGTTCTTAAACTTCAGTAAAAAATGCATTGAAATAAGATTTTTAAATAAATTTTATTGAAATTTTCCTTGTGTGAGTTTTTGTTTTGCGTTTGCGTTTGTTAGATCCTAAAAGTTAAGATCAATTTACAATTGGACATTGTACAACAATATCATTATAATAGTTGTAGGTATAATACATGTACAATATTTAATAGGCATTATTTTACATAGGTGTCTAAATTAAATATTATTGTTAAGTATGTAATATATATATATAAATACTTGATAGATTGGCATGCGACATATACACGATACATTTAACATTCAGTTATGGCTAGATATAGTATGTATAAATACTAGGGGAGGAGGGGGGGCGGGGGTCAAACAAGAAGGAAGCTAGGAACTCTATGGAATTTTATATTAGTATATATAATATAATATGTAATTTTCTTGTAAATTCGTTATGGAATGCTGATACGACTGTCTATCACCTAGAGTGTGGAGAAGGGTAGAAAGGAAATCGGGGGAATACGATATGCAGTTTTGTTTTAATTTTCTTTTATTTGGAATGTTGGTTTTTTTTTTTGGAAGTTCTGGAGCAATTATTTAGATAGGTTTTCATATGTACAAAAAAGTTGAACCAAGTTTCGTTTCGTTTCATTTCGTTTTGTTTCGATTCGTTTATTCGCCCGAACTAACAGAGCTGCCACAAAGGGAGCCGCCTGCCTCGAGCAGCATGTGACCATTAGACATGTTGAGAGCTTGGGGTGGATAGCCAAAGCCATGACTACTTAGCGGCGTTCCTGTCGGACTATCCAGGTCAAGGGAGGGATTGATGCGTTTCTCTTTCTGTCGTCGATTGCAGAACCAAACGCGCACCACTTCCTTGTCCATGTGTAGTCGTTCCGACAGCTGATTGATCTCCTCCGAGGTGGGCTTACAGTTTAGCATGAATGCCTGCTCTAGAGCACCCCGAATGGTCGTCTCAATCGATGTGCGTTTCTTTCGCCGGCGACCCAAGATGCTTTCGGGTGTGCTATTGAAATTGGTGGTCATTGAGTTGATGTTGAAGACGCCACCACCCGATTTGGCCACGCTCGAATCCGCGTCCTCCAACCACTTCTGGAGCAATGGCTTCAGCTTGCACATGTTCTTGAAACTCAGATTCAGTGCCTCAAACCGGGAGATTGTTGTCTGGGAGAAATCATTTCCGTACAGTTTACCCATGGCCAAACCCACATCTCCCTGGGTGAAACCTAGTTTAATCCTGCGCTGCTTGAAGGTCTTGGCAAACTGTTCCAACTCCTCCAGATCGGTGGTTTCCTCGGGAGATTGCTCCAGCTTGGTGGCCATGACAGCGGCAACTGTGGCGCCACCAGCTAAAGGCTTTGGCGTACTCGAGGCAGTTGTTTGTTGTTGTTGTTGCTGTTGCATGCTTGGTGTATTTGGAGTCATTGCAGCACTGCTATAGCCCAATCCTCCCAATGAATTTGGCGGCGTGCGTTGCTGTTGCGGCTGCTGCTCGCTAGAGCGCGCCACTGGACTCAACGATGGACTACGCAACGGAGATTTACTCAACGGCGTGGAATAATGTCGTGTGGGTAAGCTGAGTGGCATGCTTGCGGCACATTCACTCGGTGGTGGTGCTGGTTGCTGTTTCAACTGTTGCAACGCCTGAAACTGTGCCAATGCCTGCAGAGAGTTCTGTAGCAGGAATTGCGTTGCCAGATTTGGATTAGGAAATGCATCGGGCGCCAGTTGACGCACCATTTCAATGTAACTGTGCAACTGCAACTGCATCGCCTGCTGCATATCCTCAGGGTTAAAGCCGAGTGCGGCATGTGGCAAGGCATGAGTGAGTGGTGCTATCAGTGGCGCTACCACCTGTGGCTCGTTCTCCTGCTCCTCCTCCTCCTCCAGCTGCAATGCTTGTCGTTTCTTGGGCGGCTCTTCATTGCATCTCGCCAGATTCAACACTTCATTCTCATTCTCCTCGAGTTCCACTTTTAGTTGTCGCGCATTACGTTTGCTACTCAAGTTCTGCGGCGTCTCGCAATGCTCCACATGCCCCACCATCGCCTCCTCTTCATCTTCCTCCTCTTCATAGCTTTTGCCACAGTCTGTAAATGAAGAGAAAGAAAATGTTATTAGCTACAGTTTGAGAGGCAGTTTGCTTTGGTTACAGTTTGACTAGCTTGATTTGTGTTAATTGTAGATTCTTTTATCCGAATGATTAACATTTATCACAGGACAAACGATTTAAATAAGGAAAATCCCATTCTAAAACCAATTTTCTTTCTTCATTCTACGTACATATGTAAACGTATGTAAGTATGTATATATATTTTATGTCTATCTATTTTCTTTTTCAATTTTCCAAGTCAATGAAGTTTAAAAGTAGCCAGGACAACAAACATTGCTGGACACAACACGCGTCGCATAATTCAATTCCCCTTCTCCTTCTTCTCTTTGCTTTGTGCTTCCAGTTTTCAATATTTCTGCTATTTTAAGGCAAATTTTATTCAATCTTCCAATTGAATGGCGCCAAACTGGCTTCTTGCGTACTGTCCTGCGGTTAGTAAGGATGCTTTGCTTGCCGATAGACGCTCAAGCGGAAGGGTTTTTGCCTTGTAAATTCCTTTTCCCCCTCGTCCACCCAACCGCTCAACCAAAATTCAATCATGCATAATAATTGAAAAAATCGAAGAGCAAAGGACACGGGAAAAGCTCTTCAAAACATTTTTGTTTTGTTTCTTCGTAGCGTAGCTCAAGTTTCATAATGTGTCATAAACATTTATTGCCTTACAAGCTATAGAATTTTGATTAAAGCATATTTCCTGTGCTTCTTCTTGCTGTCAAATAATCCGTGTAACTAAAGCAATCCTATTTAAGATCAATCAAAGATCATTGAAAAGCTTTTTGTTTAGTAAAGGAAAAACTTTTCTTTGGTTAAAATATGATTGAAATATGATCCATCATTGTTTTCCACTCTTTATTCTCTCTGCTTCATCTAAACTAGGAAATACTTTTATAGCTTAAAAATCCTTTTGAAAATCTTTAAAATGCATTTCAATTTAATCAAATTGCCTTTTTTTTTTGCCTGAACCTAAAGCGATTTAATTAAATGATTGTTTAAAGCGGATTTTCTATTGCCAACAGGATTAGTCATTTGTCTTACAATGCGGGTGGTTCGAAGAGGAGGAGTAAAAGGCTTTAAACTTTTATGGTTATAGTTCTATATATCGAACTATGTGGGCAGCTGTTTTTATGACTTCTGATTCGAGCGCAAAAAAATCAGTCTAATATAATTAGCACGAATAAAAAAAAGAATCACAAACATATAACTATATAAGGGTTATATGGTGTCGCCCTTCCCCCTGATTGTAAAATGTGTTGCACCCTCTCTGGATTGTTGCAACAACCCCATGTTGCCAAGTTGCAGCGATTTTAAACAATTCGTTACAATTGCGCACACAAAATTTGAAATGCACGAGTTGAGGATTTCCATTTTGATGGCCCTAAGGGGTTGGGAGAAAAAAGGAAAATATGAAAATTTATGTGCTGCATGCAACTTACGATTGGCAGCACATTGTGTGTGTGGCAAGAAGGGGTTTAAAAAAGAAGGGCAGCATTGTTGCAAGTTGCAAAAAGTCAAGAAGCTGCAGGCAGAAACAGAACAGCGTGCCTGCAGAGCGTTCCACAAAAACATTTCGAAAAAGCTGAGCTCGTAACTCTACACGATTCAAATAAAATGCAAAAACACACACAGCGAGAGAGAGTGAGTAAGAGAGAGTATGAGAGAGAGAGAGAGAGAAAATAATTCGAGAACCAGGTGATGCTGCTGCTGACTGCGTTTTGTCTTTGTGCCCCAGCAGATGTGTTTTTGTTGCTGTTGCTGGTTGCTGCTCGCTGCTTGCCTCAAACTAATACAATGGCCAATATGTGTGAATGTGTTTCCACTGACAAATGAAGTGTTTGTGCCTCGCATTGTTTTTGTTGCACTCTTTCTTCTCTTGTCTCTTTTAACTGCATTTTAGGGGTTGTTCCCGGATCTCTTGTGGCGTTGGGTTGCGTTGCAAAGTGCGTTTAATACGATTTATGCGAAAGATATGTATAACAGCAGATCGAGAATGTGATTTATAGTTTATGTTATCAAAGTTTTCTTCTTTCTACAAACAACTGTTGTTCATAACTAGATAGAGTATACTTAACAATAGTTTCATGGGTTAAAATATCATTTTATGCCATTTGTATATATTCTTTCTTAATTTTTAACTTCCACAAACTAACTATATAGTATAAGTTCCCAACGTTTTTCAATTTGAGAGTGAAATACTTCTTTCTACAAATCTGTTTTGGTTTCTCTGAGCTTTTGTTCATAACTAGATGGAATATACTTAATAACAGTTTCATATATATCCATTCTTAATTTTAACTTTCCCTTTCTAAATTGCAAATTTTTATTTTCCTCCTTCTACTAGTTCCCCCTACCATTCAACATTTCCTTGTCGTAATTTGTGACACCCACAACAAGAACCGAAAATTTTGCAACCCTGAAATATTTGTTAATAGCAACAACTGTTCCAAGAGCTATGCTAACAACCCTGCTCAATCCAATATGCAAAAGGTTGTCCACACACACACACACACACACACATCCATACACACTCATACTTTTTGACCCCGTCGTACCCCCGCCTGACCCTCTTCTCACCCTCTTGTTAATACACAAACATACACAAAAATAACAATTTGTCAAAATGTAAATTTTTCTCTTTCTCGGCAACAACAACTGCGCATTTAAATTTTGATTGTGCCAACAATTATATAAGAGGAGCGACCCTTAACCCTCCCCTCTCTGCCTCGCCCTTCCTTCTTCCCTCTTTCTGACCATAACAAAGTGCAGCTAATCTATGCAAAAACATGCATAGGAACAGAAACATAGAATAGAATTCAAACAGCCCTAACAGAAACTCATCAGCGAAAATTTTAAATGACAACCCTCATTTAAATACATGCATTGGCTACAGGGTTGCCCACCATATCAGTGACGGACAATTAAAGTTGCATTTTCGATTGGTTTACATAACATTAACAACGCGCATATCATTTATTCAAATTGTGTCACAACAACAAAGCGACTCCCTTCTACTCTAAAAGGGTTGCTAAAAAATAATGCCGAAGGGTTGGGCAACCAATCAACTGTTGCTCTTCCGGGCGCCTGTTTAACATATCATTTGAATAGCGACGGAGAGGTGTAAAGCGTGTGTCAAATTATTGTCGAAAGCGGGTTTCCGCTCACCCTTTCCTTGCGTCAGACGTTACCCTAACCTCAAATGTGGCAGGGTTACGCGGCTTCGCTTGCTTCTTTTTTTAAGTTCCCCACTTGTTGACTGCTGTTGCTGCTGCTGCTCTCTTTTATTCAAATTGAACGCCTCTTCCTGGTTGGTTTTTTTGTTGTAGTGCAAATAGGGTTAGACCCAAAGGATTATGTTGCGTGAAGTTAATTGTTGTTTTCTTCACCATTCTTTGATAGGGTAATCAGCGGTTAGCTTCTTATTTGATTGATTGGGTGCGCGCGAAGGAGTTTAATTATGGTTTACTTTGTGGGCGGTTTGAGGGCGCTTTGCTTGCTTTTTTTGTGGTTTGCAAGTTTAATATCGTGTACAGAATGGGAATTATAGGGTGTTAGAATATTGAAAAAGGTGTTTATAGGTTTTATAGAAGGATTGAGAAGAGAGAGAGAGGGTGTTAGGATATTGAAAGAGATATTTAGTTATAGAAGGATTGAGAAGTGAGAGACTTAAGCGTATGTATTTAAAGAGATTTGATGGTAAAAAAGAGACACGTATCAAACTTTTCGATATACATTTTGAATTAATGAAACGTGCATTACTTCTTGGTATACCTAAGTAAGTGGAATGAAAACTTGAGAAACTTTTTAAAGCCATTTTAAAGTAAAATTGATTAATTTTAAACGAATTCAAAGTAAAAACGTTACTTTTCCACATTAAAATTCTTTCAATTCAATTTTAATATCATTTTTAAGGTACTCAATGTGTACCCTGTTAAACGTATATTGTTGCCAAACCGAGTTTAGGGTCACACTTTAGTCACGTGCGTGTCCCATTGGCAGCACCTACCTACCAAGAGAACCCAAACCCAAAACCTAAAACCTAAACCCTAGATCCCAACTGGCACGCATCTGAGCTGAGGCCCAACCTCAGGCGCATCCTTGAGCCTCAAACCTCGAATGAAATAACATTTTCTATTGGGGTTGCCATTGTTGTTGTTGTTGGTGTTGCATTGCATATTGGCCTTTTCGAAAAAAGACTATAAAAATTTTGCAACATTGCTGCGAGCGCATCCCTTCGGTTAGTAGAGAGACGACATCAATAAATTGGCAACGTAGCTCGTGTGAGTAATCAATTTTGCCACAAAGTAGCCACGTTCCTTCGAAAGGAGACACGAGGCACACAAGACTTAAAAATCCTCTCTGCCCCTACTAGCTATAAATGATTTTGTCTTTTTTCTTGTATGTTTTGGTGCATGTCTGCTGAATGTTGGCAAAGGATTACATTTGAAGTAGTAGTTGCATACCTGATAGAGATCGCAGAGGAGATGGCGGTGTCGGAGAGTTTGACATGTGTCGCACAACTGTAAAGATAAAAACGAATAGAAAATGATTAGAATATGGATATAATTAAATAAATTGTAAGGTTGAATTATGGATTAAAGCATCAGCAAAGAGTTTTGTGGCAGTACTTAAGCAAAATGTTATCGATAAGTATCGTTAAAGTAAACATATAGCAAAGTTGTACTTTTTACTATCAAATGATAACTTTATCTTATCTAAGTTATCAATTAGACATTAAGGAATCTTTATGACAATACCGAAGCAAAATGTTATCGATACTTTTTACTATCAAATGATAACTTTATCTTATCTAAGTTATCAATTAGACATTAAGGAATCTTTATGACAATACCGAAGCAAAATGTTATCGATACTTTTTACTATCAAATGATAACTTTATCTTAACTAACTTAAACCTTCATTGATTAATCATTAGCTTAGCAACGCATGACCATTGATTTGCCTATCGATTATTATATTTCCCCCCCTCCATATTCATCCCCCAATAAAGTTTCCTTGTGCCAAATGCAAATGTCACGTATTCTGCATTGCTATTTGCAACATGGCCCTTCAATTTGTGCCGCAACACACAGTTCACTTTCGGAGGGTTGGGGTTCGTTGGCGGGGGGGGGGGGGGGATTTCCTGTCTGAGTGTTGTCTGTTTTTGGTGAGTGTAACTGACACACAAACAAACACACATACACACACACACACAGACACTGTTATATTGGTCATCGTTTGTCCATTTTTGGTCTGCCCTCTTGGCTCGTAAAATGTCCATTAGTATTTACGGTTATTCGACGTTTCCAACGTTTTTAGCGTAACATGCAAAAATTGTGTCTGTGTTTTCCCTACTATAACGAAGTGGTGTAAACTTTTTAAGAGTTTCTATTCTGTCTTTAATGTCAGTTAAATGATGAAATTGTAATGAAATTCGCTTGAAGTTAAACTTAACTTGAATACTTGAACAGTCTGCAGGGTTAGTTGGAGTTAATGAAGTAATCGATTGATAGGTAATAAGCTTGGAAAGCTAAACCCCTAATACTTAAATTTCCTTAACTCACTTTCTTACTTATCTAACTGACTATCTATGTAAAATCTATATAAAACATACAAAATATGTCAAGGAACTTTTTCTAATGAAGTAATCGATGGATAGGTAATAAGTTTTGAAAGTTAAACTAAAACCTCTAATACTAAGTATCTCTTAACTCTTAACCTTTTTTCTTCACTTTCATATCTATCTATGGCTATCTATGCAAAATCTATATAAAATATATGCACATATGTGCTAAGGATCTCTTTGTATCTCTTTCTCCCTGCCTAACTCTCTTGACACTCGTTTGTCCTCGTCTGTCCACTCTGAATGTCCTGTGGCTGGTTGGTCTGGTTTTTTGTGTGTTTTTTGTTTTGCAAAGTAGATATTAAATTTATAGCTCCCCCGAGGCGTAGCATCATTGACTAAGCAACATTCACACACACAGAGACGAAGAGGCGAAAAAAGGCAACATATTTTTACGACAATATATTTGTGTATGTGTATATATGTTAGATGGAATGTTTCGTGGAAGCCTTGTGCATATAATACTAGAATCTTCAGCTTGACATTATAAATATACAGATTACCCGAAAATACGCACACTATACATATGTGTGTGTGTGTGTGGTTGGTAATGGGGTGTTGGTGGAGGCAGCGCCAGGCTAACCTAACCAAAAAGTCCTTTTCATCAGGGTGATTACAAGTGGCATTAGGGGTGTTCGGCTCAAATCTGCATGTTACCATCATAGTTTTGTGTACCTTTTCTGTATGCAATTAAAAAGGCAAAAGGACACACTGCGCATATCCTTGCACCTTCGGCTTAAATGTAATTACACAAAATTTGGCTTTTGTGGTTTTTTTTTTTCGTTTTCTTTATATGGTCCGCACAAATTAAGGGAAAATTGCACGCCTCGGTGTTAAGCGAAGAACAAACAATAAAAAAGGCGCAGTTATGTTTTTTTTTTAGCTGCTTCCTTCTATCTATTTTTTTTTTAAGGGACATATGCCTTGAGTCTGTTCTTCTTTGCCTTTTTGTTTTTTTTGTGCATGCAAAATACCCGAAGACAGGTAAAAAAGGACAAGACCGGACTCTTCTTCTGTCCAGGATGCAAATACCAAAACACACACAGAGACAGAAAGAGAAAAAGAGAATAGTAATGATCACACGCACAGTGGGGCGTACAAATGCGGCATCAGCTGCAACATAGAGAACAGGACTACGGAGAACTACTACAGGGAACAGGACAAAACAGAGCATCATGATGCCGAATCAAAACTATACCAAACTGAAGACAAAAAAATGCCATGAAATTGTAGATCTGATATGGAAATGTGCATGGAAATCTATGGGACACATTTCGAAATGTGTGGGCGTGCTTCTTGATCTATTGTAATCATGCGGCATTTGGTTGCAAGTATTTGTTGCAAGGGAAATTCATGGTCCAGAAGAAAGTGAAAGCTACAGGTGCAAGAATTACTTCATATAGAGCATTTTATTCAACTAATTTCAAGGAAATGTCAGAATTATAAGATTTATTTCCAGATTAGAAACATTTTTTGTTCTTATATTCAAAAAAAATTATTAAACAAATCAGGACATTATCAATCACATAAATATCCTTAATGGTCAATGAAAGTCAAGCTTTAAAGCTGTTGAGGAAGAAACTTTCTATTTAGTTTCATATATTTCCGGAAAACTTAACCACTCTTAAAAAATTTAATAACCAATTTTGAAGATAATAAGAAAACCCTATAAAAATGATTTTATATTGTATTTTAATCCTCAGCAAGTTAGCTTAATGCTAAAACTCTTCTAAAATTTAAATATTTCAGCTGACAACCCTGAACCAAAAACTTTTAACTAGCTTAGCCCAACTCGTTGGCAACCCTGTTTGTATATGTTTGTGACAATTATGCTTAATTAATAAAAAAATATGTATTTTTTTATTGCCTACATGTGTGAGTTGCATTGCGAAGATCCTTGCGCTTTAAAAGACGCGCATGTGTCCTTTCTGCACTTGCAACAATGTTATTCAATTCCAATTTGTTGTTGTTTGTTGCATCGTTTGCCTGCAAGGAGGCGTTTGTTGTTTGTTGTTGTGTTGCTTGTGTTGTTGCTGTTGTTGATGCAGCAGCGCCTGCTGATGATGTTGTTGTTGTTGTTTTTGTTTTTGTGGCATCCCACAAACGCTGCTGTTGCTGTAGCACCATCATTTTTCTTTTAATTCTCACAATTTAATCACTTTGCACTTTAGAAGTTTATATGTTAATTTGTGTTTGACAAAAGGGTAGTCAAATTTATTTTATTTGCCAGTCACTGCGTATGAAAACACACACACACATACATACAAAGGCACATGCATAGATGCAAAGAGTTGCCAAATTGTTAAACTTTCGACACGTTCTATTCTTTTGTTGTTGTTGTTGTTGTTATTAAGGCGGCCTGCTAACAACGCCAAATGTAAATGTTAAATGTGCCGAACCGACTTCGTTCGCTTGCCGAATGCAACTGAAACGTTAAACGACGACGAGTCTCAGGCGACAAACGGTAATAAAAATGCTGCAGTTGAGGTCGCTGCTGCTGCTACTACTGTTTAAGTGTGTGTGTGTGTGTGAGTGAATGCTTTATGATTTGCAGCAGCAGCAGCAGTAGTAATAGTTGTTGCTGTTGTTCTTGCCTAGTTTTCTTTGTTGCTTTGCACTCGCGCTCTCACTCACTCTCTGGCATACATTTTTCCGCTCAAACTTTGTACTCAAAGTAAAAACTATCAACCCTGCACCGTTATAGAGACAGAGAGTGAGAGAGAAAGAGTGTGTGTGTGTGTGTGAATCGAGTGTGGAACGTAAGTATTCCTTGCATTCTGATTAGATTTTGTTGTCATTGTTGCTCGCTGCACCTTCTCTTTTCCCCTGCACAATTTCCCTATGCCCCATTAGCATGTTGTTGTTGAGTGAAATGGGTGTGGCCAATGCTCTCTGCATATGTATTTGTATATATGCACATGCAGTCGAGCAGCGTTGCGCAGTTGCCGTTACAAATTGTGTTCCCTTTGCATATTCTGCTTTCTCTTGTTGCACTCAAGTACATGGATCATAATTAAGACGTGTGTGTGTGTGTGTGTGTGTGCGTGTGAGTGAGCGCATAAAGGTGTTTGAGCTTATTGGGTGGCTGTAAATGAGCTTTATGTGGTATATAATTACAACGAAATGAGCAGGATGCATATATCTGATATTTATATATGCAACATTTACATATGTATTCGCCATTTGAGTTTACAATTGCTTTTACAGCATACAATTTGGTGTAGTAAAATTGATAGTTGTTTGGAAAAATGGAAAAAACATATGAAAATTAATAACTAATTGAAATAAAATACGTATTATTATTTAAACGTTATTAGAAAATTATTTATTATGTTTTTTTTTTTTATTGTTATATAAACATAAGAATCTATTCATAGCAACTTTGAACTGCGAGTTGGGCAACCATTACAACAAGTGTTGTTCTTGTTTCCTATGTGCATACGTACATACAGACATATATGTATATGCATATCCTTGCACGTGTGGGCAAAGTTTTGTGCAGAAGCGCAAAAAGAACAAGAACACAGAGAAGAACGAACTTCAGAGCCTTTTGTAACACATGCAAGCGACGTGAAATGCATATGTGTGTGTGTGTGTGCAATCAAAAGGGAGAACAAAGGGTGTGGTAAGGGGTGTTGCAAGGGGGGGGGGTTGCCTCGGTGACAGCGCGTACATTTTATGATTATGAGTGGGCGGCGGGACAATGACTGCAACTTGGATTTTTCAGGACCTGGACTCTTTCTGCTTTTCTTTAACAACAACAAAAACAACAGCAACAAGAGAACTTGGAGGGAAATTGGAAAAAAGTCTGAGAAAGAAATGTGCAATATATGCGGCTGAAAATCCTGTAAGTGTGTGTGTGTGTGTGTGTGTGTGGGGGAAAATGTTTTAATTAAAACTGCAAAATGAATGTTCAGTTGGAATCAGGATATGAATGAACGCAAAAGGAGGAAGCTCTCTATTGCCGTCTCTCTCCTTCTCCATCTATGCCTTTCTTTCGCTCGTGAGTGTACAATTAAAGTGCCAAAATGATTTAAGTGGCGTAGACGAAAAGTGTGTGGAAAAATCAATAGATAAATATACATGGAAAATAGTTGAACATAATTGTTTACTTTAGGATATTGAAATTATCATTTTGAATGCATTTTAATGATGTAAAAATATTTTAAAGATTTTTTTTATACACTTTTAAAAGTTATTAAAATGATTTTAAGCGTATAAAAAATATAAATTATTTTATTCTAATATTATTTCTTAAATCTCGAATTATTTATGTAGCTCATCTTCATATTAAGCTAAAGGTTTTTCCTTTTCCCCCTTTTTGTGTTCGAAGCATCAACAAAATTTGAACAATTGCCAACTGGCAACTAATTTCAATAGTTATCCTGTTCGAAAAGAGTGTGTCCTTTGCACGTCGTGGCCTGATTAAACTTGTCACGAAATGAAACAAAAGATAAACAATCTGCAGTTGCTCTGGCAACTTCTGCCGCCTCTTGCCAGTGTCTGGGCAATTTGATTATTTGCCAAAAACAGACAGCACAGACTCAGAAAAAAGGCAAGTGGTAAGGGGCAGGGAAAAAAGGGGGCATGTAAATATATAGCAAAAGCAAAATAAGAGAAAAGGGGGCAAAGCAACAAAGTTTTGGTTAGAAATTAATCAAGAAAATAAACGCTTGGCAGCATCGAAAAACTACGACAACGACAACGACCAAAAGGGACGCACTTTGCATGAGCCAGAAGGCAAAATAAAGGACAACAAAAGCAGGGAAAAAACAGAAGGAAAACCAAGGAAAACTGAAACGCACAGTGGGTGGATTTTACGTATCGAGTTTTTGTTGTTGTTGTTGCTGTTGCAATGCATTAAAATGACATACCAATTTGCGTT
Source organism: Scaptomyza cyrtandrae (assembly GCA_035044605.1). Classification (NCBI taxonomy): domain Eukaryota; kingdom Metazoa; phylum Arthropoda; class Insecta; order Diptera; family Drosophilidae; genus Scaptomyza; species Scaptomyza cyrtandrae. The sequence goes on along the minus strand of JAWNNS010000650.1, from coordinate 1,091,372 downwards.
AAGCAAATAAGATGAGACTAGTTTTGGAGTGTTTTCTACTTCTTCTTCTACTTCTTTGTTGTTGAGGGTTGTCTGAATATACATATATATATATATTCGGGTATATAGAGTTTGCTTTAACTTGTTGTTGAAATCTATTTTTGCAGATGCTTTGCTTAAAGGTTGATTTATGTAAATTTATTTGCATAGTATAAGGTGAAAAATGCTAAAAAATTATATGGTGGATTATTCATTATTTACACGATTTTAAAGTTGATTTGAAGATATTTTTGTGGATTTAACTTATCAAAAAATGTCGCTTTCTTAATTTATTTAGATTTATTTTCATGGTAAACACTTAAAATGTATTAAATTATATTTTAAAAAATTATATGGTTGATTAATTATGGTAAATTTGATAACTACACGATTTTTAACGTTGATTTGACGATTTATTTGTGAACTTAACTTATCAAAAAATATTTACTTTACTAAGATCTCAAATAAATATTCTTAAACTCCAAAAAAATTTACTTTTCAAGCCTTCCCAGAACAAAATCAAAAGGATTTTCGTTTCCTTTAAACCCTTTGCTCAACTGCTTAGCAAAAAAAAACGCGCCAAAACCAAAAAAAAAAAGGTAAAATCAGCAGATTTTTTTGATATCAAAGGCAAACCCCAAAGCCAATTGTAACGGAAAGCAAACAACAGCAAAAAAAAGAGAAGAAAGGCACAATAAAAAGTGTCCCTTTACTTCCGCATTTTAGCGCCGATTTCTTATCGATCCTACTTAATGATCCTGCCTGTCCCAAGTTCCTATTCCTGTTCCTATTCAATTCCGTTCTGGTCTGTTCTCTTGTTGAATTCGACTTGCTTGTGAGAAACTCAGCCACAACAAAATCGTCTGCAACCCTTCAGAAAAAAATTCAATTTTAAACCAAAAAACTGAGTTGTATTTTCCTAGTTTTTATTGTGAAAATTGCGCGCCGTTTTTTTTTTGGTAAGAAAACAGGCAGAAAAAATGTAGGAAAAAATTAAAGAAACTCAAGGGTAAAAATTGAGGATCATTGTCAAGGATTACCCAAAGATCTTCGACAGCTTAGATGCTGCACAAATACACACACACACACACACTTGTGTGTTTAGGGGTAGAGAGCAACCCCTAAAGTAGCTAGGGGTGAATGTACCTACGCCGGCGCTCGATAATGCGCAATTTTTTATGTAAAAAATTGTAGAAAATTTACAAATAGGTAAAAATTTCATTTCAAACAATGCCAATATCTTTTGGGTAATTTTTTTTGTGTGTTTTCCTCTTTAAGGGTAAGAAAAAAAGGTATTGCGGTACATCTTGGGTGCCGTTTTTTTCCCTTGATTTGATTAACTAGGCTGTGTCTTTTTGTAAAATCTAACGGAATTTTTGGCAAATTTTCTCACAGTTTTTTAAAAAACAACGCCATATTATATTTTTTTTACTCTTCTACCCCTTTTATGCAAATTTAACCCTTAAAAAAGATGACGCCATTTTTTGAAGTCGTAAAAAAGCTTTAAATAATTTTTTTCTCATGCAAATTTAACCCTTAAAAAATCTTAAAATTACTTAATTGGGTTAACTGATTTTTGTTTCAACCCCCTTATGCAAATTGATCCCTTAAAAATGTGACGCCATGAATGTAAAACCATTTTAAAAAGACTTTCAATAATCTTTTTTAAGTTTAACGCGCAGCTCAAATGGATTTATGATCTTTGCTTTACAGCTTGTAAAGCGGTTTTATTGGATTTGTAACTAAGCACACACCACCACCCACCCCCTAAAGAAGGGTGGCTAAATTGGCCATAAGCTGCTCAGGACCTGGCACAGTCACAGTTGGTATTGACACCAGCTTGAGCTTTTTTATTTCGGTCTTATTTTTTTGTAAGGAATTTTCTAAGGGTGCGTTTACCATTTTTGTTTTGTCCATGTCAAAGGTTACCTCATGCAATTGTGGTTCGTCGCCGCAGGGCTCAAAGCCCCAACCCCAAACAACCAAGCAAGCAACCCACTGAAAGTGGTTTTAAATTCCATTAAATAAAGTTGTTTAGGTTTAGTTGTGAACGAAAATGCACTTGAGCATTTTTTTTTTGCACGCATAAATTTTTTGTTCGCACTTTTGTAAAATTTATTAATATTTTAGTGATTTTAAATGGACTTTGTGTGTTGCTTGGGGTTACTTTATATAGCGAAAGGGACGTTTGGATTGCATTGGGTTGGGTGTTTATGTGGTGCGAATGTAAAGGTATAAGGGCTAAAAGTTGGTGTGTGGAATGTCTGAGCACATAAAAAACAATGCTGGACATTTACTAGTGTTTCTAATTGGATGAAGCTCTTGTAATTGAGTTGAAAGTTAGAAGCGGTGAACTTGTAATAAGTTTGTTAAGACTTCGAAAACTTCTGACCTATCTTCAAGGTGATTTTGGATCAAGAAAGATATTGAATCTGATGAATTTCGAGTTCAAATAATGTTTTAAACTAAAAATGCAGTATTCATCTTGATGTCAAGTCATTACTTATAAGGTATTGCATTTGATTATCGGTTGAGTTTTAAGGGAATAATGAACAGAGTTCAGATAGTCTGTTGAGTAGTTTAGATAGACAGAAGGGGATATATGCGTAAACAAACTTTACTTGTGCTTTATATTCAATACTTATAGCAATGGTACACTTTCCAGTCGAATGCTGAAACCCCAAAACGACATCAATTAACAGCCAAAATGGTCATAAAATCTTACCTTTGTTCATAGTCGTTGTTGCTGTTGTTGTTGCTGTTGCTGTTGCTTTCGGACTGGCAGGGTTGCCAACGCTACAAAGTTGACCATTTGCTAGCTCGTAAATATGCGAGTCCTTGTTGTAGATGGCAGCAGCAACAGCAGCAGGAGGTGGAGGAAGCGAAGGAGGAGGTGTAGCAACAACTGCAGGAGTAAACGATGCTAAAGTTGTTGCTGCTGCTTGTTGACGATTGTTGTTGTTGTTGGTGTTGCTGTTGTTGTTGTGCTCGTATGTTGGTGTCATGGCATTGCCATTGCCATCATAGACAACACCATGCCAATGATGATGATGATTATGATGGTTAGTTGCCTCCAATTTCAGGTCCGTCTTTAACTCCACACCATTCCCCTCCAACTCCAACTCCAAGTCGAGGTCCTTTTCGTCGTCGTCCTTGTCGCGCATTCGTTGCTGTTGCAATTGATGTTCGCGTATGAGACGATCCCGTTCGTGAAAATGACGCACGAACAAATGTTCACCATTGTGGCGAGGTCGTATAGCTGCTGCAGGTTGTTGTTGTTGTTGCTGCTGTTGCGAGGTTAATGACTTAGTGGCATAGCAATGGGCAGCACTGTTGAATGTCTCTGTTTTGCCGGCATAACTAAGTCCAGGCAGGCTATTAATTAATGTGCCCATTGTACTTCCTGTTGGTGTTGTTGCTATTGTTGCTGTTGTTGTTGTTGTTGTTGCAACTTGACGTTGCTGCTGCTGTTGATAATGATGTTGAAACATGATTTCGTGCAACGGTATCAGAAATTCAGGCAGCAATTTGTGCGCTTTGGCTGAGACGGATGCTGTTGACGGCATTTCCATTTCCATGCCAAAATATGGCAGACATGTCTGCGTTGGCTCCATTCCCAAACCCAAATTCAAGCCAAATGCTGTTGCTGTTGTTGTTGTTGTTGGTGGTGGTGGCACAAAGGATAACAAATCAGTGTCCTTGCTGTTGTTGTTGTTGCTGTTATTATTACTATTATTATAATTATGATATCCAACGGGACGCATATACCAGGGATTTAGCATTGCTTTCGTGCGGCAGCTTGCCATGGCTATAAATCAAAAAGAGAGCAAATAAGAGAGAGCAAAAGAAAGAGGCATAAAACAAGGGGTATGAACGTTGTTGAAAGTGAAAGACTAACAGATACTCTGTTAAAGCTATAGCATCTTTTTACGTTATCTCTTAAGTGTGTAAGTACGCAATTTAAGTCAGTATGTTTTCTAAAACTAATATATAGTTTGTTTAAATCATTTTAAGCATTTTGTACTTGGTCTCATGCATAGAAAACATATATAATATAAATTTTAAGAACAACATATCGAATATTACTTTTTAACATAAGTTCAAATGCTTGTAAACTTGTATGAATTATCTTTTAATATGTTTAAAAACATTTCCTCTCCATGCCACAACTTTTCTCACTTGTTCTAACACATAGCCCCACTTTGCCATTCCAATTATGTACGGGGTATATTCATAAAAAAGGGACAAAACGATTGCATTTTTATAGACTGGCAAATTAAGTGAGAATTTGTTGTTTTTTACCCAAAAAAAAAACCAAAAAAAACAAAAAAGAAGGGAGAATAATGCGAAACGATTGAAAAGGAGAGAGCGAAAGGGTTGCACATCATTATGAACACTTGGCGCATCATCAACTAACCCTTGTTTAGCTATAGTAAAACCCTACCCAAAACTCCTCCCCTCCCCACCCCACACCCTTTTAACATTTACCTAACCCAACAACTGGCTACCATATTGTACAACTAGTTGTCGTTATGTCACTATCAATTACTCATCATTATTGAAAACGACTTTTAGGCTCATGTCGAATACAAAAAGAGTTGTAGTACTAGTGTTGTGAACCCCCCCCCCCCCCCCACGCTTTAAGGGTTGCACGCCATTTTCTATCCCGAGAATAAAAAAATCGCTGTTTAATGCCAAATCAGTTTTTGATAGTCATTCGATTCGATTCGTTTATGACTTTGATTGATTAGAAAATCAGTTTTGAGAATTTTTTTTTTTACTAAGCGACAATAATCGAATTCAAAAAAATTTGAACATTTGGGCAACAGGGCGTAGGCGTTACAAGCGATAAGCGTGCCGGGAAGGACACGCCCACATTTGATTGTAACTCTATTAGAGAGGAAATATATAGAAAAGTTTCTGTTGAGCTTTGGAAAGTTATTTAAAAATAATTGGGAAATAAAATATTTCGAAATGGAAAAGGCATGAGATAAAAAGCAAAATTGTTTTAATTAATAATTTTTTTATTAAATATTTTATTCCATTTTGTGTGTGGTCGCATTGTTTAGAATTCACAAAAATTATTTTTATACAGAAAAAAAACTCTATAAAGAAAATCATGCAGAGACGAAATAGATTTAAGATGAGAAAAGAATTGGGAAAAATCGCTTAAAGAAAGGATCTTTAGATGCGTTGAATGCTGTCACTTTTAGCTGCTGCAACTCCCCTTTCCCTTCACCTTTTGTTGGTTGCATTGCATTGCAGCAAAAGCGGTTGCAAGTCTAATGTGTTTGCCAGCCGGTGCATGCAACAATGGCACAAAAGGATAAAGGATATTGCCGCAATAGAAATCAAAGCGCATATAAGAAAGCAATAAAGACAGTCAGCGAGGGTGAGGCAAGGTGAAGGGCAGCTTCAGGTAGCAAGCAAGGATATCGAAAGGATGTGTGTCTGTCTGTGTCTGTGCCAGCGGTGGCGGCGGCGGCGAGTGCGTGTTAATCGTCATGTTGCAGGTAAAGTAATCGCAAATGTAACAATGCCAAAAAACGAACAGGAACGCAAAGAAAAAGATTTAGACCGCCAAAAAATGGATGTGAATGATGCTGGAGAAAGGGGGAGAAGGAGGGGAAGTGTAGTGAAGGTTACGTCAGGACAACCGGTTAGCCTTTGTTGGCTCGCTCGATTTGCTTTCTTGTAGCAGCTTGCCTTAAGCTGCTTCAAGGTTTCCCCGGTTTCTCCTCGCCAGGCTGCAGCAAATTGAGCCTGAAAAAAGGATTTAATTTGCAGTTTTTTAACCATTGCAACAGCAGCAGCTGTGTGCCGCAGGATGTTGCAACTGGCAACTGTTTAAGCAGCATTAAAAATTGAAACTCCATTGCAACTTTCACCTTTAACCTTTTCTTCTTTGATCTGCATCTTCATTTTCAACCAAAAATTGATATGTTGTTTTCTAGCCTTATGGCCACAAAAAACTCAAAGAACTCTTCACATTGACTGGCATAGGCATTCAGCGACTTTGACAGTTCATTCAGACTGACGCATAATTGAAAGTCAGCAAAGCCACGCCCTGAATCGTATTGAAATATCCTTCACTCTCTCTCTCTCTCTCTTTCACTTTTCATTCTGTGTATAAATCCTGGCACACTTTTTGGCAGCAGCAGCAGCTGTTAAATATCCTGTCAACCCCTTTAACCCTTCCTGTTTTTTTTTGCATCTTTAAGATGCGCGTGTCACGCACACGCACACGCCTCTTCCCTCAACCCTTCTTTGTGTGACATGTGAGGTTAAATGTTAACTAATATTTGCTGTATTATGCTAAAAAATTTGTTTTTTTGGCCGCGTGGCAACGTTTGTCGTCAGTTTGTGACTTCCTGGTTCTTAAGCCTAATTCTACCTGATCATAAATCAAATAAGCCAACACCCTATATATATATATATACATAGTTATAGTAGTTGTGGTTGCTTATTCTCATTATTCAAACTGTTTCAAGTTGTTTTTTTTGGCTTTAATGAGCATTTTTGTGGTTAGCAACGCAACTGGAACTTTTTTTTTGTTCCATGCATCATTAGCTCGAGGGCTAGACTTGGCTGATATTTTGTATCATTCATTCATGAAATTGCGATTAGCATCAAATGCATGAGGTTAACATACAAATGAAATGATCTAACAGAAACCCGAAAAGGGCAAACAGTAGCTGATGACTCTACAATAAATGAGAAGCGCAGAGAGAGGCGCAACATCATCTTAATTGAGTTAACTGCAGGTAATCAAGGTCACAAAGGCAGAAAAGCTAGAAACATAATATATTGTTATATATATACGAAGTATTCTTACACTCTTTAAGATTTTCAAACAATTTTTATCTACAACAAACAACCATAACTTAACTAAACTTGTTCATAATGTATCAATTTCCATTAAGCTTCCTAAAAAAAAGTTGATATAAAACACAAAACTAAACTTAAAAATCATTTAAAAATGTTTTGTATTATAATTACGGCTATTATTTTCGAATGGGGTCATTAACATGTGACATTCGACCAAACAAAACAAAATACAAAAAAAAAAACTTTGATCTATAATTAGCGATAAAATAGGTTATAAAAAAACTCACACACCGAACAACTAAACCAAACCAAACGATAAGTCAAGACTGATAAGAGAACTAGGTAAAGTGTTTAGGGGGAAAAAAAACTAAATTAATTGGAGAATGTGTGATATGGGATCAAAGAAGAGAGTAGAAAAACAAAAAAAGATTTTGCTAAAGATTTTCGCTTAAATCGAATTTAGAATAACAATAAATTTTTCCAGAGCAGACGGCTAATTGTGGTTTCTGTGGTAAGTTTGAAGAATGAGTTTCGATTTGTTGAACAACCAAAAATAAAATAAAAACCATAAAAAATACAAATCTAAATCTAACAACAACAAAATCAATGCGTTAACTGTGTTAAGCTAAGCGTGGTTTGATTTGGTTGGTTTGACTTTGAGATACCCTTTAGTTAAGTTTAGATTATGACAGTTGTTTCTTATATATACTTTATCATGATTCAAAATATATATTATTTGGACTTTGAGATTTCCTATAGTTTAGTTTAGATTATGATACTTGTTTCATTTAGATATGTTCAATACTTTATCATTATTCAAAATATATTTTTAACAAAAGTCAAAGTGATATATTCAGTATCATATGGCTTATTAGAATTCTGTCTATTCTCTACACAGTTTCAATACACCCCACTTAACCCACACGTTGTGTTTACAGGGTAGTCGCTTGAAACTGCCCCAAATAATAGTTCTTGTTGTTGTTGTTGAACCTGTTGCACGTGCCATATGTATATAAATTGGCACTGCTCTCTGCTCTCGAAGCTTAGAACATTTTCAACAGTTGCCAAACGCGTAACCCCAACAAAAAAAAAAAAGAATCGTTTCTTTCCGGATCAAATGGCTAACGCGCTATTAGCCACGTTAATACTACACGCAGCGGTAGTCGCGTCTGCCATCATTTTGCCACAAGCCGTTAACCACAATCAAAGTGATTTTTTTGCAACACCAAGCGGAGATTTAAAGCATAGCGAGGAACTCTTGGAGCAATATGGCAACTTTATGCTATCCACCATGAATCGTAGCGTTGATCCTTGTGAGAATTTTTACGAATATGCTTGCGGGAGTTGGAAGGAATCGTCGATGTTATCCTCGCAGGCAAAGAACTCCAGTTTCTTGCACGCCATACAACAACACATCGATAATCAAGTATTGGAACATCTGCAAAATACAACGGAACTAGCAAAGAATCATTCAACGAGTGCGGAATGGAAGGCGAAGGAATTCTTTTTGAGTTGTGTCCAGATGAAGTCGAATATGTCGAGAGGTTACGAACTTTTAAAGATGGAGCAGGATGATCGTTTCAAGGCACAAAATATTACCAAGGATTGGATCTATGTGAACTTTATGTCTAGCTACGAGGTGTTCCCATTGCTACCACTCAAAGTACACTACAGTACGTCGAGCAGGAAGTTTGATATAATAATCTCAGCACCCGGTAAAGTCCTGTCGGGATATAGTGAGGAACAACTTCAGAACATGACAAAGGACTTTGGGATTACAGATGAGCTCAAACGCAAGGAGTTCCTTTCTCACTTTGCCAATCTAACACAATTCGAAGGCAATCTCACTAAGCTGGCCAAAGCAAGGAATGAAACGGAGAAGCTTAGTCTTGGAGTGTTTCTATCGCGGCACAAGGAGGATCGTTTAAATTGGACGCGTTACTTTGATGTCGCCTTCAATGGAACCCAAGAACGTAATTGGATGGTGCTCAATCAATTGGATCAAGTAGGCGAGCTGGTACATCTATTGGAGCAGAGTGATTTGAGTCTACTCCAATCCTATGTGCAACATCGTGTCCTAGTCAAGTTCTACTCTTTGTGGACTCAAAAACAGAGTAGTCGAAATGCGAGCATCAGCAACGATTGTCGTGGATTAACTGAGGCCTATTACAACTATGCTCTGTTGCCTTGGTTTATTGGCAAGGTTTTTGATCAGCAGCGAAGAGCGGATGTCCTCGGATTGGCCAAGGATATAAGGGATACGTTCTACGACCTATTGGAGCATTATACTTGGCTAGATGAGGAAACACGCTCACAGGCCAAGACCAAGCTATCCTCCATGGACTTTTTAGTCGGATACTCGGATGAGTTTAGACACGCCGAACTAATTGATGCTGCTTATAAGGATACTAATATGACAAACGATTTCTTTGAAAATCTGGCAACACTGGAAAAGAATCGTGCTAAGATACGTTTGAGATCCGTGGATAAAGCTTTGATACCTCAACTGATGCCGACGCGTACAGTGAACGCCTACTATGCGGACTTTCTCAATCAGGCCTACATCACAATCGGCATGGCACAGTGGCCACTCTATCATGTTGAATTTCCCAGTGTGCTCAAGTACGCAGGTATTGGTAATATTATTGGGCATGAGATGGCTCATGGCTTCGACTCGTATTGCTATCAGTTCAACTATGATGGCAAGAAGATCAATTGGTGGTCTGCAGGATCTTTGAGGAACTTTAAGGAACGTTATCGGTGTCTCGAATCTCAATACAATAAGTTTATACTGTTGGGTGTGGCGACAAATGGAACCTTAACCTCGGGCGATAATATTGCTGATAATGTGGGTGCTAGAATGGCTTATTATGCCTATAAAAGACACACCAAGGGCAAGGCATGGTTGGATAAACCATTACGTAACATCGATCTTAATAATAAGCAACTATTCTTTCTGAAATTTGCACAAACTTGGTGCTCCGGAAGAGATACGGCATCCAAGTTGAGTAAAATCAAATCGGATGTCCATGCATATGAGGAATTTAGGGTTGTGGGTACTCTTGGTAATATGCCCGAGTTTAGTGAGGCTTTCAACTGTAAGCTGGGCACCGATATGAATCCACTTAAGAAATGCGTCGTTTGGTAATAAAAGAAAATATATAAAAACTAAATTGTTCTAAAGTAATTTCTATTCTGGGGTTACAGATAAAGCCATAAATAAGTTTGCAAATCTAACAGATCCAAGAAAACAAAGAGCGATCCCAAAACACTCGGTTTACATTTTTAGTACACAGCAGATGATGATGATGATGATGACAATCGATTTAGACTCGTATAGAATACAAACTAATTGATTTTAAGCAGAACCTGCCGCCTGCGAATAGTCGAAATAACCCAAAAAGTATGGGCGTGTCCCGTAATATTTGTCTTTGACTTTGCGACGGTGACACCTTTCTCATTACGAATTAATGGCATTTGTACAAAGGTGAACAAAGGAACGCAAAGAGGAACACAAAGGCAAGGTGTAGAAAATGTAAGTTTCAGGTTTTTAGATACAGAGAGAGAGAGAGAGAGAGAGCTGAGCTATGTGCTAGAAAGAATAACAGTTTTACTATCATTAGTCGTTTGTTCTCTGAAAAGTCAGGAAGCCTGCCTTCTTGCATACGAAATGATGCCAGTTTGTCCTTATTTGTTTAAGGATCTCTTTCGCATGTTCTCTTCTGTTTTATCTATTTGTCTGTATAACGGATTTTCATGCATTTGTTATGGATTTGCGGCGCCAGGTCTCTTATTAGCTCTGCACTACCAGGTAAAACGATCCTTAGCCCTAGCTGAGTTGGTCTGAGGACTCAGCAGGATTCGTGTGCGTGACTTGTCTGACTTTCAAAGCCATAATCTGCAGCAGGTCATAAAATCGGCGCATTGCCATAGATCATTAATTTTTACACAGTTTTTACAGACTCTACCTACAGCAATGGTTTGCAATCTTCCTACTTCGTCAATATGCAGGTGGTCTTTGCTCTTTCTCACTCTGTTGCAAATCTTCCTCAATTATATATAATATATTGTGAAATTTGATGAGCACTTTCTCCACTTTATCTCATAATTGCACACAAATCGACAGTCAAATTAGCCAAAGTCGTAATGCAACCATTTGTTATCTTCTCTAGCTTCAGATAGGTCTCTATCCCTGTCTCTCTCTCTCTCTCTTTGTGTGAGTTTCTGTCTCAGCTTCGGGTTCAGGTTCATTGCTGAGCGCATTAATTTCGTTTATGTAAACCACTCTGAAAAAAACAGGGCTTGTCTTTGAATATAAAAGGCGTAGACCGCGTAATAAAAAATCAACTTGTGCTATCTGCAAGCCAAAGAGTGGGAGACGCTTAGTACAGTAATCTACTAGAGTCGGTGCAAACTAGGGTTGCCAGCTTGACCAATAAAGTAAAGTATGAAATGTACTGAAAGTAAATAGTTAGTAAAAAACTATTGTTAGATGTTTCGTACAACGATTCAGTTTACCATTTTGTGGGGTTAGAGTTGCACTTTACAATATATTTGAAGGTATTGACAACCCTTTTCTACTGTTGTTGCTCGAATATTGTAAAAATCAACTTGCCAAAACCATGTTACCATAATTACATGCAGAAAGCATCTTGGCCTGCTTCCGCCGATGTCTGCCGCTTAGCCAAAGTTCGAAGAGCGGCACCCACTTCCTGGCACCCCTTACCGTACCCCTTACCACACCCCCACACACACACACAAACACAAACAGTGGACGACTCATCATCTTCAGAGTAGCAGCAGAAATTGAACAAATGGGCGGCACTTGAGAGTTGGAGGAAGGGAGAATGGTGAAGAGGTAGCTAAGAACTACCAAAACAGTTGCAGATGATGCGCAACTTAAAAAAGCCACTGGAGCAACCCAACCAACCAGTACCAGCAGCAGCAGCACCAGCACCACCGGGTGGTGTTCATGGTGAATTATGAAAATCGTTGCGAAATTAAGTTAAGAACTTTTTGTGCAGGCAGGCAAAGGAACATAAAAGGCAGAAGGCAACAACCACGAAACGCTTTTGCCTTTATTAAATGGAGATGATCAATTTAAATATTTTCTTGCTGTTGTTGTTGTTATTGTTGTTACGGTTGTTGTTGTTGTGCGTGTGCGCCTGAACTGACCCTGGATTGAGGTTGCATTGCAACTTGGCATCTTGATGCAGCAGTAAAGATTTTTTTGTTTGCTACTCTTTCTTTTGAGGAGTGCAGCTCTTCTTTCACTCCCTTCTTCTTCTTTAACTCCTGCCCATAATCCTCCTTCTACTCCGATTTGTATAAAAAATGTGCTTCATTTTATTTGGTTGCTGAGCCGTCCGCCTTCGTTCGGGTAAACGCCCCACACAAAAATATGAAAACAAGTGAAATCTGTGCACTTCATAAAGTGTATTCGACTGTTGGGTACTCTGTTATGTCGGTGTTTAAATAAGGCTTTTAGATAAGAGTAGAACAAAGTCGCTCTGATTAAGGGTTAAGAGGAGAGAGAGGTAAAACATGACAATATGTAAACATTGTATGTGGTTTACAATCTGAAAAGTGTAAACAGGCTTGACAAAACTTAACTCACAATATCAAAAAATTGTTTTATTTATCTCAACCATTAAGTTTTTTTTTATACTGCACTACAAATATACTCCAATACCCTAACAGAACAGTGTATCTAAGAAAAAATGCAATGCCGCCGTTGCCGCCGAAAATGTGGCAAGCAAATCGCATATGGATCGCTTGTTGCATCTCTGGCGAACTTGGCTTCTTGGTTTCTTAGCTTGGCTTCAGAACCAAACTTTTCTGCCTCTTCTTCTTAGATATATTTTTCCCCCTCTTTTCCATCAGCTTACAATGTTTTTTTTTTTTGCAAACGATTATCTAAATTGCATACGAAATTATTTTAATTAAAAATCTAATTTTGTTGCCGCCGTTTTTCGTTGGGTTCTCCTTTTTCTTCTCCGCCTTCTTTATAGTAGAACTTGTTACTTAACATATTGCATTCTTTTTCAGTGTACCCATATCGATGGGAATTAGTTTGATCGTTGGCCAGTTGCTTAAGTTGCTTTTGCTTGTGCATTGAACCCTTAATTTGACGCGATTAAAATGATATTAGTGTATCTTCGGCTTGTACATATATATATATATATTATCCATATGTTGTTTGACCTTTAAGGTATGGTTTATCTTACCCCAAGATACATATTCAAGGTGTGAAGCATGGACGTCAGCTGTGCGCTTCCTTTTTATTTTGTACAAACGTGACCATTTCTACGCCATTTATTGATTAATGATCCATTATTTTGGGTTATATTTGTAGTATTTGTATAATATTGGTTGTTAAGGTCACTTCAATACTTATATGGTAATAATTAACGCCTTTCCGGTTTGTCTTGAGAATTTCTTTGGCTACAATCGTAAGGGTTGGGTAAATCTAAGTGAGGTACTGTGAATAACCCAACTGTTGTACCGGTACTTCCTATTGAAAACTTGAGTATTTCAATCTTTCTCTATGAGAACTAGAACTAGAACTAAAAACCAGTCCTCAAATTTCTCTTCTACTTTATATTTACCATGTCGAAACCAACTGCTGTACCGGTTCTTCCTATGGAAAACCTAAGTATTTCATTCTCTCTCGATGCGAAGTAGTTTCTCAAGCCTAAAACAATCTTCAAGAAGAAAACTAGTTCTATAATTTCTCTTTTACTTTATATTTACTCAGTTTCGATAAAATCTCTTTAGAACTCTGTAGCATATAATTGAAATTATTATGCAATCAACCACCAACCGATGCATAAAATTTAAATAAATGTTTGATTTGAATTTAATTGTGGATCTCAGGTCTCCACAAACTCACTCGCTCACATTACTTGATTGAATATAAATCAAAACTGGCAGATCTCAACCTCAGCCACATCATCATCATCATCAAAAGAATAGATTAAGAAGCCTATCGGATGGATCAAAGGGACGCGCTAATCACACGCTGCGCCAAATAGGATCTAATTTCCCCTTCACCATACCAGAAGTTCAGACGCAAATGCGATATATATATTATAGAGAGATCAGGTGGTTAAAAAACACTCACACAATGTATCTGACGGATGCATGTCTTAGTTGCATTCAAATTTTGCGCACACCGAAGATAAATGATTGAGGGAAAAACCAGGTAGACGGAAAATTGACTGACTGAGGGGGTTACAGGTAGCAAGGTAGCAAGGGAACAGGTACTCTTCTCATCTAACGTTTTCGATTTGAATTTCGACAAATAATTAAGCGCAACAATGGATTTATTGAGTTTTCCACCGGCTTTCCATCCAAAATAATCGAGTCGAGTTTATTTTTGATCTGCGGTTTCCACTGAGCCTACAATTAGTTGCCCTCCCCGCTTGCCCCCTCCACAGGTGCCCCTTCAGCAGCAGCAACAGCAGCAGCAGTTGCAATTATCATAATTATTTTCATTCATGCAGCGATCAGATCAGCTTCAGATACGCATTTGGTTTGTTTTGAGTTTTTTTTTTGGGTTTTGCCAGATGCGTTGCTTTAGATACGTTTCATCTTCTTCCTCTTCGTGATGAAGAGATCTTTCAATGAATAATTTTTGTTGTTTGGTCTTTCCATTGTGTCAGTTGTGCATCAGGATGTGGCATGTGAATATTGTGCATTTTACAATTTGTTTATAGCTTAACCTCTTTGCATTTCCGGACCTTTGCCTATAGCACTTGTTTGTCGAGTTGTAAAAAGGAGAATCATTATACAGTTGATGGGGAGAAACTATCTCTTAGGAAAGTTTTCCAATGCTTTTTCTTCTCAATAAAACGATACAAAACGTTCTCATGTATTCGATAACTATTAAATAATTGTTAATGACGCAATTTGCGCCATTTGTTTTTAAGTTATATGTGCAACTGCAACTGCATCTTTATCTATATCTTTAACTGTAGTTTTATGTGTGTGGTAGTTGCATCTGCAACATCTTGGCGCCGCTATGTGTTGCACGCTGTTCATGTTTGGTTCCCATGTCTAAAAAAAAACTGGAAACTCTTAACGGCAGACGTCATATAGTGTTCATTTGTACATGTAACTAGCCTGCACATTTAAGGCAAATTATTATGAGTTAGCGAGAGAGTTGTTGTTGTTGTTGTTGCTGTTGCTGCTGTAATGCTGATGCTTTTAAGCCAAGTTAGTAGCTGCACAAAAAAAGTAGACAAAGGAAAAACAAAAACTAATATCTAATAGCAAACAAACGAAAATGTTTCGGTCAAGTTTCATTTCGTTAAATTGCTCATAATTTCCGGTCGCGTGTGGCTCTATATATATAAATCTATTTCTTTTGTCGTCTTCTTTTGGTTTTTTTTAATACCCTATGGACATTAAAACTGAGGTAAAGATTGTAGTTTGAAGTTGTTCAAGCAGAAGGAGTCTAAGATTGAACATTTAGTAAAATCGATATGAATCGAAAACAGATTCAAATGTTAAAGTGTACCCAAGGATGAATGAAAGTTCAGATTGCCTAAGAAGCAAAGTTTTTCTAGAACAAACAAACTTATTCAATGAATCATTAAAGGGAAACGTTAATGATAAGGCGCAGGGTATCTCCAAGTTAATATTTTTCTTGCTCTCCGATTTTTTCATAAGCTATTAACATTGTTTTACATTAAATTTTGTTTTTAAGATAATTGCCACACTTAAAGACGCTTTGTTGTGTTGTGTTGCTTCGTTTTGTTGTTTTTGCATGTTAGCAACGCATTTCCGTTAGGAAATGGATTTGAATATGAAGATGAATGTGGATCAAAGTTTATTTAAATAGTAAACATACAAATATAGCAGGGGAGGAAGGGCAAGGGGTTGAATGCTGCATAGTAATTTCTGGTCTTTAAGCACAATTGAGGTCACGTGTGCGTGTGTTGCAACAACAACAACAACAACAACAAAAAAACCGTTTAGACCTTGATAGAGATAGAGTTTGGGTTGTGAAGTCGAGTGGAGTGAGAGAAAGAGAGAAGATAATAAATAAAATGGGCATTGCCGGCAATTTCAATAATCGAAAGAAAACAAGATGTTTCCTAGCCTAAGCCTAGCCGTTGTTGCCCCTTGAGCAACAGTTTCGACAATTTCAGCACCCTTTTTATTTTTTGCAGTTCTTTCTTTTGCTTAGTAGATTTTTTTCTTTTTTGGTAGGGTCGCGGTTAAGATGGATGAAGTGTTTGACAACCCTTTCAATCTTCATAAATGTTTGGCACTCGTGGCCCAGGCGTCGATTGTGCAAAATCTCTCTCTCTCTCTTTCACTCTATCTGTTTTGTCCTTCGAGTCCTTTAGTAATATTAGCTAGCTTGTGTCCCTTGTGTCACATCTTTTTGGGTTCTATCAAGATGATGACGTTCTCGTTCTCCTTCCTCCTTGTCATCTTCGACCTTTTTTCTTGAAGGGGTTTCGGGCAATAAAACGAAGAAGAAGAAGAAGAACAACTCAAATCTGTTTAAACGCATAAAAAATTGAAAATCTCATAAGCATGCGTTTGGCACGAGTCGAGTTTGTTGAGTTTGTCGGCGGTTCGTTCGTAAGGGGTTTAAGGCCATGAAAAATGGCAATGGTGTTGTTAACACATTGTAAATACCTCATTTTTCACTTAACGGGCTTTTAACTACACACATGTATTGTATGTGTGTGTATTTGATTGTGTATTGGGCGACAAACTAACATATTGATGGGGTAAACTTTAATTTAATATTGGGGTAAAAGCAATGAAAACCTTATGCTATATATCAAGGTTAATAAACGAGAATGTTGCTAATAATGTAAATTTTAAACTTGTTTCTTAAGGATTCGTATCCGTTGGAAGAAGAAATCTGACTTAATAGTATTTAAGACTTGTACTTAACATACCCGAATGCTTGTTGTTGCTGCCGTTGCTTCCACACATATTGTTGTTGCCGTTAATGTTGTTGTGATTGTTGCTTCGTTGCTCCATTGGCTCAATGAACTCCTGCTTGACTTGAATGTGTGGCTGACGTAGGAGGATGTTTTCGAATGGATTTTGGCTGGTTGCAAGCTTATGGTTGCTGTTGTTGTTGTTGCTGTTGTGAGTGTTGTTGTGCTTTGGGTTAAAGCCATTCAAATGGGCAACATAAGCGGCATAATTAAGAGATGCTGCAGCAACATTAGCAGCAACTTCTGGCAGTTGATCATTGACTGTTGCTGCTGTTGTTGCTGCCGCTGTCGTTGCAGTCTGTTCGCGAGCAACGCCTTTAGCCGTAATTTGAACATTAACACTTGGTGCTGTTGTTGTTGTTGGTGGTGGCGTGTATGTTGCTGCTGCTGCAGGCATCATCGTTGTCGTTGTTGCCTTTGCTGCTGCTGTTTCTAGCAGCAACATTGCTGCTGCTGCTGCTGGTTGCAAGTGTTGACGATGGGAATTATTGTGTTGCTGCTGCTGCTGTTGTTGCTGTTGTTGTTGTAGTTGCTGCTGCAGCAATAATGACATTGTTGTTGTTGTTGCACAGTTCGTCAGCAGCAAATTGCGTCGCTTTGATTTATGACGACGCTGCCGTTGCCACAAACTTGTTGCTGCTGCTGCCTCAGATTATGATATTGACCCATGCACCAGCGGCAATCTTTTTTCCACGCTGCAAGTGTTGCTGTTGTTGTTGTTGTTGATGTTGCTGCCGTTGCCTGTAAATGGTTGATAATTAAAAATGTCTTCTTTTTTTGTTTTTTTGCTGTTGGCTGTTGTCAGTTTGCCTGCTGAAAGCTTAATTTGCTGTTAAGTGCTTTTTAAAATGGTTGCTTAATAAAAAAAGAAATCGAAACAGTTTGAGAGCCCTATAAGTTAGCTTCTGCTAGTCAGTTGTTACAACCACCGCGACCACACCCGCCCTCTGCATCTATCGCTGTTGCACTCTATCATTTTGCTGTAGTTCGATTTTAGTTCGTTAGATAAGCGAAAAGTAATTGATTTGCTGGTTTATAACACTTGTCTCGCCTCCCTTTCGTTTCGAGTTCTACGAAATTCTTTGCGTAACTGACCAACCGTCAGGAAACCTTCTTAACAATGTTTGAACACCTACTTTAAAGTTATATTTCACGAGACTGTGACTAATTCACAGGTGTCTTTTAGAGTCAGGAACAATGTTGACGTTTGATAATTGAGTTTTATGTTCAAAATTTATTCCTCGAAAAGAACAATAATAATAATAATGTTAAGGGTGACCAATATCATATATCAATATCATATCAAACAGGAACAACTTACTTACATTGAGTCATAAATGAATTAGTTAACGGGTAACAAGATTACTTGTTATTAGTTCTTCATTCATTACTTTCAATTAGTTCTATTGAGCTGATAAAAAACAAGTTGGCGATTTTAAAAATAAATCTAAGGAAATAACAATAATTTTCCTTCCTTAACAAGCGTATGTTAACGTATTCTTTATTAAAAGTCTTAAGACCTTAAAATTTCTAGGAAAATTAAGCTCGATCAAATACTATGCATAGTGTACAGTTGGGCTGGGATATAATTAATATCTTTACAACAACAACATCTAACTTGTTTACTAATTTGTTAGGTTAACATTTTGGATAAAAAGCTCTTAGGTACTAATATTCTTTTTAAAAAAATAATCAACCTTTATTTTGTATACAAAACTTAGTTTAGCATATGCAGGTACGACTGTAGTTCAATAAAACTCGAACAAAATCTAAAACTTTGGGTTTTTTTTTTATATATTTATAATGCAAACAATCGTAAAGTTGAAAAATCATATTGACAAATACTTAAAACGAAGCGCGCTGAAACGAAATTGTTGTAAATTGAAAACAAATTGAAGTCAAATGCGATAAGAGCAAAACGAAAGATATATAGTACTATATATTGTGGGGAGAGAGAGAGAAAGAGGAAATACATATGTATGAAATCAAAGGTGGAAAAGGTGGAAAATTGAAATGACAACAACTATTCATGTTTGACGATCAAAAACGATGAGACCGATATATTCGTGACATATAGGCAAACAAATTGATAAGATACGGGAAAAGTGCAAAGCGAAGAGGTTCTCAAAAGGTTCAATGGAATTATTGTACGGGGAAGGCATTTACATACACCTGTACCATGAAGGCAGAGACGAAATGAGGGGCGTGGGGGGAGGGGGAGGGGTATTTATTGAATGTCGGGTAACATTATTAATGGCACTTGTAAACAAATCAATCGACAGCGCAAATTGGCAAAGTGCCTTCGTCCATCATCATCATCATCGTCATCATCATATTGATTGTTATCAATCATCGAAATGTGCGGAGGGGTAGTAAGGGGTGAGGAAAACAACATTGTGTACTTTGCATGTCAGCAAGCAATTGTCGACAGAGGCATAGCATAGAAAGAACGAGAGAGAAAGAGAGAGGGAGAGTGCAAAAGAAGTTTTTAAAGAAGCCGCCTTGCACTTCAAAGTGGAAAGAACCGAACAACCGAACAACCGAAACAATTGTTGCAGTAATTTTCTCATTACTTTTAGCTCACCTTTTCATCACTTATTTCACTGCTTATTTCAATAATTGCTCAATAAATCAAATTGCTTATTTCGCATTATTGCTTTTCTTATGTTAAATTGTCTTGCCCGCTCCCCTTCTCACTCTTTGCCTAGTTCTTTGTGGTTGGTGTCTTGCGATAAGTTTCGTTTATTTTTAAACTATTTTTGTTTTGTTTTGTCTTGTGATAAAATTAAACACAGATACGAGTCGTACATTCGATTTGGTTATATACACAAACTATAGCACACTTTGGGTTAATTTCTAAGCACTGTTTTCATAATTTTTCATTGGTTGTTCAACACTGTGCGCGTGCTGTAAAGATAACGGGTTCTCTAACTTTGATGCCGCTCTGATTTACGAGTATGATGAGATTGAAGAACATGCCGCCCGTTAGAAGAGTGATATAATGTAGATATGGATATTATGACAATTAATTGTTAGAAAAGAAATTTTAAAAATATAATAAATTAAGAATAAATTATGATAAATGTTCTAAAAACTCCTTAAAAACATTTGAAACTAGTTTTGAATTGAAGTTTTCCTTTAGCACATTTTGAGTAATGAAAATTTATAATTCCTTTCAAACATTTTTAAGTTTGTATAATTTTTTTAAGGTTCTAACATTTTTAAAATATTCTTTAAAATCTCCTGCACTAATTCTAAGGCTTTAAGGTTTTCCCCAATTATATTTAACTCATTTAAAAGCACTTGTTGTCTCACACACACACACACACACCCATAAAGCTCATTAACAGTGAAAAGTAACAAAAAAAAAAACACGTAAAGAAAAATGTCAACAAGAAAACGAAATCGAAACGTAAGATCTTTCGAGAGATCTATCAAATCTGTACTCTTTTAGTGTAGGCGTCAAAGCAACAACAACAAAACTCCTTAAAAAAGCATACAAACACACACACACACACACATACTGATGACACTTACATACGCGTGCTGAATGATCGTTTAGCCGCACCTTCTTCGAATTTCGAAGTTCGGATTTAATTTAATTGTTTGTTTTCTGATGGGGATAAATTTAATTGCAATGGCGTCGCTGCTGCTGGCTGCAGTTTATGGTTGTTGTTATTGCTTTTATTTCACGCCCTGCTGCTGCAACACAACACACACTGACACATACACTAACACTAACACTAACACGCTGAGGAGGGAGCTTGTGTGAGCGAGACACGCTTTTTGATTGACTTCCGACAAACGACTGACTTAAAAAACGCCACAAGATGTGAGCAAAAAAAAAAGAAAAAGAAAAAAAAAGTTCAACTAAAATAAAACAGTTAAAATGGGAGAAGAAGGCAAAAAAAATATATAGCAAAGCGACGGCGACGTCCACAAAATGTCAAGCGCGCGCAAAAAAGAAGAAGCAGCAGCAGCGGCGGCAGAAGGAACAAATAAAAATCGTAGATGAAGTTGCGGCAGCGCAGCTAGCAGCAGCAGAGCAGAGCAGCCAGCATGTGTATGCGTGTGAGTGTGAGAGCTTTTGCGCTCTGCCTGCGCTCACTGCCCAAAGCAGGTGGCTGGCACTGCGTTTGCTGACGACGTTGACAGCGACTGCAACAGCAACAGCGACTGCGACGCTTTGGACTTGGACTTGGAAGTATTCTGGAGCTCTGGCGTTTTGGGAGTTGGGCGCTTTTTATAGTCGGCTTTTTGTTGTTGTTGTTGCTGCTGCTTTTTGTGTGTTTGTGTGTGTGTGTGTGTGTGCACGTTTCTTGTCACGAGGTTTTAAAATCAAAAGCGTGTATTGTGTGGGTGGTCAGCCTGAGCATGTGCATGTGTATATGTGTCTGTGTGTGTGTGGGTGGTTCTTATCGGATTCGAAATGATGTATGTATTGAGCGCTCTGTTTGCGGGGCAAGTGGAAGTGGGAAGGAAGTTTCCAGTTGTTATTATGAGCGAAATATATTTGATAATGAAAGATATTAAGTACATTTTTACATGTAGAAAGGTGCTAAAACATATTTAGTTGATTCAAGTCAAAGGTCTGAGAATTCCTTTCTAAGTATTTCACATTGCTTTAACTATATATATTGGCCAAAAATATATTTTACATTTATTTTGTAAGCCAATTTGTCATTTAAAACTATGCTTTTTGCCGACGGCTTCAAAGTTTCCATCATAATATTACGCATACGTCCCATGGTGCCTGTTAAATATACAAAGGTTGTAGAAATGTATGTGAGTGTGATTGTGTGTGCAACAAAGTATACAAAATTGTCACTTGACAGAAAGAAAAACATCAACAACAAAAAAGGCAAAAAAAACTTCATCTTTAAATCTCGAATGAAAGACACAAAGCAGAGAATTGACATTGGCGAATGATGCAGAACCGAGAATTATTCGCTGCCTGTCAAAAACAAAGCGAATGTCAACGAACAACGAACAACAACAGCAACAAAAACCTGTAGCCAAAGAAGAAGAAGAAGAAGAAGAAGGAGCAAAAAGTATCCACAACAGAAGCCAATGGCAGCCGAAGCGGCGTGCGTAAAAAGCGTTAAACGCATAAATTAAAATAATTACAGAGTGGAGCGGCGGCGGCAGCGGCTGAAGCAACAAAAGATTTCAATGTTGTTCGTTGCACGTTGTTGTTGTTGTTGTTATTATTGTTGCAGTTGTCATGCACACACACGCACACGCACACACACACAAAGGAGACTACGAGAAAAAAACAAATACAAAGCGCTCGCGTCGCGGCGAGTTTTTAGCGCGTATTTACTTGCTGCTGCTGCGTTGCAACTGAAGCAGATGCAGCAGCCCAAAAAGCATTTCAATATTTGCACTTGCGTTCCACACTCAAACACACACACTCGCTCGCTCACACACACACACACACACACACACAATGCAATCGTTGATTTTATTCAAAATGGTTTGTTTATGCTTGAACAGCAGCAAGGCACAGCTTGGGGAAATGTTCACTCTCTCGCACACACACACACTCAATCTCACATGCTTAACTCAAGACAGCCAATGGCATTTGGCGCTTTGTGCGCTCAGTGGCGCGCATGTGCTTGGCGCTCTCTCTCTCTCTCTCTCTCTCTCTGCTTTGCCTTTGCTCAGTTTAGTTGAATTCGCCGTCAGCTTCAATTCGCCGTCACAGCATCTCTCGCTGCTCCGAGCTCTGCTCAGTTTTACGCTTTACCTTTGCCGTTTTGCTAATTTCCGCTCATTAAAGTTGCCTTTAGCGCAACAGCGACGGCGACGTCGGCGGCCTCGTCGTCGTCTCGTGCACTATTTTAACCATTGTCGTTTTCCATGAACCATCTCCCCCCACCCACCCTTACCCAACCATCACTTTAGCTATTTCTTAAAGCTTTCGTTTGGTGTAATTTCAGTTCAGTTGTTGTTGGTGTTGTTTTTGTTGTTGTGCTCATAGCTTTAATTTCATTGATTAGCAAAAATCGTCTGCTGCTCCTGCTGCTTCTTCTTCTTCTTCTTTAACATCTTGTTGCTGTGTAGTTTTTTTTTCGTTGTTGTTTTGTTTTTGGTTCTTCTTGGTTTGTCATTGTCCTGCGTCTGTCTGTCTGCTTGTATGTCTGTGTATATGTGTGTGTGTGTGTTGCGTATTATTTTTAGTTTGGCTGCCAAAAATGTAACTGTTTATGTTTGTTACCGTTATTCCTCTTCTTCTTCTTCTTCTTCTTCTTGTTAGTGTTGTATATTTCTTTGGCTCTTATTTCTAGTTCTCTCTGCATTAAGCATTTAAGCATTTAAGACTACTTTTTTTGGTGTCCTTCCTTATTAAATTAACCAATCGATTGGAATAGTTTCGCTTTCGATAGATATATTTAAGAACAGCCGCTTTGTGGCATGAAGAAATGTAAGGACAAAGGAATTATGATGGAATAGTTCAAGTTATGCGATTAAAAACATGTTTGTGGTAAGTCAAGGAAATGTTTTGAGTGTTGGGAAACGATGAAATAGTTGTTATAGTTATGTAGCTTGTACATGGGAAGAGTTAAGTATAGTTAACATAAATAAACTTGAAGAAGTTTTATAAATATTCCTAATAAACCTAAAAAAAAAGGTTGAATCTTTACCATGTCTTTTGTTTATGAAATCTTATGCTTTAGTGCTATATCGGATTAAAATAGATTCACTTAACTTAAAACTTAGCTTAAATACAATA
The DNA here is from genome assembly GCA_035044605.1 of Scaptomyza cyrtandrae. NCBI lineage: Eukaryota > Metazoa > Arthropoda > Insecta > Diptera > Drosophilidae > Scaptomyza > Scaptomyza cyrtandrae. The sequence goes on along the minus strand of JAWNNS010000650.1, from coordinate 1,067,822 downwards.
TATTTTTGTTAAGGCTTAACCGTTTTTTCCTTAAGTCAATTCAGCAAACCTACGAAAAATAAAACAATCTAGATTTTTTCATTCTAGTTTCTTCAATATTTCTGTTTTTCTTATCTTGCTCGCCTTCAATCTACATATATTGCTAGCAATCATCCATTCAAATCCTTTCTTATCGTCTAACCAATCTAAAGTCTCATTTATCCCCATTCCCAACTACCATTCCATTAAAAGTCTCCTTGTTTGTGTACTCACATTCACATTTTTACTTCGAGGCAAGCCCCATTCTCAAATCTCAAAGAAAAAGGCCTCTAAAGGCAAAACTTTTAACACATAAGTAAACCTATTAGTAAGAAAGAGATAGGTAGATTTTTCAATTTAAATAGCCTAACGGTATTTGACTATATGCAGAGCAACCCATCGCTTTGTCCCTTTCACACAGACACATTGTTTCTCAGGCTTTCTCCTTCCTTCTCTCTCTCTCTCTCTCTCTCTCTGACAAAAGGTTGTTTTGCCATCATTATACCCTGATCCCATTAAAAATGGGGAAAAAGGGTATCATGAAGTTGTGCAAAAGTATGTAACAGGCAGAAGGAAGCATCTCCGACCCCATAAAGTATATATATTCTTTATCAGCATCAACAGTCGAGTCGATATAGCCATGTCCGTCTGTCCGTCTGTCCGTCTGTCCGTCTGTCCGTCTGTCCGTCTGTCCGTCTGTCCGTCTGTCCGTCTGTATGTATGAACGCGTCGATCTCAGAGACTATAAGAGCTAGAGACTCCAGATTTCGAACTTAAGCTCGCCTAATCCCTAGGCAGTACAAGTTTGTTTTCGATTTTCGATAACTCATCCCGTTTCCGATATACACATGTGATCGATAACAATAAAATCTTGAATTTGAAAAAACTTTAGATGGCATTTTAATTATTAATCAAAATAATAACAATCTGTGAAATTTTTATTAAAATCGGTTAAGAAACACCGGAGATATGGAACCTTGAAGTTTAGTATGCACTACACAGTATGGTCGTACACACACGCACAAATACTTGCAAGCACTGACTGTACGCGTAAAATATAGGGATCAGGGTATCGTCTAGTCGGGATTTCTCGACTAGAGCCTTCTTACTTGTTTTTGTTTGGATTTTGGTGGGGTTTGGTAAGTTGGGGGGAGGGGGGTAAGTTAAGTTATGGCTTCGGCACTGAAAACTTTTAGAATTCTTGAGGTTCTGGTTCTTTTTGTGAAACATTTCCTGTCTCTTTTTTATTTACATTACGAACGCTCGGGACATAAGCGGGGCATAAAAAGTTCTCAATGTGTGTGTGCGTGTGTGTGTGTGAATACATACAAAGGAAGAGAAATGCCATATAAGGATCCAAACACCGTGTGTCCCCTTCCCCTGCTATAGCTGTGTGGGTGGGCATTTTCCAAGTTTTCCTATCATTTTTTTTTGTTCAATTTCTTATATTATTTTTTGCAGTTGTGACTTTTCATTTTTCATATGTTTACTGCCTCGCACACACACACGCTCTCTCCCTCTCCCTCTCTCTCTCTCTTTCTCTCTCTCTCTCACTGCTTTCGTCTTCTCCTTTTTGCCCATTCCATTTTCCAAGTAAATGGCTTTTGCATTGTAAAATGTTGCATACATTTTCCTTCTATTTTGCCTTTTGTGCACCGAACACAGTGTGTAGGTGTGTACATGTGTATGTGTGTGTGTATATATACACGTGTATATATATATATGCCGCCCAAATCTGTATACTTCAGTACATAACATCAAGTTCTTAACGAGTGCAAGTGAAACGAAGCGAATTTTTCTTTTCTTTTTTTCCATTCTTTTGGCCCAGTCGGGGAGCCTTTGGGGATGCTGTTGTTGTTGCTGTTGCCTGCTCCTCCTCCTTCTCCTTCTTCGTACGTTATATTTTAAAATTTATGAAAAATAATATTTTCCATCTCTACACACACACATAAACAGGGGAGTGTGCTCGTAAGGCGCACAATCAGAATACAATGGCTGTTTTCTTGGGGAAGGGGTGGCAACACTGAAAACTTGGGGAGTGGTAGGGACAGAGGTTCTGTAGCACCCACTTTGTCTTGGCTTTACTCGCATTTACGTACATACACACACACACACACATGCAGGAGTAGAAGATGCTGCCTTTGTCAGGGTTGTCAAGCTAAGATAAATATATATATATAATAAGGTGATAGAAGAAGAAGTGTAGATTTAATTTTTCATTGCTGTTGCGAACTTTGATCTGTGCCTTTTAATAACCATAAAAAATCAATTAAAAACTATCTTTTTCAAAGATACTCTAAGGGACATTTTATTTAAGTTTATTAATTTTTTAAGTCAGAGGTGCCATTGAAAAAGTATTAGCATATATTTCAATGTTCAAAAAATTTAACATTCATCTAAAATTAAATATTAATATTGCTTAAGAGACTTTATATACCTTATGCTAATACATTCTTAGTCAACGTGGCAACTCTGGTCATCTCGAGTCAAAAACATTTCCATTATGATAACGTAAGTGCACAATTTTTCCAACTTGAATGCACGACAAGCACACATATACATATGTATATATGTATATAGGAAGCATACGAAATGCAAGTAGACAGAATGAGAAAGAAAGAAAGAGAGAGAGAGAGAGAGAAAGAAAGAAAGCTCTGGCAAAAATTTTCATATCCTGCACATGCACATGAACATGAACATGAAAAACTGCACAAATGGCAGAAAATGTTGCAAAACGACGTCGTCTAACACACACACACAAAAGAAGAGTATGTATGTGTGTGAGACTTGGGAAGGAAAGGAAACGAGTATGTAAGAGAGAGAGAGAGAGAGAGAGAGAGAGCACATAAAATACGATAAATGTGCAGCCAAAGTGCTACATATGAAAGGTATTTCCTTACATATGCAACATTTGCAACATGCATGTGTGTGTGTGTGTGCTTTTTAGAATATAAAAGCATGCTCCCCAACCCCCCAAAGCCACCCACTTTGGGGGGCAGCAAGCAGCTTGTATGTAATTACAGCTGCTTTTCTTTTTGCCTTCTGTTTGCACCTTGAGCGAACCTACAGCAACTACAACTACATGAAATATGATGGCATCTTACATAAAGTAAGCTCTCTCTCTCTCTCTCTCTCTTTCTCGTACACACACACCCACTCTTACTATTGCTATCCCTTTCGAACTACATAGAGGGAACTTTGGCATTTATGCCATAAAATTAAGTATGAAATTGAAAAATGACTCGCGAGCCAAAAGCGAACTGGAAAAAGTAATGGAAAGAGCAAAGGAAAATGTTGCCCAGCATATTGTGAAATTAATTTTTAAATATTTATGAGCGACAGTTTTTTGGGAGGCAGCTGGATAAAGGGGGTAGGGCGTCGGCAAAGGTACAAGAAAGCAACTCACAATTTCAATTTGTCCAATTTTTATTGAATTTTCAACTACAAGTAAAGGTGCATATGTATACGTACGTGTTTGCGTGTGTGTGTGTGTGTGTGTGTTTAGGTTTTGTACTTGACTAGGTTTTTTGGTGAAATATGAGAATTTTAGTGCTCAAGGGGGCGTATGAGTAATGTGCTTCTTGTGTTTCTCAAGAGTCGAACCGAATCGAACCGAAAAAAAACACATAAAATTCAATTTTGTGTGTTGCAGAAGTGTAAAGTGTAAGTGTGTGTGCATGTTGAACATATATTAGCAAAATCGCCAAACAAATGTTTAACAAAGTAAAGAATCTATCGATGTCAAGTTTTTAATAGAAATACTTATAAGTATCTATGTGAAACTTAAAAAATATTGTTGGCTAGGTTAACTTTTAGTTACTCTTAGATTGTTTGAATGCAACCCTTCAGCATACATAGAAATATTCTTTATTATCCGTGTCCTAACACTCCATAAACATCAACTAACTATGTGAACTCTGGTATTACTAAAGTTAGCTGTATGAAACTTGAAACATATTCGTGATATTGATATTCTTAGAGCATACTTCAAGATTGAACGCATTCGAGCAGTTAATTATAGAGCTGCCATAGGAAATATCTGGCGAAAGACAAAGATAATACATTTTTAGAGAACATTTAGCTATTAACTGATGTACTTGTACCTCCAAAGGGTACTTAATGTGTCATCATTATTTATATATAATCCTCTTTAGTTAACTTTCACATACTTAATATTTTGTGCATTGATCTTGACGTGATCTGTGTTGCGTGTTGTGAACTTCGTTCTGATAACGCCACGATAATGATAATGATATGCCGCCTTCCTTTTCGGATTTGCGTTTCGTGTTCGCTTGATAATAATGCGTTTAAGTTTCGCTTAAGCCATGAAATTGTTAACTTGCCCCAAAGCAACAACAGCAGCAGCAGCAGCAACAGCTTTGCGCTTTATTTGCCTAATAAGCTCTGGACAGATAAAAAAACGCAACAGAAAAAAAACTTCTCGACTTGAAACTCGAGCACACAATGTGCCACTTTGTTGTTGTTGTTGTCGAGGGCACAAGTGCTTAACAAGCTGTTTTGCATGGCCAAGATACCAAAAAGACCGGTAGCTAAAAGCCACGTTCCTTTTGGCCTGGAACAATGCGGCTAATGTGGGAAAAAACGTCAAGAATGCGCGTTGAAAATTGCACTCCCCCCACCTTCTCTTCGCACTATCTGCGCTTTAGGCCATGGCTCGTATGCAAAAACTAGCAAGATCTGAATGGTTTTTGTGTTTTTTCTGCAGCTGCCTGTTTAAGCTGTTGGCTGGCTACTACCTGGCTACTACCAACCTAACCAACTTACCTCAGTTATCTGCAACGTTTTTTGTTTCTCTTGGCCACAAAACAATTCACACTTTAAGTGGGGGGAAAGGGCCAGAAGTGTGTAGAGGAAGCTGAAGGCTGCATTGCGTGTTGTCTGGCTGCTCATTGGATTGCTGATCATTTGCTTAAATAGCCCAAAGGGGACAACACACACACACACACACACACAGACAGACAGACAGACAGAGCAGGACTCTGGGTGGCTGGACAAATCTCGACCCAGAAGTTCAGCAAACAAAAGGTGTCGGCTGTTCTTGACTGTGTGTGTGTGTATGTGTGTGTTTGTGTACAAGATTTTGCGTGTTTATCGCGATTTGCCGCAGCTTGCAAATATTATTAGCTTCGTAATGGCACAAGAAGCAGTCAGAAGAGACAGTAAATGTTTTAGCCCAGTTGCCAGGTGGTCAGAATGTTCGAAAGGTGTTTAAGTTATATAGAGTATAGATTGTGATTTTGTCAAGGAATTTATCGAATAGAGAGCAAAAGAGTACAACAGTAAGCGATGCATTTTTGGTTTTTCCCAATATATATAATTTCAATATTAACACTGTTGTACGTTTAACTTTGGTTAAATCCATTCTTAATGTTCAACTACGATCTATATGCTATCATTTCGCGAAAAAGGGTATACTGCTATGTGTAGCCGTTTTGGCTGTGCATTCATAGCAGTCAGTCAGTCAGTCAATTAGAACAAAGTGTTCTATGGACGTAGAATATGTTTAGCTTTCAAAGATGCTACAATAACTGACATTTAAGTAAACTTCCTTAGTTCATTTTCATTTTCAGTCTCAACTAAGGAATCTTTTTTAGTCTAAGCTTAGGAATCTTATTCAGTCCTCTGTATATCAATCTACGTAAGGATCATGAACTTTTTAGCTTATCATGCTTAAAGTCAATATTGCTTATTTATTGATAAATAATAAAAATTCCTTAACATTTGCTCAACTGCAACCTGCGAAGAGTAGAAGCAATCCAGTTACTTTTTCTCCTACCCACTCTTTCTCCCTCACTCTTTCTCTCTCTCTTATCCTCTATCTCTTATCTCCATATCGCTTCAGAGCCGATCATCGTTGGTGTCTTCCAGCATAGCTACCGATCATCGTATAATAAGGCCTCCCCTCAAATTATTATTATGAATGCTCACTGAGAGCAGACAACGAAACCCAAACTAAGCAAACCACTCGAAGACCACAGTAGGCATTGACAAGCTTCTACTTCCTGCAGCTAGAGTCTTTCGAGAGTCGACACCCACACACAAAAGCAAAGAAACAGCAAAGTTGGAAAACCGTTTTATGGCCACGTTTTTTTCTTTACTGAGACTGGTTAATAGACATTTTGCCTATTTTAATAAGTGGCTAAAGGCGTGAAATACTCCTCGTGCTTACTTCTTCTTGTTGCAGTTGCAGTTGTTATTGTTGTTGCTGTTGTTGTTGTACCTCCTATCGCTGGCCAAACTATCAATGTGGCCACCGTGGTGGTTGTGGTGCCCCTAAACGTTGCAACTTTTGTTCGCTGTAAATATGATTTTTTCTGCCTTTCTTGCTGCAGTTTGTTGTTTGTTGTGTGTCTTTCCCTGTATGCTCCTCCCTTTCCCCCCCCAACCACGCTTTGCTGTTCGGTGCTTGCTGCAATGCCAATTTGAGGCAGCCACAAGGTGAGAAATGAGATTTTAATCGGACGTGTCTGATTTCAAATGAGCTTTAATGGGGAACCCATTTAGCCAACGCTTACCCTCAACTCAGACTAGCAGACTACCAGTCTCCAAGTTACTGCCTACCCCCCTCACCTCCGTCACCTTTCCATCACCTTCCCTCGCACTCTACCCCTCTTCTTGAGCTAAGTTTATTTATATTTTTACTCGATTTTTTATTATATATTTGTAAAGGTCTTTTGCTCTTGTTATCGCTTTTTTCTTTATTTTTCGTTGCTTGGGGGCAGTTGCTGTTGTTGAAGTCGCCTCCTTCAGTTGCAGCAGCAGCAGCAACGTTTATATCACATTCTTGCTGCTGTGCCACATGAACTTTATTTTTACATTGTTGGATATTGCTTTTACTTTTCTATTTGATACGCCAAATCGTATATAAATTATTAAAATTATTTTCAGTTGGTAATTTTATGGTTTTTTTGTTAGTTTCAATAAGTTTTGTTATGGGAAGTCTTCTTAAAAGTTTTTTGCAGATCTAAAGATTCATTTAAATCAAAATCAAATTTTTAATTACATTTACTAAGTGAAAATTACTTAACTCTATTTTTTTCTTGGGTAATTACATCCTCAATTAAGTTTTGTCTCAACAAAAATCATGCCACAAGCTTTCCTCTTGCAAACAGTGGCTATATCATAGATTATTATGTACTTAATAATTTTTTTTATTTTGGTCAACTCCTGGCTAACATTTCTTATCAGTTTAGTCATCCAGCACGCAATGAAACCTCACAAAAAAAAAGGATGAAAAGTTTTGCAATTAACTTGAGCCAATTTTTGTTGGATTTTTAAATATTAAGGAACACGCACAGAAAACACACACACTCTGCTAAATCTCCCACACACACACACACACACACACAAAATACATACAAAGTGGAGCAAGAGGAAGAGTTGCGCACTTGCTGCCATTTGCCAGCCTCAGAGTCTCTGTAGTTTTTTGTTTCGTATGCGATCTGGCAGCATTGATAAGAGCCTGAGTAAAGTTGGAGTCAGCAATTTACAGTCGATCCTCGCTTCGATCCTAACCTTACACAATCCATATGGCTGCTGCTGCTGCTGTGCGGTCTGATCTTGGCCAACTGAGAGCGTGGCTTAACGTGGCTAACAACTGGTCGCAGCTTCCGCTTGCCTCGTCGACTTCAACTACTCTGCTTGTGGCTACAATTTTATTTACGAGTCATGCGCGCGACCGTCGCCTTAAAGACGGACAACTCCCCCTCTCTACACTCCCCCTCTCCATACTCCCCCCACCGCTTAGTACTTCACCTTGAGATTCGCGTGCGTTGCTTTTCATTCATTCATTCATGCTTGCTGGCATTGCAGTCGATCGACCCTTGCAAACAGAAAGAGCATATTGATAGCGTGTCTTCTTTTTTTGGCTGAGGAGTAGAAAAAGAAAAAAAAACACAGAACTCTCAACTAAATGTACGCATGTGTGTGTGTTTATGTGTGTGGGTGTGGGGGGATTTGAGTTAATTAAAAAATGGTCAGTGAGTAATGCGAAGGAGTTGGCGGCAGGAAGGAGGAGTTAGGCTAACGGCAAGAATCATAGGCTTATAATAAGTATTCAACAAGATTTTGTTAGAGATAAAAGAACTGTTTATTTTTCTTGGATAAATAAATACAAATAAAAGAAATAAAGCTGCCTTAAACGTTTTTGTTGAGCAGAAAATGTAAAAAATATAAAAAATAATGTTAAATGTGCAAAAAGAAGCATAAACCATAAAGATTTGCTATATTTGAATATATCATATATTACCTTATAGTATAAAACATAAAAGTGAATTTTATTAAAATACATTGTATATAAAACCCTAAGCATTTATTATATATGTAAATCATATTTGAAAACAATTTAAAGACAAACTCTAAACTCTAAACACGTCATGGATTATCCATATATTGAGTGTGTAATATGCATAAGCAAACACACACATATCTACATATGTAACACTTGTGTGTGCTTTATTTATTGGTTATTACAGCTTCTCCGAAATGAACATCAATCACCTTTTGCAGAGTTCAATTAGGTTAAATATAAAACGGTTACAATTTACCGTCGGCAAATTGATTTTGAGGTCAGATATCCAAGGCCTTGCCACACACACACACACACACACACACACACACACACACACACACAAACCATAACGAGAACCGCCAAACGCGAACGCCCTCAAGTTTGATTGTTTCACTTTCACTTGCATGGAAAGCGCGAAATTCGCGCTTGAACTTTGCGAATCCCCTTTGACCTCTGTAACAGCAACAGCAGCATCTAGCGTCCAGCTGTCTGGATAAACCTTTGCCGTGCTTGTTGTTCGTTGTTGTTGCTGTTGTTGTTGTCTGAGGGAGAGAGAGAGAGAGAGAAATTGCTTCATGTCCTTGACTTCTTTGTGGCATTGTATCGTCGTGTTTTGCTCTTTCTCTGTTTCGCATTCGCACTTTTCACTTTTCGCGCTGGCTCATAAAATTGCAAGCAGTATTTAACCAGGCGCCGCTTGCCGCCTGTCATTGTATCTGTGGCATGTATCTGTATCTCGCTTAAGCAATAAGCGTGCGGCGCGCTTAAGTTCATTGGCTCGATCTCGAGATTTTTGTCCATTTTGGCCACAAGTGTTATGTAAACCGTCTGTCTTGAGTTTGGTTTTAAGTTACAGTTAAACGTCGCTTATTGTGGGTCAAACTCCGAAGTCTTTGAACCTTTTGAATATGAGCTGATAAACGTTTGACATAATCGTTTTCTTTGTTTAATTGTAAACGATGCCCCCTGGGCTCAAAAAGCTAACACAATTAGCTCAATTTATGCCCTTGAGTTTTTTAATTGTTTGTTAGAATTTTGTGTAGATTTCTTGCCGTTTTTTGCTGCCTTTTGATTGGGTGTAGCTTTGCGTATGGCCCCCCAAAGGCGTTACCCAAACCTTAAACTCTAAACCACAATCTTCAAACTCCAACATTGAGGAGACAACAACATTGCAGATATATGACTGTCGTCGTCGTTGCCTTTCATTGTTCCCGCTGTCTACTTTGATATGCATCCAATCACTGCGTCCCATTTGCTCTGTTGTCAGTTTGCTTGCAGTAGAGCTTTTGGGATCCTCGTTGAGAGTTTGAGTTTGGCCAGTGGTTGGCCACTTAGGAGTATAGTTTATGCCACCATAACAATTGTACTTTTTTCACATACTCAGGCGTTCCTCGACCAGATTCCACCATTTTTGCCATCAGTTGTCAGCTTGTTTAGCCGTTTTCTTCTTTTTTTGTTTGTTTTACTTTTCGTTTTCATTTTTCTTCTTGCAGCACTCTTTTTTCTGTTTAACTCTTCTAAGATGACCTGTAGTTGTACAAATTGTGAGAAAGGGTAAGCTTACTAGACGATTTTGAGAAGGGAAAGTAGAATCTTTAAGGTAAACATATGAATGAGAAAAGATAATAGATATATAAGAAAACATCAAAACAAAATATAGATTTAATCATTAAACTTTGCTCATTTACTTTTTTATTTTCCCTTGCTTACTCTAGGTATCTTTTTCAACTAACTTTATGTTTCGTGCGATTCTTTTAAGATCTAAGTTTGTTCAGGTCGAGTTTGTTTATCTAAGAGATTTTTTATTCAAGCTTTACGAAATTTATTAATTTATTCCTACACGTCATCTGTTTAGTCGTGCATATCCTTCTCTGAAATTTCTTAGTTTTTTGCTTGTACATTTTTATTGCATTTTTCAAGCAATTACTTTGAATATCACCAGCAGCAGCAGTAGCAGTAGCAGTAGTAGCAGCAGCAGCATCAGCAGCAGTCGGCAACGACAAGGATTGTCATCCCAGTTGCACAAGCGACAAGGAGCAAGAAACACACAGAGACAGTGAGAAAGAGATAGTAGTTAAAGCTGACTTGTCCGTCTTTCTGCAACTGTCTGTCTGTCTTTCTGTCTGCCTGTCAAACGCACTGTCAATGTGCGCCTGTCAAGGCTTCAACTCCAGTAGCCAATCTTGCAACAGCAGCAGCAACAGCAAACAGAGAGACGAGTCGAGACGACAGACAATTCGCATTTTGTGCTGATTTAAATCTGCAACCGTGCAACCGACCCCTCTTGCAACCCCTTTCGCCTACTCCTGCTGCTGCTGCTGCTGTTAACTGCGTCTGCTCATGGTAATTGCCCTGCAGCAAAATGTAGCTTGGTAGCTGGGAATGGAGCTCTCCTCTTTGCATTATGGCTGCCGCCTCAAACTTGAAAGTCGCCAGCCGCCGTCGCCGCCACAGACTGGCGTCAGTTGATGCGACCTGTCCCTGCGTTACTTCCCTCCCTCCTTACACTACTCTCTCTCTCTCTCTCAGTCCAGCATTCTGTTGTGTTCTGTTCTGTCCTTTTGCTGCAATGGCTTTCGGGCAATTAATGGATGAATACTTTAAGTGAGTGATGGAATGACACTTTTGTGTACTTGTAAAGCATTTTTATACTCGTATATACTTCTCTCTCTCTCTCTCTCTCTCTTTGTCTCTCTTGACTGGTTCTTCCTTTACTTCTTCCTGCTGCTGCTGCAAAAATCCGAAATGTTTCGTCTTGTATTAATTGGCGCGTAGAGACGAAGCGCCAATTAGACATCCATTGAGTTTGAATGGGAATAGCTAGTTAGTTGGATAGCTAAACGAAATGGTTGGATAGATGGATGGCTATACTAGAATTTATGAAAATTATCGAAATATGTGTGTGTGGGGACATCGTTCGATAATGAAGCTTAGTTTGAATTGACGAGAACCAATCGAATTGTTATTTACAGATTTTCTTTGCATACACATAGATAAAAAAAGTCTAGTTAAAGTTTGCTTACCTTTCATACCTGATTCACCCATTCTAGCTAAAAGTTACCCATTCTTCCTGTCTGTACAAATTTTACTCCATCTAAGTATAGCATGCTTGAAAAGCATTCGATGGCAAAGTCATAATCATAATGAGTGCACGAGAAAAAGCGCCAAAGTTGAATGTTGACAGGTCGTGCACGCGTTTCGCGTACTCCAAACGATGATAATGATCTGCAGCGATCTTGAAAGTTGCACTTTAAAAGAGGAAAGGAAGAAGTTGTAGGAGTTAGTTAGCTTTTGCTGTTGGTACTGTTGTTGCTACTGTTGCTGCTCTGCATAGACAAGTCCCAGTTCAGCTTCAGTTTTGAGTGCTTACCATATCGAAGCTGACAATCTGTTGCAGTTGCTTCTAGCTTAGCTTCTTCTACTGGGACTAGACTACACTCCTCCATTGGACTAAGAGAGATCCTCTATCTCTGGCCATCTGTGGCCTCATTACCCAGGGCTCCACAACCAAGTCGCTTACCAGCTTTTGCTTTTGCTCTTGGCCTGTTAATGGCACAAACACTGTGCAGATGTCGCGATAAATATGCGCCTGATCACGTATCAGAAACGATACGATTTTTTCCCTTTTCCCAACCTTTTGCTCATTTTGTTGTTAACCTTTTTGTTGGTTTTTCTGTTTTTTTTTTAAACATGCGTGTGCCACAATCTCTCACACTTTCCTGTATTCCTCTCCCTTAGCTAAATTAAAAACTGATTCATGGACGCATTCCTCAAACGTTTATCATTGCCTCAAAACCCAAAAAAACAATAAGCAATGATTATTGAATTCAAAACTCATGCTGATAAGCTTAAAAATACCCAAAGACAGTGCTTTAATGAATTTATGTTCGTTGTTTCGAATGGTAATGGGGTGGGAGTGGGAAAGGGGGCTTGCGTACAATCTGTTTGGGCCACATTTTAACAATTCTAATTTCCACACAAATCCACTTAGGCACAGTTTTGTACACAATTGTTGCACGTAATTTAATTAATTATACTATGTACCGTAACACACACTCTTATCACTTCCCATAACATCCATCTTTATTTCGTTTTCGGGTTGGGTTTGAGTTTGGTTTTTCGTATTTATCTTTCCAATAAGGTGTCATCTTTTTTCATTTGCAACGACAATAACTCAATAAGACAATTAAAAATTGGGTAAAAATTAACGGGAAGAGCTATCTTAATAGAGATTTTCACTTCTTGAAGGTACATGCACATATTAAGAAATATAATATGGTATTGTATTATTTTGTAAGAAACATTTTTAGATTTTTTTTTTGAATTATTTTAGTTGATTAAAAAAAAATTATACATATATCTTACACCATTAGGTTTTGGCATTTTTCTAAAATTTGCAGTCGAACTGGAGAGATGAGAAAGCTTCTTACTACACATAAAGGATTTTATTATTATATATTATATTATATATATTACAGGTATTAAATATGCTTGAAAAAATTTGTTTCTTACTTAAAACTCAAAGAAAAATTCTTCTTTGGTTCTTAACACACCTTTATATATATGTTTATGATCCTCGTTTCCTTAAAACTTCATATAATTTTAACCATAACCCAAGAAGTGTTTCTCTATGCTTTCCATATTCTCTACAGAGCATCTAAATGTCTGGTAAACTCACTTTAGATACTTAATATGCGTTTAGTTATAGTACGCGTTATTGAAGTAAATTGTAAATTTAATGAGTTTACCTCATAGCACAACAACACACAGCTGTTGTTAGATACGCCACACACACACACACACACACACACACACACACACACACACACACTTAAATATTGATGCAGATACAAAAAAAAATATAAAAACAGAGCAAAAGTCGTTGGCTGTTATTAATTTTTGTGTCATGTTGTGTGGCCGTGTTACGGTTTTTCGTATGCCTCATTGCCACTTATAGACCTGTTCTGTAATATAAACTATATGTTTGTTGTTGTTGTTGCTTGTAGCTGTTGTCGTTGGTGACACATTTGTCTTGATCGTAAATACATTAGTACTAATACGTATACGAATACGAATACTATCGCATATTTATATAGACAAGTGCATGTTACACAAATTAGTTGCTTATCAAATACGAAAGTGTCTCCATAGATATTGTATTTAATTGTTTGTCGTTGCCAACAAAAACAGAATTAATAAACGCTTTACGATTACGATAAGTCAAAACTCGCTTGCCATTGGTCTAAAAGATTCTCTCTCCCTCCTCCTCTTCCTCCTCCCACCAACAACAAGCCTGTTGTTATTTCATTATTAATTTATGCGAAACATTAAAAATATACATTAACTTTTGTCATATCATTAAGCAACAACAGAATTTATTGATAATATGCGAGACATGAGGTGCAAAGTGTTTTAGAAAGGAAGAACACGAAGAACTTGTGTATAAGATATTTGTATATCTCAAAGAAATCGAAGAAAAGTCAAGAAATTTCAGCCATCAATACAATTTAAAGCTTTTGTATTGAATTTAAGTTAATTTCTTTTTAAATAACAGATGCACATTGCCTGGTACTCCATTTTTAAACAAATAATCTTTATACCCTTTTCGAGAACTTAATTCCCAGCTTATTTTAATCGAATTAAATGTTTTATGTCTTTTATGACTTTCATTTGCTTTTGCAATTGAATTTCCGTTGTTAACTTTAATCAAATTTAAATTTTGCAGCCTTTCAAGTGTAGGCGGCAGCCACACTTAAATGTGCCGCACAGTGTAGCGCCAAGCAGTGGCGTCCTCTAAGGGGCTTACTATAATACTATACAAAGCGGATGAAGTAAAGCTTCACCCCTCTTGTCAGGCGCCACTGTTCATTTAAGCCCCCTCTGTGTATCGTTTTTTTGTTCGTTTACATTCAACAATTAAACGCTTAATGAAATTGTTTGACTTTCGTGGGAGCGTCAGGCAGTTACTACTGTGCCTCCTGTTCCTCTACCCCCTACCTCCTACCCCTACCCCTACCCCTACCCCTACCCCCTTGTCTTATTCGTTGTCATTTTAGCTGCTCGGATCTTTCAATTCGATTATATTGAAATAAATTAAACGTTCTTCAATTGAATAATTAGCAAAAGACTTCAGTATATCGTCTCTTTGGCAAGCCATATCGATTTCGAGTCAGCCACGCATAGACTCAACTCCCTACACCCACCAACCTCACCTCTCTCACTAACCCCCCCCCCTCCGGGAGGCCAAGTTTTGTCGCCCGTTTGTCGCCGTTTGTAGCCGGACCTTTTGCTCACATCTGGGCGTCAGCTACAATTAACCATTTTCATTTCGATTGCATAAAAAAAAAGAAAACGATACAGCTAAAAGTGTGGGAACTATTTGAGAGGGGGTGCTTTAGGCCTACTCCCTATCGCTGAAACCCCCCACTCCCCCTCCCCGTTTCACTCCTTGGAAGGTTTGCCTATCGATTTGCTTTGACAAATTCGTTGACTTTTTTGTCTCTTCACTTCGGCTTCACAGTCATAAATTCTCATTGCATTTCGTTTATGTAAAAGAAAAAAATATAGCACAAGCCGCATTAAATTTGTAACTAAGTGCGGTGTGTAATGTGTGTGTGTGTGTATGTGTGTGGTTGTGTGGGTGTTGTTTTAATTAATTAATTGGCTACGAAAAAACAATTTTAGATCGCTTACAATTTGCTGCATTGGCCATCAATTGACTGAATAATTGTTATGAGGGTTATTTAAATAATTTGTGTAGAAAAGCGAAAGAAACAAAATAGGAAAGGGGTGGTTAGTAAACCTTAAACAGGGAGAAAAAAGTATAGTTAATCAATAAATAACTTAAAAAAGTTTATCACAAGTTTGCTCTAATGAGTTGATCTTAGTTAACTCAACTTTCTGCAATCTGTTCATGTTGATTTTTTTTGGTAAGAATTTTTTCATGAATTTCGAGTAAAAATTATGTTTTAAACTGGAAATGCAGTATTAATCTATATATCAAGCCATGACTTGTGAGGTATTCCATTTGATAATCGGTTGAGTTTTGAGGAAGTTATGACATCGGAAAAACCTTCTTAACCAAGGTTCAGGTTCTTCGAATGTTGTTCGTTGCTCTTATCTCATAGCATAATTTAGCATTTCCAATGATATTTGATGTTTAATTATGTTTGCTTACATTATGAAGCATTATAAATATTACAAGATAAAAGAAAACAGCAACAGCAACAGCATAATAACACAGCAATCAGAGATTGTAGATCTCTGGCAAGTTCTGGTCAGGGGAATCGAACATGTTACTGTCTCTTGAAGAACGACTTGAGAGAACTTGTCATTAGACCAACAACAACCACAACAACAACAGCAACAACAAAATTGCATATCGAACGCGTAAAACGCATAAATTATGAGAGAAAACGTACGATCGCTCCATTGGAGCTTTGGAGGATGCGTACAAGAAATCAAGCAAAAACAGCTAAATGCAGATACAACAAACAGAGCCACTGAAAAGAAGCTGAACCGAACCGAACCGAACCGAACCAATCGTTGAAAGTCTGCGCTGTTGTTGTTATCTTCAACTCTTGTTGGTCGCAGCTTGTGGCAGTTTGTCAATGCTGAGCTGCATGCCACGTTAAGTCTGTATATTTATTTAACACCTGTGTAAGAGTTGATTGACTTAAGCACGAAGGTTGAAATAAACTGAGTTTCATAGCTTTTAATTGGTTCGAATATACTTAAATCAATCTAACAAGGAATGAACCTTCAACTTATTCTTAAAGTTTTATTTGCACTTTATATAACATTCCAAAATTCTGATCTAATGGTCAATTATTCAATCCTAAAGCTTAAGAATTCGATAAGGGATTTTATTCTATTCAAAAATAATGCTAAAACAAGCAACTTTCACATCAACTAGCATAACTTTAACTTTCCTTGGAAAGTGTATATAAACTTCTTCTAGTTGTCTTTCCTTCTTTCCCATACACCTTTTGCACCTTGCAATGTAAATTTGTGCGAATGTATGTTAGTATGTGTGTGCATTGGTTGTTCAGCTTTTTTTTTTTATAGAATTTTCTGTTGCTTTGTGGTTGGGGCCCTTGCATATTTATGTCTGGTTGTGAAGAGGGAGAGAAGAGAAGAGACGATGCCTCCATCTTGTTGTCGGCGCATGCAAAAGCTAAAAGCGCACAAAAAACTTGATTGATTGGCCTGCCAAGAGTTAAAGGGCCCCATGTGGCTGACAGCACGAAGCAAACAAACAAAAAACAAAAATGGCAAGAGCAAGACGTAGAATGCAAAAATCTTCGAGATAAATACAAAATGGCCAAAAGTAAGCAAAAATCGAAGGAGCCAAAAGTAAAAAACTTTAAACCGATACAATTTTAAAGTGGCATTTCCGTTGAAATTCGAATTGAATCAAGTGCACTTAACTTAGTTATTGAGTTTGGGGTTTCATTTCCGAGAATTTCAATATTTACTATTAATATCAGAGATAGGGCGGCAGATAAGCGCAGGTGACATCAAGAAATCGTCGTCGTCGTCGTCGTCGTCGTCGTCGTTGCTGTTGTCGTCACCTGTAAATATCATAAAACAAATAGAAATAAATTTGTATATACGTTTCAGACTAGATCGATGATAACACTTACAACTCAACTACCTCTCTCTCTCTCTCACTCTCTCTCTCTCTCGCTTTTTGTAAAAGTGGAAATTTTCTTAATTGCTTGTTGCCCGAAAGACATTTGATTTGAATTACGCACGTGATCATTATTATAAGTTATCATTATCAGTTTCTTTTCTTTTCTATGTTTATTTGTTTAGGGCATTTCCCCTCTGCTTCTGTCACCTTTAAATTAAGTCATGTACTTTCATTTCTTTCTTTCCTTCATTTTCTGATATTATATGCATGATATCACAGCTACTACCATACCATCGGTCACACTATTTCAAACTTGGAAACTCGTATATCATATTCCACTTGGTTATAAATTATGTTAAATTTGTATTTAGATAAGCCTTTGCCTTTGCCTTTGCCTTTGCTTTTGCTCTTGGTATCGAAATAGACTTTGAATGATGACAACCCCAAAATATGTGTTAATCAACATTGTGATAACACACACACACACACACTTTGTTTATTGTTGATTGGTAATTTGTGCATTAATTTTATTATATTTTTCAAGTCTATTATGAGTGAAAACATTTTAATATCATTTAAATACAAATTGCAAATTTGCATTAACTAGAATATTCGCTGGGTATATTAGAAAGGTGGAAAACAAAGGAGGAATCTAAAAGTAATTCATCATTTTATGTGTATAAATAAAATAAACAAAATAAATAGAATTGCCTGGCAAGTAGTCGGTATGAAAAGAATGTTATGATGAAGTTCTTGCTGGAAAAAATCTGTTTAAGTTTTAAGTGAGAAAAATTCTGTTAAAAGTTTTTACATGAATATCATGTAAAAAATCACATTTTTAACTTTGAATGTAGCTTAGTTCTAGAGCTCAAAATGGCACTTTAAAGTTTGCGCATGTTTCCCAATGCAATTTCTCGAACCAAAATGTTGTTAAAATAGATTTCAAGTGGAAATTATATATTTAACTTGAATTGTAAACTTCTACAAAAGTACAAACCTTAATGAAAGAGATTGAGGCTCAATAAAGTAATATGGAGATGAACTTTTTAAGAAGTCTATATATTAATGGCATACATAGGCATAGCAACTAAGGTGCAGACTAACATTTAACCATTGGCCACTTAACGTTTTATGCTTCTACAATCCTCCAAATCATCAACTAATCGTAAGTCCCGCCCAGTGGATATACCATAAATAGTTGTGGCTGTGGGAAAGAGGCTTTTTAGCTGAGCTATCAACAATCGTAACACACCTAGTTCTAGTTCGATAGATATTTGTAACAACAACAACAACAACAGCAACAACAATGTAACGTTCGGCCATTTACTTAGCAAATTAGCTAAAAAGCAAATGGAAAGCGAAGGAAAGGCAATTTGAAATTGAAATTCAATACGCTGAATCGAGCAAATAATACGAATAAAACAAATAAATTGTAGGCGATAAACGTGGCAATCAAAAAAAAAAAAAAAGAAAAAAGAGGAAGGTTAACGTTCCACCAATAAGGATTCAACTTGTGGCACGCCATGCGATACTTTGTGACAATTAATACGCTAAACGATGGCTTAAAAAACAACGTAACGAAACAGAGCGAAAGCAAAAGAAAAGGACACAAATTCTCACGAGGCAACCGCAAGCAGGCTGGAAAATTGCCGCAGGACACGCGTCCTTGCGTCCGTTTGTGCAACTTAAATGAAATTAGTTACTAGAACACCCTCGCCACCGTTCCCGACCCGCTCAAAAAAGATAAAAAACTGAAACCACAAGAATCCGCGTGGCGCGCATTGCTTGATAATGACTGTAATAAGGATTCAATGATTGTCCTCGATTCCAATTCCGATTCCGATTCCACCTTTTTCTTCTACACTTGGCCACCCCTTCATCACTCTCCACATTATGTGGTTCTTTTGATAGGGCGTCTAGCTGATCTAGCTACGGCTTCTAGGGTTGTTTCAGCTCGTTAGTCCTTCTGTCTGTCCTGGGTCCTGGTGCGTGGCCAGGCGACATCATTGGACAGCGGGTTGCGATTCCTTCTTTTTTTTTATCGCTTCTTGCTTCCTTTTTTTATGGTATTTATGCGCGTTTTGCATGCAGCTAAATTCGAATACGTTGATGACGATGATGATTTTCTATTTCATTCTTTTCTCTCTCTCTCTCTCTCTTTCTCTGTTCTTTTCATTTCGTGCAATTTGTCTCGTCCTGGGAATTGGGCGTTTCTTCTTTATCTTCTTCGTTGAAGCCATCAAAAATGCAAATCATGTGACTTGCTTTATTATACGCCATTTATTTGGTCAATTGCTGTATTTAACGGAAGCAGCATACAATCATATTTCGTATGATAAATGATATTTTGAGAAACTATTGTCATGGGAACTAGTTTAATGCAAATGCTTTACCATTAATGTCAGTTTCGGAGAATTTATGTGAACTAAAAATAATAGCAACTACTTTTTGTAAAAGGAAAGTATACAAATAGCGAAGAACCTATAAAGGAGCGAAAGTTTGTAGCTAAGACAAAACGTTCTGAAAAACCTTAAAAAAATATTTAAGAAAATGCAAATTATATATATAGATTTTAGGACTTTTATTACATTTTTTAAATGGTATGTATATCATTTTCTTTTGTTTAGCATATCTTAACAAACGTGTTTTAAGTGTTTTGATTATTAAATATTTATTTCGTGTGATTTAAAAATCAAAAACATTGCAGTTGCTATATAAATAGTTTGATTTTTTCATTTCCATGCTCTTCTCTCTCATCTTTCAAAATAAAACGAGAAGATCCCTTTCGCCTTTTCGCCTTTGGGGAATTTAGATTTTTCCTCTTGAATGGAAAAATGCAAATCATTTGATGCGATTTATGGCCTGTCACAGTTCGATTTAATGGTCAATTGCATTTCGAATGCCATGTAAATGCCGTTGCTGTTGTTATTTATACAAATTCGTTGATTAATTGCATGCAACACGACAAACAAAAAATGTTGCCAAGTCATGTGGCAGTTGCTTACGATGGGGGTTTATTTTAGAGAGCTATACCGTTCAGTATTATAGTGTATCAACATATTCGATAGCAAACGTTCAACCAACTGTAACGAACAAGACTCGAATTAGCTTTCTTCTTCTTCCTCGTACGTTGTATGTAATTTGAATACTCACTAATTTGCTTAATTAAATTAACGGCAAAACTCTCTCGTTACACCACCACACACAAACGCAATCGCAATCGCAATTTGAATATGTATGCGCATAACCTGGCTATAATTAGTAATGAAGTAAGGTTGAGGCAGGAGAGTGCTAAGAGAGGTTGCAAAGCCAACAAGCCATGACAGCTGTCAACCGAGTTCATTGAAATGCCGTCGGCAAGTTGACTTTAATGACTTTGTGGGAGTTATGGTTACTTGAACATTATGATGCTGAATTGAAAAGTGTAAAACAGTAGAATCATTGTTAAAGTCTTAATTTATAAGGCAAATACTAATATTAGTTATCCTTTTTTGTTGTACAGGATCATTAAGGAATTTGTCTACAAAAGCATGTAAGTACTGTACATGATTATTATAACTTTAATATAATAACAAAAGTTTGCCAAATCAGTGATTTATTAGTTAGTTACTGCCTAATTTGACTTCTTGCTTAAACACTTTTAGTTCTATCAGAATTATTTATCAAACTCACTAAAATCTTCTACTATTATTATGCATTGAACATTTCTGAAGGAAGGAAACCTTCGTTGTTCAGATCTTTACTTTATTGCAAGTTCTGATAGTTACTAAACGTTTTAGAGAATACATTTCAACTAGTAATTAATCATTAATCACTAAATTTCAATTGCCATCAATAGTTTGGCAGGATTTCTAGTTAAATCGTTAAATCGTCGAAATAAATATTCAATTGGCAATTCCAATGGACTTGGTTCGCGTGACTTTTAGTATAACGGATGTGAGGAAAAAAAAGGTACAACAACTACACATACCCTATTAAAAAGGTGCAGCTGTCATTTTGGTTGTTTTGAGTTTCTTTGGAACAATATGAATAATTGGCATAACCAATAAAAGTTGTGTTCCTAAACACCAACAAAAATGATTGACAGCTACAGCAACAACAAGACTAGTAGCAACTGTTGTTGTGTAGTTGTTGCTGTTGTCATTCCGAATGTCAACACGTCATATAATGAACAGCAGAGAGAGAGGGCAGGGCAGGGCAGGGTGGGTGAGGTGAGGTTCAATATTTACCTCTTGGCGAGTAAATTAATTTTATTGTTCCTTTAACAAGTTGAAATATGTTTATGAATTATTACTCAATTGTTTGCTGTTGTTGTTGCTCAGTTGTTGGTCAGTCGATATACGATTAGACACACCTGATCGATTATACATACACATACACACCTATATATATATTTTTTTTCAGAGGGGTTGCGGGGAGGTTGGGTTGTTCATATTATGACATATTGCATGTTTGTACATAATTTTGCGGTTTCAAAGCGCAGACATGAAAATTGTTATTAATATTTCCGTTTTCTGCCTTTTTGTGTGCGCGCCAGGATCAGAAAAAGGGAATACTTAAATGAATATATATATATATATATAAAGATACTCAATTGAAATTCAAAACTGAAAGCGGTAGAGAGTTGATGTAGGCACGCAGAACTTTGGATACTCTCTAAAGGTGAATGCATTTTAAGTTTCATAAAGTTGTCTTCGATAATGAACGTGTGTACATAGTTGGTAAAGAAAGGTGTATGAAAAGGGTGATGATAAGTAATGGGTTGTATTATTGCTAAGGTTGTTTATGACTCTTCCTTTAACACTACAAACTTCACAACGCAATTCGAATACCCTGCGCTATAGGGCATAACCAGTTGGGGCGCCACCTTAGCAGGCTGCCCAATTGAAATGCCAAGCTGCCAGGCAGTTAGCTCTATCTCTCTTACCCGCTACCCTCCCCCTCTATAGTTGCTGTCACGCCCCACCTGAGGGGCTAACAACAACGACGACGAGGAATATCGAGTGGTGTTTTTTTTTTCATCGTTCATCGTTCTACCAGCCAGCCAGATACAAATTAATTCTTTGCATATTGTATAAATTAAATTTGTTTACAGCGCCACGCCCCTTGCATGTTGTTTAGCATATAAACGCCCACTGGTACTTGGGGGCCTGGTTAGGATCGGGCATCCTTTATAAGTTGTCTGTTACTTTGGCTGCTGCTGCTGCTGTAGCTTAATTATAGCTTATCACATTTCCATAGCAAAGAATCGAGCTCGTTTTTCATTTTTGTCATTCGCCGTTTCGATGTTTCGATGTTTGGGCTTTCTCGGTTTCACAGTCACACGTAATTGTTGGTTTCCCACAAATACACAAACATCAATAAATCAATACTAAAATATCGGGACAACAACAAGTACAACCCATTTCCATCTTCAGTTACAAAGTTGCAACTCCTCCTTCGAACTTAACAAGTTATCTCTGTAGTATCATTCTGACCTTGACATTCACAACGAAGAACTTGCTTTGATTTCTGATTCAGTTTCTCGCTTACCGTTAACCCCCGGTTCACAAATATTTTATTTTATTTTTTTTGGCATCGATACCTAATTGCCATAATGCGAACCGAACATTCCAAAGATCCGTACAAAAAATGTCGCAGACATTGGAGAATGCAGCGGGGTTCTTCGTTCTTCGTTCTTCAAGCTTCTGCTCATCCCTATTCTTCCCATTTTTTGTTGTTTTTTTGTTGTTGTTGTGGCTCTGTTTGCTATTTAAATTTTGATGGCATTGTGCACACATTTAACTCAGAAAGCCGCCAATCGTGCCGGCTGTTGGCCGCTTCAAAGTGTTTTGCCGCTTAACCGGTGGCAACCCTGAACATGGGGAATACAGAAGCTGTTTGGCTTAGGCATTGGATTTGGCATTAGCATCGATCCGTTTGATGGGATGCGGATTTGGCATTTCATCATCGTCAGCAGCAGTAGCAATTGCAGAGAGGCAATCACTTAGTTGACTACCAGGGTTGTCGAGCAGACAAAAGCAAAATCTTTAGAGGTTGATAATAAGTTCAGTAACAGATAAAATGTTAAAATAATTCAAATTACTTATTTTGTAATGATTTACCCTTAAGAAAATATTATATATGTATATATATATATATATCTATCTCTGAATATATATTTTCTAATTTTCTTTTTGTTTATTTCGATAAAATTAAATTCTTTTTTGGTTTTCGGGGATTTGAATCGGTTTTCTTTAGATTTTTTATAATTTTTCTATTGACCTGACAACCCTAAAACTAAAGCGAACGCAAAATGTTAGCGATTTAAATTTGTGTTGGCTAACGCAACTGGCCAAAAGCAAAAGCAACGAAACAATCGCAACATTCAACAAGCAACTCGAGTTGTGGTCCAAAAACCAAAACCCGAAAACCAGCTAAAAAGCACACAAAAAGGCCAAGAAAGCGAAAAAAAAAGAAAATATTTATGCATTTTGATGCGGCAAAATGAATGATTTGACTTTGACGAAAAGATGTCAAAGAATCAGCGCGCAAACGAAAAAAAAAAACAAACAAAACCAACCGATTGGAAAGAGTTAAAAGAGAAGAAAAGATAAGCAAAGAAAATGAGAAGCTTTGTGGAATGCATTGGGGACACAAAGACAGAAACAGAGGCAGAAGCAGAGAGTCTTGGCGTTTTTGGTGGATATTAGCGCAAAACGCTTGGATCCTGCCGACAATTTAAATGCGCAACTTGTGTCCCCCCCTTCCATCCTTCCTTCACCCCACCCCACCATAAACTCAAGACATGGCTGCGCATCTCTCTGGAGTGGTGGCAAACAATAATCAGAACATGGTCCCGGCTACCAAGTTTTGTTGCCATTGTGGCAAGCAGCAACAGCAAATGTCGTCAAGAGGCAGCCGCGAGAGGCAGCCGCTTGATGAAAGCGTCAGAAATTGATGGATGTGAATGCTGCTGACTGCTGCTGTTGCTGCTGCTGCCCCACGGTACTGTGTGCCTTGCAACAGCGAGTAGAATCCCATAGATATAAGTATATATATATATATATAAGTTGTTCCTTTGGCTTTGTGCCGCAACGCAAATCTTTTGGGCTACTGTCGGGTCGGTTTTTGGCCCTTTGATGTGATTGCGGTAGCAATTTGTGCTTTAATTTGAGTTTAAAAACTATTCACAACTTGCAGTTCCATTGTTAGATGATGCCAAATCATTCTCTCTCTCTCTCTCTCTCTTTCCCTCTCTCTCTCATTTTTATTTATTTGCTGCAGCTTCTTCTTTCTTTTTTCACAGTTTGACCATTCAATTGCTGTTATTTTCATATCAGTTATTAGTTTTGTCAGCGCTCAAAGCGCTTAAAAAGAAAGAAACTATTGAAAGAATGAGTTAGATTGACTAGAAGTTGCCTTGTATCTGTATGAGTAGATCCAGTATATCCATTATAAATATAAGTAAAGATTTTTAAATTAAGTTGCTTCAGATCTAATCGCTTTTTTAACATTCTCAAACTCATAATCTCAAGTTCCTTTACCATAAAGATTTAACATCACTTTCTTAAAAGCAGGGTATACAAACAACTAAAGAACAAACAAACAAACAAAATGGTATGCGTTGCTGTTGTTGTGTGGCAAGTGAAGTTGTCGTACTGCCAAGTTTCTTTAGCAGTGCGCTGACAGAGCTGCTGCCACGCCCACAATAACGCCCCATTTATCAATATTCATTTAGTGTCGTCGTCGTCGCTGTATCTCAGTTGTTGTTGTTTGTCGTTGTTGTTTCTACAATGTTGTTGATGATGATCATTAAAGCTGAAACTGTAGCAACAACAACAACAACAACAATCGCATCGCATCGTCTAAATTAATTGACGGCTCATAATGACAGTTTATCTGGAAAAAATTGTTTTGCCTCGAGTGTTGAGTTTTAATTAAAAATTATTGGATTACGTTTGGCTGCGAATTGTCACGCATTTTGCCCCACCCTCCCCCTACTTTGCCCCACTCTTCTCCACTTCTAATTGCAACCCTCGTTTCAATCAGTTTCCTATTTTAGTTATGCTTAAGCATAAGCCAAAGCATTTAATCATTTTAATGGCTAAAACGAAACTTCTACTTTGACTTTGAGTTTAACTTCTCTCTCGACACAACGAAGACAATTGTCAGGCAACTCATGCAGCAGCACTTTGCCACAACAACGACTGCAAAATGACAAAAGAAATAACTTCGCAATGATAAGTTTTACATTATCTTTGGTAGAACGAAGTCTAAATACTCTGCGACAACCATGATTTGCATTATCATAAAGCCCTTATAAAGCTAAAAGATATTGTGGAGAATCCTCTTCTGATGAGACGTTAATGTAAGGAGGAAGATAAATTTGGTGGAAAGGCTGGTGCATGGGGCTAGAGACGAGCTGTTAGATGATCCTTGATCGGGAAAACCACAAGAAAAAATCCTCATTTTGGTTTCTCTTAAGTAAATTTCTTTTATAGGTTCAATCTACTACGCTTCTTGCAATCTGAAACAGATCTTTCATACAAAAACATTGCTGAAACTGTTCCTACTACTGTAAAAGAATTATCTTGATGTTTGTCTTAAGCTGGAAACTTATAATTCCAGCTGCTTGTCTAAAGTTACATACCTTTAGCTAAAGTCTACTATCCCCTTTGACAGTGAGTGTATAAAATATATACTCATAATTAATATGGAGGTTTTTGTTTTTGTTTTGTTGCTTATTGCGCCCATCTTTGACACTGCCTACCAAATTGGCTGCTTAGCTTCTTCTTAGCTCCTTGGCTCGTTCCACTTATCACATCCCAATCCAAGCTCAAGCTCAAGCCCAAGCCAGTTGCAGTTGCAGTTGTTGTTGTTGCTGCTGCTTCTACTGTTGACAACCTCATCATGATGGCTGACTGGGATGACTGAGATGATGACTCTGAGTCTGACGATGACTGTGACTAGGCTTTGGCTTTCTTGACTTTACTTTCTGGTTCATCAAAAGGTGCGCGTTTTGTGCTTGACTTTTTTTTTAGGTTCTTTACTTGCTGAAAATGTTGTCGGCTGAATGATTTTGATCATGCAGCTCTCAAGCAAGTTATTCTTTGCTACTGTTCTTGTTGTCGGTTGGCTTTAAGGAAGCCATTACACGCATATATATAACAACAACAACAACAAACAGAAGAACGATGCGACAACAATTCACATTCACATTCGAAATCGGATTCACAATTCGCATTCGTTTTGGTTTGGTTTCATTTTGGTTTTCGCTTTTTCGCGTTATGAACTGCAATCATTTTTGTTGGCCAACGTTTTGTTTTGTACCCTTTTTATGCTGTTGACAATTGTCGTTACGCTTTGTTCTCTTGTTGTTGTTGTTTTTGCTGTTGTTGCACACACAATTTATTACAAGAAATTTAAATGTTTTGCCTTGTGTTTGGTATTTTTATGGCGTTTTTCATTGTCAGTCAACATGCAGATGCATCAAATGCAACAGATAGGAAAGAGGAAGGGAGAGATATGCAGAGATAAAGAAAGAGAGAGAGAAAGAAAGAGAGAGAGAGGAAGAGAGAGAGAAAGAGAGAGAAATAGAAAGAGAGAGAGAGAGAGAAAGAGAGAGAGAGAGAAAGAGAGGGAGAGAGAGAGAGAGAAAGAGAGAGAGAGAAAGAGAGAGAGAGAGTTATTGAGAGAGAATTATAGAGAAATAAAGAAAGAGAGAAAGCGAGAGAAAGAGAGAGAGAGAGTGTGAAAGATTGGTCAAACAACTGAAGCAAAGAGTGAAGAAAACTCCTTAAAATATATATATTTTGGGAAGTAAAGTTCTTAAAATTCCTTAATAAACTTAGGAAAAAGATACTAGAAATGATTTAAGTCTTGCCATGCTTCAAAAGTTAAGTAGAAACTATTTCAATTTTATCTAATTTTAATATACTTTTTCTACTTAAAACAAAACCTTACCTAACCTTTCAATGGTTTGTAATATTCATTTATAGATTCTTGATTCGTTGTAGAAGAAGCTACCTTAACAACTTCAAACCCTTTTGACATGAACAACTCTCAAACCATTTGACTTTATTGGAAGCCAGAGAGTAGAAATAATCTGATCCAAGCACTTAGCGCACCTAAATATGCCCCCAGGGACTCTCTGGCTTAAAATGCTACTTGAAAGAACCCACGCAATACTCTTTCACCACATGTTCCACACTCACAACAGATCGAACCCCTGCCCCACGAAGCAGATACCGCTTATTAAAACCTTTCAACACGCGCCAAATGTCATAATAAATTTTACTGCCAACAAAAACAACGCGGTGAAAAATCATTGAAAGGGCCCCTCTTAAACTAAATAGCACCCTCACATTGAGAAGTTTAAGAGGAGAAGGAGTAGGAGTAAAAGTAGGAGTGGGAAGAGAGAGAGAGTGTTACGTCTCTTCTCTTGTGCTGTGTGTTTGAAGAATGACAAAGCACTTTTAATATGATATTACACAATTCGGAATACAATACAGCAATAAAGGCGATCGCGATAAGGATCGGACACACAAACACATAAAAATAAATACAAAAAAAAAAAAAAAAACAGGACACGCCACTCGAGAAATGTTGCGACGCCTTAAACGCAGCGTTTAGCGGGCAACAATTTAGGGGTTGGAGTGGTTTCAGGGGCTTGTGGAGGGGTTGGGGTCAAGGCTAACACCCGCGCAAAGAGTGAAACAAAAGGGACAATCGACTCGACTAGGTAGGGTTATAGTTAGCTCTAGATTGTTTGGGAATAGGGGCTCAAAGAGCGTGCCAGAAGTGCGTTGGTCAAGGGATGATCAAAACAGATGATGATGAGGATGACCACAATGCAATGATTATGATGCTGCTCTAGTCCGAGTCCGAGTTTAAGTCCGAGGAATTATTTGGAAAGGTGTGGGCAATGCCACGAGTGGTATTTAGTCCAAGTGTCCATTGACGCCTACACAATGAAAAATCGAACAGAATTCATAAAATGCAGTTGCTTTTCACATGAAAATAAAATTGGGTGACTATCATAAATCACATGACAGTAACAGAAAGAGAGACAGGCAGATAAAGAGAACGATAGAGAGAGAGAGAGAGAGAATTCAGAGTTTGCACCTGGAACCTTTTGGCTTGTGGTGGGCGACCAGATCAATAATAAAGGTTTCAGTTTTCCTATTTTTGAATTGTGAAAATTACTCAACAGTTGCTGCTGCTGCTGCTGTTGCACGCTCCATTTGACAATGTGGCAAAAAGAATCTCTCTTGATGACTTTATTTAATTTTTATTGCATTCTTCTTTCATTTGGCCAAAGCGTTTTGCCACTCGCTTTTCCATTGTCCGCACATTTGGCACACTCCGCAAGCAATTTTGCCAGCCATTGTTCAAAACGGCAAAATAGTTAAACAATTTTTGTTCATCTTCTCCCTTTACTCTGCAACAAATATACTCGAAAATTGTTGGCGGCAATCGAGAAGTGCGGCAAGAACGCCTGCAGTTGGTTCAGAGCAGGCGGAGGCAAGGAATATTTTGAGGGTTTCTCTTTAAAATATATCAAAATCATAATTACAAGCTCAAAAATATCTTTTTTAATCTGCAAATATTATAAAAATACTCAACAATTATCCTTAATGTCTTCAAATAAAATATACAAATTCCTAAAACTACTTACTTTATGCCTCTGATTCGTTCTAAGATATTTGCTAGTTAGTTTTTTGAGAATAAAAAGTATTGAACATGACTTTCGACAATTAACTATTGCTTCATAATAATTCCCACCTCAATTAACGCTTTCCGAGCATCAAAATATTCATCAAATTTGTGTCTTAATTGTTGGTTTTTTTTATTTTTGATTAAGCTACTTGTTAGTTTTGTAATGTGTAAAATACTTTAGCACATGAATATTTTATTGTGTTTATCAAACGATAAACAATTTAACAAGCCAGTCGGAACAGGAACTGAATATCATCGTGTGGCTTATGAATACTACTCAAAACTCATACACAAACTCACATTCATATTCGCATTCGTATTCGTATTCAAACTCTTGACGAACTTGCCGTTTAAGTCGGCAATTAAAAACGCAAATTTTGCCATTGTCTTAATTTAAATGAATTAAATTTTACGACACTTAGCTGCAGTATTGCAGTATTGCAGTTCCGCCTCTTCTTCGAGCCTTTAATTGGCTTTATCTGTGCCGACTGATTCGAGAGTTCTCTTAATGTTGTTGTTGTTGTTGTTGTGGGGAGATATAATATTCTTGCACATTATTCACAATTCAGAGATTTTTATGTTCGTTGAAAAGAAAACATGAAAATGCATTTATTAATTCAAATACAAAAATTAATTCATTGCGTGCTTAAAAACAAAACTCAAACCAATGGGTTAACTTATTTTTATGTCTGTTTTGCATCTTTCACTGCAAGATCTTATTCACTAATTAGCAGAATATGTATTAACATTTTAATGCCTTTTCTCTCTCCTCTTACTTGCTTAACACAATATCCATCTGACCATAACAATTTGCGCATAACCCACCAACAATTATATTTTATAACTACGCCTATTTCGCACTCTTTTCAAATGCCCTCCAGTTAAAAGTTGTTTGATTATTTTGATGAAGTCTTTCTATTAACACGATTTGGCTGCCGACAGATGCCAACTTTTTTCATTTTCATTTTCTTAACAAGTCTTGATCGTTTCTGGCATATTGCACACACGCCTCCCTATCTGCCTATAGCATTTAACTGTCAGCTTATGACTTCTTTAAAGCATCACAAACAGTGGTTCGATGGGCAGAAGGCAGAAAACTTAGATTAAGAAGAAGTTATTTTAAATCACGTGAAGGTTTTTTCATTTAGCAAAGTTTATAACTTTTTCAAAAGAACCTTTGCACCATTAAATCGCATCTGGTGCCACTGTGCACGGTGCATTTTAATATGAAGGAAGCATGTTTGTATTATGATGAGGCATTAGAGATAAAAAAAAGTAGCTGACTGTAATGAAGTAGGTGTTGCTTCTTGTGGCTGCCACAACATTAACATGCCAAAAGACAAAGAGAGAGAGAGAGAGAGAGACACAGTCAGTTGTTGCTTGCCACTCTTAAAGATCGTGCTGTTCCGTTGTGGCAATCACATTGCTGCTGTTGCCGCATAATGAGGGGGCTAGAACTAGCAGCCATAAATTAAGTTCACAAATAGTATGCATTGAGAAGGCGGCACCCAAAAATAAAACCCACAAAAAACGCGAAAAGCTAGTGCAGTGCATGTTGCATGTTGCAAAATTGCATTTTCTTGTGGCACATGCAAAGCAGCCAAAGCCAAAGCAAACTCAAACGGAGGCGCCACTTTTGCGCTTCGCCACACACAGACACTTCGTTATAAAACAATTAAATTTGCACTTTTTTATATCATATTTGTATGTCTTATTACAAAGTTAAATAATGTGGCAAACGCACATCAATCAAACATTACTGACTTAGAGATACTCTGTACTTAGAACTTAGAAGATTTTAAACTTTTAATCTTTAGTTCCTCTAAGCTAATTCTTAAGTTGGTTTCTGTTGATGTGTTATCAAATACTTTAACTTAACTAAGCCTTTAACCCCAACATCAAGATACCCTTTTTAACCATTTTGGAGAGAATACTCTATATGAATAAAAACCAATTGCAAAATTCACTGCAAATGCAATGCAAAAACTTAATTTATAATTAGTAACCAAGGCAAACGAGTTGCCGCCAACACCCTTACTCACCCTACCCCTTACCTCCCCCACGCACAGGAAATGGGAAGCGGTTTGCATGTGCGACCTTTTTTTTCAGTGCATAATTAACAAATTGGCTCTGGAGTCCAAGCTAAAAACCCTAGACAATGCAGACCCTGAATGCTTAATTGGCTCGTCTGTGTCTGTTCGTGTTTTTGAAGGGTATTTTGAATTGCATAATACATATATATATATATATATGTATATACATATGCAGAAAGAGCACCTTCTATTGGTTTTTATATACTATATAGATAATGTGGAACACCTGCAGTTATTGACTTTTGGTTGAATTTATTTCTTTGTGGTTTTTTTTGCATTCATTATTTGCACGCAAATGCATTCAGAATAAAACGAATGATTCATATAGATAATGCAAGGTCAATATGTCGATTGGGAAGTATTGGGCAATATTGATTTAGGGGAAGGTAGATTGAGTCATCGTTCCCTTAACTAGATACGTTCACATTGCTTTGCTTAGAGTAAAGACAATTAAAACAGTAGCTTGTTCGAATAAGTAGATATTTGCTCAACTATGCAATTAACTGTTGAATCTCTTCTCTGAAACGAGTTTTCGCGAGTCCATTCATTTAGATTTTAATGGTAAAAATGCAGTTCATGAAATGAAATGAAAATAAATAAATATGCAAGGCGAATTATATATAAATATTCATGTCGTTCAACTGTGTGCTGAACTGATAAATTAAACAATCCTAACATTAAATGTAATTGCATTGCAAATTCCACTGCTTGGAAAAAAACGCAACTTGGAGGAAAGTTTTGATGCCAAATGGGGAAATGGCTGATGGAAAAATGTAGTTGAAGTAAAATTTATGCGCTGTACTCGTTAGTTTTGATGTCTTTGATGCCACCTGACAGGTGAGTGGGGCGAAGAGGTGATGGGAAGAGGTAAAAATGTGGTCGGGGATTAAGCGCTTATTCAGCATAGATTTAAATTCGACATAAACGCATTTTAAATAGTCGAAGATTAGATACTCTTGCTTAAAGTTACTTAAGAAATGTTACAAAAATACCAATTGTTCCTATGGTACCTATACGATATAGTCAACCGATCAAAGCGATTTTAACAAATATAGTTTATGAGCTCAAAGAAAGCCTTCTTAACAAGTTTGATTAAGATAGCTCAAGAAACAACTGAGTTCACTTAGTCAGGTGAATGAATGGAGTAATAAACTTTGCTCAAATGACTTAGCTGGATACACTCGCATCCTTTTGGCTTCAAATAACTTCTGTTTACCCTTTCTAACTACATTATTTCTCAAGTACTCTTGGTAAGGGTATAGATATTAACATAAGCAACATTTGGCCCACGACCTATGTACGTTATCTTAAAGCTATAATTATCACATCATCTTCAGCTGCTCTGTGGGTAATTAGATGGCTTGCTTTGATAACTCAATGAATATTCACAGTTCTATTGAATAAACTGCTAAAGAGAGGTTTTAGGGCTTAGAAAGTTTAACCAAAGAACTCTGGGAATTGCCAATTGGGGGTCGCGTCATGTAAAAGGCTCAAAGATTTATGCCACAAAAAAAAAACCTTAGCAAATTCTGTTAAGGCTCTTAAATATGCACGCTTGGATCGCGCGCGATTCTCAAATGCAAATTTTCTTTTGCCAATTTTCGCACACATAAAATAATGCAAACAGTGTGCAGTGAAAAATTCATGTGAAATCGTCGTCGTTATTGTCGTAATTACCCACAATTTTCCATGAATCTATTAGCATCAGCAGTCAAAATGCGGTGCACACAGTTTAAGAGCTCCTTAAGTGCCAATCCCAAAACCCGCCGCTTCTCCATCTCACACACACCCCCTTCCCCCCGCCCCTGCTCCCCTCTTAAACAAACAGACCATAAATAGTATAAATTTCCACATGACACGCGATGATTATTTTTCTTTCTTAATACACACAACAAAGGAAGATAGATTGAGAGAAGGGCAAAGGGAAGTCCATCAAGCTGCATCTTTAACATCATTTGCGTACGTACAGAACAGCTCTCGGGCTTGGGCTCGGGCTCTGGCTCTGGCTGGGGCAGATGCTTAATTACACAAAGCTTAAAGCGACAAATAATGCCTCAAAGGGGCAGAGAAACAAATCCCTCCACACGCCCCTTACGCATTCACAGTTCCATTCTCCACTCAGATATAATTAGACAAATGCGACATGCAAAGAGTCCAAATCGCAGTGAATTCATTTGGCGAGTGCGACTTTGCCTCTGTCGGCTTTTCATTGATAGCCGCAAGTGTGGGTCATTTCCTCCCTCTCTTCGCTCTTCTTCAAATAGCTCTTGCCTCACTGAGAAAAACAACATCATGAAGACTTTTAAGCCACTTGTAATCGATAAAAAAAAAAATCCCAATCGGCACATGTCCTATATGTAAAAAGGATTTTTATCATACACTTAAAAACTCAACTAACAAATTATTATAAGGTTCAAACAATTTTCTTTAAGTGTAGCCACCCATGGCCTGTGCATGTTTCGTGTCATGCTCAAAGCTCATCTGCATGCTCATATCTTCGTCATCTTCGGCTTCAGTTGCTTCAATTGTCCCCTACACATACACATACACATACACATACATATATACACTGTCCGATGTCCGAGGCGGGTGTCTGTTTCTTATTAGCTCTCTGGCAGCTGAAAAAACTGACAGACTGGGCAATCAGTAGGCAAAAATTCCGTGAATTAATTTCAGTTTTGCATGTTGTTATTTATTAAAATTTTATTTTGCGTTTCACTTGAAGACTCGCGCGATTCTCTTTCATAGCTGCCGCTATTAACAGCTCTTACCCCAAACACATTTTTCTGAGCTCTAGTTATATTTCATCATTTCTTTCCTCTTTCTTTTTGTGATTCTTATCAATGAGCTGTCAGTGTTTGTGGTGTGTTTGATGTTTGTTAATGGATTGCGATGGGGATTCGAATTACTTTCCAGCTGAATTCGAAGATTTTAGTTCATCAAATAAAGTTATGCCAAAAATGTATTCAAAACTACTTACGGTTGAGAAATAATATATTTTCTTCAATATGATTATTTTATTTCTTCGTGCAACCATCCCAAAAATATAAAGAATATCTTTTTAAATTTGTTTGATATTTATTTTATTTTTATTAATTTTCTTCGTTTTTTTTCAAGATATAATTTTTGTTTTTATACACCTTAAAATTCTATTAGTAATTGTTTTTTTTTTTTTAATTTTTCTTTTGTGTTTCTGATAAATTCAATTTTGCGTTTTTTGTTACATTCTTTTAATTATTTTTTGTTTCTATTAATAATAAAATTTAAATAAGAAATTGTTTTCATTGTTAGTTTGCTTGCCCATAACATATACAAAGTATTGTTAAACATTATATATTATTTATGTTTTATTTTTTATTTTGTTGCTTAATTATTAAAATTAAAAATCATTCAATTGATTATCACAGTATTTACGAAAAAATAAATATGCTTAAAAGTGTTTTATGGAAACATTTCTTCATTTCTCCATTTTGCTGTTAGTGAAATTATTTGCTAGAAACTGTTCTGTTCTGTTCTTTACTTGACTTGAAAGATCGGTGCATTAGCTAAACACCTCTTAAGCATTATGACATACACTGAAAAAACGTCTTAAGATTTAAGTGTACTTAAATATTAATTTATGCCGCTTAGATACAAAAAATGCAATTCATTTGCATTTGTTAGAAAACACAATTGAATTGAATTTTTAGCCTTAAAATGCTGGTGTTCAAGTGAACAATCGAACTGGTTCACACTAGTTCCCTTGAGCAGCACATTTTAAGTAACGGCTTAACCTTTTTTTCATGTCATCTTAACTTTAGTTACAATAAATACCATTAATAGTTAACATAAACAAACCACAGAGTCACATTGTTAAGTTTGTGATTATAGTGAAAGAAATTATGCTAATATTTGATGTGTTTTGTTTTGTTTTGCTTTTTTCTTTTTGTTGCGACTTTGAACCTGCAAAGATAAGGAATAGAAAAGGGAAAGGGTAAGTTTAATATTTTTAAAGAACATTTTATAGAAAAGATTTGAGCTTAAGAAACATAATTTGGCAAGATAAATTAAATGTTTGGAAATATTTTTATAACAAAAAGAAATCCTTATAAAATACACACCTGCTTTTTGTAAGAAAAGCTGTACGCTGCTTCCTCTTTCTCTTTTATGGTCTGCGCACATTGCACTGTATTTAAATTTGTGTCCCACCCAAATTGTAGAGAGTTCCTGCTGCTGCTTCTAGTGCATCATATAGGAATCATCATCATCGGCACCCGTCGGACTATCGAGCGAGGGATTGATGCGTTTCTCCTTCTGTCGCCGATTACAGAACCACACACGAACCACTTCCTTCTCCATGCCCAGGCGATCGGCCAGTTGACTAATCTCCTCCGACGTTGGTTTCTGATTCGCCATAAAGGCTTTCTCGAGAGCACCCCGAATCGTTGTCTCTATCGAAGTACGCTTCTTGCGCCTCCGGCCAATGATCTCGGGTGTACTAACGGTTGCCTGCAAAGCAGCAGGATCAAAGACTCCACCAGTTGCTTGGATTGTGCGATCTGCATCATCTAGCCATTTCTGGAGCAATGGCTTCAGCTTGCACATGTTCTTAAAACTTAGATTAAGTGCCTCAAAACGTGAAATGGTTGTCTGAGAGAAATCATTTCCGTATAGTTTACCCATGGCCAAACCCACATCTCCCTGGGTGAAACCCAGCTTAATCCTTCGCTGCTTGAAAGTCTTGGCAAACTGTTCCAACTCTTCCAGATCTGTGGTCTCTTCCGGTGAAGGTTCACCTGCTGCACGTGCTGCTGCCGCACTTGCCACCGTTTTGGGCTGCGGCGTTGAGGGCACGGACGACTGATTGTGGGCGTGGCTGGTGGGCGTACTTGGGGTTAACATTCCACTCAGTTTCAAGCTAGCTGCCGAATTGGGTGGCGTTATCTGCAGTGGATGTTGCAAGTGATGTTGCGGTGGGCTGCTAGCTGGACTCCTCAATGGGGCAGGTGGACTTCTTGAGTGTGGTGTGGAGCTGCGTGGTTGCAACAACGGCGATTTGCAGAGTGAAAGCGTAATCGATTCTTGCAACTGTTCCTGCTGGCGTTGTTGTTGCTTCTGCAATGCTTGCAACTGTTGCGCGGCCTGTGCCAGCGCTTGCAACTGACTCTGCATGAGGAACTGGGCGGCAGCTGCTTGTGTGGCAAGAGCAGGATCATCCTGGGAGAGACCCAGCGAACCATTCCTCAACAGCTCCATATAACTGTTGAATTGCTGTTGCAATGCCACCTGACGTTGCTGCAACAACTGTTGCAACTGTGCAAAGTCCTGTGGTGAAATGTTGCCAGCTAACAAAGGATTACCCAAACCCAAACCTGCGGCAGCAAATTGTGCCTGAGGTGAGGATAAGCCAGGCAACGCCAGCAGTGGTTGCATGCCACCCGCCACTGAGGTGGCAGCAACAGCAGCAGCTGCCACCGCCGCTGCCTGTACCGCTGCCATCGAAGTGGGCGTGCCCACTGTGGGCGGCAACACTGGCGAGATCTGTGGCGCCTCAACCACAACGGGTGCAGCTGCCACCAATGGTGGTGTCATTGTCGTTGTAGACTTAACCGAATTAGCCGGCGATTGTGTGCTGTGACGCGAATTGTCGCTTGTCAAGTTCAATGCACCACCATTGGCATCATCATAATCCTCATCCGGTTGCTCCAGCTTATATGCCAGATGATGCGGCTGCTGATGATGATGATGATGATTGTGGTGGTGTTGATGTTGATGTTGGTGGTGTGCTGGATGTGGCTGTTGTCGCGTTGACAACAATTGTCGCTTTGGCTGCAACAAAGCTGGACTCAATGGCGAACGACAACGATCGCTTGAGGTGCCAACACTCGAGTTATTATCATCACAATCAGAAGCTGTAAATGAGAAAGAAAGAGGAGAAAAATGTTGAGAATACGAGTTGGGAAAGAATTTTCAATCAAAAACCATTAACAAGAACTTCTTCTAGTTTCAATATATTATAAGCATCGATTAAAGACACCAACCCAACAGTCCAACCAGAAACGAACCAATCTTTACTAAATTAACCAACTCCTCTAACCACTCCACATGTGAGATGTGTCCTTTGCATAACTTTAGCATAGGAATCGAATGTGTTTGCATAATTTTCGATACAATTTCATAGTCCGTTGAGTTTCTTTCACTCTCTGTGTGTTTGTGTGGGTGAAAGGCTTTCTTAGCTTAAACCACCCAAAGAGTAAAACGATTCGTTTAGCTGCTATTATGCGGAAAAAAGTATTTCCCTCCGCCTGCGCCACTCTTACATAGTTTACATAGTGAGTTTACCTTTTGGAACATCATATATACGTATACGTATACGTATACATCAAATGGAATTCTCATGTTTTCTTTTCATTTTGGCTGCTTTTAAGTGCCATTTTAGCATTTCAAATGTTGCGCCAAACGATTTGTATAAATTTGCTATTTCTATGCATTTTATTTACACACACAAAAAACCAAACCAAACCAAGGGGGTGCGGTGTGATCTGGGGAAAGTCTACCAATTGATTTGCAATAATATTTAAATGCGTCAGTTCATTTTCTAGTCAAAACTTCTTTTTTTTTGTGTGGTCCACCCTTTTAAGCAATCAAAAGTTCGAGTAACCCTTTTCAAAAAAACGAAAAAACAGAAAAAGAAACGTAGCTTGAGCCCCTTTGAAGTTCGCCCCCTGTTTGTGGCTTTGAAATCTCAATTGTGGCATTTCCATTTCCCAATTTCCCATGTCCACATCCTAAATTGAACCTGAATACTGGTCAGTCAGTCAGCTGTGTCCATGAATTTTTGCATATGTTTCTCAAGTTGGCTACTTTATGACTTGTGGCTCTTTCTCTTCATTTCATTTCGATTCGGATGATGCTTGGATGCTACGTGAATTTGATGACTTATTCGGACCCACATGTGGTAAGTCCTCAGCTCCTTGGCTGAGTAAACTTTCCGTTTTTTTTTTCTCGGCCTTTCCTATATATGCGCCAGGCTACGTGCGGTTATTTGGTATTCAGATGATGTGCAAATTCGATTTGTATATGTGTGTGTGTGTGTGTGTGTTGCTGTGTGTGAGGAAGAAATAAAAGAGGCGTAGCTAACTCAAGGGGTTTTTGGGCTATAATAGTTGATAGCTTGTTTGCTGAGAGTTTCATGATGCTAGCTTGCGTAGAAGCTGAGTTCCTTGAGGTTAGATTGAACTAGGGATAGTACTAAATGATGGGAAATTAAGTCAAACGAGAGTTTTAGTGCTGTGGTGCATAAAATTTAAGAACAAATAATGAAGATTTTGAGTTTAGCTAGTTTAAGTACTTTAAAAGAAAAAGTTTCCGAAATATGCTTAAGAAACTTTTGATTTCGATAGTTTAAGATTGACAAATAGTTGAGCACAAACTTTGTATTGAAAGATAATTCTAAAATCTTTGTAATTGTTAGTTTACCAAACTTACTCGAGCTAGTTCATAACCCTCTTCAAAGGCACGCCTCTGTGCTGTTAGGCAACCAATAAAAAAAGCCAAATGGTCAGTTTGACTTTGCACACACACACACACACACAAACAGCTCCCACACTCGTGCATAACGGCATAATTTTTGCATAAAATATATGTAAATATGTGTTCATGCGGTAGCAAAAAAAAAACCAAAAACGAAAAAAGGGAGAGCAAAAAAAGAAATCACAGCAACTGGGTCCAGAAACACACACACACACACACACTGGCGAGGTACACATATGAAAATTCAAATCAAGCGAAATGCTGTCAATAATATAAGAGCAAAAACCGAAAAGGGGGACCCAGCGCATAAAGGATGAAGGACGGACCGGACGGACCCTGGACCAAGCCGTGACTAACGAAGTTTGAAACGTGGGCGTGTAAAATAAATATACATATGTATAGGATGGTATTTTTCTGATGATGATGCTGGTGATGATGATGATGGGTTCTTTTTTTTGCTTTGGCCATGAAATTTGTAAAGTGTGAATTGCAAATTTTTACGCAGTTCAGACATACTACAAACAACGAGTTATGAATAATAATGACTAACAATCATTTATAATATATATGAATTGAAAACCTGAAAACCTTACTTAAATCGATCTCTGTTAGATCTAACAATAGTAGTAGTTCAAAGTCAAATTGAATTGTAATTTGATTACCGACTTTAATTCTTATTTGCAAAATAGCAATTAGAACGCCCCGCCAATTAAAGTTGGCAACCCTAGATGGCAGCGAAATTGGTTAACGCCCGGAAATGACAATTGTCACCTAATGCACTCGAGCGCAACTACTTAAGAAGCTGTTAAGTCACAAACACAAAAAAAACACAAACTCAACGACAACACCCATTTAATAAGACATCAAAATCAACTTAAAGATCTTCTTCTTCATCAATCGTTTCATTTGATTCGTTTCATTTCGTTCCCCTTACTAAATCACTAAACAAAAAAAAGGGTTGTCACATTCAGCCGTTGTGACAGCCACATTGTTCGAAGAGTAGGATCCCTTTGAACTTTGAAAAACTGTAGACCTACCCTCTAAATCTAGCTGTGGGTATCATTTATAATATACAATTCCCCGCCATAACCCTAAATCTAAGCGCGTGGCCAGCGAGTGCTGTCAAGCAAGGGTTGCTCTTCCTCTCTCTCTCTCTCCCTCTCTTTCCCTCTCTATCTATATTTTATTCATTGTCTTTCGGCACAGCCTCAATGAAACTGATGTCCCTCTCAAACGCATGGCAGATGTTTCATGGCCTCGAAATATGTTTTCAAAGTGGACAAATCGTAAATAGTCTAACTCTTACTTTTCATTTTTGAAACTCGGACACAACAGCTGATGCTTTTAAATAAATGTTGATTTTCTTGAGGGGCCTTAAAAGTTTCTACACAGTGGAAAAAAAGAAGTGAGAAGTATCTCTTAACATTCGTATCAGAAACTTACTAAACTGAAGTTGATTTAAGTAGATTTGGCTAAAGGAAAATCTTTTAATAAGGTCTTAAAAGTTTCTACACAGTGGAAAAGAGGTGTGTAAAGTATTTCTTAACAACTTACTAATCATAAGTTGATTAAAGTAAGTTATTTGCTTAAAGGAAAGTCTTTAAATAGTCAAATAAAGTTGTCCTTAGTTTCTTCTAGTTGTAAAGTCAAGAATTATTTCTTACTGTGTAAGGATATTCATATTATTGTATCTTAAAACACTTACCATTCGATTGCAGTGGCGATGGCGAGCGTGACAGGCGACTAATATCTGCAACAACATAAGGAAAGAAAGAAAGAAAGTAAGTTAGAGTTAAAGAAAAATATTCTTAAAATGCACTTAAAGACATGCAACTTGAAGCAGCTTCAGTTTGGTGACAACACGTCGCAAGCATAAAGCCAAAAAACTTTTGAGAAACTTAACGATACAGGGGGAACGTGCAATAGCCTAGATCTACATTATATCTACAATATATATACAGGGTGCACAAATCGATACACGAACACATTTGTGCAGCTAACTGACCAAAATGCTTTTCAGACAGGACGAAACGTTGCTGCATAAAAGGATATTTTTATGGCATTCGTTTGGGGAACACCTGGTACTCGCTTTTAATGCCACAGACTCTCCGCCACACCACAACCCGCTTCAGCTCTTCACTTCTCGCCACTCGTGTACTCAATTTGAATTTGAAATTTTGGCCGTGCAACAAATTTGTTGACTGCATTTTATGGCCAAATACATACGTAAAACTCGTAGTCGTTGCAAATTGAGGCGCGGTCCTAAGAACTCAACATCGATTTGTTGCTAATTTATGAGTCGCTTAGAGGCAAGTTATCTAGCTTGCATGCAAGCTGCAACATTTTAGTGCAGCAATACTATATTCATACTAATGGAATGACTAATCGTTAGGGCTAGAAGTAACTAGAAAAAGGTTTTGATTAACTTACAATCGTTTCTTAAGTGTTGAAAAGGAGAGAAATACATATCTTGCAGCATTCTAACTTTTTTTAAAGCAATAACCTACTTGTATACTTATTAAAAACCTTTAGTTAAGCTGTTCTTCTACAGGTATTGAACGAATACATTGCTTGATTAATGCACAAGTGATTTCTTTCGATTACGAAACAACTAATCGAGTGCGTTCATAAATTTCGCGTCGTTAATCTTTTTTTAATCAAGTGTGAACATAAATTTCTGTGAGTGTGTCAGGGATTACCCACAGCGTCATCAACTAAGATTAATATAAAGCAGACGCTTATATTCATATATATATATTGTATAGCTAGAAACTAGTTCTAAAATCTCAACTTAATAACATTCTAATGCTCAACTCTCTCGGATTTGAGAACATATGTTTCGAGACTAACTCGTAAATTTGACCAACTGCTTCTCACACACATTCTGGACACACTTCTCGCACACTTTTGCGCTCGCTCGCCTTTTGCTTGTTAGCTAATTAAGTGACAACTGTTTGTTGTTGTTGTTGCCACACTTTAAGAAGCAGGCAACTCAAGTGGTACACGAAAAAAAAAATAAAACGATCTCAAAACAACGCCGACTCGAAAGTATGTTGCGTGGCGGCATATGTGCCGTGAAAATACCTACAACTGTTTACAGATACCCTTACCCTTACCCCAACCCCCTCTATAGTTTGTAACCCAATCAAGTCGCTTTGGGCAAGGCACTTAAAGGCCACGAATATATATATACACATATATATATGTAACGTCTGCTTGAGCTCGCTTAAAACTAATTTTCCAAAAACTGCGCGTTAAAATGCCACATAAATTATACAAAAGAGAAACACCCCCGCTGCAAGTAAGGAAAATGAATAGGGGTAGGGGTAGGTATAGGTATAGGGGTATGGGGAGGTGGACGCGTGCCACAAACGCGCAGCGGGGTCAAAAATTGCAAAGCGGCAAATGCGCAACATACGAAATAAAATGAAAATATTTCAAACATTTTCCAAACTAAAATTTTACAATTGCTGGCGATAATGCAAAAACCGCAGACGTTAAGCAGACACAGCGGGTGATTGGAGAGGGGGTGGCACTA
This sequence comes from Scaptomyza cyrtandrae, assembly GCA_035044605.1. Taxonomy (NCBI): domain Eukaryota; kingdom Metazoa; phylum Arthropoda; class Insecta; order Diptera; family Drosophilidae; genus Scaptomyza; species Scaptomyza cyrtandrae. The sequence continues at coordinate 1,026,015 of JAWNNS010000650.1, read as the reverse complement.
CAAAGAGAAGAGGAGAAAGAGAAAGGAGAGAAGAGAAGAGGGCGATAGGTAGAATGTGTAATGGGAGATGGCCAACTGGGAAACTTGTGAATCCAAAAGATACTTTTGCACAATTAGCCAATGACCTCGACAGCTGTGTGTGTATGTTTGAGGGGGTGTGTGAGGGGCTGCTGCTATACTTGTATGTGTGTGTGTGTGTGTGAGTGTGTGTGTGGCACACACATCACGTGCGCAGACTGACTATCGATTGAGTCGTCGTCGTCTTGGTCGGAAGCTGCGTGTCTTGAACTCTTGACCCCGCGCTCTGTACATGTGTGCGTGTGTGTAAAAGCTGCAAAGCGATATGCGTGTTGACGGCTTGTTTGTTTCATTTTGCTTTATACACAAATATTCGTAGCAAAACAAAGCAACAAGAAAAGAAACACACACAAAGAGAGAGAGAGAGAGAGAGAGAGAGAAAGAAAGCCTTTACGTTTTAGTATTCATCAAATGTTCGAATTGCCAATTGAAACTTGACTAAGCAAAGTAAAATACTTCAAATATGTAAACAAAATCTTTCCTTTATATATTTTTCTAGCAGGGGAACATCTTGAATTAGAAAGTTCTGTCTTAGAATATGTTTCATTTAAGTAAAATATTAAAATTGACTTATTATTGTGAATGTTCTTAAATCCTCTATCGATTTCAGTATAGATCTTTGTGAATTTATTGTAACTTTAACTCAAGCATTCATTTTTTGAACTAGACTGAAACGCAGTTAAAAACTTAGAATGAGCCGTCATAAACGGAAGTTGATTTCCGTAACGATAACGATTAATCGAAAAGTGTTGCTATTTGTTTGTTTGTTTTGCAGCTCTCACCATTAAGATAGCTGGGGAGCTTTATGGCCAGCTTCTTGGAACTGGAACATAACGCTAACACACACGCCCTCTTTTCTATTCTGACCACTTCAAACACACACACACACATTCACACACTGATAAGTCGAAACAGAAAACCTTCGTTATTCGTTCTTGTTTTGGCTTGTTATCAGGGAAAGGCGAAGAGTAATGAGCTCATTGCGACAATGACTAAAAATAATCCACAAAAACTTAAGAAAACTTGTCGTCAAACGACAAACGTTAAATATTAAATCGTAAGCATATTTAATTTAAACGTTATTGTCGATCGATTAATTTATTAGAATCACAAACCGCCGCATTGTTGTTCTTGTGTTCTCGATGACGAAATTTGTTTTGATCAAAAAAAGTTTAAAGCAGCATTACGTGTGTGTCGTTTGGTCTTTATTTTAGTGCAGGTGTTCGCAGATAAGCATTGGAGATATCAGTGTGAATTGGAGATAAGTAAATCGTATTGCGGCTCTATAACTATATGTATTTATGGAAATCATGGGACTCGGACATATATAATCGCTTTTTCGCGACTAAAAGATAATACTTTAAGTGGGTTAGCGAATGAAATTTATTACAAAGTATACTTAAAGTTGACTAAGTCTTTTAAGGATACGATTTAAAACTTATTCTTCATCAATCTTCAACATGGAAATATATAAAAATATAAGAAATGAAGAGATCTTCAAACCTTTATACCTAAAGTTCCTTCCAGTTGCTTCATCTTTTTTGTTCAAGAACTTTTACAACATTATATTTAGCTATTTATAGTTTTGAATCACATTGATAAGCAAGCAAGCAAATAAATCGAAGAAATAAAAGTCGTTCCGATTTTTACATGGTCATTTTTTGTTTCGAGTTGTTGAAATGCGTCTTTAGCAACTGTGTTTTATGATGGTCTTACAGTATATCAGTTAACAATTACAACTACAGTTAAAGTTGTTCGATTTAAGTAGTTTTTCTTTTACGTACAACAACAAGTGCTCGATTTAAAGTGGGTCGCCTCATTGCGTTGTGAATAATACTAGTTAATATTTATGACAGGAACACCTGTTCTTAGAAAAAGGGGATTTTTTTTTTAGAGGAAGGTGTTCACTTAAGTACAATCAAGTAAATATCGAATATAATTGAATTTTCTTATAGTCAAGTTTATAAACTACGTAAATGGTATTCGAATTGATATTACATATGAGACAGTAAGAGTAAAGATCCTAAGATCTTAAATATATTAAAAATTTAGGTTTTTATGAATTTTCTTCATCATCAAGCTGAAAAGTAAAGTTCAAGTAAACTAAATCTTATCATTATTTCTATAATTTGATTTAGATTGACTTGAATAAACTTAAATATGTTTCTCTTAAGCATTTCCTATGCTAAATCACTTTAATTCATATTCAAGTATGATTTAGATTGACTTAAATATGTTCGATTAATGTTGCTAAGTAATTTTTAGGCATTTTTTATAGTTAAATCATATTAATTAATATTCAAATATAATGTAAATTGACTTGAAGCAACTTAAAAATGTTTTTAAACATTTCTTATTGTCAAAACACATCAATAAATATTCAAATATGAACTAAATTGACTTGAGTCAACTTTAATATGTTCGAAAAATGTTGCTAAGCAATTCTTAAAAATTTCTTTTAGTTAAGTCACATTAATAAACATTCAAATATAATGTAAATTGACTTGTATCAACATTAATATGTTCGATTATCAATTGTTAAAGATTTCTTATAGTCAAAACAAATTAATTAATATTGAAACTTACATCGATTTTGCATTAGATGGACGGCAGCGTCTCTGGCGCTGTTTGTGTTTGCTTTTAATAGATCATGCTTTAAGGAATTGTTGTTATCCTCGGGACTAGCTGAGGGCCAATGTAGCTCCGACATAACCATTTTCACACAGCACAAGGCAGGCCTCAAATATATATATATATACTATATTGTTTTTAAAGTGATATGTTTTTAATTCTTGTTCTTATTGTCACAAAGCTGCTTCACTTTCTTTTCGCACACACTTTTTTTTTGTATATATTTACGTCAAACTGTTTATCTTATATACTATTTTGGTATATTTTGTGTCTTTGTGTTGTTTGGTTTGGTTTGGTTGGGTTTGGATATTGCTTATTGCGCCGGTTTGCGTCCAAACGCGTTCGTGTTTCGTTTGAAACTGACAAACGGAAGAGCGTTTCAATGTTGCAGGACGACTAAAAATCTCTCAACGGTTTCGGATTGTTGTTGCTAATGGATAATCGTCTAGGCCTGGCTCTTGATAATAATGATGACAACAATGACGATGACGATGATGTTGATTTTAACTCGCTCGCTCGCTCTCTCTCTCTCTCTTTCTTTCTATTTCACTCTCTGCCACCGGCATTGACTTTGTTTGAGTGCGAGTTTTGAGTTGAAAATTTGTGTTTTTGCGCCCAAATAAATAATAATAACACAGCGTCGAAAATCAGGGGAAGGTTTTTGACGTTATGATGTTACTGTTGCTGTTGTTGTTGTAGTTGATTTTTTAGCGCTGTTAGCCACCCCCAAAGCGTTTGGTAAGGGTTGTTTTGATATGCTGTCTGTTAAAAAATGAGCGTTTTGTGCTTTTCCTTTTGGTTTTTTGTTGTTTTCTTTTTTGGTGTTTGATAAAAAACCTACACACGAGAGCTGAGAGCTGCACGATGTGCTTCGCAAGAGTCAACGCGTTTAACTGGTTTCACGTCGGCGCGCCAACTGCACTTGGCTCCAAAAAAAACCAACACACACAAACACACACCAACGAGTACGAGTAAGCCGCCAACAACAACTGGGGGAGCTTGTGTATGAGTGAGCTTATACAGAGCAGCGTATTGGTCGCTCTCTCTCACACGCGCTCTCTCTCTCCCATTCGATGTGCGTGTGGTGTGTGTGTGTGTGTGCGCACGCTCATTTTATTTACCGTTCTAGTTAGAAACGAACACGTTCCACATTCAACTCTCATTCGCTGTGCGTGGAGAAATGAGCGCGCGCCTTGAGTGAGTGAGACTGCGGTTTTTGCATTTGAGCGTAACTAAGCGAGAGTGTGAGTGGGTATATGTGTGTGTGTGCTCCAACATTTTATACGTTTTAAAATTTTACTACAATGTCTTGTAAGCTTATGTGTGTGTGTGTGTGTGTGTGTCGGGGGGGCATCGTTCGTTTTGTTCGGCTCGGCTGCCGTTCGTTGGTACTCCATTGTATGTCATTGTATGTGTGTGTTTGTGTGTGCAGTATGCGTGCGCTTGTTTGGGGTGTGGCTTAAAATTTAAATTTAGCTTTCAAATGGCGTTGGCGTCGACTGCGTCGTCTGTGTGTGTGCGTGTGTATGTGTATGCATATTATTTTATGATTGGCGCACACGCCTCAAAATACGACTCAAAACTTTCGTGTCTCTACGTGTGTGTGCTATGTAAAAATATTTTAAAGCTTGCGTCGCTGTCAACGTCGACTGCAGCAGTGCTGCTCCATTGTCGTCGTCGTCTGCTTTTGCTCTTTGTTCTGCTTTGGAGTTTTGCTTTTATTTGCCATTCATATATGCACACACATGGTGTTGTATGGTATGCAGACATTCGCCTCCTGCAACCACCCCACCTCCCACCCAATCACCACCCACCCACTGCCATTACGTCCCTTGTGACTCTGCCACCCACTTTGCGTGGCGTCTTTTTGCTTCAGCTTCTGCGTTTTTTCATCGCTTTTGTGGCACTTCGTTTATTATTATTTTGATTTGTTTTCAATTTGATATAAAATTACATATGATTTATGTATATAATTCATTAATATTAATAAAAGGTATTTAAACGTAAAATATATTCCCAAATTAACAAAATAACATTTTTAAAAATCAAAAAACTATTTTTCTAAGAATTATTACAATTTTTGACAACAAATTCAAATATTTTTGATTGTTTAATTGATTTTTAATTGAAAATTCTGACTATAAATAATTTTATTTGTTTCTCATTAACCTTTTTTGACTCCTTAACTCAAATCTTAACTGCAAGCAAATCGAATTTGAAGCCTAGGAAAAATTCTGTTTTTATGCATATAAAAATATATTCTCAGAAAACTTTTAGAAATCAAGACAAACAAACAAATTATGACGAAAAGTCAATTTTCAAGGTGACCAAAAAAATTAAAAAGAAGATTTTTTTCTTCTTCAAATACAAATACATGCACTGTATATATAAATAATAATAAAAAACTGCTTCAACTGCAACTGCAGCAGGTAACACATTTTTTTTATGATCACAAAAAAAAGAGAAGAAGAAATCATAAAAAATTTGTTACAAAGTCATAAAAAGTCAAAAAAAAAGTGCAGTTTCTGTCGGTCAGTTTGAGAATCTTTGAGTTCAGGTAAATGAATTCGTACAAATTCATTTGTCCTGCTTGAAGGCATTTAACGCCCTAAACAGGCGCAACGCTTCCGTCACTGATAAGAAGGCGAAAAAGGGGTATATAGGGTTGCTGAATACCCTGTAGTCATGAAACAAACCAAAAAATAAACTGTTTATAAAATGTATACGAATTTTATAAGGGTTATTTAACGTTTTGCACGTTTACAGGGTATCATGTAGTCGTGCCAACGCCAAACTTAAGTTCTCAGATTGGATTGTATTAGTATTTTAAACAGATAATTGCTTTTTGACAATGAAAAAAATATTTAATATTTTTACAGGGTATCCTGTAGTCGAACCCAGTTCTTAAGTTAATTTTTTGCGCTTCTTGCATTTTTTACGATGCACACACGGCCCTCTAGGCTCGCTCGCTCTCAGTGTCTGTAAATTGCGGCGATTTCCACGTAAATCATAAAAAAATTTACTATATAGCAAAGGGAGATAACTTCAATACCCTGTAGTGTGTGTGTGTGTGAAGGATGCTGCGCTGTGTTGCTCTGAGTTCAACATGTTAATTAGGCCTCGCAGCGAAACGACATTGGCATTGGCTACTGGTTCTGAAATATAACTCTCACGTTCACAAGGACTCGCTAAAAAGGCTAAATGAACACACAGAAAAAGTTGTTGTTGTTTTTTTTTGTGTTCCTTTCGTTTGGGCCTTTGACTTACTGACCGAACGAGAACGTTTGACTACTTAACCCAAGTTGAGTTCGCATTTTGGCCATAAAAAATATGGGTTAAAAAACAAACAAGAAGGGAACATCCTTCAATCAACATCGTAAACCTTGCCTTATTGCCGAGAATTACTTAAGTCAATAAAAATAAAGCCGAGAAAATCGTTTCCCAAGTAGTTTTCGTATGCATTTCATTAGGGCAGCCAAAAAAAAAATAGTCAAAAAAGAAAAAAGGAAAAACCAGTGAAAAAAGTAAAATTGTTAGTACAACTAAAAATCATAAAAAATAGAAAGGTAAAGAGAGTAAAAAAGTGAAAATTTTTGTGCGTACTAAATGTAGTTGGAGAATTTATTTTGATGCCCAACAAATTTGTTGTTGAGGCGTAGAAAAAGAATTTCGTCTAAAAGTGAAATGTCTAATGAAGAAGTCATAAAGCGTCGCGTATCCTAAATTTTGAGTATTTTCCCTCTCTCTCTCTCTCTCTCTCACCAACTTGTGACTTTTGATTTTTACAGCCACATAAACATGTGTGTGTGTGTGGCAAATGAATACAGAATATGTTGCAAGCGATTTCTTATCTATCTTACCACAACCACAAAAATGATTTCGACACATATAAAAGAACTAAATCGGATGAATGGAAGTTGTTTTTCGTGAAAAGTAAGGAAGTAAAAAAAAAATAGTTTAAAACGCGGTAAGATACTAAACATTTTTAGAGAGTTGTTTTGTCGGAAAAAGTTAGGAGGTAAAAAAAATATTGTAGAATGTGGAGATAGTAAAAGTAGTAAAAGATTTAATCGAATTCCTAAAAACAAACTTATTCAATCTTATTATAATATACTCTTTGTATATACATATATGTATATTTCCTTTGTTTATTATATTTTACTGTTAAAACAAGTCTTAAAACTCATCCACCCTTAAACTATCATTCGATTCTAGTAAATTTTGAAGTTAGTGAATTTTTGGGTGATAAAAATCACATTTTTGGCAATAAATATCCACGAATTTGGAAAGCATTCATTGTTCATAGGGTGTTTAGCACCCCTTTTTCAAGTGCAGTACGTCAAACTCACCCTCTCTTAGGTAAAGTATTGACTGCATGCGTTAATTAAATTTGTCCATCTAAAACTTCTTTATCCCTGTCACAAAACAGTCAAATGAGAAAGAATCTCTCTTAGATAGTTTATGCAGCAACAAAGATTAGTTAAACGGATAGTTCAGAGGGTCAAAGCTATGTCAGCTTGTCTGCTCTGATTTTTTTTTTTGGCGCGAGTCTGAATGGAAATCATTATGCATGATCCCAAGCATCATTTTTCAGCAACAAAAAATGTCTTCGATTTATTTTTTTGTATTTTTTTAGGCATGCAATATCTCGAATAACCGTTTTGATTTGGCTTTGTTTGGTAACATGATGAACGACGATGACATTCAATGACATCTAGAGTTTTTTTATATATTTTTTTTTTTATTTATGTCCTAAAAACAATTTCTTTCTTTCTCACTTTTTGGGTAAAAAAAGAAAAGAAAACGAAATCAATTGCGTTGTCAACATTCGATACGAGAATATTCCTCTTAAAAAAAGGTAGAAAACAAAGAAACTAAGGTAACAAGGCAACAACAACACGAACAAGAATAAGGAACAAGGAAGACGGTTACGCTTTACGGTATTTTGCGTGCATTTGACACCCCTCAACAACAAGGACAAGCCAAATACTTGGGCAAGAACTCGCTCTCTCTCTCTCTCGTCCAGGTAGAGGCTTAAAGTAGGTTTCAGCGTTTCGTTTTCTAATCGCTTGATATATGCATAATATAAAGAACAGATTCGTGCGGGACCGCCTTGTACCACCAACCTACCCCCACTTTAGTTCACTTTTTTCCTTTTTTCATTTCTCTCTTTTTTTTTATAAATGCATTTTTTTGCATGAAAATTTTCATCGAGGGTCGATTTTTAGGGAAACTTTCTATGTTTAATTGCGTTTGTTTTTTCTACGCTAACATTTTTTGATTTATTTTCGCAGCTCTTGAGAATACTTTAAAATTTTATCTTGGGTTTTCCCACGAGTTTTAAAAGGTAAAAAAATAAATCAATTTTAAATCTCTTTGCATCTTTTGTAACTCGGCAAAGAATAGTTTGATAATGAGGAACTTTTCTGTGGGTTGAGATTTTTTAAGGAGATTTTAGGGAGATTTTCCTTTGCGTTGATATATTTATATATGCATTTTCATTACCAACAAATATTTTAGCTAAGTTTTCGACGATTTTTGAATTTTACTCACCGTTTTGTGGCTGCAACTTAAAGCATTGCTGCAAATCTCGGACATCATCCTTGACGCTCGCATTGTTCAAGTGTTCAAAGAGCGTTTCATCCTGATACGTATACTCCTCTCCCTCACCCTGCAGCTCCACCTGCTGCTGCTCCAATGCTTGCTGCTGATGCTGCAATTGTTGCTCCTGTTCCGATTTTATTGTATGAAAGGGTGACAACAATGTTGCAACACACTTGCTGCTGTTACTGTTACTGTTGCTGTTGCAGTTGTTGTTGTTGTTATTGTTGTTGAGAACAGTTGATTGCACTAGTGTCAGCTCCCCTTCTCCACCTTCCTCCCCATCATCCGTGGTCGTGTGGTCGAGTTCCATTTGAGTGAAGCTGATTCTTTGATTATTCGAGCTGCTGACATCGCGCATATTTGTGTCAACAACATTCAGCTCGCTCGTTAGCCGTCTCGCGCTTTTCGCCACGTTCTGCTGCGGACACCTTTCAAATTTTAAGTTAACTGTAAATAACAAAGAGAAAGAGAGAGAGACGCCATTTTGTTTGAGTTGAATATTCAATTTGCATGACATTACATAACGAACCAATCAAAGCAAAGTTCTTCTTATCACATTTCGGAAAAAAAGGGTTGTTGCTATTTTACATACATAAACAGAGTTATGATTACCTTACTTACATTCGAAATCACAGCAACCCTTTTTTACTTTATGGCCTCGCCGCCATTTGAATAAGCTACGCATACAAAAGAACTCCTCCCCAGAGCGTCATATAAGACTCATAAAAAAGGGGTTGATTTACATAAAAAAAAACTCGATGTGGATTTCATTTTAATATTCCCCCCGAGGGTTGCTCCATGCGCAAACTCCAGGACCTTCGCTGATATGCTGATAAAAAACATCGTTAAGAACCTCAAACTTACTGAGGATTGGCTGAACTGGCTTAACATGTGGCCCCCCCTTGGGTTAACTTTGTTGTGGAAAATTATTTTTTATGGAAAGGCGTTGAAGCGTTGCCTTTCGAAAAGCGGCAGGATATGTGTGCCTCTTAAGCTTTTGTGTGATGGAATTTTATGAACTTGAAAAGCAGCTCATATGGAAATAATTATTCGATTTTGAGAGCACTTTGAAGTGTGAAAGTTGCTGGCTTATAAGATTGAACTGAATGATTTTTGAAGGGAAAGATTCGCGCAAGAAAATTGAAGTTATGAAAGGAAAGTCAAGAGACTGAAAATTTGATTGGGAAATAGTTTTGTAAATTTTCTTTTAGTTTCTTATTATTATAAAAAAGTTATGATTTTGATTTTTCTTAAAAATTTGATTGGAAGATATATATATTTTTTTGGGAATATTTTAAAAAATTTCTTTAAGTTTTCTTTAAGTTTAAAGATACACAAATCTTTAAAACTCGTAAATTGTTTGCATATTTTGCTCTTTTTAAATATCTAATCTATGCTTTCTCTACTTGCATAATCTCTTAGTCTTAAGTCTTAACGATTTTTAGTGTCGCAAAATATCTTTTAGCTTGCGATATTTATGACCAATTTCTCGCTTCGTCGATTAGATCCTTGTTGCCTGTTGCGTATTCAGAGTTCTAAGAAGTTCCGCCAAGAAGGATAATGCAACCTTACTGTGATATATTTTGTTTCCCTCCCTCGCCACTAAGCCACTAACATGTTGGCTATTAAACAGAAGCAGAGATCAAAAAAAGTAACAAAACAAAAGCGATGAAATTATTAGATTTTTTACCGTATGACAGAAGATTCGAAGTAGAATTGAAAGAATTGCCCAACAATTACGAGGAAGTACCAGGACGAAGCAAAGACGCACATAAATCGAATGTCAGATTTTTTGGGTTTTAATTAAGTACCCAAAGTGAGAAGAAGAAGAAGTGCATGCATCAAAAGGCTAACCTGCAACATCAAAATTGTATGCGTTGTTTGTCCTTTGGCCAGGTGTAAAACTAACTACACAGAGAGTGAGAGAGAGAGAGAGAGAGAGAGAGTAAGGTGTTTCTATTCTCTTTCTGCCTGCAGCGTGGGAACAGCAGCTTGCGTAAGGACAATGCCAAATACCAGAACCAAGTGCAATTTGTGCATTGTCCTTTAGCGAACAAGTCAGATTGACGAACAGAAGAAGAAGAAGAAGAGCAAAGGGATTCGCCCCGCTGCGTAATGGTCACAAAGTGTAACTGTAACAGTTGCACAGTTGCATTTTTTCAAACGATGATGATGATGATGATGATGATCGGCTGCCTCGCATTGTGATTTGTTTGCCGATTATCTGTATGCCGTCTTTTGTTCAAGTGCCAAGCAAAAGAAGAAAAAAAAGCATAATTTATTGCATGCTTCTTCTTTTTTATCTGCTGCTGCTCTCTTTTGTCGCGCACACAAACAAACACAGGCAGCAACCACAAACTCAGACCGCCCAATGCATGTCCAAGTCGTTAGGCCAAGCATAACATATGTACACACACACACATACACACACTCAAACACAAAAGCTCAAAGCTGCTGCTGCTGCTGCGTTTGCGCTCATTTAAATAGCGGGACCCACACTCGTGCTCTGTTTAATGCGCTCTCAACACGCAAGCATCGGTCTTTGCATATGGCTCAACTCACACCCCCGCTCTCTCTCTCTCTCTCTCTCTCACTCTCACACTCTCTTTCTCTCGCGCTTTTAATTTCTGAATGCGTTTGGCTCTCGTCTCTCCACACGCCTTTATACACTTCGCTGCTCGTTTGCATAAATTTCGTACCAGGCACCGCTCTACCTCTCTCTCCCTTTCACACTCACACACACACACAGACATTCATTTACGCGTTTTGCATGCGCAGGTGCAGCGGCTCGTGACGTTTGCCGTTGTTTTTGTGCTCGCGCTTCGTGCGTTTTGTAATTGTAGTTATTTAGCCCAAGTCGCGGCGCTTTATAATGTACGTTAAAAAAAACTTTAAAGGCAATAAAAGCAAGCAGCACAACGTGAATTGCGTAAAAATGCATTCATACACACACGTATACTATTATTATAATATGTATAAATATTTAGTTTAACTTGTTATTTGCATTTAAAAATTGGAATTTGTTTGAAAATTGAGCGAAAATCGGTTTTGCGAGTTGCCAGCCCAGTGGAAAAAAATGCGATAATTATGGGGGCGAAGATGGAGGGTTACTTAAATGGCTAAGTCGAAGGCGTTAACCCTGTCTTGGATTTTAGCTACTGTATAAATTTTCGTTAGTTGTATATAATTATGTTAACTACGCTTTAAATGCATGAAAAAATATGCATACTCAATAATTATAGGATATAATGAACATATAAACTGTACTTTCTTAATCATATTCCAGATTAACAAGCTAGACCTCTTTGAACTCAGGAAGTACAAGAGATTTCTCTATGAAATTTGGTGAGTACAACCTATATATCATTATATTTATCTTTGTCTGAATGAAATATTAACCCATATACGTTAGAGCATTAAACTCTTTTTACAATACAACCCGCAATATTTTTTATTACTTTAACAATTTAAAAGTGATTTTTTTTTCCCAGAAAACAAACTTCTTTTTATGCAGGCATCGATAGTTTTGTGAGAAATCCGTTATTTTCGCTCGCATCAAGAGGTTAAAATGTCACTTAAGCGGATTTCAAATAATATTTTTTCTATTCAATTAGTTTTCCCACTTTTTTTGCACATTTTTTTAAGTACAAATTGCGCGCAAATAGTAAAAAATCGAACGAAATTTCCGATTGCAGCTGCCTTAACAATCCAAAAAGGGGTGGAAGTTTTCGGGAGTATAAAATTTCAACCCTATTTTGCATGCAGGAACGTTTTTTTTTTTTTTTTTAAATTTTTTGTAAATGATAAGCAAAAAAGTGAAACAAAATGAAAATGAAAAATCTAAAAGGATCGTATATGGAGAGAGAGAGAGTATCAAAAAGGGGTGCGGTCGGAGATACCAGAACAATAATACTATAGAATAGAGTATGCCATATACAGATATCATTGTATGTGGCACGCAGTTAAGGTTAGCAAATGATAAAAAACTAAAATAAAACCTGGTTAAAAGAAGAAGCGAAATTTCAGCGCGTGCTAAAAACGCACCTTTTTGACATATGTATAGGGTATGAGGTATACAAATATACATACATATGTGTACGACGATTCAATATATATATATATATATATATATATATACAGCCTGGTGCTGAACCCATGCCGAAAGGATTTTCGTTGAGCGTGCGGCGCATGCGCCCTTTTTTTAGCTTCCTCTTTCAATATCTCTTTGTATTTGTTGCTGTTGTTGTTGTGTTTTGTTTATTGTGTAACCCAATCCGCGTGTTAGGGCAACCCTATTCATAAACTCTCGCCATCCCTTTCACTCGAAAGTGATTTTTGTCGCTAAATGTGGCGGAACTTGAGCGAACTCCGAGGACAACGACGCATTTATCATCATTAAAGGCGTTCCATAGTCACAGGATGAGTTTTCACTTACTCCTACTCTTTCCCTCTCTCTCTCTCTCTCTCTCTCTCTCTGTCTCTCTCTTCTCCATTACCCCCATGTATATACCCTTTGGCACACGTTGCATTTTGATCCTTTCACTTTTGCTCTGCGGGTTTTGTTCAGCTTGCCAGCTGAAATCTCTATTTGTATAGAAATTTAATTTGACATGCAAACATGGAGCTGGAGCTGAAACTGGAACGGGGGGAAGGAGGAAAGTGGAAATTGCAGTGAAAGGATTCTGTCAACAGCGTGATGATCTCGACTTCCTTCCGAAACAATCTGTTTTTGTAATTCGAGCCAAAAGTGAAAGTAATTTGTGACAAATTTCCATTTTCCAATCTTTTCCCGCCCCTACTTCTCTTCTTCACTCCCAAAAGTGAAAGCCATGCAAATGTTTTTCAGCTGTTTCCCCTTTTTATTTTCTCCTTCTTCTTTTCGTACATATATGTTTGCGATTTGTGGAAGAAATCTTTGTGCAAGACATTTGTAAGTTGAAAATGTTAACAATCAAAATTAATGGGGCCTGAAACATGAAAACCATTATTTATATAGTATACTGTTATATGTGAACATGAATATAATTTAGATGCTTAGCCAAGATATGTGTTAAGTGCATAATTATAGGTATATACCAGTTAGTTGACTGTGGTATAGGGTCACTGAGCCAGACGAAAAACTATTAAAATGCTTGTAATGGGGAAAAGACTAGTAACAAAATAAGTTAAGTGTATGAAAGGTGTTGGTAAGGTGTTTAGAGCTATAAATATAATTGATTTATTATTCTTATATTATTTAGCTATTTTAATTGTTTTTACAAATACCCAAAAAAATCGTTCATTACCAATTCACCTATTATTCACACATGATTTCATCATCTCTTACCCCCAAACATATCCCAAGCAAAGTGGTTCATCTGCTTGCCCCTCAGACTATTGAACAAAAAGTCGATTTATGTACCAGAAATTCTCTTCAATTTTCAACTTTTCAATTACAACACTAAACAAACGGTCCAGACAATCAAATTATTGGCTCAATATCCGTTCGCAGGATGCACACAGTGAGAGAGAGAAAGAGAGACAGAGACAGAATCCACGAAAAGTTTTGTGTTTATGTTTATAGAAGGAAGGGTAGCTTCCTGCGTCGGCTTTTGTGGCAATCTTGGCAATCTTACTTATAGCCTGCTGTCTCTTTGGTATTTTCTGGCCAAAACACAATTAAATTTCGCTTAAATTCGCCTACACTGTGCACACACACACAACAAGTAGGGGCTACAAATATTCTAGGGGAGGGCTAAAATCTATTGCGAAAAATAAGAAGAAATTGTTTTGCTTGTTGTTTACATTCCCACGTTCTTTAAGGCGCACCTTGCTGCATACAAAGAGTATTCAAAGTGCAGAAATAATAAATAATAATGAACGCTCATCAATAGGATAATGCAAAATGAGTTCCAGTTCTTCTTCTATTTGGGACTTCGAGTGTGAGTAATGTTAAGCGACAGTAAAAGTCGTCCTTCTCCTTCGTCTCTTAGATCCTTCTACCTGGCTTTGCCTTTGCTTTTACTTTTTGCCTTGGGCAATATGCAGGTGATTGCCTCATAGAGCTAGCGATCCACACTTTCCCAGCGTCTTTAAAGGGACAATCTTATGCAAAATCATTGAAAACATTTGCATGGGAATGTGTTTTATGCCTTACATTCAATCGAAACAAGTTGGAGAAGAAGGAGGAGGAGAACTGTCGGTTCAAGGTCCTGAGCAGGAAAGTGCAATTTCATGCTGACAGGTTGCAGAATTTTGGATTGAAGAGGATTATGAGTGCTACAGTATTTAATAGTTATATTGTGATATGAGAAAGTGGAATGTTTTTATTCAGAAATGAGAACAAAATAAATCTTATGTTGAGATTAGTTTCGGTTAAGCTAAGATCCACAAAGAAGTTTTCTTAGCTGTTGATTTCCCCACCTTACTTTTTTTACCCCCTTTTAGTTTTGCCCTAACATATTTCCGATAAATTACTTCACATTCTCTTTGAACAAATGCTCTTTTAGTTCAAACAAAGTTTGCTTCTTGTTTTAACATAAATCTTGACTGCACTTGAAATTAACATAGACTTATTAATTTCTTGCTATTGCTATTGTTGTTGTTGTTGTTGTTATTCGTATTATTCATAGCATTTTGCCTTTGCATTCCGCCTTCGCCCCGCTCCGATCCCTCTTAACATTATTCATGGTAATTATCCGCAATATAATTGCAATAACAATTAGTACAATTATTGCAATTTACGTTTGTTTGTAATTTCAATTTGCAAATTTGCGCTCCTCATTATTTTATTTTTCTTTCTCTTTCAACGTTTTATAAAACATACACAATTTTTTTTTTTTGTTTTCTGTTTTGAAAACTTGAAAAACGTTGCAAAAAGTTGATATCTAAAACTATGAAAAGCCATAAAATACATTATGTTTATTTGTTTTAGTTTTTGAATTAGGATAAAAGTTTAAAGCTCTTGTATACCCTTTGAGAGAGTATATAAGTTTGTTAATATGAAGTGTAAGTGTAAGTGTAGATATCTTAAAGTAATGTACTCTTGATCTGAACATTGATTTCCTTCTCTGTAGCCCTGTTTGATCTATCCATCTATCAGTCTGACTATGTGAACTCGGTAAGTTATGAAGTTATCTTGTTGAAACTTGAAAAGTATTTGTATCTTGGCTTAAAAGAGTACATAAATCAAAATCAGACGGATCTGATTACTATATCTTATAGTTGCCATACGAACTTTCGTTCAAAACGTTACTATTCTTTAATGCTTACCAAGAAATTGAGTTCAGCTCTGAGTTTTGAGTATTTCAACATTTGAATAATACATTCCATAGCTTCCAACTGAAGTTCAGTCTGTTAGGGTATATAAACTTCGGCGTGCTTGAGATTTTTTCAGCGTTTTTCACTTCGCTTTGTAAGTTTGCATTTGCAATTTTTCAATTTTGCTTGTAAACTTGCTGCATTTTTCGCACTTCGTCTTAAGTTGGCAACACGCAACATACTTTTTGTTGCACACACATATACACAGAGGCAAGACATAAATTTAATGCCGGCCACACCCTCCCCACCCCACTCCACCCCTCTCCACCTCTCCTCACTGACTAGGCTCGCCCGCTGTGCTGTTGCTTTTTGCATATTTACGAATGCAAAGCGCGCGCCCCAATTCGTTGCACTTCATAAATTTTTACTAGGCCTTAGACTCGCCCAGAGGATGACGAAGGGTAGAGACGCAACTTGCAACTTGTAGTCGCAGTCCAATTGCTGTGGCAGCAGCAGCAGCAGCATCAACATCAACATCAGCTGTTGCTCTAATTAGCTTTTTACTGTTTAATGCGTGCAGCAGAAGCAAAAGCAATGCTTTCAACTTTGCCGCATCGTGTGGCAGCTAAAGATCAAAGTCAAGGATCAAAACGATCGACGTTGTCCCATTGTCTGGCAGCTTGTTATGATGATTTCTCCTTCTCCTTCTTCTTGCCATTCATTCATTCATTCATTCATAATGCAATCGTTG
This sequence comes from Scaptomyza cyrtandrae, assembly GCA_035044605.1. Classification (NCBI taxonomy): domain Eukaryota; kingdom Metazoa; phylum Arthropoda; class Insecta; order Diptera; family Drosophilidae; genus Scaptomyza; species Scaptomyza cyrtandrae. The sequence goes on along the minus strand of JAWNNS010000650.1, from coordinate 1,009,712 downwards.
AGGATGGCAACAAAAGAGTTGCACAAATCAATGCGGCATCAAACAAAAAAAGGCAGGCAAAATGTCAAAACGCAAAAGCGAACAAAACTCAAAATGCGAAAAAGCCGCTCAAACAGCTTTGGCTGCCAGCCGTGAACATTATATACCTTTCCCCCCCTTCCACACCCTGCATAAACCTGGCTTTCATTGTTTTTTAGCCTGGTTTATGCTTTAGCTTGTTGTTTTTTTTTTTTGACACTGAGAGAGAGATAGATAGAAATGTCAGTGAGCCGCCGAACTGAGTCGAGTCGAGTCGAGTTGAGTTGAGTCGAGGCGAGTCACAAAGCGCGCGCACCCAGTCGCTGCCGTAATCGTTATCGTTATCGTTCATCATCATCTATATCATCATCACGCCATTGTCAACAGCAAAAGCAAAAGCAGCAACATGCAAATTGCAATTTTATTTAAAACAGTTGCCACCAAAAGCAGCAATTTTTTGTTGTTTTTGTTGTTGTGCTTTTGCTGACACGAACTTTGATGTTTGAGCTTTTTTTGTTGCTGTTTTTGCATTGCCTTTTTGGGTTTGACATTGTGCGGGCTTTTTACAGCTGGCAAAATAAACCTTGAAGTTTCATTTGAAACCGTTTTGGAAGTTAAACACACAAATCGGCCAGACTAAAAGGTTTTGTCTGTTTATAACCGTTAAGGCTTTAAAAAACGTTTGCTTATTTTATCTTTTCTTCAAGTTATACCTTAAACTATTATATCATTAATTTTTGAATGATTTTGCCTTGACCTTTTATAAGGAGATTGAAAATTTGTTCAATTTAATTATAAAAAATATTTTAATTAGCAGTCTTAATCGTTTTTTTATCATTAGATCCATTGGCAATATCAATTAGGCCAATCTGACTAATTAGAAGCATTTAAATTACAAAGGCGAACAGCTTTCTCAGCTGTTGCAATATTGAAGGAGCAACAATAGCAACAACAACAACAACAAATACAAATAATATGTACGCAAATAAGCCAAAGGCAAAAGCAAAAGCAACAATTGAAACTTTTCAATTGAATGCACAGGCAACAGTTGCAGTTGCAGTTGCGATGTTGTTGTTGTTGTTGTTGCACGCATATTCAGGGTTATAATAAAATAAAACAACAACAAACATCAAACATCAAAGGAGGGGCAACGGGGATATTAAGCATGCATTGCGATTAACATATAATTAATTGTTGAAAAACGAAAAAAAAATATGGTGAAAAAATATTTATCAGCATTTGGCATCGCTTGCATCGCATGCAAAACACATTCTCCCGGTTATAATAACGCAACAGCAACAACAATAACAATCAACTGCACAAGCAAAGAGATGGTAATCAAGCCGACAACTGTATGCCCTTTAAATGCACTTTGAGTAAACATTAAAAGAATCTTTAAGAAAAAATTTAGTTTTTCATTAAAGAACTGATTACTTTTTAATGATTTCTACAGCAAAGCTATTGTATCAGTATATAGTAGTATATATGTTGGACTCTTGATAAATAAACAAATAAATTAATAAAATACTTTTTTTTTTTGGATTTTTTTTAGCATTGTTAAACGATAAAGCTTCAAGTCTTTGAAATTACATCCTAATCTTTATCATAAGTCAACTAATATCCTTGCTACCCCAACAAGCTAAGAGTATATGAAAGTGCAACAGGTGCAACACACACACACACACACACACACACACAGCTACATCTAGAGAGTCGTGTGCACTAATTAGTTGCACAACAGACCGAAAAATAAAGGCAACAAAAAAAGATACGCAAATATTTGCGACGCGTTTGCTGCTTTCATAACTGCGAACTGCAAACTGCACGAAGCAAGCAGCTACAGAGACAGCGACGTCGACGTCGCTGTGTGGCACGCAGCAAGCAGCATTACATTACAGTTTTGTCTCGAAAGTTCAATTAACGCATATTCCTAGCCTAGCCTAGCCTTTGTTGCTGTTGTTGCTGTTGGCCACTTAAGCGCTCAAACAGGCCAGAACGTCTGCGAAAAGAAACGAAACCGAACCGAAGCGAACCGAACGAAAGACTGAGGCAACGAACTTGCAATCACAATGTGTGTGTGTGTGTGATGAAGGTGTTTATGCCACACAGTTGGAGTTGGAGTTGGTGTTTGAAAGAGTGTCGATATATATTTTTATGCGATTGCAATTCGCAGCATATGCAAATTTAGCCATAAATCAGCTAAATCTATGTGCTAAATCCCTCTGAAATGAAACTTCCCTGCTGTGATATCGAAATGAAGTTCTCAACAAGATATGCGCCTTGCCCCATCCACAGCTCAATTATGTTTTGTTGCACGTTGTTGTTGTCATTGCCATGGCCATGGCCAACTGCCAGTCGAGGAGGTGGCAATTTATGTATGTACATTGTGGCAGGCTGCGCTGCGCTGCGTAGCGGCTTATGTGGCAGTAGTAAGTAATTAGCAATTGTTTAATTATAGTGCAACATTTCGTTTTGCCTCCTTTCCGGCCTCCTTTTTTGGTTCCCCCCTACCTTCCCCTCCTTCTTTCAAGTAGTCGTTTGGCTTAACTAATTGCTTTGAAGACAAACGAACTTGGCTTGCGTTGAGTTGACTTGAGTTGAGTTAAGTTTAGTTGAGGGAGCGAAACATAAACAAAAACTCGCAAACGTTTCAGACTTGGTGTCTAAATGGATAAGGTTGTTGCTTTAGTTGTTGTTATTGTTGCTGACACAATTGCCTGTCAATTGTAATTAGTTGTGCTTTTTGAGCATTGCAAAAAAACAAAGGGTGAGAGAGAGAGGAGAGGGAGAGGATTTTCCAGCTAGCGGGTAGATAGAGTGCAGTTATTCCACTACTATAGAAAAGGGTCGCTTACTTGGAAAGACTTGCAAGAGTTTTACAGCTACTGTTAACTACTGTTAGTAGGGTCTGTTGGTTATGAATAGTTGTTGTATGGTATGATTTTAAAAACCGATTAATAGTTATTAATATTTAACTTTGTACTTAGAAGTGGATGCTTAATACAGTCTACTATTTTTGAGAATATCAATAGCTTGAATTGGGATTTTCTTTCAGCATTTTCTCTTTTACTTTTATTTAATTCTTACTTAGAAGTACATGCTTAATACTGTCCTCCATTTTACTCTGCTGTAAATGATATACACAGCCATCTAGCGTTGAGTAGCGACAGCTTAAGAATATAAACAGCTTGGAATACGTTTTCCTGTAAGCATTTAATCTTTTCTGATTAGATAGCTTAAGGGATGAAGTTGCCAAGAGCAAAAACCAACAAGAAAACTAACTTCTTTATAATGTTTACTGCCTTTCATATAAACCTATTGCCAGTTAAGTATTTCTCACTTAATATGAGACCGATTTTGATTAAAATCTATATCTACTTAACCTAAAACCGTAGATCAACTATAACTAACTATATAATGAAACTCATAAGCATAAAAATCTTGTTTTATTCCTATATAAACTTATTTTCCTTATACAACTTTCAACTTGATCTTTAAATACACATAATTGCATATTATTATTCATAATTATAATATCTTTATCGTCGGATATTATTATGAACATAAAACAATATAAATATAACAAAGTACTTAACAAAGTGTTTATACACTTAAAAAAATATAGCGCCACATATAAATTGCATCATAATGTAGCAACAACAGCAACAACAACAACATTCGCAATGGTTTGTTTGGCTAGATTGTCTGGCAGTTGTCTGCGTTTGCCATTCAGGTGCAAAAATCAGTTAATAACTCTTTATAACGCCAACAAATAATGCCGGCAAAACTTGGCAAACTGCCCGCCAGACAACAAAAATAACAACAACAACAGCAGCAACAGCAACATGATTCATCACGCAGACAACAACAAGAGCAACAACACCAACAAAGATCTCGTGACAGAAATTGCTGCTGCAGCAACAGCAACACAGCCGCACAGCAGCGACATCTAGCGGCGGCAAATGGAGTGTTAAATAACAATTACAACTTTATGAAGTTATTTGCGTCGCTTTTATAGCTGTTATTGTGTTTGTTGTTGGTTGTTTGTTATTGCTGTTGTCATTGTGTTTATTGCAATGAATTAAATTTAACAACTGCAGAGCAGCAAGGAGCAAGAGAAACGAAAGGGAAAAGAGGGTGGAGGGGGGCCAAGCAGCTCTTTTGGCTAATTAGTGCAGGCAGAAGAGCAAAGATCGAAACCTGCTACACAAAAGGGTTTTCAGAAACTAATTTCAGATATGCATCTGCTGTTGTTGCTATTGTTGTTGTTGTTGTTGCAGCACGCCCTTCATTGTGGCCAAGAGGTCGCCGGCAAGAGAGACAGAAAGAGAGCGAGAGGGAGAGAGAATAATGCTGGAGCACAGGCTTCTGTTAGCTTCAGAGATCGAGTCGAGTCGAGTCGAGCCGCGCAGCAAACTGTATTAAAACCAATCACAGCAACATGCAAAAGAATCTGCAGCAACATCAGCAGCAGCAGCAAGATGAGGCAGGTTTGCTTGGCTTGGTGCTACACCGATTTGTTTTGTTGCTTTGACCAGCGTAAAACTTATATACAAAAGTAATATTCGTCATAATCATAATGATAGGCTTTCAAAGCGTAGCAGCAGCAATATCTCTGCAGCAGCAACATCTCTGCAGCAGCAACAGCCACAACAGCAGCCGCCATGCCAGTTGATTATGATGATGACTCGCGCTCGAGTCCAACCAAGAACGATCGAAGGGGGAGGGATGGGTATATGGGAGATTGCAATGAGGTCTGGTCCACAAGAACAACAACAACAACAGCAGCAACAACAACAAGTCGTCAGTCTGAACGTACGACGTCCGCACGATCCATGCAAATTAAATGAAACGTACGAAGCGAAAGCAATACAAAAAAGTTCCCATGACTCTTGGACTTCAACAGACTTGCAACACAGGAAGGCGGAACACGTGGGGGGATAGAGGGGGGCTTACTTTGGTTGGGGCACAGGTCCAACGTGCGGCCGCCTCTTGTTGCTGTTGTTGTTGCTTCTTTTTTAGCTGCGCCTCATTTTCCCATTCATGCATTCAATTCACTTTGAATGTTGTTGTTGCTGCTTGGTTGCTGCTGCCCGCGTTCAAGTGTCATAAATCCTTTGGCTTAATAATATGCACCTTGCCTCAACTCTCGACTTTGCTCAGTTTTTGACTTTTCGCCGTTGCTGTGCTGTGTGTTGCCAGATGCGCAACAGCAACATACTCAATTATGCCAGCAATTGTTGCTGTTGTTGCTCCGTATGTTGCAGGCGTTTATGTGTTGCAATTGTGCCACAAAATTTTTAGTACAGGCTGTTTCGCATTTTCTTTATTTCGTTTCGTTTCGTTTCGTTTACAAAGATTGCTAATAAAGCATAAATTGCATTCGTAAATTAGACTTTAAACTCTTAGTTTAAAATAAACTTAAAAATACTATTAAAAGTTTTCGTGAAAATGATTAAGAAACTTTTTTTATGAGATAATAATTCTTATTTTTAACTTTTTCCCACCTTTTCTACATTTTTTGCAATATTTTTTCTGTACTTTTTTGATTTGTAAGTTTTGTGTTGATTCAATTGATGTTCTAATTATTTTTAATTGATATTTTTGCGAGTTAATTTAATTTACAGAAGTACTCAATCAAGCTACTTGTTATATATGCAGTTAACATGGCTTTTAGGCAGGTTTGTTAGTTTCCTCCCAATAAAATGCACAGTTAGGCCATGAAAACCGCCCCATTGTGATGGTAATGAAATGAAACGTTCGTTGCATCTGTTGCGGTTGCTCTTTGCTGCTTGAGCTGTTGAGATATGAAATGCATTTTGGCATTGGCATTGGCAATTGCCCATTGGCCACATTGGAACACAACAGCCGAACAGCAGAACGTCACGTTTGGGCAGTTAAATTTGTGTGTCCATTTGGAACTAACTGAATGGACGGTAGGATTGGTGGATTGGAGGGCAGTTTGCAGTGTTTACCATAAAAAATGGCAAATCTGTGCTACGTTTCTTTTTTGTGTTTTTTTTTTTAACTGTTTGTTGTTGTAAGAATTAAGGAATTGAAAGTCAGTCTGTGGCGCTTATGAGTTCCAGGTAACTGCAAACATAACTCATACGCGCCATAGGCCACAATTTGACAGAGCGAAAGAGCGAGAGAGAGAGAGAGAGGAGTCGGCCTTTTTTTTTTGAAAAGAGCAGTGCCAATTAGCAATAATAAAGTTGAGACGTGATATTTCATTTTACGAAAATTTGCCTACAGAAACAGCTTTAAGTTTCCACAGAAAGGCAGCTGGTTTCTGTGTGTTTGTTGCCAAATTATATGCATAAATAATAATTTGAAAGAGCTGAGAACAGAAAGAGAAACAGAAACAGAAAAAGGAAGGGAAATACAAACTATAAATTTCTTGCCAGGATACAACAATATTGTGTTCAGGATATATATAAATATATATTTTGTTTTTGGTTCGTCTCTCCCCCAACCTTTGAACACGCGCTCAGCACTCAGCAACAAAACCCTATCATTAGCATTTCCGCTTTTTATTATTATTATGGCACATACACCAATACAACAACATACAGCATACGCAAGATTGGGCCTGCCACAGTGCCACAGATGATCATACTTAATCATAATTTAAGCTTTGACTTGAGCGAGAAGCATTCAAATTGCTCTCAGTATATATATATGTTTGTTATTGTTGTTGTTGTTGTTGCTTGTCATATGAAAATTGCAGCGCCATTAAAACCACAAAGATGTTCCTTCAGTTCGGTTCGTTTTGGTTCGGCTCGGTTTTGTTGTTCTTAACTTTGAGAAAGTCCGAGAGGAGCGAATAAGCGGATATGTTGTCTGAGTTATTTTGCGCGAAATTATCAGCGCCTTGGCAATTTTTGGGGCATATCCCAAAAATTAATTGACTTTTGGCCCCTTTTTTTTTAAAAAAAATATGTTGCCAGCGTAGGCAAATTAGCTCTCCCTTGAAAAGCTATCAGAGCTCTTTCTTTCTAAGTTTCCTGGGAACACAATTAGAACCCTTGGCAAGAAGAAGAAGTTGGGGAAGAGAGAGAAAGAGGCGTTAAAACGCTGCCCGCTTTTACAGTTAGTTCGCAAATTGAGTTTTTTTTTTTTGGTTGTTTAACTAACTCTTAGCTACACTGTAAGCAAATTTTAAGTGGAATGGGTTTTTAGGAAAAGTCAGTTTTTGTGATATTTGTGAAGACATTTTTAAGTTTCATAAAATATTTTCAGGATTTTTTACTCATTCAATAAATATACTTAAAGGAAAAAGTTTTGCAAAAGAACCAAAGGTCTTGTTTCTAACTTCATTAACCTAGAAATAAAATCCCTTATTTCCTATTGCCTTTATAAAATTCCTTTCATAATATTAAATTTTCACTTAGACTTTTCGATACAAGAATTAAAAACCAAAGGTTCCATCCCAAAACTTTAATAACCCAAAAATAAAATCTCTAACTTTCGTTTTTCTATAAGCTTTTTTCATAACATTAAATTTTTTTAAGATTTCTCGATACAAGAACTATGTTGATCTCATATGGAAAGAAATAAAATCGCTTATTTCGTTATTCTATAAACTTTTTTCATAATATTCAATTTGCTATTAAACTGATTGATACAATAATTATGTTGATTCACAAGTCACACTTCAATTTGTTACTGTGTATGTCGAAAAAAGCCAAAACACAAAACAATTTGCCTGAACTACAAAGATTAATGGATTTGAAATTCAAGCAAGAGATTCTCCCCTTTCTAAAAGAGCCGCAATCGAGCGGCGATCCTTGCATCAGGTCAGAATCGTTCTTTTCTACTACTACAATCGAAATTCGGTGGCGATTGCTTGGACAGTTCCTGGTATTAATTTCGAATTCATAATACAAATTTCATTTCGGGAGCCACAACGTTATCCACGCTGGCGGCAAACCTTCTTCTTAGGAATGGCAAAGGCAAAAGACGGGAATGGGAATGGGAGGGAAGGGAATAAAGAGAATGAAGCATTTAGCTGCGCCTGAATGACCTTCAGCGGTTTTTGGAAGGCGCCCCGCTTTTAAAGAACCCTTTTTTATTTCTTTTTTTTTATTTAGCTTTTGAGCCACTTGCTCTTGTATTTAGCCACAATCTTTAAGCCACATGACGCCGTCTTTATAATGCAGCAACAACAACAACTGTTGTTCCTTTCCTTTCGTTCCCTTTCATTTCCCCTTTCTGTCTACAGTTGATTTTCTCCCTCAACGACGAAGTCTTTTGTTTAAAAGTTGCTTCTCGCTTTGCGGTTATAAAAATTGTGCCAACATTTTTATTACTTTTCAACACTTTTGGCCCGAAAACTCTTGCGCAACGTTGCGTTTTTGACCCGTTATAGCCCTATCACTTGTTGTTGTTGCTGTTGTTCTCCTTTTGGCTCCATCTCCTTGTTGTTTGTTGTTGTTGTTGTTGTTGCTGTTGTTGGGCGCCACAGTTTATTGACTTTAGTGCCTGCTGCGTGGCTAATTTTTAAACAACAAATGATTGATCATTCAGTTCTTATTTGCTATATGTTTATGTTTTATGTTTGTGCAGCAGGTGACAGCTTTTAAAACGGATCTTGATACAGTGGTAATTGAGTAAAGAAGTAAAGACAGACAGCAACAAAATATAATAAAGATGTGGCAATCAATGACATATAAGGTCTTTTTATGAATTTCAAGTAAAAATTAACTGGAAATGCAGTATTAATCTATATGCCAAGCCATGAATTTTAAGATATTGCATTTGATAATCGGTTCAGTTTCGAGAGAGTTATGACTTCGTAAAGTTCTTTCCTATTTTTCAGTCGATTTTTTCGGGCAGAGTTTTTTCCATGAATTTCGAGTTAAAATCATGTTCGAAACTGGAAATGCAGTATTATTCTAGATGTCAAGCTTTGTATCTAATTTTACAAAAGCTAAGAGTCGAATTATAATGGTAACATTAAATAAAACATCCCACAAATTATGCTTCATAAGAAAAAAGATTATAAAAGAGATGAAAATTGTATATATGCTTATTTATAATTTTAATAAAGGAAAGAATAATTAACAAACACTTTCCAAAGAAAAGAACTATTCAAATCCAAGTTCATATTTATTTCTAATCCAATTTAAAGTAACCTAAAAAAAACTTTGCTAAATACTCTAATCATAATTTCTTCACTGTTCACTTTGAACTGAAGCTAGAGTAGGCTGTCATTAAGTTCCGCAATTACTAACTAAATGCCTGAGTTGCAAGTTGCTAGTTGCAAGTTACAAGTTGCAAATTGCCGGCAACGGAGAGAGAGAAAGAGAGAGCGAACAAGTTGAATGCGCAAATCCATAGCACATAAGCAACCAGTTCATCAGCAACAACAGCAGCCATTAAGCGAAGGATAAGAAGAAGCAAGTTCCCCCTCCCCCTCACCCACCCCACTCCCCAAACTTCAACTACTTAACTGAAACGAGAGACATGGACTTAACCAGACAGACAGAGTCTGCTGCTGGCCTGACAACTGTCAGAATTTAATGGCGGCTTCAATTTTTATAACCAAAGCACGACTACCGTCAAAAGATGCAACAACAGCAACAGCAACAGCAGCGGCAGCAACAGGGAGGCAGCATTCATCAAGTGCACTCAGTGAAGTTCAAGTTCTTTGTTTGTGGCCTGGCGCAGAGATTATGAGAAGAGCCAATCTCAAAAGAGTTGAAAAGAAGAAATGCAAAACGAGTTGAACGAAAAACCAAAGAAACAGTCTCTGGCCCCAAAATGCAGATTTCAGCTGCACGATATGGCAATGTGTGTATGGGTGTGTGTGTGTGTGGGGGGGTGTGTGTGTGTATTTGTGTGCAGCATGCAACATGAGTTCCCACAGTTTTTAAAGTTACCTTGGCTGCTGCGGTTGCTCTTTGGCAACGCCTTCGAAAAATCAGAAAGAAAAAAAAATGATTTTGATGACGTTTTAAGGCAGCCGCGTGGAGTCGCCTCGAATGATGATGATGATGCTGATGCCACAGAGTCGCAACAACTTTGCTCAACTCATATGCATGCCAGTTTCTTAGCCATAACCATCATCTCACTCTCTCTCTCTCTCTCTCTCTCTCCCTCACTCTTTCACTCTCCCTCTCTGTTTTGCTTATCTCACAAAATTTGATCAACGTTTTCGCAATTCGGGAGCTCCGCCCCGAAGGTATTTCCATAAATATTCTTGCAACGTTTTTTTTCTTCTTCTGCTGCTTCAGTTTTGCTTTTTACTTTTTATTATTATTTGTTGGCCATTTGCTTGCTGTTGTTGTTGTTGTTGCTGTTGTTGTTGTGCTACAAATAAATTAAAATTATGCATGCTTAGACAGCATTGGAGCCTGGGAACGTTTTCGCATGGGAAAGTCGCGTTTTTTTTAATGTTCCTTTTTTTTTTTGGGTAAACAAATAAATTTTTGGTGTTGTGTGTGGGTGTTGCACTTAAAGGGCTGTAAACTTAAGTTTAATGACAGCCAATAAATATAATTATAGAGCGACTATTTCATACGATTTTTGGCGAGGTTGCAAAGTAAAAATTAATAGCAAAAAGTATTTTTAAAGCTTTTGGAAACATTGAAGGTTAGGCAAAGAAGTTTCCAGGGAGAGCTTCCCTGTTTATAAAATAAAACTTTTCTATCTGAGCTTGCAACAATCAAACTTGTCTATAAATATTGTACATACACAAAAACTGTTATTGTTTGTTACACTGTAAACAATCGTATATACAATATGAGCTCATTTTAGTTCAGGTAGCATTCTGGCAATCACTGATGATGTTGATGCCAAATTGCTACTGCACTCACTTCTTTTGTATACGAGAGATAGAGAAGAGAGAGAGAGAGAGAGAGAGAGAGAGAGAGAGAAGAGTTGGAAGCTCATCTTCATTTATCATTTTGAATATGAATCAAATCATAAAAGCAATGAACAAGCTGAGCCTGCCCTGTCAAAGGCGTCAAAGCCGCACATCAGCTTGCAACACAACAGAGTTGCTTGTCAGGCGAACAGACAATCAGACAATAGACCGAAGACTGAAGATGAGACGGAGAAGAGAAGACTACAGAAGAATGCAATCATCAGTGATGAAATACAAAGAGGAGAGTAGGAACAACAACAAAAAAAAGAACACAACTTTGGGTTATTAAAAAAGAATTTGCATAAGGCAAAGGCACGAGTTTCTCTCCCAGAAAAAAACCACAAGGATTAAGCAATAAATAACTCTGAAGAGAAGAGAAGAGAGAAGAAGAGAGAGGGCAGAGTAGCGTATGAAGCGTCAGCAATTTTCTATGAAATTATATTCAAATTAGTTTGAAGTTTGCCGTCTTTACAAATGCTATAATTATGGTATAAAGCCACATACAACAAAAAGGCAACAAAACCAACAAAAAACAAACCAAACAAAAGCAAAAGCAACAATGTCGAGGAGAGTACTTGAATTTATGCTAAATGCCACACGAGAGAGGAGATGGAGATGAAGCTGCCAAAGTGTTTGCCTCAAAAGCTGGGTGCAGTGGCAGCCGCCTCATCAATTATCCACGTGCTTACAGCTTTAAGCAATTTGTTAGATCTTCTCTAGAGAGGGGTTGGTAGAGGGGAAGGGGGGGGGGGGGGTGTTCACTTTTGACACCTTTTGCATGTGCCACAAAAGAAGGCTGGGCTCTTGACGTGATTATAACAGTTTTACGGTTAGTTATTAATGATATTCGCTCCATTCAATTGCTACATACAATGAAAATTAAGTTGGCAACCTTTTCCTACTCTTTTCTTCTATAACAATCTTCATTTCTTTATAGTTTGAGATGATAATTAGCATTGGTTGGCCAATTGGAAAACTTTTTCATTGTAATCAAAGTTTCAAGTTGTGAAGAAAGTGCAAAAGATTGCAATAAAAAATGTTTTTTACTCTTCAAATTCTCTTGAAATAGATAAATTTATGATTAACTTGGAATTATTATTGTCTAAGCACTTTTTGATATATTTCTGAACTCATTTTAAGTAATTTTGATTTAATAAATCAAATGCGAACTCAAAAATTAAGCTGAATGATTTTTAATTGTTGGCCATAAAATTGGGCTGGAATTGCAAATTACTTTTGAGCCTTGAGCAATAATTAAATTTACATAACGATACGATTTTTATCGCTCTATATAAACACATATTTATATATATGTGTGCTTATAGACGTCATGCGATATTTATTTAAATGATATCATTTCCTGAGTTTGTTTCCGAAACACCTTGCGGCATATTGCTTGTTGTTGTTGTGGCTATGTAAATTTAGTGCTTTGGTGTTGGTCCGTCAACAATCAAGTCATTTATCAGAGAGGCAGCAAAGATATTCAAAACATAGTTTATATATATATATATATATATATATATATAGTCGTTCGTGACCATGCGATGTTGTCAGGGCGTTAGCTCCTCTGAACATTTTTGTTGTTAGCCTAAACCTAAACCAACAAATATTGCGTGCAGACATAAGTAATAATTTTGTGAAGTAATGCAGAGAAGAAGAAGCAGAGGAATGAGAAGAAGAAGGAGTGGTAAGAAAGAGGAAACAGAAGTCGAGCAGACGATTGGCTGACGATGACTGACTACCGGACTAAAAAAAGAAAGAAAGAAAAAAAAAGTATAATACATTTTCGCTCTACAAATTTCAATGGCAAGGGCAATGGCAATGGGCAAATGGCCAAATGGCATTCACAATCATCAAATGAATGAATGAACGAATGAATGATAATAATGATGTTGCAGTTAGTGGAGAGACGAAGGTGGTAGGAGGAACGGAAGTGCAACGTGTCTGCTGATCAACCTAATGATAACTATGAAAATGAGTTTCTTTGAGCCAAACTCAAATGACACGACACCAAAGAGACTTCAACCAAAAACTAAAGCCGACGAAAGAGTTCGAAATACTTTGTGAGAGTGTGGGACAGAAACAGGGCTATCTTGTGGGTTGTTGTATTTTGATTTTTATGAATGAAATAAATCAGAAATCATACAAACGTTGTTGCTTGTTCAGTTTAAGACAGGAGCGTGACCAGACAGGAAATGGAAATGAGCCAAAGAAATCATCATGTTTAGAGTTTAAGCCATAACGTTAGCTTAGAATAGAGCGAAGCAGAGGCAGAATGCAGTTAAGATACTTTTCGAAATGGGTTTTATATTGAAAACCATAATGAAAAACAATAGTTACTATAAATACTTTCGTTTAGTGACGGAAATAAACGAAGTTGGCTGTGTCACAGAGTCGCACATCAATTGCCGCAGGCTTGTTAAGCAAAGCAATCGATAAACACTTATTATTGGAGCAGCATCAAGCTCAACACATTCTTAAATGCACTTGTGTTTCATTCTTTAATATTCTTATGCAAAAATCTTTTAACAACTATACAAACACACCTCGCTCACATAAGAAATCAACATGTGTAGATGTGCATTAAAATAAAAAAGCAACAAAAGTTAAAACATCAAAACTTACCGCCTGCATTTTGCATGTTGTCGTCGTCGTCGTCGTTTTCACAATCGTCGTCGTCATTGGCTTCGCTTGTTGCTGGCGCCGGCGATGTTGCTGCTGATGTTGTTGTTGTTGCTTTAATGTTGATTGCCTCGGGCGCTGCATCATTTTGTTGTAATGCGACTAATGAGGCGGCAAAATTGACGTGATGCTGCCGCGTGAAGCCAAACACCGATGCATCTTCTGTACCAGTTGTTGTTGTTGCTGTTGTTTCTGTTGTTTGAGTTGGTGTTGTTGGTGTTGGTGATGGCGCTGGCGATTGAGTTGTTGGCTCGCTTTTAATTGCTGTTGCTGGGGGGCAGCGTTGCTGTTGCTGTTGCTGTTGCCAGTACTCGGCGGTTATCAAATGTTGCAAGCTGTGCGTAGGCAAATGTTGGCCAAACAAATTGCTCAAATGTTGCAGCGGTGTGTTGCTAACAACATGTTGCTGTAGCAGCTGCTGCTGCAGTAGCAATTGTTGCTGTTGCTGCTGCTGCTGCTGCTGTTGTTGCTGTTGCTGATGATGATGCGAATGTTGCTGCTGCTGATGTTGCAGATGATTATGTTGATACTGATGATGATGGTGATGATTATGACGATGATTACGATGATGATGATGATAGAGCAGTGTGGCTGCTGCAACATTGTCATTGGCATCGCTATTGATTTTGTATTTGGTTGTTGTTGTTGGCGTTGACATTGTTAGTGCTTCCGTTTTGGCCAGCTGTCGACTGTTGTTGTTGCTCCTGCTGCTGCTGTGGTGATTTGTGTTGCAAGCGTTTTTGTATTCAAGTAACATGCCGTTGATGCTAGAAGCAGCCCTAGCAGCAACCTGCTGCCGATGTTGCTGTTGCTGATAGTAGTTTGCTAGCAACAATGGCATAATCAATGTTTACAGCTAACTGTGACAGCAGCAGCACCATTAACGACATACACATAAACACATACAAAGTTATATATGTGTTAAGTATTTAGTATTTAGCAAAACAAACTATAAAGATAAGCAATCCAATGTTCTTCTTCTTCTTCTACTTCTTTTATACACACAAAGGTTGCACAAGTTGGTCAAGTGGTTGCCGCCGGCATTTGTCTGCAATTAGCCAAAGAAGATTAATTACTTTTAAAACGTGTCAAGTGCTATGCATATCTTATATTTTTCTATATATATATATATATGTGTTCTCATTGACGCACTTCTTCGTTTCTAGTTTAGAATATGAACTATAGATAACCTCTTAGATAAGATTCTGTGCAAAGCCTATAAGTTTTAAGCTCAAAGGTTACTCTATAACATGCTTAAATCATTCTTCTGGGTATTAACTAACAAAAATAAATGATTTCTTTTTATGCAAACTCATCAAAACGCGCCAAGTTTTGATGGACATGTGAAACTCCGTTTCGCATTTGTTCAAGTTAAACTTGAAGTTAATCATTTCAGTCAACGTTTTTTGTCATTTTAATTAGTTCAATTTATGTCTGTGTGTGTGTGTGTGTGTGTGTGCATAAGTCGCACCTTACCCAAAACTCTTTTCACAATTTCACCTAAAAATAATAACATGACTTTGCGCCTATAACTATACTCAAAAAAGAGCCCAATCATTGCACGCTGCTCACTGTTTACCTTATCGAAAGGCAAGGTGTAAGATGTAGCGGTGGGGAGGGGGAGGAAAGGCCGGTTTGAAGGTATGTACTATGTGAAGCAAGGCAATTGAACTGAACTGAATATACATAATCGGTAGAAAAGTTCACAAAATACTATATATAAAAGAGTAGCAACAACAACAAAACAGAAGCCGTTTCGGATACGATTCTAACTAAGAGATACACTGATAGAAAAAGCTAGAAAACTCAAGGAAACCACAACTTAGTTGAAGACCTTTTAGTGATAAATGAGATTTATATCTTAGATAAACTATCTTAAAGACTTTTTCAAATAATCTAGCAAGAAAACCTATTTTACTTGTATTAACTTCAAATCTTTGGCTCGTTAAAATATTTCTCTCATCACTTACACGTAAATTTCTTTGAGTGTCTCAATTGATATGGCAACTAGTAGCCCGAACATACACACAATGGTCGCACATCGCATTAAATTGCCCAACTGCTCGATGCTAGGCTAGAGTCGACCGGCATTATAATTACAAGTCATCTACCTGATGTTTTTGACCATTTAAGCTACAAAACACGAACAAAAAACCGACGTCAAACAGTAGCCAAAGCGACGCAGAAGAAGCCAAAGACTCAAGGAGAGAGAGAGAGAGAGAAATCGTATAAAAATAATTAATAATCACACAATATAAATATGCCTCAGCGTATCAGCGTAGAAGAAACTTGAAGATCGACATTAACGCACATAATTGTTAATACCATTTAAATGTGCGTAAAACGCCTGCCCCCAAGTCATGTTCTACCATTATTGCCGCAAAGGGAGAGAGCGAATACAAAATACATAGTTCAAAGCTTGTGGGGAGAAGTGCAACGGAAATGTGAGATATTATTTCGATCATGACGATGATGACGTGTTGTTCCATTTCTATTCTGTCTCTGTATACAATTTAACTATAGTCAAACGTTAAACTTTAAAGCGCCTTATGACTTATTTTTTAATGGGAACGAACTGTTGATTGAGTTTTACAGTTAAAGTCGTCGAACAAATGTGTACACAAATAATCAAAAAACACTTCTTTTTATTTTTGGAATATAGTTCGTGCTTAGTCAGCTTTTGTTATAGTTCTGAATGAACGAATATACTCAACTTTGAGCTATATTAAATGAAACTGAAATAGTTTTAAGGAAAGTTAACTTAACATCGATTTGTATGTTAGCTTAGTTTATGTTCGGCATACAATCTCCATATTAATAAATCAAACTGCATTGCAGTCGTATTACTTATAGGTGTAACTTGGCCAATTACCTATTGCTAATGATAATTGGCGCACCTTAGCTGCCTGTTGACTCGACTTGACTTGACTTGACTATGACTTGCATTTGCCTTGAGTGTGTGAGTTTACCATAAATTTATAGCACACACACACACACACACACACACACATACACATATGCCTGCACGTGTGTCCATAGTTATATGTAAATATTGATAAGATGCATTGGACAGGTAGACAAATATATATATTGTATATATCATATAGCGTGACGACAGCCTTCAACATTCGACGATTCGGATAGTTCGGTTAGTTCGGGTATAGTCCAAAAGAGTTCAGGTTAAGTAAATACATATAGTTTCCATCGATCTATTTATATATATGGTGTTTTTTTTTTTGGGGTGATACATTTACTTCGAGGCTTAATATGAAATGACAATTAACATTTAGTGGAAATCCTTGATATTGATATATTTTTAGCAAAAAGCGACTTAAAATGCGAATTGAAGTTTAGCTTAAAATTCCACGTACTGCGCATATAAATATATTAAATATTAATTATACTTAATGCAAAACCAAATAGAAGAAGCGTCCATAATTATATTTTTCTATTCGTACGCGCCAATCGATATATGTCCAACCAAAATCTTCTATGAATAATGGGACAGTTCCATACACACACACAAACAGTGTTGGCGCCTCATTCGTTTAAATGCCAGCGACTTAATGAAAATCCCCTAAAACCTTCACACACCCACCCTTTGCACCTCTCCAACCCACCCACACCCCCTTTGCAATGAGGCATGAAACAATTGTGACTTACGAACTAAGACAAATTAACCCAATTTACAGTATGCGCAGCTTTAAAGCGACTTAACCGAAAACTCATTAGTTATAAGCTGATATGCATACAACGAATCAAAATATTCAAATATTCACTTCGATTCGTTTTTGATTTTGAAAACAACATTGCAACATTGGGGATTGAGTCATTTTCATTGGTGATATCGCCTCGGCTGGTCTAGTCAGATTCGAGTCCGAGTTGTAAATAACCATTTTAATTGACTTATGAATGGGTATTCATTGTTTTTTTCGTATTGCTACGTGCCAATTTGTGACAGTTTTCTAATTGTTATTACCTCAACAACAACTTTATTGAAGTCAGTTTCTGGGAAAACACAGCCATTGCCAATAAAAGATAATCACGTGGTACGACTCAACCCACTTATCAAAATAAAGAGTATTATGAATGGATGACAGAGTTCTGCTCAAAAAAGAAAGAAAGAAAACAAAGTAGGTGTGGTAAACGGTGCAAAGTTCAAGATGATTGTTAGAAGCCAATATAGTAAAAAATACGTTTAATAAATAATTTTTAGCCCATCTAACATATAAATATATTGTGGCAAAGTTGATGGTGAAAAAAGATTGAGTGGAAAGCCTTGAAACACATGAAAAGGTGGAAGAATTCTTCTAGGATCTCACATCTCTTTCAACTTCTTCGGTAACTCGCACACTTGATGATACTTTTTTGCATACAACATCTATCTCTGGTATCTATCATATACCATATCAAAGACATCACCCTTCTATACTAAGAAAACCCTGAAACACATGAAAAGGTGGAAGAATTCTTCTAGGAAATCAATTCTCTTTCTCACTTTGTGCTTCAACTCCGTAAGAATTCACTCACCCGATGAAACTACTTGATGATACCATTTTAAAGACAAAATCTATCTCAACTATCTATCATATACCATATCAAATACATCACCTTGCTCTCACCTAAATTCCTTATTCTCTGTATATATGATCCTAACCTTACGCACAAAAATATTAACTTCATGCCTATCTTGAAGTTGTTTGTTTATTTCTTTTTGCTTAAGAGGTAACAGGCCTCCGTTCAATATAATATATATATAAGCACAATCAAACAATCAGCAAAAGTGCGAACTTTGAGCAGACAAACATCAGCATCAGACCATACTATATATATGTACATATCACAATACAAGTTCGCTTGCCCCCGCAATAAAAGTCATCAAGACCAAAAAAAAAAACCACCTTTTTTGATTCTAAGAAATAAACAACTCAAGTGGAGAAATCAGGTAAATTTCATAAATTCTAATCAGCTCAAATAGTAAATGAGGCATAACCAAAAAAACAAAATAAAAAAAAAGTACTCAAAGTTGTTAACTTCACAAATTTATATTTGTTGCTTCCGATTGCGAGTGTGAGTAAGATATAAATAAAAGTACGATGTGATTAGGTCCAATGTTATAGATACTTAAACATAATTCATTGAATTTTGGTTTTTGGGTTTTTATTTGCTTCACGAGGCAAACAAAATTGCTTATCTTAAGCAAGAAATCTATGAACACATGAAAAATTTCTACCCTGTACTTTTTTATTCTTTGCTTTCGTTGCTTATCAAAAATACTATATACAAATACTTTTGTCGCCACGCAAATGGGCATGAATGACGAAATAGTGCTGACAAATCGGATAGAGAATGAATCATATTCAAATTACATTAGAAAAGTGTCTATCTATTTGAATTTTGCTGCAGGCAAATATTGATAAGATTGCAACTTGTTTTACTTGCTTCTTCATGTTATGACACAACTCTAAAGTTGACTAATGGAAAATTTGACTAAACAAACCGATAAATATTTTAAGTTCAAAAATAAAACATGATAAAAAGCAACTACGAAAAAATTGTCGAATAGCAAAAAAAGTAAACTAAAAAATGTGTAAAAATATAAAAATCAAAAATTAAGATTAAAAATTATCTAAGATCAGGTTATATATGCAAGTTTTATTATTTCTTTGACTAAAAAAAATATTTTAACAACTTAATATTTAATAAGATTCATTCAAAGGGACATCTTCATATCAATATTTTTTTTCTTTTGGACTTATGAAAATAGAAAAAAACACTTTAAGTATATTTTTATATATTTTGTCTACTTTATTTTTTATTAATATTTAATATGCATTCAAACGGACATCTTTTTATTAATAAAATTTTTTTTTATTTTCTTAAGCCGAAAAAAAACTAAAAAAAAAATATTTTAAGTTGAATTCAGTTTATGAAGCTTATAAAATTTGATATCAAACAGTTTTAACTTAATAAATTTGTATAGAGTATTTTCTTAGTTGTCCTAGTCAAACCCAAACTAAAGGAATTTATTTGTATAACCCTATAAAAGATGATATCAAAGAAGTTTTGTAGCGTATTTTCTTAGCCTTCCTAATCGAACCCAACTTAAAGGCCCTCAATATATATTTCGGTTTGCCAATTGATTATTTTGTTGTTCAAGTGTCAATTGGCTTTGTTGTTGTTTATGAACGTCAGCAATGATGATGATGATGATATGCAAAGTGTTTGTGTGTTAGGCAAGGCATTATCTGATACCCTGATACCCTGCCATCTCCTCTACCCCTTTACACATCTCTCCCCAAACACACACATACACTAACGGGTAAGAAGTTTTCCTTATCAGTTTTGAATGACAAACAAATTGAACTCATTTCTTTAAACAGCTTTGACGCAATTGTCAAGAGAGTTACAGCTAGGCTAGGCTAGCTAGCTAGCTACAGCTCCTAGCTATAGATAGATAGATACATAAAAAGAAACATAAATATTCCAATAAGTCGCAACTTGTCGCACTTGTTGTTGATGTTGTTGTTGCTGGTTGTTTGTCATTTGAGGCTAATCAGTTCAATGTACATGCAGAGCGGCAACCGAATATGGTAAATGGTAAGGAAAAGAAAGCAAAAGATACGAGACGATTCCACTTGTTGGTTGGTTGCTTGCTTGCTTGCTGCTGCTGCTGCTATCTTGGTGCAACGTGTGGCACCATTTTTATCTAATTAGGCTAAGCAGCAGAAAGAAGAAGACGAAGACGAAGAAGAAGAAGACGCGTTGAGTGCGACAAATATTTATTATTGTGCAAACAACAACTTTTACAACAACAAACAAGAGGCAGTAAAAATAATCAATCACTCGATCGTTACAGCCAAATGGTATCTGTATCTACATATATATATACACGATCTATATATATATATATATATATGTTCGGACGGGGCAGATAACGGCATTTGAATAAGGTAAGGAAATGCAGTTCGCAACGCCAACTTGTCGCATTTCACAGATACTAAGATACATTTGTTGTGTAAATGTATCTGTATCTGTTTGTGTATGTGTATCGTGCGTCCAATAATCTTTGCGTTTGTTGATTTGGTGCCTCACAAGTGTTATGCTAATAAAACAACAAATCGAAGTTTGCTTATCAGCTAAGATACATTTATAGTAGTATACATATACATATATATGCCATATTTACATTAAACATCGCAAGACGACGACGATACAATCAATTTAAAAGTGTAAATCGATCGATTTTTTTTCTTCTGGCTTTGTTTATTGTATTTATTTCAATTTCAATAATATTATTTTATTTATTTATTTGTATGCATGTTTTGTGGTATGCGTACTTATTGGTGCCACTTGTTGGTGCCACTTGTTAGTTGTTGTTGTTGTTGGTGCCACATTGCGAAAGCCACTTAAAGAACTTTGCTGATATTTACACTGGCATTAAATGCATTCCCTTATTTTGCCCCTTCCTCTCGCTTATTTGGCACTTGTTAAATGTAATATTAAACGTGTAATAAATACTGCGATAAGTTTCAAGCTGCAGATGCTTAGGTAAGAGTATTTAATACAGTTTGTTAATAGCTTGAAACTTTATTCAAAATATGCCAAGAGTAAGTTTTTGAGAATACTTTCAGGTTGTTGAACTTTTGATTAAAAGAATATTAACAAAACTTTACGAATGACCAAAGAACTTTGCAATAGGAGCTAAAAAACTTTCTTCTTACTACCAATAAAAAGGGTTAGACACAAAAAACAGTTGAAACAGTGTTGAAAAAGCTTGTTAAAGAAGAAGTTTTATTAGATAATACTATATCAACGTAATGGAATAACATTTATGATCATCTCAAAGAAGTTTTATCAATGAAAACATGTGCAAAAAAACAAAGAATTATGAAATTTTGTAGATTAACGATTAATTATATGTTTTCTATTCCATTTGCCTTACTATATATATGTGTATATGTATATTCGTAAGATTAAAGATTAATTCTTTGAGTATTTAATATAAATCTAATAGAAAGTTGTGTTCTTAAATGAATTTAAGGGATTATCTTATTAAATTTAACTCTGTAACTTAAACATTTTTTTTTAGATATTTTAAAATTTATTTGCATTTAGTTTACCTTTGTTTTTGAATTCCTTGTGCACAAAAATACTTTTCAAGCTCACAAATATTTATTTATTTATTTTTCAGACATTTTACAAGCGCACTTTATTATTATATTAATATTTTTAGCTTATTTTAAGCAAGTTTTTCTTAAATTTCAACACTTTAAGAATTTTTTTTCCGATTCCGTTTCCGATTGTTAGTTTCTTTTTCGATTTATTTCGTTGTTTTTGGTTGAACCGAATTTTTAAGCCGCGCAAAATGCCGTCGTTAAAAACGCGAATATTGAATGAAGGGAGAAGGCGAAGAAGAAAAAAACAGACACAAACAGAGCAGCGCAAAACTGAAACTGAAACTGAAGCAAACGAAGCTCAAGTTGAAGCTGAAGCTCAAGTTGAAGCTACCTCAACACGCGACGATCGATTAAAGGGGAGGGGGTTAAATGCGCGAGTGGGGGGGGGGAGCGAATTTGCGAGGCGTTGCAGTCTCCAGTCTCTCTCCCTCTCTCTCTATTTTTAAGTTTGAGTTAGAGTTCGCTTCTGTGTGATTAAAAATTGAACGTAACTTTAAGTGCGCGCGCGTAGTTGAGTTGCAAGGCAGTGAAGAAACTCAACTGAGTATCTGAAAGATGCGCAGATCTCAGAAAAGCGCAGCAACAAGCGGCTAAGTGACTAACCAACTAACTAACTGACTGGCTGTGCCTGGCCTGAGCCAAAAGCGCCAAATGCGAAACAAGGCAACAAGTTTTCGCAATACACATAAACAAACAAACAAACGGCGGCAAACTGCAAATGCAGCGTATCAGTATATCTCTATCTCTACACACATACGAGTGCGTTCGAGCATGCAACACGCGAGCAATTGCAACCTGTTCGCCAAACAGACATAGAGAGAGAGAGAGAGAGAGCAACTCTATGCTCTGGATGTTTGATAAGCGACAAAGCTCTCTTTGCCAAAAGCAACATAGACACACACACACACACACACACTATTGCAAATAACACGCGATCACTCTCTGACTCTCTTAGGTTCCACAAAAGCTGCACATGTGTGCGCTGCTCGCTCGCTCTCTTTAGCTCTCTCACGTGCGAGCGAGATAGATGCCGCCCGCGTCACACGCGTCTCGCCAACTGAATGAGCTTTGTTAAGCTTTCACACACTAGCGCATTATTCAAATGAGTCGATATCTATCTCATTCTTGCATGCGTTTGAGCATTTAGCTTTTGTTTCGTTTTTATTTAAATTTATGATTATCGCTTAGTATATGTGCATGTGTATGTGTGTGTGTGTGTGTGTGTATGTGTTTGTGTTGTGCCTAATCCAATTGGAGGTGGAGCAGCCGCTTAGCATGCTGCGGTGCTCTTCTAGCCTATGCTCGCTTATTGTCTTTTTGGTCTTTGGGGGCCTCTTTGCGTACGTGCTTCTTTCATTCGACTCGTAGATACATTATCTACAAACGCCAGCACAAATACACAACAACAGCAACAACAACGCTCGTTAACTGTCACACTTGTTTCACATATTTCACGGGTTTATCCAATTGGATTTGTGTTAACAGCAAACGGGTTTTCACCTCAGCTACCATTGGCACAGTTTCAACTTATGTATTTTGTATTTGAAAATCATCAGCTTGATACGTTGAGAATCATTTATTAAATGGTAGAGCTCATAACGTTAACGTTTTGAAAGTTGTTTAAACTAATATATACAACAATTTCATTATATAATTGCTTGTCTGATTAATACAAGCTTTTAAATTATCCTTAAATACCTTGTAAAAATTACAAACCACCTTTTTTTTTGTATGACTAAATGAAAATTCGACTTGTTAATGAGGAAACTCTTTTCATTTATGCAAAATATTTTGAAAATTGGCTTTAAAACACAATGATTTTAAACGTATGGTAATATATTCAACGATTTCTATCCATATTAAACGAAAAATTCTAATCTAGTAATGTAAATGATTTTCGACAGAAAAATAATGAATAATAACAGATATATTGAACGTATTGTAGATCGATTCATTTTTTTGCTGCTTTTTTTTTTGTGATTATTTTTTTTTAAGTATCTATTTTGTTAAAAAAAAGTATTTCAAAAATTTCAATTGTCAAAACATACATTCCCTAAGTTAATTTGGAGCTTAGTAATATTTTTTCATTATTAATAATAAGGTTTTAAATTCGTTTTAAAATCACTTGTCAAGTTATATATATACCTGATCAAACTTGTCGTTATCTTATGCAATAAGTTGACTGTTTAAGAAACCCTTTAAATCATTCTGCTCTTGTTCTTATGCTGTTCAAGTTGTAACTGTTCAAAGTCTTCTCGTCTTCACTCACACACACACAAAAAATTAATCAACAATTAATCGAGCATGAAAATTTGAACTTCAAATCGATCACAGCAAGCAAACAACAAACAGTTCTGAATTGTCTTCAAGACAATGCCTGCATATCTGTATTTGTATCTTTTTTTTAATGTGTCTGTATCGCTGTATCTGCAAACACGATCTCTCTGAATGTGTGTGTGTAAGTGTGTGCGTGTGGCTTTTTGATTTTATCCGCTGACACAATTCCGCAAGCAATTAAGTGGCGCTTAGTGGTTCCATTGAGTGGATCTCAACCACGTTGCGTATGTTGTGTCTCTAAGGAAGCTGTCAACTGATCTTGGCCAGAGTTGTTGGCCAGACTCTTCTTCTTCGATGCGTGCATAATAATGCGGTGCCCCAAAACAATTGTTTACCATATGCAGCAATCGTTGGCATACCAAACTGTCCAATTGGTCTTATTAGCCTGTCGTTTGCATTTTGCGGTAGTTTCGCTTTGCTGTTGGCCTTTGTAGCCCACCGACGATCGCGCAACGTTGCAAAATACAATTTGAATGCGTCTTCGTTCGCAGCAAACAAAACATTCCACAAATTACTTTCAACTTGGCCATTCAAATGTTGCTAGCTTGTTGATGCTTCTTGTTGTTGCTTCTTTTGGTATTTAAGATTTGACTTTGACTCTGTCTCAGCTGCGAATTCTTTAATAATTATGTTGGAAAGACATATTTTAGTGGCATTAAGTTTGGCATTAAGTTATGAAAAGGCGACGTTTCTTTATTTCGCATATTCAGTTTAATGAAGTATGCAAAAAGTTATTTTTATTGAATTCTTCTTTGAGTCAGTTTGTGGAATATGCAAAAATTCTTGATTAAGGATCTATTCTTCTCTCTTATCCTTTATCTTTATCCAGTGAAGTCATTCTCTTACTTGATTCTTCACATACAACTTACCTGTATCTTTTACACCTTTGCCACTCTGGGAACTAAAAATCATTTCTCATTTTTAAACACACTCTTTCAATGCGAATTGCAGTTGTTAGTAGCTTTGTTTTGTGTTTCAACACCTTGGTGAAGAGCTTGCCACTCTTTGTGGCATAATAATTGCAAGCACACAAATTATTGACACATCATTATAAATCAAAAAAAAGTTCTATGAATGCGTGCGTACTCAGAAGCTGAGAAAGGTAACTGAAATGCTTCCGCAACTTGCCACTTGTCAAGAAAGGATGAGGGGATGAGGGGAAGAGGGGAAGGGTAAAGCTGCAATACCGCTAGGTTGTCGTGGGCTTAGCTACTTTGGCTTTATGGCCATGATTTATGGTAGAATTCTTCATAGGCGGCCGTTCTGCTTGGTCAAGACTCACGCCAGCATGACAGTCACTCCAAAAGAGAGAGAGAGAGAGAGAGAGAGAGAGACAAAGATAGAGATAAAGCAAAAAGACAAAGTGACACGCACTTAGCCAGATAGAGTTACATATATACGAAGATACAAATAGTTTATGGCTAATACCAAATGCTAGTATGTGTGTCTTTACTTAACATAAACTAACTGATTTGATGATGGCTATTTAAATGCCATTTCAAAATGTTAAGAATCTCATTTCTTAACTTTATTTGTGCTCGTTTTTTTCTTTATTCTTCATTCATGTTTATTTATTAGCATTTATTAATGCTATTTTATTATTGTCGGCATCAAAAAAGTGCTTTTCCTTGGTCTTAAGAGTAAATTATAAACTTAATAGTAATTGGGAAAAGCATTTGGTTCAAATGTTTAACCAACTGGGTGAAAACATCAAAAGTTTAATCAAAATTGATTTATTATTGAATCTTACAAGATAATACTTACTTACCTACTTAAAATGGATTAATCTTAGCTTAGCTTTTGAGAAAAACTTTCTTTCTGTTAATAACATTTCCAAAGCTTTTAAGACAACCCCTAACAATATGAATTTCCAAGATCATCATTCAAAATTCTAAAAATCTTTCACATTAGATTCATTTCTAACAAATTCCCTTCAACACTTTAGATACTAAAAAAACGATTCGCATTAGGTGTGATTCCCAGCGTTTATTTAGCACTTTTCTTTTTCATTTCTACACGTTGACGCCGCACGCAATTCTTCTTCTAATTGTAATTCTTCTATTTACATTGAATAAGTGGAACACTTAATCTTGTACGCACTTTAAGGCTTATAGGCTAAGCCAGAAGTAAAAACGTTAAAAGGCTACTGAACTTTGCATTTAAATTGAATTTAAAATGTGAAACATTGAAAAGGGTTGTCAGCTACTCCACGCAGTTACATGGTTGCCACACACATGTTTTTTGTTTTTTTAATGAGCCTTTGTCCGACGTTTGTCAAATTGCAAGATTATGCAAAAAGTTTCGTTCAGACAGCAAAAGGCAAAAAGTAGAAAGTCGAGTTAAGTAATTTTAATTGTCGCAAATGCAACAACTAACAAGATAGTGTTGCATAATGCAGTGAAGGATGGATGGTGAAGAATGTGTAATACTCTTAAAGAAGAACTGAAGATTTAGGAGAGGTGAAGAAGTTAAAGTATTTGATATCCAAACGATACAAGGAATAAACTTTAGATATAGAATAGTTAGAGAGATTTATAGAATAGTTGTCATTTGTATCCTAACATAAAGATATATAAGAGATATGTTTCGGAAACCTATAGAAATCTTTCATGTATCGTATCCAATATGAATCAACTTGTCAAAACCTTGTCAAAAATGTTAAACCCTTCTCATAGAGTATCAAAAGTTGATTAAGTAGATTCAAAAAAGTAAAAATAACAAAACCGAGGCCATGTAATTAGCCTTTGGGCTATTCAGTTATCGGAGTAGGTGCTGATGCAAGTTAAAACGAAAGGGTAGCGCCAAAAAGGCAAGTGGCAAGGGTGTTGCACGTTGCACGTTGAACGTTGCAAGTAAATGCGGTTGCTTCTGGAGCATTACAAATGAGGCGTTGGCGTGCGCCTTTTGCCAAGACATGGTCTTGATTATAATGATTATGATGATTATGATGATTGTGATTATGATTGTGATTATGCATTATGTGGAGTATTATGATTATGATTATTACAATTATTTTCTTTATTATTATTTTTTTTTCTTGAACGTTGCAACGCTGTGCAATGAGCATTAATTGTTTTTTAAGCAAACATTTACGGTCATGTAGTCATTAATCAGCAACCCTTTCCCTGTCCCTACCCAAAACTAAACAAGAAAATATTTTCCAAAAGCTTCAAAAGCAGCTTAAATACGATGTGTTGTGTTAAAGTAGCAAAAACGTGTTAAGCAAACCAAAAAATCAACTTGATTCAACTGAAAACTCAACTCAATTAGCATAAATAACCCCGCCCCCAACTAACGAACGATTCAAACGCTTTTCCAGTGTTGCTCAACTACGAAAAATAAATTTTTAACTGATTGGTTTGTTCAGATAGCTGCGTTTCTTCTCCTTCTTAAACGATGTTGTTGAAGTAACATCAATTCCAATTTCCTGATATGCATCTCGATAACTAATTCGATAGATTTCTCAAGAGCTTCGAATTTGGCTTGTTGTGTTGTTGTTTGGTTTGGTTTGGTTTGGTTTGGTTTGTTAACTGGCGCCAACGGCATTTTCATTCAATTTTCTCAACACTTGATATCAGTTTTTGAGATGAAATTATGAGCTAGAAAAGCAAACACAATAAATTATAGATGCACTCAATAAAACCATAATAAAAATAGTACTCGTAATTGTAGTGCACTTAATGAAATAATTGCTTAAGCATTTAAACAGTTTAAACTATCTGTCTGAACTGAACTGTTTGGGTTAATGGTTGGGGAAATAATCAACCTCTCTGACTTTGTAATTACTCTTAGGTGATGATTTCAATTGATGATCTCGCTGTAAGTAGTAGAAAATTATAATTAAATAAAAGTTTAGGTTTATACAATTAAGTTTTCTTGTAACAAACGGTTTCATTTATCATCAGTTAACAAGATTTGTTCAAGAATACGTTGAGACACATAATGAAAAATGTTATGAGTCAAGTAAAACTTATTTCCTTAAGGATTCAACATTCTATTAGTTGTCTATACTTCATTGTAGATATACTTAACTTAAGTTGAAAACTTCATTCAACCAGCGAGAAACACGCGATCTTTAAATAATCTATGCAATTTTGTCGGCAAAAAAGTCTTTGAATGCTAAATGGTCATAGAAATGGTCCCAAAAAATGCATGTATCGTTGGCATCTTGGCCAACAGAAGCGAGAAATGTTGTACAACAAGCGCCAAGTTAGCGACAAATCAAAGAAGTTGCGGCTTTATTCAGACCGTTTGCAACTTAGCTGCTTGCTGGCTAGACTTATATGGCAAAATTATTGGTATGCTTGAGTTACGTTACCAAACAACAAGAAGAAGGAGCAAGGAAGGCAGGAAAGAAGGGATGCTGTGGAAGGTGTCGTCGTCATTAGCACAATGTTTGGCGGCCAGTTTGGTTGGCACAATTAAATGCCGCTCACTTGAACTGCAAAAGAGACAACACAATTTTTATTGAGATACAAAAATCAATACGTTTGCGCCGATCGAAACGATACGATACGAAACGAGGCTGATGAAATGTTATGCACTACTCACGAAGACAGAGAGAGAGAGAGAGAGAGAGGGGGGCAAGGTAGAGACATTTCCTCACGCCAATAAATGCACAATTATAATAAAAATAATCAGGTAGGCTGCATTTGGTCATAGCCAGACCACATCGAGGCGAAAGACGATGAAGAACCGTTGACTCCAAGTAGACAAAAGACTTTCGAAGCTTCTTTTTTTCTTATTCTTCGTCTTCTTGTTCGGATTAACACCCGTTTTAGAGACGTTGTTCTAGTCGGGCGGCAAGTTTTTCTCTCAACTTTGTTTTGAGACGACGACGACGACAATTGGCGAGTAATTGCAGCTGCATAATAATTTCCACACTCGACAACTCTGGTCGCGACGTCAATTCAAGTTTTTTGCCAGAGTCTTTTGTTGGTAACTCCTTGAAGGCGTCGCACGTTAAATCCATTTAATCCGTTTTTGGCATTAGTTAGACGAGTTGCCTGCAATCACATAAAAAAAACAAATTGAATATCATAATTGATTGGCGTTTTTGCCAATAAAAAACATTCAACAATAAATTAACACAACATTCAAAATGTGAAACGAAACATTTGCGAACGCAATTAAAAACTAATAAATAATTAATAATGCAATAATATGAACAAATCAAATACTATTACAAGGTGAAATCTATCTTACTTTAAAAGGCATCATGTTAAAAACTTGTGCATAAAAAGTTTGATGTGAGAGATTTTTGTTTTAGTGTTTCGATATCATAAGTAATGAGATATAGTCTGAATACTCGATATTAATTCTATATAGATTATAGATTATACAAATATTATTCATGGCCTTTAAGCCGCAATATCACATCAACATTCAAGCTCGCTCAAATTGGTAGCAATCTGTCAGATGCTTCACATAAACGATATGAAGTAAACCTGAACAAAAAAAAAAACATAGAAAAACGAAAACAGCTACAAAAAAAAAAAACTAACGACAATTTATGTTATAACAAGTAGAAAAAAAAGTCGAAAATTGCTTTATGAACACGTTTCAGTTCAGCGTCTTTAGAGTCCATCCATCTGTCCAGCCTGGCATGTTTGTTGTCATGTAGACTTTGATCCGATACCCAAACCGATACCCATGCGATAGCAATACGTTGCAAACGGCAACTGCAACAACAGCAACAACAACACTCTTCCCAAATCGCCAGTCGCAATGAAATCGATCATTTTCCCACGATCAGTGTTTGTTGGCTGTCACCAGTAGACTACAGTCTATATGTGTTTGTGTGTGGATACACTCCCCCTCACCACCTCTTTTTGCTACTTGTTACAAACTGGACGCCAAGTCAGCCAATGGGCAGAGGCAGAGGCATTGCTCAGTTTGTATGTGCTGCTATGTAAATGCTATAAAAGGATTTTGATTACCAGCCCCCCAGACAAAGACAGACAGATTCGGACGGTGGTTGTCTGGCGACGAGGTGTTTAAATTCTATTGGGGGCAACTGTAACAGCAAGAGCAGCAGCAGCAGCAGCAACAGTTGCCCAGAGAAGACCTTTCACAACCGATCCATGGAATGGTTTCGATGACTCGACCATTTTTCCATTGTCTGTTTCAGTGATCAATATCGCGCTAGCTGTGAAATTAAACGTATTTAAATGTTGTTTTTTTTGTTCGTGGTTCGAGGCCCGTCGACCCGTCGGCCCGTCAGCATGTTGGCTGCTGTTAATTGCGTTTAAGCCATGATCAAACAGTTTTCATCATCATAGGCAATACAAATTGTACTCGTCGTCGGCTTTATTCTAATTAGCGTCGTGCTTGGGGCACGAACCTCTGGTCTTACGCAGCACCAGCCGCCACAAGCAACATGACGTGGCATTCATTGTTTTGTCAGTCTGTCTTTTCATGCGTATACCACTTAAATAACATCGAATTAAGTCGGGTGTATTGAAAGTTAACTCAAACATGAACAAAAGTTTGAAGCTTAGAAAATGTTGAAACTCAGTTTGGTAAGGAAAAGATGTGTTTAAGCTGGCAAAGAATCTTAAGTTAAAATTGATTTTAGTTGAATATGATCTAAGCTATATAAAAATCTTATTAAAGATCAATCTTCAGTCATAAAATATTCTTTTCGCTCACTTTTCTTGTTCTTTTCCTTCGAACTTTAAGTACAGAAAAAGTTAGCGAAGTATTTTCTTGTTTATCAATCTACTTTTAAAGACAAGCTTCTCAAACTGATCTTTGCTTCTGTTTGTTTTCGTTGTTGTTGCTATTGCTGTTTGTTGGAGCTGTCAAGCGGCTTAATTGAGCATGCAGCTCAGTTCTTTGACATGTTTTCTATTTGTCTAATTTGTCAAGTCGCCTTCAGTTCAGTTGTTTTCAGCTGTCTTCGATTCGGACAAACGGAAATGATATGCCAAAAAACTCAAAATACCTATAGGCTCAACAGATTTCATTTCTAAGCTTTCAAAGCAGCTGAATCGAAGTGTGGCCAAGTTTATTTTTTTGGAGGCCTACTGAACATTTTGTGGCTGACGCCCTGTAAGAAAATATTTAAATTGGGTTTCACTTGAGCGCGTGTTTAAACAATGTGCACTTATTAGCCTCAAAAAGGGGATTTGGGATTTGTCTTCGGTTTGAAAGTGTGCTTTTGTTGACTTTGTTGTTGTTTCGTGTCGAAGCATAACTGCAGAGAGTTTCGAGTTGGAAATCTCTGTAATCTGAATATGTTTGATGAAAATCCGAATTGTTGAGGTGCTGAAAGATATTTTAAAGATATTTTTATAATGGTATTTAAGAGAGAACAGATACTTTTACTGTCGAAACTGGAAGATCCTAGATTCAGTTTTCCATCTTTGGGTAAGGGTTTGAAATTAGCTAGGAAACTTCTCCTGTATTGAATAAAATATATAAATATGTTAATTTAAATGCATTTATAATGGTATAGCAATAAGAGAAACTTGTTTTCTTAACGATCTTCAGATAGATGTAGTTGCAATGTCCATTAAAAGATGATTCTCGATATGGTCTATTTATTGGAGTCTTTTGTTATATGTTTTATCCGATTTTTCCATTTATCAATTCTTTGCGAAGTACTTTTCTCTACAAGCTTCAAAAACACACTAAAACATGTCCATGTAAAAAATATATACAACCCTCTTCTAGCAACCCTTCTAAAAAACACTTTTCAACCCTTTTTTCCAGTTACAGACGCAATTTTGCATAAGTTTAGTTCCAGGGAAGGAGTTGGGTGTTGTTTTTTAGAACACTTCCAACCCCAGCTTATAAAGATTCCTTACTTACCCAACACACACGCCAGATGGCGCTGTTGTGCATTTGCTATTCACTGTGAAGCAGAAGAAAATAAAAACCGTATTTCCACATTATTGATTAAACATTTTTGCTAGGATATTGAGTTGGGTGGACGAGCAGCAAGCATTCATTAGAGACGCACAATACTTGTGAATAATAATTTCTATCGATAATTAATACCACGCTGGGCAAAAGATGTTGGAAATGCTGCTGCTGCTGCTGCTAGATGGATGGATGGATGTTGGAGATGCTCACAGCTGGCGCACAAAATGCATTTAATAAAATATTTTAAATAATTCCGTAATCTAAATGCAGTCATCGTCAGCAACAGCAACAGCAACAAGAAGAAGCATGCAACAGCAATGGTTGCAACTACAACAAACAGGATGCGAAGCAAAAAGACAGATTCTAAATACCAAAGAGCCTAGCTTCTGTTCTGGCTTCTCTCTCTCTTGGCACAAATCACAAATTGTCACGTTAATAGTTGTGCTACCCCTCCCTCCTTCTACGTCTCTCTTCGTCACATCATTATCATTAATGCTGATCATCATTAAAAGAGTATCTGCTACTGCTGCTGCTGTTGTTGTTGTTGCCTTGTCTGCCGCATCCGTCTAAATGCAATGTAAATTTTTTTGCTGCTGCGCGCCATTGCAAATGTCAAGACAACAACAGCGACAACCAACAACAAAACGGTTGCAGTTGGCATTGGCAGCTAGTAAGTAGTATCTGCCACTTCATTCCCCCACGTTTCGTTTCGTTTCGTTTCTCGTTGATAATTTATGAGACGCCTTATTAACATCAGTCAGTCAGTCAGCCAGCATCTCTTCAGTCTTTCAACTGGCTTTCTTGGAAAGGCTTTGGCGGATGCATCTCGGTTTTTTTTTTGCTGTTTCTTCTTCTTCTTCTTGTTGCACACGCATTTCCAACTCATTTTCATGTTATTTCTGCTTTGTAAATTATTTTAATGCTCATATAAAACTATCGTATAGAAACTCTTCACCTTACATCCATCTTTTCCATCTCTTTTGCAGCTTTTTTTTCTTTTTCTTTATTTTTTGGTTGCATGCAAATCAACTTTGTTGGTTGGCTTCGCGTCATTCTATGCAAATTTTTGCAACTGCCACATTTGGTTGCGTTGTCCGTTCGAGGCATTTGCATAAGTATGTTGACCAGATTTTTTCAATTCAATTAAATTGCCAACTTGGCCAGTTGTTAACGCATTCCAAATGTTAACTCTCAAGTGCATTTGACTATAATTCAATATACAATTGCAGCATATGACCAAAAACTATTATATAGCTGACTTTCTGATACGCTTCACAAATATTTAAGCTATTAAGAAAGGGAAAAATGTGACTGAGATATGAGAAAATAATAATTTTGTGTATATTATTTAATATATATTTTTTTTCAACCAACAACATTTGAATTAAGTAATTAGAAAGAGAAGAAAAAATCAATTCCTAACTAATTTGTCTCTTGAAGCAACTTCCAAATATATAATATAATATAATATAATAAAATATAATACATAGATATGTTAAAAAACAGTTTAGAAACCGTTTCAAACCCATTCAAATAGTAAAAATAGCCAAATGCTGAATGTTTCTATGGAAAACAACATTCACAAAGCACATTTTAATGCATAACAAAATGCGAAATAATCGGTTCAATGACAAAATCAAGCAAATATGTTGCTATGATTTAAACATATATATATATATATATCTCTGAGAATGGCAAATGTTTGCATAAATTGTGTTTTTTGCCATAAATGTGCATTAACAATTAACAATCGTTGATCTTTTTTATTGTAAAAAAGAATGCATGGCTCCATATATATATACATATATAATTATAATTGAAGAAGCCTTGATCATTTGATCATGTGTGTGTTGGGCTTAAAAGGATTTCGAAGACAAGGACAATTAGTGCGATGAGTTTTCATAATCCCATATAAAATCAAATTAGCTTCAAGACGCGTATTCCACATATAAATTAGCAGTCAGTGTTGCTTCGTCTTGCTTCGCCTCTCTTCGCTTTTCGCTTGTAAAATTACTGTATTTAAAAATCGTTAATAAGCGTAAAAAAAAAAAAAACACACAAATATGGCACAAGACCCACTTTGGGCTCGATGCACTTTCAATGTGGGCGTGGCACCAAAATGGGGCGTTGCAATCGCTTGTAAAGCGCCGACGCCGCCATCAACATCAACATCAAGTCTGTCAAAGCTCTTCTTCAACTGCTCCTCCTCCTCCTCCTCCTCGCCACCGCCCCTTCTTCTTCAAGCATACAGTAGCTGCAACAACTGTTGACTGACGTCTGCCGCATATTTAAATGATGAGTTCGAGTCTGAGTCTGAGTCTTCGTCTCTTCGTCTCTTGACTTAGCCGCTTTTATTGATGTGCGCCTGCAAAACAAAACAATACAAAAAACCACAAAGCGAATTAATGCCTGACTTAAGGGTATTGGAATTCGCATTAACATCAGCGAATATGTGGAATATATTTTTTTTTTTTTCGCTTCATTTGCTCATTGAATGATTCAATGTTGTATTTAAAACAAGCGAATTAAGCATATTAAGAGGTAAAGTCAGCGTTTTTTTGTATTTTGTCTCAAGTTAAATGTAAATTGAAATAAATCTTAATCGTTGTGACAAAGAAAAGTTAAGATTCGTGCTTGAGTTCGATTTAAGATATGATTTTAAATAGATTTTTAATTGCACTAACGTTGAATTAGATAAAAGGTGAACTCGAATTTACTTTTGAAGGCTTTAACCATTTAAGTATTCTTTTTTGATGTGTTTTTAACCTTTAAAATCAATTCAGAAACTTTGTGAACATACCTAAATCAAATACTTGATTTAATTTTAAAGTATTTATCACAGCTTCAAAAAAAATAAAGTTTATAATGTGTGTTTTGTATTTGAAAGATTGCAATTGAAATCGTTTTGTATAATAAATGTGCGATTAGTTGAAAATGTGAAAAAGTGAGTAAGTTCACCTCGTGATTTCTATATAATTATGCAGATTTGTATGGCAATTATTGTTACGTTAATAAGCAGCAACAACAAACAGCAACAACATCGAACAGCAACTAAAGTTGGCAAATTATTCAAACGCAAAATAAATTGTTACAGCTGCACTCCAAATGACACACAGAAGCTTGGCGACGTGTCTTGTTGTTGCAGCCTCGGGGCAAGCAGGCAGGCAGGCAGCTGTCAGTCAGTCAGTCACTCAAACAGCTCTCAACTTTGATGTTTTTTTGTTTGACCAGAGACGTGTAAGAACCGTTGAGACAACAACAAGCAGCTGTTGAACAGATGCAAGTATACCTTGCCTCCTTCAATCTGCTTGCCCCCCACACAACAGTTGTTGCAAGCTGTTCGCGCTGTTTGCTGCCTTTTTGTCACCAAGGCAACATCTAAAGGCAGATTTAACTCTCTCAGCCCGTTTAATTGTGGGCAATGCTTGGCAATGTTGTTGCCAAAATGTAAATTATACAAATATTCCTGAGGCTTGGCAAACGGCTTGCTTGACTGATTTTAATGAGGCAACAACAGCAGCAACAACAAAAACCAACAGTGTTGAAAAAAAGCATTTGCATTTTGATTGACAGCACTGGAGATTGTTGCCAATTGGACAAGCAACATGCATATTTGGCAAATGCGTTAATGAACAACAGCGAAAAACAACAAAAAATACACTAATATATATATATATATATATATAAATAAAAGGTTAAATTCAATTTTAAAAGTATGAATCACAACAAAAACAGATTTTAGCTCTTGATTATGTTTTTGTTGTTGATTCATTTTGCAAAGACTCACAAAATACAGATTTTAAATGTGTTAACTTAGTCTGGCAACACTGTCACAACTGTGTGGCAGCACAGTGTACTAAAATGTTAGCTTCTTTCTGTGTTGGCAATGCCTTAAAGTAACACAAAAAGGGGTAACAATGTGGTGTAATGGAATATGGCAGGGGAATTAACCCCATCCTTTTTAACATAGCGATTTTTTCTGAATTTTTTACGAAAGGGTTGTTTAACGACAGCTGTTTGTAAAGCAACCCTGAAAAATCACACTAACTTACCTTCCAGTTTCGTTGGTTGGTCTTGGAACATATTGTGCGCATATTCAAATTTCTTTTGATTCCAAGCCTCTGCTCTCAATGGACTATAAAAGCAGGCGAGAACTGTGCCACTTGCCACAAACGGTTGTCGCCTGCCTTCAAATTCGGTTGTTGCTTACTCAGAAGCAAGGAAATTTACATACACTTTGATTACTCTGAAATGGATTATACACTTTGGATACTCTCTTTTTTTTTTTAATGGAGAAACTTACTTTATTTTATGATTTTTTATAGATAATCTTATGCGAGTTTTGTTGAAGATTTTTATGTTTATAAAGTTTTTTTTGTATTAAACATTTTTACGACTTTTATATGTTGTGTGTGTCGGTGTGTGTGTGTGCCGATGTTTATCTGAAGTTATTAGTGGTAATTTGTGCAGCAAGAGCAACAAAAACTCATAAAATGCAAAGAGCGTTGATTATTTTTTTTTAATTTGTGTTTCTGCCTCGTTGGCGGCCTTAAGCAAATACAAATACAAAGACACAAAGTGTTGAGTATCATTTCATAAATGTATATAGTATATAGAAGATTTGCGTGTCAATTTTGCCAACAGAGGCGCAACACAACAAGGCACAAAATGCAACTGCAACTGCTGCTGCTGCTGCTGCAACTTGTGGAACTGTTTATGCATTTTGTGCAGGCGAGTGCAACAAATTTAATTGTAGTGATAGCTGACTGCAAAACCGACATGCATTGGCAGTAAAAAACCAACTAAAAACATACAAACAAAAAAAAAATTAATAATAATAATAACAATAAAACAACAATAATTTAGTCTTTGCTTAGAGAGAATTAACTAAGTGGCAATAAAAATGAACAACACCAAACACAACTCAGCAACAATATTAAGAAAAATTGAAGAAAAACTTGTAACGAGTGCAATATGGCATCATTTGGGCCACAATGCAAAAGCTGCGTGTTGCTAATTAAACTCATTATTTAGCTGCCTGCAACAGCTGTAACAAATCGCAGAGTTCTTTTGGCAACAAGGAAATAAAATTATTAGCCAAAAATAATATTTCTTTCTTCTTCCAAATAATGATACGCAAACTGCATTCGAGTTGATGTTGCTGTTGCTACTGCAACTTTTAATGTACATTAACTAATTTATGACTTTCTTTAGGTTTTTTTATTATAGCTTTTTCTTTAAACACTTTGTTGCTTTTAAACATAACTCACAATTTTCAAAGAAAACACAAAATAATAACAATTTAACACAAGTAATAAACGCTGCAATGGAGTCTGCTCAACTAGCAAATACCCCTTAGATACATTTGCATATTTAAAACTTAGGAAATCAAAATTTTTCATTAAAACTCAACGAAATTTGAAATTAAGAATGCTATTTTTATACAACCCTTACCAATTATCATAAGCACAGGGTATATACACAACAAACACCTATATTGTATACATATATCATTACTTTTTGGTATCTACATGTTATGTTTTGTAGCGCGTTCGTTTCTTAAGTCTTTTGTTGTGCCACATGAAGGCAAGCAAAGAGCAAAAAGCAAACAACTTCTGTTGATTTATTTGCAACAGTCATATAATTTGGTCATCCATAATCCGTTTCGCGAACTGCTTAAAAATGCACAAAACAACAACACCAACAACACCAACAACAACAATGCAATACATTGTTGGAATCTGCAATTATGATATCAAATTGCAGATAAAGAAACTGAATCCGAACTTAAGCCAACATTAAAAGCATAGCTTCAAACTTCGTTAACTATGAAAATAGGTAAAATTTTCTCAAGAATTATGGCGAAATATAATCCGAACATGCTCTAAACTTATGCGAAAAAGATGAATTAAAAAGTTAAGTTATTGGTTAAGAGTTTTCTTTCCTTAGAACTATGAGATATTAAAAGATACATGCTTAAAGATGCGGAAAGATGAATAAAAAAAGTTGAGTTATTGATAATGAGCTTTCTTTTCTAATATTATGAGATATATGCTTTATGTGAGTGTAACTATTTATGTATTTTATGATTTACTCCTACGAAATTTAATGAATCTAAAGTCAGAACTGTATTTGAGTATAGTTTCCTTTATAATTGTAGGAATTTAGTTAATGTTCATATCGTAGTATTCATAATCGACCTATCTAAACAGTTATTACAATAATAATGAGCTAGTTGTGTTTTTCTTAACCATTACATTATAAATCGTATAAAGGTATAATGAGACTGACCAAAAAAATATAAGAAAAGAAGAGAAGAAATGTAAAAGCCAAGTGCCACACCCACATGCCAACCCAAGCAAATTGCAAGCATCGCAAATTAGTCTAAGACATGCGGGAAATATTAAAAACAGAGAATAAAGAAGAGAAAAAGAAAAAACTATTTGAAGGGAGTATTTTTGAGTCAATTGGATGCATAGCTAAGTTGTGGCACAAGACTTGAAACTTGTAAGATTAGTTTTTGTGCTCTGGAAAACGAAAACAATGGGAAAATGTGCATGAAACATGCCATTAGAACGCCCAAGATACATATCTTAGTTATGTAGTTATATATTCATAAACATATGTATCTAGTTATAGACAGGCTGCGAAATAAGACATCAAATTATGTAAACTACAAATTACTACAGCAAAAGAAATTGACAAGAATCATACTAACAATATATATATATATATGGAAAAGGTCACAAATAAGCTGAAACTCACGCGATCAAAAGTTCTTAAAGCCTTAAGCCACGCCTCCTCTCCACTCACAACCACTTTGAATACTATTTAGTGCACTCACTAGTCCCATTATGTTACCTTAACATGATTCGTTCTTAACTCGTTCTTCTTTCATTCTCTTTCATGTTCATCTCACATCAAGAAATAACTGCTGCACTAATCCGCAAAGCACAAAATTGTTTCTAGCTAATAAACACATTAAAACTCAATTTGTTTTTGAAAGAAAATGCATTGAATATAAACCAAAAAAACCAAAACCAAACCAAAACCAAAGATGAAGAAGCTCATGTTCTTTTGCAATTTGCCATTTTTTTTTCGCTATTAAGCTGATGCCAAACATATGATTAAATCGCATAATAATAGACTGCTGGCATAATTTAATAAATTTTTCTAGTTAAGAGTAGTTTACTTTAAAGTGCTTTGGTGGAACCCCCCCTTAACTCTACCCCCGTCTTACAAGCTGTGCTTCCGCTTCGCCTGGCCTAACATTATGAGTAGTTTTATTAGCCTAAACTTGGCTAACCATATTCTTTCTCTCAATGATTTAGTTGTGTCTGGGCGTGTTAGCTCGATTAATAATAGTATGTTTGTAGTAATGGCTGCAAAAAGCAATAAAGTTTTTATTTGTTTAAGTATTTTGCATGCTCCTGAAACTTATTGCAATGTTCAAGTGTTGAATATTAAACTAAGAGCTATGATTTGCTTATATTAAGAATGGTTTTAACTGTTTGTTGTAACCTTAGAAATTTAATCAAATAATAATGCTTATACTTTAATTAAAGTTTTAACGGCTTATGCGTGATTAAACCACTTTATTTGAATCTTTTTTTAAACATTCTCTTCCCTACACCAGGGACGATCGACCTTAATAGCTTTCGTCAAAAAATCCACCCTACATTTATATATATATTCCTAATAAATCTACATGCACAGAGCTTCTTGTCTGAGTAGCTGCCATTAACATCAACTCTTTGAATTAATTAAGCTACATACATGATCTTATCGCACTTTAATGTAATTAAAATATAAATCAGATATTTACCAAAGAAAGAAAAAGATAACTATATAAATATATATACATAATTTGATTGCATGAATCGTTCGTGTGGCGCTGATCATGCAAATTTACTTAAGTGTGAAATATTGCAAATGCATTCAGTCTCTACGGGTGGTGCAAGTAGCTTGTTGTGGATTGTTGCTGCATGTGGTATGGTGCAGTGTTGCCACCACCAATGTGGCACCATCCGGTCTATGCAGACCAATAAATTAACACTCCATTTTCATATTAGACATTGCGATACTTGCCTCGCATGCAAACTTTTTCGACTTCTCAACTCTCTCTTTCCTCTCCTTGAGACAATTAGCTATGCATAAAGTACTCGACTTCAACTTTAAAGTTTTGCATGGGACACGCCATGGACTCAATTGACTTGGCTAGCAATAATACAATAATAAAAGATATAACACTGGGCAACACAAGAAAATAGCAAGTTTGTTGAAAGTAAGTACAAAGAATCGCAGAACTTTCAAGCTTTTAGTAAGGATCTAAGATAAGTACGTACTACAGATGGAAAGTTGTGGAAAGGGGGTTAAAGTTAGTCTTTGAGTGTGGTATTTTTTGTTATATTTAATTTTACTCAAGATTTTATTCATTTATTGCTTTTAAACTAAGTTTTCTTAAAAAATCTGAATATGGGAAAGGCTTTGCCTTGCACATTCAGAAATAAGTAAAGTTTATGGACTTTGCGATGACAAGAAAGGACAACAAGAAGAAGAAGACATCATCGACAGCTTGAATGAAACATTCGCAACTCTTCGTTTTGCTTTGGTTTCTTCTTTTGCTTCGATTCGATTTGTGTGCCAAACGTTGACACAATGGAAACAGAAACTTGGACGGACAGAC
Organism: Scaptomyza cyrtandrae; assembly: GCA_035044605.1. Taxonomy (NCBI): domain Eukaryota; kingdom Metazoa; phylum Arthropoda; class Insecta; order Diptera; family Drosophilidae; genus Scaptomyza; species Scaptomyza cyrtandrae. The sequence goes on along the minus strand of JAWNNS010000650.1, from coordinate 969,070 downwards.
AATGCGCATTAGCATTAGACATATGTCCGTCAGAGAGTGTTCAAGGCGATTTCTATTACAATCCTCATCTCAACTCCCCCTCCTGCCGCGCTCTCGCCAATCTCCACTTCTTACTGACTGCCGTAAATAATAAAAGAAATCGTCTTAGGCACGCATTTCACAAGCGTCCTGATGTGTCCTGATGGACAACACAACCAAACACAACACAACACAACAAGAAGGACATCACTTTGAATATAAAGCAAGCGAATAAAACACAACTCACACACACAGACACACACACATATTCATATACAACATGAATGGACAGTACGCAAGAGAGAAGTGTGGCATAAAAAACACTTCACAACAAGGGGGCGCGGGGCGGGTAGGGGATGGCTTTACTGTGATGTGTGTGTGTGTGGAGTGAGAGAATAAGAGCAAATAAAAAAGAATTTCTTATTACAGTTATTTTGCTTATCTGCAGCAAAACATTCGTTTCACACTTCACACACACACAACCACACACACAAGCACACATTGATGTGTAGATTGACTGAGCACCCAAAAACCCACCCCACAAACACACACACACACACACACAGAGACAAGACACAAATCCGCTTTTATATTTTCAACTGTCAATCGTCGTCGCAATTTTCTTTCCTTTCTCTCCTTACTTCTACAAAGTTCCCTTTTGCTCTGCCGTTCGTAAGGTGTTGGAGTTATAATCAAAGACTGCTTTACCATCAAACCCCCACACCCACCCCTGTCTTTCTTAAGCTCTTTCTCTCTCCCCTCTCTTGTGTTCTTTGGTTTCTTTCAATTCTAAAGTGAAAATTCCTTTTGGGTTAGCAGCATGCCTTCTTAATGCCTTTTGCACTCCCGACTGACAGACAGGCTAGAATTCCAGCATTTCTCCTAACCCCCCCCCCCCCCCTCTTTGCTCTTCCCTCTGTTTAGACCCGTGTTTAGTTGTCTATTATTTCGCCTGGCTTTTTGAAGTCTGCCGCCAATCAGTTGGTTTTTTCTACAATTTGTTGCATACTTTGCGGCTCTTCACTTAAATTAGTTTCATTATTTGTTTTTGAACGCATTTGAAAATCAAGATAAGGCTATTTTGTTGAGTTTTGATCTTGGAAATTAGTTTTTACCTGTGAGGAACTTCAAAGAAAAAAGTAAGTTAAGTAATTTCTTACTTTAAATGTCTTATAGATACTTCCAAACGTATCATAAAGTAAATATTGCTCTGCTTGAATATGATTTGCTTGATTTAATAGTAAATCCTCATTCTCATTGCATGAACTTATGCAAATTTTGTCTTGGGTAGAGTACTTGCATATATTTTCGGTTTTATGACAACGTCGCAACACATAAATCTAGCAATGAGCGTAAATCCCAAACGATCCAAAGACTAAGGGTTGTTTCATGCTAATGAGCTTGGAGGGGATGGGCTTAAACTATGTGTGCTTTACCTAAGCGAAACTTTTTGCTTTGCTTCCTTCTAACCGCAACAATGAATCATAAGCAACACCCCCTTTAACCTCCCGTTGTGCTTAACCTGCTGCTGCTGCTGCTGGTGTTGCCTCTGTGTGTGGCATTATTACTGCCAACTTGGCACAAAATTCGTGGCATTCGTGGCAAGTTGGCTTAGCTGCTACTTGCTGCATGCATAATAATAACAATCATAAAAATGGGCAATCAGCAACCCCCAACCCTTCGATATTATACATACAATCATAATTTTGAGAATAAGCAAAAGTTTTCGTTTTGGAATTGTTTTGCTTTATGGCTAAAATCAAATGTATAATCATTTTTAGAGGCCAAGATTTATGTGCGCTGATTCGAGCTGTGCGCTACCCTTATGTAAATCGGCTGTGCCACCCTTAATTTAAATGCAAATGAAGCAAGCGTTCTGTGGAGGAAGAGGTAAAGGGTAAGGGAACCTTCTTTTTCATCGAGGGTTGTTCAACATTCGTTTTTTAAGCCAACCAAATTTTGTTCGCAGCCAAAAAATAAAAAACACGACAAACTTTACATTTTCAAATGGCGGCTCGCCTTAAAAACATGGCTGAAAAGGAAAATGGAGCCTGCCTTCCTTTTCCTATCTGTCTCTTTCGCACACACGCAGAGGCAGGACACAAAAGGAGCCGCCAGGAGCTGGGTTTTTATTTTTTATTGGTCGTTGCTTTTAAAATGTAGGCGTGTTTACAGGTTGTCTCATAATTGTGATGGCCCATGCAAGCAGCTCGAATGGAGAACAGAGAGAGAGAACGAGAACAATTTTGCAGTCGATGGTGAAGGCGAGGCAAAATAAAATCGATTTTATGTCACTGCCACAGCCTCAGTTCGTTTTATGTGTATGCAATAAGTACAAAGGCAACACACACACGCAGGAGAATTCTTCTCTCCCACACACACACACACACACACACATACACCCCACATTTGGTTGAGGTAAAAGTTTTGCAGCAGAAGCAGAAAAAAGTGTTGCCTGCTTCTGGGCGCGTGTCTATCTCTATTATACACTTGCAGTAGGGTATAAAGGGTGTGTTGTAAAGTTTGTTAGACATTGATTATGACATTTTGAATAGCATACAGCTATATACATTCTTGATCAATGATTGAAAATCAGATATAGCTATAAGGCTTTGGATCCATTAATATCCTTACAGCAATATAAAGTTAAGATATAGTTAAAAAAAAAAGTCTTCTTACTTTACCATATGCCTAGCACAACTTGTTTAATTTCTTGTATGCATAGTTAAATATGTATTCAAGTCTGTGAAAGGGTATAGTTTCGTCGTATTGCTCTTCGATAACTATTCCTGCATGTGTCTAGGAAACTTTGCATGTGGGGTCCTTTTGTAGTTGTTAGTGTCCTGCCCGAGGCAGCAGCACAAGCAGCATCCACAGACTGTGCGTGCACGATAAGAAATAAGCAAAGAACAACTAGAAAGAAAATGTGGCAAAAGGTGGAGAAAACAAAAAGCACGTTGGGCTTGAGTTGAGCTCTAGCTGCAATTGTGTGTGTGTGTGTGTGTGTGTGTGTGACTGTGTGTTTGTGTTTGTGTGTGTGTGAGTTGATGTTGTCTGCTGTGCTGCAGCAGGATATCCGGCTTCGAACGTAGACAGACATTTGCAATGGTTAGAGGTGGGGGGGGCGACAACAAACAAAGCGGAGCAAAAAGGATGTGTGGAAAAGAATTTTCGTTCATTTTCTCCATGTATTTCTGCTATTTAAATAAAAGGTTATTTTGCTTATAAAGCCTAAGTGACTTGCTGCAAAATACTTGCCATAAACATTTGAATAACTTCTAATTTTCGTTAAGTTGTTTATTATTTAATGCATCAAAGCTAAAGGGAAAGAAAAGACGTACAAAATTGTTGTGCAAATGAAAGAAAGAGGGAAAATTTGACATCATGATAAGATAACAACCATAAGGTATAAACTAAATATTCAATTAGATACTTATTCAAACTATAACCACAAATATAAACTGAAAATTAAGAAAATCGGGGCAAAGTATCGCAAACAAAAACATTAGAGAAACGCATAAAAATAATTTATGTTGCAAGCTTTTAGGCAAAATGCGAAAATGGTCTTCAATTGAATTTTATGTCCGATGCTCTAACTAATAAAAATTACACAAAATTACACAAAATAGCGGACTGATGACATGCTTTTAGTGCCACTAATGCCTCGAACGGTAAATTCTGCTGACCACAACAAAACACATACACACGGAAAAAACAGGCCATAAAAATCTACAGGATGCATAATAAAAACCTCTTTCAATTAACATAAAATTAGCATTTGAATTCAATTTATTTTTATATATATATAGCGGAGAGGCCACAAAACTGCGAAAGGATGGGGCGGGGAGGGGCACAAATGGGTTGACGTTATTTACACACACACACAGAGTAAAGAGAAAGGGAGAAAGAAAGAAAAAAAAACAGACAAACAAGCAAAGAAACGGACTTGAAAACATTTACATTTTCTGACCGCTAAAAAAGCAGCAGCCAAGCAAGTGATGAAGCGAATGGTAGTGGGGTGGGAGAGAGTGTAGGTGTGTGGGAGGAGGTAACGACTAAAATTCATGTGTTTGTTTATCTGTGTATGTGTGTGTGTTTGTGTGGGTGCTGGGCAATGTAAGTGGTCATAATAATAAAAATAATGATGCCCGCAATAAAGCTGATTCAAGTCCTCGCACTCAGCCGCCTCCCCGTCCCGTCCCTCCCCTCCATGACCCTTCTTCCTGCTCGCTGGGCGATTTGCGTAAAAAATGGCAAAAGTCCTTGTGCAGATAAAAAAAAGAAGAAACAGAGAATGAATGAATGAAAGAAACGAACAAACAAACTTAAGCTAAGCAAAAGAAGAAGATAGAAAAAAAAAAAGGATCTGAATGGAATTTTCTTGCGAATCAGCGAATTTTTCATGCTGCAGCGATTATTCACCATGGCAATTGGACTAAAGCGTTAAAGTACACTCAAAAAAACTGGCGTGTTGTTAGTTTATGATTTTATGATTTTTGTTCAAACTTTTTAGGAATAAAAATCGCAAACTTTAAAAACATAAACTTTTTAATGCATTCATAAACATTCGATTGTTCTGACAATGTGTTTGTTACAGTGTATCACTAGTTTCTCGTACTCTATGCCACCCACTTCTGCCACCTCCACCCATCCACTCACACATACATCGCAAGCCCAAGTGTCATAAATTCATAATAACGCAAATAAGCACCGGCAACAAACTACGAAAACTACTCAATAGAATGTGCGATTGAGGCGGGGAGGTGTGGAGGGGGGGAGGGGCTAACTTATCGTTAGCATCGCATCTAAATCGGCTGAACGGCAGGCAAAACCAGCAACAGTGCCCAAAAACCAAAAGAGACAAACAACAACAACAAGAAGAAGAAGATATGCCAACGGGTCATGCTGCCAATTCGATAGGTTTATGTTTTGCGGGTATTGAATGTGTGTGCACGTGTGTGTGTGTGTGTGTGTGTGTAGCGGCAAATACGTTTTTTACGACTTTATGCTAAGCACTTTTTATGCATAAAAAAAAAGAAAGAAAGAAAGAAAGGAAACGCGACGCAACAAACAACAACAAACAACCACCGCAGGGATGCTGCTCGCGCAACAGAAGGATGTGAGGAGGAGGACGAAGCCAAAAACCACCACGAAGGAGATATATATAGCAGCACTGGCCATAGCTTTTGTGCTCGTCGAACATATACACATATATATATATATATATATATATATATATAGCCATAACCGTTATTTTGCTTTCTGTCGGACAGCGGCCCCTTATTTATGCGTTTTTTAGTATGGAAAGCACAAACACACAGAGACACACATACACATACGTATGATATCCTTTCAGAGTGTCCTGACCATCATCAGCATGAGCATCGGCATCGGCATCGGCATCATCATTGGAGCCAACGTATGTAAAAAGCAAAGTCGAGCAACGAACGCGTTTTCCTTTTATGCTTTTTGGTTTTCTGATGAGGGGTGGGGGGTGGTGGGCATGGGTAATATATTGAAAATAGCTGTCGAGTGTAATAAAATGCGAGTATGTGTGTGTGTGTGTGTTTGTGTATGCATATCAATAAAAATGCCAAATGTGGAAAAGTGGAAAAGCAGCAACAACAAAACTCAATTTGATAACTGCACGGTGGAAAAGCAACAAAAAATATACCTAGAAAATTGAATTAAACTATAAAAACAACTAATAAAAACTATAATATTGCTAAAAGTAAAGATTTTTACAGAGTTTCAAACACATTTTTTAGTTTTGGATTTTGTAATAATGTCGCAAAGTGTTTTTATCAATTCTTTCGTTAAGAAAGGTAAAATTCTTATTATAATTTTAATGAGGTAAAATTCTTGTTATAATTTGATTGAAAACAATTTACAATTTTTATAATTTTAATAAGCATTTTACTTATCTTAAAAGTATTTAAATTTCCATATTCGTTCCACTGTACTTGAACCAACCAGCTTAGGGCCCATTGTCCATCAGCATCGTTCATTGTCCGGCATTTAAGGGCAATGTTTTTGAATTGAGCTCAATGAAATTGCATCGATGATTACTTATGTTGATTTTGTGCTTGGCTCTTCAGTTTTTTGCGTTTGTAGCAGCAATAATTTTTGGTGTTCATAAATAAAGAAATGCTTCAGATTTAGTTTGAAAACGCACAAACAAAGAGAGAAGAAGGCATAAGGAAAAAGGAAGAAGAAAAGTGCATTGAAAATGCGATGCTTTGAATAATTTATGGCTCAAAAAGAGGACACAAAATAAGAAATCAGATGATGCGTCATGGAATATAATCAATTTAACTTCTTTATTAGAGTTTTTTGTTTTGTTGTCAATGAAGAATAAATCGAACTTAGAAGGATTTTTGGTTAGCATTGTAAAAATAAATATTACATTTACTTAAAGTACAAATAAAAATATAAAAAAAGTGTTTTTGTGGAGTTGTAAAACTTTTAAAAAATCAACAAAAATAAATCTTTTCTTTTACCCAAACTCAAATTAATTGAATAACATCGAAATAATCCTTATTGTTCATGCATACATCACAAGCTTTGCAGCAAATGCTTCCCCTCGCAACAAAATCTTAAAAAACATTCCTTAAGCCAGCTACAAACACACACATATGTTAGTCACACACGCACACACACGCACACACACGCACAACATATACAAAATAGATTTAAATTCCATTTGCTGAGCATTAGCACTCAGGTCACAAGCAGTTACAACACTCAACAATCCCCCCGAGATAGAGTATTAACCCAAAAAAAAACACTAAAAAAATGGAAGAATAAAGAAAGTAGCAAGAAATATGCGACAAGGGCGTTGAGAAATTTACTTTTAAAGTGTTTCCATAATAAATGCATCGAAATTACGTACAGAGTTTATCTGTGTGTGTGTGTGTGTGTTAGTGTGTGACTGTTAGTGTGTGTGTTAGTGTTAGTGTTTGTGTGTGTGTGTGTGTGTGACCTCACGCACATGTTTAAAATACTTGGCAACACCCTCCTCAACCTAAGCCACAAAAAAAATAAAATAAAATAAAATATAAACCACAAAAACTTTATTTTCTCTCAAAAAAAAAAAAAAATGTGCCAAAAAAAAGTGCACAAAGAAAATAAATTTACAAATAAAAATTCCACACAAGGAAGAGAAGGCGGGGAGAAAGGGCGACTGTGTGTGTGTGTGTGGCATGCCACATCGAGGGTGTCTGGCTGTAAATCCCACATGAAAGATTACCCAAAGACAGCAGTTTCACTCCAACTGAGACCAAGAAAAAACCAAACCCAAGCCACCCAAACCCGAACCACTTGATGCCACACACACACACACACACACAGGGGACACAAAAAAAAAACTGAATAAAATGTAAAGGAAAATGTATAATTTTTTATATAAATGCCACACACATTGCCCACTGGCGAATTGTTAACACTCTTGTTGTTGTTGTTATTGTTGTTGTTTTTTTCCGCCTCCCAGGCATCTGAACCCAACCTTCGCCCTTTGTACTTGGAAATTTTTGACATGTTATTATGCTGAAATAATAATTTTATAATTTATTTATTTTGCTTGCTTTCTTGCTCATTCTCATTCGTTATGCCTGCCAAAGCGTAGAACGAAGCGGAGACATGCGTCTTTGACATGGTCTAACGGTAAAAACTCGAACTCCTACCCGAACCCAAAAGGGGGGGGGGAATCACCCGAATATGATGTTTTGGGTGCGCAGCCCTTTTAGCTCCATCAGAGCATTTCCTGACGCTTGATGGCGACATCAACTGACATTTTGTATTTCCTGTTGTTGTTTCGCCAGGATATAAATGAATGCGTGAATTGATGAAAATAATCTCAAGACTATAATGCTAAGAATGAGCTTTAACAGAGGTGTACATGTATGTGTGTGTGTGTGTGTGTGTGCGTGGATGAGTAATAGCTAAGGCATACCCCAAATGCTTGCTTTTCTTGATTAGTTTTCAAGGAATGGAAGAAAAATGCAAAGAAATCTTCTGACGAAAACTTTCTTTAAAGAATCATAAGACCAATAAAATTCTAACATCTGGAAGGCACAAATTGAGCAGCTCGACGGTTAATCAAATGTTTGTATGCTTCGTATTATGTTCGACCCAAAACCCAATTGAAATAATCATAATTTTCAATGCTGCGTAGTTAGAGAGATCGAATAAGAGATGGAGGGAAAGAAGTCATAACTTTTGAAATGAAATTAAGGTCTCCGAAACCAAACAATTTATACGCAACATTACGCAATTGAAAATCGAATTGTGTTTTCAATCGCTTCACTCGAATCTCGAATCTCTTTGCCAAATTAGATTTTACACTGCCCCTCTCAATAAAAAGATTGCATTTTATGTATAAAGAAACCAAAAATTGTGCGTTTTATTTTATTTGATTTAACTTTTGTTTCTTTCTTTCTTTCTGCCTGCCTCATCGTATTGTGCCCCAGAGCACAATAAATGGCGTAACTTCTTTTCATTTTGATTCTTTTGCCAGGGCTTAGTTGAAGAGAGTGAGAGAGAGGGAGAGGGGGTTGAAGTATTGGGGGTAGTGGGTAGTGCTCTGGCTTAAGTGGCTTGCCACACAAATTTACATAAAGTCAATCAATCATGGCATTTGCCGCATGCCACACAGCCACAACCAGAAACGCCATTTTGCATGTTGCCAGCTCATGTTTTGTTGTTGTTGCTGCTGTTGTTGTTGTTGCTGCTGTTGCTCGAGGGGGGCACTTGTGAGATTTCATTAATATCCAAGTTGATGCACTTAGAGAAAAGTATGAATAAATAATCCTATATAAAAGTTTTAAGTTTCCACATCATAGTATACAAGAAGTTAACCATTTAAAAACTGTTTCTTATGGTGTTCATTTGCACTTAGAGAAAAGTATTACAAAGTAGTCCTATTAACATAAATCTTACTATATTCTCTGTTCATTAGGTTCCACATCGTAACATATAACAAAGGTTAATATATATTTGAGGTTAACCGTTCAAAAACTATTTCTAATGGTGTTCCTTTTGGTTTTTTCTTTTAAAAATCTATGCCATACTTTCTTTTCTTAGTGTACCTCTCGAACTTCGCCTTGGCTCTAGCTGAGATTAGCATTTCGTCGCTCATACGCCTCGTCTTTAGCTGGATTGTGAATGTTGAATGCTTGTGCTTGCTTCTTGTCCTGCACATGAGCTTGCATAATAAACGAGTCCAGGGTCTCAGGACTCGAAGGGTGTCATGATGAATGATTCGCTGACTTGGGACGCTGGCAAAAAAAATACTCCACTGTTCCCGGACATTCGTCTAGAAAAAGTTGCCATCATTTTTCATGCGTTTAAAAAAGTAGCCGCTGGTCAAGTGGGTATTCCTCTAGTACTCCAACTCCTCTCCTCTCCTCTCCACTCCACTCCACTCCACTCCTTGTTGCCAGCTGCAAAACTGTTCAAATTTGATTTACTCACTTGATTAGATGTTGTGTACCACAAACGTGTCAATGCCACAACACAGATTTTTCGCTCGGGGCCAATTGTCGAGTGGCGTGTAATTTGCGTAAAAATGTCATATTCATATTCAGCTTGATGTTGATTGATGACCAAAGGTCCTTCAAGTGGCAACAAAGAAACGCCTCAAAATCTTGCAACCCATAAAAAAAAATCCTAAACTGTTGATAAAAGACACAAAGATAGCTCAATGGACAGTCGTAACAATAGTTTATTATCATTGTGTATTAAATGATTGATTTATGGAAAGATATTTATCTATATAGATATATGTATTTTAGAAACTTTTAATCATATATGCTATTTTATACGATTCTCTAATAAACCTATCGAAGTGTTCCTGGAAAAGTCGGGAAAGTACAAAAGACCAAGTAAACATCTTGAGTGGAAAGGAATGTTCAAATGCTGAAAACGAAAGTTGTGGGTTGGACAATGTGTAGGCTATTGTTGGGACAGTGGGCGTGGCTGAAACCCTCATACCAATTCACTTCCCCTTTCCCCCTCTCTCCACATCCACAACACACACAAAAGTCAATAGAAGTGAAAGAAAATGCGAACGAAACGAAACGTAATTTAAAATTTGAAAAAAGAAGAAGAACAGCAACAACAAAAATGCCAAGCTCGTAAATCCAAAAGGAGCCAAAAAGGACACACGCTTGATTGGCACACACACACACACGCACACTCACACACACACAAGACAAAGTCAAATATTTGATGTTGGCGCATTTCAGTTTCGACTTTTCTAAAAAACAAAATGAAAATCCAAACGAAGGAGCTGCCAGCAACAATATAATGAAATTGACTTTTGTGTGTGTTTGTGTGTGTGTTCTGTCTTATCTGCAGGCCATACACACACAAGCACACCCACACACACACACACTCGTTTGCTCAGGCACTCGTGTGTGTATTCATCTCTGTGCTAATTTCTACGCATTTTTCCTTTTCATTTCGTTTTTTTTTTTCTATTTCTTTCGAATTTCTTTTACAGAACTTGCCGCATATTTGTGACTCTGTGATAAGCAGCAATGTTGTAAGGTGGAGTGGATGAGTGGAGGGAGTGGGGTTGGTTGTGGTAAGGGTAGTTGGAGGGGAAGGGAGGGAAGGGAGGGTAAGCTAGTCAAGTTGATTTCTTGTGCATTTAAAAGGCATTTTGATTAGTCACAAAGTGGTATTTTGTAGCCAACGAATTTCTATACTTGCCTGCCATTCTTTATCTACTTTTCATTTGAACTTTGAAGATTCCTTATAGTCAGTTGATTTCTTTGATTACCTGGTAATAGGTTACTAAGGTATAGGTGTTTAAGATGTGCTTAAAACTATATTTCATTTCATCAACCCTTGTTATAAAAGACATCATTAAACTAAGATTTTTTTAAATTTTATCCCTATTAGTCCACCCTAATCTCCCGCCACCACACCCCCAACACACATCTGACTTAATAACGCCCAACACGTTGCTGTCCCTTTTTTTTGAGGGGGATTTTTTTGAAAGTTTCTCAAGTTTCCGTTGTAAACCCCTACCCAACCCCTGCGTCAAGACAATGCCCTTCAAAATTCTTTAAATAAACGTCTCATTATTATCACAAAATGTAACTGCCACACCCACTCACACATAGACACACACGTGCCAGTCCAGTTTCTTCATCTTCTTCTTCATCTTCAGCTCCTTCTATCATTTCTGACCATTTCTTGTACCTGTTTTTCTAATTTTTCACTACTGACATGTGTCCAATCAGTGGCAACGTGCAGCCAACCATGGAATAAAAAACCTCACAAGCCTCCCACACCCACTCCCCCCCCCCCCCCACCTTGAACTGTGTGATTTTTGTAAAATTTGTAACATTTTATTTACACTAGAGGGACACACAACAACAACAACAACAACAACAACAAAGTACAGGAAAGCAAAAAAGGCATATGTGTGTGTGTGTTGTTGTTGTTGTTGTGGCACGGTGTATGCTCTTATTTGTCCTGTGTCAACATGCCCCCTGCATATAAAGAAGCAACAACAATAACAAGCAACAAATACATAAACGCACAAAAGTTCAATTTCAATGCTGATCAAGAACATTTGGACAACAACAACAACAACAAGAAAAGAAACGAAAAAAAAGAAAGTTTGTATTTTTCTTTTCATGTTTATCTAGCGTTCAAAATTTATACAATTCCAAATGGGCTAGATAAATATTTGAAAAATGCTTCTTTCATTCCTCACACACACGCACACCACACACATATATTCATTCAGTTTAGGTCAAGCTGAAGTACAGTTGTCACAAAACATTCAACTAAATGTCCTGCACATGAAGAGTGATGGAGAAACTTGAGAAACTTGGAAAGGAACATTCGAAATTCATTTAAATTGTTAAGAATTTTTATTAAACATAAAGAAATCTCCAATTGTGATACCTTTTAGAGAATTGTAAGATTATCCTGCTGTATCTTTGATATATAGTATATTCTCGGAATCGATGCTTGATTCGATCTTTCCCTCTTTCACTCTCTTTCGCCTACTTTCATCTTGTCCCTTTCGTCTATCGTTCATTAGCTCATTTAACTGTATGGAGCCACAAAATTGTACTCATAGCATAAATGATATTCGCAATTGAGGGCTACTGCCCGCAAAGATGATTGATGAAGTCATTTTCGACATCGTCGCTTAACACTTGTTTAACCCTTTTGTGTAAAGTTCACCCTTTCAACCTTCACCACCACCCCCACAACGAAAAGTTCATTAAGAAGTTTGTGCCACAACGGCGGATAGTGAAAATCCGATGCTGAGAGTAAAGATGGCGGCGTCGCCAGCAAGAACATGACATGGTGGAAACTCTGCTGAACCGGGGCAACCTGATTCATGGGGTTGAAAGTTAGTTGGTTAGTTCGCTGAAAGCATTTCCCTGTACTGACTCTGACTGACTGGCTGAAAGAAAGAAATAGAAGTTCGCAAAGTGCTCGAGACAGGTTAATGACCAAAACACCAAAACAGTTTTGCATTCAAACGAGATGGTGCTGCAAGCAAGCAGGCAAGGAATCAACCCTGGGAAAGGCCAAGGGTTGTCATGACAAACGAAAATCTAATTTACAACATGCAATTGCTGCTATATGTTTTTGGGGGTTGGTAAAAGCGACGCCTGCCAAGGATTAATTACGCGCTGCGCAGTTAATGAATGCGGGAATGGAAATGGAAAATGTGTGTGGGGGCGATAAGGGGTTAACGTTTGCGCTCAAATTACCAAACTACCAAAGAACAAGAAGTAGAAACTTTCTACAATCTTTTCTGATGAGCATGACAAAAATGCCCACAGCTAAATTCATGCGCTTTTGTCATCATACATTTTGGCACTCATTCTTAACTCTTTTCCTTGGATAATGCGTAACTTTATCATTAACCCTTAACACGCGCATGACATTGCACAAAGTGAATGTGAATGCGTATATTTGATTGATTTCATATTAATTTCAATGAAATTATGAATGTTTCAGTCACTGACAGTTGAGTGAGAATAATATGATATATGGCCTTATCAGCTGTAATTTCACAAAAAAGGATTAAATGCTGTTATCGATAACTTTAAAAGGACACAAAGTGCAGTGTAGTTACCCAGTTTGTATATCTCTTCACTCATTCATTAAGCAATCCCAACTATAAATTGCCTCTCCAGCTCACATAGATTACAATAATAACAAACGTAGCGGCGGAAAGTGACATTTTCACGTCTATAAATCCAATAAGAGTTATAATGCCTTGCAAATATCATAAATATCAATATGAAGGACACACATGTGGGCGAGTTTTTTATTTGAGTCGGCCGGAAAGGCCGAAAGAAAGAAAGAAAGCGCATTAAATTTTATTGATATAAATTTTATTTTAATGGTCAAAGCTTTTGCGACACGTTGTTTGGGGGATAACATGAATGTCCTATTTAAAGGATTAACGCCATTGAGTTATGAGCTGGACTGGACTGGAATGAAACAGGACAAAACAGAACGACACATTCAGAGCATTGCACATAAAATCTACAGATATATATATATATTAATATATATCTTGTGAATTTGCTTTTTAAGTTAATTTTATTTTATGTGACATTGTTACAAAGAACGCGTTTCGTTTTTTTAATGGTGATTTATACGAATTTCTTTAGGCTTAGCTGTTCTTTTCGTATACCCTGTAACCAGTTAACCAGTGGGTGAAGATAGAGAAGAAGATATCTAGAAATATTGGGTAAGGGATGTTCCCATTGAACTCAAAGATTTAAGGAATCTCCGACCTAAAGTTTGGCATGAAGACTCTTCAATGATGAACAAAAGTTTTCAAATAATGATTATAAACCTAATGTCAAGAATATTTGTGAAATTCAATAAAAAATTAGCAGAGAGATTAACAAACATTTCCATATCATACTTTATTATACCATTATATCCTATGTTTTATTTTTATAAACTTAAATCATTCTCAGGATCTTATGAATAACCCCAAACAGAGCATCTTTAAGTCGACTCTTCGTTTGTCTTCATTTTTTCAGGGGAGATTTTGGAGCTTTTTTATGGTACTCACACGCCCATCAAAATTGACAAATGGCTAACAAAGTCCACAGTTAGTTGGTTGTGGAGCCCATTAACTAGAGTTGAAGTTGCGACTAACGTGTTACATATTAATTGCACATTATTTATCGATGGCATTACGAGTTAGTAGATCCCACAACGATTTAGGCTGCAATTCGATTTCGATTTCGTTTCGTTACGTTTTTTTTTTTCGATTTCAAACTAAATTAGCCGCAAGACACTTAAAGAAGCGAAATCAATTTCAAAGCTCATTAAATTTCAACGCTACAGCGATTACATAGCTCAGCTAGTAAGTATCATCTCTCTCTCTCTCTCTCTCTCTCTCTCACAAGTACTCAAACCACAACTATTTAGTTAATACATAAATCCCAAGTCTGGATTGCTTTTTACTAGTATGGCTTCATCTTCGTTCCGTTCAATTGCAGGGCGCACTTAATGATGAAGATGAGATGAGAAACACATATCATATTGATATATGTATGTGCATTGTACCATAACAAATCAGACTGTGAAGGTTTAAGGTCGTGCAAATAATCATAAGTAACGAAAATTGTTTGCCGGCTTTCTTCCGTTTTGCGGATGCTGCTCTAAGGGAAGTAGAGCATTTTGGTTTATCAATGTGATTTCTTACAACTTGATATACTTTCTTCAAAGGTAAGTTCTGCTACACTCCTTAATGGTAAGGTCTTCTTCACTACTCTTTTGGGGGTGGTGCTGTAAGGCAGGAAGGGCATTATGGTTTATCAGAGTGATTTCTTCCAAATTATGAACAATTATCGAAATAACTATTCATATTCATTATACTTTCTTGAAAAGAAAGTTCTTCTTCGACGTCCCTTACTGGTAAGGTCTTATTCACTACTCCAAAAGTAGCGCATGCAATAATCTCATCAACTTTCGAACTCCCAAACTTCAGTTGAACTCTAAGTTCTTTCTTTTTGACAGCTTTCGTGCCTTTACTCATTTTTATCTATAAACAGCCCCCTAAGTAAAATCTATTAAGACTCAGACACAGAATACCCTTTCCCTCATTCCAACTGCAAGTTCTTCCTCCTTGTCTGTTACTTTCTCTCTCTCTCTTTCGCTCTCTTCTTAACATGTCCTTGCACGTCGCTTGCATTTCTAAGTTTGCACATTTGTTTCCTTCTTATTTTGTTGGCTCTTTTTGCTCTTCTACATATTTACAATTAATATTCAAGCAACCTTTCTGCGCAGTGTCGAAAGTGTCCTCCCCTTCCCTCCATAGCCAGTTGTCCCTCTGGTCCTTTGACCCCCTTGCTTTGTACTTTCTTTTTTGTTGGGCTTCACGCCCGCCTTTTTGATGGGGTGCGAATTGGGTTCAGGGTGCGAAACCTGCTGTTGCTGGTGTTGCTTATCCTGAATATATCCAGAATGTCCAGAGTTCAGTATTCAGTGACCAATCTTTTTGCAGGGGTTGAGTGTGGGGTATTCTTTGCCGCATTAAGTGTAGACATTATTCATTTTTGATGATGAATTTCCATGTCTCACATGTCTAGGGTTTTTCTCTCTCTCTCTCCTTGTCCTTGTGCGTGTGCGAGTGTATGTGTGTCCAGTAATAAGTAATAAGTGCAGAGAGTTGAGGCAAGCAAAGTCCTGAAAGCTGAAGTTGCAGGGGTGAAGCACATGAAAAAACTTTTAGTTCTCTAGCTGTTTGGCATACAAATGAGTTAAAGTTACAATACCCAATCCAAGGAACAGTTACAGTTGCCTTTTTCCCCAATTCCCCCAACCTTGTGCCACTTGCTGCGAAGAAAAGTGAAGTGAAAATGAATGCTTATGGAAAGTGCAGAAGGAAAAGCGTATCTAATGTTAAGGTATTATGATTTTGATAGTTATTGGATAGAGATTTTAACTATCCCTTAAAACATACAGCGTTGAGGATAATTCCATAAGGTATCTCAAAGAAAACTATTCACATTCGGTTAATCGACTTTATTTAAGCTTATGGAAAGTGTAAAAGGAAAAGCGAATCTAATGTCTAACTATTATGCTTTTAATAGTTATTGGAGAGAGATTTTAACTATCGATAATTTCACAAAGTATCTTATTGAAAACTACTTACATTCGATTAATCGATTTAATTTTAGCTTAAGTTGTTTCCACTTTCAAATTTAATCCAATTAACCTCTTCAAATTGTTTTGCTATCTTTTCTGACCACGCCCCTTACATTTATCAGAGTATCAATTCTAAAAGGCCTTCTCATGCCTACACACCTTTCCTCTTGCTCTCTGACTACCATCCCTCTCGCACACACGTTTAGACGCACGAACGTGTTAAACTCATAAAACACATTAAATCCAATCGAATAATCGAAATGTCACATTAGTTTCTAAAATATGACCAGACAACACGTAAGAAAATGTCCCACAAACAATCCCAACCCAACCCCTTCCCTTATTCTCTTGGCAAGTTAACGAGAACACAAATGTGCCCTAAAAAGAAAAGAAATCAAGCCCGAAAAACTCTTTTGGAAAACAGTTTTTCTTCGATTTCGATTTGTTGTTGTCTTTTCGCTTGCACTTTCCATTGACCATTTCCACACAATTTCATATTCAAGCAGCAACAGTGTTGTTTCCCTATCCCCCTCCCTCTCTCTCCCTCTCCCTTTCTCTCTTTTTTATGCTCGTTTGTGTCCGGTGGGTATAATTTTAATGGTCAAATCGCTATTGGGGATTTGTCTCCTCGTTTCGTTTGCTTGGCTGGTTTGTTTTTTCTTGTTCGAAATGGAAATTGCTTTCTATCTTTCTGTTGAACATTTCGTTTCCCATTCTAGCCAACAATTGGCATTGAAAACGCATAAAAAAAAGATAGAGAAATTCCGCTTTGAGCTGCAAGATTTATGCTTTACGGAATTGTATTCGTAATCGGTAAAAAGTAGCTTTAGGCTTTGGATTTGTATTAAAAAAAGCAAACAAGGAATACAATTGGCAACGTGGGATTTGGCTTTGCTCAGGAATCTGGCAACAATTATTTGTTTGAGAGATTTTCTCTTCCCTAATCGGCTGTAGGGAAGGATTTTTATATTTTCCTTTAGATTCTTTGAAGTATTCTCGATTAAATTACGATAGATAGTACTTAAAATAATTTTACATTTATTTGATTAAGCTAAAAGGTCTTGCACACTTGCGTACTCGTTCCTCAATTTTCAGTTTGAGTAGAAAGTTCCGAGAAGCCATTGAATCGATACAACAAACTGTACCCAATAGTTCCTCACCGGCTTGATCCATTTGATCGATGCGATCGTAGCTGATGCCAACAATGCCATAATGCTTCAGTCTGTCCCGTATTTTCCCGTCGTTGTTGGAATCACCCCAACTATTTGCTTGCATCCGAAGATCGTTCATCAAACCCAATATTAGAGGTTGATTTAGCAAACACGATACATGAAGATTCAAACCAAAAAACTCCATGATGTGGGAGAAATAACAAGCATTCTCCAGGATATTGACACGTTGATCTAGGAACTGGATGGGTCGCTCGGGTTCCAAGGTGATCAACAGGACGGGATAACGATTCTGTTTAAAGCGAACCATTACACAAATATCCGCATCAAAGCTCATGAAGACAATGCGACGCTTTTCTGCTAATTGAAAGACAACCTCCAGAATTGTATCCACAAATAAATTGCGATCGAAACTGGGCTTGAAACTATTTTCGTGCCAGCGTCGTTTAGTGTCCTGTTGAGGCCATTTTAGCTCTATGTAAAATCCCAGTTTCTCGGGCAGATCAATTAATTCGGGATTGAAGACATCGCTGAGTAAAGGAAATGGCATTTGATCATGGAAATGACGATCACAATTCTGACCACAGCCGGACGTTTGTGCTACGAAACGTAGGCTCTGCGCCAGTCGCAGTTCCTCATAGGTAAGGGCTCCCAAAGGTATAACAATATGATTCCCATGTTTAACGCCACCCATGGCCAAGAGTTTGAGTCGATTAAGACGTTCGTGTGGAAAAACCAAGACATCATAATTCGTGAGCAACTTTTCCACATTCTTTGCCGAGTCCAATGAAAACTTCAGCACATGATCATGATAGATGACAGCCTGAAGATCCTTGGTCAAGTGTACATCGAACTCAACCATATCGGCATCATGCAACTGTGCCTGCTTGAAAGCGTACAGGGTATTCTCCCTATGTACATCATCCTTGTATATATAGGTTTTTCCTGTGCCGCGATGACCTACATCGAAAGTCATATGATCCTCTCGCCAGTAACGCTCAAAGCTTTGATTCAGGCTGCAGTTAATGGCCGGTAGGGGGCGTATGATAAGATATTTTACGTACATCTCAATCAGAGGACTATGTGTGGAAGCACAATTGATTTTAATGCGCACTCGACCCTCCGTTCCGATCAATTGATCGGGCAGAATGAACCCATAACCATAATGATAGGGTGGTTCATCCAGCGCAGCCTTATGTGCATAGGTATAGAGATCCAAACGATACAGAGTATGTTCCGGATACATAATGGAACAGTGAAAGAGTTCCAGATCTTCGGGACCACAACGTGCGCCACCCCGTGGCTGAAAATGCAACTTTCCGACGTACTTTAAGTTCGCGACCTCTGCAAAAGCCAATTGAGAACTTTGAGTACTTTTCTGAGTGGATTGTGTTGAAACATTGTGTTGCAACACTGTCATTGTGCTTAAACGCAATGTTTCCAAGAACTTCGTATGACAATGGGCAAAATCGGTTTCGTACATCGGTTGCAAGTGAACGTAGAGTAATCGGGGTCGCTGTTGGAACCATATAAATGGTGCATTGAAGATCTTAAAGTGAATATAAGTATCCGTTGTTGCCCAACCTCGATCTACTTTGAATTCTTCAGCATTCTCATCGGTTTGCCCAAATACTTCACATATCCTCAAGGTATTCTGACAGGTTCTTATCATGCGAGGTTTAAGCATTACTTCCCAAAATCGAATGATTACATCATTTATCATCGGATCGTGTCCGACCAAGCAATAACGATATTCTATATCCTTGTCACGTGGTATACGCACAGTGGCCGTAAACTTGAAGCAAGAACATGATTTCTCACAATGACATTTGGTGGGCTCCATCAAAACCAATTGCAAAGGATCCCAGTTTCCCAGAATATCACAATTTCCACTGATTGCGATGGTTTCGTTTCCTTGCATTGGAAATTTCGCCTTTACACAGAATGGAAATTCCGTGTATTTGATTTCGACTTCGTCACCTTGTGTATCCTTCTTGGTTCCGTGTTTTTCGATAACCGGATCCTGTTTCGGAACACATTCCTCCCGCTCATTAGCAAAGAACCAACGATGCATTATTCTATATATGTCTATTTACTTGGATTTTGGGTTAAACTTTATGTATCAAATACTTGAATTTAATGTAAATTTCAACAAAGTTGTGAGGAAAGGAAAACTAGATTTATTTTTCTGTAAAATCGAGATTCCCTTTCCATATGTGAGGGAAGGAAAACTGATTTGTTGTCTACTCCCCCGTAATATCGAAACACCTTCTAGTTCTTCTCCCTTTCCATATGCCACAAAACCAAATGCTGTCACTGATTGCCAAATTGTTAAACATATCAAGTATTTAGGTTGTGTTTCTTCTTCTTATTATTATGATTATAATGTTTTTTTTCTGTTTGGGTAATTGTTCCCCCAGGCAAAGTTGTTCAGTCAACAATTCGAATTCGATTTTCAGTTCATTACTTTTCATAATTCCTGTGGCCCATGTTCTTCTTCTTCTTTCCTGCCTCAAAAGCCAACTGCTCAAAAATCCCACACACATTGTTACAGGGCATGGGTATAAGGGGGATTGGGGGGATTTGAGGCTGCTTTTGGGTGGTTTTTCTTTTCAGTTTAAGCATTTTCTTTTTCCTTGTGTGCAATCTAATTGGACCCGTGTCCGTGTTTGACATTTTGCCCTCTAAAATATATCAAATAAATATATATATAACAAAAAAAAAATACAAAATTCTATTTAAATTGTTGAAATCCGCTTAGGTTCTTTCTTTCGCCATTTTGTCCTTGGTCTCAAATTGTTTGGGCCTTTTTACGTGTCGAATTTCGGAACGCTCGCAAATCGAATTGTTTAGTTTTGTTGTTGCTTCTTCCTCTTCTTCGTTTTAAGCTTAAAAGCTACTTAACTTAAATCCATGGAAGGAACGAATCGGAAGGAGTCGAATATCCCAATAGTAAATATGCTTAAAATTAAAATCGATGAACTTAAGAAGAAAGTACATTAACAAACACAAGAAAAGTTATTAAGTATACATTTTTTTTTATTATTTCTTCGTTCACCCAAAAATCGATAATATGCAAATATTACAAGGGATAGAGCCTTAAACACACACACAAACATACACTCATACATGTGAGAATTGTATCTAAAGCAGCGCATAAAACAAACACAAGCGCCTCAAGTCCTTAATGTCCCCATCTCCCTCCCACACACACACACACACACACAGACACACACACACACACACATAAACTAAATAACTAAATACGCATTAGCATCCTGTCGGATTTTCCTTTATTATTGCTGCGGCGACGACGCGTGCGAAGAAGGAGAACACGAAGAAGCGGAAGAGCAAGAGGAAGAAGCAGCAGCCGCAGCATTGCACGCGCTTCGTTCGGCACAGTGGCACAAGAGAGTGTGAAAATCTTCAATTGTTAACAGCAAAAGTACTTAAAAAACGCATGATCGCAAATCTGATGAAACTCTAATAAAATGTGTGAAAATAAAACTTTAGAAATATTTTTTAATAATTAATAATTAATTTATTATTTATTTATTAATTATTAAGAATAAAATTAATGTTTTCTTAGATAAGCTGATTTTGTTATAACAATTCAACTTGTTTCACATTTTTCTTTTTCAATCGAACTTGTTCCACTGTTCCACACACACAAAGTTTCAGTAGTCTAAGTTATGGTAGGGGAAAAGGAATGGCAACAACGAATTTCAACGAATGTATGCAGAGTGTGACCGAAAGCATTATTAATAGAGAATGTCGGCAACTATACACACACACACACCCACACACATGCATGCAAAGGATATAAAAGCAATAAGAACATTCGTCTTCATAATTATAGGCAGGCAGCAAGAAAGTGAGAGCGAGCGAGACGGGAGTTAAGAAATTCAAATGCAAAGAGAAAAGTTTTGCATACGCTTCTGTTGTTGAGTGTTTGTTTGCCCTTGTGCGTGCGTGTGCGTGCGTGTTTGTGTGTGTGTGTGCATGTACATAGTCAAAGTCTGCTTCCTACTTTCCTTCCCCTTTCCAACCACTGCCTGCTGACTGTGGGATTTTATGGAAATGACAGTTAAGCTCAGGCCAAACTGGACGCTGGTCACCCTAATGAATGCTGTCTATATATATATATATATATATATGCGTGTGCGTGTGCGTGTGTGTGTGTTTGTGTTGCGTACCGGCGTCGAAATGCAATCAAATGGAAATAGTTAAAGAAAGCAAAAATGCGAAACGGAGTAACGGGAAACGCAAAGAAAACGCTTCGTTGCGTACAAGCAAAAGGGGATGTTAGGTTAAGGGGGAAGGTGAGGGGGAGGGGGGGGGAGGGCTTTGCAGTATTGGTATTGGTATTTTTGCACTAATTACGCAGAAAACATGTCCGGCACGATTCGCCTTATTTTTCTTACCCTGATTTTTGACAGGTTTTTCGTTTCGTTGCAATTTAAATGCGTCTTTGTTGTTCTTGTTATTGCTGTTGTTGCGGGGGTGTTGTTGCAGTCATCAAAAGGGAACGCGTGTGATTAGATGGGCTTAATTCTAAGCCAAAACACGTTCCAAAACAACGCAACGCAACGCAACGCAGCTGACGACACTCGCTCGAGTGGTCAGTTAGATGTAATCTTAGGGTATATTGAGGGTTGTTTTTTTTATTCGTTGTCGATCATTAGCGTGATTTGTTTTAATATAAGTATGCTGCAAATTGATTATGCGCTTGAATTGAATGTGAACAGCTAACTATACACATTAAAGCAATTCATATTTAGGTAATTGGTGATTGAATTGTCATAGAAACAAAATTAATTTAGCTGTTTTTTATATTCTGCGGTTTCTTAAACTTAACGAAACTTTTAAATGCAACCGCCGTTATTAACAACAAATATGCAACAGTTCTCAGCACTGAACGCTTTAGAACAGCCTTACAACAGTTACGTTTACCGAACGCAGCGTGCTTTAACTATCGTAAAGGCATTATAGTACGTATCGATATGCAAGACATGTCATGCGATACTTCGCCGCCTATTTGAACAAAATATCCTATATAAGCCATAATAAAGCAAAGTGTATAAATATATTTGTAACAATACTATTTCCAAAAAATGTTTTTTCTTAAACGAAAACGGCGATATTGCTTTAAGGTATATACTTTAATTCCACATAAACAATTTATTTAAACACAAAAAATAGCGAAAACGCAATAATGCCAAAAAAAAGCAAGCAAAACTCTTTTTGGAATTTTAGTGATAAGTGATTAGCGAAATGTTGGTAATATGGCAGTTTCGTTTGTTAGGTCACACTGCAAGCAGTCAGTGTTGCATCGAACCGACCGTGTATCGCCCGACCGCCACAATCTGACCGTTCGGAGCCTGCCGTAAAAATTTCAAGGTGAAAAGTTTGTAATTGAAAATAGCAACAAATACCGCAAGCGCAAGCATATTAAGTAAATGGCAAGCCAAGTGTTAGGCGCTAAATGCAAAACCCAATTCGCACACACTAAACACCACAGCAGAGCAGAGCACCCGCAAAGAAAAAAAAATGTGTAAAGTGAGTCGCATGAGTGTGTGTGAGTGTGTGCGTGTCTCTCTACATTCGTGTCTCTGTGTGTGCGTGCAAATTGAATAAGAAACGGGCACAAAAAAATAGAAAAAGAAACGGCAGCAATGCAACATTTGCGCTGAAAACGTGAATAATTTATACGAAAACATGTGTGTAAAGCTTTTAACAAATATTATCAATCTATTTGGCACAAATGTGTGTGCGCCTTGTGTTGCTGGACGCCGACGTTAGTATGTGCATGTATGTATGCGCATATGTGTGAGAGTGTGTGTGTGTGTGCTGTTGGTGTGTAGTGAAAAAACCTACAAAATATATTTTTTTGGAAGCCAAATGGCGACGTCGTCGGCGCTAAATTGTTTAATACCCTTTATTGTTGTTGTTGTTGCCCATGTTTAAAGTGGCTTGGCCTTTTCCACTCTTCTTTTTTTTTTGCAAAATTTTTTTTATTCGCAAATCTGCTATGCACAAGCTTCGTTTACTTAATTCACTCTCCCCCTCTCTCACACACGCGCTGCTGATGCTACGTAGCTGTGTGTGTGTGTGGTTCTCTCTCATACGTTCGCTCACTCGTTTGCTGCTCTCTTGCTCACGTCAAATTTGTTTCTTTTTGTCCGATTTTTTTTGTGTTGTAGTTGCAAAACGAAAATTGAACATATTTCTTTTGTGGCGTTCAGTTTTCTTTATAATTTCAATGAATTTAAATGTATAAAACTGGAACCAAGCGCCACCTTGTAAGTTAGTTAGTGTTAAGAAAAAAAAAGAAAAGGTTTTTAAATCGTAGGCAGGCAGCAGACGACAGCGACGCAACTTCGCAGTCGTTGTTGGTTTCTCAGCTGCACAGTGCAACAAATCGATGTGAATGTCAGAATAAGCATAAGAAACTAAAGAAAAACAACAACAAACAACGATTGTGTAAAGTGAACAAAATAATAAACAAAACTTATTGAAAAATTCAATTATTGTGCTGAAACTAATTGAAGAAATAACTGCAACGAGCCCAAAGTGTAAAGTGAGTGTGCGTACGTATGTGTGTGTCTGTTTGTGAGTGCGTATGTCGCTGCCCTGCGTCGACGCTGATGTTAACTTCGCCCATCCTTGCAGCTGTTGTTGTTGTCGTCGTCGTCGTACTCGTCACTGCAGCCGCAACAGAATTAAATGCGTTCTTCTGTTGCTGTTGTTGTTGTTGTTACAATTTTCGTTCACTTTCGCTTCGTTTTCGTTGCGTTTGTTGTTGCTGTTGGCAATATTTGCACTTTGTACCTTTATTTCTTTTGCTTTGTTGTTGCTGTCTTGCTTCTTCTACACACTCGCACACACATGACTGTGTATAGATTTTTTTCTGATTGGATTTACAGCGGCTTTTGTGTTGTTGTTCTAGTTGTTGTTGAAAAAACAGCTGGCTAAGCGATTTAGTCATTTTGTTTATAACTAAATCAGCTGTTTTGCACATTGTTTACACTCCGTTAGCACTGAATAACTCTAGTACGAATCTTTTGTTATGATTCGATTAATCAGCAGTAGAAATTTTCACATTGATTCCAATTCCCAATAAGGTAACACGAGACATGAGATGACATGACTAAATAATTGTTATCCAATTGGATAAGTAAATTGCTGTAAATTTTCCATTCCTTCTACTGCAGTGAGTGCATATTGGAACGTTCTGTGTTCCGTTATTTTGTTATTCTCAAGCGGAAGTCCATAATCGTTGTTTCAGGGGATTTCACTGTGCATTGTGAGTAGACAGAGAATGATCTTTAGTTGATGTTATGTATAAAGAATATTATAGATTATTTATTCTTATATGGCTTTTGATTAAGTTTCCTCTAGTGCTTACTTAACTTATTATTAAGCTATGATCCTCTTTCTAGGAAAAGTCTTCAAGGTTAATCATACCAATACAAAAAGCAACTTTTAAGCGAAGAAATTGTCGCACAGGAGATATATATATAGATCCCTTGATCATAAGAAACAACTTTGAAACATTAAAAAGGAGAAGTGTTGTTGTTTTTTGCTGCCACATGCCACAGTTGCAAACTTGCCTTTACTAACGTCTCAAATTTCAATCGTCTTCATTTTAATGTTGTTGTTTTTTGCCATCCTAATCGAAGGCAGCAACTTCTGTGATTTTTTTTCTTTTGAGCTGTGTCATCAAAGGCAGAACTTTGATTTCTGTTTAGAAACGTGATATATTTATTTTTCCAAGTTGTTTATTCAACAGTTCTGTTTTAAAACTAGTTTTATTTTGCAAGTTTTTACAAGAAATGGCGGCAATTCGAAATGCAACTGATTATGTTGTTATAACATTGGGTTTAAGGTGGAATCGAATTTGAGGAGAAGGAGGTGAGAACAGGGCGGCACAGTGGGCCTCGAGCATAATTTGCAAGTAAAATTTATTGGTTCAGTATATGATTTGATTTGTTTTTATCAACTAAAGAAATTCCAAGTTGTATCCAGTATCTTATGGATGTGCAATATCTTTTTTGTGTTTGGCCCTGTGCTTTGCTCTTCACTCTTCGCTTCGTCTTACTCTTCTGCACTACTTCCTCCTACGCGCCGTCTCGTGAGTCATTTCTTTCCCTCTAACTTGGCGCTCTCTCTGTCTCTCTTTCTTTTTTTTGTCTCTGTTTGTTGTCTGTTGTGTATTTATTTCGTTTAATTAAATTGCATTTGATTTTGTTCCTTTGTCAAAGTTTTTGATTTGCATTTCACTTTGACCTTTTTTCCCTTTTTACGCTCTTTATCTTCAATTGCTGTCGCGGTCGCAGTCGCAGTCTCGCCGCTGCTGCTGCTGCTGCTGCTGCTATCATCAATATTGATTACCGGCAGCTGTCTTCTTCGTCTTCTTCAGTGCCAATAGCCAGCAAGAGAAGAGAGCGAGTAGGAGCGAAAAAGCAAGAGCGAGCCGCCGACAATGCGTTGCCACGCTCTCATCGCTCGCTCTCTTCTGCACGCGCTCTCATTTGCTCGTTCTCTCTCTATCTCGCTCAGTTGGCAATTTGCACTGTTTGTTTGGCATGTTGAGCCCCGCCGCATCCCTTGCCCACCCACTTGTAGGCGCCCACGTTGCTCGCTTGATTCATATACGTACGTACGTTATGTGTGTGTGTGTGTGACAGTGTCTGTAGGCAGGAGGCCAACAGGCTGCGCCCCCCACTCTATCCCTCTATCCGATTTTCTTCTTGCGCTCCTCGGTTCTATGGGTAAAAATTGTTGCAATTTGTTTAACGCGCATTCGCCTCTCGCCCTCTCTCTCTCTCTCTCTCTCTCAATATGTAATTTTTTCTTCTTTCTGCACTCTCTTTCGTTCGGTTGTTGTATTTTTTTCTGCTGGTTCTATCTGTTATAGTTGTTGTGCTCTTCATTATAAATATATATATATATATATTTTTTTTTTGCTTCATCGATTTTATACTTTGTCGTTGCAATTAGTTCCTCATCTACTCCTTCTGCTCTTGCTCCCCTCCTCTTCTGCCTCTTCTTGTTCATCTTCGCTGCGCTTTTGCATTGCTTTATTGTTGGTGTTGTTTGTCGCCTCTCTCTCTCTCTCAATGTGTGTTGAGGCAGGCATCGTTCCATGGCAAATGGCAAATTGTATCTGGTTGATACGAACGCTCGAATGCAATTCTTGTACCTCATCAGATACTTTGATTGGCAACTACTCTAAATCTTCTGCATCCAATGCATATACATAAATAACACCTTATCTGTGGCAGATAAACGTCCAAAAACAAATCTTAATGGTTATAATCAGGTTATAATCGCAACTAAAAATAAAACCAATCAAAGTTCGAAAATAAGTCAATGGGCTTAACTTGAATCGTTCTCAATAAGGAACACTCACAACTGTCAACCGGGTGCTATCGATTGCTTATGCGTAACTATCGGCTGTTCGCTATTTTCGATAGTGATCATAAGTTTATTCATATATTCAACAAGATTATAACCTAAATTCTAAACATTCCTCATTTTATTACCGCCTAAAACGTGTTTATTTTTTCAGTAACAACAAAATCTTCATCTTCAAACTAATCTGTGATTAATTCATGATCATTAACCACAAAATTAAAACAGCTGTGATAAAAGAGAATACAAGGCCAATAGACTCGGACTCGCTCTCTCACTCTCTATCTCTGTGTCGCTCTCTCGCTGCATCTATCTCTTTCTCGCTCGGTCAAACACCTGCTTAGAGGAAGCCCTGACCAGTGTTGACCTATAACTGATTTGTCATTCGTTTCGTATTGTTTTTGCGAACTTCATTGCTGCCCCAAGGTCTTGACTTTGCCTTCGAGCTGGTGGCGCACGCAACAGAGTTCAAACACACGCACACTCCAACACACACACACACACACACATCGTTAAACAGTTCACGCAATTTATGAATGATCGGCGAGAGCTTACGGCTATTAACAAATACAAACATACAAACAAACCAAACGTTCATTTTGCAAACCTTTTTTGGAGTGCAAAATATATATTTTTGCAGTTGGGTATATTAGCTAGGTGAAAAAGCTTGAAACGTCGAAGGGATAACTTAAATAAATAGATTTAAAGTTCAATTTTAAGACATTAAATTGAAGAAAAGAAAAATATATCAGAAAAAGCTTAAACATAGTTTCATAGGGTATCAATGCGTCCATTAACATATTTTTAAAGACTTTTACGGTTTTTTTTTTTTGCTGTTGGTTTTTTTTGGCATCGTCAATTGCGCGCTTATTTCCGTAAACAAAATCAATTAAATAATGCAACAAAAAAAAAAAAGCCAAATAAAAAAGATAAAAATGCTGAAAAAAAGCAAATATTTGAAAATATTAAAGGAACTGAGTCTCTAATGTGGCACTTAACTAAACCAAACAAAATGCGACGTAAAACGGAAATCGTAATAACGAAATCAATAAAAAAAAATATAAAAAAAACAAAAGCAAAGAAAAACTCAAACCCCGATCATCATTACTATTACTATTATTATTATAATTATCATAAACGACAATGTGGTATTACGCAGTTGTATATATATAAAGCTTAGGTTTGCCGGTGCAAAAGATATATCTTTATAGTGTTTATAGAGAGAGAGAGGGCGTAGAGTAGAAACTCTTTTTTTTATACTCATCAGAAGTTGATGTTTTATTATTAGTTAATAAAATCAATTTGTATGACTTTCTGCACTTAACTTTTTTATATATTTATGCTATTAGCACTTTTTGTTGGTGCTTTTATTGGTTCTTTAAGTCAGCTGCTTGATGATTTTATATAGAAATAATCAATTACTGTAGAACTTTCATATATTAAAGCTTAAGGCAACAAAATATCGTTTTTCGTTGTATTCTAGAAATCATTTCGTGATATGGAAAACTTCGTTGTATTAAAGTTTGTTATAGAGAAGTTCGTTAAAACTTTTAATTCCTTAGAAAAAGTTAAACATAATAGAAGGGAATGCCCTATAAATTCAAATGTTTTTATTAAACTAAACTCAAAAGTAAATATTCTCATAAATTTCATTATTAACCCGTTGATTTCTTCACATTTCTTTTCAGGAATCACATTTCGACAGTTTACTGCATTGCTAGTAAATCCAGGCGCTAAGAAATTGTATTCTAATGCCGCGATAAACATAAACCAAATGGATATCAAATCGTGTGTGAAAAGTGCAACAACAACAACAACAAAAAGTTTTTAATTTCATTCTTAAGTTAAATTAAAAAATCTTAGTTAACAGCAAATAGCTATAAAAATAATATATCTATATATCTATAAAGAAATAAGCAATTTAATTTGTGTGTGTTCTCGATTTAAGTGAAATATCAAAAATTATAATAATAATAATAACAGCTGTGCTGTGTATGTGTGTGTAAAGTGTGCAAGTGTGTGTGAGAATTGAAACGCCCCGGTTAAGTCAAAGGTCAAGCGCTAGATGGCGCTGCTGTCCGAACTGGTGGCTTATGTAGTTATTGCGCGCTTAATTCTCGTCGTCGATGTTGTTGTTGCTGTTGCTAATAAAACGCGCCGAGGCAAATTATAGCTATAACAACAACACAATTTAAATTTATTTACTTAGCATAACAAAATCAACAGCAACAATAGTGATAACAACAACAACAACAACAAACAAACAGCAACAACTGTTTTATTC
This sequence comes from Scaptomyza cyrtandrae, assembly GCA_035044605.1. Classification (NCBI taxonomy): domain Eukaryota; kingdom Metazoa; phylum Arthropoda; class Insecta; order Diptera; family Drosophilidae; genus Scaptomyza; species Scaptomyza cyrtandrae. The sequence continues at coordinate 940,027 of JAWNNS010000650.1, read as the reverse complement.
GCATCTTTCTCGCGTGTTTCGCGTTTTTCTCGATCGTCCTCGTTTATCGTCGTCGTCGTCGTCGTCGTCGTCGTCGGTCGGTCGGTCGGGTTGCACCTGAAACGCAACGGTTGCAACGTTCGCTATGTATCGTCGTCGTCGCTTGGCAGCCGCTAGTTTCATCTTTGAAGTGGGCAAATCGTTAGCAACAATTGCCGCCAACAAACAGCAGCAACATTGCCATTAAAACATTTGCGAATCGAAAATCAAAATTGTTTAACACACACACACTTTAAAAACCACAAAAACATTACAATAACAACATATATTGTTCAACGATATTGAACCGTTTTTTCCTCTTGATAAAATAATCCAAAGTATTGTCAGCAAAACTGGATTATTTGCTGAAAACTTTGCGAACGCTGAAATCCAATTCGATTATGGCCGAGAATCAAAGTGCTGCCAACGAAGATTCCGGTCAGCAACATCAGCAACAACAACAACAACAGCAGCAGCAACAGCAACACGTCACCAACATCACAACAGCAACAATTGCTAATAGCGGTCAGGCCAGCGGTAGCAATTCAGCCGCCTCATCACCCGAAAACTCTCAAGAATCGCACAGCATTGTTGCTGCCAACACAACAGCAGCAACAACAGCTGTAACTGCAGCAGCAGCAACTTCCACATCAGCCACACGCCGTCAATCAGTAGGAGCGACACAACAACAGCAACAGCAGCAACAACGCGCCAGTAACATGTTCGATCGCCATCTGAATGCCAAGTTCAAGCCGACAGGTGGCGCTGCTGGCACCAACACGGCACCAGCTCGCCGCAATTCGATGCAAACGCCAGCACGTAGTGTCAGTGTTGTTACCACCACAAGCATTAAGAAACCACCGCTAACCAAATTCAATTCGTTGAGCGGCAGCGGGCAACATTTGCATCATCATCATCATGCCTCCCACTTGCATCATCATCAGGCGCATGCGCATCAGAACAGCAATAGCAATAGCAACAGCAACAGCACCACCAACACTACTAACAACAGCAACATACAGCGCACCACCAGCGAAAGTTTGCGTTTGAGTGCACTCAGTCGCGGCGCTGCTGCAGCGTCGGCAGCAAGTGTTGTTGTTGCAGTTGCTGCTGAGTTTAGCGACAATGTGTCGCGTGCCAGCAGCATTAGCAGCATTGCAACGCCATCGAGCGCATCGTTGGCACCCAAATCGAGCAGCAGCAGCAGCAGCAACAGCAGCAACAATCACTCGGCAGCAACAACAGCAGCAACTAGTAGTAGCGGCGGCGGCAGTGGCAGCAACAACAAAGCCAGCTCGCCCAACAATAATGGAGCAGCAGCTGCAGCAGCTGGAGCTGGAGCTGGTGCACGCAATCAGCAACAGTGGCAGCAACCTGCACAACAACAGCAGCAGCAGCAACATCATCATCACCATCATCATCATCATCATCACCAGCAGCACACGAGCCACAGTCAGGGACATCAGCCAACAACAACAGCAGCAGCAATAATTGCTGGCAATGCCCCAGCCACAACCGGTGGTGGCAACAATCGCAAACCAAAGACGACTTCCTCATTTCAAATCACCTCTGTAACGGTGGGTCACGCCAAGTTGAATGCCGCTGGCGACACTGGCGATGAGTCCGCCGATGATCTGGATGAATCTCATACGGATGACAATAGTCGCATCACGGATCTTGAGAACGAGACGCCATCCATGTCCGAGGACACGTTCTCCAAGGAGGAGGTGTTCTTTGCCAACAACGCGCTAAGCACCACAGCACCCGTCATACCCACCAGTTCCCAATACGGTCTCGTTGTGGTCGATCCCACCGGGCCATCGCTCGGTGGTCAGACCATACAGAATGTCCAGGTGAATGTCGCGGACAATATCATCAATGTGGTGAGTGCGGCCGTCACACCGGGCGGCACCAAAAAGAAGGAGGACATGAAGGAGACGCAACATCGCAGCGAACGTTTCAAGGTGGTCAAGATTGAGTCGACGGAACCGTTTAAGCGCGGTCGCTGGATGTGCATGGATTATCTGGATCACTCCAGTGTTGGTGCGGCCAACAACAATGAAAAGACTGGTAACTCTGATGGGCAACAGGGCGAGGGGATGGAGGGTGTCGTCGCTGGTGGGGGGGCACCTAAGACAACGCAGAGCATGATACTGCCGCCAACAATGTTGCATGAGAATCATATGGAGGCTGCTTCGGCGGATGCCAATTGGAACTTTGCCGAGCATCAGCAGCAACAGCAGCAGCAAGCGCAGTCCCAGCAACAACAACAGCAACAGTTGCATCCAGGTGGAGTGGCTGCAACAATTGTTAGTCAATCGCAGTTGTCTGCCACGCCCAGTGGTGTTATGACAGCGCCTGCCACAGTGGTGCATGGCATGCAGCAATATGTGAACGAAGCGCAGCAGCAACAGCAGCAGCAACTCTACGACAGTGTTAATGCGAATGCTGCTGGAACCCCAAATACTGCCACAAATGAAGGCACGCCACACGGCCAGACATTGCCCATGGATTATGCAACGGCGGCCGCACAACAGCTGCAACAATCGCTGCAGCAGCTGAAGCAACAGGAGCAGGCAGCAGCAGCAGCAATGGATGTTGCTGGCAGCACTGCTGCTGGCTATGCTAGCAACAACAACAACACTACAGCAGCAAACGTTGCTGTTGTTAGTGAGCCACAGTTGTCGGTGATGAGCAGCAGCTATGTCGAACAGCAACAGCAGCAGCAGCAACCATTGTCGCCGGCAACACAAACACCGCCCACATTTGCAGCTGTTGCTGCCGGGCAACAACAGCCGCCGCCGCTGTCGTCATCGAACTTCCAGCTGGAACCGCAAGCAACGTCACAAATTGATGGCATTGCGCCAGCAACAATAGCAGCTGCCGTTGCCGTCCCAGCCCCAGCAGTAGCAGCAGCAGTAGCCGCAACACCACAGACTTCAAACACTTCCACTAGCACGCCAGCAACAGCTGCGGCAGTAGCAACAATTGCTGCTACTGCAGCAACAGCAGTAACTGGACAACAACAGACTCAAGGGCAAACGTTGCCATTGTTGTCGCACATGGGCAGCTATGAGCCATCAGCAACAGCTGTCTCCGCTTCGGCAGCAACAGCAGTAGCAATGCCCGCACTGCAACTGCAAAGTGCGCCAGCAACCATTGTCGATATGCAGCAACTGGTTGTCGCTGGCGTGTTAGATGAGTCAATAGCAACAGCAGCATCAGCGCCACAGATTCCGACAACAAATAACGCGAGTGTTAGTGTTAGTGCCAATAGCAACAATAACAACAACAACAACAATGTGAATTTAACGAATGCAACTGCAACAGGAGCAGAAGCAACGACAACATCGCTCAATTTAAGCGATGAACAGCAATCGACATTAGCGGCAACAGCAGCAGCCGGTACAACAACAACGGCAACATCGGCAACAACAACAGCATCAGCAGGAGCAACATCATCGACAACCACACAGCAACAAATACAACAGCTACAACAGCAACCAAATGCAGAATCGGAGACTGAAAGGTAAGTCAGAAATAATTCTTTTTATGCCTTAAGCAACCAACTGGAAGATAAAATAGTTATATATCCAAGTAAAATATATCATTCGTGACTTTATCTGATTTCCAAGAAAAATATTGAATTTCCATACTCATTGGAGCAGATAAATCTTTCTTTCTATTAAGATTCTCTTTATCATCCAAGCAGAGAAAAATAAATATGCACAAATTGTTGCCTGTGCTTTAAAAATAAACTGCATGATAGATCGGTTTGTTTTCCTTGTTTATATATGACTCACAAGATGCGTAACATGTAAAACCACAAAAGATAATGCAATGAGAAATCGGATTGTGATGAAATGTATCGATTTTGCATGCTGTCATCAGTTTTTATCGGAACAATAATGGTTAGATAAGTTGTTGAAACGATTAAATGATTAGGATTATAAATAAATTGTTGCAAAGTGAGCAACAAATAGAACTGAACTTGGGATAGCTTCAGTTTCATAAAGAATGCTTTAAGATAAATGACTTTAATTAATATTCGTTAATTTCTCATTACGAAACGTAAGCAGCAATTAATAATCGATTATTTAAACTAATGAGTAAAACAAACTTAAGTGATTTATAAACTGCTTCATTAAATATTCAAACAATTTTTTCTTTTCGTTGGTTATCAAACAAAAAAAAAATTTATTCACTTGTATTCGTATTCCTTTTCAATTCATTCACTTATTCATTTCATTCATACTCATTTCGTCTTATCGGAGCTGAACGAACGAAACTATTTACTTACTGCCGGACTGTCTACTTTGTGTGTGATTCTTATAATCAATTCGGTTAGGCCCCAACTATTTATAGAAGAACCCAAGCCCAAGACTCGAACAAGACAAAAGAACCGATTTCTAAGTACTTAGCTATTTGTATGCCAAGCATTGTTTACTTAAGTTTTCAAATATTACTGATAACTACTGCCACACGCATACACAGTTAGATCTCCTTCTCTTCTCTCCGCTTACATCTGTTTTATAGTCTTGAAAGGGGGGAAGGAGGGATTTGGGGCAGGAAAGGTGATATCAGGGCTTTGCTAAGTGCAAACACGCGCCACATTTTTTGGTGGTGTCGCCATTTTTCGATGTGTTTTTTTTCTGTTTTATTCTTTCAAACCAATTTGTGCCAAAATGTTCGGTGCTTTGTTTGTTGTTTCTTACTCTTCTTCTCTCTATGCCTCTCTTGCTGAACATGAAGTTCATTCGTTTGTTGACTTGCAACGTGCCCCAAAAGGGGGGGCCAAAGAACACATCATCAGTCTCATTATAATAATTTATTTAATAAAAATTCATCAATGAAATTAGCTGAGAAATTTTCTCTAGTCTTTGTGTGTGTGTGAGTGGGTGGTTGTGTGTGTGTGTGTGTAGGCAAGCTGGAGGTATGATTGGGGTGGCCTGGAGGGGGCTGGGGGTTAGGGAATAACACACGGGCGTGACACTGAAAGGTCGCTTTAATTAAGCGCACTTTAAATCATAAAAAAACAACAACAATTGTATTCACTTTTTGTACTTTTACTGAGGTATTTTTACTATTTTTAGTTCATGTGAACCGAAGCAGCTTAAAAGTGAATGAAGAATGTGAATGATACTGTTTTAAGCTACAAATGAGCCAGCTCAAATGCGCTGGAAGAATCTAGTTCGTTCGTTAGCTCGAAAGTTATTGAAAAATGCGAATGATACTGTTCTAAGCCATATAAAAAATATCATTTGATAGTTTGTTCATGTGGAATCTAGTTTGTTCTTTATAAAGAACTTTAAAGTTCAATTTAATATTCCATTAATGTTAGATCAGGTACACAAAACAGTATAAATGAGATTTATAAGCAGTTTTAAAATATGAAATCAATATTTATTATTTATTTATTAAAATTGTTATATTATATTAAATCCCTTGACTTAATGATACAAATTGTTATGTTATTGAAATCGATTTCAAATAAATTAAATGAAATAACTTATATATATAGATCTATGCTGATTCATACGGCAAGCAGTGGAATGTTAATTGGTTTATTTATTTGGACTGTAGGGTATTTAATATTCATAACACTTTGCGAAAGTAATTTAAAATTTTGTGTTTCATGGTTTTAGTTTTTGTTGTTTTGTTGTTGTTTGGTTGTTGACAGTTGTGTCATTTCTCTCTCTATTTCTTCTTTGATGACTAATTTGAATGTTTCTGAATAATGATGAGTCATTTGTTAGTTCGTATTGCTAAATTGATTAATCAACTACTGTATGAATACGATAATGAATATATATATATATATATATATATAATGCCAAGATCTAGTGCAAGACAAAGTCAAGGCCTCCATTTATGCTGCATTTAAATATTACTTTTTGTACAGATTGCGCATTTGCGTGTGTGTTTAAGTCAAGTGGAGTCGTCTCTCGACTGCCTGCCTCGTTCTTACAATCGAGTGCTTGTGGCACGTCAAAGCTGTAAAGACTTATGCAGCTGGCAAATGTAAAAAGCGGCTGGCAAATTACTATGAATTATATGGCTATGGCTATGGTATTAAAAATAAAACCAAACCAGCTGAAAGCTGAAGAAGAAGTAGCTGATGCTCCCCATTCTCTCACTTCTTCTTTGCCTTCGTGTCGTATGAGTAATGCTTCTTCTCTTCCTCTCTCTCTCTTCTCTCCCTCTGCCAACTGTCTGTTTATCCGATTTGTGGCCGGCTTAGCAACAGCCTTTGCCTTGTAATAAAACAGAACACAGATGAAAATTAAATGTGGCAAAGTGTAAGAAGAGTAGCTATCGTATAGAGAAGTTGTTGTCAGTGGGAAAGAAATATTTGTTGGGTTGATTAAGTTTTATAGGCATGTTGAATATATGTATTTGTATACTGAACTTTAGCTATAGTTGATTTGAATATTGACCAGAGTTTTTTTTAGGTATCAAGAGAAATAAGATTATTCGACTTTGGATTCTTGTCCGACATAAAGAATGGTTAACATATATTGGGTTCCGATTTGGAAATGTAGAAAACATTTTTGTTCATAGGATTGTTAAGTAATTTTACGTAATTATTTAAAATATGAAGTTTTCCACTTGGCAGGTCAAGTTCCAATATCAAAAACTTGGCTCAAACAAAGTAAAATTCCTTCATTCACATACTCCATACTCCTTCTTAATCGGTTTGCAATACAAAAACAGGGTATACATGAATGAAGTGGCCAACAACTTGACAATTTATCTGTTATGCTGTCTGCTTTGTTACTTGTTATATCTCATTTTAATCTATCTGACTCTATCTGCGTTTTTCATGTCTCTTGTGTGGTCGAGCGAAGTTGTCCAGTTGTCCATGTGTTTGTGTGTGTGTGTGTTATTTGAAGTGCAGTCGAGTGATTGATGCAATGTGGCAAGGGCACAAGTTGCAGCAAGTGAAGTATAGAGTCAAACGAAAGGGAAGCAGGGTGAGATATATGGATGAAAATACTTGATTGCAATATATATAAGTAGACATTGACTGAGTGAGTGCTTGAGTATTTTATGTGGCTCGTGATCTTAACCTGCCTCCTTCAGCACCACCCTCCTCCCCCCACCCCCACATCTAATGAAATCGAAAGTCTTTCTCAATGGCACTTGGCACTTGGTGTTTGTGGCAAGTTGCGTTGCACAACTGCAATGTTAAGTGTTAATGGGAGAGGTGTTATTTGTGCTTTATATAACAGAAAGAAGAGTAGAGTTAGCCGGATTGAATTCGAGAGGTGCAGACAATTGGATAACACAACAAATAAATAAATTGATAGCAATCTTTTGTTGCTGTGGAAAGGCGAATACAAAATTTAAAGAAATTGCAATTGCAAAATTGAAAAACTTTGCGTTAAACGAATTTATCACTGTATGCACGTGGAAAGTTTACGATATGAGAATTTAACTAGTTTTCAAGAAGTATAAAACCTTTTTTTTTATTGTAAAACTTACTTTCAAGAGTTAATTCTTACGATTCTTCATTAGCATAAATTTCTTCTTAATTATAATTATTTGCAAGTGGAAAGTTTTCAACGTTCAACGTTTTTTTGTTATTAAAACTCTCTTTTAAATGTATTTAAATTTAATTTTTCTTCTTTCAAAAGTTTCATTTTCATAATTCTTCATTAACATTCTTCTTTGCTTAATTAAAATCTTCAGCATATTCGTTTAACTCTTGAACTAATTGCCTTTGTTGATGGGTTAAGTTCTTCTTTATACATCAAGCTTATTTAGTCATCGTCTGACAGTATACATATCCACTATAATATCCAATACCAAACCACAGTCTGCGGTTGTCTACTGCTGTTGTTGTTGTTGTTCGCCTTTGAGCCTGTCATTTAAATTAGCGAATCGAGCGAGCAAAGCAAATGAAAATGAAAATGTATATAAAAAAGGAACTACATATAATTAGCAGATTAAATAATAACAATAACAAAAGTTGAACATTAAAAGTTATATATGAAATTGTAGCAGTTACGAATCTTTACTCTCTGCCTACTCGTCAAACGCGTCGTATGCGTAATGAATGATTTTTTTTTTTGAATGCCTAACACGCGTCTTTAATAACTGTCTCCATTTGTCTTCTTCTTTTCATATCTTTTATGAGTGGTTTATTTTTTGCGACCTTTTCCGCATTTTTAAATAAATTTTGCAAAGTACCAAGCGAAAATAAAAAGAATCATAATTTATACTCATACACCACACTCTGACTGAGCTGAGTTATGATATGTATCGAAAGATCGTTCCAATGAATGATATATATACGTACATACATATATTACAAAGTCGAGGGAACCATTCGACAGATTTACTGCAATGGAACGCAACGATCCCAACAAAACACTTGAAAGTCAACGACCCAATCGAACAGTCAAGTATCAGCCACAGAGGAAGAAAGAGAAAAAGAGAGAGAGAGAGAGAAGTCTTCACATGCGTCATGTGATAAGACAGCGATTGTGTGTCGGGAAGAGAAGAAGAAGAAGAGAAACATTGCTAATATATAATCCCCTGGGCCATGGAAAATTGATTACCTCAAACAACAAATTTGTGTTTCTCATTTCCCCTTTCCCCCTAGTAAGACAAAAAAAAACTCGTGTTCAAGGCGAGGTCCACCCTTCCCCTCCCCGCCCTCACAAAACAAGTAGTCATATGTCAAGTGTTTGGGGGATTATTTAAGGCGTGCGCGAGCTTTGGCATTGACCGACATTGAGGCGTAATTAGAAACACCAACAAGAAGCAGAAGCAGATAAAGAAAGAAGTTGCTTGGGTTACTATAGATACTTTCGGAAGAAACGGAACTGAACTATTAGTCATGAAAAAAGACCTTTCTTTAATGAATACATTCGACATTCATCAAAGGCGCCAAAGTAATAAGTGAAATCAAAAACGCGCCAAATATCTATGTCAAAGTCAGATGGCTGTCAACAGCGAGCGGTTCTTGGTTACCCTAAAGAGCAAATCGGAACGGAATACCATAATATTAACTATGCATTCTATAGAAAACCAGAAGCAGAACGAGAACAGAAGAGAACAGAGAAACCAAACCGGCGAAATTTGCGTGACACCTGTCAGTTTTTTTTCGTTTTTTCGTTACGCTCACATTACCAACGTGAAAAAAATACATTTAATATGTTATACATGAAGGAATCCATAATTTATTATGGGAATATGGTGATATATATTAATGATAATGATGATTTATTTGTCAAAGGAAACGGTTTATGAAAACGAAGTCCAAATCAAACTTTTAATTTTAAGCCCAAGCAAAAACTCAAAGAACCTTTCCTAATGTCTTCAAATAACCAACTTAGCTTTAAAGTTCAAACAACAAGGAACGAATAATATTTATTCTTAGTAAAATATTAAGAAAATATTGTTGAATACAATTTAAATGGAGTTTACTCTTCACTGTTTATTTTTACACAAATCCTTATTTTTAAAATGATTTCAAAAATATATTCTTAATGAATTTATATATTAAATAAATCAAAATCAGTCCAAAGGCAGCTTTTAACTTTGAGAAAAGTTCTCTTGGAAACTCATAATTAACGCAAATATTAAAAATATGCCATTAAAATATTGTTTATTGTTTTTTTTGTTTTTCTATGGCAAGGTTGTAAACAAAATTCGTGTGCCAAAATCGAACCTTGACTTCCTTTTGTTCTTTTCTTTTCCAATATTTTCTTCGTCTGGCTGTCAAATGGGGAAAATATTTTCTTTAGATTTGTTCCGGTTGTTTTGGTATTTTGGCTTGATTTTGACCTACTAAGAAAGCCATACGGTTATTAATAATACCTCCAATGTTGCTCCCGAATATTCCATTCGTTCAAAATATACTAAAAATATCTTGTATCCGTTTTGGTCTTTATCTTCTTTTTAGTTCTTTTTTTAGCCATTTTCTTATCTTCAAGCCACTTGTTTATCTAATTTATCTGGCTACAGTGTATATATATATATATATATATTGTATCTCTATTTGCTTGAACCAAATTAAACACGAATATTATTTCAAAACGCAAACAAATTGAAATCAGAAAAAAAAACGAAGGAAAAAAACAGCTGTGACAATAAATTGTGAAGAGGAGGGGAGGGGGATAGTGAAGGGGTGGGCAAATTTACGTCAGAGCCAACAAGTGGAGGAAGCTACATCTGGCCTGGCCATTGTTAATTAAACCCATAAAGTTTATGCAAATTATATATTCATACGGTTCCCAGATTTCCACTTTCTTACACAAGTTTATAAATCTCTACTGAAGACAAAGTATATCATTTAAATCTGTTATGATATTATTATCACTCAGATGCTCAGATGCTTGCTTGATAAGAAGCAACAATTTTGATATGTATATACTATTATTATTTACTGTCAAAACGAACTTTCACTTGAATTTTGCATGCTTGGCATGGCCTCACATACACACACACACACACACACACACATACAAACCGTACAGATTTATACGAAATTTTCCGCAATCAGCACATTTTCTTGTTGTTGTTAAGCTTATAAAAATAAGGTAATCTGGCAATAAAGTTGTTATTATCACGTTATCATCGGCCGCCTTCAACAATCATAAATGTGTTTGCCTTTATGATTGAGAAGAGAAACAGAGGAGAGAGAGAGAGAGAGAGAGAGAAACGTCACGAACCGTTACATCAGCGCTTTTTGTTGTTGTGTACTAGTCAGAATAAATGATGCGTGTGAAAGTGTATTTGCACAGTGGGACAAATCAATCGAAAGTTGATACACGCAAATAATAACACATTCATTTCCTTGTACGTAATATGCATTTTGAGATGAGCTTCCCACTAACTAACACTCGACACTACCCCTTGTAAATGGCATTTGTTGTTGTTGTTGTTGTGTAAGTGCGACACGCTTAACGCTAAACGAGCTTCGCCTTATGCGCACTTGCATGCAATTCTATACAACATATAGATTACATAGTCGTATATTGTTTAGAAACCCAAAGCGAAACTTGGAAATACGCAAAAAAAAAGAAGGCAAACAAAGTGTAAAACGCAGTTTGACCTTCAGTAGTAATTTGATGCTCGACTTAAACCATTACACGAAGACGACGAGGACTTACAGTTATCGATGTAGGTGTGTGTGTGTGTGTGTTCGTTTTTAAGTAAAAATAAGCGCCACTATGCGATACACAAAACGCAAACAAACAACTTTCTAATTAATGACGCTGTCTACGTTTTTCTACAGACGAGACATCTATTCACTGGGCATGCAATATTTCTTTTACAAATAAAACAACAAGAGTGTGCGCTTAAACGAAAGCAAATAATCGTAATTATAGCAAAAACAAATACATAATACGGTTTAACACGAATTCCGATCCCATTGACAAACACATTGCTTAAATACCCTATAAAGTTTGTGGTAAATAATGTAATGTGATTCACTTTTGATACGCCCCTAAATGCATTTTCTAACAGCGCTTAATGCGAGTTTTTTAATAATATGTCATATTTTTGATTAAATAATTCAATTTGCATTAAAAAAAAAATTTGCCACTTATGAGTGCATTTAAAGTGCAGCTTAAAAAAACTTGCAGTGTCATTTCTCTATTCCAATGCTACTGCCGAGCACTGCGCCATCAACAACAACAATGCTCTCATAGCAGCACGACAACGACTGCGACGATGATTACAGCACACGCCTTTGACGTCGCGTCGTCTGTAAGGCGTCTCGTCAACAAGCACGAATACAAATGCACTCACGTACTCCTCTGTGTGTTTGTGTACAGCAGAAATGCGAGAGTTTTTGTGCATTTGTATTAACGCTGCTGCGCTGTGCGGTAAGTTGTTGTTGTTGGAGCCACAACGATCGTTGAGCCGGCGCATTACAACGAATGTCTTGCCTGCCAGCCTGCCAGCCTGCACACTCCCCCCTCTACACCACACCTTAACCACTTGGTCGTCGCTCTCCCACTCTCGCACACACAAACACACGCACGCTCACATGCAGGGAAACGGTCATGCGTTCGCTTTGTGTGTCTAAAAATAGACACAAATATTGATGTTGATTTTTATACGGACGTCGACGTTGCTTGTTGCTTTTGTTGTTGCTTTTTCTGTCGTTCATTTCTGTTGCTATCAACCATCACCTATCAATGTGCGGCTGTTTGTTGTTGTTGCTATTAATGTTTGTTGTTATTGCTGCTTTTATTATAATGCGCATAGTGTTATATGCTTATTGTTGTTGCTTAAAAATAAACTCTGCTTGCGCGTGGCATTTTTTTTTTATTTACGAAGCGCCACATGCTTGTTTCTCTCTCAGAGAGCGCTTGCCTCTCTTGCTCCCACTCACACATATCTGCCTTTGAAAAGTCAATGGAATGAATTCCATAAAATGTTAATTTATGCTCTCGCTCTCAGTTGCTGTGAGTGCTCTTGCGGCTGCTTTTTCTCTTTCGATGTTAGCTTTTTCTAAAAAAAAACATTGGCAAATTTCACTACAATTTAGTATTTGTTGTTTTTGTGGTATTTTTTGTTTCTCACGCGCACATTTTTAGCATCTTTGCACATATTTTGTTTGTACGGCTTTTGATTTTTGTTTGTGTTGCCATTTAACGTACATAGATAAGGGGGCGTTGCGTGTTTCTGCATGTCTGTTTATAGTTTTAGGAGCAGCCATCGTCTGTTAACTGTCTGCATGCACTTTTAAATGTATGTGTGCAAAAGGGAAAAGGTGCTAGAGCTTTTACGAGAATAGGGAATTTCTTTCCAGAGCAGTAAAATTTCCCTTAGACATGTCACAGTGTACTTAGTCCCGATGATCACCAAACGAATGTCTTAACATGCTTTCTATGGAAAATAATGAACTATATATGCGAAAACTTATCAACGCACTAATCTTTAATCTAATCAAAACTTTTAAATGATTCACATGTTAATAAAAACTCAAATTTCCTTGCACTAAATGATTATTATTATTATGCTTTAAAATTATACTGAATCATATCTCTCGTTTGTATGTTTATAAAGAAGAAGCTGACGTTTGTTGCCAGGCAGACGGCTCTAATCAGTATCGTACCTCAAGCCCACAAAACTTGCCTCACTGTCTGCCAGCCTCAAACTCACATAAAAATAATAACAACAACAAAAGCCACAGCAAAGTTTCGTTAAACAGGTGTTTCCATGTGCAAAAAGGGAATACCTCAGATTCCGTCGTCGATAGCAAAGCGAAAAGCTTTCATTTGTTTTTATTGCCTTCAAATTGACACCTTCGTCGTGCTCACATGTCTCTCGTGTTGTTGTACAATTGTGACAGGCGCCAAACGGAATTTTATTGATTTATGAACGATTTGGATGGCGTCGTAAAATGATTGATTGATGATTGGCTTTGACTTTCGGCTAGTTTATTCTTCGTGAGCGCACACACTATCTCTTGCTCACACACACACACACACACACACACCAATAACGCTATTGCGAGAGCGCAGTGAAAAGAGTCGAAATTAAAGCAAAAAGCAAAAAGAAAAAAGGAAATTATTGATAGACGTCAGTTGGCTGCGATCTATAGATCGAGAAGGAGAAGGAGGAGGAGGAGGGTTGTGGCTGACAAACAGACGACAAGGACAGTTGGACGGACGACGAGCACATGATTGAAAATAAAAACAAAAGCAAATCAGCACACAAAAGAATCCCAACAAAAAGGAAAAACAAAATAACAGGAACATACATACACGTGCATATGCACAGACATTTGTATTTATTTATTTTAGCTCATAAATATCATGCTCATGCCAGACGGCATAAGATATAACCACAATGCTTTTCTCTCTCTCTCTCTCTCTCTCTCTTTCTCTTTGTCTTTCTTTCTTGCTATCGATGTATCTAATGTCGCCACAGTGTGTCAATTATCAATGAATACGTGACAAAAAAACAGCAACAGAAACATTTTCATATGATTTAAAAGGGTTCTATAAATATTTATGATACTAAATCAAAACAGCAACAGTAACATTTTCGTATGATTTAAAAGGGTTTTATAAATATTTATGATACTAAATCACTTATTCAACATAAATATAAAATAATCTCGACTCTTTTCGACTCGTTCCATCTGGAGCCCATTGGGTGGCCTCTCCTTTGGTCAAGTCGTTTTGTGTATTGTCATTTCCGGTTCACACATCCCCCCCCCCTCCCCTCTAACCACTAACAGCTGCTTGTTGGCCATTTGACTAGAATGAGGTAGGGTAGTAGGGGGGTAAATTGGTGGTAGGGGTTGTTTTGGTAGCTGGCGCCAAAAACTGTTGGCTAAATTGACTTTCGTACTTGTGTTCGTACCAACACCCTCCCCACCCCTCTCTTGTATTGACCATAACCTTGAGTATTTTATATGGAAATTGAATGCGGCAAAATTGGCATTTAATTCTCTGTTGGCCAAAACGTCTGGACAAACAAATTTATAGCTGACCTGAATTAGCCGGGCTTAATGTGCCGCATGTGCCATAAAACTATACCAAGAAACATTTAGCCACAATGTTCTCTACTAATTGCATAATGTAATAATAACTACATGAAAGAAAGTCTGTATCAAGGATTTTTCTTTACTTCTCATTAATTTCGATTACATTTCATTTAGTTTTATAGTACAACTATATAAACATTATCACCATTCGGCTTTTATTTTGCATGTCAAACTTAATTTGTTATTTATTTAGACAACAAATATTTATTGGGTAAACAAAAAAAAAACGTCAGAAAAATCGAACCAACAAACGAAACTACTTGTGGAATGGTTGTTGGGGATAACAACAAGAACAACTTCCTCATTTGCAACCCACAACGCCCACAAATTAGTATTACCTACTTCCGCAACTTGTGCAAAATCTTAAAATCGATTCGCGTTCGCAATTTCTATTTAAGAGAAAGAATTTCTGCATAATTCTAGACCGGAAAGTGTGCTTCGAAACGAATGCTTCGAATGAAGTATTCATCTGAAATTCTTAGGTTTATAGGTCACCCCACTAGCGATTTGCTTAAGTAAAGTTAATCTTTTTTTGTTACAAATTCAATTTGTAAAAGTCAAATGTCAGCTTGAACGAAATTTATATCCCGTTACGTTTAAGCTGGTCGAAAAAGAAGTTAAAGGGTAAGGAGGAGATAGTTAAAAAGGAAGTGATTCGTGTTTACTTCTTGTTTTGCCGGGTGGATTGCAGCCACAAACAACACAAACGACCTTGACAACGAATACCCCATAAACCCAACTTATTATCAAATGTGTAAATAACAAATCGCAGAAAAAAGCAAACTTCTTTTTTCAAAAGACGACGAAGTAAACGCAATGTGCACTCGCTGCGGCTGAACATGGAAAAAAGGTAACGAGAAATGAAAAAATCAATAAAAAAAAAACGAAAAACGAAAAGGGAAAAGTGTGAAAATGTCAATTGGCGTCGCTGCTGGCACTAAATATTGAGTGAAAACCAAAAGTCAAAAGTGAACGTGAAAGTTTTTCGCAAATTTGAACAGCATTTTAAGACAAGTTACGACCGAAGGCTGCGAATACTGTGAATGAGCGAAGGTGAAGGCAGGCAACGCCTTTCTTTCATTAGCGCCTTTCCCAGAGTCTGGAGGCTGTAAACTGTAGAAGGGGGGCGTGTCAATGTCGGGGGCATCGTCGTCGTGTCTACAATAAACGTTTCGCGTAGTAATAAACATTAAGGAATATAAACGAAAATTTAGTTTGTGTAGGTGGATAATCATAAAATATATCAACTTTGAGAGATAATCTGTGTAAGTTTTTAAAGATGTCGAATTAATTTTAAAAAAATATTGCGATTGGCTTCAACATACATGTATGATGGAGATTTAAATGACTGATTTTATTACTTTATATAATTTACTAGGTTTCTTACTGTTCTTTTATCTTCTTTTAACTGTGCGTTCCCTTGTTCCCTTGTAAGACTCCTGAAACTCTTCAAAACTTAATAACACTTCACTAAATCTTTGTTCTAGTTAACTTTGTTGATACTTGTTGCTTAAAACTCTTAATATTGGCTTGAAATTTGTTTGAAATACTTTTGACCCATTTGGCAATTACCATTTAGACTCATTAGCGTCCATTTCGAATGGAAACCTGAGAAGCGAGGACGTTCAACCAAATGAACCAAAGCCACAAGTGTGCAAAATGTGACGCTGTTCTGTGACGTACTCAGGGACAGCGGTAGGGCAGTGTGGTATAGTATTGGCCCATTCCAGAACTGCAAAATGTGCGTGACAAAATGCATTCGGTTGGGTTTTGCTTTGTGTAGCCTCATTTGGGTAGGATGAGACGAGACGGTAGTTCCCTTTAGATGACTTCGTTGCCCCTGTTGCATTATAGTATTTTCGCACCTAATTACGAACCCTTCCTCCACGCAGTAAGAGAGAGGGGGAGGAGAGCGAACCGCCTGTTTGTTAATTCATTACGCATATACATATTTGTTTAACTAGCAACAAGAGGTGCAAAGAGAAGGGTAGAGAAGGTTCTCAGTGTGTTTGAAACTGTAGAGAATGCGAATAATATTGACTATATGGAACTTCATTCGTGAGGTTGGGCAGTTAAGAAGCTTATTGATTGCGTCAAAACCATAATAATTTATCGCTCCCTCATGGATTGAGTCATAGTTTGGGTTCGCCTTATTGGCATTTCCGTTCCACAAACCATCAGGTCATTGTCCTCTCTACTTTACTAAATATAAACAACTTCCCTTTATAAAAAAATATTTCTTTTAAATCAAACTCAAATAGTTATTTTAGCAATAAAATAAATAACAGTAACAAAAAGAATGCGTACAATAAAATTAATTAAAAGAGAAAGCAACCGGTAGCTTTCTCTTTTAATTAATTTTATTATCAAAAGTGATAAGATAGAATAGTGAGTACCATATAAAAGGTAGTACCACTGTCTAATTTGTAGTTAGACACTTTGGAACTGTTATAACATTCAAGATGAAAGCCCATTACGGTATGTCTGAAAGGTAATCAAGAAAAGGACTAAGTCTTAATATATATGTATATACTCCCACCACCCTATAGCATTGCTGCTCAGTTGCCTGTCCTTCCTGGTAGCCACTACCGGAGCTGCCAGTATTCGATCAAATTCCTATCCTCAATACGTTTGTGTTAACAAACCCAACGGTTTTCGTGCTCTACATCCTGGCAGTTGCTCACAGTTCTACGAGTGTCTTGCGGGTGTTCCTGTACAACAATCCTGTCCCCGGTTCTTTGATCCAAAATCCCTGAAATGTGTCCTCTACAGCACAGGATGCTCGGAGGTGCAACAATTATCGCCTTCGAAAGTGATTATAAGCTACGTAGAGACGTCAATTTCTACGAGTGCTCCTCCGACAACAACCACTAGCACCACACCAAGATCAACCGCGTGCAACACTCAAACAACTCCTTCAACAACAACCCCTTCAACAACAACCTTTCGCACCACACCAACAACAACCGTTTGCAACACTCAAACAATTCCTTCAACAACAACCCCTTCCACCACACCAACAACAACTACTCCTGCTCCTCCAACAACAACCCCTTGCAACACTCAAACAACTCCTTCAACAACAACCCCTTCAACAACAACCCCTTCCACCACACCAACAACAACTACTCGCACCACTTTTTAATAATCCGATCCCTTCAATAAATACTTCTACATTCTGAAACTTTGTTAAATGGATAAACTAAGAAGCAATGTATTTTAATTACCCAGAACAACAATTCAAAATAAACATAAACGGATGAATTTAACGTCAAATATTTTGAAAATTTACATACAGAATTATTAATGACTTTTTTGTGCCTGCCAAGGAATAATATAAGTTAGCTATTTGTTTATGAAGGCGTTTATTGGTTGTCTAACCCACTCACCCAACAATCCACCCAACCCCACCCCACCCACCGACATGGATAACGCCTCCACACTAACTGAGGAATTTTCTAATAATAATTTCTTGTGATAAAGATATGTTTGCTAAAATGTGACAGAGCGAGAGAGATAGAGAGAGAGAGAAACTTTCGGGCCAATATTTATTATAATAATTTAATAAATAAATTTATAATAAGAAAATGTAAATATCTTGTTATCATTTGATTTGTTGTTGTGTTTTTCATTTGAACAATAGCTTTTATTGCTAATTCTAGCAGAGACTTTTAAAGCAGTAGAGAATCGTTACTGAAAAACTGCTTCTTTTCTCCTCTTGGTTGGTTTTCTTTATGTCTTAGCTGGAGATCATTATATTGACTACATACACATACATGCATATCTGTGTATATATATATAAAATTTACTAGATATATGTTTAATATCAGTTTTATAGCCGGTTTTTTCTTTGTCTGCTGTTTGCCTTTCCATGTTGGCCGTTTTAAGCTATTTTGCTGGTTTTTTTTATGGTTTGCTCAGTTTTTTGTTTGTTTTTTGTTTTGTTTTGTTTGTTTGTTTGTTGTTATTGTTTGCTCTCGACTCTTTGGATTAGTCATCCAACAACTACAGTGAGTCGTAAACCTAACCTCCCTCAATGCACCCCACCCACCTCCTACTCCAGAGCTCAAAGCCAACGGCCATTAAAATAAACACTCTCTCACTTCAATATGTGCCTCTCGCTCTTACGTCTTTGTTTGTAAGTTTTATGAGTATGCTTGTGTGTGTGTGCTCGATTTTGAGTGCTGCTCAGCTGGCAGCGACGCCGACGTCAACGTGCAGCTGTGCGGGTTAAACTCCAACAGCTGTTATGTTGTTCTTTTTTTTTTTTGGCTGCTTTGTTGTTGTTCTTATTGTTGCCGGTGCGACAACGCCCACTCAACATCCTCTCACACACACTCAAACAAACGCGCACATATATCCAAAATTGGGAAATTGGGATTTGTAAGCTGCTTAATCAGCTTTTGTGGGCGGACAACTGCAGCCGAATGTAATTGAAGTCGAATTCTCTTCCATAGTAAGCAGCTTTTGAGTGTGTGTAACGTTTGCCTTTTAAATTTAGTTGGTTTTTTTTTTATTTATTTATGTTTTTTATTGCAACTCTCTGCAACTAATTAATTAATTGCTAATTGAAATGCAACGCTTCTGCGACGGCGCCTTGACGCTCCATTAATTTCGCATTTATTTTGCTTCACGCGCCAAATTATTTACAATTATTTTTATTTACTTTGCCTAATGATTGTTTCTTTGTTGTTGTTGTTGCTGTGCCAAAATGTGATATAGTCAAATGCATATGTCACGCCCACACACACACACACACAGACTTACTCACACACACACATGCATAATGTATTAAAATTGAAATAAATAACAATTTTGTTGGACGTCAAGCGCCGCGGAAAATTAAGAGGAATAAAAAAAACCCAGAAGACGCAAGCAAACCGACAACAACAACAACAAGAAGAACGAAAATATGTAAATTAAGCGAAATTTTGTATACAGTGAATTTTGTTTTAATGCGCTACAAATGTGAACGAGTACATTGATTATATGATGTAAAATGTAACACGAAAACTAAGTGTGACCTATTGATTTTAATCGATTTTTTTCGTGTGAACTATAACTAGAACTATCAAACTGGAGTACGTTTGTTGTATGATGAAAAATGTATCAATGTAAACTAAATGTTAACATTTGTAAACTATCGATAAAGATTTTTATCGATAACTGATTTCATCGAACTCGCTTCTAAGAGTACTGCCTTATCATAACACATCTAAGATCCTTAAGCTTTTTATAAATGTTATCGATTTTAATCGATATTTAAGCAAACCACTCTAGAAATTTATCCAAGAACCTAATCAATAACTTAAGACATTAAGTTTATTTCTAAAAGGTTCCTATTAAGGTGTACTATCTTATCGATAACACCATATATTCGATAACAGATTAAAATTGCTACCATGTCAAGGTATTTAAAAACCGTCTAGCTTGCATTTCTTCTCTCTTTCTTTATCTCATAACCTTCCTCAGCTTATTTGTCTTGATCATTTATTTTAATATTTCACTGCCAAAAGCAAATGTTGCCGCTGTTGTTGCACTTGACTAACGCTAGGGGGCGCTGCAGCGGCTTCCGCACACAGGGTGCAACTAAAAAGGCATCCCATAATAAATCAAGTCCGTAACTACATAAAGAAAATATATGTATATATATGTTTAGAAATGAAAAATGTTCTGAAATACAAAAATTAATGATTGCAATTTGTGATCGCAATTTTCTAAGGAATTTTTCTTATGGTTTTATCCGTACAAGATCGTAAAACGATTTTAATATATGCAATAAGCAACATGAAAAACGCGCAATAATTTATTTTTATCGCCATATACTATATAATTATATCTGCCTAATTGTACCGATCATCAAAGCGATAGATTTTGTTATAAATTTTCGCTGTTGTTTTGTCAATTTGTTTAGAAAAACAGGTTGACTTTTTATGATGATTAAACCAAAGTTGCGACTAACTGAAATATTTGTCATTATCAATTTCTGGAATTTTTACTTAGTTGTTGTCACTTCCACCTTTCACTGCTCCTCTTTTTGTTCTTGTTGTTGTTGGGTTTCTTATCGAAAGTGTTTGTACCATGATGATAACTGCAGTCCCCTCATCGATTACGCGTGTCTTAGCGACGCTTTACTTTTTATTTCTTTCTATAAATCACATATAATAACTATGTAGAAATATACTATATATATATGGTCTATATGTGTATTGAAGTGTACTTGAATTTTTAAAGGTTTTTTTGCAATGCAAAACATGATAACATTAAAGTTTGAATGTTTACTGAGAATATTTGGTGCGGTAATACCCTTTAATTCATTAAGTTGTTTTAAAATGCATTTTAAAATCGATAATTCGGATCTAAGAATTAACTAATATCGGTATTAATCGATAACTTGATGGACTGTAATATCGATATTTATCGATAACCAACTATTTTTATGTATCGTTATCATGTCTTTAAGTTTCGCTTTCTGTTACATACAAACTCTCCTAATGCATATACCCTTTCGAACATACTCGTTTTCGTAAAGGGTAGTTCCACCGCAAGTACTGAGGAATTGAAGAACTTTTGTGTCGTTGTCAGTTTAAACACTTGGCGCCAGGGCGCTTAAATTGCCGTGACGATAACACCCCAGGGAGAGGGCGTAGGTGTCGTTCACACACACACACACACACACATTCAAATGCTTACTGACATTCCGAAACGAATGTAGCAAAAGCTGACTGCTATCCCACTCGCTATTTGCATTTGTTTCATTAGTATTTGTTGTTGGTTGTTGAATTTGGTTTCATTGATTGACAGCAACAACTATATAAACAACAAATTGAGACAAGACAAAAATAGTGCGCAATTTTTACTATTCTCATATATATATTATATATTGTTGACTAAACAATAACAACGCTTCTTAACATGTTTCGTTAACTCTCTCTCTCTCTCTCTCTCACTCACTCGCTCGCTCGCTCTTATCAGCTCTCAATTTGCAACCATTTTACACACGTGAATGAATCGCTTATCTCGCTCTCGCTCACTCGCATACGCGCTCGCTCTCGAAAGCTAATTGCAGTTTTTGTTGTTCTCAAGAGTTTTGTTTTGTTTCGTTTTCTATGCCTCTTCTTATTGTTGTTGTTGTTATTGATCGCATTGCACATTATCGCCATGTTTGTATTTGTTGCCATTTTTCGCTGCGCTACAAAAAAGGCTACAAGATAAAACGAAAAACAAGCAAACAACAACAAGAACAGAACAAAGCAAAACGTACAATAACAACAACAACAAAACGGTAAACACATTTTTTTATTGCGTTGCGGGCTTTCCTGTGTTGTTGTTTTTATTGTTTGGTTTTTGTTGTTATACTTAAATTAAATCTGGCGACAGAATTTTTTTCTTCAGTAAATGGTGAAATTAAATGGAATCTAATAGAAAATCCATAAACTTTATATAAATTGCATGTGAAACATGAACGTGTGAAATTCAATCAATAAGTGCAAGTTGTTAAATATAATTTTTCACTGCTAAACTTTCATAACCGAAAAAACCTTAACTAGTTTCCATTTTAAACAAATTATCTGAATATTTTAGCAGTTTTCTTATAAAATTTCCCATTTTTTCGTAATAGTACCTTAGGTGCTTGTCTCTGCCAAATGCATTCCACAGTTGCAGCTAAACAGTTCGTTAAATTCAAGAAGCTAAGTGTCTTGGCTATTTCTACAGTTGCTGAGCCACTGAAGCTTGCTTAGCAACCAGCCGGTCTTGTTACGTTGTCCCAGCTAAATTTCCCTTCACAGTTTTGTGTTTACTGTACAAGCAACGACTTTCACAATTTAGCAAAGACATCAATCTATATCCTAATGTCTGGACAAGCAGTGCGCAAGCAGTTTACATGCAATCTTAGAATTTACTTAAATTTTATTTAAATATTTTACTTAATTTCTGTACAACTATTAAAGAATTGTTTTTGTTTGTTCTTTACTTACAGGTAAGCTTTAACAGTAGTAACTATACAAACTGAGTAAGTATGTAACTTGACCTGTTAGTTTCCTCCACAAACCCACAAAAAACCACAATAAAAAAAAAAAAAATCCTTTTTCATAATTTTCGCATTTGAAAGAAAATTAAAAATCATGCACAAAATGATGTTGCAATTAATTGAAAGCATTTTACATTTGTCCTTAGTTTAATACATTTAATTAACCGCTTACATTTATGGTTGCTGTTCGCTTTCTTTCCTTCTCTCTCTCTTTTATTGAATGTTATTGCTATCTCTTTCTGTTTGGGTTTTTTCGTTTAGTTTTTCTTATTTTTAACGATAATTGTGCTGTCAATTTAAATAAATGACACAAAAAGCAGACCTAACCAAAATCAAACAACAAAAATCAATCAAAATTATTACAAAAAAAAAAAAAATACTCACAAAAGTTTTGGATGGAAAATTAAAGATAAAATTAACTTTGGAAGTTGTTTTTTATACCCTTTGAAAAGGTATTTTTTCTAAATTGCTTTAATATCTTTTCTAACCATATAATTGTTTAACTTTCTATCTGATCTCAGTTAGTTTTAAAGCTAACTCGATGAAATTTCTTTTGAAAGTTGATTTTTGAATACTGAATCTTATATCGGATAGGATTGAAGCTTTATGTTATAAAACTGACCTTTTTTAGTATGAAAATATTTTGAAACGATATTTAAGGAAGGGTATTTTGGACTTCGTTGACTCTTGCTTACATTTTTGCCATTTCATTTCATTTAATTTTTTCTTTTGTCTTTTCGCTCATTTTGTTTTATTTTTGGTTTTTATCTCTGATGACAGTTTAAAAAAAAATAATGTTGGGTTTTTTTGTATTGTTTTTTCACTTTTCACAAACGATTTTTGTTTTTCTTTTACTTTTTCTCAACGAACGAAGTTTAATGGTGAAGCAACAACAACTTGCAACCGTGCAACTGTGCAACGTGCAACAGTAGCTCCATTCACCTAATTTCTTCGTCTTGTTCGTTTTTGTTAAAAAACTTTTATTTCCTTGTTTGTCGTCTTACGTTGTTGTTGTTTGTTGTGTGTTGTTGTTGTTGCAGGCGACATACTAAATTTAGCAGAAAACAACAACAACAAAACTGAGAGCTGCATAATTTGTGCATTGTCTTTTGTGTGTGTGTGTGTGTGTGTGTGTGTGTTGTGAAAGGAGAAGTGGGTTGGGGGAGGGACGTAATTCGCATGTAATTTGTGCATTTTAAATGGCAAACAACAACAACAATAAGTACAACAACAACGCTGTTGCACGTTGCTTGCAACATTTGAATGCTGATTTTCTTTCCCAAGCTGCATTTTCGATTTGCATTTTCGAACGCTTGTTAAAAATGTTATTCACATTATATAAGGTATATAAGCCCAACTTAAACTTAAATCAAAAACAATCGAAAGTTATTTTGAAGCAAGAAAATACTCAGAGATTTTCAGATTGAATTGGAACTAAAAAAATTATTTGATGCATTGAAAAATAATATGAAAAGTACAAAAATGAGAAAAAGGAGAATTTTTCATGTGTTCAACGCACCTTAAATACTCTTTCTATGTTAAACGTATTTAATATGTAGATGTTATCGATAACATAAAAAAGAACTAGTGCTAGAATGAAAACTATCGATAACTGTGAAAAGTTACTACAATAACAATATAACAGCTATCGATAACATTATGAAAATGTTTGTATTACTTGTTTTATGAAATCTATCGATAAAATACTTCATATCTATAATATATCTATGATATTGATAATATTATGAATTTTATCGATAACTTGATGAAAGTGTCTCTTCCTTTCTGTCATAGTTAATGTACCATTAGATCTGCCATTTGTGGCACAGTTCAATGAAAATGCGCGCCAAACTAAAAAGTTGTTGTTGCAATTGTATATATATATATATATATGTGTGTGTGTGTGTGTGTTTGTGTATAAGTTTATCCCGGATGTTGTTCGGCGTTGACAGAGTGCTGCTAACTGCAGCGTTGAACGTTGCAACTGCAACTCAATTCGTGTTGTTGTTGTTTGTTGTTGTTGCAGCAGCTGCCTGACAGCAAATGGGGTAAAAGTGTTTTTTGTCTATTTTATAGGATATATTTTGGTTGCAGCTACTTTGTTGTTGTTGTTGTTGTTGTTACTGGTTGCATGTTGCACGTCACGAGATCTTTCTTTAGCGCGCGACTCGCATTTAATTTATCGTTATGAGTTTTAACCAAAAGATGAAGACGTGTCTTTCTCCCTCTCTTCTCTCTCTCTCTCTCTCTCTATCTATCTCTTTCTATTTCTTTGGCTAATATTTTGTCAAAACTTCAAACGAGGCAATTTTAAAGAAGGAAGCGAATTTTGTCACATACAATTAATTGGCTGCATCTTCTTGCTGAATGTTAATGTTATTGTTGTTGTTGTTGTTATTATTGTTGCATGCAACAAAGCAATTTGACAGTTTTCAGCATGCGTTTTCGTTTTCATCATGCTTCATTATTATATGCTGATTATTTATGCCACATTTATCATCATCATCCATCAGCAGCTTCTCATTTTGCTTCTCTCTTGTTTGTTGCAGTTTGTGATTTGTTTTTGTTAGTGCTGAGAATTAGAGCGTATCGTCGACATTAACAACTGTTGCCCCAACTAATGTTGCATAATAGTTGAGATATCGTTGTTGCATGCTGCTATTCATGCCACTTTTGAACTGCATATGCATATTTGTATATCTGTTCGAGCAGGTCACGGAGCGTAATTGAAATGAGTTTCAAAAACACGAATTAAAGTATTAATCGATAAATCGATTTGTTTATCGATTATTTCCATAGTTTGAGCTTCGTTTGTTTGAAATGCTCTATGGAAGTCACTTTTTATATCGAAGTATCGATTATTTTCTATCGATTCATTTACAACTTATCGATAATTTGTCATATCGATTAATCGATTTTTACATAGTTCGTTGAGAGAATGATTTTGTTTTGTGTCGTTTCGATTCACATCATCATCCAACCACGCCCACAAACAACTGGAGGCGTATCATACACACCTCACGCCCCTCTTTCCTTCAAACACGTCTCTTTCCATACAATACAATTGGCAAAGTTTCCCTCCCTACTATATATGAAATATACATCGATTTACATACCAAATGTATATATATATATATATATGTATATCTCTGCTTACTCTCCCTCTCTCTCTCTCTTTTTTTCCTTTTTTTTACTTTTATTTTGCGCGCTTTTCTAACACTGAAAAACTTTATCGATTATTTTTGTATATCTTACACCAAATTGAAACCACAAACACACAAAACACAAACAAATCTTAGCTTTATCCACGCCCCAACAACAACAACAACCACAACAACAAGAACAACAAGTACTGCCTATGCAACAACAACGCCAATTAGTAGCAACAACAACAATAATAATAATAACGGTAGTCGCAAGCGTGCTTTTAGCAATCCGCACATCCCCTTCCCCGCCTCCGCCTCCACCGTCGCCGTCAATCGTCTTCAACCGCATCTCTATTACTATGATCAATCGCGTTCCGGTCGCAGTTCCTTTTGTGTCGATGAATCCTTGTGGCCAACAGCGACGGCTGCAAGCGAAGGAGATCTCTATGCCGCCCCTTCTATGGGCCCCCCCTTCACCGACGAAGGCGATTCCGAAGAGGCATCCGATCAGTTCTCTCCAACGCTCTACACTCGCTTGGTATCCGGTCCACCCGGCCAGAGTCGTGCCATCAATATACCCAGCATGAGCAGCAGCAGTGCCGGCAACAGCCCCCAGCACCATCTGCATCATCACCATCCGTTGCAATATTACCAACCTCTTCCGCAACAACAACAACAACAACGTTCCTTGAGCACCGGTTCAGCTGCACCAGCAGCAGTAGCAGCGGCGGCGGCAGCAGCAGCGGCAGCAGCAGCTGTTGGTTATATGGCTTTTAGTGCTAGCCCAACCGGATTCGTTCATGCCTATTCACCGTTCTATGCCAGTTCACCGGATGCTCTATCGTCGGAGTTGGGTGGAGGAGGAGGAGGAGGAGTGGGTGGGGGGTCAAGGCATATATCGTTTA
The DNA here is from genome assembly GCA_035044605.1 of Scaptomyza cyrtandrae. NCBI lineage: Eukaryota > Metazoa > Arthropoda > Insecta > Diptera > Drosophilidae > Scaptomyza > Scaptomyza cyrtandrae. The sequence continues at coordinate 913,405 of JAWNNS010000650.1, read as the reverse complement.
GCTATGATCCAGCTTTTGGTCCGGGCATTCATCGGTTGCAGGTACCGCAGGATGGGGCAACAACAGCAGCAGGAACAGGAACAAACGCAGCAAGACATTTACGTTCGCCGCTGGATGGCGCCACTGTGATGGCTGTCAACAGGTCGGTGTTGGTTATGGTGTTTGGTCGTTTTAACGGGTTAAGCGCCTCGCTGTTGCTCAATGTTCGATTTGATAACTTATCGAATAATCGGTTATCGTTTATCGATATGCAAACAAACATTTGATATTTTCCACTGATTTGCTCGTTTCAAATAATTATTTAACATGTTATCGATTATTATCGATTGTGAATTTAAGAAATAGAACATTCCTAATATCAAATTCAGTCGAACATTGTGCAATTAGGTCTTTTAGTTCTACGTGATTAACCATTATCGATTGTTTTGATTATCGATAAGTCCATGTTGCACGCCTGCACGCTGAGGATCAAAACTGCATTCCAAACTATCATAATCTCATCTTGCAAAAGTGAAACCGAACAATAAACGCAAATCGTTTGGATGTTTTAGGTTGCTTATCGATATATTTCACATAAATCTTTAAATCAAATGAAAATACCTATAAATCATATTTAAATCGGCTTGTCTCTTATTTAATATGAAATTATATTATACATTTTATTGGTTGGTATACAAATTGCTTAATACATCTATAAGATTATAAATATATTCATGCTTAACGATTTTGCATTCTTTATATAAATCTCTTTTAAAGAGCTTTACTTCACCATCTCAACTATCTTTCAATCATTCAGCAATAGTTTGATGTTCTTGCTTCAGCTTTTGAGAAATGGTTTACATTATATGCAATCTATTGCTTCAAATGCGCGCTGTCGGCAACTGTGAGAATATCCGGTTTTAGCTGAAACGAATGATGCGTCATTTGTTATGGATTCAAGAAGGCGAATCCTTAACGAAAGCCAAAAGCGAAGCGAAGCGAAGCCAAAGCGCAATTTATTTTTGCACGAAACTAAGAAAAACCCTTTTGGGATTTGTCTTTGGCGTCGCTTTAATTATGAAAAAAAAAACGTTCGTTCTTCATCTTCGTTGCTTCGTCTTCTATTCAATCAACTTTGAAGGCGTATTTAAAACTCATGTCATGTCCATTAAAAATGTTTAAGCAAAGGTTCTGACGAAGAGGAAGATTTTTCCCTTTCAATTTTGCAACAGCCAAAAGAGTTTTTTGCGTGTGTTCAAACAAGAAATGATGTCATATCTAAACTTGAAATGTTTCTTTTCATTTCCTTTCGCTCTTTTGTGTCTAACTGCTCAAAGCTGATGATGATGATGTTAATGTTGATGATTCGTAATAAAAAAGCAATTTCAATTACATACAACTACTTACATATGTATGTTCATAAACTGTTTTAAGTATTACGCAGTTTTTTTTAGGTTTTTTTGACCACTGCGCATTAGTTTTGCGTAACGAAAATGTGTCCCCCAGGCACTATTTGTGGCAACTATGCGCTCCCTTCCACATGCCGCCCCCCACAACAAAAAGTAACAACATTTTGCGTGTTGGCCCGAGATAAGCTTTTAGAATGGGGCGCAACTATTCCCAGGACTCCCCCATACCCCTCACTCTTTCTCCCTGTTTATTTTTCCTCGTTTCCTTTTGTCTGGTGATAATTTTTATTAGCTATTTAATTTTGGTTCGTTTATCATTGAAAGAAAAGGAGGGGTGAGGCTTGGGGAGTGAAGTTAAAGTCGCAATTGAAAGTTTATGTTGTGGAAAAATGAGAAAATTCCAGGGAAGACAATAAAAAAGATTTGTGTGAAGGTTCGTTTGTGTTAGGTGAAGGAAAAGGTGTAGAAAACTACAGGAAAAGTAATGAACTATTCATTAGAGTGGAAATATCAAGTGTTTCCTACGGGTTAGCTTACTCTCAAGCAAAGTTTCAACGGGTTCAGGCATATTTCTTTCCATATCAAGATTGTTTTTACTTGATTAAAGTATTTTATACTGAAACTCAGCTCATTTGTAAACGTTTCCCTTTTCCCAAGTACAGTCTGTACACTGTCTAAAAGATTAAAAGCATGTTCTTATCCTTATCTTGCCACGCGTTATTCTCAGCAAACAAACACACCACACACACGCACACAAGCACACACAACAAATACAAAGAAAAAAACCACAATTCTTTGCCCAAAATGCAGTCGCTGGCCAAGTTCAAGGTTAAATGATAAATCGACTGCATATCGTGTTGAAAGAACGAGAATGAAAATGAGAAAGAGTGGAAGGAAAAAAAACCCCGAAAAGAAATTGCAATTTTATTATGCAGTGCAACAAAATTCTCAAACAAATCCTGAATTAAGTTAAAAGGGGAAGGGAGGGAGGTGGTGGATGGTAGGGTGTAGGTTGTATAAGGGGGGAAAGTGTGCTTAATCACAAAGGCAAACAACATGTTTCGCACCCCCCCCCTCCTTTTCTGTCTGTCTGATAAGTGAAGAAGGAGGGCTAACCAAAAATGAGCTGCGTTTCATTGTCGAAATTTTTCGTGGTTTGCTGCTGCTTCGATGATGTCAGCGTTTATTTTTGGAGAGGCCCACAAAAAGCAAAAAAGCGCAAAACAAGACCAAAAACACACACAAAAAAAAAAAGCCGCAAGCCTGAAAAACATGCCAAAAATAATATTCAATGAGAGCGCAGCCAAAACAAAGCACAAAAAGGCAGCGAAAAACAAAAACAACAACAAAAACACAACAACACACACTCAAGTATAACAAAATAACAATAACGAGCATCTGCTTCACATGTAAAATAACAACAACAACTACAACCAAAAGCTCTGCTCGTAATAAGAGAAGACAGTCTCTCTCTCTCTCTCTCTCTGTCTTTGTTTCTTTTATTATTTTTTTTTTGGTCTGACGTTAAACTTGTTTTAATGTTCAGCATCGTAAAGTTTTTTTTTGGTAACTTGAGAAAAACAATAAAACTGCAACAAGCAAGAATTAATTTTGAAGGCAGCAAAGAAATTAAAGCAAAGCTAAGATTAAGCTTTTAAAAGTAAGGTTTAAGGATTTACGAAATAAGGTTTAAGCCAAAGCAGAACTCTGTTTAAGCAGTTTGCTTTCTTTAATATTTCTCAAAGTCAGTTTGCTAACTTAACGAAAGATCTGAATGTTACTGATTTAAATCTTATAAAGAATATTATATCTAAATGTTAATCCAGTTCTTATCAGTATCTTCGCAAAAGCTTTAAAATCAACACAAAAACCTTGAAGTTCTCTTCATTTTTATCTTTCTCTGATTCTTCAAGTGATGTTTTAGTTTTTCCTCTTCTATATCAACTTATTGAAGATTTTAACTTAACTAATTCTTGAACAAGGTTAAATCTCATTTTGCTCAGTTAGTTAAAGTCTTAAATGACTGTAGCGAAACTATTTTTAATGCCAATCATCGCGTAAATGTTGTTAAAAAGGAAACAGCTATAAAAGCCCATTGCAAGGGTAAACAACCAACATTGAAGAATTTGTTTACCTTGGCCAAAGCGATTTATCTGCCGTCTGACGTTGGCTCTTTGGCTCTGCTCTTAAGTCTCGTCTCGTCTTGTTGTGTCTTGTGCCTGCTGCCTGCACTCGTTTCATATCTTGAGTTTATTTTTGTTGCGTTGAGAGGTTCGTTCGCTTTCCCATTGTGTTTACACCATCTGTTGCTAAAGAAGAACACGATGAGAAGAGCAGAGCAAAGGCTGGCAAAAAAAAACAACTTGAAGAATTTTTAGCTAAAGTTTTTTGTTTGCTTCTCGATCGCCCACTCGCAACGAAACACTTTTCGAGAGTTTCGAGCCTACTCTTCAACATTATTATCATCATCATCATCATTGTTATTATGATTGTTATTAATTCATTTATTTTGGAGCTGTGTGAAGTTCAAGTGACAAATGATTGCCTATCGATATTCGTCATTGTTCTTACATTGAGCTTTCAGTTTTTCTTTTTAGCACACATTAATATTAAAACTACATTTGCCTGCTCTTCAATCTTTAAGTTTGTACAGTTTGCACTCCATTTAAGAGTTTTGATATACATTTATATTCAAATTGGCTAAAATATATTTATTTGTTTCATTTCAGGTATGTACAAGTTTTAATACAAACTAATGACTTATTTGAGGATGGTTTTTGGTAAGTTGAGATTGAATATATCATTTAAATACGACTACTGACTGACTGCTATCAATGCACAGCTTAACCTCAAGGAGCTCAGCTCACTTTAGCTGATATGCTCTAGAAGAGAATTAAGATAGGGTATTGCAATGTTTCAACTGTAAGGTGTATAAACTTATAGTCAAAGTTCATATCGAATGCATTCTCGACTTTGTTCCCTCTCTTAAAAACACATTTTTCAATCTGTGATTAGTTAATAACTGAAAGTTTTCGAAACGTGATCGTTTTGAACCGTTCAAAGCTCAGTTTTTTAACTGGTTTTACGTTTTACTCACTTACAATTGTGATTTGCAATTGAAATGTGCTTTTGTCATAAGTCAAGAGATACAACTCTATATGCATAGTAATCAAATAAAGAAATTATAATCATATGGCCATCAATCAAAGTCAACGTTGCGAGATTTCACAACACCCCAAGTTAAACGAAAACGAAGCTTGTTAAATCAAGTTTTACAAAATGCAAAATGCTTCTGTAATATATAAATATTATATATATATATATATAAATATATTAAAAGTGTTTTTGTTCACTAAACAGCTGACAGTGGTGCTTAAAAGTAAACATACAGCCACAAAGTGAACAGTTTTTGAACTACAACTAACTAAGAAATGTGGAAACCAACAACAAATCGATGTCATTATATAGGGACTTATACGACAGAACGAACAGAGAGAGAGAGAGAGAACTAGTGAAAAAGAGAGAGAGACAAATAAATGGCTAACAATTGCGACGCGCCACATTGTCTAGCAGTTTCACTTAACACAACCCAACAGGGAGGGGGAGAGAATTGGTTGAGGTTGACACGTTATTAATTTTTACACTATAGATACAAAGATAAATTCACTGCCGTCATATAGATACATTTGTGTATTGTTCTGTGTGTTTGCGGTTTGTATTGCATTCAAATGAGTGCCACTTAAAACTCGCCAATAAGTGGCACTTGCATGCGGTAGATGTAGATAGATAACTACTAGTTTGGCCTGCACCCGAAGGCGGTGGTGGTGGCGGCGGCATCAGTTTTCACCAACTTGCAACAACTTGCTGACACGTGCGAGAAATTTGTTATTGTTGTTGGACCGCAGAGAAACGAAATTTGTAATGCATTGCATGTTTATTACTTTAACACTAACACAATGACAATGCCGCACTTGAGGCAACGCCGACGGCGAGAGCGAGGGTGGTTTGATAAGTTGCAAACAGTGTTGAAAGTTGATTGTTTGTCTAATGTTACATACTATTTTCCTAGTCTTGGCTTAAAGTAATCTTTAAACAGCTTGAGCCTAACGACATATCTACAACTAACTCGCTCACCAGTCATTCATCAAGCCATGAACTGTATGAACCACCCTCGCAATTACGAACTGCAGTTGACGCATTTTGGGTGTGTGTTCGTTCGAATCATTACTTTTGCACACTTTGCACTTTATCCGCACTTTTGTTGTTGTTGTTGTGATGCATCTTAATAAATCGTTTGTTGTGTTGTTGCCGCATTGTTTCTTGTTCATTTGTGTGTGTGTGTGTGTCGGTGTGTGTGTGTGTTTGTGCTTCCCCATGCCAATAACGATTGCTTTAATTGCCGTAATTATACATTGTTTGTTCGTATTCAACAATCGATTGCATAATGCATTAACAACTTCAACCCAACACGAAAGCTGCACTTAAATTGGCTGCATTAATAATTTTTATTGCTTAGGTTTGTTGAATCGAAGTCACGTTTAATAGTTACTATATATAGTATTTGTTCCATTTAACATTTAACGTTTGAAACAGAAATCAAAGTCTTAACCGATGATTAGTTTAAGGTACCCAACAAAAATCCTTAATTCGATTGCAGACCCTTTTCTTTTACCTGCTCTAACAATTATTTAAGAGAAACACTACAGAAACTTTTGAGGCATAAACAGAATATAAATTAAAATCTATGCCGCAATGTCAAGAGTCGGGTTTTTATTGTTGTTTTGTTTAACTCTTTTGTTCGTTTTTGCAACAAAGAAGTCGAGAAGTGGAGGCAACATTTAATTACTTTTTCTGCAGTTTTTTTCGCCACGTGGCTAGCCAATGTTTACACACAGCTAAACACACACACACGCATACTTTTGTTCTCTCTTAGCGTGTGTGTGAGTGTGTTTGTGTGTTTATTTGGCCAAGCTAATGAGCCAGCTGCACAACGAGCAAAACACTAGCCCCGCCCTAGTCAGAGGGGGGTAAAAATAAACCAAAGCTGTTTTTGCTGCACATAACGCGAGCTTGCCACTCGCCACTCGCTCGCACTGCTTCATTAGTTGCCTGCCACAAACCAAACTAAAACATAACAAAGCACTAGCAAAAGCAGAAACAGCAGAGAACCAAGCAGAAGCAGCAGCAAAAATGAAATAGCAACAACAACATTTTTAGACCGCTTAAGTTGATTATGGTTTCGGATTCCAGTTGCCCTTTGCCGCCCCCCTTTCACACCCCTCTTCTATGGCCTTTGCGGTTGTTTGACTCTAGACGTGGCTAACATGACGAATGATGGCGCAGACAGTTTGGCGACAATCGCAAAACCCACAAAAGAAAAACATCAAAAAAGTCGAAAGACAAATAAAAAAAACTTTTTTTTTTAATAATATTTTGCATAGTTTTTCAACCAACTTTTTTGCGAGCTGAAATAACTTTAAACAATTATTTAGCAACAATACAAACGAGTGAAAAGAGTTCACATAAAATACTATATATATATATATTGAATCATCAGCTAAACTTTATAAAGATTTAATACACAAAAATATTTAGTTTTCCAAACAAGTTTTTCACAAAGAAAACTTCAAATTCTGTTAACAAATCCCGAAAAACAAACGATTTCCAGCTGCTACACATCTTTGTAATATGCCACAAAGTGTTGCAACATTATGAAAGTGCGGAAAAGGGGCAACTACCTCGTTTTGTGGCCTAATTGCATAAACTACTAAACTGCATTTGACTCGCGTTTTGCAACCATAACTTGCAACTGCCACTTTAAGTGGCAAGCACTGTTTGCACTGTCTGTTGCAAACTTCAAAGCACCTACTCCCCCCCCCCCCCTCCCCCTTCTTCTTCCACTGTGTGGCACAGCACCCACAAAGTGCAGTAAAAAATGTGTTAGTTGTTATTTAATTTTATGACCTTTTCTCCTTCCCCCCACCCTCTCTCTCTCTCTATCTATCTCCCTCTCTTTGTCTATGCGCAGTATTTGTTTTTAATTATGTGCGAATTTTACAGCTGCGCCCGTGGCGAAAAACTATACAAAGTGCCATGGCGTGTGCAAACGTGCCACATTTTGTGGCATATGGAGTTTGTTTTGCTTAAATTTATAACTTTGTACGCTTTGGTGTGAAAAATGAGACTAGAGTAGGGGTATTCCCTGATTGAATACGAGCTAGTTTTTATCTTCTGTTGAGCAATTTAATATTTTTCAAATATGAGAGTAGGGACACTCCCTCGATCGATTTTATTATCATTTTTAATAGTTTCCATTAAATTTTATATGTAAAATTATATTAGGAGCATTCCATAAGTAGATTTTGATTTTTATTTGGTGTGAAACATTTTATAATATTATTGTCAAAGTTTTACTATTAAAATATTTATTTTTTGATTTTTTATATATTTTTTTTTTATAAATATAAATATCTTTTTTTCTTTTGAATATTTTCCTCTAACGATTTTGTTTTTTTTTTTGACAAGTTTGGGTATTCCTTAAAGTCGTACCTTTTGATTATTTTTTAGTTTTTGACACTCATTTCTGATGATGATTGCTCGGCTTTAAGAATTCTCTTTAGCTGTTCACTTTTTTGTGTCCAAACTGGAGCAATGAACTGCAGTTAGTGGGGCGCCTCCAATTGTTGTACCTCATCTCCCCCTTCTCTCTTCTTCTCTTCTCACTTTGCACAAATTTGCATTTGGAGAACCATTGTTGTTGTTGTGGCTGTTGTTGTTTTTGCTGTTGGTTTGTGTTTCGACCGGAACTCCATGAGTTCGTAGTGCCCATTACGACAAATGCAAAAACAACAACACAAACTGTGTGAGAGAGAAACAGAGAGAGAGAGAGAGAGAGAGAAAAGCGAACACATGAAAAATGTAAACATTCCAAATTTATAAACAGAAACAACAACAACCAACAATAATCATGACAGGATATATATATATATATATATACGTACCGCTAACCCACAAACAAAACTCCAAAAGGTGACTGCCCCAAGAAAGTCCTTTTTAACCCTTCTTTCCCCACCCTACCACTCCTCTTCCCACTGTAAGTTGTCCAGACACGCGATGTGCCTTTTTCCATCGCTGACTTTTTGAATGGCAAGTAAAACACAATTTCCCGGAATGCATTCAATGTTTGTTGTTGCTGTCGCTGTTGTTGTTGTTGTTGTTGTTGCGTGTCAAATTGTAAACTGAATTTTGAATGAAAATTAGTTTTGTGTTGATTCCATTTCAAAATTGTAACAATCATCAACCTGCAATTGTTTCTGTGTAGTCCAACAACATTAAACCCTTCCCGCCTCTCGTCTCCTTGCGTCTCTTCCATATTGAATTAACCTAGTTTAAGGTCTTTTCTATATGTGACTGACCCCAAGTTAAAACCCAAGCAGAAAAGTAGGGAAAGAAAGAGGAGGGGCGAGCAGAGAAGTCGCAACTGTTGACGAAAATTAATTTACAAACACACACAGAGAGAGAAGAGGCAACAAATTGTGTGTGTGTGTGTGTGTGTTTGTGGTGTAAATTAATTTTTGTCTACAGTTGCAACTTCTTCTTTCTCTTCTTGCCTCTCCTTGCCTTCAAACTCTGTGCTTTTGTGGACACAACTTAGTCAGCACTCGGACAACATTTAATCAGTCAAGTTGAGTTCGTCAACAAAAAATTAAACTGTGAATAATATTTGTACAGTTTTGTGCGCAAAAACCAAATATTAACTTAAACAATGCAGGATAAATGATTATGACTAACGTTTTATTCAGATAAGTAAGATTAAAAAGTAAAAAACTTTACAACTATATATTATACACTTAATCTGCGTCTTTTATATGAGTTTATTTAAGCGTTGTCGCCAGTTTTCTCTTTATTTTTAACTATTGCAATAACAGAATTGCGTCATAAAGCTTATGACGTTATTTTAATATCACTTTCTGCTTGTAACTTAAGAGTTTTAAGATGTTAGCATCTTACTCAAATCTTGTACTTTCGACTTAATTGAAGTATATGAGCTAATAGCTTATCCCGATTGATTCTTAAGTACAGAATGAGAATTAACTTTTGAGTCTTCTGTCTAATCACATTTCTTAGTACTCAACAGATTTAACAGATTCAACTGTCCTTTGCTGTACCTCAAATCAAATTAGTGTCATTAACACCTTGAAAAGGTTTTTCAAAAAATCGGAACAAAGAAAAACTTCTGCTGTTAAAAAACTTCCCAAACCAAAAATATTCACAACATTTGCATTGTTTAACTTAAATATTGATTATTTAATGCATTTTGCTTGATTTAAAATGCAGCAAACCAAAATAAAACTTGACTTTAATTGATTGTTTACTTTTTTTTGTATGGTCTGGCAACTTTGAAGCCTTTAAAAATGCAAATTTGAATAACTTGTTTATTTTGAGCAGTGTTGTTGGCTTTTTTTTTTATTTGCTTTGCTTGTTTTACATAATTAATTACAAGTTAACTTTGTCATTGACACGTCGCAAGGCCATTAAAAAAAAATCATACAACAACTTCACTATATATATAATATATACAAGTAATATATATCTGTAATCGTTTTTTGTTCAAAAAAAAAAACGCTTTCACTTTCGTCATTTTAAAGTTACAGCAGTTACGACTTGTTCATAATTTATACCAAAGTGGTAGTAAAGAAAAGAAATATAACAACATTATTATACCCAAAAGATAACGCCCAGAAATACATTTTCAAGATACTACACTAAACATTTTAATTCTCCTTTTTAATGTGGTGTGCTCTCTTCCCAAAATATGATATGAATTCCTATGCCCAATACTGAACTGAATCATTATATGCCATTCCTCCTCCTTCTTTCTCTTAGGGGTTTGGGCTTTCTTTGGTTCTAGTTTCGATTTTGAGTGGGCGGATTTTTGTGTTTCGTGTGGGCGTTGCATGAATCGTTTTTCTTATTTTTGAACAATATTTGTTTGTTATGATTAATGAATACACAATTATATATAAATACTTCAACGAAAAATAACAACCTGCTGCAAGTTGATTGCTACAGTGGACACTCCCCATAAAGTCTGCTGAATTTGTTTTATTTTTTCTTTATTTATCTATTTGCGACATGCTAAATGATAATAGTTGCTTATCAAAAATGTTTTTTTGAGATAGTAGAGTTTGTTGATAAGGACTTTGTTATTATTGTTACCATTTCTTTGTTTGCTAGCCAAAAATAGTGAACTTTAGAACAAGTCAAGAAGAATTAAGTTCCTTTTCATGTCTGGAAAAGCTGAAAATGGTAGCAAAAAACCTAATTAAAAATGGGAATTTTGATAAGTAAAACATTTCAACACCTTAAGTCTGGTCACACTCTTCTGCAGCAGCTTTTTAAACCTGTTGAACAAAATCCGACTACGCAAATCGATAAATAAACCACAAAAGCAAAAAACTTGATTATTTTTGTTCGTATTAAAACGAGTATTTGAATAATAAATGTTTTATTTGCACATGCGTAAATGTAAGCTTAATTAATTAGGAATAACATTACAAAAAATATGCAAATATATGCATTATAATATTTATGGATATAGGTACAAATGTTTTACATAATTAAAATCACAATTCAGTTGTTTGTTAACAACAAACTCACGTATTAAACTTCAACAAAAATACATATTTATATATATGTATATATATATATATATATGTAAGATTTTTTTTGCTTTTAGGATTTGTGTTTAGGTTATTTGTTGAATGCAATGCACATTATTGGATAGGAACCAAGCAACATCAAGTCAAAACAATCGAAACGAAATACGGGCACACTGCCAAATGTGTTGAAACATTTTGCTGATGCTGCTTCTCTTTTTGGCAAGTGTGCCCTATTTTTTTTTTCTTTCTGCTTTTGTCCCTTAACGCTCACGCTCTCTTCCATCGTGGTCGGTCCCTCTCTCTCTCTCTCTCTGTCTCTCTCTCATTCTGCTCATAGAACGGTCATGGCGATGAACATGAGCAAAACGATGATGAGCCAAGGGCAAATGAACATTAGGCAGGCAACCTCAAACATTTTGGATGTTGTTGTTGTTGTTGTTGTTTTGCTGCTGCTGCTACTGCTGCTGTTGATCTCAGGTGGTTCAGTTTATTTTTGCGAACAACTGTTGCTGCTGCTGCTGCCTTGCTTTGCCTTTGCCTTTGATTGTAATTGTTATTGCCTATCCACACAAACACACAGTAGGTGTTTTTTACACGAGGTTCCTTGTAATGTGAAATCACTATTGTTGTTGTTGTTGTTGGTCTGCAACGGCCATAAGACATGAAAGACAAGGAATAATATAAAAACACACAACGAAGTACGACGTTCACTGTTACACTAAGCGGCTACCTAGTTGAGTGTCTGATGTTTCACTGCTTTGCTTTGTTGCGTCGCGCCGGTTTCTTGTTGTGTGTTTATTTACGTATGCGTGTGTGTGTGTGTGTGTGCTGGTAACCGTCAATCAGCTTCTCTCTCTATATGTGCTAAGCTGTGTTCGCTCTCTCACCGTTGTGCTTTTGTTGTGTTGAAAATCCGATCGCTGAATGTGCTGCAGCTGCTGCTAATCTCTCGCTCTTTTACTCTCACACTCTCTTGAGTTGAGTTTAGCTCACCTTTCAAGTTGTTGGGGGGCGGGGAAGTAGTAGTAGTAGGGTTTGGGGGGAGTTTGACTTTAGTCTGCTCGCAATTGCATTTTATTTCATTGACCCCGTAGGAGGAGAGGAGGTGGAGAAGCATATGTTTCACTTCCACTTTGTTGCATTTCGTCTTAGTAAGCACTTTTGACAGCCAGCGATAATCTAGCTTAAAGCGCAAAATTATAGGTTATCAGTGTTGCAGACTTTAAACAGGTGAGCTTTAGCTTAGCCCAGTCGTATGATTTTCTTCATTTCGAAAGCTTCATTTTGTAATCGCTAAGAAAAACATATTACTTTAATAAACAATGTTTAATCATGTATAATATATGATTAAAAGAACGATTTTCGTTTACCTTAAGCATTCAAAAGATTTTTCCTATTAGCGAGCGATCACTGTATCGAGTATCAGTCTCACCCATCATTGTTTAATGCAATTCGTTAGTTATGAGTCATATAATTGTCTTTGTATTTGCCATTCTACGCTAAAAAAAAAAGTATCTAATCTATAGTTGAAACTTTTCCGCTGATTATGAAGCAATTTTACGAACCTTTTACAGAACTGGTCCGCTAGTAATCGTAATTCGTATGATGGCCATATGGAATATTAAAGCAAACCAGTTTTTTGAGCTCATCGAAACGTAGTTTTCCATAAAGTACGTTCATGAACAATGTCACAAAAAGCAAAATCGAACTCTAATCTTATCATGACTATATGACATAAATATATTTTTATTGTCAGTTTTGTGAGCTTCAATCAATTTTAAGATACTTGAAAACGTTCCATTGTTCTAAAAATATAAATGATCTACAATATTATAAAAATGATATTGCAATTTTATAATCAAGGGGGAATTTTCAACTACTTCCTTCAATAAATAAAATGTGATTTCGTTAATATAAAAAATAATATTTAAGTACTTGAGAAGCTTATTTTTAATAATTTTCTTTCTTTTCTATTGCAGGTATGTTGCGATTTACATTTATCAGATAAATCAAACGTATATTGACTTAATTTGTCTAGTTCAATGTAAGTAAATTAATAATTACAACTTATGAATTGAATAGGAAAATCTATGTTAACTATTTTTAAAGAGATTTTTTTTAAAGATAAGAAATGAATGAAACTTAAGGAGAATCTTGAAAGCTCTTTTCCAAATATTTCTATAACTGAAAGGCTATACCTTAAGCAATTTTACAAGTAGTATAATCAAAATTGATTGCCCAATTGGCTAACTATAACCATTTGCTGAGCATTTTCTTTTGTTGATAGTTTGCATTTAATGTAGGTCATGCTCCAGTTGTGATAGCCAAGACGTGATAGTGCGTGAGAAAGAGAGAGAGAGAGAGAGAAGTAGAAAGGAAAGAATAACTTTACATCTGTAAGGAATGCTTGCAATTAACAAAGTTCACTCAAGTAAAAGAAAATGTAGTAAATAGGAAGACGAAGAGGAAGAGGAAGTAGAACAGACAAGTGTTTTGTCCCTTGTCCTTTGTTCTCTTTGTTTCTTGTCTGCGCAAATATATATATATATATCATTGCAATAATGATTACGAAATTGATTTGTCGTCATGCTGCCTTGAACGCACGCCGCAGTAACTGCAATTAAATATTAACCTTAGCTTCCTGTTTAGTTGAGTCCTTGCACAAGGACCTTAAAATTGTGCGCCTCGTTGATTATTTATAAATTTGGCGTAATTAGTTAGACTGTCAGTGAGCAACGACCAAAATTAGGACAGCAGCAAAAGTTAAAGGAGAATGAGAGAGTACAAGAGAGAGACAGAGAGAGAGAGAGTAAATGAATCTATTTGAGAGCGAGAGCCGCTCTCAGCTTGTGCAGCGTTCATTTCTGCAAGCAGTCACAGTTATTCTCTCTCTCTCTCTCTGTTTCTGCTTATGCATTGTTATGACTCGCTCCACCCGTTTGCCTCCCACTTGTTAAGGCAGCAGCAGCAGTGACCCAGCCAGCAATTTTTCTGTTTGTATTTGTATTTATGCTTAGTTGAATATGCGCAGGCGCCTTTTGCAGTAGCAGCAGCAGCAGCAGCAGAGCGTGGCAAGTGAACCTTCCCAATGCGCTCTCGTCACTGTACATGTTTATGTATGTATACGCCAAAGCGAGAGAGAGAGAGAGAGTGCGAGTGCATAGACTAATTAGTATGTGTGGGTGGAGAGGGAATTGTCTCTCTCTCTCTCTCTCTTGTCTAATGCATGGGCGCTTAAGGTTAATCAATGCGCGTTCACTTAACGGTTTGATTGCAACATAAACTTTTTTGCGCGCTCTCCTTCGCAGTTTTGTTGCTGCTCTCGCACGCTCACGTGGCAAAGTTAAGCACAGAAATGAATTTGCAGCGAAAGACAGAGAGAGAGAGAGTAAGTGAGAGTGAAAAAGAGCAGTAAGTGAGTGTATGCTCATCTGCATGCTTTGCGCTGCTTGCTGCTGCTGCTGCTTGGGCGATGAACGCGCCAAACGGGTAAAACACTAAAAAGCTACCCTCAGAGTGCTGCTGCGGCTGTCAATCTACACTTTGGCTTCTTTCTTACCAACAACAATCAACAACAAAAACAACACAAACACATGAAAAACTAACCAAAAATAATAACAAAAATCATACAGTAATAAATTAGAAATATATATTTTTGATAATTGTATATCAAAAGTATATCTAACTGTAACTTAAACTGTAAGAAAACGGGAACGGGAACAACAACACCGAACGAACGACGTGTTCCGTGTCTTATCTCTGCAAGAAGTCCGCGTTTTGTGGCAAGTGCGGAAGTTGTCGTCGCTGCCAATCGTCAGTCTTCGTCGGACTTCGCGCAAGTGTGAGTGCAACGCAGTTGCCTTCATTCAATTCAACAAAATCAAATCGTTTCTAGAATCAAAATCAAAATACCAAAAGTAAATTATATATACATATATAATGCTTTGTGTTACATAAAAAACCAAAAATTAAGCACAAAAGAAAAGTTAATAAAAGAAGAATATAGAAAAGAGCTGTGCGAATATATAAATATCTATATATTTTTGTTTATAAAACGCACGCAGCGTAATCAAAATTCATTTGTTAGTGGTACAAAAAAAAAAAAAATAACGCCTCAGCCCTAAAAATCTCACAACACGCTCGCTCGCTCTCTTTCTCGCTCGCTCGCTCTCTCTCTCTCTCTATAAGTGTGTGTGTGTGTGTGTGTGTCATTCTTGGTGTAATTAAACGTGCGTGCTCGCAACTCTAGCTCAAGCACAACCCCGCCTCTGCCCCTCTTTCAGCCCATCATCCTACTAACAACAACAGCAACAACAACACCCCCGTCATATTTCGCGCCTATTTCGCCTTTATCGAGTACACGTCGATTGCCTCTGCTTCTTCTTCTTCTTGTTAATATTTTCGTCGTCATTGTTGTGTCGTCGTGCGTCGTGTCGTGGAGTCGTTTCTCGTCATCCACCACAACACACAACAACAGGCAACAAAAGATAAAAAACCGTTTCATTCATGGAAAACAAAAACAATCTTGAAATTGCTTTTAATAACGGAAATATATTTATTAAAAGGTAACTAAATTCTTAATATTTTTATTATATTTGTTTTTGTTTTATTTTTTTTTTTGTGTTCCCTTTTGTTTCTCAAAATTGTTACTGAAACAAAACCAAAATAAATTACTATTTTTGATTTAACATAAAATCTATTCTCTATACATATATAACATGACTTAATCTAATTCAAAATCTCTCCATTCATGCGAGGGTTAAAGGATATTTCTCTATATTTGGAATTCTCAAGGCTACGCATGCGCTTTTTTCCTTCGAGTCCTTGTTGTGTGAATGCCAACTTTTATTTGTGTTATGTCACAAGTTGTAAGGTCAATGTGAATATTTGGTTTCAAATGAAGGTCTTAACAAGCATTTAATTGCAATGTCAGAGGCGTATTTATTCAGGTATTTTTTATTGAATGTTTTTGTTGTACTGAAAGTCGAGCGATTTGATCTTAAAGCATTTTTAATTAAAGAATGCAAATATTTCACCTTTTACAACCAGATTTACTATCAGTTTCCCTATCATATGAACTAGAACTAGTTCTGTTGCGGTAATAAAATCGTTCTCTTTCCCTTTTTCATCTATGAAATCAATTTACTTTTATTGTACTAGGGAACCTCCCCAAAAATATGAACTAGTTTGGCTATTGTGATTTCCATTATCATTATTATTATTAACAATGCTTACAGAGCCCATAAAAATCAACATATGAACGATATGTATGCTCCCAAAAACAACCCCAAAGGAACATATATAAATATTTGATTGCAAAAGGCGTGTAAAGCATGCAATGTTTATCTGGAACAACACCCCCCAAATAAAACAAGTTCTACATTCTAATAGGAAACCCCCCAAAAAACACTCAATGTCAATGTTTGTAAGTTGACCTTAACTTAACTTCGGTCCGGAAAAGCCTTCGAGTCAATCAATTGATCATTTTTGCATAGCTTTCCTACTTTGGTGATAACCTTACCCCTCTGCCCTTAGCCATCAACCCTTAAATCACCTTCTTCTGGCCTTGTTTTACTTGTATTTTGATTAAATTACTTTTCCGATAATTTAACGTGAACTTGAGCAGGTGGTCTTAAGGCTAAGGCCAACATTGTCACTCGAATTAACTGTGAACAATTTCTTACTTGTTGTTTTTTTTTCTTCCTTGCTTTGCATTTTCAATGTTTCTATTTTCAATATTGATTTGTGTTTGAGCTTTCTCCTCTACATACATTCATTCATTCAGCTTTTGTGCTCATTTTGTGGATTCCTTCGTTTGGTTTTTGTTTGTTTTAAGCATAAGGAATATGTTGGGGTGCACTGCTCGATAGTTAGATACCCTACAAAGAACTTTAAGGTTAAGTACATGAGGGATTTCTTCATAGAAGCTGTTGTTAAGCTCTTAATAGAATATTAAAAGAAAGATGATAGTGTGTACATAGTTGAAATTCGAAGGGAACGCAATCAACCCTACTATGCTTCTTAGACAGGGTATATAAATGACAAACATTGTCTTACCAAGTCATCCGCGTTGTCATCATCATTTTTTGATGGCTTCGTTTCGATTACGCAATGCTCTTTGCTTACTTGAAATTTGCTTTCGTTTCGTCTTTTTTTTTTTGTTTTTCTTTTCGTCTTTTTGCCATTGCGTTTGCCAACAACAAGAACGTTAAGGGGCAACCCCTTTTGCGCTTGTTGTTTGACGTCAAAATGCGCATAACACTGCGTATACGCAATATTTTTTTTATAACTCTGACCACATTTGTGGCAGCTGTCTTACAGAGTGTTGCAGAGTGACCTCAACCTAAGTCAACACGCCCCAAAAAACAAACAAAGAGCAAAAAATATACAGCAAACAAACTGAAATGTCGAATCAAACATCAAATTTTCACGATCAACATCATCAACATTTATGCGAGAGCAATAATAAAGCTATTTTCGAATACTCTGTAAGAGTTCCACGCGTGTTGCAGAAGGGTATAATGTCAGGAGATATTATGAACATGCCGAATAAGCTCATCATAAGCACAGGGTATCGTTAAGTCGTGTTTACTTTCGTCTATTGCTATTCGCTTGAATGCAGCTTTGCCAGTTTTGGCATTTTGGAAAATGAATTGAAGATTTTGCCATGCTGATAATTTTGGCATTTATTATAGACATTTTTTCAGTTGTTGTTGTTGTTGTTGTTGAGCTACCCACTTTGATGATAGGCTAGAGAGCCGCTTTTTAGGTAGATCTAAACATCTGTTTCACAAGATATTGCCACATACGTTAATTTAACTAATAGGCGGCCCAACAACCCATTAAGAAGACACGACTTTATTTCAGTTGTTTGTTTTTTTTTTTTTGCATGTCTTAAGTGTATTCAGATAATCATATATCAACACGTAGTATATACGTAAAAGTGTAGTTGACGTCAGTCTGCAAAGGGGGAACTTTTTTTTGTTCACAAGATAAATCGACTGTCGAGGCGGTTTCTTTGACCAAATAGAGAAAGGAATAACGATTAAGATATAGAAAGAGAGATATGTGAAGAAAGAAAGAGAGAGTCATCAATTGATATTTATTGTCTCAAGATTATATCAATCAGCAAGGCAGTTTAATGTTTAACTTGCGAATATTTATAGAAATCACTCAAACTGATTGCAATTGGGGCATGTGTTTGGCTTTGTAGTTATTAAAGTAACATACAAATAAACTATCAATTTCAAGAACTTAAAATCGATTTATAAACAGTTGCATTAGATTCAACAACTTTCTCTATCATTACTTTAAGCTCTTGCTGAAAGAAAACATAATTATTTAAACAGCTTAAACCTTAACCATGCTTTTCTAAGAAGTCCTAAACGAAAGCACAATTTGAATATTAGTCCGAGGAAATTGCTTATTAAAAGGCAATGTCAGAATCCAAGCGCATTGCATTTGCATATCTAAAAGGATGCTTGGTCTCTCATATTGCGTTTCCTTCCTGCCCTCGTTTCTTAAGAACTTGCCTCAAAGTTGGGTGGTTCTTGCCACCAAGTTGACAACATAATTGGCTAACTGGCAGCTGGATGAAGTCAACCTCTCCAGGGTCGAGTGGTGCCCAATTAACCTTAACTTTGCTTTGATAACTTTTTTATCTGTGTAAGAAATTGCAGCTAAGTGCGACTAAAAGTTGTTTTGTTCAAGGAAAAAAGTTGCCAAGGAAACAATTTTCTTGTTAAATCTGCATCTAAAATGAACAATATTGAAATAAGTGGTATAACAATGGGTTTCACATTGTTTTGCTTGGAGTCGGAAACGGTTATAAATCTCTTACGCATATTTTTAAGTTCCTACTTTAAAGGTTTTAGTTTAACCACAATGGATTAGTTCAAGACATAAGAAAAGCTTATAACACGATTAAAAGTAATCGGGTTACTCAATGCAATCGTCTTAAGTAAAAACGTAAGGATATTGTTCAATTTATACTGCTTCTTCCTTCCAAGTTTAATATCTTTCGATTTATAAGATTCTTTTCCAAAAAAACCCTTATTATTATATCGTTCCATCTCCTAAAAATGCCAATAAAAAAAGAGTCAAATTGCGATACAAAATTGTGCCCATCCCTCAATTATTTATTGCACATACGCAACGTGCAACGTGCCACAAAATTTTGTGCGAACTTAGCTTAAACTCCAAAAGCTCTTAAGTTAAGTAGTAGTAAAAATAAAAATTTATCGAATATTATTTGATCAAGTTAAGTGAACTTATTTTTGACAGTTGTTTTGCAACTCTAACCATAAATTGTAATAATGTGTGTGTGTGTGTGTGTGAGCAATTTGCCTGCCACACACAATAACAATAAATGTTGCAACTTTAAATTGTATCTACATCTGAATGTGGTTATACAAAAATGTATCTGAATCTGTAACTTGCTGCTCCTGCTGCTGCTGCAATAAAGAAATTTAACTCAAATAACAAACATGTTCTTGTCTCGTATTTCCTCTCAACTGTACTGTACTGTGTGTGTGTGCCCCCAATTCGTGCAACTTTGCAACCGACCCACCCACAAAAGTATCCACCATCATGTTCATGCCAAATGAACAGCAGCAGCAACGTTTTCAGGTCAAGGTTGCGCCTGCTACTGCCACTGCTGTTGCTACGAATTTTTCTCCTCTTACTGATGTTTTTTGCTGTCTTCATTTTTGTTCTCTCTTTTGTTGCATAGTTGTAGTTGTAGTTGCACCAATGCGCTTTTAGAACGTTGACGAGTCCTTTGGCATCGTCCTTGCTTGCGATTTTATGGCGCCGCGCAATGACGCGTACACACGCACACAAAGAGATGATAAAGCGAGATTCACAATAAAAATACTTTGCATAATTTTGTTATTGACGTTTAATCCGCTGAACTTAAAGCGTCCTTTCTGGCTTTGTTGTTGTTGTGGATTGTAGATTGTGCTTCTTGATAATGCGCATAAATTTTACGCTTCTATGCGTTTATTATACATTATATATATATAAAGTATATATGCATGTCAACAATAGGGAAATCAAGGCTACGGTTTGTGGCATATTTATGCCAAAAAGAGGCGATTAAAGTTTCAGCAAAGTATGTGAAAGTAGTTTTGCGGCGCGTATATATATATATATATATTTAATGGCGCGGAGAAGGACAAAAGTTTATGAAGTAGTTAAAAGAGTGTTTTATTATTCTTGATTGCGAACTGGCGATTTCAAACATCCAGTAAATCACTAGTTTAATAAATAAGTAACACCGTTCAAATCACCATTACTCGAAAATAATAAAACCCATTCGTTAAGCTGAAATTTATTTTCTACTCTCGTTCTGACATCTTAAAATGTTTATTTAATGTGCAAGAAGAAACCCGTTTCCCCCTTGTTTCCACAAGGTTCGTTGGTACAGACACATAAATGTCCTTGTCAAAATGTCACATTTTGCCATCGTGTTCATGGCACATTATTATTGCTGTATTACTGTTTCAGCCTTTGGGCCAAATGCTGCCTTGACAGCTAGCTGCTTTTCTTTTTCTTTTACATTTACATTTTTGTTCATACACTTTTCATTTGAATACAGATTTTTCTTGATTACTTAGGTGCTTTCACACACTTGAAAAGGGGTATTACTGTTGTGTGGAAGAGTGTGTAACGTGACGTTTTGATGTCAAAATTTAACACTTCTTAAAGTAATATTCTAGGGCAGAAGTAATATATCCATCGGTGATCAACTACAAAATACAATCATAGAATAGAGCTTGGCAGTTTGAAGGGTGTTAAATCTTCGTCTAGTTCCCAGTTACTTGCACTTCATCAAACCATTATGAATACATTCTAAGATCTTGTACAACGTTTTTCCATTTTCATATTCAATTGAGTGGCAATGTTATGCATATGTGTATGTAATGTTAGGCTGTCCGAAGGTCTCTGTTTCTTAGCCCTTTGAAAACAACTCTGGCACTTGAGAACGCACTTGGCATGCCCTGGCAACCCTATCCACCCACTTGAAGGTACTCACACACACACATATATATATATATATACATATAAAAAATCATCAAATTGAAGCACCTTACTCAGAACGTGACTTGTTTTTGGCTTTTTGGGGGGGCAGGCTTAAAAGTCAAAGTCAGGGTCGTTCTCAACGCACAATTTAAGGGCCTCAACTGTTCGTATAATAAGTAAAGTCCGCCTTCCGTCATATCAAGTGGCACTTGTTGTTGTTTTTGTTGTTGTTGTAACCTTGGTGTTGTGTTAACCTCTAATAAGTATTTCGGTTTTTCGTTTCGTTTTTTCCGTTTAATTATGCATCTAAAGCACGTGTGTTTTTTAATTAAATATGTTAATTAACATTGTAGCTGTTGTGTTTTGTGTTGCGTGTTTCGTGTTCACATTATCTTTGAGTAAACATCTCTTTCATTTAGTTGGTATGTTGTGGCCGTTGTTGTTGCTGTTTTGTTGCACACTTGTAAAAGTCGCAAGTTGACAAACTAAACACACAAATTGTGGAAGGGAAAGGTAGAGAGATAGAGAGAGGTAACATATTCATTCGTTTGTTTGGTGTTGTCGTCGTTGACCAACTGCCTCACTGTTGACTATGTTGCATGCCATTGTTCTGGATTAACGATTATGTTATGCTTGTGTGTTGTACATCTACACCTACTTAAAGTTATGATAGATCGTACAAAAGCATCTTAAAAGTTACCTAAGCATTTGGTTTTGGCTTACTTTTCTTTTGTATATTTTATTCGGGACGCTAGTGTTATACAGTGGTGTCTGGAAAACACTATCCATTCAACCATTGCAATTATCTAGCTTACATTCTATCTCTCTCTCACACACTTTCTCTCGCTCTTCCTGCCTGTAAAAGTGTTTTATTTGTGATTTGGGAAATTGGCATTTTATCTAATCGGGGAATGTTAATTAAATGCTTTGGCTCAATCCAAAGTATGCAAATTTCTCTCTATAATTACAAACATGCACCTGCACTCACACACACACACACACATATACACACACAAACACACACACACACTCATATACACACACTAATATACACACACATATACACACACACACACACATATGTTAATGTATGCAGCACTCGATTTGTAATTGGCAATTTTTGAGCAATTTTTACCATATTTGGCAATTGCTTTTTTCTTGGTAATTGAATTTTAGTGTTTTTAAGTTTTTGATTTAGCCGCAAACGCCAGTAAAATAAAATAAAACCCTAACACACTAAAAAAAAACCGTCTTCTATTCCACCAAACAAAAACAAAAAAAAGGTGCTTGTAAACCACACAATAAACAAAGAAACAAAAGAAAATCTACAAAAAAAAGAAAAATAAAACAAAATATAT
The DNA here is from genome assembly GCA_035044605.1 of Scaptomyza cyrtandrae. Classification (NCBI taxonomy): domain Eukaryota; kingdom Metazoa; phylum Arthropoda; class Insecta; order Diptera; family Drosophilidae; genus Scaptomyza; species Scaptomyza cyrtandrae. Next base: position 890,974 of record JAWNNS010000650.1, on the reverse strand, counting down.
ATAAATAACAATAACAATAACAAATACTGCTTGACTGTGCATGTTTCGCATTTGAGAACGCTAAGTTAACAAAAGAAAGAACAGAATGCTGGCAAAATGGCTGCTTTAGCCAACAAAATGGCTGCCAACATGGCGACGGGCAGCAGCAGCAGCGCAACATCGCTGCAACAACAACAACAACAGCAACAACTTCAGCAGCAACAGCAGCAGCAACAACAACAACAGAGCATTGGCCTTATGGCCGCTTCCGTAATACAGCACGACTATTTACTAAATAATGATCGCGGTTTATTTAAGGTTTATTGTTTTATCAAAGATTTCATTGGGTAAGTAAAGTCTACTACACATATTATATATGTACGTACGTATTGTACGCATATATATATATATATGTATGTATATGCATTTTGCGTGGATTCCATCTAAATGTTTACAGTTTACACAATCGTGTGTGTATATAGACTAAGTTCACTAGAGATCTATATAAAGTTGAAGGCTACTTGTAGCTACTTGTGATTGAGCAAAATTAATAAAACAGAGCACTTCAAATCGGTTGGTTTTGAAAGAAAATTGAAAAATGAAATGTCACCATTAGAGTGCATTGAATCTGAATCTGTTCATTTTGGTTAAGAAGTAATAGTTACCATAACTTGGTAAATACTACAAAGATTTGTAACTCAAAATTTTATTCTCTCAATTATTTGCTCTTCTCTCTTTTTATATTGTTCTGTTCAGATTAAAAATCATTGCAAACTTGAAATTCCTTAAATTAGAAACCATATACAGTCAAGTTTCACTATAACAAAGTTCTACTGTACTTAATAAATTAACTGCCACTGTTCTCACACTTAAGGCAGCATACACATACATTTCATATTTGTTCTTCATACTCTCCCCAATACCTCTTCCTATCGTATCTATAAAAGAACACCCTGTATATGAAATTGCCCTGGCGCTTATCATTTTAAGAATGTGTGTATATATTTCTTATGTGTGTGTGTGGTTGTATGTGTTTGTTTGGGTGTATAATTCATATTTAATCAACTGATAACTGCAAAATTGTGTGTGTACACATTGTCTGGTGTTGGGTTGTGTGTGTTATGTTTTTTTTTTTCTGAGCATTGTGTCAACCCAGCTGAATATTGCTGCCTGCCTCCAATTGCTGTACTCCTGTTATTCTCACTGCTATTATCACCTGCTGCTGCTGTGCTGTGCTGTGTTGTGTTGTAGAATTGTGATATCAGAAACTCGAGTCAGTCGAGCAGTCTGTCGGTCTGTTGATATCATTTGATACTCAGCGATGAAAAAAAAAAAACTTATATGTTATCAGGCATAAATATTTGTTTACTACGAACCAAACAAATGAGCAACTGACGAGCCCCAAAACGAAAACGAAGAGAAATATGCGAAGATTCAAGTCAAAAAATACAAATTGAGCAATTAGCGAACTAGCTTGTAGAATATATAGAAGTCAGAGACATTAGATTCAAATAAAAATTATATACACATGATAAGGGTTAAATTGTTGATGATAGTTGATCAGTTTAAAGATGAGTTTAATGGTTAAAGCGATTTAAACAGAATGAAAAATTCGGAGAATCATACTAACCCTTTAAAAAGATATAGATATATAACTGAAAGGGTTTTTCATTTTAGTTCCGTCAAAATCTCATATATATGTATAGCAAAAAAGTAAGCTTTGAAATTTTTTTCAACACCGTTACAACAGAAAACAAATTTAATTCAAGTTCATTTGTTTTAGATCACTTTTTAAATTTTTGAAAAATTCTCTGGGAAATTACGAACTTATCACAAAAAAGATGTCTAAACAATCTCGCTCATATGCGACTAGGATGTTGTTTTTCCTGCTGGGCTATCTATTTCCCATATTTTTGCGTCAAGTTTCCGAAGAGCGGATGCGAAACTTAGAAAGAAATCAAGAGCAACAAACAGAGCCAGATGCGAATGATGAATGTGCAGACAATGCTGATGACGATATCGATAAAGATGATAAATACAAAGAGGGTGCCGGCTATATATATATACCGGAAACATGGCCCACTTTTAAATCGCCTGTGAACAAATCTTAAAGGTTTTAATTCAAGTTTTAAATTGTTTAACGTTTTGTTAAACATTTTTTGAATACACAAAATTAACATAAAAGAAATAGTTATATTCTTAAAGAGTATAAAGTCTCTTTGCCAAGTATGCAAAATATTACTATATATATATAAGAAAGACCTTGAACATTGTTTTGTTTGTGGGTCGAAAAATTCCTGAGAATCAATTAGCTGTCTGCCCACTTTTGACACTTGGCTTTCAAAGCAAAAATTGCAATAATTGTAAACACTCAAATGACAGAAACTAGAAAATACAAAAAAAAAAAAAAGGAACAAAGCTAAAAACTCGTGACTCATTTTGGCCATTTCATCTCGTAAACATCAACGCCTGTCATTCAACGCTTGATGTATTATTATTATTATTATTGTAAAGTAGAAAAGTGGGAAAGGGAGGAAAGCATTATTCACGACCACAGTTCAACCCTTGAGTGACATCTGGGTTTTAGCTAAATGGAAATGCAAGTTTTCATTTTCATTTCACAGTTGACTTCGTACTTTTGGCTTTGACCAAAACGAAAAGTTGGCTAACACTTATATATATATATGTACACAATATATATCCGACTTGGCTCGATGGCACTTTATAATTTCATTGACAACATTTGTTTGGCCGATGGGCTGTTGGCCAAAAAGCAAGTGCATTCCGATTTCTTGGCTCATGCCAATATTTGTCGAATTTATTCTTCTTCTTTGTTGTGGTGACGTCTGTAAATTGAATTTATTTTTAAATACACATTTATTTGATTGGCTTGCCAGTTGCTAAACACGCCAATTAATTAACTATACGTATGTTTGTGAATAGATCTTTTAGTATTAGTATCTGCTGAGTAAGGTAAGACTTTGTTTTGCGTCTCAGACTTTGTATTTAATTAGTATTTAAAATATTCAAATTGTTTTTTAGCCCATTATTGATTGTTGTTTACTGTTTTGCATTTCTTTCCAGGTGAGCGATAACATTTTAAAAGCCAAAACAAAGACTCCAGCTTATTTATCCCCTTCAACCCCTTTTGGGAGGGGTTTCGTAAGTAAAATGTATTGTTCTTGTTACTTATAAGCAAATTGATGGGTTCCTTGTGAGCTGTGGATATGGAAAGTATGCAGACAGGTTAAATATTAAGTTGGTTTGATTAAACATTGTGTTCAAAGCAGGTCGGCTTGTTAATCCTTTGATTATTCTTTCACTTATGACTATGAAGTTTCTATGGTAATAGTTGTTAGTTATAAAATCATTCAGTTCTTTCGAATTATGCTTCATTAATCAAATTCAATACTCCCCAACTATTCCTTGAACTCATAAATGTTAAAAAATTGATTTTGTTATTGATTTCAAACATAATTCTGTACCTCAACCTTTGCCAGTGTTGATAAGTATGTACAAACAGTTCAACCAGTGTTGTAAAACTCTTTTATATCATGATTTAATCCAGTTTTGTGTACAACAAATCTCCTTAACTCTGTTCTCGTTTGTCTTTAAGCCTACCTCACTAACTAATCTATTGTTCAACTCACTTTCGATATTTGCTTGGCATTACTTTCCGTTATTTGTCTTGTTATATGTCACTTCGAGGTCTGTCTGTATCTTTCTCTCTCTCTCTATCTGTATTTGCAAAGCCTTAAGCCCCTCTACAAATCTCACATTGATACTCAAACAACAACGAAACTCTTGACATTAGTTTAGCTATAAGTTTCTGTTTCTGTTTCTGCTGCTGCTGCTGATGATGTTTGTTCTAAGTGCTTGGGGGTATATGTATGTACTACGTACATATATGGTTTCTTTCGTAAGCCGAATGACAACAACAACTTTTCATACTCTCTCTCTCTACTCAAGGTATTGACTGTTAATTAAAGCGTTCAAGTTTGTATTTGTAGTTGTATCTCTATTATTCTCGTAAGTGCTGTTTAAACATTAAGTCTTGCAACAATTCTTACCTCTCTGACGACTGATGACTAAGACTTAACTCAGCCTGCCAGCTTATCAGTCGTTTGTCCCTTGATAAGATTGTACAATTCACATTAATTTGACTTGTTTTAAGTATATTTAGTATACAAATTAATGCCAATTAGACAATGTTTCTTGCTTTCTTTCTCTTTCCCCTTCGTCGTCTTCTTCTTCGCTTCTTTATTCATTGCTTACGTGCGCATTTTGCACAACTTTCTAATGAGCCAATAAATTCAGATTACGTATACGCGCAGGTGGCCCGCTGCAACAATTTTCTTAAATCAAAAGACGTATACACTGTGTGCACATTTTCGCATGTGCATGTGAATAGTATATACCCTGTAAGCAGTTGGTAAAAGGTATATCACAGCCAGAGTTTCAACAAGAAGCTATAAGAGTTTACTTAAGCTTGTCAACACTTACAGTTAGCGATAAGTTGAATAAGTTTAGTTTTTATATGACTGAAGAGGCTTAAAATATATAAAATATAAGAACTCCTTCGATTATGCTTTTAACTTCCAAGGGAATTTTATTTACATATATAAAAAGTATTTAAGCTTTGATTTTTTAATCAGCATTGATTATAATCGATAACATAATTATCGTTTCTCAACACTTGTTGCTTTCTAGCTCTAATCACCTGTTTTATTCTAACTCAAATCGTTTTACTGGGTATTTGCTAGCTTAGCTTCTTCAATTTTACTCAAATTCTCATTTATTTTGCTTGAGCGTTGTTTTTTTTTTCGTCTTTTCACCGTGATAAATTTCACGCCAACTCAACACACTTGGCGTTTTGCTTATAGTTCGCAATTAGCGCAAGCAACACCTCCTCTCCCTCCCCCTTCACCACCCCTTCACCACTCCTTCACACAACCCTCTCGCGTCACTTGCCACTTGCATATTTTGTGGCACATTATAAATGGCCAAATCGGATGGGGGATTGCAAGGAAGGAACGGCTTTCATCAACAGGTTAAATAGATAGCAAATCTTCTCGATATATTAAATCGGAGCAGCAGCAGCTGTGAGACATTAAGTACACAACGCGGGGCTTAATTCAATATTATTATGTTTACTTAAATGTATCGTCGACTTGCGTTGGCGTTGGATAATTTGTATTTTGTTGCTGTAAGTGGAATCAGGCACACGCTATGCCTATCAAGAACATTTGTAGTGTACGACAATGTATGTTTTTGTACTAAGTTGTATACGATTTCCGTATATATATATATCTAAGCTATACTCTTCAGTTGGGCAGGGTTTGTCAGCTTGAACAAAACTAGTTGAACTTGACTTGAGAAACTTTGCTTATTGCAACAGAAAGTATTAGACCTGTACAAGACCTTCGCAAATGCATTTTTGAATAATATTTTAAGCTTATTCCAAATTTGAAAATGAAGTCTTAGGGATTTGATAAAAGTCTGCCCTAACAAGTTTATTTCTTAAAGTTTTTTTTATGTTTTTATTTGATTGTTTTTTTTTTCGTATCAAAGACTTGCACTCAAAACCTTGAACTCTTTTAGTATTTCTTGCTGTTTGAGTTGTTTTCGCTTTATTTATTGTTTATTTAGATTAAATATAGCAGCAGCTTTTTAATGAAGTACCAATATGATAAGATATGATTGTTATCATGCAGATTCCTAACTCATTTCAGGTCACAAAAACATAACATGTTTGCTTGTTCTACTTTTTCTCTACTCCTCTCTCTCATATGATAAAAGTCTATTTTTATAGCTAAACATCATTTTTATTGCTCTTATTTCACCCCACACAATTTCCTCAGGCGATAATTGATGATGATTGTTTGTTTTTCCATCAGCTTTAGATGTATTTTTGTCATTGTGCAAAAAAGCCACAGAAAAATACCAAACTAAAAGAACGATTACACACAAGTCCATATATATATATATATATATATATGGTAATTATGATATGGCTACGATTAGATGGGTTTGATAAGGGTTTCTCTCTTTGCTAAGTTTAGAGAACAACTTCACACCCCCAACCCCTAAGCAGCACCCCCCCTTTTGCTAGTTGTTATCGTACTTCAACGTCGCTGCCAGCGTTGGCGTCAACGTCGCAGTTTACCGCTTATCGTTTTATATGTTTTATTTAGCTCAATGTGAATTCTTGTTAAACCTCAACTAGTTAAAAGCTCGAAAGTAGAAAAACATTTTGTGTGTATAAATTTTGAAAACATTTTATTGGCGGCAACGCAGCTGCTGCCACCTCCATCGAAGCCGCCTGCCTATATAGCAGCAACGCACGCTGCCTGCGTTGACGTTGACGCTGCTTGCTTTTTGGATTTTGTGCGCGGCATTTTGTAAAAATCAGTTTTCGGTTCGAATTCAGTAAACAAAAACTTGTCGCCGGCGCGAGACACGAGTTAAAAAAAAGCCAAAAAAAAGAGAAGCTGAAAATAAAGTTGTTGTTATTGTTGTGTATGTGTTTTTCGGCTTATTTGTTTAAACTATTTGCTGTATATACACTCAAGTTGAATGTACGCGACAAGAGATACAATTCATAGAGAAACAAAAAAAAAAACAGCTGAATTGCGGCGAATTCTTCGTAGATGCCGAAACAAACGAACGAACGAACGCCGATCGATCGATGACGTGTGCTAATTGTTGTTCGTGTTATTGTTGTTATTGTTGTTGTTGTACGACGCCCTGACCTTGTTACTGTCGTCTCGTACTCGAACTTTTTGTATCTGAGAGATTTGGCTTTCGAGTATAAAACGCCGCCACGTTGCGACTTTTTTTTGTTTTCGAAAACGTAACAACACTTCACAGATACAAAGATACAAAACAATCTGTATCTACGAACGCACGCACAAAGCAGCATTTAAATATGGTCTAAAAATAAAGCACCAACAACAAAGTTGAAACTCACAGAAAACGCAACGAATTTGTGTGGTATAAAAGTTTTAAAGTTATGCTTTGTTGTTTACGTGATTCCATCAGAAAATGTTGTTTAAAATTCAGTACGTTAACTTTATTTATTGGCTAATTGGAAATCCACGAAAACTATTATTTCAACCAACAAAAAATAGTTGTTAAATACAAAAAGTTGTTCATGTAAATGCATTATGGATAAATCTTCAAGATCTTAAAGCTTAATAATCAGATGAATCAGATAGGTATTGGGAAACTTTAGAAAAACATATAGGAATATGAACAAGTGTGAGTTTTATCTTAAAATCGTTGATACCAATTTGTTTGTTAAGTAAACTCATGATAATTCAAGTTATGAAAGTTAGTAAAGATTGAAAAGTTAGATAAGATCTATAAAATCAATCTAGATATACTCATTTGCAATAAGATTTCTTCACTTGAAAGATTTACTATCAGTAAAAGGGTTGGGAAGCTGCTTTATAGCTTTGTGTATATCTTGAAATAAGTTTGTTAATATTTATTTTTAGTCAACGTTTTGTGTGGCGCTTGATTAATTGCAAATGGAAGAAAGATAGAGAGAGAGAGCGCTCTCTCTCACTCTCTTTTTCTCTCTCTCCGTGTTTTCTTGGATATTTGCTGTAGTATATAAAATAATGCTAAATATAATAATATAAATTAGTTGTTGCCATTTGGCACGACGCTAAACAAGTTCCAGAGCTTGACACAAACAAGCGAGAGCGAGAGCGACTCGAATATCGTATTCAATATATTTGAATAAAATTATAAATAACCCACACAAATTGAAATTGAAATTCAAATTCAAAATGCAATTTGCCTCCTAAAACACACATTTCAATAAATTTTTATTCATTCAATTCGTGTCGATTCGTTCAAGTGCAAGTGTTTCTTCTTTATTCGCAGTTCGTTTTGCTCAAATAAATCGTAGCTAAGCAAAAAATTACAAAAAAAAGAGATATATAAACACAATTCGTCGCGTTGTTTATTAAGTTTTTTGTTTAACGCTTTTGTGCTGATTGAATAACAAAATCCATTTTTTATATAACAGCTCAAATAGGGCGTGGCAACAGCAAGTAAAAAACCAAATATAATTACCTTTTAAAGCCATCATTTTCGGCAGTGATTTGACAAAAAATAAATAAAAGTGTGCAAAAAATTCGCCAGACAACAAAAAGTAAAAAGCAAATTGATTTCGAATTGTGCCAAAAATAGCCAAAACAAAAAAAAATAAAAGTGCTTAAACACGAGTTCAAAAAGAATAGTTTTTGTTAGTGTTTGAATTGTTTTGACATTGTTTTTTTTTTTTTGGCATTTGGTTAATCATTATGCTCAAATATCCGCGCACCTCGTCATCAACATCATCGGGCTATTTTGATGATGATGAGACCCTAATGAATCCCTATCAAACACCACCAGCCTCGCCGCACAATGTGCCACAATACTTGCAACGGCACATGGTTCGCATGTTCAGCACCGAAGAGTAAGTAAATGACAAAAAACTTGTATCTAAAGTTGTTAATTGTGCAAAGAAATGGGTGATATACATTATTAAGTAGTTAACTTTGTTATAGAACATTTAAGTCTGTTTCTTTCTAAGCTGTCAACCTAATAGTGGTTTTTAATATTTCATGAGTTTATACAAAACTGTATTTAACATATTTTTCATGTCTTAGTATCTCAATTCACGGCTTTCTTCAATACGCTTATCAATTGATTAACTATTCTATATGGAATCTGCTTAAGGAGTCTCATTCATGCTTCGTCGTGTAGAACTGAATACAAACGTGCCACATTTATCATTATCGCTCGTCTACTCGTTGAACTTGGCAAATACTTGCCACATTTGTCACACTTCTTAATGAGCCACAAAAGAAAATTCCAAAAACAAAAAATGTGACTCGTGTCTAAACAGTTTATTGCATTGAGTTGCTTAGGTTTTTGTTGGTGGGTGGGTGTCAAGTCGAAGGAATTTGTCATCCACCTCCACTAAAATTCACTTATTAGCTGTGCAGCACCTTGAAAATCAACTTGCGTAATATGCAAATGGCAAACAAATTTGCATTTTCAATGTCAACCAAAAGCGTATACAGAAGCAGAAGAGGATTTCAATATTATTGATTTATGGCCCATTTATTCGAAATGACCCCAAGAAATAAAACAAATAACTTGTTGCGGGGTTTGTTCCACAATTACAATGATTATATGCAAAACCTTTTCGAAGCGATATTAATTTGAATATTATAATATTCTCAAAACACAAAACGTAATGCAAAATGTGCAAAATATGCAAAATATTCTCGCACATTAAAAAATATTCAAGAAAATACGCTGAAAATTCAATTAAGTCAAAACAGAAAGAGCAAAGTTTAAAAGCTGAGAGTACTCGAAGCAATGATGCCCTGGAAAGAGAGTAAACAGCATTTATTGAGTGTAAACTGTTTGAAAGAGTTATCAAAAGAAACACGCGAAACGATATGTAGATATAGATTCCAAATAATGTTGTATATACTGTCTCCTATACCCTGTCTAAAAGTTTTATGGCCACGAGGTATTTCAAATCAATCAATCTTTATAGCAAAATGTGCAACAAGCTTCAATCTTTACAGCTACCCCACAACGCTCTCAGCTCCTCCCCTCTTTCCTTTCTGCCTCCCCGACCCAGTTTGTGGGTGGTTTGTGTTTGTTTTAGAAGCCACGCGCGCACAAGTGTAGAACCAAACCTTCCCTCTACACCCTTACTTTACTTGCGATTTCTGTTATTTATTTGGTACGCTTATCGCCACGTTGCGCATTGTTTGTGTTTTGTTGCACATTTGCCGAGCGCTTTTAATGATGAACGATTATTTTTGTGTAATCGCTTTTATCGCTTTGAGAATTGCTATTGGAAGGGTGTTTGGCATCGTTACATCGTTACTTTATTCGTTGCCTTCGACAAAGTAATCACTTTGCGGAGCCGTTAAATAATTTTATTTTATGACTGAATTTCTATTCAAGTAGGTGCAATCATTCATAGAGTTTATAGCTTTAAACTTATACCCTAAGGAACCTCGAGAGAGTGTTTATTCTATAGTACTCTCTTATTGTTTATCTTGAGGGTTTTTATATACTAAAAGTATGTTCATAACTGTGTTAAAGCTCAAATATTATAACCAGCAATTATCTAAATTATAAAAAAAAAAATCTTTGTTCAAGGCAGTAATAAAAAGTTGTTCACTTATTCTTTTGTGATGTTTAGAAACATTTTATTAAAGTAATGATATGGCAGTTGTTTTAAAATTACTTATAAGTACTATAATTGTGGGGGTGTGTCAATCAAATATCACTCTAATTTATATCGCATTACCAATTCCATACACTTCATTTCCCATTCTTGCACAGTCTGGCAACGCTATTAACGTGCTCATTATCTGTGAACTTTTGTGTGACCCATTCAACTTTCTGACACGCAACTTCAAAACATATATATATAAAGCTGACTTATAGTCTGTCTAATGCAACCGTTCCGTTTACCTTCCCTGTAACTTCCCATTGCCAGCCAATTAGTCTCCAAATTGTCTACGTAGAATGCTTTTCATATTTATCAATGAACCTCCTTGAACTGTCTCTTAAAGATTGCGATACTGCTTCCACTGTCTACCCCTTCACCATCCCTTACCATCTAGTAGTTCTACTGATTATTTTTTGGCAAGCTTAAAAGTGCCTAAAATGGAACTTGACAACTTACAACTACTGCCAAACAGAAACATGAAATTTTCTTCGTTAATTTAAGTCGTGTTTTTTTGTGTGTCAACGTCCCAAAAGGTAAATGCACCCCCTTTCGTATGCGACCTTTGACCTTTTCGTGTCGCAGGCATATAACTTGAGCAACTTTTTATTCAGTCTCTCTCTTTTCTTCTCTGTTCATTGGTTCCATGGATGATTAGTGTGCGGTGAAACGGAAAAGCAGCGTGAAAACGCTAACACATGGTGTTTTCCATTCTCCGATTCCGATTCGATTCGATTCGAAAGCTTCACTCAATATTACAGGAGTATGGTTCTGGTTCGGTCAAAGCAGCCGCTGAACGCTTTTCGTTGCGTTGCCTTTCGATGCGGTATTAACTATTTCTATATATATATATATGCTATCGATTACTTTTATTTTTATTCGCAAGCAATAGAGACCGCAACGTAGCAACTGGTCAACGTTGTCGTCGGTTTAAGTATGGAAATCAGATATATAGAGTGGGTTTTACTTTTTAAAAATAATTTTAGAAAGTTAAAAATAACAGATGACAAAGTTAAATATAGGAATTGGATATGTATAATGGGTTATTGTAAAGGAATATGTTATTATTATCTAATCGTGGCTTGAATGAAAGAATGAAGAAATCCCCCTCGGGTATCCAATGTGTATTTCTCAATATAATAAAGATGTGAAGCTAAAAATTTAATGGATTTCATATAGTTTAGAGCTTCTTGAAACAGGGTTGTCAAAGTAAGGATTTAACTTGCTTAATTTATATATATTCCGACATTAAAACAAGATAAGACAAATAAAATGGTTAAACGTAGATATTTAAAATTTTATTTGATTTTTCAAACATTTCTGTATATTTATCTTTCTGCACATTTAACGAAATACGTTTGAAAATTTGTATATTTTGATTTAGCACACCTGAGAAAAACACACACGCTCACTAACACACACACACAGTTAGTGAGCAGCTGGCAACAAAAAAACAACAACACATTTTTCATGGTCAATTCAATTTGCATGTCTGCTGAACATATAGGCATATATGCAAATATATATATACATAAGTATATTCATATTCATAGCTAAATAAAGACTACGTACATATTGTTTTTGGTAGGCCTGCAAAATGTTGTTGTTGTTGTTGTTGTTGTTGTTGTATTTTAGCGGTGTTGTTAAAGGCAAACAAAATGGATACGCAACATTTGTTGAAAATAATACACAATTTTATTTGTTTGTTTATGTTGTGTTGAAATTAACTTGGGCAAAAAGCGCGAGAAATAGCGTTCGCCATTAATTAGCATTAGCAGAGTAAAAAATTGATATTTATTTATTTTGTGTTTTACTTTTTTATTTGTGTACAAAAACAGTTAAAGTTGAGTTATCACATTTCAAAGGGGGAGCAAATGTTTATGGTTGCACTAATGTCTGGCATAAGCAAACTTATGGCGAATGTTATCAAGTGTATTTTAAAGATATATATTTGACTATATTCATAGTCTTACATTCCTTATATTCCTTTTCTGCTTTACTTACTACAGGGTACTTTTTGTTCGATCCTATATCTTTTCAGTACTCTTTTGACCTTCTTAGCATTTAGCTCCAAATGGTTGAATTGTTTTAATCGACCACATGGCCTACACCTGCCAGTGGGGAATTCAAATCCCCTCCCCTCTCCCCGCATCCACCAACAATAATCGTACTCTTGTTAGGCATACACAAAAGCATTTACAACTGGCGCCATATTCCCATTTTGCCCATTATTCTCATTAATGTATTGCACTCAATTTATGATCAAATGTGTATATATATATATATGTGTGTGTGTTTTTACTATGCACCTACCTGTATACCTTCTGGATTATGGTTCTGTTTCTGTTTAGTTGCCGCTGTTTTTGGCTTTTGTTTATGCTTTCATTCACTACGCAGAAAAAATGTATAAAAATGTTTACATTAAACGTAAATTTATTCATTTTGTGAATTTATCGAATTGAGTTCTATTTTTTTTCAGTTTCACAAATTGCGCACAATATTTATTGAAAGACTAAGATTTAACACTTCTTTTCGTTTACTTAAAGTATTCTAACACAATTTGACATTGAACAAATGTCAAGGTTAATGCTATAGCTGAGCTTTTTTGTTTTTTGTTTTTGTACTTGTACTGTTCTCGTTGTTGTTGTTGTTGTTGTTGTAGCCACCCACCGAGACGAAAAAGGAATTTCTGAACGAACAAAAGAAACAGTTTTTTTTTTCTTCTTTTGTTAAGCAGCACAGCACAAAAAAAAAAGTATCTTAGCAATAATTGAAATCTTTTGTTCGACTCGTCATTATTTTTGTATAAAAAGTAATGAAAAAAAACCAAGAGAAATAGTTTTTTTTTTAATTGGCGCTGTGTTTAGTTTCAAAAGTATGTAACAGGCAGAAGGAAGCATCTCCGACCCCACAAAGTATATATATTCTGGATTAGCATCAACAGCCGAGTCGATATAGCCATGTCCGTCCGTCCGTCCGTCCGTCTGTCTGTCTGTATGTAGGAACGCGTCGATCTCAGAGACTATAAGAGCTAAAGAGTCCAGATTTGGAACTTAAGCTCGCCTAATCCCTAGGCAGTACAGGTTTGTTTCAAATTTTCGATAACTTTCCCCATTTCCGATATACATGGGATCGATATCAACAAAATCCTTAATATGGAAAACTTTGAGACGCCGTTTGAATCATTAGACAATAAAACGATAATCTGTAAAATTTGTAATAAAATCGGTTGAGAAATACCGGAGATATGGAACATTAAAGTTAAGTAAAGTATGCAGTAAGCGCGTACTCACACACACACATACTTGCCAGCACTGACTGTACGCATAAGGTATAATAGGTTAAGGGTATCGTCTAGTCAGCATTTCTCGACTAGAGCCTTCTTTTTTGTTATTTCTCAAATTGGTATCAAACAATAATGCTTATATTAAATCGTTCTGTGTTTAATTCAACGAGCGACCACAGTATAAATATTTCTAGGCATTGAATATGATGTCAGACCTTCTGATAAGCTTTCACACACCAAAAAGTCAAGCGCCACCCGGAACAAGCTGTTATTTTTAGGTGATAGCCTAGTCTATTTACTTATCTCTTTTATATAAACTAATGTATTGAATTATTGGAAGAAGGAACTGGGAAAAAACACAATTTGCTGGATCGGTCAGAGTTCAATGTTGATTAGTCGCAAACAATTGTCAAAGACGAGGTTTCTTCTTTCGGTGCAAAATCCGTTTCAGTTAGTCCAAAATTTGTATAGCTATGCAAACTAACACAAAATCGTTCGTGATGAAGTCATTTAAAATGAATATGGATCTAAGCCTTTTGATAATTCTATTGTTAACTGTAATATTAAAGTTTGGCTATGGATCAACTAGTGAATTGGTCAATGATCAAGCTGCGTCAATTACAAAACTTCAACAGCAGTTTGGAGAATTACAAACAAGGATTCACGATCAGGAAATGACTATATTAAAACTAGAGACCGCTCTCAAGCAAAGCTATGATCAAGCTGCCTCAATAACAAATCTTCAACAGCATTGCGCCTCAAACGATGAACAAATAACTAAGCTCAAATCTGAACACGATGCTTATGTTAAAGAAATCGCTTTAAATGCTGCTAAGATAAACAAACTTGAATCAAAGCTCTCACAATTGCAATCGAGTTCTATCTCTTCAAATTGTCTGGGTAAATCGACCGATGTGCATATGTTATATTTGCCCAAGATTGGGACATTCTCTGCTCCCTGCGACTCCACACTGCCAGATTCTTCTGGTTGGACTGTAGTTCAGCGACGAACTGATGGCAGTGTGGACTTTAATCGAAATTGGAAAGAGTATAAGGCAGGCTTTGGAGATTTGCGTGTAGAGTTCTTTTTGGGACTGGAGAAACTATACTTGCTGACACAATTTGAGCCCCACGAATTGTATATACATCTTGTGGACATTCACAATAATGCTGGCTATGCCAAATACAGTCACTTTCTTATTGGCAACGAGACAGAGTCGTATGAATTAAAAATGATTGGAGATTATACTGGAAATGCTGGTAATTCACTGAGTGAACATATTAACATGAAGTTCTCAACAAAAGATCGGGATAATGATGAACATGCTGGCACAAGTTGTGCGAGAGATTGGCAATCTGGTTGGTGGTTCCATAACTGTTTTCATTGGTAATTCACGCAAAATATATTACTTAATCAATTTTTAGCCAACTTAATTCATTACTATCTCTCTCTCTCTCTCTCTCTCTCTCTCTTTTCAATTTTAGTAATTTAAATGGGAGATATTCTTGGGACGGTTGGGCTCCGATTAAATATGTACAAATGATAAGACCAAAACTCAAATAGGAAATCAATTCATCAATCAAAATATTCTATTTATTCTTAACTAAAGTATATTAAGTCTTTTGCAATTATTGCATAGTAAATTCATTAATTTCAGACTTTAACTATATAATAAATGCATTGCTTAATCGTTTATATAATTATCATGTTAATTGGCTGGGAAACTTATCATCAAATGCTTTTGGTTAAGTTGTTGGCAACAAAGTGATGATAGTTCTGTATTTAGAATATACTTATGGATGCTTTTGAATATTGATCGCAACACTCATCATTATTATTTCGATTATCAATTGTTTGATCTTAAACCTTTTCACGATTATATATTGATAAGTATAATAATCAAAAACTTACTAAGAGAAGGTGAAAAGAAAGTAAATCGATGTATGTATGTTCCTCTATATGTTCGATATTCTTTTGAGTTCTATTTGAAGTATTTGTCAATCTCATTGTCTCATTATCCAAATGTTTTCCATACTGAATAATTTTAATACACTCATAGGTGCATTCATATTCAAGACTAAGAAAAAGTTTTCTGCGTATTAATTGAATTGAATGCATTAAGATATCTTTGCACATTTGCCCATTTGCATATTGCATGCAATGCACAGGTGACAGATGAGGGTGTGGCTAGTAGTTAGGAGGCGGGGCGGTATAAGAAGAGGAAGACAAACTGTTTGACCGGCTCGTCGTTTGTGTGTTGTTTAGCACGTGAAAAGCGCCTGATAGCAGCACTCAAGCGTGAGAGAGAGAGAGGGAGAGTTGAATAGCGTGATAGGGTAATGGGGAGGGATGGGGAGGTTAAGGCTAGCGGTTCAATACGTGCCTAGAAATATATATGTGTGTGTGTGTGTGTGTGTGTGTTGCCGGGCTATTAGTTTAAACGACGCATATGGCAAAATAAGCACTCGGATCTCAAGCATTAATATTTCGAAAACGTTTCACAGCACACATACACAGCTGATAACGATAGTTTAACGATTAGCAATTGTTTTTGTTGTTGTTGTTGTTGTTGTTGTTGTTGTTAGGCACTGATTAGCTATAAAGACAAAATGCCGCCAGTTAGTCTCTAGCAGATGTCATTCAAATATATATTTACTTAATTTAATGAGACTGCAATTCGGTTATATATTTGCTATCGGTTATAGTTGGTTGGTTCAGGGTTTCCCCACACACTCTTGCATATTGACTCATAACTTTGCATAGTTGTATGTTTCTACAGGGTCTTTCTCCTCTCCTCTCCTCTTGTTTATATTGTGTGTCTATGCAAATATTTCGCTTTAATCTGAAAAGTACTTAACGTTACGGTTATGTTTTGCTTTATGAGTCAATTATAAGGCAAACACGAAGCGAAAATAAACATCAGGCATACATTGTTTTCTCTTCGTGTTCACTTTTTGTTTTCGGTAATGACGACATGTGGTGACGTCAAAGTGACAAATGTCTATAAAAGATTTATGATCGGAGGCAAAAGATGAAAGAAAATACGAATAGAGTGCCATAGATTGTTGTACTTTATGCTAAATTTTTCTCACTTATTTTTTATGGACTATTCAAGGCATTCAAAACTAAAATATGGCACTCAGTTTCTTTTTTTTTCTTGTAAGATACTTTCGCCTCAATATTTATTTTCTTTATTAACAAGTGAACATCGTTGAAAGGCTTAAAAGACACCTTCAAGATCGAAACTGAGCATTAAAACAAGCAAACAGGGTTGCATTCTTAAGTTTTATGTTTCATGTTCCGTGTTCCATTTCATTTTGTTCCAACTTTATTCATTTCTTATACGAAAACGATAAAAATAAAAACTTTTATTAATTTTGAGTACCATTTTTGGTTTTCAACTTCAACTTTGACCCCCCCAAAAGAGAGATGCGATACACGTTTTTTAACCACCTTTCTCTCTCTCGCCGTCTCTCCCTCTCTCTCTCTCTCTCTCTCTCTCTCTCTTATGCTCAGGGGTAGTATTTTCAATATCGCAATGTACTTATTAAAGTTATTAGTGATTTGAGGCTGAACTTGACGTGTAAAAGTTGAGAGTTTGCCTGGCTTTTGCTTATTTTTTGCAGCCAGCATGCCATGGCCCAGAGGTCAAGACACGCCTTACTCTTTGCACCGTGACCCGCACTCTCCCTTCTCTCCCCGCTCCAACAAATGTTGCATACCACTTTTGATGTTGTGGCACGATGCATTTAATAGAAACAAAACAAAAGTTTGGGCACCAAAAAAAACGAAAGTAAAAAAAAAGAAGAAAAATGCAATGCGGACTCACGATTTTTTGTTTCACATTATTGTTGGTGTTGTTGTTGCAGCTGCCGGCGGCAGCGGATAATTTGCCGTTTATAGTTGTTGTTTGTTGTTGTTGTGTGTGGTTTGGTGGCTAATGTTTCATAACAATAACGAAACAATGCCTGGAAATGGCTGTCAGCAGCAGCAACAGCAACAAGCAACAAGAAATCAACATGCAACAAACTTTTCAGCTGCTGCTGCTGCTGTGTGTTGCACAATGAAAAGTTTTGTTGTTGCCAATGATTTTGTTAGTGTTATTTATGTGATATTATTATTGTATTGTTTTGTTGTTGTTGCTTTTACTTTCGGTTGTTGCTTTGCTAATTGTTTGGGCGTGCCACCCCATGTAAATATTGTTGTTGTTTCTGTTGTGTGCTAATAAAAGTAATCAGCAATAAACAACACGTTAACAGCTGTTAACAACCAATAAAAATGGCCAACAACAAACAATACTCATTAGCAACAGCAACAACAACAAAAGCAACAACAACAATACAATTTTATGGGTTTGCCCCCCACAACAACAACAACAAATCGCACGCGTTGTCAACAATAACTCAAAATAAAAAAGTATTTGATCTGAAAATAAAGCAAAAAAATTTACTTTATTAACTTTAACAATTAGCTTTAATTTGATTACATTTAATCTTTTCTTGGGTGTGAAAACAATGAAAAATTAAAAAAAAAAACAATAATAAATAACTAAAAATAGATTTTTTGTTGATATATATATATATATATTTCTTATATATTATGAACATTTATGTTGTTGTTATAAACTTCTCGGTAGTGTGGCCTCATTTAAGGCAAATAGTGCTGCCCATTTCAAGTTTTATTGTTGTTGTTGTTGTTGTTGTGTTACGCACATTTTTCTTTCACTCTTTTACTCTTTATGTATTTGCTGGCGTTGCGTGTCTGGCTACAATTTTCTACAATTTTAATGGGCATTCGAAATTGTTGCTTGGTGTTGCCAAAGTCGTAAAAAAAAGCCCAAATTGCGAAAAAAAATAAAATAAATTATTTTAGGCCTACGTAGAGAGAGCTTTTTGCTTTTTTGATTAAGTTTATGTAAAAGTATATCTAAACATATTATTAACTTTTCTTTTTCTTTTATTTGCAGGTAAGTTTTACATTTTCAATACAAATGCATGAGATCAAACAATTTCAAAATGTATGGTAAGCTGTGAATATTACTTTGGTCGGTGTGTTGTTAGGTGGGAGGGGGTACTTAAGCTTTATAGAAGCTTACCTACTGGCAGAAGAGCATAAAAAGCTTTCGGAACAAAGCCCAGAGTCCCAGATACAGCGAAATCAGCTGATTTTGAACTGCAGGCATTAACAAAGCCGACGCCACCTCACCCCATACCCTCTCTCGCCATCTCTTTCTCTCTCTCGTACCAACATGTCTAGCATCTATGACGCGTTGCACAAACTAAAGTGTGGGTGGGCTGTAAATCGACCCGGGTTATTAAGCCGTTTCTAGCTGCAGTTACTTCTTTTCACCACCTTCCAACAACGTGGCAACTTGTCATACTAAAGTGGCATCAAGTGCTCTTTGTGTTGCTGTTGTTATTGTTGCCGATGATGCTGCTGCTACTGCTGCTGCGACGCTTCACTGAATTTCAAAAGTTCTTTGCCGTTAACCGTTTGTCGGCTCTCATGCGCGCGCTCTTTCTCTCGCTCTCGATCTCTGTTTCGTGTTTGCTGACAAGCGCTCTCTTGGCGCTTGCAATATTCAGCTGAAAAGCTTTTCAAGCAGCCATGTTGCTTTTTTGTGCTTTATTTATATATGTGAGTGTGTGTGTGTGTGTGTGTGTGTCCAAAGAGAGAGCTGTTGGGTGTTCTTGCCAGACAAACGTCTAAATTACCTGGCTCCAGGCCCGAAAAAAATCCAACTGATTTATTTTTGGGCATTTCTTTTGCTGCTGTTGGTTTGTTTGTTTGTTTACACCCTTCGCTTGTTGTTGTTTGTTTTGAGCATGAGCCACAAATGTGTCTAGTGTGGTCGCCATGTGTATGCAATTAACCATGTGTGTGTGTGCATGTTTAGCTTTCGCTCAGATTAATGCTGCCGTGTGAAAACTTCAAGCTTTGCATTGCTGAGCTGCCCTTTTGCCCACACAGCTGGGGCTGCTACAACAAAAACAGCAACAACAACAACGAAGAAAACTTCCAACGGAACTCAACGCAATACTTCAAATAGCAACCACTAAAAGCTACCGCTGGCGTCGCTGTTGTAACCTGGTTGCTGTTGTTGTTGTTGTTGTCAGTCAGCGGCGCAACGGAGCAGCGCAGCGCTCTCTCAGACGGAACACCAAGCAAAAGAAGCAGAAGCGAACATTCGCTGCTTCAGTTATGCTGAGGAGCTCTGGCGCAGCAAACACGAAAAAATCACAGACACATTAAACTCCACACATATCATATTTTTTTTGTTGCTTGGCATTGTTTTTTTGTTGCACGCGTTTCATTGTTTTTTGTGTTCGCGCATATTCGCTCAAGCATACAACAAATTATTGTTTCAGTGTGTGTGTTGTTTTTTTTGTCGTTCCCATTTCAATTGTTTAATTTGTGCGTGTGTGAGAGGGGGGAAAAAAAAGTGTGGCAAAGTAAATGATATTTGAGCTAAGCTTAGCTGCCTGCATTCGCTTATAAACAATTAATAAACGCACACACATGCGCGCACACGTACACATTTGTGCAGCTAAAAGTTGTTAAAAAGTTTTTAACAAAACGTCTCGCGCGCATTTTTTTAACATTTTCACTGAGAGCGGAAGCACATAAAGAGCGTAAGAGCGAAAGAGCATACGCGCATATTGCTGAATACGTTTTAACTGTTACTGAAAGCGCGACTCTCTGCTGAATGAGCAGCTGAGAGCGTTACATTGTAAACCCGTCTCGCTCCTCCCTTCTACATTGTTGCTTGTACTTACTGCCTGCCAGCATAAAAATACTAGAGCTCTCGGTGCGGTTTTGTGTTTAATTCGAAACGCGAACAACAATAAAAAGTGCTAAAATATAAAAGCTTTTTTTCTCGAGGGCTTTGCGTGCATAAAAAAAAAGTACGAAAACAAAAAACGGTTCAAAAGTGAAACGCATTAAAAGAAAATAGCTCCGAAACAAAAGGCTACTGCAAAAGGTGACATTTCAAGAGAAAAAAATAATTGTATGTATACATATCATACGATTGAGACTGTTAAACAGTTAAACTGAGAATATACATAACGCTACTTACACACAAGAGCTTTTAGCAAGTTCGAATTATGAAAACTGAATTCGGCACCAATAATATCAATCATATTAAGAGCACAATCAAAATGGATTTCGATATGTACCCGAGTATTTCGGGTAAACAACAGGATCCCGTACGCGAAGTCGTTATGAAGTACATTGATTACTTTCTACCCGAGTCCGAGTAAGTAACGCAAATAATTCTGGATGCAGATAAGCTAAATATAAAGTCGGGCGAACTGATAAGTTCGACATATTCTATTCTCTTGTTGTTGATGGTTATCAAAACAGCTTTTTAAAAGCTCATGTCAGATCTTAATATATTTTGCAACTATAATTTAACGGGGATTGCATTTTCTTTCCTTTCTTTCTTGCCTTCTTTCTATTTCTTACATCTTAAAATAAACGTTAAAGGTAAACAGAGGCATTGATAAAACCAGCTGTAAACAATAATAAAACAAGAAAAAATAAATCAAAATTCACACTTACACAAACACACTGAGAGAAAATGACATTTCAATGCCTCTGTTGTCTGTCCCTGACCCAATTAAAAAGAGTTAATCATTTAACGATATGAAAACGCAAAACAAGAAACCTTAATGAAAAGACGAAGAACAGCAACAAAAAGCGCATCAATTATGTGTAGGAGGGGGAACCCTATACTAAACAGAAAAGAAAAAACAACAGTTAATGTCACAAACTAGCAAACCGGTTGTTGTTGTTGCTGTTGCAAGTCGTCGCGGTACGATAAGACGAAGTTTTCTGTAGGAAGCCTTAAAGTGTCTAAAATGTCGCCAACTTGGCAGGCTTCACCCTCTCTCTCTCTCTCTCTCAACAACAGCTTCAGTTGGCAACGCGTGGCACATTCACAACTTGCAACTAGCAACTTGACAACACAAACTCGCAACTCATCTCCTGCAACAAGTTGCTCAACGGGACGCATAACGGACCTAAAATGCATTGGGGTCAGGCGCAAAAAAAAGCAAAATAAAAAATATAGGAAAAACTTAATTTAGTCTATGATCTAACGAAGTTTAAATACCCTTACAGACAAATTGCCAATCATATATATCTATATAAACCTTTTACTTTGATCGCTTACGATTCGAACGACTATCAACTTTAACCTGTGGCAGGGAATGAAATGAAAGGTATACAAATAACTGATCAACTGTAATGATGATGCGTTTGCCTTGCCGATGATGTAATGCGGAACGTCATGTTTTTAAAGACAGGAAACTGGACAAGCCTAACCAGTATCTGTAAGATACACACGCACAAACACACACACATACGCAACTCCATAGATACAATCTGCAATTTAGAGCATACAATTTATTTGGTATCTTACGATCAACATGAGAAACTAAACCAAACGACCCAAATATGACTTAGGCTTGTTTTTTTTTAGCTTTTACTTACATGTGTAAATATTCAATTGAAAAGTTATCGAGTGCTATAAATAGATACGGATCGAATCAACAACATAAGCCACAAGCATCAACAATTGATTTAAGAAACAAATTAGCAGCAAAAAAGTCGTGTTCAAGCCGCTTGTCAACTGTTATTAGATATTTATCACTAATATTAAAGCTTGTGACTATTTTAAGATACTTATTTGATCTAAATTTATTATTAGATTCAACAGTTGACTGTTATGTTGTTGAGTTTAAGACTTTATGATAATGATAAGATCAAACAATAACAGATTGCGAAAAAACAAAATACACCAAGATAACTTTTGTTTTTCTTTTCCTTTATATTCGCTCAGTGTACTACGTTCAGTATGAACTTTGTTTTGCTTTCCATCTTGTATAAAACTGATTGATTAGTAAACGATGCGCATACAAAATTTCATAATTCATTTCCAACTTTTGCTTACTTGGCAAGCTCTCAATTTTGTTGTCATTGACTTCCTGGCACAAAACACATATAGTACGTTATAGCGCCCTACGATCTAAACGATTTTTATGACGATTTCGTTCACTTCCTGATATCGTAAACAGTTCGTCAATAAACAATGCAAATAAACACTCGACACGAAATGGCAAACCAATAAGACATAACTTTTCGTATACACTGTTTCTACAAAATTGGCAAAAACGGCTGCTCGATATTATGCAGCTGATTTTTTGAAGCTAATCTTATTGCTTCCCTTTTTATAGAACTTTGTTGCCATGTCAATTCCCTATGCATTGTTTGTGTTTATGCAACGTCAGCTTCTTCAAAAGTTTCTATACACAAAACTTGCAGCATAAGCTGTAAAATGAAATAAGCGATAAAAAAAATATAGAACATGAGCATGGGAATTGTGTTGGATTTGCAAACTGCTTGGAAACGAACGATTGTTGTTGTTGTTATTGTTGTTTTAGCACATCCGCAAAAATAAAAGGAATCAAGACGTTTGTGTTCTTTGTTGGTGGAAAGTGCGGAAAGTATTTGTTATTGTTTATTTGTGATATTTGCGCGGAATTTTGCGAATGCAATCAAAAATAGCAGCAGCTAAATGCCAAAGAGCAATGCTACTCCGAAATCTAAGTATTCTCTGGCCACACTGACAACTTGGCAATTGGCCAAAGGCAACGAACACAATGAGAGAGGGAGGGAGGGAAGGAGGAAGAAAGAGCACAACGATTCGATTAATATGTCTGAGCAATTGGCGAGTAATTTGATGTTTGGTATATTTGCAACTGTTGCAGTCTTAACAACAACAAAAATACCAAATCAGAAATTGGCACGTTGTCGGCTTTTAGCGTTCCTTTGCATTGGCGCCAGCAGCAGAAAATATAGCTTAATATTACATAGTAAGCAACTTGTAACTGTTTATTATGGTGTTGTGCAACACTTGTTGTAATAGAACTTACCATGTTACATAACACTGTTGGGTTTGTTGTAGCAAAAGTTTCGTTTGTAAAACAATTAATTTTAGTCAAGTTTTCAAACTGAAAACAAACATAAAAAGAGTATCCAAGCTTCGTTTCTGTTCTATGCCAATGTTTCTTGTTATTGCCTTTGACACACATTATTGTTTATATGTGTATATAATTTATCACGTGATTTTTTGAACGCTTTTCTATGACAATCATTGGCAAACGTGCCGCACAAGCAAATGAATCGAAAACGCGATTTTGTTTGGGCTTCAAAACAAAATTTTCGATTTCGAAAATGAATGACATCATTGTTGTTTGTGTTGAACTTTAATCAACTTTGCACTTCTTTCGGTCGTGCGTCTTTTGTTTGCCTTCTTACTCCATTTATCACGCTGCGTTTTCGCTATTTTGTGTCTGTCACGTTGTCTATTTGTTGCTTCGTTTGTGTTGGTGACGTCAGCATTCGAATGGTTGTGAACCGGTCGGTTTTAAAGCGTTGTTGATAACACCTCGAAACCTTGGTACTGGTGCGATAAGATTCTCATGCTTATTACAATTTAAATCTGATCTGATCCGAGCTGAGCTGACGACTCGAAATTGGGGTCTTTGTTAGTTCAGGGCGAATGCGATTAAGACAAAGAGAAGAAAAAGGTTAGAATCGATTTGACATTGATTTCAATAGCTGATTAAAAAAGGGTGCAATTAAACATAAACCTAATAAATATATAATCAAATATAATTCAAAGCATTTATCGTTAGGCCTCATTGTTGATATATGTTTGCCAAAGCTTTTTTCAATATTATTATATATGCATTCATTGTGCTGTATGCGTTAAATGTAAATTTGTATGTAATTGAGCAATGCTTTTTTTTTGTTTCATTTCGTTTCGTTGTGTTTTTCTCTTGCTTTTTTTCTTTTTTATCAAATGCGTTTTACAGAGCCATTGACCGTTGTCCGCAATGACATTGGCAATACATATATATATGGTATATATATATATGGTATAAACATAAACATATATATATGCATGTGTAAATATATTTTATTGCCATTAACTGAAAAGAAAGAGAACAAAAGTCACGCCACATGAGTCATTGCACTTCACGTCGTGGGTTCGTTTGTTCGTTCGTTCGTTCAGAGGCACAAAACTGTGTTTTGACTTTTACTTTTTCTTCTTTCTTCTTCTTTTCGTCATCGTTTGCATCCGTTTGCATCCTCCTACAAGGACAGCCGCTGGCGGCGGCGGTTAAGAAACTTTTGCATATCGTCCTTGTCATCGTCTCACTGACTGATTCGATTCAGGGTTAGGTTCGGGAAGGGACCCATTAAAAAGCTGAATTATGAAGAAGAGAATACTATAAAATGTCATCATTCGGTTCGCTTTTTGATTGTCGTTCGACTTTAATTATTTTGCAAGCCACGCAAAAGTCATCCAACAACAATAATAATAATCATCACATGATTGTATTTATTTATTTTCTTTATTGTTTTGATGTTCTTTTTTTTCACTTAATCGAGTCATAAACAAAATAATGAAGTTATTTTTGGAGTTGAAAGCCGTTTTTTAATGGGCGAATTTTCATTTTGAGCTCTAGAAAATGTTTGGAATTGGCAATTAAGTAAGCAAATAACTTAAATTAAGAAAAGACTTACTCTAAGTAGTGTTGGTTAAGTTGAAAAGGAACCACTTAAAATTTCCTTTCAATCTTAACATTTCATTTACTTATTAAATCTAGTTTTTGGTATTCCATTCATAAAAAATTCTTTTCATTGACTCATTGTCTTAATTCTTATCAGCAATGGAATGTGGATTGCCTTTTGACTTGCCGAAAATAGTTACTAAGTTTGCAGAGTTGCTATGCAACACACATATATATATATATATATATATATATGTACAAACTTCACATTTTATGATTGACTCATCAGCAATCGCCTGTTCGTTCCTTGACCCGATATCATTTGAAGCCATCTTTATGGATGACACACTAATAAGTATATTGCCATTTCTATAATTGAAGATTGCGTGACACCCCTCAAGACATAAAACCTTGCGAACAGCTCGTTACCCCTTTTTCTATCTATCTCTCTCTGTGTGTAACATACATTATCGTTTGATAACAAAAGTATAAAATTCAATGCACTATTTCGAGTTTAGACCATGAATTTTTAACATTTCCAAATATGAATGCAGTATTATTATTGAGATCAAGCCATAACTGTTCCCATGTGTAATTTTTGGTACAGGATATAACCCAAAAAACTTGCTACTAGGTCAAGTCAATTCTTTAATTGCTAAACACAGTCTTAAAAGCCGCCACTTTATATTCAAAAATACATATTATCGCTTTGGCAATTCCGAAACAGTTCTTGAATGATTTTGAGATACAAAAACCTGTTGCTCGAATTAAGTTTCAAGGTAAGAACTGAAAAACTAAGTTTGTGCTTTAATATGTTTGACCACAAAACAAAGTGCTTCAAGTTTTATTTCTTTTATGTAATCGAATACAAATTGCTGCCAGTGTTGCATAATTATAAGCGACTCGAACAATGCTTTCGATATGCAATTTATTTGATTTACCTCTTAATAATTAAGGAAATACAAATTGGAATGGTTGGTATTTATATCCAGTTGTTCCACTGACATGTTAAACCAATTGAAAACGAAAAAATTCACAGACCGTTGCAGACATGGAGCATGATTAGGGGAGGGGGAGGGTGTGGAAAAGAGGGGGGAAGTAAATGATCCATTCAATTATTTTAATGAGCCAAACTCGAAATATCAAAAACTTGTTAGTTGTTATTTTGTTATGAGAAGCTTTGCAAACATTTTTAACGACGTCTTTTTTATCATTGTTTTATCTTTTAAACCTTTTTTTATACCCTGATCCCATTAAAAATGGGAAAAAAGGGTATCATGAAGTTGTGCAAAAGTATGTAACAGGCAGAAGGAAGCATCTCCGACCCCATAAAGTATATATATTCTTTATCATCATCAACAGTCGAGTCGATATAGCCATGTCCGTCTGTCCGTCTGTATGTATGAACGCGTCGATCTCAGAGACTATAAGAGCTAGAGACTCCAGATTTGGAACTTAAGCTCGCCTAATCCCTAGGCAGTACAAGTTTGTTTTCGATTTTCGATAACTCATCCCGTTTCCGATATACACATGGGATCGATAACAATAAAATCTTGAATTTGAAAAAACTTTAAATAGCATTTTAATTATTGATCAAAATAATAACAATCTGTGAAATTTTTATTAAAATCGGTTAAGAAACACCGGAGATATGGAACCTTGAAGTTGAGTATGCAGTATGCAGTATGGTCGTACACACACGCACAAATACTTGCAAGCACTGACTGTACGCGTAAAGTATAGGGATCAGGGTATCGTCTAGTCGGGATTTCTCGACTAGAGCCTTCTTACTTGTTTTACCTATTTTTGATGCAAAAGCTGGCAATATATTTACGCATTTGACATTGTGATTTAATGTGGGTCGCTTTTATTTTTTCTCTGTTGGTTGTTGCATGTAGGAAGTTTTTTTGTCTTTTATTGACCTCAATCCGCGGCAAGGTCAAATAAAAAATATACCCAAAAATAAACCGCATCCCCCAAAATCGCGTGATGTACTTTGAATTGATGACATTGATTTGTAAATAGATAAAAAACCTTTAAACTCTAAAATGATATATATATTCATATACATTCTTCATCTTTATATCATCAATGAATTATTTTCTTCAACTTATTTTTAATCAAATTGCGTTCTCTTCTTTTTTTTCACAGTGCATCTGGAACGAGTGCAGTTGCGATTGACAACAAAATCGAACAGGCAATGGTAAGTTTCTTTCAATAAATCCATGTCTTAAAATAAATAATATTTAACAGAGGTTGATAAGCATAAATTAAACCTTGATAGAGTGTAAAATGTTCTGTTCAAAATGCTTATCAAATTTGTTGTCTCAAACATTTTGGCCGTGAAAATTCAGTTTAATTCAAAATGTTAATATTTAAACTTCAAATTCAGTTTCCACTTATCGGCGACTTTATACACTTCAACACAAATATCCAATTGAGACACTGTTCAACTCTTTAAAGTCTTTTGCCTCCTCTTCAAGTATTCCCCACAGCGATTATTGTCTGCAAATTTAGTTCAATTGAATTCGATTTTTAAGCTCTTTTTCCGTATTCTTGTATTGCGTTGTAATAATAACGCATCTATTTTTAGACTCAATTTAAACAGCTGAGATCGAGAAAGAGAGAGAGAGAGAGAGAGACACAATTGATAATGATTGCTTATTTTGTCAACTATTCCACCACTCGAAGCAAATGGCATCAATTGTTCTTCAATTGAACTGCGTGGTTGTTGGCTGCCTGGCTGGCTTACTGGCTAGCGGGCTTGGCAGCTTCACTGCTCTTTTTGTGGGCGGTTTTTGATTGAGCTTCTGAACTCGTCAGCTTTGTATATTTAGCACCCACTCTCTCAGATATATATATGTGTGTGTTTGTGTGTGTGTAGCCTTGATTGTTTTGCTGCTATTCTTGGAAGCTTTTGCATTCAATCATAAGCGAGAAAACCTTGACAAAAACACACAAATCACTTATGCAACAGCGATAAAGACGATGATGATGATGAAGACTTCTCTCCGTGTACCGTTTGCGGTATTGAATTTCGAATTGAATTGCAATTTGATTATATAACTAGATTACGTTTGCTGCTATGTGAATTGTGGGTTTGTTCTTTTGTGTGTTAGCGAGAATTTGCATAACATGTTTATAGATTAAAAGTATTTCATTGTCCGTTTTGTCATCTTTCTTGCATATCTCAACGCATTGCCCATTCTTTTATATGATGAGAGAAGTTTGATTTGACACATATTTGTTGGGGTTCTACTTGTTGCACATGCAGCTTAAAGCTGGTTGCTTGCAGAGCTCGTTAAAGTCTATCAACTTTTCCTTTTCCAATCAAATCTATAACAAGTGTAGAAGCAAGCAGAAGACGATTGAAAAGACGACAATGACGTTCAGACCATTGTTGGTCAATTGGGTCAATTCAATTGCGCCTCGTTTTGTTTGTTTGTGTGTGTTGTCTCTCTGTCTGTCTGCACACTTTCTTCAGGCCAAAAAACAATTTTTGTTTTCCACAAGCTTTGATTCTGCTTTTGCCTTTCTATTCGATTTTTCTTTGGCATGTCGTCTGAGAAGTTTTCTTCTCTCGTATGTGAAAGTAATTGTTTTCCTTCCAACAGGATTTATGCGTGCTGATTTTCTTCTTCTTCTTCATTCTTTCTTTCTTTCTTTGTTTGCTGCTGTCTGCTTTTGACCTTGGCTACAATATTATTTTGAAAACATACAATTTGAAAACATTTTATGAGCGCCTGTTTTTTTTTCTTTTTGGCTTATCAGTTTTGGGTTGGGTTGTTTACAAAATGGCAGACTGTTTTCATAGTATGTGTATACAGTACTAGTGTGTGTGTGTGTGTGTTTGCTGCTTATCGCACTCGAAAATGCCATAAATTGTTTGCTAGTCGACAGAGCAAAGCAAAAAAAAAAAAATAATAATAATCATCACACACACACACACACACTATAATCGCTTTGTGTTCAAGTACATTTTGTTATGCCCATGATGTGGCGAAAATGATTATTATTATTATGAAATAATAATAATAATAATTATTAAACATGTTCCCCACCTCCCCACATTAAAGGCTTAACCATTCGAAAGTGAAAGTCATCGAATTATGCATCATTAATGTTGCAATGTTGTTGTTGTTGTTGTTGTTGTTGCTGGAGCTAAAGTAAGGCGTGTGTTGTGCCACAAAGTTTACAAAAATAGAAATGACAGGTGCAAATATCACATTTAACGAGATTTTTTTTTTGCCGGGTTCAAGTTTTCGATAACCCCACAATATATATGTATATAATGAGCATTTTTAATAGGTTTTTACACGTTGTTTAATGCTTTTGTAAAAGTGCGAAAAGCTTGATAAGATTTTTATGCTGATTAGATAATCAGCTCGTTTAGTGTTGTTAAACGTTAGTGTTGCAAAAAGTGTATGAAGAAAGGAAATATATATATATATCCGAAGAATCATTTTTCGTATGTCAATTTTGTTTATGATGTTTATAATTAATTTATGGGCTTATTTCATTATTTATTAACTAGGTGCAGTGTGGAAATAACGGATTTTTCCTGTTTTGCAAATTCAGGAACAACAAAAAGTACAAAAACACACACACACACACACCCTTAATGTGGGCGGAAACGTTGACTTCCTTAAACAATGCATCTCCATTCACACATATATGTATATATATATATTTTTGTATAAATACTTTTTATTGTTCATAAATTTTTGTTTCATACTTATCAATCACAAGTGGGCTGATGATCGCGACGTCCCTATTGATTGCTTTTTGCGCACTTAGCATTTAAAATAATTTATTTAGTTTTTGGCAAATAATTTTTGAAAGACACACGCCACACACGCACACGCCACACACACATGCATGGCTAACATTTGAGGAGTATAACTATCAGCATTTGAGATAAGAAACGCGAAGCAGACAACAAGAACTTTTGTTTAGTGATTGTCTTCTTCTTCTACTACTCACACGTTCCAATTTCTTATGCTAATCTTGTGTTGGGTGTCCATTGCGCGTAAATACTTGGAATAAACAGTTTTAATCTCGTTCTTCAAGCAATAATATGATGATGAAAAACAATTATAACAAAACAAAACATTGTCTAGGCGCCACTTGACGTTCATTTCAATGATTAGACTGAATATTAAATGTGCATAGTTTGTATTTGTTGTAAAGTATGCTTGATAACGTTTTAGTTTTTTTTAGGTTAGACTAATAACTAATAATTGATTTTAATAGACACTGCTTATCATCGCCCGTACTTCGAGTGCTTAGGAATACAAACAAATGTCTAGAATTTTTGTAAAGAGCATTAAAAAGTCAAAAGATATTTGGCGATTCCTACTCCTTATGGGTTAAAATTCAAAAACAGCTTTAGAAATAAACCTAAATCTACAAGATATTACGACAGTAAACAGATAATCATCAAAGTAGACTCGAAAACAAGTTTTGAGCATAGAATAAGTATTTTAAGGAACTTTGGAACCATACATGGCTTAACTTATCATGGACGTCATTATTTGTGACACAAGTCTCAACAAAAGTTGTCTTAGATTAGAAATTTATAGTATTTCTTACACCTTTAACCAACAACCGATTCGATTATCATGTTTAAAATCTTATCAATTTTGTCTAAACTCAAGCACCCTGGCCATATAGTAATTAACGCGTTTCCTCAATAGTACTTGACAGGTTAAAAACAAGAAACATATTCAGTTCAGGCCCATGTGAGGAAACCTGTTGAAAACAACAAGATAAGAAAGAGTTAGAAGCCAAAACGATAATGCAACTTAATGACTTAATGACATTTATGGTGTTCATTCTTTTCTTCAACGCTCATAAGTCTATTTTGACGGACAGACGACGCTCGGGGCCTATAAGGCGACTATACGAGTATGAATTCTGTTTATTTTTATTTTCAACTCGAATAAAGCAACAACAAAAAACACACGACATGAATACGAAAGCCATAAAAACAATACACATAATAATAATAATAATAATAATACTACATATTAATATATAAAAGAAACAGATAAGATAAAAAACACGTTGCTGTTGGCCAACTTGATAGCAAGAATAAGAAGAAGAAGAGGGTAGTGGGTTGGTGGGTTGGGTTTTTACCACTCTCTCTTTGAAACTCGTGTGTGTGTTTGTGCAAGTGCCTTTTGTTATTCACAACTTGTAGAGTTCTAAAAATAAAAATGCTTTTACTGCTTTTATTCTATTCGCTTGCTTACATAACAGCTGGCAAATAAAATTTAAGTTATATTCGTTGGAAATTCCAAACAGATTCTTCTCTCAAGCACGCGTTGGTGCCTCGTGCCTCCACTATTGATTCAATACGATTCATTCACGTCGAATCAAAGTGTTCATGCTGCCACAAACAATTCATTTATCTATCTATATCTAATGCAAACTGTATCTATCTGTTTATATCTATCTATTTGATCTTATTGCTCTTTGAACCGACAGTTGACGTCAGACGCGAGCTTAATGTTGTGGCTTAGACTCGTACTATATAATCAAATAGTGCTAATTAGTTGTGGCACGACGTTGTGGCTTTGCGTGTTTATCATTTGATATCGATGCAAAAAAAAAAAGAAGGGGATACAAATAATAGAGTGGCTAATTATATTGAAAACTAGTATAGTAGAGATGATAAAAATGTGGCAAATAATCGTATTAAGTAGTATTTTTTGGTCTAATAAGCAAATATACAAAAATCGATAAGAATCTATAAATATCGATAACATGAAAAGAGGTCAGTTCTTCACATTAATCATCATATTAACTTGAAAAACTCTAATCGCAAGTTCATTTTAGTTGAGATAGTTTCTACTCTTAACTCATATCTCAATATCTTATGATTCATTGGAAAAAACAATTGTTCTAAGGTTTTCAGTTTGTTTGCTTTTGTGAATTGCCGCCCCATTCAATAAATTGCATGACTTCAACAATTGAATTTAGAGCTGCTGACGACTTGTGGAACTCTAATTCATTGTCTAACTAGCGAGCAATTATTGTTGTTGCTGACGTCATTTAGCTTGATCTGTCGGCATAAGATTGCGTCACAAAAGAGACAGCAGTTAATGCAGATGCAGCTACTAATTTAAAGACATTATAGACTTGTTGGGGGGAAATCTCACGTTCTAGCATAATTTCTATAGAATTGATATATTTGATGCTGCAAATATTGCAGTTGTTTTTTTTTTTTTTAAGGTCGCCGACTTTCAGTATACTTAAAATGTAAGCCAAATGTTTTGTGTGAAGAAAAAACCAATTTCACAACATTTAGCTTCAGCAGGATGAGCTCACCAGTGCAACAACTACAACAACTTCGTGTACCATATTGTAGTGTGACTCAGTCATGCAACAATTTCCCAGAAGTGAGC
Source organism: Scaptomyza cyrtandrae (assembly GCA_035044605.1). Classification (NCBI taxonomy): domain Eukaryota; kingdom Metazoa; phylum Arthropoda; class Insecta; order Diptera; family Drosophilidae; genus Scaptomyza; species Scaptomyza cyrtandrae. Next base: position 858,459 of record JAWNNS010000650.1, on the reverse strand, counting down.
CTTAAATTAAACGGATTTTTGTTACAATTAGCACTAAAGCTACAGCTAAAAGCTGCATACATTTGCATTTACATTACCAACAACAACAAGGCAAAGTCGAATTGTGTGGCAAATGTTGTAGTAGAAGGTGACGACATGCCAATAAATGTTGTTGTCTGAACACTTGCCAAGGCACAAAGAAAGTCAGAATGTGTTCTAGACTAGAAATTGATAGACTAAAACTTACCTTAAGGAACAAATTTATATTCTTACTTGTAGCAATCAAAAGAGCTAAATAAATATATTTAATTGTACTCAAATGTTGTTTTTCTTATAAATATTCTATGTATCCTTAATCACACTCCACTTTACTACAGGGTATTTGTAAAAAGCAACACGCGAATTGCATTTTGTTTCTTTTAATATATATATATATATATATATATATAAGTATCTCTTAGTTGTTTGGTTTTCTCTAGAATTTTCATTTCACATTCAAGGTCGGGTAATTCACAACTTTTTGTGCTTCTGTCTGCCAAAAACACCCACAGAAACAAACACACACACACGTGTAAAACATGTTTGTCAACAGTCATGCTTACTTTTGTACATAAACTATATGCATATAATGTATATATATATACATATATATCTTAAACGCTAACTGGCCTAGAGACTACGCAATATTTGTTGATAGAATAGCTGCAAAGTGCAGTTTCTGTGAGCGCCAATTTGTTTTTTTCAAAGTGGGTCAGTTTTATCGCCACTCGAAACTAGCAAAACTTGTGTATGCATTCAAAACTGATCGACAATGCGTTTGATGTGTTGCTAGGCGAATTCGATAGCAGTCTCTACGGTCGTATGCGACAAAAGTGAACTGTCTATGAGACTCGCACCATGTCCTTGACAATAAGTAGCTGCGGTCGTATGGGCAAAAGTGCGTTGGGTGTGAAACTTGACTTATTCAGCAAAGATCGTATGGGCAAAAGTATTGCTGTCTTTACTAGAGATAACAAAAAGATGTGTGGCAACACTTTTCGTTGAAGCTTTTGTTTATTTGAATATCTTGGGAAGAACAGAGTTTATTTAATCATTCCACCAACCACCCTGAGAACCGCCGCCGCCGCCGCCGCCACTGCCATGATTTACCGAATATTCGAATTCGGCTGGGTTGCCCCAGGGATTTGCACCACCGCCGCCGCCGCCACCACCAGCACCGCCAGCTCCCTTCCAGCCGCCGCCGCCGCCAGCACCGCCGCGTCCACCACCAGCACCGCCAGCTCCTGCTCCTTGCCAGCCGCCGCCGCCACCTCCCATGCCGCCGCCATATCCTCCTCCCATGCCGCCGCCATAGCCTCCAGCTCCACCACCAGCACCAGCTCCCATCCAACCACCAGCACCGCCGCCGCCACCAGCACCGCCATAGCCTCCTCCCATGCCGCCGCCATAGCCTCCAGCTCCACCACCAGCACCAGCTCCCATCCAACCACCAGCACCGCCAGCTCCCTTCCAGCCGCCGCCGCCGCCACCACCACCACCGCCGCCGCCATAAGCACCAGCTCCACCGCCTCCCTGTGCGCCAATGTGCACCTTTGTGTTGCCTTTCGATTGTGACACATGCGACATGAGTCCTGCACCATTTCTAAAACCTCCACCGCCGCCGCCGCCGCCATGGCCGCCACGTCCTCCTCCGCCGCCTCCGTGACCGCCGCCATGGCCGCCACGTCCTCCTCCTCCTCCGCCGCCTCCGCCTCCTGGTAGATAGCCATTGCCACCACCACCGCCTCGCTGTCCAGCGCTAGCCAAAGCCAAGGTGGCCAATAGGCAAACAAATACCTGCAAAACGTTTAAGTTAGTTTTCAGAACAGATGTGAATCCTTTGCTTCAACAATGTTTAGGAGTTACCTTCATGTTGGATAGTTCTTTGTTATTATCGTAACTCTCGGGGTGCTTCTTCAAAAGCTTGTGATGCTTCTCTGCTGTCAGGCAGCACATTTTATAGCTAGAACCTTTCGTCTGTTGCTAATGATCTTTAGCTACTGTGGCAAACAATTAAAAACTAATTAAAATATAATGCAGACAAAAAAAAGTTAATTAAAAGCTTAACTGAAGACAAAATGCTAAAAGAATAATAATAAATGGTCTTGCTGATATGTCTAACATATAATCATAAGACACACGTGTGTTTTCATTAAAAAACCCTAGCAGAAGGTTATAATAATAATTATACAAATAAACAATACATTTGGTGCATAGCTTGATTAGCTTAGAACTAAAGATCTTGATTAAAGGTGTGCATGAATGCATTCATTTTAGTACACCTTGACTTGGACTCAATTTGTTGTATATATATATAGTAACAACATTTCGAATTGTATTCAAGACTTACTTTGTTCTCATTGACTTCATTTGAAGCAATTTCAGTTCAGCATTCAAAGTTAAGGTGTGCTGTGTAAAAAGTATCAAAAAGTTTGTAAAGTTCTTGAATATCCAAAGCAAATCAAACTGCTTTGAAATAAGTATGGCATAAGTATGGCATGAATGAAGTTGTATGAGTTTCTCTGCCCATAGTTTGTTTAAAGCTTATCTAACACGCGTTTATCAACACTTAAAGCCCTTGGGGGCGTTCACGACTGTAGTTATCTCTTTGTCAATTATATAAGCAAACATTAAACGAACTCAGACGATATTCAAGGCAAAGAATCTTTCACATAGTTTCCTGATGGCCAAAACTGGAAACATGCGGAACTAGTAAAGCCCATTAAATAAATTAAATTTGATTTATTAGCTTACGAGCCACAGTTTGTGCCAATTCTTTTGGCGCACATTTTCTTTTTTTTTAAATCCAATAGATACACTCTTTGACTTTTAAAATGTGTTTAAGGCATAATTATTATAATTTATACCATTCGATTATTATTATTATTATTATTTGTTGTGTTTTGTTTTGTTGTGCTGTGGCGTAAACAATCAACAGATTTATGCAAATTAAACAACATAATTAACATGCAAATTTTTTTTGCTTTTGGCGTTTTTGAATGAATTTTCACTCTACTCAAAATGATGGCGCCTTGCATACAAATTAATCTTAAATAGGCTGACTTTTGACTATTTGGCAGTTTAACGATTGAGAAATACTCTTAAAAATGTGTATGATTGGGATAAAATTCAAAGTTTCAGCAATAAAATGCTTTAACTTAAATTGAAATATAATAAATTGTTTTGTTGGGACGAGCAAAACATAAATTTCAGAGTAGCTGCAGGAAAAGGTAGAATTATTCGTTTCTATTCAACATTCTTCGCACATTCCAATCTTTGAATTTATGTTTTAAATCTATTAATAATTTTGTCTTTAAACCAAAATGCTTTCACAAATTCTTCTTTCACCAATTCTTCAACAGTTGCATATTTTTCTTTAAGAAATAATTCCTGAACAAATTTATTCAACAGGGTCACATTTTTCTGGTTGATTAATGTGACCCTGTCGCATTTGCGTAGCATGACCAAGAAGAAGAATAAGTATATCAAATGATGTTAACCTCTGAACTTAACTGAACACGAGATGATATATTGACATAATGACCTTTTGCGCTATGTAACAAGAATGAACTTTTCTGTGTGTGATATCTTCCGTAATGTTTAAATTCCTTTTCATGCCGAGTTCTCTAAACGAATCAGGAAGTACTTTTTTGTAGCGAAACAAAATGATAATCGCTGATTAATTCTTCACATCTCTTTCTCAACTGAATAATGATACGAATGACCTTTTAAAGTGTTTTCAACTTGAACCGATTACTAAGCTATTACTACTATATTTTTTGCTGTACAATACTTGATAACTTAACTTTCTCATAAATCTCTAATCAAACAACAGCTGGTTAACTTAACAGTTGACAAATTTCTCTGCGTCTTTCGTGTTTTTTTGTTTTGTTTTTTTCAATAACATCAAATCACTTTTACACCAAATACAACAAACACACATAACACACGCACAACACAAGAGAGACGCCTCTGCGCTGTGCCACTTAACAACAACTAGAAATGTCAATCAACTGACAAACTGTCAACCTGTACTTGATATACCCCCAAAACATATATATACATATATATGTACGTAAAACAATCAGCAATAACAACAACTTTATTTTACAAGCAAAGTTTTTCCACGCTTGCCCAAAAAAAATTTTTCGTATTTTTGTACCCTGTTTTTGTATAGCTTTGTCGATAATGTAACTTGTAACAGAACAGAATAATTCAATGAAAGTTTTCATTGCGTTCAATAAAAATCTTTTCATAGCTAGAAATGCAACTTTAATGATAAATTCTTGATATTTAAGTTTTAAATCTATGTAAATATTCGAAGCGAATCAAAAAGAAAGATTTTAAGTTGATTTCCACTACTTACACAATAACTTTCAGTCGAGTAATCTTTAACAATTGCACTTTTGAACATGTCTTTTATTTTTTAAACATTTTTAGCTGGTTGCCAAGCGCTTTTTACAACAACAACAGCAGCAACAACAACAGTAAAAAACAAATCAGCAATATACACAGTATATAAAATATTGAAAACTGACAAAAACAGTTGCTGACCTAATTAACTTTTTTGGCATTCAGGCGAGACAACAAAAATAAATAAATAAGCTCAACACAAATATGCTAAAAATAATTCAACAAACAAATAATTTATAATTCATGTTTGTTGTCGAAAAAAAAATATATATAGAAAATCTAGATGGACAATGTTAATCCTCTTAGAAAACAACAGATATGGCGCTTTAAAAATACTACAAGAAATTAATGGAAAAGATTTATAAATTCTGTTTTATCAAAATCACTTTTGAAGAAGATTTATCAGCAAGAAAATCAAATTAAAAAAATTGCTAACAATTACTTTTATATATATAATAGGAGATTAGATATTTTATTGTTATAGCCTTGAGTAAGTCAACTCATTATTAATGGACTATACATTCTCCATAAACAATTTATATGCCAGACATTATAATCTCTCTATCTGTATAGTATACCACAACAAACGTATAATAATAATCATTTTATTCAAGTGCGTTTTTATTCAACGAGTCAACTTGATTTTCTATTGACTTCTGAACCAGTTGAACAACTTCAACACAGTCCAACAGAAAGAGAGAGAATAAGATGCGAGAGAGAGAGAGAGATGAGAGTCGTGAGTTGCGTGTGCGTGGCATGGGGGCATGAGGTGACGACTCTTTGGGGCGCGACACACCTACTTAGCTGAGTTAGTAACCTCGTCACTAACGCGTTTCGAACCATATATATTTACATTTCATTTTGGCCATGATCGCACCACAATCATTAAACCAACACACAACACAAAATAAATGTTTTAAAAAACGCGTTTATGCCGCTGCCTTTTTTGCATATCGTGAACTGAACTCTGAGAGCAACTTTTAAAATTAGAAGATTTTGCAATACAATGAATAATTGATATTGTTTTTCAAATGTTTTTGGGTGTGTTTAAGTCTAGCACCAATATGTCAATTAAAGATTATGAGATATTTGGGGTCCAAACGACAAAGTATTATTCTATTCGTCACTAGACGCGAACAGATGGAAAGTTTTTGTTTTTTTAATTTTCTTTATGGCTCATCACAGCAAACAGCATCAGCAATGAACGAGGTATAATGTATGTATGTGTGTGTATGTGTGTAGTATATATATATATATATATAGTGTAGAGACTGGCGCTATAAGTCGAACAACGCATCGTTTTGTGTGTTTAAGCATTACGTTTTTGCTTCCGCATTTAATAGTTAGCCAAGAAAAAATTGTATACACATACGTTATATATATCATTTTGCCATGATCAATTTGCGTGATGAGCCATTTTACACTTAAGTATCATAAGAAAATTATTCAGTTATATTAATATTAGAATATATTTGTTTTGGCCACTTTTTATCATATTGCTGTTGACGTTTTTATGTCTTGTTTCGTAGAATAAAAATATATTTAATCCGAATTTGTTTGTTTATTAATTTTTGATATATTTTTCCTTTCTCTCTCTCTCTCGTTGCAGGTAAGCAAAAAAAAAAAAACATATTTGATGGTTAAATAAAGAAAAGCAAAGAAAAATGAAATATCTTTCATTCGCTGCGAACGTAAGTCAATTAGTTGCTTAAAGACCCAATCTATTGATGATAAATTGAAATCTTTCCACAACGCCAATGCCGCCCAATGAATATCAATAAAAAATCAAAAGAGAGAGAGAGAAGAAAAAATATCTAATTGATCTCACTTGCAAAGAACAAAAACTATTTGAACAATCAGAAAGAGGGTGCAAAAGAACAAGAAACATAACCTGTGACGCTTGCCAAAAAGAAAGAAAAAAGTATCAAATGAAAGAAGAGCCCAAAAATAAATGCGAAAAACAAAATGATTAAAATATTTCGCATTAAATGTATGCAAAAACAACAGAAGCAGGCACAAAGAGCATGATATTTAGACCTTATTGATGATGATGTATGTGCATAAATCACTTTAAACTCTTTGCCCATTCGATTTGCAAGAATAACAACAATAATGATTCTATATACTTAGAATAGTGCTATGTTATCTTTTTTTGGGCCTGACTTCCCTTCCCAATCATTGAATTTGCCTTGAATAATTCATGATAAAATTATATGGTTCGCCTGTTTTGTATTTTCTTGTTCTGTTTTGTTTTTGTTCTTCGTTTTAGTTTTTGATGAGCCTCCATTTTTCGTTCTTTCCCTTGATTTATTCTCCATTCTGCTTTGTGCCGCTGATTTGTTTACGAGCTATTTGTGGTCGGAACAACAAGAGTAGAGCAACAAAAAAAAAAAGGAGAAGAGAATGTGAATGAATGGTATGGTTTTGCATTAGTTGGTGTTGTATTGTGATAAACCATATGAGGGTATAGCTTCATTAAGTTGCTGTCTGTTTTGACTGTTAAAAGGCGTAACACTTGTAAAGAATCGCGAATCGTAAAAGAGCGTAAACAAACAAATGAGCTCATATACTCATATCCCAAGTAAATAAAACCCCTGAATAGTCTCGAGCGAGAGTAATGCATTTTCGAATAAAATTTTAACCTTCATGCAGACACCTCCACAAAAGATGAGGCAATTGCCAAAACACTTTTATGTATGCCATTAAGTCAATCCGCGGCAGACGTTGTTAGAGTTGCAATTGCAACAACGAAACGATGTTGGCCACAGACACGTTTTACTACGATGCGGATTAGCATTTTGGACAGGTAGGCAGACAGCTAACGCTAACACTAGGCCAGGCCAATTCAGACACACACACACACAGACAGACAGACAGACAGACAAGCGGCGCTAATTGCATTTGAATGCGCAAATTAACTATCGTCTATCCTTGGTGTTTGTTTCGGTTTCTGTTTCTGTTTCTGTTCTATCCGTTCTGTCCAAGATGGCAATCAATTTAAATGACATAGAGACGCGCCACGTGTGGCAATTAACTTTGTCCCAAAAAATATAAAACCGTGAACAAATTGTTGACTCAGTTTTTGTTATTGTTGTTGATCTGTCCGTAAGTAACGAGCAATATGTTTCGTTTGTACCCTTTATCAATATTGTTTTTTCCATGGCGAGGCCAGAAACATCATAAAAATCAAACAACATAAATTCTGTTTTTGTATACACTTGCTGTGGTGGGGTATATTAAGTCTTTTAAATGCATTGCAAATTATTTGTGAACATTTTTGAGATGACATAATCTATCTATATGATAAAAAGAAGGATGAAACTTATCAATTTACTTAACCCTTATTAAAACCATTATCTGTAAAAGTATTTAAACTTCGACACAATAAAAGTTCACGTAGTTCTTAATTGCCTACACGTTTCTTCAAATATTTAACACATTTCTTTATAAAGAATTTGTTTTTCATTTATTTTTTTATTACGCATCGGTCAGTTGAATAAACTTTTCCCATTAACCCAAATTTGCAGATTTAGAAAACTAGGAAAAAAAAATCTTAAGCAAATACAAATGTTTATCTATCTTTCTAACCTATCTTCAAGTTTATTTTTTTGGTAAGAATTTTTTTGTTCATGAATTTCGAGTGGAAATTGTGTTACAAACTGGATATGCAGTATCAATCTATATGCTAAGCCATAACGTATAAGGTATTGCATTTAATAATCGGTTGAGTTTTGAGGGAGTTATGATTTCGCAAAGTTCTGATCTGTCTACAAGTTGATCTTTGTGTAAAGTATTTTTTTTAATGATTTGTGATAAGTTTGTTAAATATTTTCGTGTCTGGGGATTAACTTACGCTTTATCCTTGTAACCATTTCGCAAATTAGTTTTATTTGTTAAATCTTTGGTGAATTTTTTTTTGGCAAAGTTTTGGGTTAAGGTCTCGCATCATCAACAGCATCAGCAGATGTGCGTGTCATATTCAATTCTCAATTTTCATTTCTTAATATGTCGAACCTGAAAGATCAAAAACGCATGAAGAAAATATGAGTAATGGAAGGTCTGCAAATCAGCCTAATTTAGAACTTGTCAATGCATGTTTCGTGAATATCTTTATCGAGTATATATAGCAAGACTATACGAATACATATACACCACATGTTGAGCTGTCGATTTCTGTGTCCTATATATATATATATAAACAAAATAGTAATTTTTTTTTAGTTTTTTCCTTTTTTTTCTTGGCACGCTTTAAACATTCTTGAAAAAAAATGTTCATGCGAAAGCAAAAGTTTTTGTATTCAATGCGTCACATTTGATATTTTAATTTCGTTTCTCGATATGATATTGAGTGGGTGGCACTTTATATAGATATAGATTATTTTGTATGGGCAGCATATATAAAATTTGAATGGCACAATTTTGAAGAACACTCACGCTTTGTTTGAAGCGTAACTAATTAGGCACTTTGCTTTTGTAGCTTAACCAAAACATGTGTATGATCAATTAATCATATTACAACAACAAAAATTATAGCTAATTGACATGCTACAATAAAAATGCATGCAACTAAACGGAAAAATTTCAATCTAAGTGGGAAAGTTTTCGATTAATGATGAATTCAAGGAACTTACGTTACCCAGTAAGAGATTCTTAATAATGATTGTAGATGAATTTCTACACAAATTTGATTATATGGTTAGATATATATTTAGTATTAATAATCATATTGATAATATGTAATGTTTATTCTATAAATATTTTGCTTTTCGGGCTTTCTTTATTGCAGTTTTATACCTTTAAATATTTGTTTCAAATTGCTCAAACTGGCTGTTATTGAGCTCGTTTAGCATTTGATTGGAATTTCCTTTGATTGTGCCTCCTTCAATACAATACAATACAATACAATACAATTGACTCTATTTGCAACATAGATCATGCATTCTGCTGTTTGAACTTGTTTTCCCACACGTGTCTGTCCGTTCCGTTCTGTCCGTCCAGTGCAGCGAGTAAATATTATATGAAAAACTTGATAGATACATAAAATGATGTGTGCATTGATCTATTTGGCAAAGCACACAAATAAAATATCTATTCATGCTTATAACTATGCTAATTTCTTGGCAAATAAGCATCCTTTGCTTAACCAGCAATTGGTAGTGGTAGCTCTATTTGTTATGACCAAATATTATTCCAGCCAGAATAACAACAAAACCAATCACAAAAAACACAAACAAATTAGCATATATTCGTGTGGGTGTGTGTGTGTGTGTGTGTATGAAACGAGAACGTGAGTGTTTGGCAATGAAAAACAATAGCAAGATCTTAGTTGGTAGCTCACGACTGCGTAATACTCTATTCCTGGTGCTTATAGTGTATACAAAACTTTCCTATCTGTCTGGGTATAAATATTTTTATCTGGCTTTTTTTCGTATTTGTCTTTAAGTTAAGGTTGTAAACAAATGTGCTAATACTAGCTGTTATTATTGTTCTTGTTGTTGTTGTTGAAATGAACTTCTTGACTATTAGCTATTTGCCTTTGGGTTAATCACGCGTGTTTTGTGTGCAAATACTGATCCTCCCCATCACCAAAACTGATAAGCATATATGTATGTGTATATATAGTTAGATTTCTAGCTAGACAAGCAGGCAAAACTAAACGAAAATAGATAAGACAGCAGACGACAACAGATGTCTGGTATAGTAAAGATAATACGAACCCACCCCACCCATATAGAACACTAATACACTTCTCAAAATTAATGATCGATTTTTGTTTTTGTTCCTTCGTTCGATCGTTTGTTTTATTTTTGATTTGTTTTTAATGAATTTCAATTGGTGGCCATTTAGCGCGACGTCAGCAGCAAAGGCAGCAAAGGCAGGCAGGCAGGCAGATACGTTGTTCTATAGCAAAAACCAAACAAAGCAAAACCAAATATATAAAAAATTATATACATGTAAATAAACTGCTTGAAACAAGTTCGAGGCGAAAGCTGATAAGCTATTTTTTGTTGTCCAGTTCTCAGTTCGTCATGTTGATAAGTTTGAAGGTTCTCCCAACTAGACAGAAGGAATTCTTGGCATTATTTGGCTCCAGTTTGTCTATTAACGGTAAACGATTGATTGTTTTTGGTAAACACAACAAAATGTGGCACAGCTGTCAAAACAGAAAAAGTGAAATGAACATTTTTCCGGGGAGGGAAAAATGCAATGGGAAGATTCAAAAAGTTGCTGATGACAGGTGTGGCGTGATCAGAATAAGAGAAGAGGAAGCGAAAGAAAGATAACTCATGACAGCTCCGTTATGCAAATATATATATGGAGTAGAACTGTATAAAGTCCCCTAAGGAATAAACATATCGAATATCAATTGACAATCAATATTATCACAACAGTTCTGTACGCAACTTCATCTTAATATCAAGAAGCCGTCGTCGTCGTTCAAACCAAGATGCAAAAAGTATTTATGAAAATGCAAAAGGTTCAAATGATATACCCTACTTATAGTTTAGTTACCTTCCTAACTCGCTTGCTCAATCAAAATTGCTTATCTTAAACTTATTTTTGTACATTTTAATCTGACAGCTGTCATTCATATAAACCCTTTGACTCATAAACTAACTTTGCATTGGGAGACTGCATGTCGACATTTGGATTTCCTCTCGCCCCCTTTCCCCACGATCTCTACATCTCTAACGTTTTTATAACACTCGTTTTGCGATCTTAACAATCGTATAACAAAAACTCAGCCACAATTAGTAATATTTGTCTAGCGATAACCCGAGAACGTTGCTCAATCTATCTAATCGCTTGTCAGTGAAGTGCAGCGTTGTAATTGAGATGGCAACGCGGGGAGGAACAGTGTTGTGCAGTGTCCAAAAGTCCACACAGAATCGTTATAATTAATCCGCAATATGTTTTTTAAATTGTTCAACCAAGCATCGACAAATGGATTCTCAATCATCCCCCCTGCAACTTAACCCCAACAGATACATGACACAACTTGTTGTACATTTCCTTAAATTTGATTCACGCCTTTGCCGCGTGCCATATATTCAAAAGCAAAAGCAAAAGCAAATCAAACGTTCGTTCTCGCTTGTAATTTTCCACAGACATTTAATATTACAGTTGTATATTATAACAAATTCTTCTGTTGTTTTTTTTGCTGTGGCTTCTTTCTAGCATTAACGTTTTTAGTTTTGTCAACAAATGAAAATTTCCACACACAATTTCAAAATAATAACATATATATATATATATATACATATATTTTTGCTATTTCTAATCACTATTCGTTCAATCGTGCGGGTGCGACAGACACACTGGGGAACTATTTAAGTACGTTAGTTTATAATTGTTGTAAACAAACTAAGCCCCCAGCCCCCTCTCCCCCCTTTATCAGAGTATTTGCCAGACGCGGCGACGATTTTTCAAATATTAATTGTTGCTGTTGTTGCTGTTTTTGTTGATTGTTAAATTAATGAATAATAATAAACAATGAAATAATATTTATACTTGTGATTCAATTTTGAATTTTTGCCAATATGCAAAATACATTGTGAATATATACGATATACATGATATATGTAGTCATATAGCAAACATATCAAGAGGTATTTTTACATCAATTATATAGTAGTGGATTTCCATTGATAAAATTATATTTTGAAGCGGTTTTAAAACTATAAAAACATTTTAAACAAAATATTTGACTGTAAATAGAATTTTACATGCGAGAAATGTTGGGAATGCTGTAGATTCATACTTTAAAGTAGCAACCAGAAAGTATTCAATACTTTTCTTAACTTTCGCAACTCTCTTTCAGATAGTTTTCCATATCGAAAGCAGATCAATTGTCATTAAGCAATTAGTTTCAGTTTGAGTTTCTAGTTTTTATTTTTTTTTAAATGATTTTGTGTACTAAATGCAATTTGTTTATACAAATGTGCATGTAACTTTTGTTGTTTATTTGATTTGTTTTCCACTTTAATGGTTTTTTTTTTTAAATTATTAAATATTTCTTTGTTTTGTTTTGCTTCTTTTTTAAATGCGGATGTTTTTTTCGCCAATTTCTTGCCGGCGAAAACGCAAATCATATATATATAAATATATATATGAATCTGTCTGTGTATTCTTAGCTGTGTATCTGTGTATCTTTTCTAGAGCTTTGTATTGTTTAGTATATTCTGGAGGAGATGAAAGGAGTGGAGAAGCGGTGAGGGGGGGGGGGGGGGGAGGTTTCCTCTTCCACTTTAGCTGGGACATGCGCATGAAATCGATACGTTGTTCTTCTCTCTTGTTTCATGTGTGTTGAGTTTTTGAACACAGTTGTTGGTGTTGTTTTTCATGCTGTTTGTTTGCTTTTTGTTGACAATTTGTTTTGCATATGTGCATGCAAAAGCCCATGAAATATTTGTGGATTTGTCACTTTTAAGCTTCTTTCTTGTTGTGTTGTTTATTTGTTTGTTTACTTTATCGTTCATAACTCTCGGCGAAGCGGAAGTAAATTGACTCTGACTCGCGGTTTCTATATACAAATGACATTTCCATTGCAAGAAACTCTTCATTCATCATCAACATTTAAAACGCAATGCGCAAAAAGGTGGAAAAGCCAAGCCAGAGCCACCACAACAACCACCATGAGTAGAGTTCAACTCAAAAAAGTATATATTAGATTGTTAGAACGTGGCGGCATTCGCTCACAGAACGATTTAATTTTTTTTATATGATGAACACCACACACAAAACAATCAAAAAAAAGTGTCGTAAAGTTTTTGCGTCGCAAATAAATGTGCTTAAACAAGAACAAAAGTAGACAGCAGTAAATTTGTCATGCCCGAAAGCGAGTGGCGAACGCTGTTGACGCTGTTGTTGTTCTTTCTCTCTTGAGATACTTTATGGAGATATATGTATCTATCTAGAAGTTCGCCGGCTTTTGTTTGGCTAAACTTGCTTACCAATATTGTTGGGGCGCTAGCTTTTTTTTTTTTTTTTGCATGCATGCATGTATAGTATTTTTTGCTTGTAAATAAAAAGCGTGTAAATTATTGAGGCGTAGCAGCGCGTCAAAACAAACAGAGAGAGCATCAGCAGAGCAGCAGAAGTAGCTTTTTGGTTATTGTAAAAATGCTTATAGATTGAGATACACACCCGTCAAACATACACATATACGCACGCACTCACACACATACACAGCTGTCGCAACATGGCGCGCACTCCCGAAATATAGTAACAAGAAAAAAAGTTATCTGCCAGATACACAGCACGCTCGCTCTCTCTCAATGCGCGCGCTCTCTTTCTCTCTCCCGCTCTCTGTCTCTCGCTTCTTATCTGACCGCTCTCTCTCTCTCTTGTTCTCTTTGAGTGTTGCTGCCATTTTATATAAAATGAGACGCTAATTGCAAGCAGACGTTCAGTCGCCAGTTTAACTCGCAACAAGAAACACAATTAAGCTAGCAACTTACACAAAAATACTACAAAATAAAAAAAATAATAAGTTATTATTTAATATAGTATATATACAAGTTTTAAGTATAATTTGTGCTAGCAGCCAACAAGAGACTTGAATTAAATTAATTCAGCAAAACCAAATAAAAAACAACAACCCAATAACAACTGTAAAAAGCAACAGACAGAAGAAAAATTAAAAGCTTTTTTCGTGTGTGTCTGAATGCAAATGCAAAAGCTCTGCGCCAGTCTCATAAATTACCAAAAAGCTACGCACTAAACTCAGTTATTGCTGAACTTTTGCCGTAAAAACAACAAAAAATAAGGAAAAACGAAGAGACGCAAAAATAAGCAAGAAAGAAATATTAAAGTGTGCACTGTAACTGTGATAATTAAAAATTGAAAGAAAAAAAAACGTTTTAAATAATTATATAAGTGCGTGAAAAATCTCTAAATACTCAAAACTAAAAGAAAGAGAAACTTATTTGTTTTAAATACCAAACCAAACCAAGTGAGAAAGAAAAAATAAAAAATATGATGGGCACAATGTCACTGCGTCAGCCTGAGAATTGGCTCTATGAAATCTGGCAGAAGGGCTACGATAGCCCCTGCTATGTAATGGTGCCAAATGCAAAAGTATGTATCATTCACAAACATGAGAACAAAAACAACTACTAGACTAGAACTGTGTGCATTGAGAAAAGAAAAAAAAATCACCTTGCCTTGCCGTTTATTTGTTGTTGCTATTGATTTTTGCTTTATTTTGAGGCTGTGCAAATTTTGTCGTCAAGGCAAACGGGCCGAGTCGAGAAAATATATATACACTTATGTTTATAATATATCTAGCCTGTCAAAAATGCCATTTTAAACTGTCATTTTTTAAGTTTTGTGTTTAATTTTTTTGTTCGTTTGAACTTTTTTTCTGTGAGAAAAAATTCCTTTGTCCGCAACCAAAAAAAAACGAAAAGAGCACATGAAGAACAAGACGCCTTCTTTTTTGTGGTCGCCATATTTGTGTTTCGTTAAGCGCAAAGTGCAGCCGAAAAAAATTTAACGAATGAAAAAAAAACAAGCAAGAACAACAACAACAAACACAACGACAAACGTTTTTTTTTTTGTCTCTACCTTAGAAAAGAAAACGAAGATGAAAAACAAGCGTAAACCTAAAATGTACCTCAAACCATATTCAAAAGCAACTCATTTGTGCGTTTGTTTGTTTTTGTGTGTTTGAAGAAGGGTAAAATGCATCTTTTATTTCGTAGAAAATAAAAATGCCCAAAAATAGACCTGTCTGTGAAATACATTGATAAATTATTTTTGGCAAATAATCAAGTTCGAGTATATATAAGCCCATAAATTATTTATTCATATCTAAATTTGTGCATTAATTGTTTTTAGAGCCGGTGCGAACCAGATTTTTATTATTTATCATCTTTATCTCTTTTTTATGAGCAGTTTCTTAAGCGTTTTTATGTTTTTTCGCTTTTATTTGTGCATATATATATATATATACAATTTAATTACTAAATTAGCGCACATTTGTCAAATGATTGTTCATACATAAGTTTCAATTCATTAAATATATCAAAATATATCCCATTCTGCTTTTGACCGCAGTTTTTAGGCTGGCAAATGGCCAACAAACCAAAAACTGAGTGCACAAAATGCGAGACGACAGCTAAAAACGATTCTTTCGCCCCACTTCTCTCCCCCTCGCCCCATAATTCGAAAACCTACGCAATAAATCATATAAGAGGCAAATACAACGATGACTAATAGAAAAACGCTCATAAAACGCACAGGAAACGCGCGCGGTTTTTGACAACGTGGCTGTTCAGAAAAAATATTGTTTTCAACTTTTTATTTCTGGCTGATTGAGAAAAATCCACGAACAAAAAAAAAATATTTTGGTTATGTTGCAAACTGAGGAAAATCATCTTAAAAAGACAGAAAGAAAACGCACTGAAAATCGCTCTGAAGACGAAACTAACTGAGTGAGGCAAGTGGCAGCTACTGTTGGCAGCAAGTGTCACCCAAAGCAATGAATGTTTTTCACCTGCCAATTTGTTACTGCTGCTGTTGCACGTGCCACAAAACGTACTGTGCAACATGCAATGTGCGAGCAAGAGAGACACAAATGTTTAGTTGTTCTTAGAATGCGCCCCCATCTCTTAATGGTACTGGTAGCGATGTTTGATTTGTTTTTCACGACACTCGCAACAGACACGCGTGGCATGTTGTATGTTTGTGTTGTTGGCATTGACATTTGAACGAATATGGCAATTATTTAGTTGCTTTACACGCGAGCATAGGCATTGAAAATTGATTTCCATGAATGAGAGAGTGACCTTAACTTAGTTCACTCGAATTTTAAGTCATTAATTTTTTAAAGTTCTGAAAATAAGGTAAAAGTAAAAGTTAATTGATATCGATAAAAATGATCGGTAGATCGGTTGTACCAGCAGTCGATTAATGTTAATTAACAGGTGCAGAGAGAGAGAGAGAGAGAGAGCAACGTCTGTTATATAAAATGCTGCTGTCGTTTTACATAAGTGATCAACGATGCAATGTTAACTTTTAAACCAAACAAAACTCTACAAAACGCTTTTACTAAATAAAGTTTTCTTTTCTTTACTTAAAGGATCTGGTGAAATCGCATCTTATGATTGCGGTTCGCGAGGAGGTGGAAGTTTTAAAAGAGCGCATCTCTGAGCTAATGGACAAGATCTCAAATCTGGAGCTGGAGAATAACATACTCAAGTCAAACATTGCGCCAGAGACACTGCAACAGTTACAGATGCAGCTACAGATCGCTGGCAGTCAACAGCCAGCCGCAGTCGCAGCGCCGCCAGCAACGCCAGCTATTCAGGCAGCGCCAACAGCAGTAGCAGCGCCAGCGGCAACAGTGGCGGCCACCAGTCCAGCGACGTCGGCAGCGCCAATAGAGAATGGCACTGAGAACAATGGTACCAGCAGCAATAGCGGCGTCGACGCAACAGTCGCAGCGGCAGCATCAGCCGCCTCTGTTATTGACGCAGCGCAGCCAGCGGTCGCAGCAGCGGCCGTCAGCACAAATGGGCCAATGTCCTAAGCTGTTTGTTAGTTTGTTTTAATCGTAATTTTTATAAATGTGACCCCTTTTAACCAGGGGGGTATTGGAATGTCGAAATAATGTGAAGAATGTCCAACTGTATTAACTTTGTCGTAATTTTGTTGTAGCTGCGCTCGCTCTCTCGCGCTCTAGCTGCAACAGATTTACCAAATTACCAGACAGAGCTAAAAGCGTCAGCAGCACAGCTAACAGTAACAGCAACAGCAATAGCAGCAACCTTAACATATTCAAACGAAACGAAAGTATTACAAAATGCTCAACAGCATGCATGTGTGGTGTATTAAAACTGCAAGACAGAGAGAGAAAGAGTGAGTTGTTCTGCTCTGTTAAGGCTGCGTGCGATGTTAGCTGCGACTGTTTAATATATATGAAATTTTTTGCTGCAGCCGCCATTTTGTTAATTTCTCGATTGTGATATTTGTTTAACACACATACACACCTTCACACAACTAAACACAAACACACACAACACATACAAACCCAACACACACACACACACTCCCCCACACAGACAATTATTTGGTTGGATGGATGGATGGATGGTTAGATAGGCTGCGTGTGTGTTAGCAGTCTAGCTGCAGTCGGCTTTGACTGTTAACGAGAGCGCGCTTTAACAGTGTGTCACTTAACAGAGCGCTGCAGCGCCCCATTTAACAGTTTATGAAGGCTCTTTTATTTTCATGTTTATTGAATTTTGTTTTTGTGCAAATTAAAAAAAAAAAAAAGAAAAGGCATTATGAAAAGTTTGACTCAAAAAATACTTAAATATTGTAAAAAGTAGAATTTTGAGCACACACAGAAATGATAGAAAGAGGAAAAGAAAAAAAAACAAAATATGTGATAATTTGCATTGTGCATTGTAAATTGTAAAAAAAAAAACAGAAGCAAGCTAGAAAATATTCGAGGCGAGCGCTTAAAAAAATTGCAAAGTTAGCAGCAGCAATATACATAAAGAGAGATCAATAAATTTTTAATTCAAATAATTCAAACTTAAAAACAACAACAATTCACTGATTATATATTATATATATATATATATATATATATATAAAGAGGAAGCTGCTATTTTATTATTATTTTAAAAATTATTTACTCAAAAACTCAACTCAAGGCAAATTAATAACTAAATAATTAAATTTGCATGTTTCTCTCAATCAATTAAAAAAATAAAACATTTCAAAACACGCAACAAAAACAACAACAACAGCAAAAACAAAAAACACACACACACGTAGAAAATGTTGTAGTAATATAGATAATATTTAAATGTATTTGAAAGTTTTTAATTTATTCCAAAAAACAAACAAAATGAATTAAACATCAAAACTAAAATGATTGTAAATATAAATATAAATTATTGTGTGCAACATTGCAACAACAACAAAAAGAAGAGAGAATAACTAAAAAAATCAACAACAGCAACAAAAAAAGAACTTTAAAAGTGCAGAAAGAAAGAGAAAGAAAGAAAGATGAGATGAAAGATGAGTTAAAATGATAAATGATAATTGTATACTAAACAAAATATTAAGCAAAAAGTCGTCCTATTTTAATTGTTATGCAAATATTTAGTTTAAATATTATTATTATATATTAATTTCGAAAGGTTTTTTTTTTTTTAAAACGCAATGCAAATCTGTTGTAAGATTTTTGTTAAAACAAACAAACACACAAATACATACACTATCTCTCTCTATATATATATTTGCCACAACAACAACAACAACAGATACAAATCAATAAGCAGAAAGAGCATTCAAAACAAGCTGCAAGAGAAATGCAACAACAAATGTACTAGAAAGCGTTGATTCACACACACACACACACACACACAAAACAAACAACAAACGTATATGTATATATATATCGCCACGTAGACAACAACACTACTTTTGTGTACTTGCAACGTTGCACTGCGTGCAACACTCGCCACCTGCGGAGACTTCACTTGTCTAAGGTCGGCTCGCAATCAATCAACAATCGAATGATTAATAATAAAAAATAAAATGCGAATACATGTTTATAAAATGTATACTCCTTTTGAAAACCACAAAAGCAGTGTCAAAGTCTACATGGCAATATACTATATATATACATACACTATATAAACATATACATATATATGGTTACATATAGCAAATACTGTTATATCAGTTCGATATCGGTGTCAACGCCACCGGCGCTGCCATCCAAAACTAAAAGTAATTGTTTAAAGTATTTTATTTTTCCTTTGTTTTATTTTTTATGTAATTTTTGATTTAGGAATATTTTTTGTCAATATGCGATTGCTTTTCGTGTTTTTTTATTATTATTATTTTTTCTGCTCTCCCATGATTTATTCTTACGCGCTTAAGTCCTCATTTCTAAGTCTAACTATTAATTTATTAATTAGTTTGTAAGCGAACACAAAAAACCAACAACAACAAATGATTAAAACAAACAAGTAAATCAAATGCAAATACCAACTATATTTAAAATAAAATAATGGAAATACAATTATAATAAAAAAAATGCAAAAAATACAAACAAAAAATCAATATCGATTCTTTTTTATTTCCGCTGAAGCTTTAATCAAGCAAAAAAAAAAAAGTATACTTATGAGGGCAAACTAGGTTAAGGCAGAAATTGTAATATACTTTTGGGCGACAAGCAAGAATTTTATTTGCCGACAAAAACAAAAAGTAAAGTATACTTTTAGGCGTTAAGGTGGGAGTTGTACACAGATAAAAATAAAAATTGAAGTATACCTTTAGGCGTTAAGGTGGGAGTCTTACTTAGACAAAAAATGAAGCATACTTTTAGGCGATCAACCTGGAATTTAACTCTCACTAAGCTGAAATTGATTAAAACATAAATTGTAGTATACTTCTGGGCGCTAATCAAGAAATTTGTTTAATTTTTATTCCTCTGTTACTGATTGGCTATACAAATCAAAAACTTTGTAACATGTACGGTTGTCAATGGCATGAAATAATAGTAAATGCTAATATAAAATTGTAATGCTATAAATAATATAAATGTGCATCTTAAAAATACAAAAAACCACACGACATGCAGTCAGAACTTGAAAAATATAGAAGCTATTGTCCATAAAAACAGGTGTAATATTGAAACTAAAAGTCTGTCTCGGGACTTTGGGGTCTAATGTCTTCCGGTAGAGGTTGTGGTGTCTTGGCTTGCATATCGGCATTGCCTGCAACATATCGACCCTCAGGCAGCTGGGATTCCACTGGTGTTGGCTGTTTCTGGGCGGTATTAAAGGATTTTAGGGTGCCCAGCTGAGCGCGTACATCCGTTTCGGATAGATGATGCACTGGAACATTGGCAGGAACTGCTAGTCGTTTGGGACTGGTGCTGCCATCGTTGGGCTTACGTTTGTCCGGAGGAAACACCACTTGAGCGTAGTTCACTCCACTGCCATTGGGCTCCACAATGCTCTGTGCGCCCGAGGAGTCCGTCAGCGAGCTGGGATGCCGAAAGACGGTTGCCAACGCTCTGGGCTCAGTTGTTTCTTCCTTTTGCTGTTGTGGCGCATCTCGACGCTGCATTGGTGAGCTGGAGGCAGCTGTTGTCGTGGTGACCATCGAAGGACTTCCACCTCGACCTTCACCTGCTGGGGAATCTTCATGTGGCACCGGGGCATATAACGAAGGTGTATAGTTGTTATCTGTCACCTTGCAGTTGTACAGATTCAAGCCCTTGGCAAAGATATAGACTAGGATGTCGAAAAGCCCACTCGCCAAGATTAACGAGGCTGTCAGAATGTCCAGGATGTTGCCATGCTTCGGGGTCTCCCGTAGCAAGCAACGTTCGTAATTCGGGGCCCAATAGATGCAGGTTGTGCCTGTGGAATAGTATACATTAAACATGATTAGAAGAAATATATTAGAGGAGTGTGCATTGTACTCACGTGTGACCAGATCGTAGCTCAGGTGAACGGGCACATAGGCAAACAGTCCAACAATCATCAACTCAAAGGCCAAGGCAAGGGATTTATCCTGTGGCAGGACGGCTCTCAATATGATCAGCGTCTTGCCAATAACAGAAATGCCCAGCATAAAGGCTGCAGATATGTTTAGGATCTGGAAGATGAGTATGGTTCTCTGGCATTCGCCGGCGCTGCAGGCACCAGGTGTTGCTCGTGATGTGCCTGAATGGTCGACTGTCTGATCGCCCTGGCAACTACATCCGTCGTAGAGCTCGAAACTGTTGATAGTGGAGCTTTTAGTGCAGCCCGCATAGCAGGGAGAGAAGTAGGTTATACTACTGTTCTCCGGGCAGACGGGCATAAAGGCAGTCGGTGTGCAAAGGCATTGACTTGCACAATATGGCTGGGTTAGTTTACCACCCACAACGCCTGCAATGGCGCCCACATCACAGCTGAGAAAGATGTAACACACAAAGATGATAGCCAGTTTGATGGAAAGACCGATGTTAATCCCTGCTATAGTCCTGGCCGATAACTGTGCCTTGGAGATGACCAATCCGGCAATGAGCATTCCCACAGCCATCACGGGTGGACGCAGGAAGTAGGAGACAAAGGCAGCACGCCATTCTTGCGTCAGGCCATCCTGTTCATTGTAGGGCAAAAAGAAACGACTCTGTAGATAGTTTTCCTCCTGCAGGGAATAGTTCAGAACTCCACTCTGCAGGAACATAATGCTTAGTAGGTTAAACATCAGCAAGCGATTGTTGAAGAGTCGCTTTAGAGATGGCCAGAAGTTTGTGTCGTCCACGTAGGTTGAGAACTGGCTGCCAAATGCTTGCATATTCGATTGCTCAATAATCCGTTGGGCTGCCTGATGGATTACCGTCTTGGGCAGTCGTTTGGGGAAGAGTCCAAGCAGTACAGCACCCACAAAGATCAGTGGGGCAAGTATAACCCAACCGAGCCACCAGCCCACATTGGTTAATCCGACACCTAGCACCAAAAAGGAGCCCACCTGCTGTCCCAATGCTCGAGCAGCCAACACGACTCCAATCACTGCTGGACTATCCTGCGACAGCGAATTATCATCTATATAGGTTACTCCAATTGTATAGTATGCCAATGATCCCATGCCCAAGGCCAACTGAAGCACAAATAGCATCACTAGCGTCGCTGTGCTACTCTGCTCCTCTGTTAGTGTTAGCTTCTGAAACTGCGCCAAGGATGTAGAACACAGATTAGCATCCACCAATGCATCCCGCGTCTTGACGTCCTCAGCGCTGGTAAAAGAAAACAATTGATTAGGTTCTGATGGCATAGGTATATTAAAGGATAGGGTGATACTTACAAGGTCATTATGGCTGGTATTACAGTTACCACACATGCCACCGCTTGCAGCATGAGTGTGCCCACGAGCCATTTAATCGGATGATAAACATCTGCCCAGTAGGCAAAGGCCAGGGCGAAAACAGCCTGAAACAATCCACTGCTAACAAGCAGCCAATCTGGGAAAGGTAGAAAAAGCAGGATTAGTTAAAGAACAAATGAACATCAAGCTGAAACCCTTCCTTACATAATTCTATTATAACAAACGTTATTAAAAGGCATTGCACATTTGATACGAATACAAATTCGAATATAAACATGAAAATTATATGGGTTTAATTATATCTATGACGTTTCGAAGAAAAGAAAAACTTTTCTGTGCAACTTGTGCGATTCGAAATGTGGAAAAACCTGTTCAATTGTTATGATTATGATTACGCACAAACACACAATCTGTATGAGTACTTACTACTGTTACTCGTATAGAATATCTCTGATGACACACTCACAAAAACCGAATCATAAACAATATCGCAAAACTGATAAAGAGTTTTGCGCTCTATCTGGAAAACCTCAGCCCCGTTTCGGTATAGTCGTCGTCCATTGAGGCCAACACCTATATAAAAGAGCTACAGACTCTTCCTCTTCTACTCACACACACACAAACACATAGTTGAGTGGTTTTTTGCGATAGGGTCTTACTCACCAACTAGCAGTGGATTATAGCCGTATTGAAAGGTAGCCTGTTTGGCTGAGATCCGGAAGTAGATCTCGCAGGCACCCTGTAGCAGGCCCGAGCAGATCAGGACAATGGTGAAGGTGCGGAGGCGTGCATATTTCTGGCAGGCGGGACCACGACACCAGCCCAATCCAATAATGCCACAATCGACGCTGTCTGCAAATGGAAACACATTATGAATAAAAGCGATTTAAACTCTTTAATCAGGTTCGGTTCGTACCGTCTGGTATATTGTTTGCATTTACCGCTATTTGCGATAAATCCGAATTTCGCGTATTTTGAGCCATTTTCTTTTTTCGTCTCGTTTCGTTTCGTTTCGTTACTCAAAGTTTTCACTCAATTTTTTAACTGGTATTTTTCTTATTTTTTTTTTTATCACTTTATTCGTTATCATGTAATTAGTTTCATATTCGCGCGCGTCTATTCGAAGCAAGTGTCAATTGGCGACTGAGCGCAGGTGAGAGCACCCACATAAGGTGGGGTACAGGTGCGAGAAGGAGAGTGTTCATTTTTGATAAGCATTCACTTTTATCTTATCGTGAATATCGAATTCCATTTCTTAATTTGATGCAATACACGCAGGCAGGCAACATGTTGACAATACTTTCGAACTGCTGTCAGCAACATTCGATCACCGCAACATGTCGCTAACAAAACATTTGGGCATATGTTGCTAGCTGCCAAACTGATGATGCTAGCTGCCGAACCGATGTTGCCAGCAGCATTCGAACGGCAACTTTCCTGAATTTTAAGCAAGTAGGCTTTAAAAATATAGTTACTAGAAAAACTATAGCAATACGAACTAGTTAGTGTTTAGTATTGATTGGCCAACAATTCTCTTGATTTGAATTTTTAAAATGTCTATTTTTCCAATTTTGCTATTGTTAACTGGAGCTGCGGCATTTAAATCGCCGCATATGCCGCCAGCAGTGATATGGGGCGCTGATGTGTAAGTCTGGCAACGCTATTACTGAACAGTTATATTATTTCACATGTGTGTGTTTTTCAACGTTTTAATGTTTCAATTGCAGTCCGAAACCAAAAAGCGTACTCAAAGCACTTTCACCAAAAGAATTCGCTAATCTTATTTTACCACTACAAAAAGATTATATGATAATTGTTTACTTCGCACCACTATTAACTTCGAAGAACCTTAGCTGCGTCGAGCCGGACTGCTTTCAGTATCTGCGTAGTGTGCATCCAATGACCTATTACAGTCAGATACATAACCCACTTGACGCAATCCAGTATCTGTTTGTGTTACGTGGAACGGGTATAGCTTGGACGGAAACATACGACATGAGTCAACTGACTTGTATAAAAAATCAGCTAATTGCATATGATTTTGCCGATAACAATCTAAAGGATCATGGTAAGAAAACTAGAAGATTGCTCCCCCAATCCCCAAATTATATATTTTTGATATCTTATATAACAACAGATAGCTTTATGTCCGCCGTGGCGCAGATCATGACGGGTTGTCCACTGGTTCAGATATACACGGCACATGGCGAAGAAAATGAAACGGTACAAAGTCGCATTAATCGCACTAACACGATCATTAAATGGAGGGCAAAGCACAAAAAGAAGTCACAACCTCTTAAAAGTTCTCGTAGCAATGAAGAGTCGAACGAACCTGTGGTGCTACGCGACTTAAAATGCGCTGTTGCCATCCAAAAGTTCGTGTTTGCGGAGCAGAAAACGGTTGGACCGAAATTTTACTTTACGCGAATTGAAATCAAACCGGACGAGAAGACATCAAAGTTGAGTATGCAAATGCATGACAGTTCGGATATTAAGAAGGGAGTTAACTGCACCATCGATAACAAGATGGGCAAGTTTGTGATTCGGCTTGTAAACATGCTTGGCAATTGGCATATAACTGAGCTATATTACAACAATATGACATTTATGTCTAGGGATTTGCTCTTCTATGGTTCAAGCTTTAGTTTCTGCTGCAATTCCCTAACCGTCTACTCGATAGAAGGACATCGTTTAACACTTGTCAAACTTAGCATGGATCTTATTATGGAGGGTAAGATTAACGAAGAAGAAGAATATTCATTAAATCCTTTTATTATGAATTATATCCTTTGCGTAGGCTCTATATCTGCCCTAGATTACGACTATGTACCGAAACCCTGTTGGAATTTCGATGGTTATCTGACGCCTGCCTTAGCTCAAGCATTATTCACAGTGTTCGTTTTGATGTCTTGCTTTGGCCTGGGCTTAACAATGTTCCTGCAAATGGGACGTAACATGCGGATGTCTAAAATCATTGATCCTGAACCGATTTTGAAATGATCCTCCCTCCTATAAACTCTTGTGGCACATCTCTCGCTTGATTGTTGCATATTCTACATTCAACTAATTCACTTACAAGCCTAATCACAAAGCCACTCGAGAGAGCGAAAGAGAGGCAAGAAGATAGAGCAAGTGTGACTTGGCTTGTTTAGGGGTTGAATATATATATATATATATATGTATATATATATGTTTAATTGAGGCGAAGAGAAGGGGGAAGGTTGGATGATGTGTATTAATAGTAAATAGTGTCATTGTCGCGTATCTTATTGTTTATTATTGTATTGTTACTATTACTCTCACTATAAGAGAGAGAGAGACAGAGAGAGAGGGTATTAAAAATAGTGTCGGCAGTTTGCACGTGCGCAGAAAGAGGCGTATGAGAAATATTTTTACAGCACCTACTCCAACGACAACAAGAAAGACTATACTGGTATGGTATGGGCTGATAATATATTGATAATAACATTATCCGCATTATCATCGGCGCACAATTATCGCCCAACCAATTTGACGGACAGCGCAAGAACAGCAAAAAGCGAGCCCATTGAATTTAATATTTCAAATTTTGTTCACGCTTTTCAGTTTGTTGCGCGCCACGCGGCTGCACGGTTCACGGTTCACAGTTCTTTCGATATTTGCACTCTCTCTCTTTTTCTTTGTTTCACTCTTTCGTATTTACCGTTAAAACGATTAGGCCTTTGATAATTGTGTAGTGAATTAAGGAACTGAAATCAATTTAAGTGCTTTCAAGTGCCGATTACAAACAATCCAAATTTTGCTGCCTGAACTCAAGTAAATATCCTTAAACTCCGATTTTTCTTTTGTTCTATTCAATGAAGCATTGACCGATTGCTTTCTTCAAGCTACTTGTCTTTGTGTACTATCTTAATATACTATATACTACTGTCTTTGACTGCAATTGACACTTGTCTATAATATATTTATACTAATCTTTATCTACTGGATTAATATAAATAGCTATTGAGTTTGTCGAATTTATGAGAACAAGAGTATTACTTTAACAGATCTGACTATTCAAAAAAAGATTAATGAGTTTGTACGCAATAAACATCTTGGTTAATTTCTTTGCTTGGTTTTCTTAAAATTGAATACAAATACCCCTTAAGTTAATCTTTGTTATTAGTTTAAGCCGATTGACAAGAAAATACCAGGAAATTTTTTATTTGTTTACACACTCTATGCTTGAGTAGTGCTTATCGTGGGGTATATATTGCGAGAAAGTTTTAGATAGATGGAACTTTGTGTCCACATAATCAGCTCTCAAAATCAGCTCGACAAAAATCAAAAGAAAATGTTGATTAATAATATGATTAGAAAATATATTAAAAGGCTTATTATAATATAATTTGGGTATTTCACTTCATATAGGGTATTTCCTAGTTTCTATTTGTTAGATATTAATTGTTCAAGGCGATTAGAGAATATTCCTGATTAGATAATGGTTTCACTAGACCAGACTATAAAGATTAATGAAAACACAACCATAACCAATTGCCTGGTTTAATGTGTATTGTTTTCCCAATTAAAATTCTCAAACTTCCAAAGTAAAATCTCGCTTTCAGCATTAGTTGGCAAATAGAAGGAGCCTAGGTCACTTTATGGCATCCAATTCGAAATAGGTAAAACAACAAGTAGTATAAGGGGCTTATCTAATCTTGAGACTAATGTGATCTTGAGCAGGTGGCAGTCCTAATCAATAATGTACTCCAAATTTCAATATATCGTGCGATTTCAATTTTTATATGAGCTTTATCGAAGAATAGTCTCAAAGAAAAAGTCATGCTTAAGCGACTATTTAAGAGAAAAACAACAAACCTTTACATAGGTCAAAAAAATCACAAATTAACCAATAATTAACAAGTTCTAGAAACCTTGTATTTGTTTTGTGTACCTTTTCTTTGTAGTCATAAGTACGCATTTTTACTAGACATTAATCTTATCAGTTGTTGCCCGCCAAGCGAGACATGCTCAAGTGTTCTAACCACTGAAATTGACCAGAAGACAATCAATTACAACAATAACAACAACAACAAGTGAGACAACAAAAACTTTAAGGCCATGCCAGAGATGCGTAAAGAGAAGGTGCCACCCGGGCAGTATTTATGTGGACTGTACAGTTGGCATCCAGCTTGGTTGCAGAAATATGCCACTACCAAAACCTTTATAGCTGTCTACGGTCTCTTGGGCACCATTCAGGCCATGTCCTATATGTATTTCATCGTTACGCTAACCACGCTGGAGAAACGCTTCAAGATACCCAGTCAAACAACAGGTAAGCGCGGAAGAGATTGTGTTCAATATGGTTTATAGGGTATTACTTCCAGTGATGTATTCATTCATTCATCACTTATTAATTTTAAATTGCGTTTTAAACTATAAATGTAAGAACGCGTAGTCTATATGGTCTTTTTCTGATAACAACTTTTGTAGAAGAAGAAAATCGTTATGATTTTAACTTACCCAAGTCTTGATGAAGATCTACCGCTGTGAATTACTTGCTCCACTTTTCACTTTTTAATTCATCTAAATTCGATGCTCACTTAATTTGCAGGCATCGTTCTTAGCGGCAATGAGATATCACAGATATTGCTGTCGCTGATCTTATCCTATATCGGTGGACAGCGTAATCGACCACGTTGGATAGCCTGGGGCATTGTACTTTGTGGCATATCATGTTATATTCTGGTGCTGCCTCATTTCATTTACGGTGCGGGCGATGATGTCCTGCAGTTGACCAAGGAGTACCAGGAAGGTCTGTGGAACAGTTCTCTCAGTTTCAACATTACATCATTGGTGAGAAGCTAACATAATATCCGAGTGCTATTGATATTGATGCCAATTGATAATTCAACAGAATACTAGCTCTGCAATGGGCAGTAAGCCCGAGCAGCTATGCGGTGTTGGCAAGGGTGAGGAGACCTGCGACAGTCTGTTCACCTATGTCCCGTTGGTGCTCATCTTCTGCTCGCAGTTTGTGCTGGGCATAGGCAATACCCTGTACTATGCTCTGGGACAGACATATCTGGATGACAATACGAAGCGAACGAATACGCCTTTGATGTTGGCTGTGGCTATGTCCTTGCGTATGATTGGACCCGTATTTGGTTTCGTTTTCGGCTATATTTCGCTCAACACATTCATTGATCCCAGCAAGACGCCGCTAATTGACGACAAAGATCCCCGCTGGTTGGGCGCTTGGTGGCTGGGCTGGGTTATATTGGGCACACTGATGTGCATGTTCTCCGGCTTGGTTGAACTCTTTCCCAAGCAGCTGCCCAAAAAAGCCAATGAAACCAAACGCAGTTCCCACCAGCCACATGTCCTACGCCACGAAGAGTTGAAGCGTGAGGAGGGCCTCTCCCTAAGTAGTCGCTCTTCGTCCAATGCCGCACTGGACAGCATTGGCGCTGGCGCTGCCGCTAGCGAACTGCCCAAGCTGAAGGACTTTCCTCGTGCCCTTATGCGACTTCTGCGCAACAAGTTGCTCATTTTCAATATCACATCGGGCGTTTTTTACATTTTAGGCGCTTCAGGTTTCATGACATTCCTCGCCAAATACATGGAAGTACAGTTTCACCGGAATGCTGCGACTGCCACAATTATTGTTGGTCCCATTTCGATTCTGGGCATGGTTGTCGGTCTCTTTGCCTCTGGCATAGTTATTTCCAAAAAGAAACCCGCTGTCAGCAAAGTTCTCATGTGGAATGTCATTGTTGGCTTCATCTACATTTGCGGTAGGTTTACATTGTATCAAATTTGTTGGCTTTTGTTAACAAGTTCTTCTGTATGCTTTACTTACAGGTCAAATTTCGTACGCATTCTTATATTGTCCGGATTCGGTGTCCATGGCTCATGTCGGCAAGTAAGTAACGCACTTTTAATTGCTTTGTAACTATTAAAAGCGCACATTATATTATTTTCCAATTTTCAACCACGTGTTTTGCAAATCAGCATTAAATTCTGCTTCTTCTTTGTAAGCTTGGCTTTATTATGCGTTGCCACCCAGCAATACTTATCTGCTTCTTCCATATCTAGCTATTCACCGCGTTCCATAAACGTTGCCACCTAGTCAGACTTACTTACACTTGTGGCGTCACTATTGACACTTAAATTCTTCTCTATAAGCTTAGCTTTAGTATTAGTCGCCACCCAGCAATACTTATCTGCTTCTTCCATATCTTGCTATTCACAACGATCCATTAACGTTGCCACATAGTCATACTAACTAACACTTGTGGCGTCACTATTGACACTTGATTTACTTTTTTACCGCACAGCTTCAATTTGACCAGCAATTGTAATTCAAACTGCTCCTGCGAGGGCGTAAGTTACTCACCAGTTTGTCATGAGGACAGCGAGACGACTTATTTCTCAGCCTGCCATGCTGGCTGCAGCAATTATAATGCAGATGGTAAGGTCTACGATAACTGTGCCTGCCTCAGGGAGGATATTGTCAGTGTGCCCAAATATATGGCTTCATCTGAGCGTTTGCAAATGGATGCAGTGCAGTCAACAGAAATGTCACTAGCAGGCAGTTCAGATCTTGATATAGATCTTAGTGCAGTGCCTTTGATGAACGATGATTATTCGACGGAATTGCAAGATGAGGATATTTTGTCACGCAGCAAACGAGCTGTGGCTGATCTTGTCCTGCGTCCTGGCATCTGCACGGAGGGTTGTAATGTGGCCTTCTGGACATTTTCACTCACTTCGACCATTGTGAATTGGTTTGGCTCTTCGGGTCGCATTGGCAATGTGCTTGTTAACTATCGAACCGTTTCGCCTGAGGATAAATCCTTCGCTCAGGGCCTGGCCTTGATGATGATCAGCTTGTTTGCCTTGATACCGGGTCCAATTATCTTTGGCCGCATCATCGACTCCACGTGTCTTGTGTGGACAAAGACTTGCAACGGCAATGGGAATTGTCAGCTCTACGATCAGACAAGATTCCGTTACTCTGTTAACTTTTTATCCGTCGGTATGTATTTATTCTGGGATTTTCGGTTATTGCAAGAAATTGATGTTTTATATTTCGTTTCTTAAGTTTTTACTTTCATTGGAGTTTTTTTCGATTGGCTTGTTTGGTATTATGGTCGTGAGCTCGATTTGTATGGCGAGAAGGAAACCAAGCGTCAGGAACAGGCCAATAGACGGGATCAGCCCATAACGCCGCTTCTGGCCAGGAAGTCGGAGCAGGCGGATTGTTAACCAAGTACTCTCATGGGTTGAAAAAGACTCGGACAATTGTACTGAAAACAAAAAAAAAATACCGAAATACTTTATAGCATGAGTTTTGTGTATGTGTAATATAAGTTTTGTTGATACATTTACCTGTTAATTTGTTAATAAGTATTAAGATGAATTTATACTTTGTAATATACGGTTATCAATGAAAATAAATCAGTTTTTTGAATCGATTTTTGAATTATCTTTTCTGAGTTTTAAAAGACTGTTGTTTTTGGTTCCTTTTTGTTTTTTGCTCGTCTTTTTTTATTTTTAATTTCGGCTTTAATTGATAAAAAAGT
Source organism: Scaptomyza cyrtandrae (assembly GCA_035044605.1). NCBI lineage: Eukaryota > Metazoa > Arthropoda > Insecta > Diptera > Drosophilidae > Scaptomyza > Scaptomyza cyrtandrae. The sequence continues at coordinate 827,629 of JAWNNS010000650.1, read as the reverse complement.
TCAAATTTATACGAATCTTTTTTGTTTCGGTTTGATTTTTGTTTGTTTTTCATTTTGTTTTAATATGTATACATAAATGTATAATAATAATACATTTAATGTTATATATATTCCCGTTTTGTCTATATAATTTCTATTATCGTTCGTTTTTGTATCTATATTCATACAATTATATAATTATTTATCAGTTGCATAGTTCTTTGTGTCATTATATTCTTCTTTATTATTATTATTATTCGTAAGTCGAGTTTGGAGAAACATTTAAATATCATCATTTATGTGTATAACTGTCGGAGAGATTTTTAACAATTGTATTTTCATTATTTCTTTTTGTTTTTGTTTTCGCCTTCTTTTTTGTTTAAAGCTGAATGCGCAGAAAGCATTAAAAAGCAGATAAATATGTTTGCTTCTTAATATTCAACTTTCATATATCAAGTTAATTGAATTAACTTAAATATGGGTGAATGTTTAACTTAGTTATGTTTTTGTTTACGTTACGTTCGTTATACAAGTATTGTTTAAACCGATAACAACATTTCAATTCAACTTGCAAACGAATCAATCATAATTATAAATGTTACAGTGGATGCATGCATGCTTCTTAAATTTAAAATATCGAGAAATATCGAGCAAATAATCTTGGAAACTAGATGGTTTTTTGATGAGAGCTCATAATGTTTAAGTTTTCTTTCTAAAGCTGAAACCGTCTCTGTGTCTCTTATCATCTTGGTCCTGGTTATATAAAAAGTCAAAAGCAAAATAAATCAAATATCAAATAGGGCAATTATTTTTTTTATTTCCTTTTTGTAGTTGGGGGTTGCTTTGCTTTTCGCTTTCATGAATTCAATTAACTAAGGTGGTAAAACAAAATATATGTATAAATGGTCTAAATATCAAATGTGTGTGTTAGCAGCAAAAATATAATTAATAATAACAAATTGATGGAATTAATTATTAATGAATTGTTTTGCAAACACGTAATAACCAGTTGCATAATTTTGAGCTTACAAATCAAACCAAAAATGTATTCCAATTTGAGCTTAAACTAAATTTTACATCATTTCGTTAAAGAAAAGTTAATTAAAAAGTATTTCGTAATAATATTAATATATAGACATAAACATAATTTCCATTGAGGCAGCGCATAACAATTAAAAAAAAAAACAGAGAAAGCAAATACTTATTATTTCTTATTATTTTTGAACGTTGAATCGCTTGTTTTCCGTTTTTGTTTTGATTTTGTATAAATATAAAAATTGTTCAGCTTGCAGCTTTTAGTTTGTTTATAAAAATTCACGACTCGCACGCACTTTATATTATAATGCTAAGGAGTTACAAAGTAATAAACTAAAATTCACACTTGTACTGCTACTGCTGCTGCTGCCGCAACAAAAAAGAGCCAAATGTAATCATTATTACCCGACATTGTTTTTGCATTCTTATTTGTTTGTCTCTGTGTGTCTGTATGTGTATGTGTATGTACATATATATAAATAGTACATCTTTGTTAGTTATACATAATATATGTGTGTTTATATAGTGTTTGTCTCTCTGTCAGTTTCTTCTTCTTTTTCATTTATGCTTCGCTTATGCTTTGTTTTAGATACTTGCTATATATATATATAAACCTTCTTCTCTCTCTCTCTCTGTCTGTCTCTAACCATTATCATAATCAATTGCTATTGTTGTAGGTATGCGCATACATTATTGTGGTGAAAGTAAACTCTTAATTGTGGGAGTGTGTTAGAGTGTTTTGTGTTACTTTGTCGATTGTGTAAAAAGCGTGGCATTGGCATGTTGGCGTTGATTCCATATTATATATATATAATATATATATATATTTGTTGTCGTCATCTGGCATACGTTAAATTGGGAGGGGTATGATGGGTTGTAGTATAAAGCCGTAGTGAAAGGCGTAGCGCTCGAATTTAGCTTGGCTCAAATTTATTCGATCACCTTGAGTACCTTGCCAATGGCAATAGTTTTGTCTGGAAAATAAAAACATACACATACATTGAATAAAGGGTAATTCTCGTCTCTCAAATTTTAACTCACTTTCATCTCGCAGCGTAAAGCGTCCCATTTGTGGAAAGAGTTTAAATTGTTCAAGGCAAATCATTCCGTAACATTCAATGCGCATGATTGCGACCTGATCCTGTTTAACGAATCGTGGACGTGTTTTAGATTTGTCACCAGACTTCTTGTCAACCAAACAGATGAGTGCCTGTCAACAAAACAAAACAAAAAATACGTTAAATATATATAATATTGTTTTGAATATTAAGTAAATACTCACCTTCACCGTCACCTCCTCGGCGGCACAGTGTATGTGCATAACAGCCGAATAGCCGGCACAGATAATTGATTTGTGTTCTAATATAACGACCTGAGCATCAAAGATCTTGCCCGTTTTAATTGGATTGCTGGCATCACAGAGTACAAAACCAGGCGACACATCCTCTTCCTCAATGCCCTGTGCAGAGTGTAAGCGCTTAGATTAATTTTAAAGAATTGTTTATTTCGGATACCGAAGGTTGCATATACAGCCCCTTGCAGACGAAACGTAAGTTTCATCCAATATATTGCATTATAAATTTTGAACGATTGTTCTTTGAGAACAACCTTAAGTATTCAATCACAGACAGACAAAGCGACACAGTTCCAATTGATATACGATAATATAACAATTTCTCTGCAAGGGTATATGAGAACTTATTCTAAACACATACTTTCAGCTTAATCTTGACATTCTCGCCGGGACCCACAGAGGTAACCTCGAAGTCATCTGAAAACAGTTGATCCACAGCCACTTGTGTCTGAAAATAGATTTTGGTTAATTAGGTTAATATACACATAACCCAATTCTAATTCTGCTTACCCTATTTGGCATGACAAGCAAATTTTGACCCTTCTTTGCAACACCAGACTCCACTTTGCCCATGACAACGGTGCCCATGTCCTTGTACTTGTCCACAATGGGCATAATGAAGGGACCGTCTAGTTTGCGATTGAGCGAGGGCAGCTCATCGATAAAAGGTATAAAGGCGGGACCTCTGTACCAGGGGCACAGCGATTCTGGTACCTGGTCCTTGAGGCCATAGCCGCTAAGGCCCGAGCAAGGCATGAAGGTAAGATCCTTTGCTGGATTGAAGCCCAGCTTCTTGAGGTATGGTAGTATCTTGTCTTTGCATTCGTTGTAGCGCGTCTGTTCCCAATGCACCGTGGGATCATCCATTTTGTTAACCAAAACAACCAAATGCCTAACGCCTGCTGTCTTGGCCAACATCGCATGCTCACGCGTCTGTCCACCTCGATCGAAGCCCGTCTCGAATTCACCCTTTCGCGCTGAGATAACCAACACAGCGAGATCTGCCTGCGCCGCACCGCCAATCATGTTGGGCACAAAACTCTTGTGGCCGGGCGCATCTAGAATGGTGAAATGCTTGCGATCTGTTTCGAAGAAGGCGCGTCCCACTTCTACAGTCTTGCCCTTGTCGCGCTCTTCCTGATTTGTGTCCAGCGCCCACGAGAGGTACCAACTCTCGCGAGATTTCTCACGCGCCTCACGCTCATATTTCTCCAATGTGCGCTTGTCGACCATGCCTGTCAGCGACATGATTTGACCGCCAATTGTTGATTTACCAGCATCTGTAACAGATCAATTTGTTTACATACGTTTTGTTGTGTACATTTAAGTGCAACTTACCAACATGACCGATGAACACAACGTTAACATGTTCCCGCTTGCTTCTGTTCTCCTCCACTTTGACGACCTTTTTCTTTGTGGCCTTCAGCGCAGCCTCGCCGCCTTCCGTGAATTCAACGTCCTCAACTTCCTCATCCTCAGGTGTTATTATCGCATCATCTTCTACATCCCAGCTATCTGCGGGATCGGTTTCTATAAGTATTTCATTTTGTTTTCATTATCATTGACAATTCTTTATAATTAAATATATATTATATTACTTGACTCTGGCGCAGGCTGTACCAGTGCAAAACGCATATTTAAATTATAAAGACGTTTCCAATAACTCTTAATTCTAAAAGAATTATTTTGTTGTAAACAAAACGTAAAAAAATTTGTATTCATCTTTTTATTTGTTTTTGTGATCTTTGCTTACTTCAAAAACTGACAATCCCAAACAGTTAGTCTTAAATTTAGTTTTCAGCCCTAGTTTTAATTAATTTTTGATTTGTTGTTGTGAAATTGATATGATAGGGCAAAGTGGAGAGGTGGATAAGGTGGGTGAGGTGGGTGCAGTGCGCTTTAATAATTAAGGTTGCCACCTTGCGCTGTTCTAGGAATGAGTCATTTTTGTCGTGATTGCTGTCACTACGTGCAAAAACGTGCGTTCTCAAATGCTAATCGATATGTACATATTTGAGGTAAAAACTTGCCGGGTGGGGGGGCACTTGAGAAGGGGAGCAACACGCGGTTTTCAACTAGGTTGCTACACAACAAGATTATTATTTTTCTCTCAGTTCAAACAGGTTAAAACTGGCAAGTGTCGCACATACATACAGATGTTTTGACCTGATGGTATTGGGATTTAATGCGCGCGCAGCTCATTCATTTTTACCGTTACTAACTTTTCTTTGGTGAAGTAGAGCGGGTGTCACCATCGACACCACCGCCATCACCACCACCATCTTCTTTTCGCAACATGTGGCAGTTTATTAACTAAAATATGTAATGTTGAAAAAACAAACAAACAATAAATACGCGTACGGCGCGTAAAAGTAAAAGCAGCCAACACAGCACAACGCGCGAAGCGATAACACAAGTATAACTAGCTGCTGGCTAGCTGTTAGCATGGAGCGCTCGCTATGTTACTAGGTCTACCGTCGACACTGGTGCTGCAAGCAACCGACTAACATTCAAATCAAGTTGAAAGCGGTTCGAACCGCAAGGGAGCTACGAAAACATACAATTACACACACACACACACACTCATACCGACTGTCATTTGGGCCAACACAACACAAAACAGCGGCTGCTTATGGCGATAACAAAAACAACAGTCTTGTGCTGCCCAACGTGTATGTCTTGTGTTGGATGTGGTTGAGCTATGTGACGAGTGTTCCGTTCGCCAGTGAATGCTTCCAACTCAACTTCGCAATTCAGCATAAACTGCTTTGAGTCGTTGATCAACGAGCGAATGGCACTGCGACTGCCAGCAGGCAGCAATGAAGGCGAGTCAAAAACGTAAACGTGTCAAAACACAACGGGGGCAGCGATGACCAAAATTCTGATAACATTAACTGTTTAATAGCATAAGTAACAGTTTGCTTCCACCGCTAATTGGAGTGAAGAGACATTCAAAATAAATCTTTTAGTTCACACAACTCGCCAGTCACAGTGACTAAATAACAAGATACGCTAGAAATTGGGCATCACTGAGGTGAACACACGTTAGATGGCAATATGAACAGCTGCTGCACCTACTATCTGCAATGGGGGCGAGGGTAAAAAGCAGCAGCATTAAGCGGTTCTTCTTTTTGCTTGCTAAAATCCCAAATAACAACAACACTGCACTCACACCAAAGACACACACACAAACCAATGAACCCGGGAGACCGCAATAACATTTGAGGTTATGTGTTATGCGCGATAGACCGATAACCAAACATTTTTTTATTTGCAAGTATGAATAATTTTATTGGCTGCAGGTAAATTAACAACAGCAACAACGATTAGGTTGCCTTTGTTTGCAACATGAAGTGTGCGCTATCCGTGACGTCACAATGACAGAACAACGGCAAATGTAAAAGTTCAATGCGCTCAACATTTGCTAAACTACCCCCACGGTGCCCACACTCACGCACACACACATAGTGTATCCCACATTTATTCTATTTACCATTGTTAGCAGCAATTTTTTCCTCCACATTGATATTGTCAATTGGAACCGCTGTTGCTGTTGAAGGCGTGGTAACAGGCGAACCTTGTGCCGGCGTCCCCGAGTTTGATGCCGCAGCTGATGATGGTGCTCCCGTACCGCCGCTGTTATTTCCCCCGTTGCCGGCAGCAACGACGCCGACGGCATTTAATGCATTTGTGGAACCTGCGCTGCCCGACGAATCAGGTGTTGTTGCAGGTGTACCACTTGCAGATGCCGGCAACGGTGGAAGTCCCTCAACACTTATTATAACTCCAGGCGGAAGAGTATTCTCTACTGGCGTAGACGGTTGCTGCTGCTGTTGTTGTTGTGTAGAAGACGGCGGCGCAGGGACGGACGCTTGCGATGCTGCCACAACAACCGCCGCGCTGGCAGCGACATTGCTGTAATTAAAGCTGGGCACAAATTCCACTGCATTTACATTGAGTGTTGAAAATTTTGTTGATACATCCGAGTTTTCCTGCGCGGCCATTGCTGCTGCTGCTGTTTTTTCTGTTTTGTGTCGCTATCAAAATTTCTTCAGTGGAAATTTTCACTTTTTCGCCTCTGCTCTCGGCACGCACGCACACACGACGACGACGACGACACACTCTTGTCCTCCTCCTTCAAATGCTTTTTCTATCGCACACAAACACAAACACGCGGTTGACTTGTCGGCGTTGCAGAGAAGATAGATGAAGGGAAATGCGTAGACAGCCCAGCCTTTGAGTATGTGTAATTTTCTTTTGTTATTGTTAAAATGTCGTAGCCAACTTATGCGTTGTCGCTTCTAGCTTTTCTCGTGCACTCAATTCACTCAAACTGTCTGGCAAAAAAAACACAAAAAACGCTGTGTTTGTGTGTGTGTGTGTGTGTGAAGAAACTTTACTCGTTGACACCTCTTTTCAGTCTTGTTCTTCAGCTGTGGCAGCAAGGATATCTGTTCAGTTATAACAGTATAAAGGCCTCACAAAAACAATTTGTTTTTGCGGTAAGTTTGGCGAATTTGTTGCAAAATTCGTAAAAAAAATTTACACGTTTCACCGCCACGCGTTGCAATACCAGGGATGGAGAATAACGATATGTTTTCACTATCGAAGTTTGCAAAAAATACATGAAATTTATTAGACATTAAATTATGGCGAGCGCATTTGTTAACATGAGTTGATAGATTAAAATTGGTTAAATACTTAAAATTTAATTAAGTCTGGTAGTTAGTCGGCTTATCGTTTTATTTAGCGATATTATTTTGTGAGCTGCCAATCTACTTTTGCGAATCGATGACAAACAATCAAATATCGAAACATTGCAGGCTCGTATTCCCCATATCGATAGAAGACTATCTTTTCAGAAAAACGAGCCGAACTATATGAAGTAAGCAAATTCAGGCAGAAAAAAAGGCCGAACAAAAAGGCAGTAAATTTGCATAAAAATTATTCGCAAAAAGGTGCAAATACAATGAGCAATGCTGGCAGCGGAGGAGGTGCTGGTGGAAACGCACGACCACCACCTAGAATTGATGGAATGGTCTCATTAAAGGCAAGTAGTACCCAAATAATTAGAAAGTACAGCAACGCAGGCATACAAAATGGCTGCCGGCGATTGAATATTGTCTGGGTTAGATAACCCCTTCAAACATCCCACACTAATTTTGTAAATAAATTCCCTTTCTACAGGTTGACAATCTTACATATCGCACCACGCCCGAGGATTTACGTCGTGTCTTTGAGCGATGCGGTGAAGTTGGTGACATTTACATACCACGCGATCGATATACACGTGAAAGTCGCGGATTCGCTTTCGTTCGGTAAGTAACCTGATGAATGTCATATGCGTCTGTTAATGTATGATTGTGCATGCAAATTAACTTTTAAACTAAAAAGGTTATCGCACTGGCCGAGGTGAATTTTTGTAAATTTGTGAGGTTAAGTTTGACTTTTGCATATTTTTGTGGTAGCGACCACGTACATTTTACGTTCGCTCACCCCATTTTCAATATACAATATGCTAGATAAACTGTTTTCAATTGCAACTGTTGCCTACCCAAACGAATGCTAGCCAACATACTGCGAATACGACAAAAACCATTAATACTCACTTAGCTATTCAGTTGTCTGAATTGCATTGTTGCTTTATTGGGAGCGTTTTACAATCTCTTTAAATATGTTCTGCTCAAGGATGCCAGATAAAACTGTGTTCAATTGCAACTGTTGCCTACCCAAACTAATGCTAGCCAACATACTGCGAACACAACATTATCCAGTTTATATATTGAGAATTGAATTGTGCATTTTGGCAGTACTTGACTATGATTACCACTATTATTGATCATAATCGAAGCGAAGATGCCAGAAAAACTGTGTTCAATTGCAACTGTTGCCTACCCAAACCAATACTAGCCAACATACTGCGAATACTACAATGAACAAAAATAATGTGTGAACTCTACTAACCTTTATACTCTTTCCCCTATCAGGTTTTATGACAAACGCGATGCTGAGGATGCACTTGAGGCCATGGATGGTCGCATGTTGGATGGCAGGGAGCTGCGGGTGCAGATGGCACGCTATGGACGACCCTCGTCGCCGACACGACGCAACAGCGGTAACAGTCGTCGGGGTGCTGGTCTTGGAGCTGGTGCAGGTGGCGGAGCCGGTGGACGTCGTCGCTCGCGCTCGCGTTCTCCCAATCGCCGTCGAGGATCTCGTAGTCCGCGTCGCCGCTCTTACTCGCCACGCTCCCGTTCTCACTCGCCGGGCAGCCGCTCTCCGACGGGTCGACGCAGCAAATTCTCACGTAGTCCGGTACGCGGTGACAGTCGCAATGGCATTGGCGTAGCAGCTGCCGGCGGATCACGCAGTCGTAGCCGTTCCTAAATCTTGAACCCACATACACACCCCGCTTCAGACGTTCCATAAACTAATATTTATGATAAGGTAAGCAAGATTGGACGAAGACTGGTGTGTGGCGATGGGTTACTGAAACTGAATTTCTTTTGACTTACAGCCTTTATTGACTTGTGGACAATGCTATCTAGGGAACTCTCCTCGAGTGGGCTGCAGATAAACTTCTCTGATCATGCTGTGTACCAGAACAGCAGGTATACAAAACAAAAACAAATGAAAAAGAAAAAATTGAAACAGTTTTACACACCCAACTACAATTTACACCTACACATATATACAGAATAATTATAGAGTACACTATTTTAAGTTATTGAACAAGAACAAAACCAACAAAACTGAGCAAAATAAGGAAAGAACAAAACGTAAACAGAGCATAGACTATTCAAACATAAATAGCCCTATAAGAAGTTTGTTTGAGGTCAAGATTTATACGTTGTTTCAGTTTGTTTGTTGTGTTTTTTTTTGTTTTTTTTTTTATTGATTGTCTGCTCCATGGGACAGCACAAATATTGAGATTGCGAGGGTACTTAGGGAATCTATTGTAGCATTTAATTTTGGGCGCCATTATCACATTGTGTAGTTTTACAGAAAAATAAAACTCGAAATCAAATTACCACTGTCGAGGAACCACGATTCACGATTCTCTTTTTTACTGTTATAAACTTCCTCTATTTATATATGTATACAATTTTTTTTGTTGCGTTGCTCATTGTTGTAAATTATTCGTTTCTATCTGTTTAATTTTACGATAAAATTTATTAACAAGCTTTCCACTCCATTTTACACATTTATATATACGCAGGCAAGTGTGTGCGCGGTATGCAGTTGTTGCTGTCGTTGCAGCCGAGAGGCTGCTGCTAATATAAAATGTAAATGATATGGCTGGCGAGTCGTGCGTGGGCAAAGGGAAAGTCAGAGAAAGACTGGTCGAGAGAGCGAGAGCGGAAGCAAAGCAGCGAGTGTTTTTTTTTTTGTGTCAATCGTAACTGAGCACACAACACAACGAGAGCGGATCGTCGCGTCGCGTCGCTGCTGCTGCTACTGCTGATGCTGTAACTGTTGCTGTTAAAACTGCACAATCTGCAAACTACGCTACGCTGCTGATTTGCTGATGCTGCTGTTTGCTGCTTCGATCTTCCCGACACACACACAAAAACATACACCCACTTACACACATTGTGGGCGTTGAAGCTGTATTATGTAGCGGTATGTTGGCGTCCTTGTCTGCCGTCCGTCTGCTGCAGCCTCAACGCTTTTTTTGCTGTTTTGTTTGCCGTTGGCGTTTCTGCTGCTGCTGCTTCACTTCACTTTTTCGTACTTGTTGCTGTTACTGTTAATGGCGTTGTATTGGTGTTTCCTGTCTAGCGGTTGGGGGCCTACTTTTGACTTTAGCGAAATTTGTAGCCGATGTCCCCAGATCTACCACATAGCGAGCTCACAACTGAGAGAAAACTGAAAGCGTGGGAATGGAAATGGAACAGGTAAGTAATGCTATAACATATTCAGCAAACAATTATTCTTTCACAGCCTCTAGTCAAAAACTGAGAAAGTACGAATAAAATAAAAAATTAAACAAATCAAAGGTATTTTTTCTTTTTTTTTGTGTACATACGATGTTTTCGTGCGTTTATAAGCGTACTGGAAATCAGGGCTAGCTGCGACTTATATTTAATTTGGAGAGTGGGGAATATGGGAAATAAAACTACAGCTGTGTTTATTGACAACACGTTTCCAACACAACGGAACAACTTCGAAGCTTCCATAGTTTGTTTGTTAAAAAATTTGTTTAACGAAAATTGAAAAAAAGTTTCTTCGCACACAAAGTACATAATCAACCCAGACAAAATGTTTATGGACAAGATGGTGCGCAACGACTCCTTTGAGCCGGATCTGCGCAAAGAGGGGAAATATATCTGCCCGATGCCAAGGCCGCCGGCGGCGCCACACGGCGAAAAATGGCACGCCCATCTGAAGCCCCATGAACGTCTCTTCTATCATCAGACGATGAGCTCCGTGCGTTACAGCAAGCGTTTTCGTGCCAATGTGAATATACCAAAGGATTCGTTGGACTTTCAGTTGCAGTCACGCTACGATCATGGCAGGGAAACGTTCCCAGAGAAAATCGATGCAGTGCTGCAGCGTGACACTTGTGGTGCGATGACCAGTTGGGCGGCACCATTTGGCCAATCGGAAATTGGATCGATAAGCAAACTGAATGTGTTCCGTGTGCTGCGCAACACTCAAGTTGTTCGTGTCAAAATGGAGGATTCACTGGGTCATCCACTGATTATAGGTGAGTTTGGTGTCGGGTAATCCATCTAGATCTATTCTGACTGCCTATCATTTCCAACAGGCGGCTGCAAGGAGAAGATCCATCCCTCGAGAGTGAAGCTGATCTGCAGTGGCGTCCACACTCAGCTGGTCAACAATGGATTCTCACGCCAGACATCCGATGGCAATTTCTTCCGCTATTAAACCACCTCCCCCTTCCCCCACCACTTACAAGCACAAGTTCTTGAGAGTTTTACAAAATCATTTGGACATATTGCAAAATAAAAATTGACAGAGCAACATAACATAGATGCATTGGTCACGCAGTCGGCGTCAGCTTCATTTGCTTGGCAGGCAGTTGGTTGTGCCCCTTGTCCTTATCATCCGCATCTGCATCCTGCCCAGCTCCATCGTCCTTTTCATCTGCTGCTGCCGCCGGCTGCTGTGCTCCTGCTTTATGACGTTGCTTCTTGTTTTGGTTACGATAACTCTTGGGCAGTTTGTTTTCACCAATCCTAAATGAAAGGGGATTAAGTAAGCTGTAGAGTAAATACTATAAATTGCTACTTACATGATTGTAGCACGCGTGCCTGGACCCCAGTGAGGAGCTGGGTTTTGTTGGAAGCGTGAAAGAACTTTTCGGCGGCTGCTTGGATTCGCATTAATGTGCAGCTCATCGAATTCGTAATCCCGGGTGCAGGGTTTCGAGAGTATAGCCTGCAGTGGTGTGCCTGGTATAAGGCGGTTCTCACGCACCGGATGCCTTTTACTCCAACAGCGCAACAGATCCCAGAGCACAGCGGGCGGTGCATCGGTCTTGAGGGAATTCTTGTTGGCATGCGAATAGGAGACACGATATCCAGCATGCAATATGGCCGAACGCATCTTCAACATGGGCACAATCTCCAGCTTAAGCACGCAGCACAGCTTGTCCGGCGTGTAGTAGAGTGGAACATCGTGTAGCTCCTCCTGCACCATGGACAAAACGCCGACAATGCGACGTTGGGTGCCGAGAGCGGTGAGTGGCGTTGTTTGCACTGCATTCAGCAGATCCTTAACAAACGCTGTGTTGTGCATGGGTGCCGACCAGATGGGTCCGCCTAGATGATGCCTGTGGCTGCAGTGCTCACAGCGACTGTCCACAGCGGGTCCGGTGGGAATGCCAAACTTGAGTAAATGCGGCTGCTCAGCAGATTTGGGTCGCACCGTGCCCAGCGGTTGGAGGGTAAAGGTCTCACAGCCAGTGCATTGATAGATCCAAGATTGCTTGCTCATGCTGAACTTGCACTGTGCCTGTCCAGCGTACACGCGAACAAAGATACGGACATAAAAGTCAGCTGAGATGCTTAACAGCGGCTCAATATATTTGCCATGACGATTCGCATGCGACTCGATGCAGTGCAGCAGGATGCGCAATGCCATCTCGTGACAGCACTTCATTCTCAATGGCACGGATCCGTACTTGACATAGCATGCCTCCGGTGCATTCCCAGCCAGAACAGCCATATCGGTGGCGGTGACCAGTAGCAGACCACCATCTGCCAGGCATTGCAGGGCGCCGTCTAGGAAACGATTCGGACAACCATACGGGTCCAGATCGACAACATCGAAGCGCTTCTGCGGCGCTGTCGACAAATACATAAGGGTCCTAAAAACGATACAGTTGCTGATTATGGAATTAAGAGCTTGACTTGATTGAATGCCTTACATGGCATCCGCGTAGCTGGGTTCTATTAAATGTTCCACTTTGTTGTGAGCCACATTTGTGTTGATGGATTCTACGGCTTGACGGGATAAATCGTTGGCTACGATTTGTCGGACGCCAGCAATCTCCTGCGCATAACGAATGCTCCTCAATCCCGTGGCAGCCAGGGCCTCCAGGATCCGTAAGCCATCCTCATACTTTGTGCCGGCTTCATAGCTAGGAGTTGAAGGTATAGGAGTTGGTTCTGTCTCCTGCTGAACATCGTTCTCCGTAGTTTGTTGCTTCTGCTTACGCTGCAGCTGTTTGAGCGCCTTCTCTGCACGCTCTTTGACCAATTGTTGGAAATAAACGTTGATCACCGAGATGCTCAAGTCGCGGTTAAACTCCTGCACCGGATTGTAGAACACATTGCCACCGGATATAATATTCGCATTTCGTTCTGTTATGATGTTCGCATTGGGATTTGACGCTATGGTCGTCGTCTCCTCCTGTAGCACTTCATCTACTTCCATTTTCAGCGTTGTCCAACAACACGTGTTGGATTTTGTTTTCACTTTGCCGCAATAACATTAACAGCTGTGCGCTTTCGATTGATTTTAACATTTGCCAAAACATTAGTAGCACGGTGCTAGAATCTACACAGTTGGCAACGCGACGCGCTCAGCTGTTGTCAGTTGTCGTAACAGGCCGGATTGTCTGTTGCATTTTTAGTGATAATTATACAAAAAAAATTAAAAATGAATAAAGTTACATCTGCTTTTATTAGCGTACTACAGCAAAGCAACAAATCCTATAGCTGCGCAGCATTGCTGGGCCGCCAACTTTCCTACAAGAGTGACCTATCGCTAGACAAGATATATCCAAATGCTCGATTACAACTTTATACGCCGCCGCCTCCAGCAGTAAGTGAAAATTATATATATTTGAGTAAAATCTTCACTTAAAACGATGTTCAATAGTCAAGCAGCGATGATAAATTCAATGGCTATATACCCATGGATAAACTGGAGATAACATACAGTCGCAGCTCTGGTCCGGGCGGACAGCACGTGAATACAGTTAATACAAAAGTTGATCTGCGTTTTAAGCTGGCGGATGCGCAATGGATACCGGAGAAGACGCGCCAAAAGCTGCTTGAGACGCTGGCCAATAAAATTACCAAGGAGGGCTACTATTTCATTAAGAGTGATTTGACGCGTTCGCAGCATCTCAACTTGGCAGATGCATTGGAAAAGTTGCGCACAATTATACGCGCTCAGGAGTTGGAGCCGGCGGGGCCCAGTGAGGAGACATTGGAGAAGGTTCGACGTCGCCAGGAGAAGGCAGCTAGACAACGTCTACAACTGAAACGTGAACGTGCCCAAGTCAAAGCCGATCGACAATCACCCAGCGGTGTAGACTTTTAGCTTATAATATTTGCAAGCTGTTGCTACATTAAACATTGTTCACTTAAAACTATTTCAATAGCACATCTTCCGTAGCGGGTGTCACCGTGAATCGTGGCACGGGCATCGTTATTACAGTATCCGGCAAATGCAGCTCCTTTCGGCTTCCATGCGAAGGCATGCTTGCAAAACGAGGACGCTGAAAGCGAAAGAGAGATTAGAAATTAAGAGAGAAGAGTTGTAAGTATTAGGCACCGGTTCGTGTGGGTCAGCTCTGCGTTGCGGTCGGCGACGCTCGCTGCTATGTGGATTGAACCTTTCGGCGGGCTTATTCAGTGTCTGGGTGTAGAGCTGCTCCAGGCGATGTATGGTGGATTCAGCGGGCATCTGCGTCGAAAAGCTGTGCCGGACGCTACGCGGCGACCAGGTATGCTGATAACCAGCATCATCCAAGTGACGCAACAAGTTGCCGTGGAGCACCTTTTGGTCTTCTTTGGCCAGATTGGCCAGCAGTTCATCAATGATGGCCGCATCGTTGCGGGACACTTTAATGTCGCGCATCCAGAATTGTCGATTGCTGCGTCCAATCAGTGGAGCAATCTGCTTGACCTTGAGCACCAAAATGCCCATCAAATAGACACAAAAAACGTTCGAGAGAGTCAAGCACATGCTGATGGTGCCCAGAACTGCCAGTTCTGTTCCTTGGTTCTCCGAGTATTTTCTCGATTTAACCACATCTCTGTACAACGAATCGTCATTCTCGAAGAGCTTATATATGCAGGCCAAGGCCCAAAGCAGACCCGAATTGACAGCTGGCGGGAGCAGGGATGCCGATATAGCCACGCCCACCAGCGATCCAATATTGCCACCCAATATGCCAATTGCAGCTGCCGCACCTGAGGGAATCGCCGTGAAGAGACCAACAATAAGCGAGTGTAAATCGCAACGGGAAAGCATCTCCTCGGTAAGTCCCTCTCCGATTCCATACTTCTTGTCCGTTGTGCACACGACCAATCCGAAGACAAAGCCTACCATTGTAGCCATCAATATGCCAATCATCTCATTTCGCATGCCCCGCTTCCGCAGCGAACGTTCCTCAATAACTGTGCCGAATATGGCTGCAATAATGGGTCCCATAAGCGGCGAAATCAGCATGCTTGATGCCAAAAAGATTGTGCTGTTCTCCACCAAGCCAAACGAAGCCAATATACTGCAAAGAAACGTTATGTTTGTGAATTTCTTGCTTATGCAAAAGTTATTCGTTATTCGTTGCTTACGCTGCCGAGATGAGCAACACACAAAAGTCAAAGGTTATGGCCGCATCCTGGCGGACATCGCGTACAACTTGCGCCACATTCAAACGCGAACGCACTGAGTTCATAAAACGATTCCAAGCGCCCTGATTGTTGCTTTCGTTTGCAAAATAAAAAGCAGCTGTTAGTTGGTAATTACTGGAAGTAATTTAAAATTTTACTCACTCGCTTTGGGCACAGCCCGAGGGCTGTTTGTCATTTGGTGGAGAATTCGTTTTATATGATTTGGAGGCAATGCAATTCATGACGGATACCGAGGAACCCTCGCGATCGCCAATGCCCCATTGTTGTAGTGCCTCGTACAGATTCTCATACAACTCATTGAATTCCAGTGTGAAGCTAACCTGGAAAGTGCTGCCTTCCCGGCTGCGCAGCCAAAGCGCATTTGGAATGCGAAACTTCCGTAATATTTTATGGAGCACGTGCTCCATAGCCGTATCAAGTGGCAAATCCGTTAGTTCCGCTGTCTGCTCAATAACATCTGACAGCTGTGTTTGAGTGCGACATCTATAATAACTGCCTGTCTTGCTGCTTCCACTGCTGCTCTTGTAGTCTAATTGCGGTGAGTGTTCTTTTGGTGAGTCAAACAGTTTATGAGATGCAGAGAGTGATGTAGATCTAACTGTTTCAGTTGTCGATGACTGAGTTGTTGTTCCATCTTCGTTAAGTTGACGCATAAATGCCTCCTTTAAGCGTTGCTCCTCGCTCGCCGTTGGAATTGTTATTGTGAAGAGTACAGCAGATGCTTCCAACATTGTTTCGAAATGTTATTGCTTATTGTGATAGGTAGGAACGTACATATAGGTACATTTAATCAAAAACTTTTGCTACACGAACGCACACGTTAATACATATATTTACAAGAAAAAAATAATCTTTATTTTTGTGCACACAAATTCCCGGAAGCGGACCAGACGTCTACAAGCTGCAATGATCTTCTTTACATTGGAAATTGCATCGCGCTTTACGATTTGTTGTTTTTTTGATTTACCTGATAACGGTTTTTACTCAGCCGCTGTTAACATGCAGGCTCTGTTAGACGGAGCCAAATTTTGCGCCATCAGCGCGATTTGCTCCCAGAGCACTGTTAAGTTAACATTTAATTTTTTCATATGGCAACGCTATCACAGCTCTTTAAACAAAATTGCAATAAAAGTTAATAAGCCAAAATGAAATTTATTTACAAATACTTTTGTTAAACCATAACAAGCACATAATTACAAACTATTTATATATACATGATTTCTATGCACAACTTAAGCCTCTAAACTGACATTCATGAGCTCCTTAGTTACTTCAGCTCGGCTTTTTGTGGGCCGACTTAAGCCCAAGGAATTTGTATTCTGTTCAAGTGCAGGTGGTAGCAATTTGAATCCACTGGGTGGACCTAAATTTAAAGGACCACCTTCAAAGGGCACCACAGTGGTAGTTGTTGTTGTTGAAGGTGTTGCAGTTGTTGTTGTTGTTGCCATTTTATATAGCAACTGCAGTTGCTGCACAGCATCCGCTGGCAATTGGGGTCGCGCGGGTAGCACAACTTGCGATGTCTGCTTTTTGGCCGCCTTGAACTTATGATTCGCTTTTGTCGGCTTCATTCCATTCGACCAGCTTTCCAACCAGCTTGCCGCATTACGTTCCGTCGAGGTCATTAGTTCTTGTTGACGCAGATGCGCACGCTCATCGCTGGGGCTAATTTGACGCTTGTTGAAGGATTGATCGTCCTTGTTGGGATCATTCAAGGGTCGTGTGTCCTTCTGCGGACCCAGCTCGAGCAGCACCTGAAAATCCGCATGATCCCCTAGACGAAAGCCGAACCCAAGTCGCGAATCGGTGCCTGAATTGGATAAATGAGTTAACTATATATTTGGCTATAGTTCAAGGGTTTCTCTGCTCACCTTTTTTAATGGGCGGTATATTGGAGTACACCAGGGATAGCAATGAAGTCAGTTCTTGTGGCACAATGACTCCATTCACATATTCAGCTGCAAAGAAATTCAATTCAAAGATAAATCTTAAATTCATTTGACATTGTTTTAAATCTTTTAGAATGCAACAATCGCTTTTATGGAACTTTTTTATTGTTTGTTGTCTATTGTTTATTGTTTTTTGATGGATTGATTTGTTATCGAACAATTTACTTTTCTTTTAAGGTAGGACAGGTTTTATGAATAGATATCCCTCTATGCATCTTTTATAAGATCTAACAAACAGTTTACTTCATTTAAGATCGTTCATGGCTTAATAAATTGTGTTTTGAATCGTTTTCAAGTCAATCTGCCTTAAAATTAACTTTCTTGCCGGATAAAAAACTTAACCTAACTTATTCAGGTTTTATCAAATCAATTCAAATATTACTTTATAAATCTAACTTATCCTGATAACTTTACTTTGCTATACTAGTGATTGCTTGAAAACTAACTTTACTGATTGTAGTTAATGTGTTTTCTTTTCAAAAACCTATTCAATTATATATTACAGTCGTGTTCTTGATTACAAAAGCTCTCAGCTGTAGATGGTAACTAGACTGAAACTTCAGAAACTTAAGAATAATAAAACTTGTTAACCTGTTGATTCAGGGCCAGCTATTGTAGTATAGTTAATGACTTTAGTCAACACAAACTGACCTAGCTTAACTTTTGATACTTGATTCATGAACTGCACAATTAAAAATGTTTCTAACTCGACTCTAATGAAGAGCACTTTAAACATTCTACACACACAAAGAGATCAAAATGTAATAATAAGCAAAATGAATTCAACTAACGAACAATGAAAAAATCACTACAAACACACACTCACACAAAGAGACGACCTTGACACAAAGACCGGCGGCAACAAGTTCGAACGGCGCTATTAGCCTGCTGTGTGTAGTTTGGTTATAACTCGGTTTTGGGTCTAGTTTTATTTGGTCTAATCTCTGTGCCAGAGTTTCAGCTTAGACTTGTTGGACCGGTTGCTGCAACACTTTACTTACGCTGGGGCAGGCCAATGAGCAGCAGCAGCAGCCACCACAGGCTAACAGTTGGCGTGAGTCTGAGTTTTGGCCAAAACATGATCAGCATCTAAACAGTTTATAGCTAGCATTTAGCGCAGTCGAAAGGAAACAGTTAAGAAACTGTAAATAAACACAAAGATTACGAAACTTTGATTTAATAGTTGTTGTTGTTGGGGTGGGTCAGTTTTGCTGATATATTTGTCTGTATGTCTGTATGTATGTGCGTCATATAAGAAAAGTATTTCAAATATGCGATACGATATGCAAACAAAATAAAGCGTCAACAGCAACAACAACAACAGCAACAACAAAGTCAACGAAAACAAAAAATAATAATAAATATCATATATACACGACAACAAAAAACAACAACAAAACTGTTTGGAAATCACTCTCACTTTTGTTCAATGTGCCTTTTGTTGTTGTTTTTGGTTTTTTTTTAAGGTTTTGCCCGAGCTCAACGTCTTCTGTTTGGTTTTTTTTTTATTGAAATATTTCTTGTTAGCAATTTTTTTTGTGGCCTTGTCGTAAAATTTGTTTTGTTTAAATTATGTTTTGGAGTTTTGTAACTTTTAATTTTAAATATATTTGATTTGAGTTTCTTTAATGCTTTTGTTTCTTAATGTGTGTGTTTATTTAATTAACACTTTGCTAATAAACGGCGCTAACAACGCATTTGTTAAAAATGAAAGCGACACCAAGTTTTGGCCAAGTTTATCTTTACAATTGTTGATATAATGTTCGGCTTCGCTTTGTTTCGTTATTGTGAATCCAAAAATAGCAAAACGTTTTTACTCTAGCCACATACAAATGGCATAGTTACGCACACACATACACACACAAATATAACCGTTACGTTTCGTACATTTTGGCTTAGCTGTGTTTCTTAATCAATTTTTTTTAAACTGCGCGCATTTTATGCCGTTTAAACAACCTGCCCGTTTTGCGTCTGCGCGGCAACTGAAATGGAGAGTGAAAAAAGCGACTAACGGCTTGCAACACGCGCCAGCCATAAGTCGAAGTTAAAGTCTCCGACAGCCTCAGCTGTGGTTGGGGTGGAGCATTCGTTAAACATCACGTAACATTGTTGTTGCTGTTGTTGTCGCCGAAGTAACAGCTTCGTGCATGCTTCGTAATGTTGCTGTTGTTGCGCATGCTTCGCAGGCTTAAGCATCGTTATCGCCTTCGCTTTCGGTTTCATTTCAGTTTCATGCTCTCAATCGGAGACCGGCTCTTGTTCCATTAATCTCAGCGCTGCTCAAATTGGCGCACTTTGCTAACACTGCAATGCGCTCTGCTCTGTTTCTGCATTCGCTTTTCTCTTCGCTGCCCTACTTCAGGTGTAGTACATCTCTCAGGTGACTGCGCCTCTTTTAGCACATCTGTGCAATTACATACACATACATATATATCTTTGGTATGTGAAAGGTTGTGCCAGGCGTTTTTGGCCCTTCCCTGTGTTGTTGTGTTGAGCCTGTTATATTAATTGAATCATTATACATGTACTTTTGTGAGAAACTGTTGCCCTCTTTATATTTAATTGTTATGAATCATTTAGATTAGCATTGATGAGCCAAAAGATGACTTTCAAGATGAAAGTTTAAAAATATCACTTTAAATGGTTAGTAGGAAAGTGTAAACTTTTGTACGAATGAATGCTCATTAAAAAATATAATGTACATAGTTCAAAATACATTTCAATATCGCTATTACATAATTTTGTCTTTATTTCAAGTTCAATAATCAAAATAATTGCAGGTATGCTAATATGAGTAGATATATAATCTAATGCACAAACCCTAATGTCACAGTACAATAAGCACTCAAAGTATAGATGTGCATAAGCGACTCATTCAGCTAACTAAAAAGAGAGAGAGAGAGTGAAAGAGAGAGACAGACATGCATATCTATTAAGATGTGTTATGGTTGACATTTGATATGTGTAAAAAGTTTTGCTGTTTAATTACCCAAGACAAAGGTTTATGCAATAGACACGCACACACGCAAAATTATTTATGTTGTTAGAAAATTGTTGTGTCTATTGGACCGAACAGCAAATGGGCAAAAGTGATAAAGTGCATAGAGACACGTTGCGGTCAATGCTTGATTTGCAAACAAGCAAACGTGTTCCCATAATTGCCATTTGAATGGTTTATTTTTGTTTGTTTTTCGGTTGGCCGTAAAGATTTTTAAAGTGTTGACAATTTTACTGGTTTCGCAAATGTTGCAGCAGACACGTTAAAACGATACACCTAAGCAATAAATATTTGTTATTAACTAAAAAATGTTATAAGTCAATCATTATATTAATTTGTTAATACATAAGTAGATTAAGTAGATTCCATATTTAATACAAATTTAATTTATTCGAAACTCATTGTCTTTAATATGCCTATGCGATATGCGATGATTTAAGATAAAACAATTTCTTGGAAAAGCTTTATCAAGCTTTTGTTTTGGTGTTCAGCTAGACACGAATGTGTTGCATACAAGCAGGCGCATCTGGGAAGTAAATGTAAAGTATTTTTGTGCTTAGTTTTAAGAAACTAATAAATAATATGATATAATAAACAAAAAATTATGTAACTTACTTTATAGCTGGATCAAAAATAAGTTAACAGGTATTTTAAAATAATTGATTTACATTTTATTGTTCTTATTATTTTTTAACTAGAGTTAAAGCACTTATTGTATAACAAACAAATTAACAAACTAAACTTTTGCAATCATGTTTCTTTGTTTTCTTGTTTCACACGTTCAACATTGATTTATAACTCGTTTATAAACTCAATTGAATATTTAAATGTTACATTTGAATAAATTATATAACACGAGAAGCAATTATTACATTTTTCAATTATTGTTCGTACATAACATATAACAATTGTTTCACAGTTTCAGCGACATTTTTTTCACAATTTTTTTTTACATTTACATTTATATTGTTTTTCGTTTTAGTATTTTTTTTTTGCAATTACACTACGCACTAAACTAAAATTGATGTGTAAAAATAAATGTTTAGTATTTTAGTTTTTAGTATTAGTTTTATATGCTCATAGCATACTCAGAGTATGCTGGTTGTATTTAGAAATATTTTTTTTGTTTTCAGCATGTTTTTGTTTTGTTTTTGCCGCTAAATTTGGCTCGTTTTACGCTAGTCGAACTGCAGCTGATATTTTTATATCGCTGTAGCTCTATAGGTTAGGTAACGAGGTAAAGTGCGCCTTTGTTTTCAAAATCGACACAGTCAACTCCATGCCACAAATGGGGGCAACATCATCAACATCATCATCATCACCAGTGTCAATGCCACGCAAACAACGAATGCGACACCAACAAATAACCCGTTGCCACAACTATGCTGCCAATCATGATAGGAAAACCAACTCTGTTAAACGAAAGAAGAAGTTTTGGATTATAAGAATTGTCTTTGTTATATAGTTCAGATAAAAACTTACTTGAAAAACTCGAGGAATGTAAATTTGTAGCCATGTTGCTCGGCAACACCAGCACAAACCACATTCGCTGAGGCACCAATCAGTGTACCATTCCCTAAGAGTACAAAACAAGGGATTAAAAAGGAATTTTAAAAACCTTTTCAGTTCTTTAAAAGCTTACCGCCCAAGCAGGCGCCTAAGGCAAGTGCCCAGACAAGTGGCTGTAACGGTAAATTCAAGGTGCTATTCTGTGCCAAAGAAATTGTTATCTTGACCATCATTGTTGTCAGTGGAATATTGTCCACAAAAGCCGATGCCACTGCAGATACCTAAAGGGAACACCATTATAATACTTATTATTAAAAAAAAAAATTCTAAACCTACCCAAAGTATTATCAAGATGGCAACCATTAAACGTTGATCTTCACCCACACCCAGAATAATGCCCTCTGTCATGTTGCCAATCCATTCGATTAGGCCAAGTTCTGTCAGGGCTTCCATGAGTATGAACAATGCGGCAAAGAAAAGAAGCGTCGACCATTCCACGCGCGCCAATATGGCCTCCAGATCCTCAATGTCAGCCAATATGATAAGGAATACAGCGCCCAGCAGTGCCGTCCAGCCCAAGGATAAACGCTGCAGTTCCGGCACCGAGTGCAAAAAGAACAAACTAATCACAAAGATCAAGGCAGCTGTACACTTTAGCAAAAGTTGCTTATTGCGAATGGGGTACTAAAACAGAGAAACAAAGATGAGTTAAGTTATGATGAATGTTCTTTAGTATATTATTGTAAACCTACCTTGGCTTGAAGATTAGCTAAAGTCTGTTGATAGTTGGGCGAGGGTACCTTGACTGAAGTCATGCGTTTCTTGAGACTACGCTTGAGGCGATTCACTTTCTTCATTAGGGTTTGACGCACCAGCTCCTCGTCCTTGGAGTAGGCTGACAAACTGGCTGCAGCACGTTTCCACACATGAATCTCATGACGCAGTTCCTCCACCTCAGGTGAATCCTTGAACTGCAGATCGCTAATGTTGCGAAACTTGAAACGCAACTGCAAATATGTTTGAATCATCACGAGAAGAACGCCAGGAAGCATGTGAAGCGTGAAGACAGCAAAGTTGACACCCTAAGGAAGGCACAAAATGTTATTGCTTTCGCATAGATTATAGTTCCAACTACTTACATTCTTGGATATGTAACTATTCGAGGCAATGATCACATTGGGTGGATCACCGACAGGAGTTAGAGCACCTCCGATGTTCGAGTAGATGACCATGCACATGAGAATGGGCACAGGATTGAGGCACATGACCTCGCAGAGGCGTATCGTCACCGGAGTCATAAGTAAGACAGTTGTCACGTTGTCCAAAAAGGACGAGAGCACCGCCGTAAACAAACACAAACAGTTGATTAAAGGCCAGACATCTCCGTTTGTGATCTTATAGGCATACACAGCCAGATAGTCAAAGACGCCTGTCTCGGAGAGTATGGCGACAAGAATCATCATGCCAAAGAGCAGTAGCAGAGTTTCCACATCAATCCAGCTCATGATTGTGGCCATGGAGGGTCGAGAGTTAAGTGCCGCGAGAATACCAACAGATAAAGTTGAGGCAATAATGGCGGCAAAGGTTCGATTCACAATCTCCCAAATGATCATTATATACAGGCCGCAAAGGACAGCAGCAGCATAGAGAACACCATGTTTCTTATAGATCGGAGATTCATCCACATTCAGCTGGAGTGGAAGTTCACCATCGATGCTGCTTGTCAACTCAAAGCTGAGCTTTGTGACATTCGCCTCGGCCAGTTTGCTCTCATCGGCGGGAAATAGTTCAAAGGTTCGAGACTTTTTCGAATCTTTGGTGGCATCGAAAAGCTCCGGGTAGACAATATCCAGCTGCCATATTGGACTGGCATTCTCTGTATAGATCTCCTGATCCTGTTCATCATAATACCTGCGTGTGACAATCACTTGCAACACAGGCACCGGCACACTATCGTTCAACTGCAACTCGTTCTCCTGCAGCCGGAAAGGTCCACGCAAACCCAATCCAATACGCTCGAGGTTCGATGTGGCAATGGCAAACACTAGAAAGGGCAATTTGGAATACAATTTGTGATTTCACTTGGTTTTGTGGCACTCACCTCTCGTCGAGCTGTTCTTAGGCACACTTATGAGACTCAGCTGATCCACGTGTTCGTTATTGGACATAAGGAAGGCGGTGAAAACAAACCACACAACCAATAGAACTGATATCTTGAACCAAATCAAATACTTTTTGATCTGTAAAAGGGATATTAAATGCGTTTTAAAGTTTAGTTCAAGAAGAGCGTTTGGTGGTATCTCTCCCTTAGACTTACATTACTTTTGCCGTAAGGCTCGCCATCGTCATGCTGATCATCGTTGTTATTCTCCAGATCCCTAGATAAGGTGCGGGGGGTATCACAGAAAACTGGTTGCACTAATTACGTAATTGACAATCGAAGTGCACAGAACTACGAACCTGCCATCCAATACATGCACCTGTCCCGCCTCATTTGTCACATTGATCCCTATTTGTTTGTAGACGGCTCGCGGCTCATCCATATGTCCATTACGCTCATCCACATGGTCGAGCTCATCATCGTGCTCGGCCAAATCATCCAAGGGTGTGGGATCCACATCTGCAAGGTAGGATTTATTAATTAGCAATACTTTCAACTAACTGTGTGAACCTAGTAGTATGAAGAGACAAAGGGATTTACTACTTACAGCTGCGCCATCTATGAGTCAGTTTCTTAACTGTCGCTGCGCAAATTTTGCTTACAAAGTGAATTCCTTGTGTCAACCAGTTCTATTTTTACCTCAAACAGACCATGAGACAGAACGATAAAGGTAATCTATATCTATAAAATGCTTCTTTAATCGCTCGATTTGCAATGAGAAATGTGGGTTGGGTCGATTGGCAACGTCATCAACTAAGTCATAGTACGGAAATAGTTGAAGCATTAGCATAATACTTATGACAGAGCCCAAAAATAGTATGACACTACTACTACTAACTACTATACATACGATGTCTATTAAACAATTTAAAGTGATAAACATTGTCGCAATTTGCCATTCAAATAAGTTATAAAACACGAGCCTGATTTTCATGTGGCCCAATGTCAATGCCAAAAGCGAGCGACGCCAACGCAAATTCGCAATAAAAAATTCAACAATAATTACAGCAATCAAAAAATGTATCAAAATAAACAAAATTCTAAAAAACCAAATGTTGTGTGTGCAGCAAGTCGAAGACTAAATACGCTATCTGTTTCTTTATCATACCATGACATTATAATAAGAAATACAATTTCTTTTGTTCAAGTTCAGGCCTTTGCCTATTTTGTATTAGGGAATCTTAACGAACATGCCACATGGCATGGAAAACTTAATCAAATTCATAATCCAACATAATCTAACCTTATAAAATTGAAGATGTCTTTGTTTTATGAGTCTTAAAATATCCCTATTAGAATACATTATGCTGTAAGACAGCCCAACAAAGCACAAAGCATATGGCAACGACAAGCCAAACAAATGTAAGGAAGCATAAAAGCCAAATCGCTTGAGAAAGTCGAATGAAAAAAGGTGATATAAGTACTTACCGCCATGTAGACGTTCGTGTTCCTGCCGAAACGATGCTAGGCTAGGATCCTGTCGTATGCGTTCGGGCAGCGTGCGCCAAACCTGTAAGGCACCTTCGGTTACTTCGCTGCACATGTGGCAGGCAGCAGGCAGCAAAAAGTTTTGAGTTTGGGGTTGTGTCCACAAGTTGTGCGTTTGCGGCACGTTGGAGAGCCATGAAAATGGAATGAAGAAAAAAACATACAAAAGAGAAGATTTTATGGGATTACTTTACTGTGATACAAATGTTCGCCGTATAAATACAAAATTTGTTTTCCCAAGGTAAGCGAGCGGGTGGGTGTAGGGGGGGGGGGGGTGGGCGTTGAACGTGCGCCCTCTTTATGCTTCATCCCGTCTCAAATTCAATAAGTTTTTAAAGGTCTCTGTCTGTTATTGATTTTTATTTTATTGTAAAGCAACAAATTGTACATTTTATATTTTCGATCTTTTCGTTAACTCTTCAATTCAACTTTTCGAATTTTTTCTAAAGCTTATTAAGTGAAAATTTAATTGTGGTTTAAGGTTGTGCATTGCCAGGTGTTTAAAAAAGTCCGAAAAGGGAATTGGGATGGTCAAAAAGATTTTTACTATAAAGAAATTGTGCAAAAATTAAAGGTATGAGCCTTGAAATGGTAAAACGGATATTAAATTAAGGCAATTAAATATTTGTATTGTTTATCATTTGAAATGACAAGTTTAATTATGATTGAATATCGTGTTGTCACTTCGTTTCAGTAAAGACTAGTATTCAGTTGTTAAGATTACATTTATGTCACAATAATAATTATAGATATAGAACAATATTATGTAAATAGTCTCAAAATGAGAAATGAGAAGGTCAAAGCGTTATAAACCTCAATCAAAGTCTTGGAACAACATTGCAATTCTCATGCAAATTAGCATAGAGAAAGACAGAGAGACAAAGATGGCAATTTTCAAAGTCAAGTCAGTGAAAAAAGTAAAATGAGACAATAGACAATTTATTGAAATTGGAAATGTGGGGATGGAGATGGGGATGGAGGCTTGATTAGCTGGCTTAGACACACTTAATTAAAGCACACGATGTTTCTGAGGTTAAACTGAGAAAAAATTGAGACAGCTGCCAGGATAAATTGGGGTGAAATAGTGTTAAATGGGTAAACAGGGGTATTCAATTACAATTCAAATGCAAGTTTAATGACTCTTCCGTTTGCAATTAGATTCGCAACACAGCTGAGACTTTGATTACACTCATTCACCCACTCACTCGTTCACTCATTCACTCATTCACTCATTCACTCGTTCACTCGTTCACTCATTTACTCTCTTCTACTCTTAAGGGGGGGATTGCAGATCACGTGCGTTCGTACAATGCAATTTATTGCACTCGAGAGTCACAAAGTGGTCAGAAATCTTAATTTAGTTTAGTTTAAATGCCGCTTAGAAAGAATAATAAAACGCGACACTCAAATGAAATAAGTCATAAATTTTATTTAGTTAAATTTATCTGGCAGAAAACAAGGCAGAAAGCAAGGCTGTCACGGATTTTTATATTTGATTATTATGGGGTAATCTTTTTTCCCCTCTCTCTCTTTCTCTCTCTCTCTCTCTCTGGTATATGCCAGATATGCATGTATATAGAGCTATCTTCTAAAAAGATCTTAACTTATGCAAGTCTGGCTACAATTTCCGACACTTTTCTTTGAACTTGTTGAATTCTTGTTGAGCTAAAGATGTATTATACATATGATATCATATATAAATATATACATATATATGTTATAAGATATCTTGTTAATTGGTTTGAATTTGTGTATGCCTCAAATCTCGTCAAATCGTCATGCACTTGGAATCAGATAAATATATCAAATGGGGACACTTATACCGTTTCAGTAGTCTTATGATCTCGTTGGTTTTCTCACCGAGACGCCACCTAAAAATGTTTATGAAGTTATAGATCGAAACTTTACATGATAATAAAGTGATAATTTAATCAAAATTCTTTGACACAGATAATTTATGTTAATTGTTTACTTGTCGTCGAAACGGAATCCACAGCAAAATTCTTAGTTATTGTTGTTTTTTGTTGCTGACGGGTTTTTCTTTAGGGTCAGGTTAAGAAGAGCGCAAGAATAAAGTATTCTGCTCGACTTGGAAGCTAAGGGGAAGAAGAAGATTGAAAGGTGAAACAAAAACATACTCATCATCATATGAGTAATCCTCGGAGCTGTTGTTGTAATTGTAGGACATCTTTAACGCGGTTGTCAGACAGCTCTCAGCTGCTGAGTTCGTCAAGTTGAGAGGAAGTATAAGAGTATAAGACACGCACTAGGAGCACGCACACACAAACTCAAAGAAATAGTTTTATTATATTACGTAAATGGGAATTTTTCGTTGGTTCCTTTTCGATCGCATTCACACGCGAACTAAACTTTTGATGTTATTCTAACAATTTCGCGTTCCTTCAAATACTCAATAATGTATTTGTTTGCGTAATATTTCATAGAGTTTTCATATTCAATCTAGTTATAGCATTATCACGTGCTGTTTTTGTTTCAGTTTCACTTTCAGTTTTATAGTTCTAGTTCGGCTTGACCAAAACACACTGCATTGATGGGTCTCCCTCGCGATACTAACTAGCATGCACACTTTTTTACCCTATTTTGTAGGTTTTGATGCGCCACGATAAAGTCGCGTTGCGTCGCGTCGCAGTCAGCACAGCAAAGCAAAGCAAAATATAACAGCAACAATAACTATGATGACAAAAAAAAAAAAAACAGAACATGTTCTTGATATTCACTTTTACGCTTTGCTCATTATTCGCATTTATGCGTTCGCCCACCGCCCCTCCTCCCCTCTCTTTAACAAGTCCATATGCAGCGGCTTAACAGATCATCATCATCATCATCATCAGAATTGAGATCTGTCACTCAAAGCACTCTCTTTCGCTCTCTCCGTCTGTCGTGGCTTAGCACAAGCCGAAAAATTTAACTGTCTTTTTTTTTTTGTGTGTGCCTTTGCGTGTTTACTTTATTGCTTGCGGTTTCTGTTCTCTGTTTTCGGCTACTGTTTCATATTTCTTGGTCGTTTTATTTGTTTCTGTCGGTTCGGTTTTCATTGCTGGCGTTGGCTTATTTGCACTTCTTTCAATTACACTTGATTTATCACATTTGACAGTTGTGTGTGCGGTGCCGATGCCTTTAATACAGCTAGCGATCATCTTATACCCTACCATTTAACTAAGCGATCATATAAGTGTGGAAATAAATAGAACCTTCAGTCTTATACTATTTCTTTATTAATTTTATTATTTTAGTTGTTAAAAATGTTCAAAAAGTTTTCTATTTACTTGCATATTTTCAAAGGCATTTTAACCAAACTTTTTCGACACATTTGCAAACAATTCTGCAAATCAGCTTGAATCGAGTTTAAAATCGTTGCCCAGCTGTTTACAAAATCACGTCACGCTTACGTCACTCAAAACATTGTATATCGCCAAAAATGTGTGGAATATAAAACCTTTTTGCATTTTCTAATGCAAAGAAATCGTGCAAAAACAATGAAGATATTAACGGTGAAACTGACACCTGCAAGTTTCCGATTGCCCCTTGGCTCATATTAATTGAAACGTAATAAGAAAAAGCTCTTTGCACATTATAATAATACGAGAACTCTTCACCCTGACAAGTACAAGTAGTTGTTGTGCTGCGCCACAAGAAATATAAGTAGTATATATACTCTGTCGCGTAAAACATGCAATTTAATTAAAAATAATAAAACTGAAACAGAATCTCTTATTGCAGTACAATCGGAAGCCGCTTTAATTCTTTTTATAGAACACAAGAACGAACACAGAGATTATGCTTGAAATGGAAAAGTTTCATACTGACAATAAAACTAAACGTAGCGCGAACGTAAACGACTGCAAAATACTCTAATACCAATGACATTAACAGTTGAGTGCAGGTGCAATGCACTCTTATACCTTCGTTGAAAAAGAGTATAAGAACTTGCAGCTGATCGCACGCATAACCAAACAAACTGTAATTAGAGCGAGTGTGAGCGAGAGCGAAGGGCCATTGGATTAGTGAGAGCGTGCAAATAATAATGCATGCATACGAAATAAATGCTTGCTAGTTTCTCTCGAATGACGTTCATCATTACAATAACAAGCCCGTCTCAGTTACAGCTTGACTAGTCAATAATAAGCTTTAGCTAATGTTTTATTTATAGCGTATGTTTTTTTTATTGTATTGGGTGGTTGTGTAACAAACATAAACTACAATATATATTTTTTCTTTACCGTTTAGATGATATATTGTCTTTATGTGGACATAATTGAAAACTTGTTTCGCTTGCAATTTGAATATTAACAATTGAATTGAACAAATCAAGACATTGTTGCCAAGGTTAAGTTAACTTTGCTTGAATATTTTTGCTTACAATATTTACCTAACGAAGCTTTTTTTGCGAGACACTCACAGTGTAAAGAATTATTATATTAATATAGGTCATTGTGCTGCAAGCTTGATAAGAAAATGACACAGCCGAAAGTAAAAAGAAATTGAACATAAGTGTGCGTGTGCGATAGAAGTGAGTATAAGAGTGGAGACAGGATAGAGAGAGGAGAAAGAGAGAGAGAGAGAGAGAGAGCGCGAGAGGCTGGCTGTTATTCAAGAATCGTTTGTTTATTGTGAGCCACACTTCATTAAGTTTTCAGTTTGAGGAAGCAAATATAAAGTGAGCATCTTTTCACACACAAACACACACACACCGCACACACAATGTTGGACATGAGTGAGTGCACTCAATAAGCCAATACTGGTGGGGAACCAGAGCTATTTTTATAACAACAGCCTTGAATAATCATGTTAAATCTTCTGACAGCCGTAAATTTCCGTTGTGAATAAGAATAAAAAAAAAAATCAACAAACATTGTGAGTAAATTAATTGAGAATTCGCGCACGCCTTACACACACACACAATACAATTGTCTTCTTCCCACGCAATGCACACGTGCCCAAAGAATTTCTGTACACATATATATAGATAGTACATCCGTTTAGTAGAGATTCACAACTCCACAATATGGCTAGAATAGTTTTCAAGTGGAATTTGTATAATATATATTTGATGTGCATGCGAATACATGTAAGTGAAAAGTTTTCACAGTCAATTCAATCGATTCCAGCTAAGTAAAGCTTTGTAATTTCTAGTGTATAGGTAAAATGTAATAATAAAATGAAATCATAAAATAAATCCTACATGTTACATGTAAAAACATTTCGTTCATTAATATTTTTACAGCATACTTTCGGGGTTGCCCATTAACTTTCACTTCCCGAAAATCTTTGTGTTTCTTAAATACTCTCACCTCTACTTACACTAATGCATCTCCTCCGGTCTGCCCCCCGTCCGACCGTGGCTGCAAACTATCTAATGTGTGTCAGGCGCACTTTATTTTTGTTAATACCCAATTATGTGCCTCAGAATGTTTTAATTATGCATAACGTTTATGACACTTGCCATTTCGCATTTCACACGCAACGAACAAAGCCGCCGACACACATACACACTCGCACACACACACATACATGTTTGTAGCAACCTCCGTCACGTCACAACAATATAAAAATGGCGCTGCTGTTGCCTTACTTAACTTTATTGTTGACCTTGTTGCCCTACAGTATATAGGACAATAGGGTATCATGTTGTGCAAAACGAGCCTTGAAATGAACAGGGCATTAACTAGTCGAACACCCTTTTCTTCGCAATTACTATCAGGCTGTTGCACAAACACCAAAACAGTTAAGCGTCAGTTTACTTTAGGCCTATTTATTGATGTTGACCCACATTTCTTTGCTTAGTTTGAAACGGTCAAAACGTTAAGGGCTAAGTTTAAGATTGGACTCGACTGGAGTCGGCTGTCTGACCAACGGAACGACGTTTGAGTGATGAGACGTAGACACAAAGAGATTACGTATACACAGTAGTTGGCAGTGGGTCTTTAATATATTGGCAATGTCCTGCGGGCCATGTCTAATAAGCATTGTCTATGAAAATTGCGCTTCATAAGCACACACATTGAAAGAAAATTGAAAAATAATTACTTAATAATGTCTGCAGGCGAGCCAGGAAGGCAAAGATAGACGGAAGTGAAGAGATGGCTAAGAGCAACAGGGTGCAAAATTAATTAGTGCTTTAGCTTTGACTTTGACTTTGCCTTTGCGTCTGATATCTTGGCCTTTGGCTATGCGTAGCTGGGGGTTGTGCTGAGAAAGTTGTTGCTAAGACAACGTTATTC
Source organism: Scaptomyza cyrtandrae (assembly GCA_035044605.1). Classification (NCBI taxonomy): domain Eukaryota; kingdom Metazoa; phylum Arthropoda; class Insecta; order Diptera; family Drosophilidae; genus Scaptomyza; species Scaptomyza cyrtandrae. Next base: position 795,799 of record JAWNNS010000650.1, on the reverse strand, counting down.
GAACGTGCCCTTAAAGAGAAATAAAGAGTGTGTGAGAGAGAGAGCATCATGTCTAACCTTGCTGGCAGCTTAAATTCTACCTGGTTGAGTGATTGATGTTGATTGATTTTTATTGCTGTTTAGATTGGCTCTTAGTATGAGCAAACATTTTGTCTTCAAACGGAAATTGAATGTTTGTTTGACATTATTCCTAGACCTCAAACGGCATCTCTGCTCGTTCCTTTTCCAGCGGTTGCTAGGCTCATGTCCTTGCCATTTACTGAAGGTAATTTAGTTTTGGCCACAAAGTGAACTTTGGAATGCGGTTAAGGAAACTTTTTCGTCTTGGGTTGTGACTTCAAATGAGATACACTTATATATGTAGGATATATATAAGTATAAATAATAAAGTGTGTAAGGACTTAAAAAACTTATAATCTTTTTACTCTTTTGAAGTATGATGTGTGTTTAAGTATTTCTAATCTATACTAACTTGCAAGGTTAACATATTATTGCTCTTCGTTATTTGCTCTAACAATATTTATTATTTATGTTTGTTTTTTGCATACTAAACTTGTTTGTTTGTTCAGTTGCTTTGGCTTGCCTTGTCACACTTTTCGCTCTTCGCTCTTAACGCGCATTGTTCTTCTTACCTTGGCTGGGGAAACTTTGCGCTTATGCCGGACGCCTGTCGTTGCAGACAGAATTTGCCAACTTTCATACGCATCTTGAATGGCCAAATGCGACGTTTGAAGCGTTGTCTTCTGGTCTTATTCCTTGTTATCGAAACGTGGCTGTTGCGCCTTGAGTTGGCTGTTTTGGATTTTCTAGTAACACCCACGTTGATGCCGTTGATGCCGTTGCTAACACTAAGATCAAGATCCGTTCGAGCAGTGTCAATGTTGACGTTAACACTTGTCGCAATATTGATGGCTCTTATTGAATTAGGTGTTAAGTTCGTTGTTGGTTTTTTTCGATTAGTTGGTTTAGCTAGGTATTAACTTGCGTTTAGGCTTTAATTAACTTGTTGAGTTTGTTGAGTTTTTTTCTTTCACATGTATATTTATGGACAGAGACTCTCAGTCTATTTTAGTGCCCTTTCTCGTCATAGTTTATTAATAATTCATATTATTTATTTTGATGCTGCAAATTGAATTTGCTTGCGGCTTTAGACCTTTCTCTTGTACATTTTGCTTTTGCTGTTTAAGTTTTTAAATATTTTATCCACGTGTTTTCTGTGTGTGTGTGTGTGTGTGTGTGTGTGTTATCCTTTGTGCGTCACTTGAAAAGTGTCACTCGCATTACGCATACGCCACGTTTGCCTGCACTTGCGTCAACTTTGAAGCTGTTGAAGTGAAGTGAAACGGAATGAAATTAAATGAAATGTTGCGCTCACTTAAGAAATACGTTTCAGCTTTCAACTTGAAGTTCTTCATGCGGCACGCACAAAACAGCTTGCGGTGGCACCACAAACAAGCCATAGATTAATAATGTGCCTCACAAACTAACACACAACTCAACAGCAATTAGACAAAGGGAATTTTTCATGTCATTCAAATTGATTAGTAATCAATGAATCAATATTCATTCACGCCTTATTTGTGTTTATGTATGTGTGTAATGAATCCTTAAAATCACTTGATATGTCACACACACAGAACTACACACAAATAGACAATTCTGATAATTTGTAGTGCTTACATATTGAGTTGAACGAAATATTTTGATTAAGCTTTGCCCCCAAAGTTGTCTCAATTACACTATCGAACAAGTTACAGCAGCACTGTGGTAAGATTAAGAGATGAAAACTATGTCAAAGGTGTATTAATATACGTGTAAGCTGAAATAAGCTTCAAAATCACTTTGTTATGACACTTCTACTTTGCTTAGATCACGAAAGAATCTCTCGAGTCATTAGAAGGCGGGTTTTGTGGCACAGTGGAATGCTGCTACGATTTCTGTGGCAACCCTAAAACTCTTTGCTTTGTTAACAAGTGTTACTTAACGACATATTATCGTATAACGCTTAACGTATTTGGTCACGTAGTGTGTTTTGTTTGGCAATCAAATTAGCTAACGTGTTTCAATTTGGATGCGATTATGTTGTCAACTCTTCCTCTTCTTCCATATCATTTGCGTGTAGTTGAGAAGAGTCGTGTTATCGTGTCAAACACCCAAAGAACAGTGAACACATAATTGTTCATGGCTAAAAAGTAATTCAAAATGCGCAGGTTGCAAACCAATTATTTTGTTGTTGGCATACCGCTTTAAAATTATGCAAAATAACTGACCGCAAAAACACACACACACACACACAGCAACACTCTCCCACCATTGTGAAATAAATGTCACGCGTCTCTAACAAGGACATCAAATGCGGTCCAGAAGGCAGGCAAGCGAATGACCTAATGACCCGGCTCAGCTCATCACATGTATCTATATATAGATACTGTCATTCTGTGTGTGTGTGTGTGTGTGTATCCTATGCAAATTTGTTGCCTGATTTCCTATCATGTTAATTATGTGTGTGTTGCGACTTAAATGACTTTGCCAAAAAAAACTTTTCTGACATTTACACATAAAAAGTTTTCGGCACACCAAAAACGAAAGAATAAAGTGAGGCACGAATAAAGTTGTTGCTTATTTCTTTATTGTGCCTTAAGGCACATCAGTTGAAAATTTATGAAGAAACTCTTTTTTGAAAATGTATAAAAAATAAAAATCCCAAAAAAGAAAAAAATATTTTTCCCTGCCACGAAAAAGTTTTGTTCTTTGGAATAAGTTAGCTGAAACGAAATGAGATTGAAATGAAAGTATGTGTTTTAGCAGTAAGTTCAATAACAAGGTTAGAACACACACACACACACAAACTTAGAAAGAAATTTTCACACAGACGCGCATAAGAAAAAAGAGAACTCTTAGCATAGCCAACAAGTTGGTGTTCTACTTAATATGCTGTAAGTAGCTTGCTATTAAATATGCTATACTTATTTTGAGGCATTTTTACTTTGACTATTGCTTAACTTTATCGCATAATTCACTTAACTGTACATATACTAAACTGTTCTTTAACGTTCCCTTTAAAGTTCTTCCTTTAACAACACACAAAAAACCAGATTACTCCTTAATACTCAAACCACAACAAACTGTCGAAACTTTGTCAAAATTGCATGAGTTTTAATATGTGTGGGAATTTCTTCTAGTTCATTATGTGCGTGTGTCTCTCCTTCATTCTATCTATGTGTGTGTGCGTGTGTGTCTCTATTAGTTGACTACTTTTGTGTTGCCTACTTTTGAGCGCGTCATTGAAAATAGTTTTTTTTGGGGCTTTTTGGGTCTTTTAGTTGGTTGGTTCTTTGCAACTTTGTTGGTTTCTCCTCGCTGTTTATAATTTTCTTAATGAATCTACGTTTCTCCTAATAAAATATTGCTTATTTGCGTGGTCGACAGCCATAATGCCATTAATTAATATGATAATCGAAGGTGTGTTTGTTTTTCTGATGCCAATCAAGAAATTCATATATATATACATATTATGAATATTCATATTCACTTACTGATTAATATATTAGTTGAGTCAGCAACTAGACAACCCACAAGGAAACGCTATCCACTGAATTTCCCATGAAGCTTATTAAATGTTTAATAATATCGAGGCTTTCTTTGGGCAAACCTTCGCTTTGCAGCTGTAAATGCTTCAAATATTTCACATAGCTTTAGTCGATACTACCTATACATGTATATATATAACTAATAATTACGCAAGACACTAAGACAAAAGCTTTGACATGTGTTTTGATACATTCATTATGTCAAAATGTAAACAGATATACAATTAAGTATTTGAATAGCTTGATTGGCTTTTGACAGCTAATTAGCTAAAATTTTAAATCAACAAACAGGAAATAAGTTAGTAAGTGATTAACTAGAAAGTGCCCTGTAGCTTGTTCTTAGAATTGTTTAGGTGAAAAGACAAATATTCACTTTTATCTTCAGAGTTTTTATTTACCATAAGCTTAAGCTGTTGCCTTTCTAAAATGCAGAAGAGGTTTAAATACCTAGCTATAAGCAACTTAGGTTTTGCTGTTCAAAGTTCAAGTCTAAGATAGTATGTTCAAGCCCAACTTAAGAAAATGTTCCATTAACTTATGCCTCGTAGTACGCTTAATGAATTATTTAAAATGCATTGCTATTGCAAATGTATTTAATAATTAATTACGCGATTTCTTACGAATTTTAAAATATTTTACACTTATTTGTCTTTTATTATATTCGTGTTTACTTTTATTGCTGTCCCAAAAACCCGAAAAACCGACGAATGACAGACAGACAGATATAGATTGATAGAGCGAGCGAGTGAGTGAGACGTAGAGAGTTAAATAAAAGGCCGCACACGTCCGTTGCAAGCGAAAGTCGTGAACTGAATAAACCTCGGATGCTAGGCGCTAGGCGCTGTTCCATAGTTCCACACTCTGCTCTGCTCCCAGTTTGTTATTTTTGTTTTTGTTTTTGTTTGTTGTTGTTGTCAAGAGTCAGGTTTTTGTGTGTTTTGCTTTTGCTATGCTCTGCTGCCGGTTTGCTTGCTGCTCGCTTGCTTGCTGTCTGTTGCGGCGGCAGCTGTTTCTTTTCTTCTTATTGTTGTTGCTGTCGGTTGTCGATTGAAAGCGCTCAATAGTTGAATGGAATTGGAATATCTAACGAGCTTTCAACTTTTGCACGTTGAATGCTGTTGCCTAGCTGTTGAATATGTTTGCACTCTCTCTTTTCTTTTCCAGTTCTTGTTCTCTCTTTGACTTGAACTTGAACGCTGTGAATGGCCCTTGAGAGAGCGAGAGAGTGAGAAAGCGTTGTTGTAGTAGTATTAGAAAAAGGAGGAGAGTTCGGTTGCGAGAGTGAGAGAGTGATATTATGCACCTACATAATGGTCTAAGCGTTGTCCATTGAGCTGTGACTAATCAGCTGCCATTGTTGCTTGCCTGTTTTTATATATATATATATATACTATATTCATTGGATTCGTGTTAATATTAGACACTTATGTATTAGTTATAATGTCAGCATTTCAATTAAAATAATAAATGATTAAGCAAAGCTATTTCGAAAAAGTATTAATATATGTCTAACAAAATATGTCTAATTAGTGACATTTTATACATCATTTTTGCATAGCTAGTAATAATAATAATAAAATTTGCTTTAATGCTTTATGTCGAATTTATTGAAACACAAAAATAATTCATCCAACTATGAGTGCAAAATGTTTTTATATCTTTTTTATAGACTGACAAATGGCTATAAAAAATAGATAAAGCCTCAAATCCCGATTGCTCTAATTTCGTTTATAAGCTCGCATAAAAGATCAAATTTAAGCAAATCTCTCGCGTATGTCTGTCTGTGTGTGTGTGTGTTTGCTGTGTGTTGACTTATTCTTTGCTTTGCTTTTGTGTGCGTTTCAATTCGCGCGATTTCATAGCATTTTCAACTGAAGTCAATTCAAGTGTTATTGAATGTACAAAACTAACAACTAACAATAAAAAAAAATGCGCAAAAAATGCCTGACAATGAAGTAAACACACACACACACACACACACTTATACTAAGAAGACGTCGAGACGCTTCCAGCTTAGTTAGATGGATTGTATACAATATTTTCTGTATTTATTTATCTTTGTGTGTTTGTGTGTGTATGTGTGTGTGTCTGTGTGTTTATGCAGATGGCATGGCGGCACATGCGGGCACTTGACTATTATCAGCCAGTATCCCTGGCATCCCAGGCGTATGCGCATTATAATAGCTACAATTTGTTATTGTGCTTATCACCCTACAAAACGACGTGGATAAAGTGAGCATTGGTTTATATTCGATAAGGAGTTTTTAAATTGTCTTTTTCCACTATTTTAATGCCAAACTTTTTTTGCAGATTTTTTTCATCGAAGTTTAAGTTGAAATATGACTCAAAACTTTTAATTTTTACCACTTTGCATCACAATATTCCTTTAAAACTGTATTACAGGGTATCTTAGAAGTCGCTCACGCTATCGCTTGTCATTGCTTCGACAGCCACGCGCTGTTTGGCACTTAATCCGCTTTCAAGTGGAATTTACGCTCCTTTTATTTTGCAATTTTCCCCAACACACGCAATGCAGTGACTTGTCGTTCCAAAACGGTGACTATCACTCTTTAGTGACAGTGATTTGATAAGTGCAGGTGTGAGTGTGTTTCAAGGCGAAATGCCATGTGATATGTTTGCCAGGGTGCAGCTGTTGTGCACACTCGTGCATTAGATTTGCACAAGCAGAAATGCAACCCTGCAACAGGTTGCACTAAAAGGAAACAGCAACAGTGTAATCGATACCCAGGGATGAGAGTATGGGCTTAGGATGTCTCCTGTAGCAACCTTAACGGTGATAAAACTTAACTTATATCTATATAGTTTCCTTGACCTTGAACCTTGACCAAATACTTGATCCATTCCCCTTTAAGCTTACCTCTTAAACCACTTTTAATGAAGTGTTAAGTGCCAATTTATTCAATTGATATTTTTATTGCCATTTGGATTGCAAACCCAAAGGGGCCAAGCACAATTTAAGTAAGCTTTACTCTGTGGACTTAAACCCCCAACACACCTTCGGGACAACAATTGCTTTATGTTCATTTGACACAGAGAAAAAAAGAAGAATTGTTAACGGAAAGCCCACATGTACGGCGTTATACGATGGGGCGGAACTTAAGGCAGAAATGCATGTTAGCCATGTTTCCGCAAACTTACACAGACAAAGGTTTTTTTCAAGAGCCAAAGCAAACGTTTGACACACCTACACTTAGCGCCAGACATGGCTCCTCCTCCTCCTGCCCTTCCCTCACTTAATGCCACCTGGTCATCTTAATCATTTTACTGTTTCTTTTGTGTGTCTGTCTCTCATAGCCATTAAAAATTGATCAGGTGGTAAATGTAATTGCTTTTGCCTGTTTCTCGGTTTGCCAAACATCTTTAAGGTGTGGCTTTGAAATTGATGACAATAACGCCTTCAATAATAACAATAATAATAATGATCATATGTCAATGCAAAGGCCAACAAGTTAAGCCCAAAAATTGTTAACAAAAAATCCCCAACAATGACTTGCCAGAAGAATAAATAATTGCATACATTAATGTTTGCTTTTTTTTCATACAAATAACGCTTAGATGTCATAGAGTAAAAAGTTATTTTTTCATATTTGGACAGTTTTAATTGAAAGTGTTTTTTTTTGAAGCCCACGCATAGAACGTTCTCATATTGGGTTTATCCAACAATCTGTTTAGATTTTCCCCATCACATTACCCTGTAAGTACAGTAATTTGATCCGCTCAAAACATATTTTTACGCTTAATTGTTTATTAAAAACTACACTGTAATCTGGCTCAATTAAATCATAGCTACAAACTATGAGTTGTGTGAGCGGAACTTTTTAATTGAAATCGCGGCATTCTCGGCATTATATGAGAAAGATTGTGCTTAACGAACGCACTTTAATGCTTGAATTGAGATTTAAATGGCTTGAAGAGCTGGCATTTAATTTGTTTGCCCCTTAAATTTATGCATCTAATACACGAATATTATTATGAGCCATGAATATATTTATAGCGCCGCCATCCATTCTCGTGACTTCAAAAGCACAACACAGTATATACAACGACGATTCGATGATTTCTGCTTAGTCACACGTATTTTGTTTACGAATATTTCCTCGTCTGTGCCTTATAGAACTCGTTTTGTCACGTTGTTTTCGAGACTTTAAAGAGATTTACATATGTAAACATATTTATTTTTTGAATGCGGCTTTCGGGGGAATAATCAAAAGGTATTTCTTAATAAGTTTCAAGTTCGAGCAACAGGTCATGAATCTAGTTAAAATTATTAATTAGCTGCCACTGACAGTTATTCGTTTTTCTAGACATTTTGTTTGCACCATTAAGTATTAGCTACGTAGTTTGTCGTATTTCTCAAAGCAAGCTAAAATCAGAGCTTGATTCTCAGTTGTTTCGTACAGACTTTAAAACTCCCACCAAGTATCCAATTTGAATAATATCGACGCTACCTTCGAATTTATTTTATACCACATAACAAAAAAAACTTTTCCACAATAAACAAATTTGAGCAATTTATTTCCATTTATTTTAATTACCACAAAATAAGTGTAGAAAAACGAAACCCACGCATAATGGGCCTAAATAAAAAGTTGTTAATTATTTAAGAGGAGTGGGAGAAGAGTGTCATTAGGACTAATTATATGCTTGGTCTGTGTCTGTTTAATTTACAAAACTTTTTGGCCAACAAGTGCCCAAGCATAAATTAAATAACAAAATATATATTGAAGCACTTGTTTCTGGACTTACCAACTGCGTCGTTGTCTGGCGTTGGTATGAAGCCAACGTACTAAATCCTGTAGCTTGGATTTGCGTTCCTCATCCGCATCTAGATCGTAGTCATCGTCAGGGGCAGGAGCTGGTTCCTCCAGATGATAGGGATCCTGAGAGTTATCAGTTATCATAAAGGTAGGCTTTATATAACCATAAGCGGAAGAAGACATTTTCACTTTGGCACTTTGTTAAGAACACTCAACTCAACACATATAAAACAAACACGTTGCACATGAAAACACTTGAAGGCAGCGCAGGGTTGTCTACCATTTTCCAATTGTCTAATTGAATTTATTAAATTGGACTTTTCTTTTCTTTAGGTAAGCCTTTTCGCGTGAAATCAATTAAAAATACATTCGTTGCCATTAAACCGCTGGCGACAAGCTCTCGCCCGATGTCCACTGTCAACGCCTGAAATGGATTTCAAATGAAAAACTTAAAAGTGACATATTGTTCGGAAAGCGCAATGGAAAACCATGGAAAGCGGAACTAACTAAACACAAAGCTCTTCTTCGCTTCCCTTTTTTTTTTGTTGCTATTTTCAATGTTTTTCCTTTCACATTCTTTAGCTCATGTGTTACCGTTAATAGGTAAAAATGGTAATGGGGGATAGGGGGAAGGTCTTATCGGGTGACAGACAAATTGATTGTTTTGCCTTTCTTAGACGTAACACACAACGTTCACGAACTTAACAGCAACTGTAATAAGTAAGAAAATTCTTACATTTGTAAATATTTTATTTCTTAAATCACAAAACTGTTTACATTAAACAACATCCAGCACATTGAGAGTTGAAAAATCTATCAAACTTGAATATATATTGAATGGGATAAATATTTAATTGAAAAAGATTTATAAATCGCGTGGGATTGATACAACACTTTTCAATATTGGCAATAAGAAGAATGATTATATATTAAAAAACACCTCTTAGCTTCAGTTCCAATTGAAGACAACGTGGGATAGCATTAGATAGATCGTCATGAGGCTAACTTGTCCCAGCATCATGGGGAGCACGGTCTTGAGATATCGAGTGAAGGACAACTTGTAGCCATGCTGTTCAGCAATGCCAGCTGCAATGACATTCGCCGAGGCACCATACAGTGAGCCATTGCCACCCAAGGAGGCGCCCAAGGTCAACGACCAAACAAGCGGTTGCAGTGGTAAGCCTAGGGATTCCTTTGCCACCAGTGAATTGACCAACTTAACCATCATCGCCGCCACTGGAATGCTGTCTAGAACTGATGAAGCCAACGCTGTTGTCCACAGGATCATGAAAATGGCAACAGCCAATCTATGTTGCATGTCCACAGCAAGGATCACATTCTCCGTTAGCTCTGAAATGCTGACAAGCAATCCAAGACGCTCCACGCATTCCATCATCACAAACATGGCGGCAAAGAAGAGCAGCGTTGTCCACTCGATGCGATGAATGAGATGTTCCATATCGTCACGATTCAACACGATGAGCAGCACAATTACCCCAAGGAGAGCAACCCAACCCAAAGGTAGAGTTCTCCAATGTGGCACGGACTGAACGAGGAAGCAAACGATGACAAAGATCAAAGCGCCAGATGATTGCAACAATAGCTTCTTATTCTTAATGGGATACTAAGAATGAAAAAAGAAATAGTTCAATATCTTCCTCTCTTGAAGTAACTGCCTACCTTCTGCTTTAACTCATCCAAAGTATGCGCATAGATCTCGGTAGATCCTACACCTTGTTGTCTGCGTCTTAACGTACGCTTCAGGTGCTTCACCTTGCCGTACAGAGTTCCACGCACCAGTTGCGCATCCTTGGAGCAGGCAGCAATCGCATTCAAAGCACGCTGCCAAACTTTAATCTCACGTCGCAACTCCCGCAGCTCTTTGGGCTCATTGAGACGCAGCTCGTCAATGTTGCGATAGTAAAGACGCAAATAGATGCAGCTCTGCACCACAGCCAACACCACACCAGGCAGCATATGCGCCACAAAGGTCGGGAAGTTGACGCCCTAAGGAAAGTAGGTTATAGGAATCATTCGTCTCTATTAGCTATTACTCACGTTCTCCACAATAAAGTGATTGGTGCTAACGATGATGCTAATGGGATCTCCGATGGGTGTTAGAGCTCCTCCGATATTTGCATGAACAATAATGCCCATGACAACGGGAAGGGGATCCAGTTGCATCACCTCACACAATCGAATGGCAACAGGAGTAAGAAGCAGCACTGTGGTCATGTTGTCTAGGATACTCGATACCAAACAGGTAACAATACAGAGGCTATAGATCATTGGCCAGATCTTGCCATTAGAGATTTCAAAGCAGACGACAGCCAAGTAATCAAAGATTCCTGTCTCGGTCAGAATGAGAATGAGGAGCATCATGGAAAAGAGCAAAGTGAGAAGTTCCATGTCCATCCATTCCTTCATTTCCTCCATGTTGGGACGATCCTGAAACACTGCCAAGGCCGTCACAGAGAGCACAGAACAGATCATAGCTACAAAGGGTCGTTCCAATTGTTCCCAAATAAGTAGACCATAAAATAGTAACAGAATAATCCCTGCCAGAATACTTCCAGTGCGTGTGTTCACTATCAATGGATTGTAACTTAGTTCAATTGCCAAATCCTGTTCCACATCGCTGTAAATATGCAATCGCAATACACTATCCTTGTCCTGCAATAGTTCCTTCAGTTCTTCTGTGAGACGAAAGGTGCGATTTCGAGCCACAGCTGCTGCTTGTGACAACTCCTCTTCAGGCACTAGAGCAAGTTGCCAAGGTTCCAAAACGTCCTAGGGAAAAGAAGATTTAAGTCAGTTGAGATTCTTATCAAATTATTCTTGACCTCACCTTAAACACTCGACTGTTATTACTGCCACTTTTGTAAGATATTTGTGGTTGAACAAATAGATAGTTGCGACTGATAGTTTCATTGGAGTCCTCTTTGTCTTCATTAAGTAGTATCAAGGGTTTTTCAAAGGCACCAAAAACCTTTAAGCGAAAATCTCCAGTTGGTTTCTGATGCAACTGGAAAACTAAAAACTAGAACCATTAACATGATTCTTTTTTGTAAGTAACATTTACTTACATTTTCCCTGCTCACCCTGTGGCACTTCAATGATCTTCTCGAGCAGATGCTTCTCACTAACACTGATTAAGACAGCTGCAGCAATGCCCCACAAGACGAGGAGACCACAACGCTTCCAGAGCTTATCCCGCTCGATTTGTTCCTTGGATCGTTTGGATCTGTGATGTGTTCTCCTGGCCATGCTCTTGGCATTTCCAGGTCCATTTGCTTGTGGCTCATGATCCGAGTGTGTTGTTGCCTCATCATCTGTGCTCTTATCACCCTCTGCGCCAGGTCTAAGTTTGATGTCCAGGAAATCAGAGCCAGCATAACTGGATGCTAGACCATCTTGCAACTGATGTGGCATTCTGCGACTTGCAATATCTTCCTCCACCTCAATAACTCCTAAATCTTCCACATCTGCTTCACTGTTGCCCGCTGTGGAACCTTCGATACGTATACATAATTAATAAGGTCAAACGGTTGTCGCTTTATCGATTAGATGGCGATTTGTATTCGATTAGTATGTGTCTCACTTCACTCACCATGAATACGTTCGTTCTCCATTTGAAAACTGGCCATGCTGGGATCATGTCGTATCTCAGCTGGAAGTGTGCGCCACACCTGCAATGATTGTTCAGTGACCTGTGCTTGGCTTTTTCCCTCCACCTGACCCTGACCATCCGAAGGATTCGTTTTGTTTCCACGTCTCTGCAGCTCAATGCCGCAACCGCTCCGAGATGGACTGCCGGGACGCAAGCGACGCAGTGTCTCCATCAAACCCATGGCTTAAGATACTATTACGCAGCCTCCAAATATATTTAGTGGGTGCGAATAACGGAACAATTGAACAACATGTAAGCCGCTCACGGGTCAAGTTGCGACTGTTTTGCGTGTTCGAGTGTACTTTTTCGAGTGAGGCTGGGAATTGAAACATTTGTGCGGTTTCCCGAGCGTAAGTAGCATAATTCCAGCAATCACCGATGCGTTCGCTTTCCATATTGAAAGCAAAGTGGCTGTCCGAACACTTTCCTTCACACCCCTCCCCCTCTCTCTCTCTCTTCAGTTTATAGTTCCAGGATAAAATGGCGCCTGCGCCGCATTATTCTTCCATTTCTGTGTTTTGTTCGGCACATTCGTAATTGGCGCCGTTTTGCGTTTTCATCAACAAGTTTTTTGCACCTCGCCGTTGCACCACCCCCTTTTCATGGGGACATTTGAACATTTTGTTCAGCTGTTCTATTATTCAGCAATTAGTTCACAAATATTATCGCACTATCTATTCTAGTTTCATTGTAACTGCACAACAAATACGAATAAGTTGCGCATTTGATATGAACGTCTATTAAAATTATTGAATATTATTATTCTTATAAAATATTCTGATAACGACGGTATATAAACTGATTACAAACTTAGTCTATGGAAAACGCTTGCTAAAAATCAAGAAACGTAGTTTAGAAACATTGCTCTGCATTTAGTAAGTAAATGTCAAACGATTAATCATTAGCTAGCTTAATTTTAGGCACAGCTACTTTTAAAAACTCTTTTTAGACATCATGCAAAAACTACAACAAGGCCGGATTTGCAGCTCACTTAGCAGCACCACCTAGCGGAGAAACTATTTGACAGCGCGAACTCACCACGAAGTGATTGTGTCTATGCTAGGGATGCGAAACTGCACTAAAACAATTTATCAAGCAGTTAACTGCAGTGGTGGATAAAGCGAAACGGGTGGAAGTATCGGCTAAGGCTGATAATTTCTCAGCATTCGCAGGTTGTTATTAAAGTTGAATGTTGTTATGGGGACCCTTAAAAAGTCAATCGACTACAGCGTACTGTTTGACCTCTTGCAACGTTATTTTCTCCTCATCTTCTCTGTTTAAAGTCTGTCCGAAGTAGTCTGAACTCCTTAAGAGATGCTATCAATATTATTAATGCCACGCCCACTTGAACGCCGCGTAATTATTTGTGTGAATTAAATTCCCATTAGCAATAATTTGTTCTAATTGAAAATGCAAAGCGCGCGGCAGCTTCAACACAACTTATTAACCGAGCGAATCAGAGCAGTTGCGAATTATTCTCGTAGTTCCTATAACTCTGCCCAGCTGTAAACGAGAAGTTTGTTGACTTGACTTGAATTAAACGAGTTTCATCGTTGCCTGCCTGCCTTGCTTGCTGTTTCAATTGAGAATAAGAACCGTGAACACAACAGTTTTCTATAAGCGAGACACTTTTATCAGTTGTCGCCTGGAATTGCCTGACTGTCTGCCTTTCGGTCTTTCGCTCTTTCGTATTTTCTGCCTCAACTCAACTGTGCCTCAACTCTGAATGCCTTTCAGCCTCTCATGAAAAATGCCTGAAGGGTCTGCTAGCCTGCTGGTAAATCAATGCAATTAGTGTCACATCCTCTGCATTTAATGTCTATGTTTCTGTAATCGACTCTGGCGCCATTGTCCAACTCCAAGTCCACTCCACTGCCTCATTTGAACCAGTTTATTCTGGTATTTAATCGCTAATCGTTAATACGTTGAACATGATGCTGTGCTCCTTAGGCTTTTGCCTCATACTAAATATGTTGCTTGTAATAGAGTATGTTGCACTTAAAATGCATTGAATCTGTTTGTTATTATCTTGAAAATTCATTTCATTTCTAAAACATTGCTTTTTATATATTTAACTTATCAGTACATCATTACATTCATCTCTTTCGCACCAGCTATAACAAAGTATTTAATGGCTTTGCATGAATATTAGTTACGTTTGTTCATGTTTATTTTTATTTGACATCCATCCGCTTGCCATCTGCTTTAAGTATATATATTCATGGTTTCTATATCCAGTTCATCTCGTTCATGTTGTTGTTTGGATTTAAAGGCTCATTTGCGTTTTAATTGGCCATTTATCGGATCGGTCGACTGGCTCTTTCTGGTGTCTGGCAGAATGGTGTTGAGTTCAGTTAACAGCTTGAACAGGATTCAACAGCAGTTTCACACGAAAATGGCCAAAAACGACAACAAAGACGACGATTTTAACGTTTAAATTTGCATTCGTTTCCTACCCTCCTACCCACCTACCCCCTCCAGCTAAGGGAACAACCTGTTCTGCTCTTTGTAGTCCTTGTTTTTTGGGTTCTTGAACTCGTTGCACAAAAGCATTGTCGAATTGGTTGTTGAGTTTGTGGGTTGTAGGTTAGTTGGTTCTTGGTGCCCAGGCAAGCATTCGATTTCCGCCTTGCTAAGCAAATTCACTTTGCCACCATTATTGGCAGCTGGATATGGAAATACTAGAACTAGCCCACAATAGGTTAGTGTGGTAGTAGGAGTGGCATTAGCTTTGGATCGCACACACACACACACACACAGCCAACATTAAGCTTAAAGGACATTTTCGTTTTAGCCAAGCTGCAGCTGCAACATTGTACTCCACACACACACCACACACACACACACACACACACACACAATGAAACTGCTTTTGAAAGTGATTTTAATTAATCGGGGTGCAATCGACTTTGATGTTGGGTAAAACTTCAGTCAATATGTCAATGCCAATTGCTAAAACGAAGTCATTACCCCTCCCCCCTTTTCTTTCTTTAGCTTATCCCTACCTACCTCCAACTCAAAAACCCATTTGCTGTTTTCTCCTTTTACTCATCTTCTTCACACACTGGCATTTTTGTTGCTTTCTTCATGCTTACATAATATAATGTCTATTTTTTATATCCTTTGACTCTTGTCATTCTCTTTTCCTTCTCTGTGTGTGTGTAGTTTACGTGCATATATACATATTTGCATTAAACGTGGGGGGTGGGGTGGAAGGGGGGAAGAAGCTGTCATTATCGATTTAACTGCAAAACATTCAGCTACATTTTTAATAATTCTTTGGTTGCTTTTAAAACTTAATGAACATTTTTTCAATGTATAGAAATAGATATATAAGTTAATATAATTTTTCTTCAAGCTTCATAGACACTTGACTAATTAAGCAGTCTTTCATGAAGACTGCAAATAATCCTTGCGTCCCCAATTTGTTCTACCTTTGTATGCAATCGAAGACAAAAAGCGCGTTTGCAGTTTTTCATCTTTATCGAGTTAAATCTTTTTTGTTTTTCGTTCGACTTTTATCGAAAACGTTGCATTTCGTTTTCTTTTTTGTTTTTCGTTGCTTTTAATGCGAATTTTTGTACCTTTTGTGGGGCTTGGTCTCGTTTTGTTGTTGCTCGCGTTGCTGACCATTGTTTACTTCCGTTTCCGGTTGGAATGGAAGGGGATGGGTGGAATGGGTGGCGCGCAGCATATGCAAATATTTTCAACATGATTGCATTTCTCTCTATTTTGATTTCTTGCTTTTTGTGCTTGGCCATTCAAAATGCTTTTTCTTTCTCTCCATTTCTCTGACTTTCTTTCTCGGCTTGTTGGCCAACAATAAAACCTGATTGATTCCAGTTAAATGCATAATCAGTTAAATGAAATTTAAATATTCAGTCGAAGCAATGCAACTTAATTGATGAGTTTCTTTAATGGGCAACATTGCAATGCAATTTTAAATGCTTGAAGCAAATTCAACTTAAGATGTTCTGTGTAAGTTCTTTTGAATGCAACTTGAGAATAAGTTAAAGACGACTTATAGTTGGGGTAGGTTAAATAAGCACTTTTTATAGAAATAATCTTAAGGTAAAGATATCTAAGTCTCCATTTATATTCAAATGGGGATTTAATCTTCTATTCTATACACATTTTTCGTATCCTTCGTTGCTTCTAACATTTGATAGGGTATCATTAAGGTCAGCCACAATGTTGTCAGTTTATTGTCACAGGCACGCTTAACTTGTCTCATGGCTCGCAGAAACTCGCTTAAATGTAATCAAATTAATTTGTTTACTTAACAAAATGAGTTTCGCACTTTTTACGCGTTTTTAAGCACATTTTAAAAGCTCTTTCTCCAAAGTGCAATTTTTTTATTTTTCCCTACACTCAAACTCTTGAACTAATTAACTCAAAATATATATTTACACAAGCCGCATGTGAACCTTTTTTCCTTCACGTTTTCGTTTCCCTCTTTCTCTGTCTTTCCATGTAAGCTCGTGATTTTGGTTTCTTTCTCGTCTTTCTCGCAACTCTTTAGCGATTTTCCTGTTTCCCTGTTTCATGTAAATAAAAAATAAAACAAGCGTCTTTTTTCCTGTTGTTATTTTCACTTGTTGTGGCAGAGTGGAGAAGAGGAGAGGAGAGAAGAGGAGGAAAAGATTTTTAGCAAAGTTTTTAAGCGACTTTTTGTTCCGTTTGCGTGTGTTGAATTCTTGTAGAGCTTTTTGTGTCCGCTTTTTTTTTTTTTTTTGGCTAATTAATATTATAATGCAGCTCAAGTTGTGTTTGAATTTTAAGCAGCAAGTTGAAAAACTTAAACATTTTAAGTTAAGCATATATTTAACAAAGTGTAATTGACAGTAAAAATCAGTTTAGCTTGTGAAACTTTATGTCTTTTGAATAAACATGATAGTTAAATTCAATTTCTCATAACTTAACTAAAAACTTAAGCTAAAGTAATAACTTGAGGCATTTAAGACAATTAACAGAATTTATTATTAAGTAATTTGCATGAGTTTGAGGTGTGCGAAAATATATATATTGCATGTGTCTGCCGCGGGGCTAAATCATGGCAAGAGAGAATGGAATGGAATGGACACAAACTGAACTGGATTAATAACTTTGGCTACGGACTTTGGCTACTGTGTGGCAGATACAATCTACATACATACATACATACATACATACATAAATGTCAGATAAGCTTTGAAATGGGGGAATTTTGCAATGCAAAAATGCATAATTGTGCTTATCGCGATGAGATATACAAGTCAAGATTAAATTTTGAGACAGAGACACGATAAGCATACTGAAAATTGCTCGATTTAAGTGAACAAAACCAACAACAATATGTTATTAGCAGCTTTGTTGTTGAACAATTAAAGCCAAGCCCCAAGATGTTTGATTTCTCTGAAAATAAACAGTTGATTTATTCCAAGAAAATAACTTTGTTGTTTTTCTAAACACAAAAGATGAATGATATATCTTAAATCACATAAAGAAACTTTTATCTTGAAGTCATCTTAAATTACACAATTATCACTTGTGTAAGAGATTCTGTTTAAACTTCAAGATGGTAGCAAAGAACAAGGTTCCAAGCCATGTTGATGTATTGACTCTTTCGTTTTTGAAAGGCATCTTGGAAAATGAAAATGGTCAGCAGAGTGATGGATGCATCATGACCAGACGACTCATTGCTTCATTGTCCTCTTTTGCCGTTAACTCAAACAGCTGCTGTTGCTTCTGCTTCTGCTGCTGCTGCTGCTGCGGGGAACGCATCCATCAAAAGCCAAAACAGTCCCTCCGGTATGGCGAACAATGGACACAAAGGATGCGTAAGGCTGCAACCATAATGTTGTTGTTGTTGCTGTTGTCGCCCAAAAGCCTTTTGTTGTGATTTATATTGATGGAGCGATAAGCTCCAGAAGCTAGCGACAAAAAAAGCTGAAAAGCTTGTTAGAGCTACGCTTCATATTGGGATATTGAGGCACTTGGCCATAATGAATTGTGCACAGCCTTGGCTCAAAACTTCCTCTTTGGCGAGTGAACCAATTTTAAAATGGAAATGTCCTTTGAGAACCCATGCCCGAAAATGAAATGGCTAACCAACTTCTTATATAGTTAACATCCTTTTCATACCCAACTTGTACGTAAGTCTTTTTCCTTTTCAATTGGCTCACCTCTTAATCTATTCGCATCCACTCTTACATGATAGCTTTCAGTTTCAGCTTTTAGAAAGTTAGCCTTTCGCTCGCAAATCAAATGCAACTTAAGTCAATTTCAGGCGTCATTTTTTTTGTGTGTTTCAAACGCAACATATTTGCATTGCCATGCAAATTGCTGAGGTTTTTTTTATTTTTAATTGTTGTGACTATTACTATCCGAATGGATGAATGGCCTTTTTGACGAATCAAAAGAGTAAGGAATTGTTAACGACTTTGTTTGTCTGATTGGAAATCGGATTACTCCATTCCTTGATTAAGTTTTCCGGTTTTAAGGCTTTCAGCTTGCTAGCGATTATTTCGTTCAGTGTATGAAAAGGAGAGTTGCTTGTAAAGTTATTTGAAGCTTTTCCCACTTGAGTTTACATATACAAAGTTTCATTTGTCTAACTTAAAAAGATCCTAAGATATGGAGCATAAACTTTTACCATGTGATATAATTAATCGATTTCTTAAAGCGTAACCATATATGGATGCTTTTGAACATGATTTTCAAGGGTCATTAATGCTTAAACGCCAACAAGCAATTAAATTTTTTTCTATGTCACATTTCCGTATATGCAAACGAACCCAATAAAAATGTATCCCACGTTTAAAAAAAAAAAGTGCGCTTTGAAGAATGTTCCAAATATTTAAATTAACTCAATTTGTCAGTAGGCACGATGTACAAATTGACCTTCGAGTCATGTCGCGTCTCTCTCTCTCTATTGTGACTCATCTATTGACACCTACTTTACCCCGTTTCTCCCCTCCGCCTATACCTCTACTACACTGCTCTAATAATCGTACGCAACTGAAAACCAGTTTTAAAGTTTTCAGCTTCGTCTTCTTCTTCTTCTTGTTGTTCGTTTTTCTTTTAAACAGATGCGTTTTGCGGTTGACATTGAAATTGGTTGCTTGTCGCTTCCATGGTCCCTCATTCATTGGATGAGAAGCAGCAACGAGTTTGCTTTTTTTAGTTTGCCGATAATTTTAATTGGGTAGCTCGTTGTAGTAATTTGTAAGCTTTATCAATTTATCAAGATGTGCGGGTCTCCCCATACACATGTTCATGCATGTCATTAAAGTGAGTTTCGTTTTGTTTCAAGTTCTTTGCTGTTTTGGCAGCTGCTGTCAAATTCTTCCTTATACCCTCGAGTATTCAGCTTCTGTGATTACTTACTCACACTTTATTGCTCTTTTAGTGCCTCTAGGAAATGAAAGCATTTTAACCATTTGTCTTAGACATTGGCCATTAGGCCAATTTAACCATTTGACCATTGTTGCATTTGACTTCAAAACGTTTTTTATCAATTGCAATTTTTATCGCATGTGCTTAAGCAAATATTTTTAACTCAAGTTGCAGCTAATTTCTTGTCTGTAACTAAAAAGTCGGCACAACAATTCGCAATTGCAATCTTCATTATGTTTATCTTTTGCAATTGCACAGATTTTGCGGCCTTTTATATAGACCGCGGGCACAGAAAACCAAAGCCAAAAGTCATGCCATGGCACAGTCTGCATTTGTTTTGGACTTTAAGGCAAATAAAGCCAGCAGGCCTAAACATATTTCGCTCACTTCCGCTGTTGATTTGCATACCCTGTAATTATGTTCAATGTTCACAAATCACTATCATCAGTTCATTCACTTTATAGGGTAACTGTTCGTCTCCTAACTAACTTCGATCTTGCTGTTAATGTGTTTTTAATTGCAAATGCCAGTTGGAAGTTGGAAGTTGTTGGGGAGGATTATGTAATGTGACAATTGAAACATTTTGTGGTAGACAACACTGTTGAGTGGTCTCCACTTGACACTAACAAACACACTGCCACTCACCTGTCCCCTTCCCCTCTCTGTCACACTCATCACTATATCGAATGACTTGATGCATGCAGCATGTGGCTGATGTCATCGTTTGTCAATTTAGTTTGGACAGCGACTGTTGCACTTTTCTTTTTTCACTTTGTTTGTTTGTCTTTGGATTTTGTGGCAGCTAGTTGGTTTTTTGTTTTTTTGTTTTTTGCGCTTATTTGTTTTGCATATTTGCCACATGCTCCATTCAACAAGAAGCAAACGAACAAAATGAAGAAGAAGTGTAGTAAACTACGTTAAGCCCGAACATACGAACAGAAAACAAAAACAAAGTGAACAGCTGCTTACCATGTTGCAAAGTGTTTGAAATGCGAAAGCCAATATTTGCATTGGCCAACAGCCATTTCGTTTGTTTTTGGCCAAATTGAAATGGTTTTTATGGTCAGTGGGTTGCCAATAAGCAATACGTTGCTGCAACGGCTGCTGTTCTTGTTCCTGTTGCTGTTGTTGTTGTTCAGTTTCAAGTGTGACTCAGGTGGCTAGTAAGCTTAGGTGTATGCAAACAATATGATCAATCTATACGAAAATGAAAATGGGATTAAGAGCAGACAATCAAATGTATCTGGAATAAAGCACGTTTAGCCATTTATCCCATCCTTTCATTCTATCTACAGCTATTGCTCTTCTTTCTCACACTTTTTTTAATTTCCTTTCTCACTCTTACTTTCTACATTGTTTCCTCTCACTCGCTCTATATATTTTTGAGGTTTACAAACTAAAATAATATTCATATTCATATATAATATTAGTACATGTTTGAATATTTGTGGCATGCAACATTAGCAACGCACACAACGCAACATTACACTCTCCAACTAAAATGTAATCCACAATTTTACATAATAAATGAAAATATTTGCATTCAAATTGCAATAAGCCGAAGGCAAACTAAAATGTTTTGCATATATTAAAATTGAAAATTTGCATTGAAAATGGCTAATTTTGAAAAGAAAAGAAAAAAAAAACTACAAAATGCCACTAGATATTAAATTTTTGATGAATTTGTTTATTTTAAGTTAAGGATAAGCGACGGTAAAATACAAAATGCAATTTTAAACACGTCAAATCGAATTTAAATAAAATGTCAAATCGAATTTAAATAAAATGTCAATTGCCATTTATTCACTGAATTGGCCTGGTCAAAAGAGCAACGACAGCAACAACCAACTGATACAC
The DNA here is from genome assembly GCA_035044605.1 of Scaptomyza cyrtandrae. NCBI lineage: Eukaryota > Metazoa > Arthropoda > Insecta > Diptera > Drosophilidae > Scaptomyza > Scaptomyza cyrtandrae. The sequence goes on along the minus strand of JAWNNS010000650.1, from coordinate 774,527 downwards.
AACTGAGAATATTGAGAACGAATAGTGAATACTTAAAAGATATCCTGTAGGCAGAATAAAGTGTAATAAATACAAACATAAGAGATACAGAAGTTATATTGAATTGATTATTTAATAACGACTTGATGGTTTTAAGGTTTAACTGATTCGTGTTTTGCTACTTGTTATATTCTTTCTCGCTTTAAAGTGTATTTAACTGCTTGCGAATCAGACGGATGCAATAAGTGAACATTTTGAAAGAGAGAAAGAAATGCGTTAACAAAACTAGCAACAGTAATAAAAAACAAACAACAACAACAGCACCAATCAAAGTTGACAGGAGCCAAAAAAGAAAAAACAAAAGTAAGCGAAAACAAGACGAAAATCCCAGTCCAACCCCAAGCCAAAAGGCATTGGCAGACGCTGTCAAATCTGGTATGCTGACAATGACAGCGCAGAAAGGGAAGGAAGAAGGAAGGAAGGAAGTGGAAGGAGAGAGAGAACGCGGCAAGGAGGAGATGCTTGGGGGGAAGAAGAATGTAACAAGTTTCACACAAAGCTATATAAATTGTTTTCGCTACACAACATTTTTTGGTGTTATACGCGCCACTTGACTTGTAAATGGGCAATAATGTTTCACATACAGACAGAAAACGACAACAACAACAGCAAAGGGATGCAGGGTAAGCAAAAAGATGAAGAAGAATGTTAACTCCCATTGTTGACCCAGTTATGAGCCACAAAACAGTCCACAAAACAAATAAAAATGCCTGGCGAAAATACTCCGCGAGGAATTGAAATGCTTGGGAATGCTCGCTAATGACAGTTGCTCAAAACATGGCATGGAATGGGGTGGAATGAAACACAACAGGCGCTGAAAAGTATGCTATGCCAAAAATATGCTGACAAACAACTGTGCAAGGAAGAATGAGTGAAGTGTGGGGTGGTAGTGGGGGAGCGGGGTGCATAAAAATTAAAGATATATGAGTCAAAACGTTGACCATAAACTAACCACAAAGCACAAGTTCAAGAAGAAGAAAGACAGCGTGACGCCAGCCAAAGAGAGAAAAACTTCTGGCATAGAAGGAAAGTTGCCATCATACAAACATACATACTTATGTATACCAAAAAAGCTTTTAAGCAACGAACTTGCTATGCATTCAGTATGCGATGCCTTTGCAAAAACTCGACTTGGACATAAATATGACTTTGCATGGGTACTTAAAATAAATTCTCACCGAAGTGGAATACATTAAGCCCAAGGATTACGCTAAGTGAGTGCATAAAATATCACAAGCAATTGTTAAATAATGCTCCAAGAATAAAAATATATTATAAAATGGAATATTAACATTGTGTGCCAACAAACATTAATCATATAAGTGGTAAACAGTAATGTGGAAACACTTAAGAGCTGGATAAGCTAAGAATGAACTTGCTTTTATTGGCAAGAACTATTTCATTTATTTTGAGTGAAAATTGTGTTTTAAACTGGATATGTAGTATTAATCTATATGCTAAGCCATGACTTATAAGGTATTGCATTTGATAATCGTTTGAGTGTTGAGGAAGTTATGACTTCCGAAAGTTTAGACATATCTTCAAGTTGATTTATTTTGGGTAGAGTTTTATCTTGAATATCTTATCAAAAGTAATTAAATTTAATAAAATTGTTAAGTTTTTACTCGGTTTTTATACTTAGTTAACTTAGACCTTAAAAATCCTCTTGCCCCATTAATTTTTTTCATTAGGGTGAACCTTTTTACACTAATCCTTAAAACTTTTTCATTGCTTAAAGTTTTTTTTTCTGTTTCCTAATTATTTTTCAACACTTGACAGCCGAAGCTGCTCTGAAAACTTGAGAAACCTCTAAGCCAATATTTGCCATCAACAAACAAATTAATACCAATTTAAGACTTAGGCACAATACATTAAGCCTACTGATACACTACATCCCCCCCAACCCCCACCCACTCATTAATTAAGCTACGTTTATTTTTGTGTCTATTTGTCTAGTAATTAAAAAGTATAAAACCAGCAAATTAAATGCGCCAACTGTTGAGAAAGTTTTTGGTTTTGTTTTTTTTGATTATTTCCGTTTTAATTTTTTGTTTTTTTTTTGTTCGCTGCTTGCGCAAACTTTTAACACAAACAAACAGGCGTCGCGTCGCCGCACTTAATTAAATTAGAAAAGCGTCCACAGTGCGCACAGTGGAACCATCGCGATAGAAGCCAGAAAAGTCACACCAAAAACCAATAACAAAGATATTTTTGGATCAGTTAGCGAAACAGATAAGATGAATATTGGATGCACTAACAAAGCTTAAAAAAGGAATGAATAACTCATTGAAGATATAGAATATTTAACAGGAATATTATATTGTTGATAAACAAGAGACAATAACTATTTAAGTTGAACCAATATGATATTTGTGTCTCTTTGATTGATTTAAGTACTAAAATTTAATGTGATATAATGTCACGATTATAAAAATATTTAAAGTTCTTACTTACTTTACTTACTTACATACTTCTTCATAAATTGTTGGATTCTCCTTGGAAAAGAAAGAGTATATTGAAAAGCAGACGTTGACGTCGAAATCGCCGGAAATCAGCAAAACTAATGCCAAAAACTTTAAGTGGGCGAGGGCGTGACAGCTGGCTTGGTGGTCGTGTAAGTAGAGGGGCGTAACAAGGAGTGAGGGGAAGACACGGATAAGAGGAAGAGCGGTCTGCGGGGTATGATCTCCTGTGTGTGTGTGTGTGTGTGTGCGTGTGCTCTGAGTGTTTACTGTGGCGTAAAATGGCCGACGACTTTGTCTGCCAAGCGAAATCTCTTTTCTACTTATAAACGTTTATTTTTTGTTCTTTTTTTGCGAGCGGGAATGAGGCGTTATGTGGGGCGGTAGGTGGAACGATTGTCGTGCAACTTGTGGTATGGGCGTGTCACGGCAAAGTTTATCAACTTAATTAGAGTCTTGATTACGTTACGGGCGAACGACAGAGAGAGAGAGATGGAGGGAGGGTGGGAGAGTTGAGGCATGAACGCAGCTCATCTCTAAGGCTTCGAATGGCAGCCATTAAAATTAAATGCTTGAAGCGCAGATTGTGGCCAACAGGGAACAGGCAAAAGGGAACGGGGGAACGGCGAACGGGCAGTGGGAAGAGGAAACAGGCAACAGGACACGGTTAGCCAGGAATTTGACATTTTAAAGCCGAGTCACACTCTCTCTCTCTCTCTCTCTCTCTCTGAGCGTATTCTTATCGCTAGCACGTCTCGCTCCCTTGGCTCTGCCTCCCCTCTGTCTCCCTTAAATTTTGTTATCAGCTTATGGCTGCCATTTGGTTTAGCAGCCCTTTAACTGCCGTCCATTTATCCTAGATTTGATTTATGGCGCAATTAAAAATTTGCACAAGCTACCGGAAATAGTAGGGCGGGTAAGTGTGTGGGGAGGCGTGTTGTGGGGCGTGCCACACACACACACACACGATTCAAGCGCTCGCGCTTCGATGCAAAATTTATGACAGCGCATTTATTGCCAAGCGGCGCGAAAGAAAAAAAAAAAATGTAAATGTAGCATCCGCTTGGCGGCGCCTCAAACGCGACAAATGTCTAGAGTGGAAGCCAGAAGACCCAAGAAAGAGATACTGAATCTCGATTTGATGCAATATGTACACATATGCATGCATGCATGTATGTGTGTATGTATGTATGTGAATTCTACCAAAAAAAAGGGCACTTGTTAAAGTGTGCAAGTTTTTAGTACTAGGATTATGACGCTTGCCAGCGAGATGAGCTTGAGAAGTTGCTGAAATTTTAATGCTGACGAAACAGTTTCGATTAGTTTCTTTATATTAAAAGTATACCTATACCAAGAACTGAGAATATAGCTTTAAACATGAACCTTCGATCCTAAGTATTGAAGTCTTCGTTTAACATAAAGACTGTACAATATGAACCGGTTACAATTGATTGAAATTTTACAATATTTGAATGGTTATTAAATGATAAGCTTTAAGTTAAGGTTAACTAATGATATATGTTTACAATACGCCCATTCAATCTTATCTTTAATGTCATATTTCAAGTTGCAAGAAATTTTCTGGCAAGTAGTAAATCATTGAAATGCCTCTCGCTGTGTTGCTTTGAGTGTCGCCATTGTCAGCCTCTGCACGGACATGTCTCTTGACTGCTGCCCCCTCTTCCTGACTACCTTTTTCCGCTTTGACTGCTCATGCTGCTGCTGCTTTTTGCCTTCTGCCTTTTGCGACTGTGGCAGCTGTTAGCCTGCACTTTGAGTAATCGCTGCCTTATGGCGGCTTTTCCACTTGGACTTGTGTCAAGAGCCCACACACAAACACCGCACACACATATATATATATACGAAGAGTAGTATACGTAATATTGTTTGGTTTTGGGAGCATCGTCAGTGCAACATGTTGCCCGGGCCATGAAATGTATATAAATTTCTTATGCGGCCTGCCATGTCGTAAAACACGAGGTTAATGTGGTAAAACGCTGTCCGACCAGGCTAACGGGTTAGACAGAGAGACAGAGAGACAGAGAGAGAGAGAGAGAGAGAGAGAGTGAGAGTGGGTTAGTGGGGGTAGGCAACATATTGTTGCAAAAGGCAACAACTATTAGAGCTAGTAAGTGGCATTTAATGGGGTTGCACGATTGCAAGACGACAACAAAACAAGAGAACTTTGTGTATACGACAAGTTATTTGTTTTGCAGAGACTGCATATACAATATTTCATGGCCACTGCAACAGCTTGTAGGCGTGATCGAGAACGGCAGATATATAAAACAGAAGGACTAACAAAGCGACTTTTAAAAGGAAAGATAAACAAGTATAAAATATGAACAACTAAAATGGAGAAAAATAAATGGGTTAAGAAATTTCTTCTAAGATCATTTTTTAAGCAATTCGCTTTAAGGAACTTTTCCTCTTCTTCTTCTTTTTGTTGAGCACATAAAACCTAAATGTTTTGATAATTTGGGTTTGGCTGTTGATGTGCGGCTTATTGTTGCCACTCGCAGATTTGTAAGCTGTGGCTGCTTAACCCTTTCTCCGCTTTATGACAAACCCAACCCCCCACCCCACAAAACTGCCGCCCAGCCAGCTAATTATTATAAGCTGACAAATCTTTGCGGCGCTTATCACCAGCCAGCCAAAAGGCAAAAGACCAAAGACCAAACCAAAATTCTAAGCCTAAGCAGCTCCCAAAACAAACTCTATTACCTCTTTCTCTCTTTGCGCCTCTCGTTTGGCTGCTGTCTATTTGATTAACATTCGCACACAAATTCAGCTTAACTTTTCTCCTCTGTTTGACAGAGAGGGAAGGCGTGGGAGGTGGTTGGGAAATTAATTTTTCGGCTGCTCTCGCCTCTCAACGTAAACTTCTAATTGGCAGCTCATTCCGCATACGCCACCGATGCTCAACGCTTGTTGTTGTTGCACACAACTTTGTTGGCAACAACTTTTCTCGTCTGCCAACCAGCAACAACTTTTGTTGGGTGGGGCCCAAAAAAGTTCTAATAGATTTCTAGTTTCACTCATTTAGTTGATTTTTGCTTTTGTTATATGTATATTTAGTGTGTGTGTGTGTGTGCGTGTGTATTTTAAACTTTTTGTTACATTTTTCTACCCCATTTGAACATATCAGGGAAAACGCTTGAACCAACCACAAACTAATCATTTGTAGTTATGAGCAAAGTTGCGCTTTGAAACAATTTCGAGAGGAAATCATTGTTGTGTGTGTTTTTTGTTCCTGTATGATGCATGCATGTATTGTTGTTGTTGCCACAAGGACATCCAAAAGGCCATTAAACTGGTGTGTGTAAATATATAAACCAAAAGTGCGGAAAGCATGCTAAGCTCAACTAAACGCAATTTCATACTAGCTTAAATGATGCGCAAAAATGTGAAAATATTTTTGTACAAAATTAATTGGCAATAAGCGAGATTTTGTTGCATGCAACACTAGTTGTTGTTGTTTGCCCTATTATCCAATTTATTTATTTTAAAGGATTCTTTTTTTATATTTTGTTTGGAGTTTAATGAATTTTTGAGATTTTGAAAATAAATCGAGTTTTGTTTTGCCATAAAACTATTTTCAAAAAAAAAATATATATATTCTCTCTCTACTCTTTTTTATCAGAGATATTACAAATTAAACTCATTTAATGGTTTTTCTATTCATTTTTTTTCTAAGTTGATTTATTGCATTTTTTGTTTGGCATTTATTAAAATTTTTGTTGTATTTTGTATCAATAGAAAATTAATTCCATATTGTGTTGCCAAAAATTATTTTTAATAATAATTTGTATAGCAAATTCTTAGATTTGACATATAACAATTGTTAAAATATTATTATGCAACAGCAGCAAATTTTGTTGAAAGTTTTAAATGTGTTTTTCCAGTTCTGTAGAAAGACAAATATTACCTGTTAACAGCCCAAAGCATTTTTCTCTTCATTAAGAGTCGTTTAAAACTTGAGTAGAATTCTGGTAGACGAAGTTTTGTAAATAGTTTTATTTTGCACCTCAACTTGCAGCTATAAAAATGTATATATATATATATATATATATTTGTACGAAATTCGGTCAATGCCCAATGGTTGTCAGGGTTGTCAAGCTGTTGAACTTGTTTGCAATAGAAGCTGCATTGCCACGCCCACTCAAATTTAAGGCGTCCCTTTGCCCCAAAGGGAGAATGTCAAACGTTGGCAAATTTCTATTCGATTTGTGTAACGAGTTTTCTATAAACATTTTCCTTTTTAAAGCTACCAGCTGACACCGAAAGAGACAGAAAGAGAGACCGAGAGAGAGAGAGAGACAGAGAGAGAGAGGGAGGATTCACATATGTGTAGATTGAAGTTCCATTTACTTTTATGGCATTGCATTCAGTTGGCAAGTGGACTTTTTTGGTTTTTCTTTGTTGGACATGTCCCCAAATGCGTTTTACAGTTGTTTGTCTACTCTGCTCGTTGTTTGTTGTTGTTGCAGTTGTTGTGCACGTTGTGACATTGCCGCAATCCTGGCAGCTCATTTCGACAAATGGCCGACAGGAAGTGCACTTTTCCAACTGACCTTTCCCATTGCAACACTTGCAACAACAATTGCAACACACAAAAAAAACTATGAATCTAACGCCATTTGTTGACTTTAAGCCCAAAAGCTTAAAGCCATATAAAACTTCTTGTCACGTTCGCATCTAAAAAAAAATGTGAGAGAGAAATGTTTTTGTTAGGGTTTATTATTGTTTATCTGCCCGAAAAATTGATTGAGTTAGTTTAGTTTATTTTGTTTTGTTTTTCTTATTGACATTTTCATTGAATTTTGTTTTCATATGAAATATATGCCTTAACACACACACACACACACACACACACACACACACACACACAGACACACACACACTCATATGCTCTAATCTTTGCTAACACACATACGCTTTCAAGTTACAGACTTCAGGTCTCTTTGGGTTCAAGTGTTGCTGACCACTGCCTGTGGTCGCATAAATCAACACTAGTCTCGAATCTCGCAGCAATTTTCGAGCAAATATTTTCGTTTTACTAGCCATTGTCGTTGTCAATCCCACCGCCACCCACCCGCGCAGCCTCCCTTTCCTAACAACAACAACAATAATAAGGCAGCCACGGAAGCATGACCCAAATATTTGTTTGATTTATTAGCTGCCGTTTTTTTTGTATTTTTATTTTTTATGTGCCACGAAACAAGTTATTGATATGTGAATATTTTCGAATATTTGGGAGTATTTTAAGGTGTTTGCGAGGAATTTATAGAGTACTTAAACCAATTCTAAGATATTATTCTTGAGGATTAAGTTTTATTAACCTATAACTAACTTTTAAATATATATTCATTAATTACTTGGGCATTAAATCTAATCAAATTTAATGAGAAAATAATTTTTATATATCAGAGATTACTTTTTGGCAGGTTTTATAATTTCAATATATATATTTTTATATCAGTTTGATAGTATTTTCCATTAATCCTGTTTAAAATACCAATGCAAGTTTTTTTTAACACCATTTGTAGTGTATAGCAAGTTCGTTTCGAACCTCATTCACACATTCGTTTTAGTAGATTATTGTTTTGACTGCTTGCATACTAAAAAATTGAAGTGCGACAGTTCGCACAAGTTCTAAAATGCAACTGACAACAGATACAAAGCAAAAGTTTCGAAACTGAAAACGAAGAATAACAAAATATTTCTTCTTTCTCATTTTTTTTTTTTTTGTGTGTGGTTAAACAAAGTTCTCACCTACTATTTTCAGGTATTTAAAGTTTGCTTTAAGAAAGCAAACAACAACAAACAGCAAACAGCAAATAGTAAAGAGTAAATGCAATCATTGACTAAATGAAGTGCGGCAAGAAGCTGCAATGAGGAAGCGAATGTTAGAAAGTGCCGAAATGTATCTGATAAATGCGCGCACGTGCGCAGATGCATCTTTAACACTTGTCTTGGCCAGTTGTAGTTTGCTTGTTTACTTAGCTTGTTTAGGGCCAGTCAAAGAGTCAGTCAGACAGACTCCGTCGCCCTAAAAACTTTTACGGCTCTTCGCCAACGCAAGTTACGTAAGTTTTTCTTTTTCTTCTTGCAAGTAAAATTCAATTTCCAAACGGTTGACTTTGGTTTTCTTTTTTTTTTTATATTTCCTCGGCCAATGCGATTTAGGCTAATTCAATTGTCAATGGCTAAAGCCGAAACAAATTCCTGGCACTCTTCTCTTTGCTGTTTTCCTATTTCGTTTTGGCCTGACCAAATTTATGAGCTGTCCAAACGTTTTGTCTCTTCGAAATCGATTCGCTTGCCATTTGTCACGCTTTTCCAGGGAGGTGAGAGGAGGTGTAAAAGTCGTCACAATGTCAATAAGCAATCGATAGAGAGAGATACCACAAAACTTGTTGCCGCAACAATTGTGCCGTATCCCATTTGGTGCTTTGATTTGCTGCTATCTCTGAGATATGCCTACGCTTCAATTATTTAAAAGCTCCATGCAATACGAGAACCTGCTTGCGGTCGATTCAAAGACCTCTCTCCTAACCCCTTACCCGCTTCTCCAGCCATCTAACCACAATTTGCATTTATTTGCCTTTTACTTCTGTTCTTTTCTCTGCATGCGAATCAGCTCTTTGTGGCATGTAACACAAAACGTTGCACTAATAGCTGCTAATGGATATAAAGATATAACGTTCGATTGATAACTCAACTGGATTGAATGTCCAATCGCAAATGGCCTGCAGAAACAAACTCAAAGTTGTTGTTGTTGTTGTGTGTGGGTTCAAAGGGAAATATGTAAATGTGATTTTCAATTAAACAACATTTCCGCAACACAAATTGTATTCATTATACAACATTAACTTAATTCATTTCTCTTACATAAGTTAATATGAAACTAAACTAGTTGTCATCTCGTTAGCAATATGTCAAATACTGTCAAAGACAGACACTCAAATATAATTACAATTCAGTTACAGTCTCTGTCTGTCTGTCTGTCTGTGTGTCCGTGAGTTGCATTTTCATTAGGTTAAGACTAATGGCCAACAGCTTAATCAACATTGGCCTAAAACTCAAACGCGTCAACCAATTTCGAGAGTTTTGTGTCTTTAAAGTTGATGTCTTCATTGCTAATCACTTGACTGCTCCATTTGCCAGGCAGCTGTTGACATTGCAGATGCCTCCTGCATAGTGTTGCAAGTGCAGCAAGTGCTGCAAGCTGCAGGCTTTAAGCGAATTTAGCCAGCAAATGTGTTTGATTTTGATTTATGCAACTGCAAAATACAAATTGCTAGCTGCAAATGCTCCGTTTCTAATAAGTGGACTTGGATTGGTTGTTGAGTTGCTCGTAAATCAGTTGCCTGTTTTCCGCTTGTCAATTGTTGTTGTTGTTGCATGCCACATGCCACATGCCGCCTGCCTGTCAACGTTGGCGGGCCCAAAAGCAAAAAACACAAAGCGCAAAACGTGTCTAGCGTCTAATCACTGGCATCAACAACTGCTCACAGGCCGCAGCGCAGATGCCACAAATTCAATGCCACTTGCAACAACTACCTTACACAAATGTGATTGCCAGAGGTATCAGAGTTTCTCTGGTTTCAACTGGAAATTAGACAACTTTGATAAGCTTGTATTCAAATTTAACTGACGTTTGTTTAATGAATGTCAAAGGTATTCAAGGAAGAGTTCTTTCATGCAACAATATTGCTAGCTACTCGAATTCGTGAATTATAGCGTATAACCCTTACCACATCTTTCCTAACCCAACTTTGCTCGCACTCAAACTGTAAATCCAATTAGCAGCATTCGATAATACCAAATTCTTAGGCAGCTTCCCTTTACGCTTGCAAAAGTCTGATGAAGATTTAGGTTTTAAGTGAAAAGTAAACTCAGTAGATGCAGTTCCATAAGACAGGGATGTGTGGTTGATAGGGGTAGGAGTAGGGAAGTGGATGGGCATCTACATAGTGCTTGCTCGATACACACACACACACACATACACACAACTTCATATACATACATTCGTAAATTCTCACATATTCACGAATGTATCAGTTGCTGTTGCGTTAAACCGTAAACCGTATCGCAATGTGGATACAGATGCACATGCCTCCCATTACCCACCTTACCACCCACCACCTCCCCACTCCCACTTGCGTATCGTGCACCGCTATTCGCATGCAAATTTAATGCAAAAATATGTGAAATTTTCGATCTTAAACGACGCTTTTGCTGCTTCTTGTTATTGTTGTTGCTGCTGCTGCTGCAGTTGTTGTTGTTGTTGTTGCTGCTCGCAGATATTTATGGCGTTTGCATGTCTGAATTTATCTGCTTGTTTCACATGCAAAGGCACAACGCAGTTCCAGCTTCGTAATGTTGATAAAAATGAAAACATTTTTAGCACACAGCGAGAAAAAACATTTCGATGCTGGACACAGAAAGAGGAAAAAAACTAAACACAGAGAGATAACTACACATAGAACATGGACAAAGCTTTTGTGTGTGTGTGTGTGTGTGTGTGTGTGTATGTGAGTGTGTGTAAAAGCGGGCATGTGAAAGAGCCTTTAAATGATTTTTTGTGTTTTTGGCCCCGCTTAAACGAAACCATGTCGGACGATATGACCAATAACAATAACAACAACAACAGCAACAAACAAAAACTACAACAACAAGAACAACTACAACAACAACATTGACAACAAGAACAACCACAACAAGCAGCAGGTAGCTGGTTATGTTACAGTGGAACGTATACTAAATATGTGCAACAAAAAACTTTAACCAAAAGTTATATTTTGAAAGAAAGAGAGAGAGAAGAAGAGAAAAAGAAAGAGAGAGTGACAGATAGAGAAAGAGAGAGAGAGAGAGAGAGTGAAAGATAGAGAAAAAGAGGGAGAGAGAGGGAAAGAGAGTGAAAGAGAGAGATCAGTTTTTATATTCTTAGGTTGATACGAAACTATTAGTTTATTTATAAGTACAGTTTTTGCTATTAAAATCGCATTGTAACTTTTTCCATGTGTATAATTCTCTGAAAAATAAAAAAATTTTCCATTGCTAAGAATATATTTTTTTTTTCCTGACTACTTTTCAATACTTGATGTCCATTGTAGAATTTGGGCTGTTGTGTGCACTGCTGGCACATAGCTCTTTCATCAAACGTGTTCATTCATAAAAATTGTATATTTATTTGCATGCATACACACGTAACACACATTACACACACACGTACACACACACACACACACAGTGCTGCAAATGGACGGACAGCCAAACAGAGTTCAGAGTTGGCAACATTCCCAACATTCGGTTTGGGATTCCGATGTGGATTCAGATTCACTTCAGTCACAGTAGTTCACTGAGTGTGTGTATATGTTTCTGACCTTGAGCTACGTGAGAGAGAGAGAGAGCATAAGGGAGAGGGAGAGAGAGGAGGTTTAGGTTTGTTGTGCGACTTGTTTTAATATTCCTTTAAAAAGCGTAAAGCTTTCTCACTCTCTTTTCTTTCCTCCCTTTCTGTGGATGTTGTCCGTGGTAGCAAAATCTCTGATCTCTGTGTGTAACTCCTCCTCCTCCTCCTTCTTCCAACCCCCGCTTGTGAATGAGACCTCTGTTTCGTTATGTGTTCTTACGCTGCTTTTACTGCTGGCTGTTATTTGCTGCCACCTACGTGACTACTGCCCGCTGCTGACTTTGATATGGACTCTCTCTGTCTGTGCCTCCTCTTTGCCATGGCAACAACTAAATGTGGCTGCCACGCCTCATCTAGCTGGCTAAAAGTTGTCTTCTTGGAGTGAAGTATTTCACTTTAAGGCCTTCTCATTTTGAGTTGCAAGTTTTAGGCTTAGTACCATCAAAATTGACAAAGGCAAAACAAAACTTTTGACTGACATCCTAGTTCGTGGGTGGATTATTTCGAAGAGGATTCGGTTCCTGTCCCTTCTGGGCATCTACTTAAATGTGCCATGTTAACGTTTAAAAGTCATGCCTGTTTTACACTGAGCTGGTACATCCCATGTCAAAACATGTTCGACCAATCTAATCCTAAGTCATTTACTTTAAGGTTGAGCTTATGTGAAGTTCTTTTAAGAGTGTTACTTGAGATGAGAAAAAACACCTTACTAAGGAATGGGTAAAGGTATGAGGTGTCGAGGATTTCTATCCCAAATGTGTTTGTTCTCTTTCTCTCTTGACTTTAGTGAACTTAACAGCCAAATTGCATTCTAGTTTCGATCGACAACACTTTGGCAAATACTTTAGTTTTTCCCATGACTTCTGGTGAGTTAAGTATTGGCCCCTAAACTCTTTTGCACAGTTGCAACCTGTTTGCTTGTTTGCTTATTTGCATCAATGGAAGCGCATTGTCGTTTGCTCCACATGCCACAAGAGGCAGCGTTGGTGCAACCAAAGCCAAAGCCAAAGCCAAGGCAAACACAGAGGGAGAGATGCTGCTAAACATTCGTCTTTAAAAACCATTTTAGTCGCGCACAAAGCGGTGCGTTCTTTTGCTAGCCAAACAAAGACAAGATGAAGAAGATACGAGAGTACTAAACAAAATGCGAAAAAGAAAAAAAAAAACACAAACACAAAACATAAAACACTATAAGAACAAGTACAACAAGAGGCAAGACAAGGACTGAGGCAAGACACATGCGAAAGGAACGCGTTAAACTTTAGTATCCTGCGAAGTGGGAAAAGGGAAAGTGGAGGACTGCTGTTACGGAAGCTGTCGCCTCATAGTGCTGTTAACAAGGCAAAAGCCAAAGACAAGAAAAAAAAGAAGAAAAAACGTAAAAGAAGATGTGTTGAAGGAGAGAGGTGGATGGAATCTAAACAAGGAAATTGTAACCCGACAGATAGCGAGACGCGTATAATGGAAAGCACAGACATATTTTTCAGATTTTAACGAGGTTCTCTCCCTCTGCGCGTGTGTGTGTGTGTGTGGCAAAGAAGGACTTAACTTGGAAGGATAGGATGATAGAGAGAGGTAAGAAAAGGCATTTGTCTATCTGGCCGGTTGGCTGTTGGCATTGTTGTACTGCTGCCAACAGTGGAGGCAAGAATTGAGGGCGTGTCAGTAGCTCAAAGCGTGCAGCAACAATAACAACAACAACAACAACAGCAGCAACAATATTGTGCAACAAACATTTCTCCGTGTGATGTTAACTGTCGCTCCTATTTGTCATAAAAGTGGCTACAAAGTGTGCCGGGTACAAGCAGAAGATTATTTACGAGAAAATAAAAGTGGAGACATCCTTTTAAGCTCATCATGTTGTTGTCTAGAGCTTTTCTTCTCGATTCACTTTGGTTGACACGCTTTACTATGTGTTATAAAAAACAAAACAGTTTCTATTACTTTCAAGCGGCTTAAAAGTCAGAATTTTAGTAGTTAGCTTGAGTTGAAACGAACGAAAGAGTAAGTAAAATTTATCTTAACTTTATTTACAGAAGTCTCTGGTTTATCGAGAAACTCTATAAATACATATAACAGAAATAAACAAAAGAAACAAAAACGAAAGAGAATTAATAAATAAAAGTAAACGAATAACCTTTACTTATTTTTTTATCATCTTTTCTCTTTACTTTTTCTCAACTTGTTTACTGCTCATGACTTTTTGGCAACGCCTTGTTATTGTTTGCCATTCAAGTTTTATATATTCATGTTGTTGCTGTTTTGTGGGTGGTTGCCAAGCAATTTGTTTTGATTGATTCGTATCTATCAGGCAAAGTTTTTGCACAGTCAATTAAAAATGCTAATTGAGGTCGATTCTATGGGTTCTCCCCTCTGACGATCCATCAAAGCCTTATGCAATGAGTATACCAAAGATACGTATGAGATTATGCGAATGATAATTCATTTTTAATTTCAGCAAGACGAGATTAGTTCATTTCATGTCTTCACTTTGCCGATTTATTACTGAAAAGCAAACGCATAAAAGTAAGTATTTAGTATTTATTTTACTCATTAATTTTGTTTGTTTGTTTTTCAACATCTTTAAAACGTTTACAGGGCATCTTTGAGTTCAGCACTCTCACACTTAGACCACATTTTTGTGTTCTGCATTAATTTGCTTTTTTTACTGTTGTTCTTTTGTGTTTTTTTCTGTTGAAAATGTTAAATGTCAGCTCAGATACACATATTTATTTACCTCGGCTGCTGATATTTCAGTCAACTCATTACAGCAATTAAAATTGTTGTTGCTGCTGTAAAAAACTTTGATGTGTGTGTGTGCGTGTGTATGTGTGTTTAATGTATTTTTTTCGGGTGGATGTTTGGTGCTTGGTAAGAGGCGTGGCACTTTTTGAATAGTTTAAACACATGAAAAAGTTGTAGAAAAGTTTCGTTTTCGTTTTTATTACACAGCACTCTATCTCTCTTACTCTTTCTCAAACTCTCTCTCTCGCTCTCCCAGCCGCAAAAGTGAGCTGGGTTGTAGCTTGTTTGGTAGAAGTTAAGTCAACTTAATTAGCACGTTGATTATTTTTAACGCCCAATCGAGCACAGGCAATGATTTCATTAGGTGCCTTAGCTTGATGAAGGGTGAAGAGTGAAAGGAAACCCAACCCCAACACATCCCCTTACAGCAGTACAGTATTGCCACATCACTGATGATGGGAATTTTGGTTAGCAAGCTGGTTTTGAGCCAAGTGCAGCGTAAATTGCGCTATGATTATTTAATTGCCGCAAAGTCTCGAGATCTGCACGATGAGATGGGAGGTGTGGCAAGAAGGCGGGGCATGGCAAGTGCAATATTTTGGTAGAGAGTCAGTTTGAAGTGCGCCTGTAAACGTTGCCAAATTAGTTAACATATGCAAAGTGGTTGCCGGTTTTTGCCCAATTTGAATACTTGATGACACTTTCGAGCTGCTCATCAAATTGGATTTTCTAGCCACAAACTGAAGTTTACTTAGGAGCAGCAAGAAAATTGACGCAAAGAGTTCAATAAACTTGTAAGATTGACAACATTTTTGGTTATAAACCAAAGATCAAATCAACTTGAAGATACGTTAGAAATTTCCAAAGTCATAACTCTTTTAGTATTTACAGGCTAGAACCTTAAATCTTTTGTGTTTAATAGATTCGCAAGATATATTATTTTTTTGCATTAGCTGTGTGAGTTTTAAACGGTTCTCCGTTCAGTTTTTGTTGCTTTTAACAAGCAATTGTTTGCTAATTACGATAAGAACAATACTAAACGAAACAAGTTGTATAAATTGCTGCTGTTTTAATGACTTGGTTTTATCATTATTATTGTAATATTTCACTTGATATAATAAGACACGTAAATACTCTCATTTTAATCACATTTTAGCTTAATTATATATTTAACCATAGCATTTCATATTCATGTCGAATTCCATTTGACTTCAATTTGTTTGTCTCATTTAAGCTTCGCAGCGTCTCAAATTAAGCGTTAAATTCAACACATAATAATACGTTTTATGACTGAAGCGATGTAGCTTTATAGCCTGCTACAAACACACACACACACACACACACAGCTTACCCTCCATGCACTGCTTATGTGCTGCTATCATCATCATAAGAGAAAGAGAGAGAGAGAGAGAGAATCCAAATAGTAAGGTAACTTGTTTGCCTTTGAGCTTATAACTGGCAAACAAGCGTTAAGCACATGCAACGGCGCAAAAGGGAGAACTTAAGAGCCAAAGAACAATGCTTAAAGTATTTATATGCATATAAAAGAATGCCTGTTCGTATGCATATACTGAGGATATATATGTCCCATATCATGCCTCGTTATAATATCTTCTACCTAGTCGTTTAGTAAGAAATATTTGATCACTTTGACAAATCCTATTTGCACGCTATGCAGGAAAAATCAATTTTCTCTTTTGCTGTTGCTGTTGCGTCATAAAATCTCGTTTTTAAAAACTTCATTCGGTTGCCTTTTTTTATTGTTATTGTTATGCCTGGGCTGGCATGGCAACCCTTTTATCATTGATCATGCTTACTTACTGCATGGGTTATATTTTTTTTATGGACTTGCTAAGATGCCTTCCTTGTGCGCTTCCTGTGTGTTCTTCTTCCCCGACCCAATAAAACTAGCCCGAGAGAAGAGAAGGAGATGGAAAAAATGGTCTGACTCATTGCAGCTTAATGGCAATTAGTTGGAAATTGTTCGCTTGATCCTATAAAATCTTTTTCTTCGAGTTTCCATTGAAGTTACACCTCGACAAAAAAACAAATTAATATCATTTTGTTGTGTGAGGTTAGTTCTTAGCTTCTTGAGTTCTTGAGCAATAATAACTATGCCTCAATTTGATTATGTAGTTTTCATCGTTGTTGTTTATGTGTGCTGCCCACATCTGTGACATCAAGTGGAGGCAGCCACAAAATGTTGCATACACATATACAAACTCATTGACAGACCCCGTGGCTCAAGAATGAAACGTTGTTATTGTTGGCATTTGTTGAAGATTCTATTGCTGTTGATGCTTAACACGTGGGCGCTGTTTGCCACTTCTCTCGTACTAGTAGAAGTGAAGAGTTGCAGACGTGCTGCAACATTAATCATACATAAATGCAAACACGCACACACATACACATACGCATACAAGTCACAACCAATGCCAATTGAGAAGCACAACAAGAAATGCGTTGCAGCTGATCAAAAGCCGGTAATGTGTTGTTGCTGTTGTTATTGTTGTTGTGTGTGTTTGTGACAACATGTTCGTTCATGTGCTGTACAATTGCATTGCAACATGTTCGTTGTAACACAAATGTTGCTGCGCCGTTTGCTCTCTCTCCCTCTCTCGGTTTGTAGTCGCCTGCAACATGTTGCTTGTGTAAGCGCCTAGACATGTTGCGCGCTCTTGTTACAGTGCAAGCATTTAAATAAATAATACGCATGAAAAACGTTTAATATTATAATAAGCATATACAAAATAAAGTATTCAAGTTTCACCTGCACATTTGTTAATATTTCCCACACTTCAAACTCCCACCCACAAACCCAGTATCATTAAACACAAACATCGCTTTGTTGCAGTGTAGACATGTTGTGCTCTCAACATTGCGGCGCATCAGTTGAGATTCAGTTTGCTGCCATTCAGATTCAGTTGTTATCTGTAAGTCGCCTCGTGTCGTCACATGTGCGGATTGAAAACGCAACGCAAACCAATTTTCCAACAAAGTGTATTTTGAATTTTTGAATTGCCAAATGTAAACACAACAAAGTCGTGCACAACAAATAAAAAAAAGCGTAAGAGAAAAGAGTGCGTGAAAAGTTGGCACAACAAATACAAATTTGAGCGTTTTACACGCGTTGAATAATAATAAAAAAAAAAGTATACAGTGTTTTAATTAGTTCTGACAAATTCTCATAAAATAAGAGCATAAATCTTAAAAAGTTTTTTTTTGTTTCTTGGCCAACTATTAAAACGTTGTCCGCGCCAAAAAAAAAAAAAAAAAAAACGGTCGCACGCAGCTTGTCATAAATGTTCTAAAACACAAGTTTTTATGACGCTCAAAAGTGATTTGTTAAAGTGATTTTATGCAAAAAAAAATAAATAAATAAACAAAAACAAACGAGAACAACAATAAAAACAAGTGAGTGATATAAATTGTGAAATTCAAGAAGTTCTTAAACAAGTAAATGTGTTGAGTGTTGACAAAAACGCATTAAATTAGCAAGAGAAAAATATTTCCAATTGCGACAATAAAAAATGTGTAAAATGTAAAACGCAATTAATGCGTTTCTCAATGTGATTTATGATCAGTTAAAATAATAATAATCAAGTGCATTAACAAAAGAAAATAATGCGAATCTAAAGAACGTGCAACAACAAAGCGAAAGAACAACAGATTACAAACAAAACAAAAAGATACAGATACATTTAAATAACAACAGATACAGATACAGATACATTTAAGTGGAATGACCATGGCTGCAAGGAGCAAAGGCATTTTTCCATTGATGCTGCTGCTGTTGCTGCTTTTCGCTGATCTCAGCTTTGGAGAGGAGCATCCGCATCGTCATTCGCATAATGCTACAACGAGTGCTCCATTTCGTCCCTCATCGCGACGCAACCAGCAGCAACGATTGCAGCAGCTGGATGGCTTGGGTTTCGAGCTGGAGCATCATCATCATCTGAGGCACGAACAGCATTTGCGTGAGGAGCTGGGCGAGATGAATGTCAATCGTCAGCCGCCGCCATCGACTGTCAAGGAAGCGAAACCATTCCAAATCGAACTCGAGCAATTGCAACTAATGAGCACTGGTCCGGGACAACAGCATCATATACGTCATCGCAATCGTTATCATGCTGCCTGGGAGAAGAAGGTGTTCCATCAACAACATCAACCGATGACAACAACAACACCAGCCACTCCTATCCATGCCATCACTACGGATGCCCCAAATCTGATTGCTAGCAATAAAAGTCCAAATGTTTCCACACGTTACTTTGATCGTGATGGGATTTATCCGGCTGCCTGGATGCAACCACGTTCCACACGTGCCCCCAACTGGCAACAACAGATCGTAGACAGTGATGAGGATATTGATGATGATGACGATGGTGATGATGACGACGACGATGACGATGATGAGGACTATGAAGAGGATGAATATGATGCTGCTATACCGAATAATGAGGAAAGTTTAAAAGCTGCTGCCGAATTGGCCAAACAAATGCCACGTTACTCATTCTTCAGTCAAAAGTTGCCCAAGATTAGCTCCAGCGAGCAGGATTACGATCCAAGGGATGTGGATGAGCAAACAAGCCACAAGAATAGCAACAGACATCCCAGCATCTCGGCTGGTCACACTAAAGCTGCCGCAAAGCGTAACATTTTCGATTGGTTCTACAAACAGACCAAGGATAAAGTCAAGCCAACAACTACGGAAAGACCTAGAATGGAGGAAAAGAATGACTTCTCGAATGAGCAATGGAATAAGATTGAACACGAGCATCATTTGGCAAAGCAGCAGCATCAAAAGGAACTCCAAGCACTGAGAGATAGCAATCGTAATCGGAATACACCGCTGATAAGGAACGCGGCATTGGAACACGCTGCCATTGATAATGAGGTAAGAAGCTATGCTTGCTTTTGGCATTGCGCCCATTTAAAACAGATACTATATAGTAGACACTAAAGCTTATGTGCGTTGATTATGATGTCACCAGACATTGTTATAAATACGCACACACATACACACACACACACACAGCTGATAATAAAGTGTGGTTGAACAACATTTGCATTCGAAACTAAACTCAGACCGTGAAATAGGCCACAAATTGGATGGGTTTATAGCTGACTGGTCAACCATACGATGGATTGATATATAAACAGATAAACAAACACACACACACACACACACACACACAGACAGACAGACAAGCAAAAGCATACGTTCACTATATTTACACTGCGCGAAAACGAAAGCATCGTTCTTGTTGTTGTTGTTGTTGCATCACACGTGAATCATGCCCTTTAAGTGGAAGTGTTCTTGAGATTGCACAACTTATTAAAAGTATATTTATATTGTGATAAGTGAATGTTGAGGCTGGAAGTCAAGTCAAGAAATAACATGATCTCTTTGTAAGACTTTGGAACACTGTTGATGTGTTACATAACCTTTGACCTAACTAATTGTATTGAGTTTGATTACTTTGCAAAAAGTTTACCTTGGCTTTATGAACTTTTCATCAAAAGCTGTTTTATTTAAGTTTAGTCAAAAGTTCTTCAAAGTCTCTCACATGCTTGTTTATTTATAAATATGTAACTTTATAACAAGTTGATTTATGAGCCAACAAAAGAATTGTGAAATATTTTGAAATATCAGAAATATTTTATTATAAGTGTTTATTGCCTTGTTAGACACAGGTGTGACTATAAAAAATGTTCAGAACAAGCTTTAAGATAAAAGATGATATATATTTTTTTGGCATTGAAATCTTATAGGTTTTATGTGAATAAACAAACAAACAAACCGATGAATTGTTTCTTGTTCTAACAAATATTTTATTATTGAACAAATTTGTGATTGAAAAATGAATTATATCATTTTTGATTATGCCAAGTTAAACTTGAACTATTTCAAAGTTTTATTGATTTATCACAGTGTATTGTCCTTGTTTGGAACAACTGCATAATGTATACTCGTTAAATGCAGATACGCACTGACCATGCCTAATACCGTTTGCATTTTGGCTTTCAGCAACAGCCGCAGCAATGAGCACAGTAACAACCAAACAACCAAACAACCAAACAACAACAACAATGCGTTCTGTATTTTGTTAAATATTTATCTAACGTTCAAAAAGGCCCTTACGCTGATTTTTGAACCCAAAGCACCAGAGAGCTGAGCTGTCCATTGAATTATTTATCGAGGTTTTACTAGTTCTGACCCCGGCGACTGTTGGCTGTTGCTTTTGAGCTGTTGCCCATTGTGGTTGGCTAATTAAAACCAACAACAACAGCAACAATAACAATTAGAGCTAACAAGAACCGCAGCAATTGCAACAATTTGGTGCATTTAATTTGCGCATAGTTGTTGCTTTTGTCAGCGCTTAAATGCATTTTCGTTAAAATTTCATTTTCATTTTCGTTTTGCTTTTTGAAGCGTTTTTCCTTTGCACCTTTAACCCAAGTTCCTCTGCACACACACACCCACACACACACACACCCACACCTAACACTAATATTAAGGGACAAATTTAATTAGACCCAAACCAAACAACTGTCCTGACAATGGGGCAGTTGGAGAGGGGTGGAGGGGGGCAGGTACCCGCATAAAGTAAAAAAGAAGAACGCGCAGCCTGACAACCGGATAAATGCCTGACAACCAAAGCAATTTTCGCGTTTCGTTTTCTTTTTATCAGCTTAATATTTTTACGGCTGCTTGACAAAATTTGTGTAGTTCTTTGAGCAATTAAAAAAGCACAATGTTCTTGAAGGAAGAAAGAAATGTTTTTATAATGTAAAAAGACAATCTACTTTGTAAATGTTTTGTGATTCTCATAGTTAAAGAACTTTAAGATTTAATTGATATATATATATATATATCTAACCTATATAAAACATCAAGAACTTATTTCATAAGCATGCTTTTAAGTTCAAAATGAACGAAAAGATAACAATTAATAAAGTTTAACAACTTAAGTTGAAGTTTGTTTCATAAACCGATTTAAAGTTTGTCTTTCGCGAAGCTGTTTGTTATGTCAGCAATCGGATTTATTCACATTCATTATATAAATTAACAATAGATACTTTTCCTAAAGTTCTTAATGGTTAAAATCAACTTAAAGTTGAACATCTAACTGCATCATTTATCATTATCGCGTTGTTGTCTCAACTTTCTTTGGCAAATTGCTTCCTTTTTGCTGCCACTTGTCACTTTGACACTTTGCCACTTGCCACTTTGCCTCATATATATTTAATTTATAAATACCTCCAAGTTGAATTGCCTTCATAATTATCGCATAATTATTGTTGCTGCTTTTTCATTTTCAAAAGCGCATGCCATGAAATCATCGAGGCACAAAAACACTCGAACAAATATTATAAATACTTAAATAAAGAGGCAACAATAAAAACAACAGCTGCAACAATAACAACAACAAAGTGGAGGGAAGAACACACAAACAATGAACGCGACAGGTGAAATTGGCGCTCAGCCATTGAGATGACAAGATTCACGTTCCTCACCCCTCTCTCGTCAGTGGTTTCCCTTGCCCCTTGCTTTAGTGACACATGCATTTACATATGTCTGCGGCTGACGCCATGGCGCTTGTGTTTCCTTCCTCTTTGGCCCTTTCTCATTCTCATTCGGTTGTTGTTGTTGTTGTTATTGTTCCCGACCACTCGTTAAATGTATCTCAATGTTTGCATAATGCATTATTTGCATGTTGCTCTCATTGCCAGACTCTGCTCCTTGTTGTTGTTAGTTGTTGTTCTTGTTGTTGTTGTTGGTGTTGCACATAATTGCAAAGTTTGTAAAACATTTTTAACATTTATTAATACCCCTTAACGTAGTTACAAAAAGGGTATGTGAGAGACAATAGGAGATTTTAGATACAAAACAAGCTTTAAGTTATTTATTTCAGATTTATTTCACGGTTTCTTATAACAAATTTCATTTTGTTGCATATCTAAAATATTTTTAGAGGATATCTACTAGTTCATCACTTTGTTCCTGTCTCTGTAGACCATTGCTAGCTGCTTCATTATTTGTAGTCAGTTTTTTATCCATTTTTTGTATCGTGCTGTTCATTAACGCTTCAAGTGTGGTTAACCAGGGCGTATGCGCAATATGCAGGAACTGATTTTAAATAAACAGGGTGTTCAACTTAAGTTTTCACCAAAAAGGAGTGCAGCAAATTTAAGGGTAAAGTTGTCACTACACTGCGCATTCAGCAAAATAATTTATATTGCAATAAGTTGATTCCCGACGAAGGAATAAAACATGTATATTCATTCACACAACACAACATACTATATAGCACAGAAGTAAAAAAACAACTAGCAAAGTTGCTTCTTCGTTTTTGGTATTTATTTTTTAATATTTTGCATTGCAGCTTTGAGCTTAAATTAAATATTCTATGAAAAAACATGTGCAAAATTGATAGCTTATAGTTGTTTGTATAAAATAAATTACAAATTGAATATTTGATGTGCACATTTGTCATTGAAAAATTTACGAAAAAGAGAGACTTACGAGTTGGCCGAAGACTAAATGCTCTAAAAATGATTAGAGTATCTTATACTAAAAGAAATTGATTCAAAAGAAGGTTGAAAGAGCTTTAAAGTATAAATTTACCAATAAAAATATTGCAATAAGAAAGTCTTTGTTTCTATCTATGTTTTATAATGCTAGCAAAAAACAATTCGTTTATTCTATTTGTACACATTTGAGTGCACTCAATTTTAAGTTAGGGTATAGAAACGAGAAGCTTAACTTGCATTAGTTGCATGATGCTTGTTGCAATAAAATCGTTCGCATAAGCCCTTTGACCAAAGCTCAGGCAACATTTTACCTAACATCAACAACAGCAAATAACTGGACTTAAAAATTAAGACAACAGCAACAACAAGAATAAAATGTTTGAATTTTGAAACAACCATCTCTTGGTTTTAGTTGGAATTTTCGTTTCTTGTGCAAAAAATTAAAAGAAAAACGTGTTCCAAAAAAAAAAGCTTCGCACGCAAGCAAAATATTTGCTAGCAACATATTTTTTATTTTTTGTATGTATACAAAAATGTGCAATTTGCAATGCTTTCAATTGCTGTTCAAATGTTGTTGTTTGTTGTTGTTGCTGCCTTGTAAACTATCCGGCTGTTGTTGTTGTTGTTGATCTTCTTTTTTCTATTTTGCTGTTAGCTTTGACCTTTTCTTTTCGAGCTATTTGAATGAAGCGCTTCATTTGCACACACACAGACACACAGCCTGCCACGCCCACTGGCCCACAGCATGTGCCACGCCCAGTTCCACTGTGCTGTCAGTTTAGCTATAGATTTGATTGTTGCTGCTGTCGCTTTATCGTCTCCAGACACACACACACACACACACACACATACGCAAACATTTGTAGTTGCAACTTGCAACTTGGTATCTTGCTGTGTTCATAAGCTTTTAACAGCGTTTGATATGCAACTTCCCTGCTGCGCTTCGCCCTTCTCCCTTTTTGCGCTTCTCTTCCTGGTATTCTGTTTGCCTTTTGGCGAATATGTTTGCAACAGCAGCAGCAGCAATACTAACAACAACAACAACAGTTGCTGTAGGCCAAATTGTGCTTATTTAATCGGCAAAAAGCGGCTCAAAGCTGAAATGAAAACCAACCACAAAAGCGGCTAAAACAAAGCCTCAAAGCAACTTTAAGCAACTGGCAAGGATTGCATTGACCTTGGCTTTGAGTTCAGCAGTAGCAGCAAGCAATAGCAGCAACATAAGCATAACAGCAGCAATATTTATACAGCATTTTTAACTATATGCCCTGTTAACAGTTGAGACTGTTATAGTCAAGTGTTGTAGGCATTTTTCTGCTCATTAAAGTTGTTTACAGGGTATCTTCTCAACGGATATTATTTACTTGCTCATGCTCTGCCCTAAAACACTCTTCCAAACTATGTACAGGGTATCACTTGGTCGGACACACTCTTCCAGTGCACTCTCTTATGTTTCTAGTTGCTGTTGTGGTCAGTTTTGGTTGCTGCTGTTGCATGTTTAACTTCCGCTGCTGTTGCTTTGCTTGCATGATGTTGCTGTTGCATGTTGCTGCTGCTGCTGCTGCTGTTGTCGCCTCGCGTGTGTTGCTGCTGTGTTTATACACTCATGTTGCATTGCTGCTGCTGATGTTGACACTCTCACCCGCACATATCATGCTTTCATGTAATATTTTCTTTCTTTTTGCTCTTTTTCAAACATTCCGTTTAGTTATTTGCTATGCTTTCCAATTGCCCGCTGGCACTCATTAGCAACAGTTGCACATACAACAACATGGCAACAGTAACAACAACAACCGAAAGCTGAAATATATTTATTTTTCAAGCCCATTCACTGCTTGGTGTAAATAAATAAAGTCAAGAATAATTTTCACCCATTTCAATTGCACAACTTTTGCTTATTGTCTTTTGAAATTGTTTTTCCTCGGTCTTCTTTAGCCATATATCTTAGCCTGGCTAGCTGCGTCGCTTGGGGTCGTTAGGTATAATTTATACCACTGCTGCTGCTGCTGCTGCTGTTTCTAATATAAATTTTCAGAAATTATTTGCCCAGCAAAAAAGGCAATATAAATTCTCTCAGCTAATTGGCAAGAGCGAGTGCTCTGTGCATTTCCTTTGCGTCTTGCCTTGGCTTGTCTAAGCTTGGCTCTAAGTCCCAGCTTGATGACTTTATTAACAAAATAAGTGGCTGAGAGTAAGTACCATCTACTTAGTAAGAAGCAGCTTGCCACGCTCTGATGTCTTTGCAACGCCCACGCTGTTTCTGCTGCTGCTGCTGCCACACATGTTGCATAGAATTCTTGGAATGCCGCGGTTTCATCACTTTATAAATCATTCTACAGACATATATATATACATATGTATATATCTGCATACTTATGCCAACGAAGGGAAGAAAAACAGAAACGACGACGACAGTTTGTTAGTTAATCTGACAGCAAAACTGTTTGTCAGACAATGGCGGCAAAGGCAGCGGCAGCGGCAGCGGCAGCAGTGGCAAGATTATTGATATGTATCTGTGGTAGCTGAGTGCGCTGTAAGTATCTGTCAGATGCATTCGCTTGAAATCAGTTACAGGCATTTGTGTCAGTTTGCATTTGTGTATATAGTTTACTTAACTTTGCTTTACTTTAGTTTATAATCTTTACGCTTGTCTTGTTGCTCGCTGCTGCATTGAGCCAAAACCTAAAACATATGTCAGCTAAGGGGAGGGAAACTAAACGCATACATATTTATATCTTAGCAGATGCCGACTTTGTGTTAGTAATGATGATCATGATGAAGATGATTTTTGATGAGCTTCATTGGAATGCACATTGCAATGCGTTTGGGTTTGTCTCAGTGGCTTTGAATTGGGGTCAAGGTGGATGTGATGAATTGTCCACTAATTCGACTCTTACAGTTAGAATTCTGTGAGCTCTGAGCGATCTCCACGATCACGTGGCAATGACATAAGAAACAATCCAACAAACATCACATAAACTTATACGTGACTTGCACATTGAGTTTTTGGGGACAAAGTGAAATGTTTACAGACCTATAAACTGCGTGAAGTTCTCTTTCCCTCTTTGACAACATTAACACCTTTTTGATTTGATATATGTTGGATATGAGCTATGAGCTATTGTTGTGTGGATATTATTTTAGTATATTAGCTAACATAAAGTCTTCAGCGGCTATTAAGTATGCATTTTTATTTGCAAAAGTTTGTTCTTTGAGGTTTGCACTTCAAAAAGTAGTTTTTTATGTTACTCTTGGAAGCTTAAATTAATATAAGAAAAGTTTCTGAAAAATGGAAACTGTTTTAAATATTCTTTTAAACTACATTTTAAATTGGGAATTAATTTGACTGTTTAAAGAGTTGATAGAATATAGTTAAATATTCATTATTCATATAAAAACTAATATAAAAATTCTTGAAAATGATAAATCCACACTTCAACTGAATAATGTTAAGGAATCTCTTGAGTTCATCAATTTAATACAGTTCATCATAGCGTATGGAATTTGCTCTTGTTGCTCAAGGCCATTCACAATATGTAATCAACTTGCAAACATTCACGACACACACACACACACACATACTTACACACCTCAAAGCCTCTCTCGTAAAACTTTGGTTATTTCCAACGCTGAACGCTGTCAAGTGACAAACAAGCAACAGGCAACAACAAGAACAACAACAAAAGCGTCTAACGACAAGAGACAGGCAACAAGCAACAAGCGACAAGCGAATGGAAAATAATACGCTTGTCAAAAAAAGCCAAACAATAAATCATACCAACGCATACGCAATATGTGTGTTTCGTGTTGTAGTTGTTGTTGCTGTTGCCATTTCGCAAACGCCAACATGCCCAAAAATCCTATTCCCATTTCCGAAGTGAAATATATTTGTTTATGCCATAGAAAGGGTGCAGCTTTAAACTGTAACAATATTGTTTCGTTACCAATGTTGTTGGGGGTCAAATGGTTCAAATATTTAACACACATTTAATGAAACTCAAAGGGTAAACAGAGAGCAATAAAAAATAACTCAAACATTGAAATGAAAAACTCGTTGAAATCCAAACTGTGATGCGATTGTTGTTGTTAAATTCTAGTTGATCGAGCGCAGCGCATAAATCAAACCAAAAACATAAAGTGAGACTCTTTTGTTTTTGGGGGAGAAGGAAATCAATCAAAATTGAAAGCCAGAACCCCAAAATTCAACTCCAATATCACCTGCTGGGCCTTTAGTGTTATGTACCTGCATTTAACTGCCAACTGTTTTATGATTCACATTTGAATTGCACCTGTTGTAGTTCAGTTTGAGTGCGCTTGTGTTTTTATCTACCCAAGTAACAAAATGAACAAAGGATTCGTCGTTGCAATGTGACTTTCCTATTCAATATTGATGCATTGCCTACAGGTTCGGTTTGTTTCGTCTTGTTTTGTGTGGTCATTAAAAATTTAACATAAATCTTGACTCACACACACACGCACACAAACTCTTTTGCTCTGCTGGTATGTGTGTCAAACAGTCAGAACAAATTGCGTTGCTATTATATAAAGTAAAAGCTACGATTAGACGCTGACAACAACAACAACAACAACAACAAGGTGACACGGAAAAGGTACAAATAACCATTTGCTCTGCGTATGTGTGTGTCTCTGTGTGTGTCTGTGTCTCTGTGTGTGTCTGTGTCTCTGTGTGTGTGTGTGGCAGAGTGTGTCACTGTGTTTCATGACAAGTGTCACCTAGTTGCATATCAGAGGCACAGTGGTTGCAAGTACGAGGTATGGCTGTGAGAAAACTTCATTGACTAACTGACTGCTATAAATGTGCACAGTCTAAAATGGTAAAATATAGCGATTGATAGCATATTGAACGCAGGTTAACACTAAGATTCAAAGTGTATAAGCTTGTGTCTATCTTTTAACTTCATCAATGTAAACCTGTTTCAAGGAGTACGTCCCACTGTGCACTCACACAATTATTTTATATGCAGAGTTGTCGGGGAACTCAAAAAATAAGAGAAGTAGGCAAAGAGCAAAGGCAGCAACAGTCGAAGGGTGAGGCGAGAGGTGCGAGTATTATGCAAATGACTGGCAAAAATGCATTTGACAGGTAAATCAATAAACATAACTCTTGCCACTGACAAGATCAACATTGCACTTAACCGGAATGTGTGTGTTTTTCGGCTGTTTTGCTTCGGAGTCCATATCAAATGCACTTTGTAGCTGAATCTACACACACAATTTGCATGCGAATGAGCTTTTCAATTAGTGTCTCACATTCGTTTTCGTGTTGATGATGACTCAATTTTTTGTCGGTCGAGCAAATGTCAAAGTTAGGTTTCGTTTCGTTGGGTTGTTGCCAGCTCATAAATCTTTTTAACATAAGTGATGTTCAACTTAAACCTAAAAACACCAACAACAACAAATTGAATGCCAATGCCAAAGCGAACAAACCATCAATAAAAAGAAACTCCTAATTGATTCAATCGACTCGATTGGCACACAAAGAAAATAACTATAAAGCCCAGTAGCTATAAACTTTTGTCAGATGTGTCTGGGGTTATTTGATTTTTTTCGATTCGATTTTTATGGCTTTGAAGTCGCGTCTGCGCATTTCTCAAATGTGTCAAGCAGACAATAACAACAAGCAAGCAAGCAACGATATGGAATTAGAAATTTTCAACGTCTCGAGTTGCAACTCTGTTGCATTATGCATGAGGAGTCAGTCAGTCAATCTTGAATAGTTGTTGTTTGGTGCGTTTTGACTTGCGCACAATACATCAAATAAATTTCATCAATATATCACAGTTTTGGACATTTTGATTGCCGCTTTGCCAGCAAGGCACGTACGTCTTCAACATTTCTTCTTACACAATTCAATATCAACTTTATTAATTGATTGAAACAAAATACTTTGACACTGAGCCACCGAAAAAAAAGGTGTTTTCTTATTACCAACGGTACTTTCCAAGGTGTGGAATAAATACTTGAGAGTGCACTAAAAGACATTCCACTTTACAGTTTAAAGACTTTCGTTTTTCATCATAATCGAATCGTGTCGTAATACCTTAAGATCAAGAACTTTTTTTCAAAGGAAACTAAACTGAACTGAACTGAACTGTATGCAAATGATTTGGTGTGCTTTGAGTTTTCAGTGTTGCGCAGAAAGCGAGCCAAGGCCAAATCTATAAATACGATATACGTGTATAGTTGTGCCCCTTACAAGATTTTCTACGTGGAAATGCTGCGTATCTGCGTTGAACTACTTACGATTCGATGATTCATAATTGCTAATTGCGTACGTGTCTGTGCGTGTGTGTGTGTGTGTTTTTGTCTGCTTGCAACAACCAAGGCTATAATCTTGGACACTTAAAAATAGATTTGAGCTTACTTAATGAGAAGTAGATGTGAAATCATACATACATAGCATAACTATATTTTAGCACTTACCGATTACTATTCACATTGGATTCTGCAATGTTCGAAAGAGGAAGATGTTTGTAATAAATGTCTAAATGTTTATCAAATATTGTATATATGAACATCTAAACAATAATCGATTGAACTATATGCCTAAGAAAACACATTAGCATAAGTACATAAGTACTTATTATATATATTTACGTTTCTGCTTGTTCATTATGTTAATTATATGCTTACACATTGATTAATGCTAATAAGGTAAATTAAGTACTCGATTAGTCATTGTAATTGAAAAACTCTTGCGTATTAATGCATCAATTAATGTTTATATTATTAAACTGTACATTGAGGTAGATCAGTTGTGATTAACGCTAATCAACTCTGAGAGCTTTTATTGTTGATTTCCCCTCCTTGTTGGCCAGTTGGCAAGGTTTAGTTCATTAAGAGCTTTGCCCTTCGCCCGATCAAAACTCAATAAACAAAATTTGGTATTCAATTGCGGGGGCATGCTGCACCTGCTGTGTGTGTAGCAGTGACGACCTCTGGGCATCTCATCAACTAAACGTTATCAAGCAGCAAGAGGCAAGCGGCAAAGAGGCAAAGTCAGCTGCTATTGTTAATCACTTCATCAACGTCAAATCACCAAATGCAAAAATGCAATAACTGCGAAATCGGAAAAAGAAGCCGGCGGCCAACTAGCAGTTGTAGCTATGGAAACACGAAACTCCCAGCCCAAGACAAATCTCAACGTCATCAAATTGTTTGCAGGCTTCGTGGCTAACAACATCAAGGGGGGATGCAAGGGGTTGCCCATAGTTACAAGTTGCAGTTGCAGTTGTAGTTTGCAGATGCTGGTTGAGTTATGGTTTTGGGGCAAGAGTGCTTGGAATTATGATGTGCTCGAGCTTGTGCTTCGTGCTTCGTGTTTGGTGAACTGCGATGACTGCCAACTAATAATTGCCAACTGCAGGCGACACACGCTTCTTGCAACCAGCCAAACAGTCGGGCAGCCAGCAGCTTAGGGGACACCCCGGCTTAGCAAATAAATTTGCATAGAGTTGCAAATCATTTGACTGGCAACTGCAACTCCCAACTGACAACTTCGAGTCTCTGCACTTTGATACACTTGCAACATTGGCAGAGACGTTATAATTTGGTCACGAAATGTGTAACGGAATTAGAAAAGGGAATTAAACCTAAGAGCATATAAATCAGTTTGTGACATCAACTACGATTGAATGAAGTTCACGAGAATGTGACTTAATTAAATCTCTAAGCATGTGCATTTTATTTTTATTTCAAATCGGATTACTACATGAATGAAAACATCAACATGATAAAATATTCTATCAAAATCATTGTGCCTTTAATCGCAATCAAATATTTAAAGAATAATGTATTGTAATAAAATTAAATATTATTTGAAAGAGTATTCCATCTTCGCTGCACTTGTTGTTCGGCTTATCTATTATGTTTCATTTTACCACAGTTTTGTTGTGGTTTTTGGTGTGTGTTGTTTTTGGCTTTTTATGTTGACTTGTTGTGTGTTGTTGTTGTTGTTGTTGTTGCTATTGCATTGCAAGTTTTGTTTGTTTTGCGCAAAACTTTAGCTGCTGCTTCGCAGTGTTGTGATGATGTCATTTGGCAAAATGCAAATAACTAAATAAATGAATGAAAGACAGTTGAAATATTGTTTTGCAGTTGTTGTTGTTGCTGCTGGGTGCTAATCCGTGCATTGGCCCGGCCCCAAAAATGACAAAGGTGATGGCAATTTGCTTTGGAACTAAACTAAAAAAAACAAACTAGAATCGAATGCAAATGATTGGAATCGAGTACCACTTGGAATTAAACGAGTATTTAATGCTTGAAGATGCCGCTGTCAGATTTAAGCAATAATTTGCATGTCCCCTAACTAAACTGTAATTTGTTATTTGAATTCTTCTCATTGCAGGTGAGTTGTTTTTATTGTTGACGACATTATTCAAATGCCAAGCGACATTTCGGAACGAAGAGGCAAGTACACTTAAAGAAAATGGCAAAGTTTCTTATGCTCAAGTAGGTTAATCGAATAAAGATACAAATCATATAAGAATTGGCTTAAAGTAAGAGAAAATGAGATAAATAATGATAAATTTAACTTTACTCGTTAATACAAAAAAGTTTCTTCTGCGCACTTTTTAATTATTTTTTTATTCATTAATCTCTCATTGTATTTAGTTGATATAGATTACCTATTTAACTTAATGTAGTTCAAGTTTTACTATTTTTTCTTTGACTTTTGTGGTCTGCGCGTTTAATTAGCCCAATTTTCGTGTTGCATTTAATCCCCAAGCAATTTGTAACTTTGCTCATCTCAAACGCTTCCCCATGGACAGACAGCAAGAGCTAAACTAAATCCTCCCACTTGCCTTGTAATCTCCTGCCGTTAACTTCTTTTCCCTTTGTGAGCAGCACACGCCTAACGGCCCATTAGTCACGTCAAATCAACACAAGCGACAGGCAACACTAACAAAAAGAGAGAAAGAGAGAAGGAGTATAGAATACAATAAACTCCAAATGATCGTGACCAATTGTTGCTATTTCTGTAACGATTGCTGTTGTTGTTGTTGCTTAGCAACCAGGCCAAACTAATAGCAGGAACAGCAGCAACAACAACAAGGATAGGAACAGAAGCAAAGTCGAAGGCTTAGCAAATATTTGCCCAATGTTGACAAACTTGTGGACCACACACTCGCTACTCTATTACATTTCTCCCCTTCTCTCTCACTCTTTTAACCCCAGTTGGCCTTAGAGCCAGACTTTTGTATGTGTGTGTGTGTACTCTTGACCTAGGCATACCACACCAAAAATGCTCAGACTTTGTCTGCCTGTCCATCAACTGACCACAAAATGTCACTCAACAGACGACGCCTCGAATAATCGAAAATACCAGAAAATGAGAGAGCCATTTTATTTTTGGCATTTGCATTCGATAGAGTGGAAAAAGTTTTTGGTTATCTAAAAAATATCGTTTTGTTATCAATCAATGGGGAAACAGTTTACATTTGAGAATTATTTCTTACATATATTTAATTATGTTTAAAATGAAAGATTGATTGACACAAAAAAGAAAGTAACAATTTCTATACAGTTAAAGGGTATTATGTCAAGTCTTTGTGGCTTTATTCTCCTAGTTTCCTTCAGCCCACATTTAAATATTGTAATAAAACGTGACTTTGTCTGGTCTTTCGCTAATCCATCATCCAGTATCATCATCAAGACTCACATTGACAGCCTATTTAAACTTTTGCCAAGCACAAGATTCGATTTTCGTTTGTGTATGTGTGTAAGTACATGTTTGTGTGTGTGTGTGATTGTGTTTGTTGCCGTTGATTTGCGAATTGAATTTGCATATTAACATTCTGACTAGCAGGCAAAAATTATTTGTCCCACGCACATATGTGTATGTATGCAACGCACACACACACACACACACGTGTGTGTGCAACAAACCAAATCCGCTGAAGGCACACGATGCTTCCTGCCTTTCTCTGTGTGTGTGTGTGTGTGTTTGGACCTGGTTCCTGTGCTTTTAGCCTTGCCTTTTGCTGCTAGCTTGCTCCTCCGGCTGGGTCCGTTTCGCTTGCTACACGTTTCTAAACTGAATTGCAGCACTTCCGCAGTATGTGTGCAGTACGCTGAAAAATGCATTTTTACAGCAGATATGTATGCCACAAACAACAGCAACAACAACGCAAACAACAAAAAACGTAACTGAAACTCAAACTCAATTTTTTTTAACAACATCCGCCTTTTGCACTGCCCAACCAAGAAACGAAAATAAAAGCTCAGGCACTCAGACTGCCGATGTATACTCTACCTTCGATAGATGCGAATAAAATTTTAAGACGATTTGTATAACAATCCAATAAGGAAATACTTTCATGACTAAGCCATTAAATATAGACAAGAAGTTGTTATTTATTTGTCTTCTATCAAACTAACCAGATTTGTAGAGCATTTTTATTAAACTGTTGTTGGCCAAATTGTTTTGAATTTCTTCTCCTTTTTGTGGTGTGTTGTCTGTCTGGATGACTTGAGTGGGCGTACAGTTGCAACAAGCGACCAATTCGAGAGTAACTGAAATGGGTCTAGTGCATGCTCAACATGGCGGCGTTCCACCCACTTCCGGCCCACTGCCCGACGTCCTTTTTGGCCTTCACAGTGCGCACATACACACACACACACACATACATAAAGAGACACAAACAAACAAAATAAAAACTGTGTTGGAGGGTTGGGTTTGAGGCGAGGCGAGGCGAGGAGCAGATTGAGTTTGCTGCGTGGACTGCCAACTGACTTGCCACATGTTAGACATTCTCGAATGTTGCACACACAAGCGGTGGACAGGCAGCAAGCAGCTGCTCATCCTGCCACCCTCGAAATTGAGTTGGATTTATTTGCATAGCTCTGAATTTAAAGCGTTCCAAAGGCACTTTAAGATGGCTTCCAAAGTGGAGACTGTGTGTGTGTGTGTGTGTGTGGGCCGAAAGAAATGGCCATTTGGCAGGCAGATAACATAAACAGACACAGTAAGAAAATTACATTTTTATAAGACTTTCTTGAAGACAGTTTAAGTTGAAAGAAATATTTTTATTTAATCTTAATTTGTCACAGTGCAGCTGTTCTCAACTACACTTCTAGAGTTTTGGGTACATGTCGTGTTCGTAAGCCTTGTGCAGGCGAGCTTATAAGCTGTAGAAGTCTCCGTGGCGGTCTACTCCCTTTCTAATACTTCGTGCTATGTGAAACGGTCTCAAGCCTGAAGTGTAAATGCCGTCATAATGCGTGTACCGACATCAGTTTCTGCTTCAGCAATAGCAATAGCAGCTCCTAACAGCTCCAACAGCTACTGACAGACCCTGAAAGCTACAGTCATCCTCAGCGTCATGGCCAGTGTCCATTCCCCGAAGTAGGAAAAGGAGGAGCACGTGCTTGGGCTCTTGAGCAGAGAGAGAGAGAGAGGGGTTCGGTGAAGCAATTACTACTGAGGCGAGAGGCGAGCTTGCCTGCTTATTAGCCATGCAGTTGAGTGCGTGTCATGTTTCAGTTTGCTTTAATTAATTTCAGTCAGCGCTAAGTAATCTGAGTGAAAGTGGAAAGAACGCAAAAAAACCGTTGCATACTTTATGGAAACTCATGCTGCTGCCTTTTTTTTTTTGCCCAGAAATGATTTGTGAAAAGATAACATAGAATTATACAATTAGAAACCTTTACCAAGCCAGCTTAAAGAGCTTATTAAACGAAAAATTAACACTCTTCAATCTTTTTAATATTTAATTGCTAGCCATTTATTCAAAGCTCAACAAAAATATGTTTCTAAATCAATTCTGGAATTGTTCTCAATCTCTGTGCGCAGTTTTTTTTTCTTTGTGTGCTATTTGTCACGCCATCCAAAAGTGGTTGGAAACTCAATTGAAAGATTGATCGCCACAGCAATTTGGCGTTAAATAGTTGCGAAATTGGAATTGCGAAGCAATTGTAACACTAAATTTCTTGACTGGCCACAATGCCACAATAGCTAGAGAGGGACAGGGAGAGAGATAGAGCGAGAGCGAGGATGAGAATGAGTGTTTTATTGGTGAGTTTTCCTGGCACAAAACCAAATTGCTTTAAAGCACTCGCAAAACGCGTTAGCTACATCTTTTTTGAAACATTTCAATCGCCACGAACTTCACTTTGTCCGTTCCAAATAAAATAAAAAATAAAATAAAAAAAAGACTTTATATATGGCATGGAGACTAACTATACATACAAAATGGGTCACGTGCCGAGCATAGAATGCTTGAAAAATGCAAACGCAAACATTTGCAACAAAAAACGAAAGCGAAAAATGTTTTTTTGCGGGTGGCACAAATCACAGTGCCAAGTATGCAAGGGAGAAAGAGCATATTAAATGATAAAGTGCCGGCAACAAAATGCTTTTAAAATCTATTAAAATTCAATTTCAATTGCAATTCCATCCAAAATTGAACTCCAATAAGAATTGTAAGAGATGTAACACGAACATCATAAAGGATTCCTTTTTCTCAATTCATGATTTAAATTTAAGCCAGATATTGCTTTGAGCCTTCAATGTGTAGTTAGTTCTATGTTGTCGAACATTTATCTTTGCTTTTGCCATTCTTTTATACTCGAATTGCAATGGACGCAAAATTACTAATGAAAGTTTTACTCTCTTTGTCGTGTCACGTTGCAATACGCATCCATCTCTAATGGCAACTGGAAATGCAACTGGCAGCAGCATAGATTGCAACGATAAATGTAACTCAGCAGAGTTGCAACATGATTTGATTTGTGGCACTGATTAGCACATGGGATTTTTGTTGCCATGGCAGCTGTCGTTGCGGTTCTGTTATGCATTTCAATTGGCAACAACTGAAGCTTAATTTCGTTTTAGCAACACGCTTCTTTTTTTTTTGCTGATGGCAAGTTGTGTGTTAAAACAAAATGCGCATACGCACTGTTGTACGTGCAGTGAGACTAAATGAAAAAAGGAATGGAATGAGGTGCTGGGTTTCGATTCGATTGACGAAACGAAAGATGGATGGAGCAAGTGGAATCTGATGTGATTTTCTGTGCTGAGTTGATTAGGTTGCCATAGATACACTTCCTTTGGTTTGCAATTTGAGATCCGTTTGATTGATGTTTTTTCTTTCCTATTCCTTTTCTGCTAGAGCTCATCTATTTATAGATGCATAAGCTTTATTAAGTAAAGAAAATCGATAAAATTTATTTAAACTCAACTTCAATGCAAATAAATACATCGTTTTTAAATGTGCTCCTTCCTCTCTTCCTTTTGGTTTGGATCTGACACCTAACCAGCTCTCTCTCGCTCTCTCTCTCTCTCTCTCTTCTATTCCTTGATGTGCTCATCAGCTAAATCCCATTCGCACAGTTACCTGCCTCGCTTTAATGCTGTTTTGGACAATCCCTTCTTGTCACACGCCTAATGCTCTCTCTCTCTCTCCACTCTTTCGCTCCTTATCTGTTAGAGCTTTGGTCACGTAACAAGCAGCTCATTTCCCCAGTTACCGTTGGGGCAGCAGCTGTTAACTGAAGCTAGACAGTTGCAACGCCTGCTGCTGACTGATTTTTATTTTTACTTTAACCAGTCACAAGTCTGTGGATAGCCAAGTGAATCCCTCCGTTAGTCCTTACCTCGTCTAAGCTGCTGGCATCACAGCTCATTAATCAACTAGCGCTTCTCACACGTTGCGACACGTCTTTGTCTTTTGTCGTGTTAACGTTTCGCCTCCAAAACTGTCACTTCCGGGGCGGGACACTAGACACACTCTCTCTATCTCTCTCTCAAGAAAGAAGCTTTTGTTTTGACTTGGCTTGATTAATTATTTAGTCAATGATAAGAATGTTGCATGCACCACAACCCCTCCACCTCCCTCCGCCCTTGCGTTTACTTCAACTTTGTCGTCCAATTAAAATGGATGAAGTGTACAAAAATTGTGATAAGCCACACGCGAGTAGTTTGTATTGAATAACCAAACTGAAAGTCATATTTTTAAGCTATATGCCACAAATATTGATCGCAGCAGCAATTGGCTGCCTTTGATGCAACATTGCAGCACTTCAGAGCAGACTGACGTTAGGCGGGGGGCAAAGAGTTGAAAGTGAAGTGAAGAGAGGGGCGGTGACCAGTTTGTGTTTCAATATAACCGTCAACAGTCGTTATTGCCACTTCAGTGATGAGTTCTTTTGGCAATGCACACACACACACACATACATTGAAAGAAACAGGCAGTCAGACAGGCACTTGAGCACACACACACGTGCACAATACCACTTTCTGCGTTCCTATAGAGACTCTACACACACACACACACATATACACATCCATCGCCCCATTGCGATGCAGCTAACAATTTTTGCTGCCCTTTCCTATCTTCCTTGATAGTTAGCCTGTAGTTATTAGCAGACAGAGAGGTATACACGACTAGTTGCGGTTTGCTAACCTGAACGTTTTCGACGTAGATTCACTTTAGGTTCTCGGCATATTTTAATGTAAGAACACGTTTTTCTCTACAGTTCTAAAGTTTTTTCACATTTCAAGAGAAGTTTTTGTACAATTTACTTGATTTAACTTTGACATTAAGATTGATATTTACTTTGATGATGTTTGAATATTTGCTTGTTTCCTCATGTTTTACAGGGTATCTTCCACTTCTTCCAAATCGCAACTATATCACTTTTTCTCTTTTTTAGTTGTTGCTCGTTGTTCGTGGCGCGCATCATTGAGCTTTGTTCAAGAACAATTCTTTGCACATATCAGAGAGTCTATTTTAATGGCTCAGTATCTAAAGCGGTGCAGGTCACTTCTGGTGTTCCACAAGGAAGTCACCTTGGACCGTTATTATTTACTCTGTTTATAAACGACCTTCCGTCTGTTATTAATCATTCTCGGGTACTAATGTATGCTGATGATGTAAAATTATGCATGTCAGCTGCAAGTCTTCTGTCTGGTCATAGACTGCAAAGTGACTTAGACAATTTTCAAACTTGGTGCAGAGTAAATTTACTGCATCTCAATTGCAGTAAATGCAAAGTTATGTCTTTTTATAGGCGAATGCCTTTTTTTAATATCTATCTTCTGGATAACCTACCATTGGATCGGATTGATTTGGTTGAGGATTTGGGTATCTTAATGGACCCAAAGCTTAAGTTTGACAAGCATATTGCTTTAATCTCAAATCGAGCATCAAGTGTCTTGGGGTTCATTAAACGCTGGTCGAAGGAATTCGACGACCCCTACTTAACAAAAACTCTTTATGTGTCTCTTGTCCGACCTATTCTTGAATATGGATCTTGTATATGGTATCCCAAATACAGGACTCATCAGGATAGAATAGAATCGGTACAAAAACAATTTTTGCTCTTTGCCCTTCGGGGTCTTAACTGGGACAATAGTACTAATTTACCTGCTTACCACAGTAGACTTTTACTAATAAATCTTCCTTCTCTTAATCATCGTAGAACTATGCTAGCAATAACCTTTTTTTCACAAATTAATAAATGGTGAAATAGATTCCCCAATACTAATTAACCAAATTAACTTTGCTGTACCTATTAGAAGTAGTAGACATTTTTTACCAATAGCCCTGCATGCTTGCTTTTCTAACTATGCTATCCATAACCCATTTCGGATCTTATGTTCATTATATAACGATCTTTCCCACCTTATTACTAGTACCACTTCTGCATGCTCTCTAAAAAAAATTGTGTTACGTCATTTGTCTACATGTTCGCGATCTTCGTAACCGCACGTTATGCGGTGCGCCCCTCGGTCGGAAGGGCGGGAGGTGGGTCGCTTTATGCTTGGGTCCGCGCGTTAACAAGCCGGTGCTTGGTATCGTTGGGCCACTTGAATGTACTGTCCGTTAGTACATCTACGTCCAATATAGATATGTGTGCGAGTGTGCGAGTGCCAGTGTGCTTGTGTGGGTGAATCAAAGACTATGTGTAACTATATGTAACTGTGTGTGTGAGTGTGTGTGAGTGTGTTTGTGAATTTGTTTGAGTGCGTTTTTGGGATTGTTGAGTGCTCTGATTCTGTATGTGACTGCAATTCAATGCGAAGTTTTGCTACTCTGTCATCATCATCGTCATCGTCATCGTTATCATCATCGACATCGGCATCATCATTATCTTTGTAAATGTCGCTGCTTTTAGGTAGTTGTGAGGGTGGGGGATTGGGAAAACCACAAGCAGAAGGAAATATCTCTGCAAGTTAAAAATATATTTCATGTAATTTTTTTTTTGGCTTGATTCGATTTGCTTTTGGCTTTTCTTTTTGTTGTATTCCTTACATATTCAGCATTTTTCCCTTATTGCATTGTAAATGGCAACCTTGTTATCAACTTATTTTTATAGGTAATGTTCGTTATGACATTTTTGTGGTAAGCAAATATTTACAATCTCTACTTTAATAATAAAGTTTTTCTGTGTATTTTTGCGTATTGTCAACTTTCACCTTATTGGCTAAAATGGCTAAGAAATACATCGCATCTGTTCAGTTATAACGTATTTCATAATTTTCACTGACGGTTCCTAAGGGCTTGTCAAATAATTTCAACACTTTGCGGCTTTTTTGCTAGCGTTCAAAAACTTTTTCGCACAATTAAGTCGGTTAGCTAACAAGTGGAAAGGGGAGAATAGGAGGGGGGGCGATGGGTCTTGTGCATGCCACATCAACGCTCTTTTCCTTCATCTTCTTTTCTTCTTCTTGGTTGTGGCGGCTGTTGACGACTTTTGTTAGCTGCCAACTTTGTACAGCAAAAGGCCGCAAAAGAAGGCAAGAAAACAAAAAAACAATAACAAATTTTAATTTGTTTGGCAAATATGTTAACATAAACTTTTATTTAATTTTGAAGTCAAAGTTCAGAGCAGTCAAAGCTTGAGTGTTGCTCAAAATGTTCTTTATATGATCTTTTGAAGGGTATTTTTTTCCGAGAAGGGAGGCTTAAAGCGGCTCTAGTTTTCGTGTCAGTGATTTTTCTTCACTTTTCATAATGTGTTTTCCCAGTTTTCGAATATTTGGTTTGTGGAATGTTTTTAATTCTTGAATCGATTTGAAAGCAAAGCAATTTTCATTTAATTTCACTTAAAATGCACTCAAATTGTTTCGTTTTGTTATCGAAAAAATCGAATCGACGACGACGACGAGTGTAATAAAACCAAATCCGAAAAGGTGCAACATATGTGGAGGCATGACTTGGCTCGAATTGTTATTGTTGTTATTGTTGTTGTGGGCTGGTTGTTTACATTGATTGCTCGCCAGATAGAAAAAGAAACACACAGGCCAAAGCCAAAGAGTGCTGCTGAAGTTGTGAACAAGAATATCCTGTTTATTTACACAACTAAGACCGAATAGTCAGCAAAAATGCGTCCGCCTACCTGAAAAAGCAGACGAACAGACGGGCGGGCGAATGAACCGACAGACGGACGGAGAGATGAAAAGAGGGCTCTAACTGAAGCCTGGGTCAGGGTTTTAGTATTTTTTGGTTGGTCAGGCATCAAACTAATCCAATTAGTTAAACAATGGTTGGGCAGTTTCGTTTCGTTTATACATAGATGTTTGTGTGTGTGTGCCACGCCTTCTAACAAAAAAGAAAAAATATATTGTCGAGTGGGCAGTTTCGGCCTCGTGCTTCAAATCGTATCAAATGGGATCGCATCGGATCAGTTTTCTTTTCAATCTTTTCAGGTTTTGCGGTTTTTATTGTTTATTGTTTTGTTTTTCGTTTGGCAGCTCTGCGCGATCTGCAGCAACCTTGACCTACCCCACCCTGCGCTCTCGACGAGCCTTTGTCTGCGATTTGCTGCACTCAATTAAGAGGCACGTTGTAATCCGCAGCTTGGCTATCCCATCCTAACCCATCCATCCATCCATCTATTCATCCATCAAAGCATTTGGCATTTAGCCGTTAACCGTTAGCCGTTTATTGGCCAGCAATGAAGCCATTTCAATTTGGCCCATAAGCGGCGCACGTAGCACATTTCATAATAATTGCTTATACTCTATACACACACATAGAGAAAATAGGTAGCACAAGGAATCTTCGAACCCTTTGGCTTAAGATACTTTCAAATGATTATCTTTCTCTGTGTACTTATCTAGGTTTTAGGTAAATCGCATTTTATGGTTGAGCTTTCGAATTGGCAGCTATACGTTTCATGGCTCAGGTTGGATCACGTCGTTATGGTTATTGTGGCTGTTAACTGGAATTGGAATTGGCCAGTATTGTTTATGCGGCTTACAATTGTAACCGCCGACACATGCATATTATCATTGAAGCGTAGACATAGAAAATTGTTTGGTTTCAAAGGGGTTAAAAAGGGGCGGATATTGTTAGCAGGGGGCCATAAGGGGTTAAGCGGGTTAAGCTAAAGACATAACCACGCTTCAGCAGTCATATAATATATTTAATAGCGCAGTTAAAGCTTATGCCAAAAAGCATAATGCAATATCAAAATAATTGAATAAGAATAGCAAAGAAAGAAAATTTTCTTTCTTGTTTGTTTTCAGCACTATTATTAGTTTAGAAAAACAGTTAAATCAACATTTTCCTAGATATTTTGTGTGTTTAAGTAATGAAACCTGCTCAGAAATCTAACGAAAAATGTTCTCTGCAACATCCTCTATACATTTTTATATGCAATGAAAAACATTTATTAGTTTTTAAGCAACATTTTCTTAGATATTTTGAGTGTTTAAGTAATGCAAACTGTTTGAAAATCTATCGAGAGTTTTCTCTTCAACATTTTCCAGCATTTTCTTATGCAATAAACAATAAAAACCAAACAATTAGCTATCATTTTATACCTCATTTTACATTCCAAAGTTGTTTTTTATTGAGTGCATTAGAAATGTTTTTGCCCCCTCTCGAAATTTTCTTACATTTCTCACAGCGTTTTCATTTTAATTCATTCACAAACAACGCACAAATAGCTTTCCTCTCATCTCGCCCCCTTGCCCCTGCCGCCGCTGACTAATTGCATTTCAACACTGGCGAATGTGGTTTTAATGGGCTGCCAAAGGCTCCTTTAATGAGTCTCCAGGTGTGTGTTGCAACTTCTCCCCCATTTTCTCACCTCTCCCCAACAACATGAAGGAGGCCACCAACTGTTGCAGTTGTTGCACAGGAACTGTGTCATTGGGTCTGGGTGGCTGTGCTTCGTGGCATCATCTGCTCGAATTGCATTTCCCCCCCCCCCCCCTTCCTCCTCCCATCTTCCCCTGCCTATCGTCTGTTAGCTGCATCAGCGGCATCAGGTCAATTTGTTGTTGTTGTTGTTGTTTTACTGTTTATCTATTTACATTTTTCAGCTGAAAATGCCGTCGAACTGCTTCGTTGAATCTGCATCGTAAAAAACTAAAAAATGCTCTTTGCCTCCATCTTCTTCTCTCCCCCTTTCCCCCCCTTCTCTCCCTTCGCCTCTTTGTACTCCTGTTGCAGCCGGAATTCCATTGGGAGTCAGAGCCGGTGGCAAACTTATTTTATTTTTATGTCTAAGTTTTCTTGTGGCATTCGTTTTTTATGTTGAATGATTTTCAACTTCGTTTTGTTAAAGAACTTAAAAAGATAAAACTTTAATTACTAATTGAATATTAGAAAAATGTTATAGAAAACAACATAGAATAATATTTGAATTTTTATTGAAGTAAAAAAAATATGTTCATGACTTTTTCATATGTCAAGTACACTTTAATCGTTCTTATCTAAACTTTAAAATTATTTGTTTTATTTGCATTTCAGATGCTGTTTTATTTTCTTTAGTTTTTTTGCTTGACCTTATGACAAGCTTCCCCCGCTTTTGCCTTTTCAATGTCAACTTTTCTCAAAATACAAAGAAGAAGAAGTTAAACCAAGCAAGCAAATGGCAAATATTTGCCTGTAATACGTTTGGGCCCCTAACTTACCCCCCCTTTCACACCATTCACACACACACACACACACACAGACACACCAGACACACACCCAACCGGAAATTGCGTTGCGTTCACCCTTTATTTTTGTTGTCCATTGGCCTTGAGGCCACGTTTGAGCTGAGTTTGTCAGCTCCACTTACACATAGTCTTAGTCAAAGTCAAACAGTTTCTCTAGCTTTAGCTGCCTCTTCAACTTTGGAACTTTATCTTAAGTCAATTTGTTGGCCCCGTCATATCAACATAATCATTATCATCAACATCAACATCATCATCATTATGATTATTATTATTATCAGCTTTGTCCGGTACTTTGTTGTTTGAGTTTTGTGCTTTTTAAACGATTTTTTATACGCTTTTTTACACCAGAGTAACAATGGGTATATTAGGTTATCTATTAGCTGCTTTACTTTAACTGAGAACAGTGA
This sequence comes from Scaptomyza cyrtandrae, assembly GCA_035044605.1. Taxonomy (NCBI): domain Eukaryota; kingdom Metazoa; phylum Arthropoda; class Insecta; order Diptera; family Drosophilidae; genus Scaptomyza; species Scaptomyza cyrtandrae. The sequence goes on along the minus strand of JAWNNS010000650.1, from coordinate 730,997 downwards.
AAGAGTATTGTGCAGTGAGGATTTTCTGTCCCCTTTAAAAAATAATGAAACTGTTGTGTCAACCGTGCGGCATTAAGCCGCAGTCATAGATCAAGGGATCTCGCAACTCGGCGTTGACATGTTTATGGCCAAGTCTTTTGCATGCTGTGCAAAGCCAAAGGAGAAGCGGATAAAAGCGAAATACCCTGAAAACAATTAGCGGGAAACCTTTTGAGAGCGGAAATGACTCTCGACTCGACTCAACTCAACTCAACTCAACCGCAGCGTTAGAGTTGCTGCTTTAAACATATCTTAATAGAAGGGATGCTAAACAAGGGGGTTGCTCTTATCTCCCTCTCTCTCTCTCTCTCTTTCTTTCTGCATGGCTGTTGCTCCTACTCAAATGTGATTTCATTAGGCTCGTTCCTTAATTTGGTTATCCTCTTTTCCGTTCTATTCCTTTGCTTCACATGCACCTTTTTTGTGTGCTCTTCTTCTGCCTTGCCATTGACTTTGGTTTCGATTTCAATTTCGATATGTCAATTATTTAGCAGGCTCTGCAATTTTCCCTTAACCACCCCCTAAACCCTCCCCCTCTACCCTCCCGCCGCGCTTTCTTGCTCCCCTGGGTCGCTTTCAATTTGATTTTTATGATTTTTCGTTGTTGTTGTTGTTGTTGCTGGCGCATTCTTTGGTTTTGCTTCATTTGCATTTTGTATTGAATTTGTATTCGTGTTCGTATTCATTTCTCTTATTCACGTATGTATTCGTGTGTGTGTGTGTATGTATTGTATTGGTCTGCGGTTTGTCTTTGTGGTCTTGTGGCAGCTGCTGCTCCCTATCGCTTACCCTCTCCCTATCCAGCTGTGTGGCATTGCAAATGGCAACTTAGGCAAATTTGAAAGCGTAGCAAAATGCGAGAACAATGCCAACCCCCAAAGGGGAACATGAGCAAGCGGAAGCGACGGGGGGGGGGGGGGAGCAGATGATGATACAACTGCAGACCTTAGAATCTTTGGCTTCATCAGCCTCATCATCAGCAGAAAGACGACGAAAAAAAACAGCAGCAGCAACAAATTTGATTTCCATTTCAATTTTCAATTGAGTAGAAAAAACTTCCTTGTCTTCTTCTTCTTCTTCTGTTTCTTCTTATCCGATCTAATTGAGGCTATGCCTTGCTTCTGACCTTGCCCATATCGATCTATATATAACTATGTGTGGGTATTTCTACATAAATATTCATCATCATTGCACAAGGCATTTGCTGCTGCTGCACTAATGGACACCGCTTCCTAAAGCTCACCCAGCTCACGGCGCAAAAATATTCATTGAGAAATTCATTTTAATTAGCAGCGAAAATGCAGTTTAGCGCCATTTGAATACTGAAAACTGGCAACGTCGCCTTTGGCCCACCTGTGTGCAAAAGGGGAACACGCAGCAGCGCCCTGTGGCAAAGGTCTGGAGCGTGAAAAATAATAAACTTCTATATCTTATGCCTCCTCACTACCCCAAACCCCATCAGCTAACAAACAGTGATGCTCAGCTACAGATAGAAGGCTGAGAACAAAATAGGTATAGAAAATTGTTTTTCTTAAGTCTTAGAGATATTTTATCTTTCTCTTAAGACGAAAAACTATTTTTCAAGCATTTTTATTGAATCTATTCAATCTAAGTTTTTTCTTAAATCTTCGCACCAGAAAGCAAAAATTAGCTTGATTTTATCTCCTCTTACTTAAAATCTGGCTTGATTTTCTTGCCGCATATTCATTCCTTCAAAATAGCTAGTTTCCGGCGGGAAATAAGGCCAATTTCTAATTAGAAAAACTTTATGCTTCCTACTTACCTCCCCCTTCGGTAACCCCATCTTGCAGCATTTAGTAGCACAATCCGCGCCTGGGTGGCCTTCCGCTGTTGCTGTTGTTGTTGTTGTATGTGCAACATAATAATTTGTAAACATTTATCAATTATGCAGCAACAGCGGGAACTACAACAACATCAACAACCACTGCCACATTGCTGGCTACTTGCAACGCCCCAAGATGCCCCAAGCGAAGCGACCGCAGTCAACCAAACTTGCAACTGGCAACTGGCCACAATAAATTTTCCACATAGACCACACCACACCATTGCCACGCAGCGCCACGCGGCAGGGCGCCCCAGCTGGTCTCCCCTCTCTCTTGCAACACCCTGAGTGCATTCCCGGGGCATGAAACGTCGGCTTTGGTGGTGGCTGCTCTGGGGCGTTGATTTGCCTGGCCCCAACACGCAATTAACTGCAAGTGGGCAACACCTCATCAATAGTGGCAGCAACGGCAGAAGCTGCAGAGAGGCACGAAGAGCAGGTGCCGCTTTAAGACGGCACCACGTTTCGAACAGGTGGCTAGGTTGCACATTGCACGTTGCACGCTGCCGCCAAGTAAGTCAGTCAGTCGATCAATCATAAAACGGCTGCGTGACTTGTTGACAACCACAGCAAAACAATAACAGCTTAATTCAAATGCATTAGCAACATGCTGATAACGCATATGCTGCCAACATCTAAATAGCAACATTTTTAATATACTTTTCTTTCTGTATGGAGTTCTGTAGATGTTGTAGCAACATGTTGCCGAGACCTACGCACCCTGCGTGTCTAGCAACATATGCTGCTTTGACGCTCACGCAAACACACAATTTGCGCTCTTAGTGCGTTACTCTCTCCCTCTCACACACTCCTTCGGTGTTCGACGTTCGCTGCAAGACAGCTGTTTTGTATTTTGGTTTGATGCAACCGACTGCACAAATTCGCCGCGTTTCAGCCTTACGGGCGAACTTTGTTCAAACGTCAGTCGTTAGCGCGTTCGAACGGTCGCATGCACAAGTGTCTTCGATATTGTTGTTATTATGATTTTTAGTGTATTTCTAACATTGTGAAATAATCGGAACATATATATCGGGCAATTAAGGTTGCGCAAGAAGTTAAACGTGCGTTTTTCAGTCATGAAACGCGAGCGTGGCTAACAAAAAATCGAATAAATTTCGACTCATGAATAATTCGTCGCAATTTGTGAAATATTTCAAGAATTTTCCAATTGCCGCACAAAACGTAATTAAGATTCAACTTGTGCTAATTGAAAAATAGCAGGAAATTAATTAAGAAAATACCTGAGACAAAACAAAAATAAAATAACTTAAAATTTAATTAGAAAGTCAACGAAAGAACGAAAATGCAGCGAAAAGATCTTTTGTTGTTGTTGTTGTTATTGTTTTTGCGATTCTATTTCACGATGGGGCAACATCTGAGCCTGCGGGCCAACGCTAATGACCTTAAAGACAACGTCCCCATGGAGAAGGTGTTGCCCGAACAACAACAACAACAACCACACGATGTGGAGTTGAACATGCTGGAGGCAAAGCGCAGCGAGGGGCAAAGTCATCAACTGCGGCACGGTCAGCAGTCGCATCATTTGCGGCATCTAGACGAATATCAGCTGGCGTGGGAGCCGCAAGAAAAGCTCATGCCCCACCAGCAACAACAACAACATGCTCATCATCAGCATAAATCGCAGTTGCCGCAAAGACAAAGCCCAACAAGAGGCGATGACATTGATTACCCTGCCACAAACACAAACACAAGCACAACCGCAGACAATCGAAACAGTTACCAGTTAGTCAAGGGGCAGCAGCAGCATGTGGAGGCGTTGGATGTATTCAGCAAGAGGGAACAGAAAGCGCAACATCGCCAGCAAAAAGAACAGCACAAAAAAATGATGCTTGAGGAACTCCTCAAGTGGCAAGAAAAGAAGAAGAAGAAGTCAAGATTGAATGCTGTTGTCGTCGCATACGTAAATAATGATGATGTGAGTAATGCTGAAATGCTGATACATAAGGATTTCGCTTTACGATTCGATAACATAACAATTGTGCAACATAACAATTCAGTTTGATATGTGAAGCATTTTATACAATTAAGTTCTTTAAATTTGTTCGCTTATACTTTGCACAGATAGAGAAATAATATGAATTAGTCAAAGCAAAGCAATTTGCAACGGTTTCGACAATTATTTTTCATTCTGCATTCTTTATAAGTATTGAAATTTACTTCGTTTATTAAACTCAACAGGCCAACAGGCAGCTTGCTCTGAGTTGCATCCTTAAGATCATACTTGTATGACATACATACTGCATAGACAACATACACGTTGCCGCTTAACTTATATTCTTAACAATAAGTTATAAATAACAATCCTTTCCATTGATAGACATAAAAAAAAGTTTGCTTCTTTTGTCATCAAGCTTATGGCACAAACAATTTGTTGCTTTTTGCTGTGATTCACAGAATTATTCCTCCGTTTAACGTGTGTTAATTCTGATTCACGGATCCGGTGCGAAATGTATTTAAATGAAACTATAAAGCACATTCTCATACTTATACGTTTAATGGACATTTAATTAAGTATAGCGAATGCAAACAGTGGCTGTGGATGGGGCGGGCGGCTTCATAAATCTCAATTGAATCGCTGAACACAATTATGCCGCCAGGCAATTTATAATAAAAAGCGTGGCACACAGAAGCAAATCAACTTATCGCCAGCTAAAGATCTCACTCAAAACGAAACGAATCGGAACGGAACGTGCATTGACAATCACAAGCAAATTAATTTGTAAGCCAAGTGGCGAGCCACAGAAATTCAATTGAAAACTTTTGAAAATTCAACTCGAAAAGGCGAAACACAATTTGCTTATCACTTGTAAAACTATTGTCAGTATTTAAATCATTTGAAATGTGTTGAAATCTGAGCAAAAGTTGACACAAAAGTTGAAACGCACCAAAAAACAAATAAATTTTATTCATTCGCAATAAATATTCGACACATAATGATGCTTAGGGGGAAAAAGAACTATCTATACAAATTATTTATAAAGATTCTTTCTATAAAGATTCTTACATGTTGTTCAGCTAAATACTTTCTATAAAGATTCTTACATGTTGTTTAGCTAAATACTTTCCACAGACTAAATAACCTTTGTAATTGATCTTCATCTTAAGATAATTGAATGCATCTTAAACTAATCTTCATCTTAAGCTAATTGAATGTATCTTTCTTTATTAATCACATCTCTAACAATTTTTTATAATCGAATTAAGTTTCGTTCTTTTTCTCTATGTTCGTTTATTTACTGCGCTTCTCTTTCTTCTATTTTTGCATATGAAATCATTAATGAACCACTTGAAAAAAAAATGTGTGTGGCAATAAATACACTCAAATAAATCGAATAACTCGAACACGCATATACATTTATTTCCGCTTTCATCTGGACTAATCTGTTTGCATTATTAACACTACATTTACAGTTTAGTTTGCGTCTGAAGTTAAATTTCTTCCCAATCACTTTCTCGTCGCAATCGACTTTGTGTGTGTGTCCCCCCCTTATCGCTTGTGGCGCCCCACCACTCAAATTTTATTTGCTGCCTTCTAATCGATCCCGACACTTTGCTGTTTGCTCTGTCTTCACGCCACGCTTGCCCCTCTCTTTATTTAGTTTGTTGCAACTTCTTCATCTCCTTTGCCCCAGAGCGCAATAGAGATTGGGGGGGGCAGCACTTCAAACATTGCCCGCCGTTTGTAATTTTTGGCGCAAGTATACAAAACGGAGCAGCTGCATTTTCTACACCCAGTTTCGTTTAGAAAGGGGGGGTGGTGGTGGGGGATGGTGGGGGTTTGGTCGGGTTTGGTGCTGCTATTCAATTAATTCAAAGCATTAAAACAATTAACGCGGCTGCGGCTGCGGCTTTATTGACTTGGCACATGCTATAGCTGCTGCATTCACTACACCCCCTCCCCCCTCCTCCTCCTCCTACTTCTTGTGACCCAATTTTTCACACAAATTAGTGCAGCTAATTTTTAATGATGATTTTTTTGAGTAACGCCTTCTTCTTCTTCTTCGTTTTTAGTCTTCGCAGTTTGAAAAGCACTTGACTTGGCATTTTTTAATAATTTCCAATTTTTCTTCATTTTACTTCGTCTTATATTTTACGCAACTCATGAGAGCTACACCCTTTCCCCCGCCTCCTCACACCGCCTACTGCCCCAGAGGCATCGTTGCGCCGACCAATGCAATTGAAATAAACATGAAGAGAAAGAAAGAAAAATAAATGTTTTTTTTTTTGTTTGGTCTGCTATTTATATATGAAACAAAAGCAGGGCATGGTTAAGGGGGGGTAGAGGGGTTAGCTTTTGCTGCAGCAAACCCAGATGGATGACGCCTTCCCTAGCTTTTTTTGTGTAGTTTTCAAGGGTGTTGGCCCAAAGTTGAGTAAAACAGCCAGATCCAGCCATGGCCAGCAGTCTCGTTCATGCGTTTCAACTCATTTGCACCTAATTGTCATGCAGGGGCATTGCGGAGCGAGGGGAACTATGCTATATAATAGGATAGGTATATACACAAGAAGTATATCTGTATCTGTTTCTGTTATTACATCTATATATATATCTCTATTATTCATCTGCTTTGCAAGTTACACAGTAAATTAGTTTCGTGAAAGTTTAATAGCTTTTGATTGATGAGGTTGTAAATATGGCTAAAATAAAGAACCTTAGTACATGCAATAGATATAAACAGATTATATCTAACTATATATATATATATAAAAGTATAGAAAGGTGTGATGTGTGTGCCTAGTACTTCATTTTATAGCAGATACGATATTTTTAAATATTTGTCTTTACCAAACAGTCAAATAAACTTCTTATTTAAAAATAAAAAAAATAATGTATATTTATTTTATTTTAACAAAAGATGTTTAAGTCAAAGTCTGAAATTGTTACTGTGTACCTATATCTGTAGCTGTATCTGTTTCTGTATCTGGATCTGTATCTGTATCTGTATACCTATTTGTATATGTTTTGCTATGGCTATATCTTGACTCTAGATTCAAGAGGTAGAGTTGTCATCCCCAGCTTTTTGCCACATTTCCTTTTTTATCATTCTCTTCACATCTGTTCTTTTTTCTCTTCTGCTCTCTCTCTCTCTCTCTCTCTCTCTCTCTTTGTAACTGTAACTGTGGGCTTGTCGTTGACTTAATCTGCATTTTTTTTTAAGAGTAGCCTTCTTCTTTATTTTTGTTAGTACGTTTTTGGCTTATAAATGTGTGTGTTTTTGTGTGTGTTTGTTCGCTTTTTTGTCATCCTGCCTAACCAACAAAAAGAATACAATTTGAATTTGCAGTTTCCGGCACTGCAAACTCTTAATTTTTAATTTAAACCAAGATTCACCGTCTAAAAAAAGAAAGTGTGGCATAAAACATCAACTCAAATTCAAATGTTAATTGTAAATAACTACAAAAAGTTGTAGAAACTAAATAGAAAAAAGATTTTCTACTTTGTAACAGTAGAAAGAAGACTTCTACAGCATTATGTCTTTCTCCCTCTTTGTTTTGAATGTGTTACTCGAAGTTTATCAGATTTAATTGTTAAATACCTGTCAGCAAGCTTTATACTTTCATTCACATCAGAATCGTATTATTCCTTGACGCTTATCTCATCGGTATTTATGTTGGATTTTTGTAGGTTTCTGTCATGGTTCCTGTGTAGGATTCCAAGCACTACTAATTCTCTGTCACCTTAAATAAGATAAAGTTTTGCTGGTTGCTGGCCAAAGCAGCCATGTTTAGCTAACAGCCAAGTCCTTTTGTTGTCCAGTTTCGCGTTAGTCCTTCATTTACAACTCGCCTGCTGCAACACGCCCCCTTTCGCTATCATTTCCCTTTTTCCGAATACTGTTTTGTCAACGTTTTTGTCTTTTTGCAGCCACGTTTTTTTTTGCATTCGCATATATATTTGCACAGTTCTGGCAAATTTTTGCCCGTTTTTATTTCTTTTATCATTTTTCCTGTTGTGTGTTTTTGCATTTAAAATTGCATTTGTTTTTAGCGCTTCTCTTCTTTTTCTTTTTCTTTTCGACTTCTTCTACTTTCTCATTGCTGAATGCCACAAAAATGTTGTGCTACTTATTTCAGTAGATTTACTCGAGTCGAATTTCAATTTTTCTATTCATTTTCCTCAGCATTTTCCCGGGTTTTGTGGTTGTTGTTGTTTTTGTGTCGTTTATCGCCTTTTGGGCAGCCCAAAGCGCCTTTTTACTGCCCCGCAATTTGCGCATTTTCACTTTTAGTTTTAATTAACTAAAAAACCTTTGTGCGACAAACCGTTGCTCGCCCGTTGTCCCCAGTCCCCCGTTTAGACTCCCCAGGGCGCTTTTCTTGCCTTTTTCTTTGTTCGTGGTAACCTTTTGGCAGTTTCTAAGGTTTCGGCAAAAACAAGAAACATTTGCGAGTTCTAAACTTAGAATTAGATTAAATTACAAAAAAACCTAGAAACATAAGTTTTCTTTTTTATGACTTAGATTAAGTTTGTATGTTTTTCAAAATTATTTGACAAGTGTTAAAAGTTGCTTTAAACAAACTTTCTATAATTTTCGTAAGGGTATTAAACTCAGCTGCTTTCTGCAAATCCATTTCGCATCGTTCTCTCTCTCTCTCACCCTTTCCCCTCTCTTCTCTCTCTCTTAATATTTATGCATTTTATTTTTGCATTAACAGCAATTTTTACTATTTTATTTTGGCGCCCTCGTTTTGTGTGTTTAATTTTGTGTTATATTATTTTTATTTTTTGTGTGTGTGTGTGTTTTTTTTTTTTTTGGCACACTATTTCCCAGCACGTTTTGCACAGCAACAACATTTTCTTTTGCTGCTGGCCTGCTGGCTGGCCACACAATTTTAATTATTTGCAAGTGGAAGGCTTTATTTATTTTTGTTGGCTGTTTTGCGGGGGCGACGAGGCGACTTTCAGCCAGGCTACTCATTGTTTACGGCCCCCGAATCCTTTGACACAAGGATCTGATGCTGGAAAACTGTACTCTTGCCAGCCTTCTCTCTCACTCTCCCAGTCTTTTCCCTTTTGTGCTTCTATCCCTTTCTAGCTGAAGGCCAAAACTCTTTTCGGCCAAAGTTCAAAGTGCAAGTTTTGGTTTTTTTGGAATCACTTTGTGTTTTGTATTTTGTATTTTGTTCTGTTTTGTTTCCCAGCTTGTGGCTTTAATTGAACTCGATGCCAGACACTCTTCTTTCAATGTGCCTGCGGTTGCAACAACAACAACAACAATAATAAAAACGTTTCTTTTGTTCTGCAAACTAATTAAACATTGAACGTAGCAACAGAACTGCTTATTTGCCTCGTTTCTTTACCCCAGGTGCCCAAATTGTTGTTATTGTTGCTGCTGCACTATTAATTTGATTTTAAATCGTTTCTATGCCTTATATTCGGAGTGGGAAAATGTTAACGGATTGAAGATTGTGGCCAAGACTTGATTAATGGCAACGTGGACGTAACTTCATTTTGATTGCCGGCCTGTCCAATTGGCCGGCACATCATTTGTTCTTACCAATATCAATACCCGACAACAACAACAACAGCAATAACAAAAGAAGAACTGTACCAAAAATACGATTGGCTTTTCAATTTTCTCTTCCAATAAACGGCTTTTCTTTCTTCTGCCACATTTTGTTCATTAATCAATTTTCACGTTCTCGTTTTTGTTTCTTTTATTTAATCTTGTTTCTTGTTTGTAAAGTTGTTTCACATGTTGTTGTTGTTGCCGTTGTTGCCGTTGTTGTTGTTGTGTGGTCTGTTTGGCAATAGAAATTAGCTGGGCCGTCAATATCATATCAATTTGGCTCGTGAGTTGGTGAGTTGTTTATTTGTAATGACTTCAAATCCGATTTTGTTTCACACACAAAATAAATATCGTGTTAAGACCGTGCTCAAAACAAACATGACCCAAAACCAAATAGTGTTGAGAAATTGTTGTAAGTAATTTTTCTCTATTTTCAATTGAGTTTTCATGCGTTGGAGTCGTTAAAGTCATTTGCGTCATATGCAGATTAACGTTATATAATGTGAATACAAAGTGTCGAAACGATTTGTACAGTTGAAACTTAAGATACAGTTATACTGTAAGCAGATTTATTCAATGGAATTAATATATTTACACTGTATTTAATGCATGTAGATGCCATACAAAATGTAGATAAGCAAACTGACGTAAATATTTAGTGTTTTTACACATTAAACATTATTCTTATATTATACATTCCTCTCAATATTTATATGATTAATTATGTATATTATCTTCATTTGATTGAGTAATAATAATAAGAACAAAGTTAAGATCACAACCCAGGAATGGGAATCGTTTAGGTCGTCTGTCATTGTGATATATATATATATATATATATATATATATGTGTAAATAATATATAAAAGCAATGTTTTGATGAGTAATAAGCAGCTGTATAAACACTTCAGACTTAAAAATAGCTTTTCAATCAATGAATTGATTCTCATTTCATTTTGAGTTTCACTCACAACTTGCAACTTGTAGCTGTTGCGTGCTTCCTTTCAATTACTTTCAAAAGGGCATCAACATATCGAACGACACCTTGAAAAAATATATATATATAAAGTTTTCTCATTTACACCTACAGAAACTTCTCCATACCACAAAGTACTTAGTTGTTGCATTTTGTAGTCGGTAAAGTTGCATCGAAAGCAAAAGTTCAATGGCCGGGCCAATGCCACAGTTTCCCTTACGATTCAGCTCACTGTTGCAGCAGAGAGTGCAAGTGGCACTTTTTACTTGTAATAAACATTCAACAATAACAACAACAACAACAAAGAACTAGGTACACAAAAGTATAAACAAAGCAATTTGCCGCTGGCATAAACAAAAGGCCTTCGCTTAGCAATACCTGACTAGAAGAGTAAGGAAAAACGAAAAGCACACAAAAAGTAACTCACAAGATTTTTCCAACATACCCCTCCCCTTCCCATCCCCCTTACATGCGTTCACGCTTGATTTGATGGCACACTTTTGTAGGGGTCGTCACAGGTCTCCACTTAATCCTAGGTCAAAAGTTTTTACATTGGCAAATCCATTAAATATGCTCGACCGGTTGGCTGCCATCTAAGCAAATGTCAAATGCTGGCTGGCAGAACAGGAACGAGCCGACTGCAAATATACTATATAAAAATAAAAACAAAAGTTAATGAAGCCCAACGCGCATGTTCAGCAGCCAAATGAAGCCAATCGACAAGGCAACACAACCTGACACAAGTTGCAACGAAAAAAAAGAAATTTCATGAAAATTTCATCAGAATATTTCAGCAAATGCAAATTCGTTTTATAAAACTAACAACGTGTGGACATCATTAAAATAAAAGTGAAAATGTGAAGAGAGATTGAAGATGAAATGAGGGGAGGGGAGGGGAGAGATGTGCTTCAGCTGGGTGTAAATAACGAGCTGTATATAAAATCAGAAAAAAACATAATAAAACGTGTTAATTTTAACGATTTATTTGTGCTTAATAAACATATTATGAATTTAATGCTATAAAATTCTGTTTAATCGAAGGAATTTAGTTGGAAAAGTGGCAAATAAGAGTTTAATATAAAAAAATATTGTTTGTCATCTAACATTTTGTGTATAATGAACAATGTTAACTCCTGACAAGTCATGACTTGATCAAGATACGTATTTTGACTGCCCCTATGGCATATTCGGCAAAGTAATTAATGAATTCCTTTTCAATTCGTGTCACTTAAAACATTATTCATTATTGCAATATTTCATCATCAATATCTCAAAACACACATCTATCTATCGACAAACCCTGTTGACAAACTCCTTTGGCAAGACTATACCGATGATTCTGGTTCCCATCCATTGCATTCGCCCACACTCTGTCTCCCTTTGTCTGCCCTCCCCTTTGATTGGTGCTATTTAAATATTCTGGGTATTTTAATTGACAACCAAAATGCAACACTACAAAACCAAAATCTCGCCATGACGTAAACTGATTGAACATGCGGGTGTAGCAGCAGCAGACCCCTACTTCAACTAACCGAGTATCTAAGTATCTTTGTATCTGTATCTGTATCTGTATCTGTATCTGTATCTGTATATATATATTGGGTGAACACAGTAACAGCAGTTGCTGAAGTTTGCCAAGTGCAGCACGCATTGAATCATTCACATTGAGTCAGTCAGTCCGTCAGTCTTTCAGTTTGTCAGTCAATTATACAATGTTTGCCGGCAACCAACCAACTGGCGACTGGCGACGACCATCTCAGATGATATCTATTAGATACCACTTTTTTTTGCGTTTAAATTTTGTTTTTCTCATCTTTCTCTCTCCATCTTTTTCTCGCTTTGTATGCAACGCAGCTAACTGAATTTATGTCAGTTTTTATGTGCGCCTTACAACAAGCTACTGTGAACATGCCACATCATCAACATGATGATGATGATGATGAAGTTGTTGCTGTTGTTGTTGATGTTGTTGTTGATGGCTTCTCTTCCGACGTTGCATGAACTTTTCAATTCGCTTTTTGCCCCGGGTTAGACACATGTTGTCTGTGTTTGTGTGTGTGAAGATTTTAGCCTCTGCCTGCTTGCTTTTTGTTAAAACTTCTTGGTCCGGTAGCCGTCAGTTACGTTTGAGTTTTTTTCTTGTGCCATGGTCTTGGTCTTAAATGCATTCTGTGCAGTTCGGTTCAGTGTGGTCGTGCTTTTAATTTGCCACATAATTAAATCATAGCATCTAACAGTCAGAGTCTATATGATTTCTGGGTCATAATGTGGACTTGCAATTTATGGTTTCGATTCGATTCGATTCGATTCGTGCTAAGTAAAGTCAGTCATAAATTAGTGTTCAATATTGCAGACAGCTTAAGTTCTTGCTAGTGTTCGGCCCCTCGAAGCTCATAAATTAACGCCTGTGCAAATAGTAAACAGTGTGGCCAGACTTTGCTAAGAGTTTGATAACAAGCAGCTGACTATTGATATGAAATATTGAACTGTCTGTCTACTAGCAATATTTATTTGAAGTAAGCAAAAACAGCAAAAACTTCATTTACAATTTGCAAATTCAATGAGAAAGAGTTAAAGAAGAGAAATGAAATAATCAATTTTATTTTCTTGCCTTCGCATGCGGCAAATGTGACCAGAGAACATGCAAGAAGGATTACAAAGGCTTAAGGAAAATAATTGTTTTCAATTATTTTTACTCGCTGTGGCAGTGATTAAACACGAGAATGCGGCGGCGTTGTTAAGTCTTAAATGGGAAATACTTTCTCTTCTCGCTTTTCTTAGTGTTCACTTAATTCAGCTAAGAATTGTGCGCCACTAAGCAATTAGAATATTTATAAACAATACTAAAAGAATGTGGATATATATAGATATATATATGGAATGTGAATAGTATTTTCATGGGAAAATGTTTAAGGCCAGCTCTTGGTGTACCTCATTCAAAAGCCATTTTTCAATTAGACACAGAGCTTGCAACATGTGACAGCTTGCAGCCAGCATTGAAGGCTCATCATCATCAAAGCGTACCACGAACTCTGACCCAAGATCAAGAAGAAAACAAAGATCACAAAGCCTTGGCCAGACACTTGTCATGGTCATAATCAAGCTTCCCTTTGCCCTTCCCTTTGTGACTGTGGTTACGCCCCATTTATTAAACACACGCATAGTGGCAACAACATGAGAAAAGTGTTCTTCTTCTTCGCTGGAAATGACCAAATGCGGCGTCGTGTGACACACTTCAAGCTGTCAGCAATTTTGATGACTGTGGCACGCAACGCATGCTCTAGAGGAAGGGCAAGGGCGGAGGCTTAGCTTAGCTACCCAACATACCCAATTAAGCAATTTGATTTGTGTGTTTCGTGGTCGTTTTCACATGCCACACGCATCTAAAACCCAAATAAGAAAATAATAAAAGAAGTCAACCTCTAATCTTAAGCCATAAAATGTGATGCACCGAGAATTTGGATGAGACACATTTGACACATGACACAATGTACGGGGGGGGGGAACACAAGTATAATAATATATTTACTATCGATAATAAAAACAATTTTCACTCAATGTGAACCAAAGTAGTTGACTTCTGTTTATGGTTTTATGGTACTGTATGAATAAATAATGTCAGTCAGTCAGTAAGTCAGTCAGTCAATTGGTTAGTCAATATTTGCATTCGTTATGCCCTTTCGATTTTTATGACATTAAGTTCGTCCTCCCCTTCCCCCCTTCCCCACCATTCACTGCTTTAGAGAGGCTCTTATAGGTATCGCACCCAAAGATATATGCAAACACTCATAAATAATCCAACAAGCTTAACAGCTCTAAAAAGAAACATGTACAAAAAGTAAAATAGGTGCTTGAAATGTTAAGTCAATATTTACATGCAATATAAGTAAAATTGAGAAATTAAGCATAACAAATACGCGGTGTATCCGTTAGATACAAATAAAGCCAAACGAAACCGAAAGTTGCGCACAATGTGGGCGTGCCATAAAATATTATTAGTCAACTTTTATTGTTGACCTTTTGTTTGGCTGTTGAATGCATCTAAGATTGAAGATTTATTGACACCTAATCGAGAATTCAGTTTCTACACTTAAAATACGCTCAAACCCATTGATGCACGCCCTTTGTCATTTGAGCGCTCTTCGCGAGATGCATAAATAAATAAAGCAATAAAAAAAAAAAAAAGAAAACATTCGACACGCTTCGCTGCGGCAAGCTACAAAAGACAAACTGTAACGTGATAGCGATGCGGGGGGTGGGGGAGCCAGTTGGAGCTCTCTTCTGTTGCGGCAGCAGTTGTTAATCGATATTTAAATTGAGTCAATTTGTGAGCAACCCCCATGAACGTTTTCAAGAATTGTCTTACAAGTCAAACTCAATTTGTTTCACAATTTCTGTTGTCGGATTCGTTTTTTCTTTAAAGTAAAAACGGAAATTTGAGCTGCGTGATATGCGAAATATATTTTAATCACATGATACTAAAGACTTTAACTTTAACTTTTCTTATCTTATGGGCTTCCGTTTTTGTTGTTTTAATCTGATGAAGTACAGAACAATATAGGCTTTTCGAAGTATCAGGCCACCGAAACAGATACAGCTACGTATATTTTTGATGATTTATCGCATAGATTTTTCTAGACTCTACAAAGTATCAGGCCACCGAAACAGATACATTTACAGATAGAGAAGAATCTAGACTCTAAAGAAACACCGAAACAGATACATTTACAGATACGTGTATATTTGCTGTTTCTGGACACTTCATCCACTTTTAAGTTATTCGTCTACAAATACACACACACATCACACACAGATGCAAAAACACACATTAATAACCATTTCGAATGGACACGTCTCGTTTTTGCTCGCTCTCCCTTTTGTTGTGTAGGTGAAATCAATGCGTAACGAAAGTTCAATGCTTTTCACATACTGCTCACATTTTTTACGGGTTTTGCTGTTGCTGTTCCTTCGAATGGGCAGCAGCTAACATTGCATTCTCTTGTCAATTCCAGAGCTTGTCAAACTATTTCTTTCTCTTTTGAATTTAGCTTCCCTTTTGAAAGTGTGAAGTATTCATTGATGGTGCTGAGTGCAGGGCAAGAATAAACCATGTCAAATGCCCAAAAACACAAGCCTTATACAAACAAGACTCCGAGTTTAGTGGCACTTTCCTAGAGTTCATACAAAGTGCTTCAAAATCAAGTTTAAAAAAAAGCTTTAAAGTATTTGTAATGGGCAAAATAAGTCAATATTTGTAAATATTGTAAAACAGTCTTGGCAACAAGGAAATAAACCTTATTTCGGAATTAACTTAATGACATAGTAAATTACACCTTACACCGCTTTTCATGTCATCATTTGGCTTATTAAAAAATGCATGTTATTTTGGCTAAAGGCCTACAATTCTAATGGCAACACGCCAATTTTAAGCTAGTCTAATCCATCAGTTTTATTTTTGACATGTATAAATACATGTGTATAATGCATAATCCCAACAACCAAAAACTGATGTACAAAAATAATCCCAACAGCAGAATATAATGTAAATAATCTCTACAAAGAGTCTGTGCTTAAAGTATAAGTTAATGTGTTGAAATGGTTTAATATCATGTATATATATGTATGTATGCTATGAGTCTGTGCTTAAAGTATAAGATAATGTGTTGAAATGGTTTAATATCATGTATATATATGTATGTATGCTATGATATAGTATTTTTCTGGCTACTGTATCGATAATTCTTCTAACAAACAACTCATTGTCTACAATTGAACTCAACGGTTGCAACAATTTGTATAATTATCAATAATCATTAACAATTTTGCTGTTTACACTCAGCTTAGCTCATTTGCATGTTGCAACTTGAAGTAAAATTGAATGCGTCTCGCTTATCGCTTTCCATAAATTTGTCACGCTTCACACCAGTCACACCAACAAAAAAAAACATGCACATAAACGAAACAACGAACGGAATATAAAATATATATAGAAATTTAAAAAATAGGGAAGAGAGACACAACAACAACAACAACAACAAAAAGTCATTATCAATTACGCCACTTAATTATTTTTATTGGAGCATAAAATGCTCCATTTCTCGCCGAATGCAAGGCGACAACAACTATAACAACAACAACACCATCAACAGTGGCTGGAAAGACCACAGACCAATTTTCTCCCCACACTCACCAATTTGTGTGTGTGTGTGTGGATGTTGCACATGTGTCAATGATGTGCTAATTGTCGCGTGCCCACTTTTTACTAACTCTTGGTTTTAAATGCGTGAACTGTGTGGCATGTTCAAGTGTTGCCCTCCCCTCCCCTCCCCTCTCCGTCCACACCTACTCCTTCACCAGCTCCACTGACTGTTCTTGTGCCCTGTCTCGCCCTGTCACTTTGTGGCATCGACTTTGCATATTATATTTGTGCGTTTACAGTTTTGTTGGCAATTTTGTTGCTTTAGCCTGAATATATATCTATATATATATACATATATATATGTATATGGGGCTTGGCCCAGACACATAGACTGGCAAATTGGCAAAAGGCGAAGGCGTTTAACACTTTCCAATTTCCAATTTAATTTTGCCATTCGCCAAACATTATGTTGCACTGTTGCACAGATTGGGCTCAGCACAATGTAACCCTAAATGGTGTTATTAAATGAAAAAAAAAAGCTGAATATTTTGTTATAAGATAAAATGAATTTATTTGTAAAATATATGCAAGTAAAATTATTTAATTCAATTTTATATTCCCATTATTCAATTCTGTCCGATAAATTTCAACATAATGTTTATATTCATAATTAAATAAATGGATTTATTTCTATGTAATTTGAATTTAATTCTTTTCGCAAAACTCAAACAACAAATCAACAAATCAGCATTGTAATTAGCTCTGTTGTCATTATCTTTTTTTCATTTTTTTTGGCTATTAGCAACGATTGCTGTTGCTGTCATTGCTGTGGCAATTAAAAAATACTTTGGTTGCAGCAGGCAGGTCGTGGCAAGCACATGTGGCATGCATAATTCAATCGCACACTTTAATTGCCTTTTTGTCTTGATTAAAAAACAATTTCCATTGCCGCATATTTATGCGATTTTTTTTTTTAATATCTATATACCCTCTCTGGGAGTATTTTAATGAGGTTGTCAAGTATGTAAAGCATTTAATGGTTCGATAAGTTGTGTATATATATACTTGATCAATAAAACCAAACACCAAACAGTCGATACATGATAAATAGTATCTTATGCTAGCAGGGTAACTTAGGGTAAATAATCTTCGGCTAGTTTTCTTTTTATTAGCTTTTTGTTGCTCTTGCAATAATTAAATAAAGGCTCCGCAAATTGACGCCCACGCGGCAAACCAAATAAGCTAAGACATTACAAAATAATGTTTGGCGTTTTTTTTAATGGTAAAGATAAAAATTAATGCAACAAATTGTTGCCAGTTGTTGCCTTTAAAGTTGCGGAATTGTTTGCGTGAAAGTTGCCAATAAATTTTGATAGGACCCTGGGAAGACAAAATGACAGCAAAATCGAGACAGAGACAGACGAAGAGAAAGAGATAGAGTGAGTGAGCGACAAGGACAGGCTGAACTTGAGTTTAATGTTATACATTACATTAAATCGCAATTAAAACGATGTAAACGTGCCACGCATTTCACTTTGCCAACGAACACATTTTGACTTGAGCGACAGCAACATGCGCAGCAGCAACAGCAACATGTTGCCAAGCGCCAGTGAAAACTACTCAAAACAGCGACAACAACTACGCCCAAGTGCGGACAGCAAGGCGTCACTTTGTATGCGTCTCTTTCTATCGCACTCTCTCACTCTCTCTCTCTCTCTCTAACCGTAATGGATCCGTTTTGCCTGTTGATTGATGGCCCATTTGCTAGCAGCAGAATAAGAAGAAGATGATGATGAAGCAGCAATAGCAATAGCTATTGTGCATACTAAATAAATGACAAGATGACTCAACAAGTTGCAACACCCACACGCACACACACACACATGCGCAAATTTGTGGATTATGGTTGTGGTTGTTTGTGGTTTTATATTTTTGTCCAGTTGGAGAAAAAAGTCTCTATTGATTGCCAATTGCTGCAGTTAAACGACAATTGTTGCTGTTGTCAAAGATTGATCAGTTGCATATTTGTGAAAACATTTAAATAGTTGTTACCATGGCGTTTAGATACAAACATAGATTGCGACGAGACATTTTTGCATATCAAATCATTTAAGGTTAGTGTGTCTCTGTTGCAATCATAAACGTTTGTATCTTAATGTCTGAGCTTTAGCTTTATAGCGTGAGTCTTAAAACCCTCATTTGGTATTCAAAACATGTTCAGCTATGATAAGTTAAAGGTATTTTATTGAAAGTGTTCACATTGTATTCGATTCGAGTGATAAATGCTTGCTCTTGGCATTATTATTATAATTTATAATATATATGGTATAAGTATTGTAAGTTGCTTTTGATTGAAATCGTCCATTCTTGTTTGACAGCATTTGCCATACCTTTTAGTATTGTATAACTAACTTAGTAAGTGAGGTTTTATCTTAGCTTTTATTAAGTCATTCAGTTTGCAACACTAACAATTTAAGCCCTATTTAATTACCACTTAGTTACCCAGGCCAACAACTCTTGGAAACTCTATGAAAATCGTAGCTCAATGAATATCTGGTGGCAAATGCATAAATAAAACTGCTTGTTGCATGTGCAGCCGTCGGAAAAGTGGAACACTTTTCACACACATACTCTCCTATATATATCCAATGTTGCTGCAACCTGGGTGGCATTCGAGAAGCGCCCTCAAGCCACAACTGTAAGATTAAGCGCTTTATGTAGCAGAACTTGCAATAATTGTTGGAGTATCTTTCTGTCCTCTGTAAAGGGTCTCAAGGGGCATTAGAAAAACTTTGGCTGGCCCTTGAAATGGATGCGAGCCTTCTAAATTCCAGTTAACAAGCTCTTTTTTTAGCTCAATTGCAACTTTGTTTCTGAACCCACACACAGTAAAGTTGAAAACCGACCACAATAATTCTAATGCTTACTTTTTTCTTTGTTCTCTCTACCTTGTTGCAGGTAAGTGCGGCCAAGAAGTCATTAGAAGACACCAACAATGGTCATGTAAGTAACAGTAAAACAACAACTAATACCCTCCCTCTTCCACTCTGTCATAGTTGTGTATGTGTGGTCTGTGCGAAACTCCAATTGCCATTATGTGTGAGCCACTCCTGACAAACTGTTGGCACTTCCGCTGCCAAATGGCAAAAAAGTAAATGGCAAATAGCAAAGCATTGAACTTGCCTTAACGCCCCCAACAAACGAGACTACTCACACACAAACACACTCACACACATAATACACAGACATTATAGCTTACACATGGATCTGTCGATCTTGTAAGCGAGAGGTAGTTGAACTCATAATGATCCCACTCTAAACAGCAGCAGCAGCAACTGCAGCAGGCAAAAACTACAATAAATAAAGTGTGTTCTTTTTGAAAGATGTGCTAGACTTGTAACATACCCTGTAGTAACCATTTGTATGTATTTTTTGTAGGGTATCTAATAAAGTCTTGCTTAAACTATGAACAAACAGTTAAAGCTTATGAAAATCTGATCAGTTTTGGCAAAGTTATGGCATTTCAGGGTTTTCACAAATCCCTAATATCAATATTTATTGATAATTTTGCAGTGAGTGTTCAATTGAACTAAATAAACATGTTTTACATATGATGTATACAAATCTACGTTCTAAGTTCCAGCTTTCTGGTTTTTCTTGTATCTAAAATCTTAGCTACTTTCCCTTACCCGATTTAAAACATACTCTCCACCATTTTCAACCCATTTACAAATGACTGCAGGGTATATATCAACAACAGCAACAACAACAACAACAACAATAAAAACGTGGCGTCTGTTTAACGATCGTGACCAATTTGTTGGTCAAATCAACAGCGACATGAGCAAATATTTACATTATACGATCCGTCTGGTCTGTTGTGGTCTGAGTGCCCCTCCTACCACTTCTTCCCTTTCCCCCAACACGACACTGCGACGCCGCGACTGCCTTTTACCAACGAGCTTGTCAATCAATTGAAAGGCAGACTCAGACTCGGTGTGTTTGGCATATTCAATGCACATATGAAAACTACACTAAATGCATTTAGTTTACTATGTTGCTGGAAATTTGCAATAAACTGATCAGCTTGGCTCGTCCAAAGCTCTGTGTAGACAAACTTGATTTGTAAATTCGGTGTTTGTAGTCGAAGCTTAATTGAATTGTTAACTGGAAACTGTTGGCGCTGATTTGACTAGAAATTATGTGCATTAAATAACAGTAACAGTCAAATAGAAAACCCTTTTTGGTCCGTTTACAAAGTAGCTGCCCTTAGGGATAGCAACAACAACATTTATGGCTATGCAGCTTTCTCTCTTTTAAGTTTATGCCATTTCCACAAAATGTGGAACAATGTTTACGTTCTGCTGTTCTGCTCTGTGGTTGCCTTTTGGCCGAAAAACACACACAAACACAAACTTAACCAGCAACAATAATAATAATTAGTAAGAAAACCTGCTAGACATTTTATCTGTGGCATGCCACAAGGTTTAGATGTGCTTGTATAACACTATGCTACTTACATAACAACACTTTGAATTATTTAGAATTTATGTTTTGGGTGAAGTAAAATAAAGTTTAAAGCTACTTTAACTTGTAAATGTTATCAATAACTATAAATGTGGCTTTAACTGAGATATGAACGTTAACTAACTTTGTTAACAGCACTAAATGGATAGCAATAATGTTTGTGTCGCAAACATATGTGTAAAAGTTGTATAAATAAAAATCGGATCAAAAGTCATTTCGATTTTTATTTTCACCGAGTTAACGAGGCTAATAACTCTTTATGAGTGTGTTTGTGTGTGTGTGTGTTTGTATACAAAACTGTCACAAAAGTGTCACACAAGAAGAGAATAAAAAGTATTTTTGCTATTTTACTACATAAATTGTCATTTTGTGTTTGCGCAGTGTGAATTTATTTGGCCAAAACCAATTTGGACTACTGTCAAATGCAGTCAAATGCACAACAAGCAAAATGCGAAATGTCAGCGCATTGCGAACTGTTCAACTGGGCGTTGGT
The DNA here is from genome assembly GCA_035044605.1 of Scaptomyza cyrtandrae. Classification (NCBI taxonomy): domain Eukaryota; kingdom Metazoa; phylum Arthropoda; class Insecta; order Diptera; family Drosophilidae; genus Scaptomyza; species Scaptomyza cyrtandrae. The sequence continues at coordinate 709,448 of JAWNNS010000650.1, read as the reverse complement.
GTGGTGTGGTGTGGTGTGGGCGTGGCCATTAAAATGACCATAAAATGCACAAACACACACACACACACACACACACACAGAGAACAAAAGGTCAACAAAAAAGAAGAGAACAACAAATTAAAACCATTTCAAACATGTTTAACATCAACGAAAAATATTCAAACAAATATTTGCAAAGCAAGCACAGACAGAACATGAAATATGGACACATCGAGAGTGTAGGAGGAATGGGTGAGAGGGGAGGAATGTACAAATTCAATTTGTAGCCCACAAAAGCTGCGCTCTTCTCTTTCTCTCTCTCTCTCTCTCTCTGCGAATTGTTTTGATTGCATTTTACGTTTGGTTTTGCGAGCTTACGAAAGGCTTTTCAGGGATTGGCTGAGTGGCATTATCCATTTGAATGGGCCAAAACATACACACTTTGTTGGCAAACAACATGTCGAACTTTGTCTCTAAAAAAGAAAAAGAGCGAGAAAGAAAGAGAGAGAGAGAGAGGGGAACCACGAAGCGAATTACACAATACACATTACAAATATTGATATATTAAATGAAGCTTTTCTGCTGACATTTGCATTTAATTTAATGCCAATATTTGCCTACCAGGATTAATTATTAAATATGATACATACTATGTTCGAAAGGGTATGTATGTATGTGTATGTGTGTGTGTGTGTGTGTGTGTGCGTAACTCCCTTGCGAATTTTAATTACATTTTTTGTCGCTCACACATTTAAAGAGATGCAATCAAGCGCGAAAAATAACCACAACAACAACAAAATGGAGCTGTTATAATTTTCATACAAGCTATTGATTAAACATGATATTTTATGTATGTACAGTTTGGACAGCACTGAACTGTTTGTTGTTCACTTTTGTGAAGTGACAAACACAATTTTAAATGAAGTTTTTTGTTGATGTCATATAAAAAGCAAATATTATATGCAAATGCAAATAATGTCGAAATATATGTAAGGCCAACTTGTATTGCACATATTAAAGTTTATGCAAGTAAAAGTTTCAAAAAGATCTTTAAAATAGTTTAAGAAAGAAATTTCTTTAATACATTTTATGTTCTTTATCTTATTTCTAGCTAAAGAAGATCTTTTTCATGTTTCAATAACAGTTTTATTATATTTCACATCAGAGAAAGATGGAAAATCATACTTTTAGATTATTTTCTCATCAACTTTTGTTTAATTCATAGTCATAGACACATGAATGATGTAATCTTAAACAAATTTCGTAGAACAACATAAAATTTGATATCTTCTTAATTCACTTTTGATTGTAATTGAACTGTGTAAAGAAATATAAAATTAAATAACGCAAGTTCTTTGTGCGTAAATTCTTCTAGTTGTTACTCCTTCCCCTTCCCCACAAAGGGAACCCACACACAAAAATCTAATGAGCTGAACACACACATATATAGAATCCAAATCTACCTGCTGACTTTAGCAATCTTGGATTGTCAGTTACTCAGTTTCTGAGTTCCCAGTTCATTAGAGCCCATTAAAGGCGGCAACAACAATTGAAAACAACAACAACAACTACAAAGGGGAGCTATCTCTTGTGTAGAGAGGGAAGGGGAAGAAGATAATACTGTGGGGTAATTGTAAGCGCATCCATTGAATTAGGCAAACACAAAACACAGAGAGCAGGGGATAGAAAAAGGGTAGAAAAGTAGGATACAACGACGAGAGATACATTTTGGATAGTGCAAACACAAAGTTCAAAGTGCAGTTGCCTCCAATGTACAACAGGGTACTCGGAGGAGGAGGAGAAGCAGGGCTTAACAGTGGCAGCACTTGTTTTTGGTATAGAAAAAAACGGAGTGAGAGGTTTAATGCACGATAAGAGAGAGAGAGGGGGAGAAGGGGAAAAGCATACTTGAAATATCAACCGATAAGCTGAATCAAATATTTCAGCTACTCAAGAAGCTAATGAAGCGTGTGGCTTTTGGATTTTGTACTTTGTGGCTGCCACAAGTTGACAAGGGACAGATAAATACCCATCCCTACCCAACTCCTTAACCATTTCCATCCCTTTTCTGCCTCGCACAGATAATTTTAAGCTGCTAAAGTCCAAAAGTACATGGGGTTATGTCGTAAAAGTTTTTTAATTAAATTGCAATCAAAGCAGAGTCAAAAACAAGTCACAACTTCTTCTCTTTTTGTTGGTTTGTGTAAACTATGCAGACAGGGGCCAAAAACGGCGCCAGATGCACTTAATTGATACGATAGTTGTAGAGGGGGGGTGGGGGAAGGAAAGAGAAGGCAGAGACAAGCCAATGAACGCAAGATTGATTCTTTGCACAGGATTGATGTGAAAAGCGAAAAGAAAGAGAATTTCTTAAGAAGTTTTATTCAACTGTCGCTTTTAAGGCCGAACATCATTTATTTCAAGCATCTGTAGCGTTGAAAGTTAACTCGATATAACCTGCAACGTCATGTATCACAAGATAAGCAATGATGAAAAATTAAATGAAACACAAAATCAATAAATTGCAAATGTCTCGAAGCATTACATGCCATTCGATTCGATTCCATTTGATGCGTTGCTCTCAGCTCAAAGCTGTAAGCTTAAAGAAATCTCCATACTGTCATTAAATATGCATATGAATATGTATACAGACACACACACACACACACACTTACACACATTACAATTTTGGTATGTGGAAGTTAAGCGAACGAGTTGAATGCAACATGAGAATGGGATGCCAATGGGAAAGACGAGAAATTGCACACAAAAAGAATTCACATAAATTGTGCTTCTCAAAAATATTCAAAAGCTTAAAGATACCACGCAAAAAGATTGGCTTTACTTGACCATAATACAGAAAAGTTGAAAAAAAGGTGACCTTATATATAGTATATAAAATCAATTTCGCATGAGTAACCCTAGTGCAGCAGCAGCAGCTTGATCTGAGTGCAGCAGCGAAGATATATATTTATTTTTCAATCAATGTTTGCTCGCTTTCAGTCTGCTACTTCCAACCTTGCCTCTTTGACTCCATCTTCAACATTGATTGGCAACTTTGTCGCCTCGATTTTTGCCACTTTGGCTCAGAGAGAGGGAGGGGAACGTCGCGTGCCTTTGGAATATTTATGAGCTATGTCCATCCATTGGCTCGAGCTTCAACTGACGGAAATCAACGTTGACCCACTTGGCAAGAAAAGCTCCCACAATGGCTTTCAGCTTTGTTGGTGGAGCAGAGGTGGAGGGCGAAGAGTGAAAGTCAAGAAATTAATTTCCAAAGCAACTCATTAATATAAAGTGCAAGAAACCCAAAAAAGGACATCAAGCTTGCAACATAATGAGAAGCAGCAACACATTCAATGAGCTTTCATTTTTTTTATTTTCTTTTTGTCGCTTATATTGCTTTAATTGCTGCAGCAATCATAACATGCCTCTGCAACCTGAAACAGCAGACGACAATGTTGAATGTTGTTAAATTGAAAGCCAACTTAGTTCCTGCTCAAATGGCATTTTGATTTCCGTTTCCGCTGCTTTTCCATTCGCGCTAAATTGTTACCATATTTCTTTTACTCGTTTTGTGTATTTTGTTGGCATCCAAAACTCTTTGACCCGACCCAGCCGCCCCCCACAACCCCTCTGTGCAATAGAAAATGTGATTTATTGTATGAAATTACGGCAGCTGACAGCTAACAAAAAAAAATACAGCAAAAAAGAGGAAACTCTCGAGACTTTGCAAATGCCGAAATAGTGATGCTCTTCGAAAAGGATGAGCTAAATTCTATGCATCAAAAAGTAACATTTTAGTGATTAAAGTAAATATTTCATAAAAATTTTAAATGATTTAAAAATGTTTCAATTTTTTTTTAATATTAAAAATCAATATTTAAGGTAAATAAAGATCAAAGAAGCAAATTAAATGGCACAAAACTTAATCTATATATTTTCTCTCTGGAAAAATAATACTTTCGATGACTAGCCAAAGTCTTTTAGGATTTGAACACTCTTCATTTATGTGTATCTCTCCTTCTGTCTGTTAAACTATCGTAGAGCAACAACTATTTATCGCCCTTGGCTTTTAGCTTAGCTTCTGTGTTTTTTATTTGATTTTTCTGTGTACTGTTTTTTTTTTTTGCCGGATTTCCTCTCGAATCGATAGCTGCAAATTTATGACCAGTGTTGCCATACTAAATGAATTTATGGCAAGCGCTTAGCGCTGGCGAAAAAGTTGAGGGCGGCACAAGGGGCAGGAAGGAGGCTGGGCTGCAAGTCTTGTACTGCAAAAATATGCGTAACTTTTGCCCCATTCTCATCTTTTGTGTGTGTGTGTGTGTATGTGTGTGTGTGTGTTGGTTGGTTGTGCCCGCAGCAACAAGCCCGCAAAAAGTTGGCAACACTGAAAATTCATTTCGGTTTTTGGGCTTGGCTTCGTTTTGTTATTTTGGTTTTTAGTTGTTCTCGCTTGCCTTTTTTCGGTACTGAGCTGGAAGCGAAAAGTTTTTGCGGTTTGTGTTTTTCGCCTAAAAGCAGGCTTTGAACTTTGCATAACTCGCGCTTTAGACAAGCAGAAAGCGGACTCAACCACAGTCCATATAAAGGGAAAGCGAGAGACATAGTCATACTATCCTGCCCCATGTCCGTGCCACCGTGGCGCTACCAAGTTGCACTTTTAAATTTGAGGCGTTCATAAATTTGACACTTTTTGGCTTTATGGCCAGTTGGCAGTTGGCTACCAGCTGCCAACGGCCATCTGCCATCTGGTCGTGACTGCGCTTTTTGGCCATATGCCACACACACACTCACACACACATACATATATATTTATTCAGTAACAGAAGTTGGCAAGTATTTCTGCGGCTTTATCTATGCAAAGTAAACTTTTGGCTCGCGCTGTGCGGTTTTTTGCAACGCTTTTGAGTTGCAAACCAGTTGAGTAGCTTATACAGTAAGAGAAAGAAGCAGAGCCAAGATACTTCTAACGGACGACTGACTTTGAGCAAAACATTAATTAGTACAAGTTCAAAGAATTAGTCCTAGCCCAGTTAACAACTGCTCTTTGGTCTTAGAACAACAAACACTTGAAATATTACACAAATTTGCTTTCCCAAAAGTTGCCTAATTAATTTTTAAGTTATAAAATAGCTCAACAAAAGTTCGACTTGTGCTTGTTTGGCCAACTCTGTGTGGTTTCTGGGAGGGATTTAAGAAAGTGTTAAGGATTTAAATAAATCATGGCACATAAATATGTGGTCAGAACTTGAGACAAGCCCGAAGTACTCATCAAATGAATAGCTTCTTTTAAAAAGCTTTCAGCTTTTATCCAATTAGGCACATGTCAGAAAGAAATCCTGTTCTAATCCTGTGACAGACAAATCAACAATCAGATGCTAATGCCTGATGAGCTATGATTTATGACTAGACAGCACAATTTTTGCCATAAAAAAGTTGATTGCATTCAATTTTGCTGCTTTTAACCAAATTATAAATGTGAAAATAATGAACTTTAGTTGTTTTATTGAAGGAATGCTCGCAATTTAATTACTGGCTGGCTGGATAGCTGGCAGCTGCACATCTGTTGATGACACTTCCACTGCTTCTGCTCGACTGCGAAGAGCAAAAATTTCAAAGCAGCTGCATCAATTGATGTGAAAGGGGAGGGGAGGGAGTGCAGGAGTTTAACAATCTGTCTGACTGTTGGCTTTCATCAAAGTTCAGTGCCAGGCGTCTGCGCTTATTAAAAACGCTCCACGCTTTCAGACACTTTGCTGTTGTCGAGAGCGGCTGCTACGTTGAGTGCTAAAATATGGCCAAGACGTTCCACTTTTCTTGCAGTCACTGTCTGACTATTTGTCATATTCGCGGCGTCAAGTGGCAAGCGAGCTGTCAAGTTGATAACTCAGCGTCACAGCCCGGTTTTATTTATTGGTTAGAAGCGAGTCAGCAACAGTTATATACTACAACCTAGAACTCCTTAAAAAGAGACGAGCTTTGCCATATTTTTTTTCTTCTTTTTCTTTCGCCCACAAAATCGCAATAGTTTGGCATTCTCATTCAAATTCAAGTGTGGCAATGTGCAACACACGTTTAGAAAACTTTACGGAGCCTTCTGCTATTTTATTATTTCGTTTCCTTTAGCATTGAATGCAAATTGCGCATACGCCACGCATGACAAATGCATATATACATACAAATATATATATAAGAACAAACGTATGGAAAAAACTGATAAAAGTTAGTGCCAGATAGTCGACAAAAATAAAATAAAGCAGAACGGACGTCAAAGCTGAACTGAGACTGCATTTAAAACTGCAACTGAAACTGGAACCAAACTTGCCACACAAAAAAAAAAACAGTAAACAAAAAAAAATATGTATGAAAAAGCATTTTCAAAAGCGTATTATACTTTTTGTTTTTGGTACGCTTCACTTCAAAACTTTGGCAAACAAATAAAGGAGAGAAGAAAAAAGTTAAACGAGTTTGGTTATGAGAAAGAATGATGAATACTCTCTATGAAAATAAATATATATAAAATAACCTAAAAGCTTTGCTTAAAACAATTTTATTTTATGTTTATGCTTGATTGTTTTAACGCTTTCAGTTAACATTTCTAAAACAAATATGGTTATTTGAACCATTTAACATGGAACTATTTGTTTTTCCACATATTTACCAAAAGTCTTTGAAACCCTTGCAGTTAGGGTACACACACACACACACACACAGATAGAGTTGAACTGCAAACAAAATTCCTGCAATGCTGCGACTGCTCAGAAATGCTCTCGTAATTGTTGTTTACCCTCACAGACGCAATGTAAAAGAGAAGCACACAAAAATACCTTTAAACTTAACCCACACACAACACTTGCTTCCCTTAACCCCCTCCATCCCCTCCAACCCACCATCATTTGAACTTTAACCCTTGTTACCTGTTTGCTTGATGCGTTTTTGCAATGCATATAAACTTTATTTGTTCAACTTTTATAATAGCAATGAAGTTGATGTTACCACTAAGCTCTCTTCTATGCACCAGCTAGAAGCACCTTAAGATCGTTAGAGTGAACGAGACAGATAGCGCGTAAAAGACACATATATATATATATAATATATATTTAAAAAGTTTGTTGTGCAAAAGTTGATTGTTAGCAGAAAAACTTTGTTCCAACGCATAAATTTGTATTATTTATTGCCGCTTGTTAGACGACAAAACTAAGCGACCGGTGGGTTCACCCCCCTTGGCTCAATATACAATTTGGCTCGGTTCTGTGGGTGGTCTTAACTCCTATTAACTGAACAATTTGAGTTGCATTTAAAAGCACTTTGTGTTATTGACTCATACATCGTATTGTGTTTATATCCCACTCTGTAAGGTTTTGCCATTTCGGAAAGTCTTATCATGAATTTTGACTGAAAACTATGTTTTAAACTTGAAATGCAGTATTAATCTATATGCCAAGTCATAACTTATAAGGTATTGCATTTGATAATCGGTTGAGTTTTGAGGAAGTTATGGCTTTCAAAAAGTTCTGACCTATCTTCAAGTTGATTTTTCAATAATAATAATATTGGAAATGTATACTTAAGTAAAATCTAACACGCTCTCGTTTGCCAAAGCTAACACAAAATCCATTTAATAATATATTAATCATATTTGATATTTATTTAGTCTATGGCAATTGATTCTCAGCTTCCCGCTGTTTTCTTCAACTGTGTGGTTGTTGTGTTTGTTTTTATTATTATAGTATAAAGCAAGCGTCACTTTTGCCTTTTGGCATTTGAAACTTAATAATTGCGCAAACGACACGTTTTGCCCAAGTAGAAACATATATATATTTATATATTGTACAAAAACCATAAACATATATATGCCTCACAACATGTTTTTCCTGCTGTTACGTTTATTTATGAGCTCTGTGTGTGCCTCTGTGTGTATTTGTGTGCGTGTGTTTTTCAGCAATTGCGCAAATTTCCCAAGTGCCTGATTTTCGTACACTTGACGTCTTGCCTTTAAAGAATTACTGCCATGCCTTTTAAATTTGATCAACAGCATGAATATTTAATGCACATATATCCAACATATAGACATATATACATATGTATGCCTGTTATCCTTGCAGTCCTTTGAGTTGCTGACGTCACACAAGGGATGCATTTACATGCGCCCGTTATTTAAATCGAGGTTAACTCCAACGACTCGCTGATGAACAGGACTGGCTAACTGCAAAGAGATCCTGGTCAGAGTTAACCCCTTGCCGTCCTCCTCACCCTCAACCCTTTCCCTTCCCTTCTCGTGCCTTGCAATAATAACAAACGCCATGTTTAGCTGCCAGCCATAGCTATTGAGTAGAAGTATTCTTCCCTGCCTTTCAATCTACACCTGCCTGCCCATCCTGCTGCTAACAAACCCTTTGTCAAACAACATTGCCTGAGGTTCTGTGCTGAGTGAACCCACCCTTATCTCCACACACACACTCCGGAGTGTATCACTCGCTTAAATTTAGCTAGGTGCGCCTTTATTGTCATCCCTATCTTGTCTACGTTCCCTTCATTCCCTACAATCCAACTAACGAGCCACTCAATTTAATCAGCCTTTGTGCAGCTACTAAACGTACCCTTAAAATGTACACATAATTTTGATTGTGAAGCGTCTGTTTTGGACTATCATTAATCTGCAGGCGACAATTATTTATATTGATTTATTAGTTTACCTTTATTTGCAAGCTGTTTAATGTACATATCGAGAGAACAATTGTTAGAAATCGAAATTTCTGACAGCCAAATGGGATTGTTATTTGAAATTCGGACAATGGATTTGACAGCTTAATTCAATTTAGCTAATACACAAACCACAAATCAATTTGATTTATGATTTGATTGGATATTAGTTAGTAATATGCAAATGAGGCTTAAATGTAATTTGGCTTAAATAATGTTAAACAATAAACATTTACTGATTCAACCAGCAAACAAATATCTAAGTTTCGAACCCATTAAACTCTTCCAACTTATACTCTACACCAAATAAAGCTCCTTTACATAAGTTAGACAGTTGAATGCACCATAGCTCAGATTTGTATTATATTATAGTCATGGCAATCGATGGCCAACAAAACGATTTGTGTCAGCTCCACAGCTACTACAACATTAACTTGTCCAATCACATCGCAATGAAGCTGTGGAGGCTGGGGACGGGGGGAAACCAGAGTGATTTAATCCAATTGAATTGGACCTAATGCCTGGCAATGGCAATGGTTTGAGGCCGGGTCTCGGCCTGAGTCTGGTCAGTGTGCTGACCATAAACCAAAATCATGGCATGGCACTTCATGCCAAAAACAATTCTACACACATATATTTGCGCATTAACGCCACAAATGTGGCTTTTGGATAAGAGAGAGAGATAGAGAGAGAGAGAGAGAGAAAGAGAGAGAGAGAGAGGAGGGAGGTAGGGTATGAACAAACAATGGACCATTCATAAGCCTCAAGGTTAAACCGCTAAAATCATTGGGCAACATCAAAAGCGCCATTGTTTCTGATTCTTTTGGGCTTTAAGCCACACACACACACAAATACACACACACCGAAACAAAGAATGCTAAGTCAAATGAAATGAAATGAAGTCAAATGAACAGCGTACAACAACAACGACAACAACGAAAAGGCCAAGACATTAAGATTAATGCCAATTACTCTTGAGCACCTTGGCGCCTTCAAGCCGCAACCTCCCCCCCCCCCCCTCCAAACCGCAACCACCCATCAGCAACTCAAGCCACACTTGCAACTCCTGTGTGACTAATGAACTGACGCAGTCTTAAGTCTTAGGAATTTACCAGCAAATACACTTGCAAAAATCTAGCAAACTAAGAATGTATGAAAAAAATAATAATTTAATCCAAAAAATATCTTCAAATTAATTCTTAACAAATTAACTTAACTTTCGCGATTTGATTTAATCCTACTCATACTTTTTCTCAAGTGTACCAAGTCCGTTGCCAGCTTTTGTCTGGCTTTATATAGCCATATTCTCTATTAAATGAACTGTTATTTTAGTTTCGTTCTTTTTACGCGCTTACCAACACTGCTGATCTGTCCATCTGTCTCTTTGTCTGCCTGCTCATTAATTTCGCTTAACTTCACAAATTGCCAATTGTGCCCATTGGTCAACATTTTTTGTTGTTCTCTTCTTTTTTTTTGGTTGTTGCTGTTGTTGTTGCTTTGTTGCTGTACGTTTGAGCTTTGGGCCATTGTTCTCTATGGCTGTTGCTCGTATTTATTGCCTCGACTGCCAATTTGTTTTGTTTTGCTGCCATTGTTATAAATAACACGAGCCACAAACATAGAGAGATTTGCGGGTTATAATGACTTTCAGTAAGCTTTGTTGAATGCCAGCAATATGAATATCTTTTTTATTAGAAGATTAGATTTAAGAAGTTTCAAAGAGATTAGACTGTAAGTATTCATAACTGTTTGTTTCTTAACTCAAGTTTAACCTTTTTTAAAATCTCGGAAAGTGTACACAAAATTCGTTGCTTTTACTCTAAGTTCTTTTTGCTAACTGATGGCCATTGTTGTTGCTGTTGCTGTTGCTGCCAACTGTGGAAACACATGAATTCTTAGTTTATGAAGTTCTGCAGTGCAATTGACCGCCTTCACTCGTTTCGGGCTGTCCACATTGCTTCCCCAACCTCACTCCGCTGTGTTAGTTGCAACCAGACACAGTTGATGTTGTTGTTTTTGTTGTTGTTGTTTTGTGTGTGGCACGTTACCTGATTCTTGGCATGTTAGCTTTCCTTTGTAACAATAAATATTGTGACAAATTGCCATAACAATGGCAGGGACACAAACAACAACAACAGCAAATGGTTTTGTTATTTGGTGATGAATTTTATTGTGCAGCACATGGCGTATGCGTAATGGGAATTCGAATGCGAATGTCTGTAGGTTACTTTAAAACTAGCATTGACTGACTGACAGACTGACAAACTGCACGCAATCCAACAGTTAAGAACTTTACAGCTTTCTGCTCCAATTCGATTTATTAACGTTAGTCAAACTTCTGTTTCGCTTCTACAGGATGTTGACAACAACAGCAACAATAACAATTATGCAAGGAATCATATACCCGGAACCATAACAGAACACAAGCAGAAGCTCTTAGGCACCAGGGATGGAGTTAACGAAGCACGTCGCCAGCGCGAGAAGGAAAGGGGTAAGAAATTCATCCAAAAGTTTGATTAAGTATACGACTTAAAAAAGTTTTCGATTTTTGATTTTGCAGCTCTTGCCAATAAGCATATGGAGGAAGTTAACTGTGAGAACTCTTGCCACATGCCACAGCAACGTTATATGGTTACAGGCAGCGATCCCTCAAAGACCTATACGCCCCACCACACCACCGTTTATCGTTGCGCCGAAGACACCGGCTGCTGCCCCAGTCGCACAGAGATCTGTGCCCCAAAACGTAGCGAAAGATTGGAAATGCATTTTTATGTGAGTATATCTAGTTTAAAACCATATGTGACATTAATTGTGCATATTCGTTGATTGCTTAAGTTTTAATTAAAAAATTGTAATCATAACCAGGCATGAAAATCTTTTTTTTTCTAATACACACCTTGAAAAAATAATCAAAACAATTCAGCACACAATGCACAATTATATTCTCGATTTCAACATATTGAATGCTCGTTACACACACAGTTACAACAACAAAAGCAGCAACAACAATATCATGTAGCATAAATCACAAACGAAAATTGAATTATCATTGCGTCATTAAAAACTCATTTTGGAGCGCACAAATGGTTAAAGAAAAAGCCAATAACAACAATAACCAGCAAATCTGTGTGTATGTTTGTACAGAAAGAAAAAAAAGGTGAAACGATATAATTATGTTGCAACATGGCGCCCTCAAGCATGACCTACGCCCCCGTCATACCAAACAAACGCTGCGACAGCGACAACAATCAGAGCAATTATACCAACAACAACAACAAAATAAGTGTGGGTGCAAGAGAGAGAGAGAGAGAAAGAGAGAGCATGTGTGTGTTGAAGTCGAGTCGAGGTAAGCACACACAACAAACACACACACACACACCGCACAGAATGTGTGGCACCGACTCTTAGCTCTTGACAAATGGTAACAACTTTTTGAAAGCTTGTTGCATTATATATGTGTTATATATAGTTCGTGTTGAACAATATAAATTGGGCTGGGACTACCAAAAAGGCAAAGAGGAGTACCTCGATATTGTTGTTGTTGTTGTTGTTGCTGTTGGAGTTGTTGGTGGAGCGCAACGATAGGAAATTAAAAGTTAAACAGAATCATATAAAGTGTGTCTATTGTATAATAGAAGGTATCCCATTCCATTCCATTCCATTCCATTCATTCATGTACTTATAACCCACACCTCGCCTCGATTGATGAATGAATTTGTTTATGCATGATTTATCTAACCAACATCATCATTATTGGTTAGCCACAAAAACTGACCTCGCCCAACCAGCTTTTAATTCATTGTTGTCTAGGGGAATAGACCAACCTTTTGGCCATCATTTTCCATACACATAAACTTAAAAATCTTCTGAGTACAGAAACTTTGTTTTACTCAAATAAACTTTCAACCTTTTCCCCACTTGCTGTTCATAAAGCAAATTAGTTGACTCTTTGGGCCAAGGTGTGAGCACTTAACAACTCTTCGTCAACCAAATTTAGAAAATCTGCAAATGTTCACACTCAAAATTTACCATCGAAAAGTTGAGTCTTATAACTTTTTGTTAGTTAGATCCGCTGCAACGTTCCCAATGCTCATAACACGTATGCCAACAACAACAAGGGAGTTGACCCAACTGTTAGTTCTCTTCTCATAACCTTTGTGCACTCAAAGAAATATTTGATATAGATTTCGTTAATACTTTTGATGAAGCTTTTTGCTGGTGATATAAAAGTTAAGTAAAGAATGCAACTAAAGATTTTTTGGTTCCAATTATTGTTAATGGTAATATTTGACTAAAGAATTCTTTTCAAGTGTATATAATACTGCTCCTTCTTCCCCTCCCCGCTGTAACATGTTTACGTGATGGCAATTTTGCTTTACCTGATTGCCTTAGCGTTTTACACTGCTGGGATTTGAGCTGGCGAAATTGCATTACGCAGCGGATGTGTCACGAATTTGCAAAACAGCTGCCACACCCCCGCACCCCACCCCCTCACCCTTTCTCTCTCTCTCTCTCTCTGAAAAGCAGGCTCATTGTTTAATAAGCAAAATTAATGTTTGGTCTGTGGCTGCTGCAGCTGCTACTGCATCAGTGAGGCAGGTTGACAAGAGCCTCTCCACACACCAAGCTGATTATGCATGCAACGCCTGCAGGCAGCAGCATCGAGCCACATTTTGTGGCAAATTAATTAAGCCCCAAGACCAAAAGGACAACAAACAGCTTTGACTATGCCACCTAGCTTGGACTTTTACTTTGCATATTCATCGACCATCGACCAACCAGGTGGGCGATATTATATATGGACAAACTATATAGTATACTCTCCTTTTTGGCTCTGCTTTGTACTTTGTGCTTTGTGGAGGCGTTGGCTTTCACGTTTATGTTTGCTGGCGCTTTTCTAGTTCCAACTTCTTCTTCAGGTGAAAGTAACCACATACTCTCTACCCCCCCTCCTCTTCTTCTCTCTCCCACTCGGGTACATTGAACCCAGAACGCCTGGCTTAAACGAAAAAAAAATGCATCATAAATCTCGCAGCGCTTATAACACATGCCGAGCCGGGCCTCAAGTCTTGGTCGCAGAGTGGAAGGCCATTGAACTCTTACGGGCAACAATGCAGAGTGTACTTCCCCCTCTCCCCCTCCCCCTCCCCCCTCTCACTCTGTCACACTTTCATAACCCTTGCGCGTCTACCTACAAAATTTGCGCAACATAAATTATGTTTTGTAAGAATGTTTTTTTCGATGCTGTTGCTGATGCTGATGCCTTTGCCCTGAATGCAACTCTGTCAGGCTGTCTCATTCGCTCTCTGGCTGTCCTGCTGTCCTGCTATCCTGCTCTTTTTTGCATGGGGTCTCAAGCTGTTTGTTCTGGCACTTGACACCTCTCAATGACAGCCGCTGAGCTGCGTTGCTGTGGCTCCGCGTCGTGTGTTCAAACTTTGCCTTGCCACTGGGCTGCTGCTCCTGCTACTTTTGGCCACATATTTTTGTGCTTTATGAAGACATGCAGCAAAAGGGTTTGTGCTTTATCTTTCTTTATATTTCGTTCGTTTTTCTGTGCTTGCTTTTAAGCTCGCAGATAACATTTTCGCATACTTGCAACTTTGTTTATGCGAGACCAAAAGAGGACATGCAACAAAAGCTGAGTGATAAAAATGGCAAGAAAGAAATTTGATAAGGAGTATCCTACATACATACATATATAGGTTTAATTATGTTTGTCAAACACTTCGATAAAATATAGAGCATACAATCTTCGACTTGCCTTAAGTCTACTTTCTCTTTATTCTTCTCGTTTTGGTGTCTGAAATATTATTATCTCTATCTAGTTGATGACTTTAAAATTGTTTAATATATACGCTTTGACTTTCGTTAAAGCCTTCGCCCTGGCATAATTCGTGTGGCTTTGTCTAACTTTTATTGGATAATTAAACGTTGCTCCACACAGTGTGCCAAATTGTGGGCATTAAAGTGGGCGTGTCGTATCTTAAGGCTTGTGTTTTTGTCTTCTTTAGCCTGCAGTTTGCATAAATCTTCAAGTTGCAAACTTTATTCTCTGCCAGCAACATAAATATACACGTATATGTATATGTATGAGAGTGGGTTAAGTGGGGGGCTTTCTAGCTTATCTCTGGTTGCATGTAAGTGTAGCAAGCAAGCAATTATAATTTGATACAATGTAAAGAAACTCTTTCTATCTCTGAGAGTTATTTAAAAATGCATTCAAGCTTGATAAATCAAAATTTGTTAAAGAAATCATGTTAAAGTCAAACCTCAATAATGCAAACAACACTCAGTAAAAACATTTCCAAACTATATATATGTAAATTTGTTACCCCAAGATTTATTCTACTATACTTTTCTCTTTTCCCTTTGCAATTCCCACAACACATCTCAATTATTTCAAGCACAAAATCTGCCACTTACCAACACTGTCAAGTAGTGTAAATAGCATAAATGCTCACCGCTTACAATACACAAAACGAAACGAAACGAAATTGTGTATTATTTAATAGGGTCCTTTCGTCTTTGGGTCCTTTTTAGTCCTCACTTGAGTGCACTCCTCCTTTTCTACCCCTCCAACAAAGCAATAACTGACTAATTGCTTGAGTCCAAAGTGCACACTTCTTGAACGAACACACACACACAAACAAACACACACGTGTTGTGTACATTTGCATATACGTTTACACTACAACACAACCTAACCTCAATTATGGAAGGGATGACGCCATCTTGCTGAACTAAGCCACCACCCACTAACCCAACCCAACCCACTCACCCATCTTTTTAAGCGCTCGAGGCAAACTATTTATATGTATTTATGGCTTGCACATACATATATCATGCTATAAGCATGAGTCTCAACCACTTTACTGCAATTTTAGATGCGGTTGCAGTTTACAGTTGCAACAGCAACAGCAACAACAACAACCACAATGGCTAGCATAAAGAAAGTAACAGCAGCACTTTGCACTTCCGTTTCCGGCAATTATTGTTGTTGTGCAGCTCTTCAAGCGACCTCAGAAGGATTTCTCTTTCGTTTTTTTGTGCCTGTTTTGCAGTTTTCTTGAAAACACAGCCCTTTGGGTGAAAAGGGAGCGCGAAAGGAGTGCGTGGGAGGTGGGAGTGAGAGGTGGGAGTGGGTAGGCGACATGTCGAGCATGAAAAACTTTTTCAATTCGTTGCATTCAAAAATTTGCATAAACAACATTCTGCATACCCAACCCGAAAGAATACTTAAACAGAGTTGATGCTTTCATGTTTTGCGTTTTTTCATCTACATAAAATATAAATATAGTATGTAAATGTCTCTCTCTCGGTGTGTGTGTGTGTGAGTGTGTGTTCAAAGTTTTCGCCCAATTCTTCTTCATCTTCATGTTTTTGATTTTTTTTTTTTATTTTTGATCGTTTGACAGTTTTCTGCTTTCTTGCGTCCAATCAAAATTCGATGCTTCGACGAAGCCTCAATGTTCAATGTTTTTGTGGTGTCCTTCAATTGTGGCAAAAAAACAACGAAAGACACAAACAAAAAAAAAAACATTTACATACATATACATGTAGACTGAATATGTAATTTGCTTTGGTTCTCTTTGGTGGAGACTTGAGCTATTTATTTAGCTTGATTAATAACCAAGCCCATAATTTTAATTAAACGAATCCAACTTAATTTATGCAATTCATACAGACTATAAAGCATTTCATCATTTTGCACTTGTCATGCAGCAGCACAAACTCAACCAAACAACAAACCACAATTTACTCAAGATTTGAAAGCAAGCAAGAAAACAGCAGCAGCAGCTAAAGTTGTCTCCTAATGCTTAATGCCAGTGGCTTGGTTCCAATAAATTGCTCAAAGGGGTGGAAGCATGACAAATTATATTATTTATCCACACAAAGCAACACCAATCTTATAATATATTTAATAACGATAGCCTCTGTGTTATTCTGATGTATCAGCTATATTATTGTCGAGTTTTAGTTAAATCCAAATAGTAGTTATTGCGTGAAAGAGTAACAAACATACATAAAAACTTTCACATACTGTTAAAACTCTCCCATTTCAACTATCCATTAGATACTCGTCATAACATTGACTAAAAGCTTTATTTTATAGTTCCTGCAACTGAGTTCCCTTTTAAAATCTAATCTCACAACGCCTTTGTTCACTTGCAAATAGCAAAACTGACAGTTGACAACTTATTTAGCATTACAAGAGCTATAGAAACAAGAATAACAATGACGACAAGTTGGATGAGCAGCGTTAGCTTAAGGAACAGTTAGCAATCATTCACACCCACACACACACACACACACACGCACACACATGGTTCAAATTAAACCCAGAGGGAGAAGTTTGTAATAACAAATTTCCATATGCAAATTTCGCTAGCATAATTAACCAGGTCAGCTTGTCATCGAGATGTCTGTGAATATGTTTGTGTGTCTGAGAGCACATTTGCATATTAAGAGCAAATTAAATGTGGAAGCTAAGCTTAATACACTAACTAACTAACCCTTTGGTTCAATCAACTGGCTGTTCACACTTGATTTCGACGTCTAGGTCAAGGGTAGCAAGGATAAACGTTCGTCTGTGGAAATATTAACTTTTGACAACCATACCGAATGCCATTGCATCGAACGTAGCAACTATTATATAGAGAACGGATTATCACACAATGTTGGCGTGCAACGTGCCGCCATTTTGAATTGCAATTGTCCAGCACCGTTCGAGAAGATATTCCAGGATAATGGTCAATGCCGCTGCGATTGCTCCTCGGGCAACGATGGTTGCGAATTCCTTAAGAGCGGCCGAGAACATTTCTCCCTCAAGAATCGCAGGTAAGTGAGAAACGAAACTTAGAAATAAGTTACAAATGGGCATTATCGTTGTTTGTTATTCTTTGCCTGCAGGTGCATAAAGCAAGGTCAATGCAAGCCGCCTACTTGCCAATACGGAGAGTATATAATGCGGCATGGACGCTGCCCCAATCAGCATGAGCAGCTGCCCCATCATCAACAGTTGAGCTACAATACGTTGTCGTAAATGAAGAAACCCCGAACAGGAAACGGAACTAAAGTATTAGTATAAAAGCTGTTATACACACGAAAGCAAAATGGAAATCAAGGCAAGACAAATTCAACTTAGAGAAACAATTTGAATCTGCCCTAAAACAAGGGGGAGAGAAGTGAAATTTAGTTGCATATCCTATACAATAAAACATACACATATATATATATATATATATATATATATATACATATATATCCGCTGATCGAAATTAGCTGTTTTACAACCCTTAAATCAACGCATCTTAAATAGCTGTATAAAAAAAAACGAACGAAAAATACAAAATTCGATTTTGATGAGCCGAAGATTTAAATACTTTTGCGAATCGAATTTTTTTTTTGGAAACTTAACGAAATATTAAATCGAATATACGGCATCGAAATAATTTCCATTCTGGCATTACCCAACACTGTAAGGGTATACGAAAGGAATACAAAAAGAAAGAAAGAAAACTCAACAAATCTTGAATTTTATGTGAGCAAAATATTCCAAAACATAATAAAATATATATATATATATGTAAGTTAATTGACTGCGTTTTAGTTTAAACTTACTAATGTTATGTTATTTAATTATAAAAAAAAACAACAAAACAAACCCAATACATATTATTAGCAATTTTAATCGTACTATATAGAATATATATATAGAAAACGATATCACTCAACTTACAAACAGCGACAAGAACACAAAACTGCTCACAAATCTCAAAAACAAAAAGAATAAGAAGCATTTGGTATTTATTAAATACTAACACACCTTTTTAAAATAGTTATATACATATATAACATATATATATTTAATTTCTAGTCAAATGATTTTTTGTACATGATTTGTCTTAACTCACCTTAAGTTGGCAAAAGAAGAAAGAAAGAGATTTCTTTGGCCAACAAGAAAGGGCATTTAAATAAATAAATCTTAACAGAAAAAATACCATATTATCAAATAAAATAAATACTTACATAATATCTGACTGTCACAAACTGTAATGAAAGAAAGAAAACCCAAACATTATATACTATATTTAAAAAAATTCTCATCTTAACTCAAAAGCCATTTTACACAAATAAAACCCACCAACAACAAAGACAACAAAAATATTTCAACTTGGGTTTTACATTTTTTAACATATTTAATTTAAGTTCTTACTTTTAGTTTCAGTCTGAGTTGTGAAATTTGTAACAATTGGCAATAAATAAGCAAAAGCAATTGATGTTTAAATGAAAAATAAAATAAATAATAATAATTAGTATTTAATTGTTAATGCTTTCGAATATTTAGTTTAGTTCAGGCAAAATATTGGATAGTTTAAACTCTTGTTTTATTTTCCAACCACAAACTCATTTAAGCCTTATTTCCATTTTTCCATTTATTATTGATGGCCACAACAATAAGCCATTAATTATTTCTCTTGCTCACATTTTATTTGCCATCGCTTATGAGCAATTTATTTATATTTATTATACACACACACACACACAGTCTGGCACTTAAATGAGCAATTTAATGCATAAATAATTCAAAATGAACGCATATTGCTTATATAAATGTTATGATATAGAATGAAAATGAAAAACAACAACAAAAAACCAAACATTTCAACTTGATTTTAATTCTAACTTTAGCATAAATTTTAAATTTTTAATGTATTGTATAAAAAAAAAACAAACAAGAAAAACACTGCAAATGGATACAAAAAACAACAACAAGCAACATTCAAGAGCATTATGCAAAACCATACATATAAATAATTGAACAAATTATTATTACTATGCGAAAATCCAAATAAATATGATAAAAATAAAAATAAAAAACAAACACAAAACAGAATAAAGATTTTTATTTCAGGTCAAACTAAAGAAGCAACATGAACAAAACTTAATCAAACTTAAATATTCTCTAGCAACTATATTTAGTTACTAGTACCTGAAAATATTAATTTGACAGCGCCACCTGTTGTCAATTATGCTGAGAATATTAAGTATCTCTGCAGGACACTCTCTCTGTTACACTCTCACTCTCCCTCTGCTAATGATAATGTCTGAGCACCTAGGAAAAACTTTGAATGCAAATGCATAACAAATCGCTTAGCAGCTAAACCCATTTCACACACCCAAAACACATTAGCCGCAAAGGGGGAAAACAAAAAACGCAACTCACGTACATGCCACACACACACACACACTCACATACGTTGTGGTTGGAGTATTATGATCTAAAATTTATAGAATTTATAAACAGTTGAAGCCAGCCAAAAGGGTTAACCTAAAGGGTGTGCGCCCTCTAGCGGCCAAGAGGCCAAAGCAGCAACCACACACAGACAAATGGAGTAATTATACAGAAGAGAGGAAGAAGCTGAGATGTAATATATATCTGTGTGTGTAATAATAATAATGAACATAATTAAATTGGCAATAAAAAGGTATCCTTAAGTCCTCTTCTGCTCTACAATGGACGAATCCATTCGAATCCATTCGATACGCCATGTGAAATCACGCGAAAATGCTAGTCAAACGCAAACAAAAATTAAATACCAACAACAGGGGGCGTGGCAACTGACAGCGGAAAGGATCATTGCAGCGGGCCCGCTCACAAATTAAAACCGCAAATGCACACATAGAGCAGAGGAGGCGTGTGGCGGGGTGTGGCAAGGAAAACTGCAGTGGGGAACTGCAAATGCACAGAGGCAGACAGCAGGTGGGCGTGGCTTATGGGCGGGGCGATGCGGAGGGCAATGATGTTTGCTATGATACGCCTGCATAATTAATTCCCATGCACACCCACAAACGCACACACACACACACACAGACATATGGAGTGAAATACAGGTGGCAGTCGAAATGCCGACAAACAGAAAATGCCGCAGCGCTTAAATTGAAATTCACATACACACAGACACACAATTGTACACACACACAGACACACACACGCACATAAAGTGGCAGGCGGGCAGGCAGACAGAAATTTGCATAAAGCAGCAAAAGCAGCAGCAACAGCAACAACAGCTACAGTAAAAGCACGAGCCTCCTCCGCTTTTTACCTCTTCTCGTCTGCTCTTCGGTTTAAGTCCACGATAAATGCGCTTAATTTCCCGTTCGCAACCTTTTTTGCGTATACACTTTGTAGCGGTTTTTGCAAAATTATGTTTTAAATTACAGCATGAAAATATTTGCAAGTAAGTACGATATGTGTGTTTTTTGAGCTTATATGTTGAGGAATTATCCTAAATTATGCCTTTGATTATTTATTATTTAATTATTTATTTATTTTAATTAATTTATTATTAAGTCCGCACACATATTATGTAAGAGTATTAAGCGACTAACTTCACATATTTCATAGATTATATTTTTTCTGCCATTGTTGCCCATGCTTGCGATTGGCAAACGAATACAGCAAACATTTATTAAGAATCAAGCATTAACACAATTTAGCGTGAACAGTTTGCATTTATTTCCAGGCTATAAAAGCGCCAATTTTTTTTTTTTATGGTATGCAAAGATCTATACAAACAAAAACGAAAACGAAACAAAATGGCAATTTGCAACCACATTTAACATTGCAACATTTAAATTGTTCACATATTTTTGCAAAATTCCCGAATGCAAGCGAATAAACTAAGTTCTGTGTGTGGGGAAATTAAATGTTCTCATATTTCCTGAATTTAATTCCATCTGATAATAATAAAATAAAAATAATTGAATTTTCACACCATTCGAATCAAATTAATAACGATTTAATAACATAATTTATTAAAACTATAACATAGTTTATTAAATAATACCAAATACTTTAATACGCTTATTTGGAGCATTCAAATGGTAACAATAAGCTACTAATGGTTCGTGTCTTTGCTATTATTTCTATTGTCTCTTTTGAAAGAGGATAAAAACTATATTGCATACTTTTTGCGGCTTGGGGCCCTTATATAATGGATGAGTTATCATTTTTGCTTTCATTGCCACAGATAGAGAACCCCACGTTTTGATTACACAAAAGCACCTTTTAACAGGACACGGAAAATTGTTTGAATGTCGTCCACATTCATACAGCACAACCTTGACTTCATATAGAATGCTAAGTGTTGCGTGCGTGGTGGCGATGGAAGTGATGATGCTGAGATCGTGCTGGGTCGACATTGACCTTTTCGACAAACACACACAGAAGAGTCAGAATGAGAACCCAGTTTGGCCGGGCACGCACCTAACAGATTCCAGTTTCTGTTTTCAGGCGTGGCAGCTGCTGCTTCATATTTTTTCGTTAGTCGTTATTGTTGTTGCAACATAAGAGTGCGCGATTATCCTCGCCAACGCATCGGAATGAGATTGGGTTTTGGACATGAGGTAAAAGGCAATGGACTACCCCCAAGCACAACGAAAAGAGAATAACCCATCCCATCCCAGTGTGTCCCCCATTGATATATGATATGGTTATGCCGGTCGGTTTGCCTGTCCCAAGCTATCATTCCCTCTGCGCGTAAACAAAAAGCTAATAAAAAATATTTTCACATGCGCGCCTTTTGTGTTCGCTTTCATGTGTGCGTGTGTTTGAGAGATGTAGATACAAATGTATCTTGATGTAAAAGGTGAGAAACGCGAGGTAGCAAAATGAGCTGAACTCCTCCCAGTGAAAGAACTCACAGCACGAGTCATCGAGTTGATGTTGACAATGGAGAATTAAAGGGAAGCGCTTTGAAAGCACATTAAAAATTGGATTAAAATTAAAAAATGTTTACAGAACAGCAGCAACGAGAATATACCACTTGTGTAAGAGTTTACGTTGGTATTAAATGAATTCCGACTATATATAGAGAGAAACTTTAATACAATCTAAATGTTTGTTTCATTCAATGACAAAATATACATTAAATCGAAATTTTGTAACCAAGATCAATGTTTAGTTAATATCAATTGGAAAACAAGTATATTACTATATGCAAACAGGTCTGTTATAAGTGCTCTTCGACATTTACAGCAACGAATTTTTAACGACTGAATTTTAATTCACAAGCGATAATAATTTTTAATGATTTCATCAGCGTTTAATGATCAACCAGCTGTACATAAATACTGTGCTTAACTTAAAAAGAGAGACCAGTTCTGTTCTCTCTCTCTCTCTCTCTGTCGCTCTGGTAAGCCATATTTAACCCACATTTTGGGGTTAATCGGTACGTTAAAGCCATTCAAAATCCTTTTAACCCACACACAATGTGTGCGTTATTAGCCATTTCGATGTGCGTTCTCCAAAGCGCTAAATCCAAGCAGGCCAAAACAAATCCACAATTTTTAACCCAACCAAAAACAACAACAGCAATCATCAGCAACATTCAACAACGTACAACAACAACAGTTTCTGTTGCTGCTGCTGCTGTGTGAAGCGTGTGCTAATCTTATTTTTATGGTCTCGACGGACTTGGACTTGGACACATTTTTTGGCGGCTCCTTTCGCCCCGACGCAACTCGACTCGATTCGACTGCCAGCAAGTGCCGGGTGCGTAAATGTTGTCTGTGTGTTTGTGTGTTTTGGCTGCATTTAAGCCAAGTTAAGTTATTGGCAATGTTGTTGTTGTGCGCTCGCTTGTTTGCATATTAGTCACAACGCACGCAAAAACACAGCCACAACAGCAACATGAGTCAATAAAAATGATGTTGACTAGAGCAGCAGATACTTTGTAAAGTGAATGGGAATGGCTAGGGTGAAAAGGAACTGTGAACAGAGTAAGATTAAAACCGCACTAAAACTTGATTAATTTATTCTGAAAGAGCTTTCAAAAACTAGCATTTTTGCATCATTTGTTTTTTGAATTTGGTTACATTTAAAGATTTTTATTTTTATGAAAGTTTTTTCGTTAAGATCGAGATAGCATTTTTTGATATACAACACATTTATCTACTTTCTGTACAGGGTATAACGATGATGATGATGCCTGACGATGATGCCAGGTCAGCAGCAAGACAAGATTGAATAGAGCCCAGAGGAAAAGAGAGAGAAAGGAAATGAAGGAGACGAGGAGGAGGTACGTAGAGTACGATAGAACAACACTAAATTGAGTATTAAACGAAAGAAATGATGTCGAGGCTGCACATCTGAGGCTATTAGAATTAATCAAAAGGATTTGTTGGCGCTTTGCGACCGCAGGCGGTTAAAGTAAATATAAAGCTTAGGCACGGAAAGAAGCAAGGGGTTAACGTGTGGGACATTTGTTGCCAGACCAAACAAGTTGAAATGAACTGAACTGAAGATGTTTGCCAATGATGATGGTCGATGTTCGATGCTCGGTTTAGAGTAGTAGCTGCTGGGGCAAGAACAAGATATCGCTCGTCTACCAGGATGGCAATAAATTCGTTCTGGCTTATTGATATTTATTATTAGCCCCGGAAATTGTGCTCATGTTTGCTCATATATCGTTACGATAATGTTCTCCAAAACGGCTGAATGGCACCTCTCAAGTTTCTTTGAGAAGTTCTTCGAGGCGGTTCGCCTCTGCTTCCTGCTTCTGATTCTAATTGATTGCAATTGTCGAGGCTTAACATTGTATATTAAGTATTGAGTGTGTGTGTGTATGTGTGTGTGTGTGTGTGGGTTAAGTGGGTCAATTGTATGACAATGGGTGGCAACTCTAACAGGCACACATTATTGCCATTCAAATTAATAAAAATCAGTGTTAGTAAACATCAAGTTTAACCTAAAAGTTAACTATGGAAGTGATTTAAAGCTTAATTTAATGATTGCTTACTAAAGATTTACGATTTAAAATAAATCAATATTAATAAAATAAAGAATGTGATAAATATGTTAAGTATCGTCAGTAAAATCACAAAATTATCAATGCATAAAATGTTTTATATGTGTTTCTCCTTTTTGGGGCACTTTAAAAAAAAAAAGCAATAAAACAAGAAATCAAACCCAAACCAAAGGTCTTGACCGATGTCTGGCTTTTATAAAAAAAATAAAAATAATACCTCTAGGCTCCAAACTGCATTGCCATGTTTACCCCCACGCCGCAAATTAAATTCGCAAAAAGAAAAAAACCGAATTTCAATTTCGCATTCAATTTTTCAACGTGTTTTTTGGTTTTTTCTTTAGTGGCTTTCAATTTCAAATGCGAGAAACGACAAATGCAACTGCCAATGGCTGTCACTATAAACGCAAAAGATTGCATCAGGCCCCAAAGAGATGGAGATTTAGAGACTGAGATATTGGCGGGGTGTATTCATATTCATACTCAGATTCAAGACCAAATCGATTTTGACTTCGACTTCGATCCGATCGACAACGACTCTTTGTGGCTCATGCTGGCTGGCTAGCTGGCTGGCTGGCTGGCATCTTTTGGCCTTTGGGGTCTTTGGGGCTGCTTCCCAGTATCAAGTTGTTGTTGTTGTTGTTGTTGTTATTGTCGTGCGGGCAATTAAATTGCGAAATAATCATTTATTTTATTGCTCGCTTGCAAACAAGATGAAAACCGCAAATGAAATGAAAATCATTTGCCAACGCTTTTAGTTTTGATACCCTTGCGCGGGAGGGGTACTCGGATTAAATCAGTGCCTTTGTGCGGCATTCACTAAATGTTTGATATAAGTTCTTAGATTGTGAAGATCTTTGTACAATGCTTGACTTATCTTATCTTATGTAAAGAGTATTTATTCATCGCTGTATTTCGGTTTTCTTTGTATTTATTTATAATATATATTTATGTTATACGACGACAGCTTGTTAATTTGGCTTTTATCCAACTATTGCCGCGACTATCGCGTTTGGGCGTGGAGACAGGTCGCAATAATTGGCAATATTCACAATTGGCTTTCTCATGTTGTTGATACTCTCTCAACTACTAGTACTAAATCTAAGTAAGTGAAAATCGACTTAAAGACGTTCATTGACCCATCGACCAATGTGTGTGGGTGTTATACTAGCATCACAAGGTCTCCCCCTCGACATTACCCTTCCCCCACATCTCGTGCCACACCCTTTTCTTGCACAAAACCCACTGACTAACTTTCGAAGCTAGCTAATAGCTTAGACATGTATGGTATGAAAAGTAAAAATGGGGCAAAAGGTTGTTAAATGATTAAGAGGCGTAACATTAGCACTCTCCTCTTCTCGTCCTTTCCATCTCCCCTCTCTCGCTCACGCTCTCTCTCTCTCTCTCTCTCTCTTTCTATCTGCTCTCCTTTCGCTGGCTGTGACTGAAAAGAGGTGCATTAGAAAGTTCGTGGGAAGTATTTTCAAGTTGTTGACGATGCCGCCAGAAGAGCAAAAGGAGAAGCTGGAGCAGAGGTGTAAAAGCAGTCAAAAGTTTTTCCATGCAAATGCTTTTCATAAAGGAAGCGGCAAAAACTTAAGAGGTGGTAATGAAAAGCGCTAACATTGCCATGCCAAGACAGACGACATGTGTGCACTGAGAGAAAAAAGTATGTTTACAATGCAACAAACAGAAACTATCAGTTCAATGATTTTTAAGCTTAGCTGGAATTTTTCTTTATTTCGCCAAGTGTAAGTAGTGTGCGTGTGTGTTTAAGTTGAGTGTGCGAGTTTTATGTTAATTGAGGCAATGCGTCAATGGCATTCAGTGCTCTTGCTCTTGTGCTTTAGCTCGGGGCTAGATGCAACATGCCGCATGCCGCTTGCCGCTTGCATCTTTGGGTTATGTCAACTGTGAAAAGTGCCTTGAAAAAAAAAGGTGACAAACAGTTGGCTCGACTGCAAACTTGTCTAATAACGATGATGATGATGACGACTAGGATGATGATGATGATGATGATGATGTTGATGCGTGTGGGCCACTCTTTTATGTGCCACATGCTGTTCATAGCCTGACACACACAAAAAAATAACTATTAAAAGTTTGCAAGTAGAAATTAAAAAAGTTTCATGACGCTGTGAGACATAAGTGAATCATCATAAAAGTTATACGTCTTAATTTTGGAATAGTTGTCTTAATCAAATTTTATGCCAAACACACACATAATTGATTTATCTAAGGAAAGAAAGTGTAGGTAAACTGTTTGTTTTGTTTTCACTTTCATTGATTACTTGGTTTTGGGTTTGTAGATAAAATGTATCTTATAACTAGTTTACTTTTCTTGATAGGGAAAAAGTATACAAAAGTTGACAAAAAACAAATAAAATCTTGATAAAAATCGTACTAGCAACAAATTCTCCTGATATACATACATTTTCTATACCTATTTATTGAAGTAGCCCATTTAACCAATCCACAAAATTCACTTACTAAAATTTCCTTTCATATGTAAATAGCATCAACATTTTTTATTTTGGCGCCCGACATGCATAAAACATTCAAAAAGTGTGCTAATAACTTTTTGCGTATTTCTTGTTCGTTTATGTGGGCAGCAATGGTTGCCAGCATTGGTTTGGCGACAGTCTGTGCCACGCGAGGCAGCTGCAACAAGTGCGAACATTTTTTCGATGATTAATGATCGCTATTTTTGGCAGCCGACAGTCTGCAGGCTGCAACTACAGAAAGTGGCAGCAGCCAAAAGGAAGCACTCTAAACGGTAGCCAACAAGATTTGTGACTAGAAAATTGGGTCAAGCTATCTGATAGGATCTTGAAACTGACTGAAACTAGCTGCTTGCTTCCAATCGTTGTTGCTGCCGCTGCTGTTTGTTGCCGGCAGTTCAAAGTTCTGCTACAACCCGGATATATAGATAAGAGGCAGAAGGCAAATAGAGAGAAAAGTCAGACCAAAGCAAACTCAAACCCAAAAGCGATGCCATCAAAGGCGCGCCCTTGTCCGCCTTGAAGCTGTCTTTGTTGTCTTGAGACTTGGTTTGCCTTTGAGCAACTTTTTAGTGATCTTGCATTTTTAGAGATATGAAAAGGCAACTTCACTTACGATGAATGTTACAAGCGATAGGAGTTCTCTTTCACAACACAACAAATTTCCCTCACTATCGTTAATCTTTTAGCAAATTCTACCATCTCTAAATGTTATCTTGACTTTGTGCATCTCGGTTGCATTTGGTCTCGGACCCTTGGCATTGTTTGCACAATGTTCATTCAGTGTTTTTGTTTGTTTGTATGTTTCTTGCGTGTTGTTTTATTGTTTGTCCAACATGCCAGATTAGAGAAGGTATCCGATGATAAACGAACGTGTAATAGCCTGTTATAACAATTATCTTTCCTATCAACGCAACGCCTCAAATTATGCAGCGCTTTTCGTATGTTTATCTCTTCTTTGCGTATCTTTAACACAAAGTTCAAGTTCAATGTGGCATCTAGTAAATAAATACCCCCAAAAAAAAAGAAACAAGCAACCAATGTTGCACCATGTTGTGGTAAAGTATCACAACAGAGATATCTCTCAATCTATTAGGTTGACTCGACTGAGAAATTTTCCTTTCAACACTTTGGAATAACTGAAAAGTCTTTCAGGCAACGAAATAACCCTTTACCTCTGTCTATTTAAAATTATCTCAGAGCACACGCATTGTTTGTGTGTATTTGTTTAGTTTATGTGTATTTTGTTAGCTGATAAGCACGTGGCTAATTTAAACAGGTAGCTAACTAACTAACCGATTAACTGACTGACTGAATGGCTGCTGTCTCGAGACGGGTTCGGTACTAGTTTGCAGGTAGCCAGGAAAAAACCGACGAGACGACTGTCACAACTTGATTGATTAAATACAACACAAAAACAAAAACATGACAGTTGATGCACTTAATGCAATACCCTTTACCCCTTTTGCCTACCACCAATTACTTCACTCAATGTGCGCCAATTAGTGTTGCTTGTTGAATTTTCAATCCCCACTCTTACCCCATCTTAAATTGTTCGCTTCCAATGCGAAGGCAATTTTTGGTGTCAAATAGCCAACAATTGTCATGTCTGTTGAATAGTTTAAGATACCCTAACAGAGGGTATGCTTGGGTATGTTATGAAACTTGGATCTGAACAATATATCTTGTGTCTCATCTATAAACAGTTCGAATCTTAGCTAGTGTATTTATTATTCGTATATTTCTCTTTGTTTCTTTCAATATTTTTTGAATATTTTCGGTTGTGCTTTTAGGCATGTTTTTAAGGATTATTAGCTGTTGACCTTAGTGCCACAGAAACATTTTGTTGCCTCATCTGCATATATGCCGAAGTGTTAGAGCTGCACAAGGTGTGGCATGCGAGAGGGGCAACTTCGGTTATGAAATCTTCGTTGAGGTTGCTTTTTTTGCATTTTTTGCACATAAATTGTTCAGTTGCGACTTTTGTTGTGACTATTTCAAATGTTTCAACTGTTATTTTATTTTTTCAAGTGTTTATGTTGTTGTCATTGCTGTTTGTTGTTGCTGTTGCTGTGCGCCCAAAGCGTCGCGTGTCTGCCAAAAAAACAAAGACGAAAAATGAGCCAAATGTCTGGAAGGCCCGGCTTACACACACACACACACACACAGACAGAAAGAAAATATGACTTTTATGCAAATTGGCTTTGCTAAATTTGCGATATTTTTTTTCAAGTTTTGCTGTTATGATTTGACTAGTTTTGCAGTTATTGTAAAACAATTTGGCAACGTGATTTGTCTTTTGTCTCTTTGGGGCAAACGTTTTTGTTAGCCAAGTGGGCGTCTCTCTATCTTTTTTTGAACCATTAAATGCTTGATGCTTGTCGGAAGTGTGAAGAGGTCTCTGACTTTTTACACACACACACACACACACACACACACATTAACAACCACTCGCACGTAATGTCTTTTGACTTGTCTGGAGGCTAAATCAACAATAGTACATAATTGTTAACTGTTTGTCAATGTGTTTTGTGTTTATTTTCGAATATTTATCCTTAAGGCTCGCACAATTGAGTGTTTGGCTTAACAACAGGCAATTTCTTGTTGTTTATTATTGTTGTTGTTTGTTATTTATCTTGAGTTAATGTTGTTATATAATTGCTGCAACTGAATTGAACTCCAAGGAATTTCCTTAAGAAGATTTATATAATATTTCCCTTGGCAAAATAAATCGATTTCCAAGGATTCTTTACCTTAAAAAAATATCTCTCTTTAATTTAAAATGCTAAAAGGTATAAAACTCTTTAACTACAGTGAAAATCGAATAAATTTCATAAGAAAACTTCTATATCAATAATATTTGGTACATTTAATAAGCAAACATTAAAGATTATTATTTACTCGACACACATTTTAATTTCTTGTGTAACCTACTTTAAAACAGGATATAGTTATTAAATTGGCTATAAATACATGATTTCAATACTTTCGTTGCCAAAATTGGCTTAATGACCCCATTT
Source organism: Scaptomyza cyrtandrae (assembly GCA_035044605.1). Lineage (NCBI taxonomy): Eukaryota > Metazoa > Arthropoda > Insecta > Diptera > Drosophilidae > Scaptomyza > Scaptomyza cyrtandrae. The sequence continues at coordinate 679,427 of JAWNNS010000650.1, read as the reverse complement.
TTTGTAGCCAACTTTGATCATAAAACAAATTAACACTTGCGGTTTATTGCCAAAAAGAAAAAGAAAAGCAATTCATTTCATTTCATTTCCCATTCCATTTCATTTCATTGCATTGCGTTGGATTGCGTTTCATTTCATTGCGTTTCATTTTCGTATGTGGCCCACGCAAACCGCAAGAAAGTGGTCAACAAGCCAACAAGCCAACATAAACTGGCGCAGACATTAAATAGACGACGACATTAAGTCTCGAAATGCATATAAAATACAACACCCCCTTCCTCCCCCTACCCTTCATGCGGCAATAGACGCCTCTCGCATCATACGCCGCATTGCAATTGTTGCCAACTTGTTACGCACTGCCTCAAAAGACCCAAATTGAACGAACGGCCGCCAAAAAAATAAAACATGCATCATCATTAACAGCAATCAGTGTTGTTGTTGTCGCTGCTGTTGTTGTTGTAGCTGTTGTTGTTTTAGTTGTCGCCGATGTTGTGTTTAGTGTTGCGGTCGCCAGCATGTCTCGATGTCTCACAACTTTTTTTTAAGCATCTTTTTTTTTACTTAACTTGCGAAGACTGTTGTAGATTGGGTACTTTAGATTTTACATGCAGCATTTCAGAAGTTCAAAAATCGTTTATCTTAATCGATTAATTTGTATCTTTTTAGCTGTGTATTTATCTCTTTATGTGTACATATTTATCTTTATCTTATTCTATATATATTTATCTATATATCTTTTTTTGTTCATATTTCCATCTTTTTCTTTATTTTTTGTCTCTATGTATATCATCTTCTTTGTCTTGAACTTTCTCTTTATCTTTATATGCATCTTTATCTGTATCTCTACCTCCGCCTTTATCTTTATCTTTACATTTATCATTTTATCAATCTTTTTCTATATCTATGACTTTATTTATGTCTTAATCTATACTTTTCTTATTTATCTGTATCTGAAAGTATATCTTTTTCTTAACTTCTTTATTCCTCTTTTCTCCATATATTACAAATATTTTTATCTTTGACTTTATCTTTTTGTATAGCTTTATCGTTATCTCAATCTTTATGTTTTCTTTCATCTTCATATTTGTCTATGTCTCATCTTTGTCCTTCTCTTATCTTCATTTTCATATCAATCTGTATCTTTATCTTAACATAACGCTACTTATATCTGGCCTACATTGTACAATAGTAGAGTATTTATAGTTTCACTATTTTTTTATCGAAATTTGCATTTTGTTTACTTTGCTGCCAGTTTTTGCACTCGACGCATTTTTCTTTTAGGTCTATTTTGGGGCCAAGATATCTTGGCAACGTATCTGGGGCTGGTTTTCTTTTCTTTCCTTCGATTGCACAGCTGTTTGCCGGCTGTTAACTGTTGTTGTTGTTGTTGCATACTGTTGTTGTTTTTGCATTCGTATCTCAATTGACTGTTTTTTGTTGTTTACCTTTTGTGTAGAGCAGCTATTTGTCTTGACCAGGTTTAAATCCTGTCGCTTGTTTGCTTATCGTGACCAATGTGGCCAATAAATTTTGGCTTCTTAAGCTCGGAGTTAAGAGCTGATAATTTGTTTAATGTTTGCACATTCACAATTTTATGGCCAGAATGGCCTTTAAGCCTCAACTAAGAAATAAATTAGCAAAACTTGTCGATTCGAAATATAAAATGTGATAAATAATAAAGAAATAGATATTTTGAATCGTTTTTTAAGGCTGAAATGATTTGTTTGACTTTTTTTAAGTGTTCTCCCAAATCCCCTTTTCCCAATCACCTAGATAAAAAAGTGAAAAGCAAGATTATTTTCCTCAATACGCAAAGTGCAAATCATTGTACTAACAATTTTCACACGTCTCGCGCGAAAGATTCGAAAAAAGTAAGCCAGAAATCGAAATGCATCCATTCGTGACAGCATTTAGTTGGTGTAAACAAATATATGACACGGCGAGAGGGGTTTGCAGGGGGAAAAGGAAGTGGAAGGGGAGACAGCGACACTTCCACTTTCACTAATTGACAATTCTGTAGCTCAATCGGAAAAAACAATAACAACAATAATAGAAAAACCGCAGACACCAAGCAGACAGATAACACTAACAACAACAACAGCAAGCGCAAAACGTGCTTTCAATGGAACAAGAAGAAGAAGAAGAAGAAACAGTACAAAATGCCATCGCTAGATAAATATATATGTACATACATTCAAATGCTTGCACACACAATTGCTGAGAATGAGAGAAAGAGCGCAAAAGTAACACTTGACGCCCCCACGAAAAACAAAAACAAAAACCAAAGTGACTGCAAAACTGGGTTAAGCGTCAGCCTTATCGATATACGTACATACATACATACATACACATCCATGTATGTGTCTATGAAGTTTTAACAGATAAAACATAAATAGAGTCTGCAAAGTGATTAATAATTGTTAAAAGAGAGAACGAACAGAAATCTATGCAGTTATTCTTAAGGATTAAACGCACTTTAATTGATTAAATCAATAAGTAGTATTTGTAAACTTTTATAGGCCATAATAGTCCACTCTTTATTCCTGTGTTCCCACGCAACTGAAATGTATAGCTTGAGTGTGGTTTCTGATTGAGCGAATGACAACTTAACTATAGCTCCAGCTCCAGACCTGCCGCACATTCCAAGCACACACACACACACACACACATGCAACGAAATTGAGTGATTTTCAGAGCAATCTGTCGAATGATCGAGCCGCAGTTGTTGTTGTTATTGCTGCTGCTGGCGTGACTAATGCATAAAAAGCATGTCAAACAATTAGGAGAAACGCATTAATCAATGTATAAGACCCGAGATCATACACAACGCCCAATAAACACAAAAAAACACCCAAACACACTCGCACACACAGACAGATATGAGCTGTCAAACACCACATCGATATTAAAGATGAGTTGAGTACAACAACAAATCAAAGCAAAGGAGCGGGAGAGGGAGAGGAGGTAGAAACTGCAAGCGTATACGAATTTCACCATGTATAAGAACTAAGTACAATAAAGAAGAGCGCATAAAAATGCTCTCAGAGAGAGAGGGAGAATGAGGTGAAGCAGAGCTTTAAGTTATTTGGCGACGCATGCAAATCGCTGTTTGTGGCTAGACAGAGAAAGAATAATGAGAAAAAGGGGAGTAGGGGGAGGTAGAGGTGTGTTATGTCATTTTATGTGTTATGTCTTAACGAAGGAACCAAACAAAAACTGAACGCATTGTGCCTGGCAATTGTACCGCCCACAACTCTTTCAATGCTCAACTATTTCAGAAAGGGGTGGTGTGAGGTGTGTAGGGTGTGTAGGGTGGGTGTGTGCCAGCAACAAAGTGTCAAAATTGCTAACGTTGATCATTTCAAGTGAAAAAGAGAGACAGATAGACAGATTGACGACTGGTAGCGTGTTGAGAGCTGTTGTCCATCAGCGCCAAAAAAGAAAAAACAGTGCGACTTTTGCGGTTTAGCCACTCTGGCAACACTGACACATAGAACTAACTTGACAGACAGACGGGCAGATCGCTTTGTATGTGTATTAGTTAGGGGGCCCTCATCCCAGACAGCCACTTGACAAGATCATTAATAAGATTTATGCGCTATTAGCCAAAGCAGCTAAAGGCCATAAATAAAATAAAATACGCAAGACTCAAGAACTTGCTAAGAACGAGAGCTGAGAGCTAAAAGAGTTTCAAAGATACACATATCCACATACTTGCATATGTATATATATATATACATATATTGTGTTAAGAACCAAGAGGCGACAACAAACCCGTTGACAGATGCACGCCCCACTAAACTCTCTGTCTCATCTGGCTGGAGCTCGTGAACAAACACACACAAACACACACACGCACACTGAAAACAAATCATTAACATCCAAACACATATACATTTAAATGAACTTTTCTTAAGAATTATGATTTCTTGAGAATTATGCAATTAAAAAAGACATTGAACTTAACTTTGCTAAAACGTAAAACAATGTTAAAGTAACTTTATCACTTTTTCTCAGTGCATATTTTATTAGTTTTCATTTTCACAGCCTTGAACTACAAAGCCTGAGATTTTTTCCATTTGGTATTCGCATAACAAAATAATCAAAAGCTTATCTTTAGCTTTTCGAAACAGGATTTTCATATTTTGATATAAAACTAAAACCTAAAACATAAAACTGCAACAGAAAACGAAATCATTTCATAATTTCTGGTAAGAACTGTGTCACATAGCATTAACTAATAATGATACTAATGGATGCTCAGGAAAGCAAGCTAGAGAAAGAGGTGGAGATAGCTGTAAGCGCATGTCAAACAACGAAGTTAGCTTCATAAGCTTTTGCAGAATAGAAAAAGAGATTTGTGATTATTGAATGTTGTTGATGTTGTTGGAGCGTGCTTTGCCTACCCCACATGCTAATCAGATTGCACATATACGTAAGTGTGCGTGCGTGTGTTCGTGTGTGTTCGTGTTTCTCGCGAGCGCAGTGTCGCCAGTATTGCATATTTGCATAGCATTTTGCTTTAGAAGTTGTCTAAATAAATCACTTTAATTGTCGCCTTTTAGATAACGACACCAGCAATAGCAAAAGCAACGGCAGCAACGGCAACACCATTGCGTGCACATTTATTAGGTGAAATCACACACACACACACACACATGCGCACACTAACTAAAGAGATGATGAGATCAGCAGCATATCAATAACTATAAATAAATATGAAATACCGCTGCACAATTCGGGCGCATGCGTGAGTCATTGGTTATTGCCAAGCAGAGTTGCATCTGAGCGACATTTCTGCATTTGCATAAATTACACACAAACACATACCGAAAACAAAAGCAAAGCCGCAGTAGCAATAATTAACAATACCAACAAAATGAATCACGCACCAAAAAGCGCCTGTCACTCAGCACGTTAGTAAAAGAGAGAGAGAGCTAGCGAATGTGCATGCAAAGCAAGTCCTCCGTTATATTTGACACCCACTCTCAATCGCACGCATGCAATGCAGCCAGGCAGGCAGCACAAGCATGCTTGCGCTCACACGCTCTCGTCCCCCCACGCAAACACACACACACACACAGACACACTCAACGCAATGATCTTACACAAGAGAGCGTGCGCCACAGACATTGAGAGAGTAAGCTTTCGCGCTGCTGCTGCTGCGTTGTCTGCTGCTGCTGCGGCTACTGCCCATCAGATAGAAGAGAACTCCCGGCGTGTTCACATCGTCTTGAGAAAACGCGCTCTTGTCTTCCCGCAAAAGAAATCAAATAATTAATAAACTCGTCCTCAAACGGATTTTCTCAAAAGTCAAGTTAGGTGCGTGCGTGTGTGTGTGTGTGTGTGCAAAAATAAAATAAAAAAATATATTTCCAACATAAAAGTGTAAAAAAAGAAAGAAAAAACAACAACAACAGCACGCAAAAGAAATGAATATTGGAATGGATCATAAAATATTTTTAGCATACAGTTACGTTAAACAAATGCCAATTTGACAGCCGGTTTACAAACTACATACACATATTGACAGCACTTAAGCTTTTGGGGCGGAATTGCAAGTTCTGACAAATATGTTGAGTTTGAGCAGCTGCTAAACATAAAAAAAATAACAAAAAAAACCAAAAAACGAAAACGAAAACGAAAAAAAAAAGAAGCAAGGCGTGTGCCATTAAATAAAAAACTCAAATGCCAAGTCGAAATATTTAGCAAGGTTTTTAAAATAAAACACAAATTTGTGCGACGAGTTCTATATATATTTATATATCTATAAATGAACGACAGCAAAAATATATTGTTGTATAATTTTTTTGAGACATTTGAAATGTGGATTTGAGGTCAAGCCAAAAGACGACGAGACACATTAATTATATTTTAAATACCAAAACAAATACAAATATGTCGGACAAGTTGTGTCTGCTTCTTCTTCTTCTTCTCCTGCTAACTTCAACTCAACTGGACTCAGTCACAGCGGAGAGGAAGAGAGTTGAAGAGAGTCGAACTCTGATTGGCAGACAGTTGGGCAGACTGAGTTTAAGTACAACAACTAATGAGCTACACGAAGACGACAGCAGCGATAACATTCACAATGAAGATGACGATTACTACACCGATAACGACAACGATGATGACGATGACAATGACGATGTCGATGTCGAGGGTATCCCTCTAAAAACACCACCACCACCACCAACACCCTTCGCAAACTTAAAGCGCGTGGCTCGCCATCCGCAGCATTTGTTTAACGATAATCGTTTGGTGGCCTCCGCTGCCTATCGTGAGGTGAGTTCTTAATCTTCGCTTTTGTTGCTGGGTGGCCGGCGAAACGTTTTATGGAACTCATAAAATCATGTTATCTTTGTGCGTGTTTGTTTGTGTGTGTTTGTGTGTGTGTGGCTAAATATTTGCCAGAATGCAGCGTATCAAGTAGAGAAAGACAAAGATAACAAATGCGTGGGTTGCCTATACACTACAAAATGCATAAGTTTGAGCTTTTGAGAGAGTGCAAATTGAAATGGATGTCGATTAACTGTTTACTGTCTGATACTATGAATGTGTGTCTTTACAACAACTTATTGAGTAACCCACTCTTAGAACGGCCGGTTTTTCGAAGAGAATCTGTGCGTTAGATGTGAATGCCTCACCTTGAACCTTGAATCAACTGGCATGAATGAGTGCGAATAAGCATTGTGAGTGCGAATGTGAGTGTGTGCGTGTGTGTGTGTGTGTGTGTGAATGACTAACCCTGAGCGCGAAACGAAACACATAATCATTCCTGCGAGAAGGTGAAGCCCACCCAGCAACATCGGAAAAGAAGAGTCAGTTACTCAATGGAAGGCATGGCAATTATGAAACGTGTTGCGGCAAAAGAAGAAGCTGCCAATTTGGTTAACAAGCCAATTTGGCTTCGAAATTGCATGCGATCTCTTTCTCTGATCCTGGCGCGCGATCGCTGCTCGATCAGTTTCACTTTCTGGCCTGTAATTGGGCCAAGCAAGCCGACAATGTAAGCAAAAGAGAGAGAGAGAGAGAGAGAAATAACTCCGAACCTGAACCTGAACCTGAACCTGAACGTGTCTTCTTTTTATGGTTCAGCAAAGACATTTAAGTGATAAGCGTCAATCAGTTGCCATTTAAGGCAGCTAACAAGAAGAAGACGCTTCTTCTTTACTTCACTTTCCGTTATGCTGGGCCTCTTTAATTGACTTGATTGACGTTGTTGGTGGGGCGGGAGGGGTATAAAATGTTGTAACAGTTGTCGCTGCGCCTTAATATGCAAATCAGCCTATAATTGCCAACTTGGCAACATATCCTTAGCATTAAATTGATTAAATTGATAGGCGGTGCGTGATCTTTGATCTGATTCATGTAAAACAATTGATTGCCACAATGACGCATAAGCAAATTTAAATAATTATGTAAGTACGAAATATGATACGAGATTCAATGATGATTCATTTATTGAAAAAGAATTTTCATCATTCTTATCATACCACAAAATATAAGTATATATTCATTTTGAGGTCAGCGAATCCAAGTTTCAAACCAATTTATATTTTTTGTAAGGGGTTTCCCCTGTTGGCACTTCATTATGATTGCCATGCCAATGTATATATATATATATATATATATATATATTCAATGCAATCAACAGTTAAATCGAGGAGACAAAGTTGATTCAAGTTTTTTAATGCGCTTTCAATATGCTACAGCTTGCAGCTTATCAGCTTGAGGCAGCCTCAACCTCTGCCCCTAACCCTACATACCTCCCCCTCGACCAACTACTCAATCAAGGCCAGCAGTCAAGTCAAGTGCAGTCGCGCGGCATTAAAAGCTGATGGTTTATAAAAATTGTGTTTACCTGTTCTAGTACCAGCCCATACCTTCTGAACACCGCCCCTCACCCTTGTTGTCATCCTTTGACTGTTGACCTATTAGTAGGAATTTAATATTGCCTGGTTGCCCTTGTTATGATCCTCCTCCTTCTCCTCCAGCTCCTCTTTTGCACAGCTTTCTGCTTTATTATTGCTGTTTACTTTTTGCACGCATTCCGTTTGCATAACTGCCACAGAAAGCACAAAGCAGAGTGCAATAAGCTGCAGCTCTGATTTTGTATGAAATCTGTTGAGTGTTGATTCAACTAGCAGGATACCCTAACTAGCCTTTTGGTTAATTATTAAGAGGTAGAACTTGTTACACAGTTAATATACCCTGCATACCCTACTTGAGATGTCTACAGAGCATTCAGACATGCAACGCAATGAAATTAAATTCATTATTAAATATTTCTCATATTTCTTATATTAATATTTCACCCTTTCGCTTTACAATTTCATAATTCAAATACTTTTCCAATATAAATATATATATATATTACTAACATTAGTCAGAGAGAGAGAGAGAGAGAGAGAGAGAGATATTTGTGTATCTTACGCTACGTTTGTCTTATAGGTCAAATGGGTTATCATCTTGAAAGTTGATTTTTATTAGCTTTCAATGCCAAACAATGCGCTATCAGCAATTGCTGTTGTTGTTGTTGTTGCTGGCTCTAAAGCTTTTTTCTTTCTACTCTACAAACATTTGTTAATTCTAATCATAATATTCTAATACGACAGACAGATCTGAACGCCTAGTGGGTCAATAATACACAATCATAATCATAAAAATTCATTGGTAATTGAGTATTTAGGTTTTCTCTTTTGATTCATTCAACATATAAACGGGTTGTTAAATGTCTGCACAATAACTGCCTCAATTATTTATCATTCAAATTGACGCTGGATTATTTCTGTTCCTGTCTGCTTTTACTATGTGTGTGTGTGTGTAATTAAATTCAATTGAACGTTTATGAAAAGTTTCTGATCTGATTTATCGCTTCAATAAAGCACGCATATTAAACCTACTTAAGGTTGTACAATGTACATAACACATAATATATGTTTGTTTTTATGTTATTTCGATGGTTTTCTGTTTTTATTGTTTCTTTAATACTCGTATTGCGATTTGATATTCATTGATTATTGACAATTTGTTTTTCACAGCAACGCAAAGGTTTAATTGCAGGCTTTAAGTACTTTCTGTTCACACAAACTTTCAACAGAAGAAAGGAAATGGTTAATCATTTGAAGCTGTTACGGAAATGAGAGATAAATGAGGTATTATGTGATTCCTTATCTAAGTCGAGACTTTCTTATGACATCAGAAGAGAGTTTGCCTAAAGGAATGTCAACGAAAGAGCAGGAGAGAAGAAAAAAAATCAGTTCGCTCTAAGTAAACAAAATCGTTTCTCTGCACTAAAAACGCTATAAAGAAACGGAATAAGCAGATAGGATCTTAAATAAAAGAACAAGTAACAAGTTAGCTTACATGCAACCGTTTAATAAACCGCTAAGTCTTCCACCCACTTACGCAATGATGAGCTAAGAGCTCGATACTCTCCAACTGGCGGTTGGAGTTCTTAAATGTGATCAGCACTTAACTTTGAAGCTTAGCTGGACGGTCAATCGATTGCTGAATTGATATCTGATCAGATCTTAGCTAAAGTCTGTTCGCTGTTGTAACCTCGTAGACTAATTGTAAGCTCTTAAGCTTAACGGCGGCGGCGTCTCAAATATTCCTCTTTGGGTGTAGTTGGGAAATCGGACGCAGAGAGAAGGAAGGAAAATCTTCAAAGTATTACCTTGATTTATTGGCATTATTTATTTACGATTGCGTTATGGGCCGCCCGATGCTGTCATAACTCGCACTAATGACAAACAAATCGGCTTATGACATAATATCAAATACATTTCAATACATATAATTTTACTTCTCTCTTTTTTTGGGTTGAGTATCTAGACGTTCCGAGCGTGATTTATAGACGATTTTTTGGAAAATGCGGAAGCTTTAAACTTATTAATCAAATCTATAAAAATCAAAAAAAAAATAAAAACATTTGAACAACATTTTTTACACGTCTTACGTGTTTTATGTTTTTAGTATCTTAATTAAACAAGGAAAAGTGAAAACTAAACAAATTTAAATAAAACTTAATAAACCAATACGGAAAAAAGGAGAAACACGCAAAGAAACAGGCAACTGCTCGAATAAATACATATAAAAATATAAACGTGTCACCATCACCCAATAAATAAAGTGCCCGATGCCCGATGCCCGTTGGCTGTATTTTTGGCTGATCACAATTTACTAGCCCAGACTGTAGTTTGTTTGGCCGACTTTTGATTGATCGTCGACTAGCTGGCCATTAAAAGTTGTGGCGCGCCAAGAGTCGCGCAATTAAAGCACCAGCGCCAGCCAAGCCAAATGCAAATCATTCATAACTATTGAAAACTTGCCAACACTCTTTAACAATTTTGATACAACTTGATACAACTAAAGTAAGAGCATATATTGACAATAAGTGTTACGGATTACATTTGCTTTACATAGATCATAAATTTCAAATAATAATCAAGAGCACATAGTTTATTAACATACGCAGAAGTTAACCAACACTTAGCTCTTCATTTATGACATTAACTGGCCAACACTCTTTGACAACATTCACTAAACAGGTCACAAAGAAGATCTCAAATAGTTAGTTTAAGTAATAAAGCTTATAATATAATACAATTGTTGTTGACCAACACTTGACACCTCATTCATCACATTTACGTTACAAACTTGATAAATTTGTGATGCGACTCTTGGATGCTCTCTGCTGCCACTTTTCCATTTAAACAGATTGCACACACACAGAACACAGAAACTGAAGCAAGTTGCAAAAGTCAATCTGTGCGCGTGGAGAAAACAAAACGCGTTGCCCAACACAATCTCTCTTATGCAATCACAATCGCGATCTCCAGTGTTGTGTTGCGTTACGTTGCGTTGCGTTGCGTGTTGTGTGGGCGTTGCAATTAGAAGGAGCTACGTCATGTTCTTCTCTTCGACAGTCTCGACGGGGGCAATCACTCAATTGAATCGTATACATATACGATATGTGTATTTGCTTTCTGGGTCTATATCAGTTCGTTCATCAGCTGTTTGGGGCCACATTTCCGGCATCTTTACAATGTTTGCTCTGTTGGCAACATGTTGCAGCAACATATTTGTTTACTTTAATTGGAAGCGCCTTAAACGACAACTTAAAATGCAGCTCATCATTTTCATTTTCATCATCATCAACGACTTCTTCATCACCATCATCATTCGCTTCTGCTCGTCATTGGTTTCTGTCATTGACATTGGCTGATGTTGCCTTTTATGGCCCATAGGCGGCGCTTTTGACGCTCGCTTTCTTCTTCATTTTCTTCCATCCGTCCATCCGTCTATCCGTCAATCCGTACTCGCCATCTGTGGGGTGAACTCTTTGCTTTCGTTTTCGCCTTGCGCCAAAAGACAAACAAATTAAAATGTTGTCATAATAAACCGACTGACTTCGTGAGTTGAGTTGAGTTGAGTTAAATTCATTCCATTCGCTCGTTAAGATGCATTTTTACCGTCAAGAGCAAAATTGTGTTCAAATACATTTACATTTACATTTAGTATAGTTTCAATTAAGTTATAAAAAGAAATGCACAATTTTCTTTAACCATTCTTTAATTACTTAAGTTTTATGGTCAACAAGAGCTATTAAGGCAAGCTGCCTTTCAACCCGTCTACACACACACGCACAGTCACACACACACACACACAGTCTAATTGGCACTTTTATGTCAAAACGAAACGAAAAAAAAATACGCAAAATAAGATAAAAAAAATAAAATAAAAAATAGAAAACATTTTATAAGCATTTCACATAACGCATTCGCCATGTGGCACAAACTATCTGGGTGGGTGGGAGGGGATGGAGTGGGTTGGAGTGATGCGTCTGTCTGGGCCATGTTTACAATTTCTAAATGAATATATTTCGAGGCGAAATGCTTTTCCAAAACGCTGCTCATTTCAATGCCTAGCTTTTAGCCAAATTGCTACATTACGTTGTAGTTGCCACGTTGTCGTTGCAGTTGCAGTTGCACCGTTGCATTTGCCTCGACACAAAGAAGCCGACAAACACAAATGAAAGAAAACAAAGCAACGAAAAAAGTAAGGAACTAGAGTAATTAGATACTTACTTGTTTTTGTCATATTTTTTGTTTGCGTATTTTTATTATAATAAAATACTTAAAGTTGTAACATATTTGATTGAGTTAAGAGTCGTATTACTAACAGTTCAAAGGCTAATGTAAATCCGATAAATATTAAGTACTTAAAGTTGTTTGACCTTAGTTATTTAAGTAGTTAAATCTTATCTGATCTTATCTTATCCAAATCTCACTTTCATTTCCTTTTTAAATAAGTTTTCGCATTGAAATAAGCTATCAAACTATCAACAACAACAACAACATTCACATATTGATATCATTTATTTATTAACAATATTATGTTGCTGTTGTTGTTGTTGTTTTTATTGACCTGCTTCTTCTTTAACGCTCTTTAGTCCAAATAAATATTGTGTCAAGTTGTTTTTTCTTGTTTTTTTTTTTTTTTTTTTGTATGTTTATTTGCACAGTTGGCGTCGAATTTGCCACGTTACTGACACGCTGAATGGGGTTGGGGTGCGGGGGTTGGCCAAGTCTCATATTGCTACTGTTTTCAGAGCCGGATACTCTGTATATATATATATATATATATACTTGACCACCGGCAAGGAGGCCTCAGACTTAATTCCTGACTATGTGCAAAGGAAGGGAGTATTAAAACAGTTCTCTCTCTCTCACTCTCTCTCTCTATCTCTCTCTCGTTGACTCTCGAGCTATTTGCATTTGGCTCATAACTCTTTTCATTGCAAATAAAAACTGGGAAAAGTTTGGTTTCGTTTCGTTTCGTTATGTTTGTTGTTGCCTGCAGTTTAACAATTGTTATTTGTTGGTGTTGTTGGTGTTGCTTCAGAGTATAATAAAAAAAAAAAGGCTAGACGCGGCGCAAGCTAGTCGCACCCACGCCACGAATCCAGGAATCCAGGCATCCTTCAAACCGGAGGCAAACACACACCGGAGACAGAGACACAGAGAGGGGGAGAGAGAGAGGCATATGCAAATGAAGTTTGTTTTTATTGTTTGGTCCCCAACAACAACAACAACAACATCAACAACTGAACTGCTGTGCTGTTGTGTTGTGTTCCGTTCCGTTCTGTTCTGTGTAGTGTTTCGAATACTGTCAACTGGCAGACACTTAATGGGTTTTTTCATCTGCCACAAAAGGGGTAGCGGAGGGATGGAGAGGGGGAGGGGGTAATGCGTATGTCAGCTGGGTTTCAGAATGGGCCCCGTCATGGCTGAGCATGCGTAATGAAGCTTAAGTAGAACTGGTTATACCAACAACAACAAAAACAACAGCAGCAAATGTAAAGGTGTTCGTTCTTAATATTTTTGTTGTTGTTTGCGGTAGCCTAACGAAGCAAAGAAGGAGCAGGCACCAAAAGCGGATGCTTTGAAGCAGATGAGTAAACCCAACAACACACAAACAATGCACAAAATTCTGATGTGTGATGATGAAAGGCAATAACAATAACAATAACAATAACAAGTGCTACCACATAATGAGAAATCTTCTGCAAGAGAGAGAAAGAGTTGGAGAACGGTCGTAAGTCAAAGAGAATTGTGAAAAACACACCCACATAAATGTGCACACTTGCAACTGAATGCAAAATGATTATGCATTTTTTTATTATTTCACAACGAAATTTCATCAATTTAAGTTTTTGTTGCATGTTGCTAACTGAAAAAAAAAAGAGTTTAATTAAACTTGCAACTCACATACGCACTTATCCTGCACAGTGCAATAAACAACAGCAACAACAACCAGGTGGCACTTAAAAATGCAGCAACACCTGAGAGTGGCAGCAGTGGGTGGGTGGGGGTGAGGTAAAACGTTATCACTTACAGCTCAAAGAGCAGTGCAAAATAAAATGTGAAAAACTTGAACAATTTTTGCATGTCGCACATTCAGTTATTGATTTAATACAAAAGGATGCATTTCTCCTTGCCACACCTTGCTCCTTGCCACTTGCCTGCCTCATTGCTTGCTGCACACTAGACCGACTCCAAGTGTCGTCATGCGGGAACTAACGACATGCATACAACTGACACATAATGCCAAGCCAAAGGGAAACAAGCTTGCGGGTTGGTGGGGGGGAGTGGTGTAATAAATGAAGTGTGTATGTAAGAAAAATGACGTTCGTTGCCATTTGCCTTCGAGTGGAGCAAGTGGTGGCAAGGACATGTTTCGCATAACCCAGTAAACGCGTTAACTGAAAATGGCCAACGTCCTGGGTAATGGTAATGTGATTTTACAGGCAGAAGCAAAGAGTGAGAGAGACAGAGACAGAGAAAGAGAGAGTGAGAGAAAGTAAAGCACAAAAGACAGCAATTTGAGGTTGTTACTTTTGTTTTATTTTTTACCTGCGAAATTTTCTCTTAAAAGTGTTCTGCAAGTAATAAAATGAAGACAAGAAAGGCCTTGAAATTGTTTCTATATCAGATTTATGCAAAAAAATGAATCGTTAAATATTTGTATGGCGTTTCGTTTAGCTTTGATTGCACTAAAATTGTGTAAATATTAAAAATCTGTATAAATGGCAAACAATCAAATTTTAAAGAGTTTCCAATTTACATTAAAATGAAAAAACGCTAAAAAAAAACGTATTTCGATTTATTACATTTGCAGTTGTGTAGCTCTTATGCTTTTTCATGTACAAACATTAAAACGAATCGAATGATCTATTAAATAATAACAAAATATATACCACATATATATATAAGGCATATCCCCCTTTTGTTTGGTTTGTGGTTTGCATAAAGTTTACATTCCTTTCCTCATGCATAACACAAGTTTTTTTCTTTTCCAATTTTTCGTTTTTCAATAAATATTCGCAAAATTCGCAATTGTAAATGTTTGATGTTGGTTTCATATGCTCTCAAACATATTGAATGAGTGCAATGATAATGGAAAGCCGCGAACGAGCAATGCAAAAATATATCAAATAAGAAAAATATATATATAGTTTCCAACTGGAATCAATAGTGAAAAGTTTAGACTATGAGATACTTTGTAATAGGTGTTCTATGCAAAATAAATACAATATGAAGAAAATGTTCAGTTGATAACAGAAACACCCAATACAACCCTTTCAACATCCGTTTCAGAGGGTATTACTTTATGGTCACATATGCATGTGTGTAATGCATGCTATATAACTTTACGTGGTCAACGGCGAGTGGCATATGCAAAATTTCGCTACCACTTTGCCGAGCGTCTCATTTCCATTTCAATTTTCATATTCCCCTTTTTCACACACATACACTTACAATTGTATACATACTGTCATTATGTTTGCAGACGGGCGGCTATCAATTGAATCAGGCACCCGGCATCCTAACCGCACAGAAGCAACAGGAAGTGGGCAGCGCGGATATGGTGCAAAAGAGTCGACGCCAGTACCAGGAGCGTGAGCTTGACAGCCAAAATCAGACGCTGAGTAAGTACAAATGATATTGAACTCTATTGGCGCCATTTTAAGCGCCACAATGCGCCCATCATGCAATGCATTTTATGGTGGGTCGATTGCGTTGATCGGTTAATTGCTACTGCAAATAGAACTGCAAGGCGCTACTCTCACCACAATGATAATGATCATGATCACGTTCTGGCCATAAAAATATGTATGTACATATGTGCTTTTGTTGGCATTCCATCGTTAGGCTCAACACAATGTGCGATTTCCTCTTTAAGTCGAAAGGTTACTGCAACTACACATCATCAGATGTATGTCTAATGCTTGGGGCACGTGACTGCTTGTTAAGTTTTAAGGCGAAACAAAATCGCCAAAGGGCAAAAGCGACACTTTCTAAATGGCCAGAAATGGACTAACTGACTTAATGACTGACTGACTCAGTGACTGACTTTGGAATGCCACAAAACAAAATGAAGAAGCAAGAAACAAACTGGCTGATGATGCTTCTTTTTGGCTTCCTCTTTTTGTACTCCATCCAAAACTCAAACCAAATACCAGACATTTTCTCTAGTTCTCCCGCCCCTTCTTCCCTCTTTCTCTATCTTTCTTTCTCTCTGTGCACTTTCGTTGCAATTAAAACAAGTTAACTTGTCAACGTTGTTGTAGTTGCTTAGTAGCTCTTTTTTCCTTCCTTTCAGTCAACACTTTTAAAGATACTCTACTATCTTAATATAACCATTAGTTTGCAAATGAAAGAATATTCTTAAGCTAAGATGCATTTTTGCTTCGTTTTTTCATTGATTTAATTAATGCTTACCTTAAAAGTAGTGTGTCCAATATTCGTTGTTCTGAATAGCATACAATTCAGCGCACAATGTCGTGGAAGTATTTTTTTTTTTTTGTCTTGTGCTGATCTTACCAATTACTTCATTAAAAGCCTGCGACTATCACACATTCCAGTAGCAGCAGCCGCAACAGAAAAGAAAGAAAAAAAACAACAACAC
This sequence comes from Scaptomyza cyrtandrae, assembly GCA_035044605.1. Taxonomy (NCBI): domain Eukaryota; kingdom Metazoa; phylum Arthropoda; class Insecta; order Diptera; family Drosophilidae; genus Scaptomyza; species Scaptomyza cyrtandrae. The sequence goes on along the minus strand of JAWNNS010000650.1, from coordinate 662,951 downwards.
AAACTGCTACAACAACATTTGCACAGTCGCGAGCTGAGTTGAGACGCCGAAAGGCATTGACAATGAAATGTGAGCTCATCGCGTGTATCTTTAACGTTGCCACTTCCATTCGGTTGGAAAATTGGCGTTTAATGCGCGCGAATATTGTCTACTTGTTTTTTCATAATACCCTGTGCTCATTGCAGCTTATTTTAAGTGTTTAACTCTTTTTCACTTCACAATTTCACTGCGCGCCGTTTTTGCAAATTAGTGTGACCTTTTATGTACCTGCAAACAGCGTCTCTTCTTCAACTAATCGAAAGCGCCACCTATACGCCGCCACTTTTATCGACAGTGCAGTGATCAGTGATCTATCAGTTTGTGTTATCGAATTAAGCAATTTTGGAATATTGATTGACATATTTTCGAATACTGGGTGTTACTAAGTCGATCACTTACTCAAAAGTCGATCTTATTTGTTTGTTGTTTTTGTATACCGTTAAGCTTGTGTGGACAGCAGCGGCGTCGTCGCCACCGCAAATGAAAGTGTGTCACTAAGCCTGGGAAATTGTTAGCTGATATGCCTCGATAGTTGTTGTTGTTGTTGTTTTGCCGGGAACTGAGCTTTGCCGGCAACGCTGCTTTTAAATGCGTAATGATGCAACAATTTTCTTATCACATTTTTGTTGTCATTGCCAGCGAATAAGAGTTGAAAGTCAGCATTGGCTTTTAGCTACACGTCGGATGCATCGATTCTTATAAATTGACTCCTGGCTTATTGGCATTTGCACAAGCGACATGTTTGTTTATTACCCGTTATCTCAAATGTTTGCTCTATGTTTTTGTTGTTGCTGATTCAATTATTGTTTCTGCATGCAATTTTCCCATACACTACCATATATGCACTTCAGTATGCAGCTTTGCCTGGCTGCCATCTGATAGAATTTACGATATTCATTGCAGCCGATAATCTGTTAGTGTTCGCACGCGTTTTGCGCGCGTTTTTAGCCGCAGTTCAATCAACTTCAATTCACCTCGTCGTTTGCACCTTTCAATGCCATTTTGAGTACGAATTGATTAATCAGCGGCAGAATGCAGGGCTATCGTTATGACTACGTTTTTCCACGCACCTTTTCTCTTGTTCAGTTGCGATTTTGCATATACACATTTATTATTCGTTATAACGATGTTTATCACGTTTTTTTTAATGATCAATACCTTAATTTATCCTCCATAAGAGTATTAAATATTCGATACACCATTTACCGCATTTTCAGCGCTTTTGTAATTTCTGTATTGAACAACAATCGTTTTTGCACCTTTATTACCATTCCGTTGTTTATATTTAATGTTGTTTTTGTTGTTGTTGTTGTTATTGTTCTCGGCGCTAGCAATAAAAAAAAGGAAATGTAGAATTCCATTTTGCGTTCGCACAGTTTTTATGACACTGTCGATATGAACGCAGTTGTTGTCAGTTGCAGATGCCGACGCCGACAAAACTGCACCAAATAATGTCGTTAAAAAAAAATGTTTGCAAAAATGGCAAACAAAGCAACAGATGTGAACACTAAAAGGGACGACCACCCACCGCCAGATGGAGCCACTGACGCCGCAATTCAGAACAACAAACAGTTTATATCAGACAAACAGTGGCTACCTTATACATACTATATACATTCATGTATATGTGTGTGTATATGATTCTTATAAGCGTTGCACGATTGAATCATCAAGTTGGTAGACAACATGGCAAAACCACTTTTCAGAGCCCATGAATTATTCAGTGCGCCCAATTTATTATTGCCCAACCAGCTTGCTTCTTCTTCTGCTTTTTGGCCTGACTGCAGCTGTTTGCCTTTGAACTTGGGCCTCCTCTCAAACTCTTCACTCTCTAGTGGCAAATTGCAGTAGTTAACCGTGACCGAGTCGACTTTGCTGCAACAACAACTAAAGACCACAAGGGCCATAAAGTCATTAGTCTGCTATAAAATGCAGCAAACAACAATTGTGCAATTCTCAAGTAATTGTAAACAGTAAATGTTGAGAATTTCCCATTTTTGGGAAATTTTATTTTACAAATTGCCAAAAACAAATTATGACTACCAGAACATAGAAACAGGTATAACAAGTAAGAAGGCTCTAGTCGAGAAATCCCGACTAGACGATACCCTGATCCCTATACTTTACGCGTACAGTCAGTGCTTGCAAGTATGTGTGCGTGTGTGTAAGACCATACTGCATACTGCATACTAAACTTCAAGGTTCCATATCTTCGGTGTTTCTTAACCGATTTTAATAAAAATTTCACAGATTGTTATTATTTTGATTAATAATTAAAATGTCATCTAAAGTTTTTTCAAATTCAAGATTTTATTGTTATCGATCACATGTGTATATCGGAAACGGGATGAGTTATCGAAAATCGAAAACAAACTTGTACTGCCTAGGAATTAGGCGAGCTTAAGTTCCAAATCTGGAGTCTCTAGCTCTTATAGTCTCTGAGATCGACGCGTTCATACATACAGACGGACAGACGGACAGACGGACAGACGGACAGACGGACGGACGGACAGACGGACAGACGGACATGGCTATATCGACTCGACGGTTGATGCTAATAAAGAATATATATACTTTATGGGGTCGGAGATGCTTCCTTCTGCCTGTTACATACTTTTGCACAACTTCATGATACCCTTTTTTCCCATTTTTAATGGGATCAGGGTATAAAAAGTGTTTTAGAATGATTATGTTTAATTAAACTAATTATGCAAATAAACGAATTACTTACTTATCTTCTCTCCTTTTTTTTAGTACAAAACTTGGCACGAGATCACGTTAAGAGTATGGCAAACGAGGTGCTCTGCAAATATCCCCAGCCGAGAATCATACGAATGACAACGGAACCATCGAAAGTGTATTCGCCGCGTGCGGCAAAGCTGCATCGTTGCGACGAGAACAGCATCTGTTGCACCAACTCGCAAGTGTGGACAGTAAAGAACAAGACGACCGTGGAGCTAGCCTTCTGGGTGTGGTCTTTGGGCAGTCGTCATACCGAGGCCAAAATGGTCGCCCTGACCAATCACACCGAATGCCATTGCGTTGATCCGTCGGCGCAGAGACGCAAGCGTAGCTATCAATGTCAGTGCCCCAAGCACTTTACCAACTTTGGCCGGAGTCCGTACGCCATCCGTGCGGGTGGAGACGTCTCCGCTGGACCAGCGAGCTGCCGCTGTGATTGCCATCTAAGCAACACGACGTGTCAGCGCATGAAGAACGGTGAGGAAGGATTCGCCGTATCGGAGCTGAAGTGAGTTTGAGTCGATACAGAAAATCAAAGTATTTGGAAAAACCATTTCATTTTCAGGTGCATTCGGAGCAATGAGTGCAGTCCGCCCATATGCAACTATGGCGTCTTTATCCACGCAACAGGACGTTGCCCGCGTGCCACGCAATCGCAACAGCGTCAACTGGGTTTTGGTTAAGCTGCTTGTTTTGAAGCTAAAAGGACAGCTGCTGCCGTTTAACCCTTTCAGAGCCAACGTTGTGGATGCAACATTGTCTTTCGACTGCCCAAAATCACCGCATTGTGAATTTTGATTTAACCTTTGCTAGTAAGGACAAAAACTAGAATACGTAGACTTTGAAATTGAATTTGATTTAATCTTATATGTGTCACATTAACAAAAGGTTCTCTCTCACATTTAAATGCAGTCTTGAAAGGGTTCCAGAACTGTGTATACATTTAAAAATATTATAAATTGCATTCAGAGAGCTGCATGAATATCGAAACTTAACTCGAATTACTCGTTTCATTCACTCTATTCGAATCAATTCGAGTACAAGCAGCTCTTTCTCTACCATTTACTCACTATATACTAAGCCATTTTAAGATCTGTGAGGCGAACATACATATTAGAAATACGAGAGAAAAGAAAGTATTGAAACCAACTATCATTCAATTATAATTAAGTTATGTGTTTAAGCTACGATTATAAATTACATATATATATATGCATATACATATATTTATAGTTTATGTAAGCTTCGATTATAAAATACTTATCATATATACTTTATAAAATCTATATCTAACGATTAAACTATACAGCTAGTCAGCGATCCAACGATGTTTCCTTATTTTATGGCTAACCTCAATGCTGTCCAATTGATTAGAAACAATGTGCCATACACCAATAGTCGTACATCTAGTAAACAATGCTGCCAGATAGTTAGATGCCTGGCGTTGCCAGATAAGTGCTGGGCACCCTTGTGCCTGATTACATACTCCAGCCAATAGGCAGTCAAATCACTGGCATTTAACGGACGATCTTTATATAGCAAGGAATCTCTTTTAATGCTTTGCCTGAAACTTTCTTCTCTAAGCAACTTTTGTATAGTTTCCAACAGTTCCCCAGTACTCAGCTTGCCAATGTCCAGGGTTACACCCCAGCCTTTGGCTCTCACTTTGCTCAGATTCGGTCGCTGATCTCCGAGCAGTGGCAAACCCAATAGCGGTACCCCATAATACAGTGCTTCGCTCAGACTACCCTTGCCACCATGTGTGATGAAGAGACGAGCGTGAGTATGCGACAACAGTTGTGTTTGTGGCCACCATTCGCTCAGCTTGATATGATTATGAGCCAAGGTAATCTCAGAGGCATTAACACCATCATAAGTCCAATATATATCATAATCTTCAAGTATGGCAAATGCATCCACAAAGGTTCGTTCGAGATGCAAAGACGCCGCTTGCCAACTGAAACGTGTTCCCAGACTAAAGATGATAAACGGACGCTTGCCAATATCAAATGTTTTAACAACTTTTGTTTGTTCCATTACGATGCCACCTATGTCCAACATGCTGGGCAACATTGGGGCAATGGGACCCTCACTGACCATATGATGATTGTTTAAGGCCAACGAAACACGACGACGCATCTCCTCGAACGTGGGATAAGGCGGTGTATGGAAATGAGTGCTGAAAGAGTGGAAATCATTATTATTGTGATTGATAAATGATATTTAATATCTTACTCACCTGTAAATGCGTTGCATGACGCGCCTGGCAAGCAACTCCGAGGACTTCTCCAACAGTCCCAAGATCCAACCATCAAGTCCTATTCTCTGGCGACTATCGTAGGGTTGTGGAACATACCAACGTTCTTCAGGATTGCCCAGCAGACTGTGCACGAATCCAATGGGCTGCTGTGTGGTTATAATTGCAACCGGACAATGAAAATGTGCTGCCACGCCCAACAGATGATCGTTGAAATGATAGCCAAGCAACAGCAGATCATAGGGCGTTGTGGGTGTGGCATGCATAAAGTTTAGCCAGACGGGTTGCGAGAGGAACTCTCCAGATTGCTCCAGGCCAGAGAGAGTTCTTTGCAGGCGACCAACAAAGTCGTCATTGTATTCAGTTAGCTGTTGCTGATCCTTCCTTGGCTGCCAATCTACCAGAATGTGTGTAATATTCGCAGAGATCCAATCGACATCAGCGGTATCCAGCGGTAAGGTAGTGACCAGCGTCAGGTGATGTCCACGTTGGAGAAGCACACGGACCACGGCCAAATGAACAAGAAACTGCGATCGATGCACATTCACAAATACTCCAAGAATGTGACTGCTCTCCGAACGGGGAACACTCCAACAGCAAGTGAGTATAAAGGCGAGTGGAAAGCTAACTGGCCAGTTCATAACTGAAGCTTACTCACATTAGTTCACATTATTCACATTCACATTATGCCGTCAAGCAATCCATCAAATAGTACTGATAACACACAATTAGCTTACACAACTTTAACAAAAAAAAACCTTTTTAAATATAAAAAAAAATATTAATAAAGAGTGTTATCGCATAATGAGTAAGTAATTGGTTTTATATGTGTAAGACAGACAGACGGACAAAAAAAAATTACTTTTTCAGTTGTGGATTACTTTTTGGGTAGCTTTGAGAAGAAATCTTCATGAAATTCTTTCAATATGAACTTAAACTTATCGGCCTGATGGGCAAGAATGATTTTTGCCTCACTCTCCTCATTCTCAAGCAATTCATCCGCCTCGATCAGTGTGTTAAGATAGTGCAACCAATTCGGTTCCAGTTCAGTGATCTGTTGACGTGTCTCCTCCGACATTGTAACCCGATATTTATGCAGAAGCACGAACAGCTCCAGCATTGGCGTAAATCTCATTTGTTTAAGGGGTACAGCTTTGAGTAAACGATCGAACAGTTGATTGGCAATGATGGATTCGTTGTGTGTTCGCGGCACTCGCATAACCTTCTCCTCATTGCGTGCCATATAGCGATAGACAGCTGTAACGAGGAGCAGATAGAAGACGGAATATTTGAGATATAGTATATCCAAGTCCACTTACATTGTATTAAGGATGTTGCATGACTAAGCAAAAGCTTTATATTCAGTGCCTGCCACTTTTCAATCCAGTCGAGAAGTGTACTTTTGATGGGATTCTGATTGATGAGCACAAAGTGTACATGAGCAATGGCATCCACAAAGGATATATCATCGGCCAACGAACTATAATGCTCAATGCCGCCCTCAAAGACACCAGCAGTCTTGGCGCTCGAACGCACACGTTGAGTAAATTCCTCCTCGGTCATTTTCCAGAGCGCGTGATGCTGTTGCCAGCGTTTGACATAGTCGTGTATGTGTTCCTGCTGCCTAACAATCTCTGCCTCAATGCGACGCACGAGCTCGGAGCATTCGGCATCGTCGCGAAAAGCTCTAGCGAAATTCGGACGTCGCTGCTCCTTGGGCAGCTTCAGTTTGCTACCGAGACGAGGAAACTGATCCACAAGACCCTGTACACGATCAATAATGCCACGCAGCACTCCACCAATCGTTTTCATATCGGGCGTGAGCACAATTTGCGAGTCTGTGACATCGGATTCCATGACCAGAATGGGTGCCACTGACATATTCTCCTCACAGTGCAACGCATCCTGCAGTAATTCCAGTGAACTACGAGCACAGCTCAAAAAAGCACTAGCCAACATATCATCAAAGACATTTACATATTGATGCCATTCCTTCGAAAGCTGCAAACAGTGAGAATCAAATTGCTGTTCAATATAGTAAGGATCACTTGATCACACTCACCTCATCTTTAACCTCGTCAAACTCATCAGACACCGCTAGAATTAGGTCAACAATTGTGTTGTAGTGTTTGCGCAACGCAATGTTGCCACAATTGAGTCCACTGCTTAAATGCTTCTCGAACACTGAGAGCTCGACAGCGCCATTAAAGTTCAAACGCAACATGGATGTATCGCAGATGCGTTCGCAGCAGCGAACAACTTGTCGATTGGCCCGCTTGTAGATCTGCATGACCTGACGCAGTTGCTCCACATACCAAACACAATCCTCCAGCCATGGGGCATATGTTTCATCAATGTTTATGGAGCCATAGCTTAGCTTAAAAACACCTGGCGCCAACTGGCGATCACAGGCTTGGATCAATGGACGAAACAGTTTGCGTTCCCTTGCCGTTAGGCTCTTCATCAGACGATTGTAGTCCAGGCACAATTGCAGCACACTATTAAAAACAAAACGGACAGTCTCGTGCCGTTCGTAGATCTTGCGAACGGAAGCCGGCATGGCGAAGGTGAGTCGCTCAAAGTGCTCGGCCTCTTGGCAGATGTTCAGGATGCCAGCATCAATGTTGCACTGCAGCAAGAACTTGGGCGGCTTGCCGCGCAGTAGCAGATAGCGCTCTAGTTTCTGACCAAGATTAGAGCCAGAGCCTGCACACAAGTGTTGCCATTGACCATGCGAGCTTTTCATCTCCCGTTCGAATTCGCCACGCAGCAGTTCAAATTTCTCCAGAACTTGGGCAGTTTGCGGCACCGTTGGCAACCAAGTGGCGCTGCTTTGTGCCAAGCGATTGCGCAGCCAGAGCAAACGTTCCAGATTGATGCGATAGGCGAGAGCATGCGCGACATGTTGGGGTAACCAGGATTGCTTCTGCTGCGAGCGTTGCTGCAGCAATAGTTGTCTTGTTGTGGCATCCATATCCTCGCTAAATAGCTGCCACACTTGGCCAACCTGCCGCACGTAGCATTTGCGCATGGTGGCATGATATGAATAGTATAGCATAACATTCAATGCCTCCAATGCCTCCTCAACGTTGCAAACACGCCGAAATACATTCGCAATTAAACGTTGCTGTGTCTCCTCCAAACGTAGCACGCTTCGGCGATAGCTCGACATCTGTTCGTACCACTCGCCCCGATGCACGTTCAACATGATCTGCTTGGAGCCATTGCAACGCAATTGATTAAGCGACACAAGAAACTGCTGCTCGACGCGCACAGCAATCGTTTCCAGCTGCGGTCCACTTGTGCCACTAAACTGCGTTCTTTCGATGTTTTCGTTCTCATCCAAGCGTCCAAATACAATCATTGCCTCGCATATATTCATTAGATCAGCCAGACGCTCCATGAATGCGTTCACATGATTGAATATAATGCCATGTTGCAGCTGCCAGCCAATGTTGTCCTGCAGCCGATTCATGTGCTCCTTGTAGGCCGAACAGCAGTCCAATGACAGATTGCACATCTTGATGCCATGACGTGGACGACCAGCTAGAATCACATCCAAATCGATTTGCTCCGTGCAATATTTGATTATCTGATTACTCAGATTCCGAAAGAGTATTGTGATTCGATCACTGCTCTTATAATGCTCCGAGTTCAACCAAATGAAGCGCATCAGTTGAATTATGTGAGGCAACAATTGCGACACAGCCGCTGGCGATTCCGCCTTGTCGATTTTGTCACAAGGCTCCACCAGCAAATGCAGATACTGGATGTTCGACACGGCCAATTCCTGCTCCCGCTTCACAGTTTCAAGCAACTCATCAATCTGGGCCATGTGCACAGATTGCCATTGTCGTAAAACTTTAAATACGCGCTGCACATCGAACTGAGCTAACTGTGAGTTCATGCCCTGCAGCACTTCCACTGCAATTAAAAACAGATTTAATAATTGAAAAAATGAGTTAAAAATAAGAGTTCTTACATCGATATTGCCAAAACTCAAACTCATCATTCACTGTTGCCAAATCATTGGGCACCACCAACGTTCGGTCGCCCAAAACGGTGCGAATCTGTGTTGTCCAGTAGACCGCAATGCTCTCGAGATTCTTGAACAGCGGCCTATCACAGACAATCTGTTCGCCACCAATCTGATGGAGGACAAAGGGCACATAGAGTGAAGAGATGCCGCCGATCTTGGAGTTCATGGCGAAGAGAAAGGCGAGCAGCCTGTCGAGACTGGCGCAAAATCGATCACGTATAGTTGAATTCCAATCTGGGTAGTTACGAAAGATCGGCGCATAGAAACGCTCCAGCAAACGCATCAGGCAACCGTCCACGTCGCTGTGGATGGTGCCAAAGTGTATTTCGTCGTGAAAGCCATCAACGGTGAATATCTCGTTGGGCTCGCCGCGCAGAAAATAGCTTATATCATCTACAGGCTGTGTGGGAAAGCCCAAGAAAGCACTGAGTTTATTTCCACCGTAGCAAATGGTCAGCAGCGGCTCATTGACCTCTAGTAGCCAGCGGCGTATGATGTCCAATGGTTCCTCATGCCAATCTTGTTGGTTCAGTGAGTACAGTATGGCCATACGCTGAATATATTCAACCAATTGATTTAACTCTTCATCTGTGTATGTAGGACGGGGCGTCGGCGGTTTTACTTCCTCTAGCTTAATCTCAACCTTGCGCTCTGCTTGGAGATGCATTAATGCAATACATGTAGGTAAGTTTACAGTATAGCTACTCACCCTCATCATCAGATAAATCCGAGTCAGTAAGTCGTTCATCTTCTACAGCGCTTGAGGACGTCATTTTCCAATTTTCGCACACAAAAACTATAATAATAACGCATCGTTTCTATGGTTCTAGTTGTTGCGCATATAAAAATCCGTTAGACCAGCTGTAAAAATTACCCGCCCTTAACAGCACTGGTTACTTTGCGATATTATTTATCGATATATCGAGTGGATATTGTTTGCAATCGAAGCCAGCATCAAATTCAAGCGCCACATTTGCTGTGTATAAAGTAAAATAAAGAAATATAAAATGGCAAATAACGCCGCAATAGAGCATGTTTGTAATACAGCCAATTCACTGTTTCCCGAGTTGAATGTGCGCCTCAGCGAGCTATCGCAGCCAACAGAGGCGTTTCTCACCCGCATTTTTGTACACTATTTACGTGCATTTGGCTTCAGAGTGGAGCCTCCATACAATATTGATTCGAAAGAAACATCAAGGGAGAGACGTCAGTTCCTGAGCAAACTGTGCCGGCAAGTGGAGCGTATATTGCAAATCTCATTTCCCGGCAAAACATTCACATATATTGATATCTTTGAGCCAAGTACGTACAACTAATAAGTTGCGAATTTATAAATTTTAAAATTTTGTACGCTTTTGCAGCTGCACGAAAGACGACCAATACCCTAGATGTTCTTTTCAATTACTTTTGTTTCTACAAAATGCACAAGAAGGAGGTAATCTCCGCCATTGTGGAAAAGCACAAGGAGCGCCAGTTGCTATTCACAACAGTAGCCGCCAAAAAGAAAGAACTGGGACAGAGCCAGAAGGATGAGGCACAGATGATAATAAACATAGGCAAGTGTGAGGCAAACATCGTGCAATTGCAGAAGGAGCTGCCAATGGCACAGGCAGATCTGCAGGAGCAGTCGAAGATCCTCAGGCAAAAGGAGTCTGAATCAGCTTTGCAAGAGCAACAGCTGGAGGAACTTACACGCCATGTGAATCAACTCAAGCAATTGGTCGTGCAGGATAGCAATGCGGAGGATGTTAAACAGTACGCTATATAGATATTCATTATGATTATCAATGCTTAACAATGTTATTATTACAGGCAAACAGAGCAAATGGTTGCTCACATAGAAGGCGCCAAAGTGGAAAAGGCCAAACAAGAGGAGCTGTTTAAGGAGCGTCGTGTGGAAATCGAGGAGATCCAGCTCCTAAACGATGAAATTGAAAATGTTCTGAAAATAGTGCCTCCAGAGACGCTAAGTGCATACAAGGAGAGATTCAAACAGAAAGAGCGTATGGAAAAGAAACACATCTCGCTGCAGGCAAAGAATAAGGGACTGCTTGCGACCACTGAGAAACAAAAACAACAACTTGAACAATGTAAAATGGAGATGAAGGAAGTGAATCTTAAATACGAGAAAGAAGCACAGGTGCCGAAACACAACATCGGCGAGCAGGAGGCACGTATTGTACTGCAAGCCGCTAAAGCTGAGGAGCTGGAGCAAAACAAGGTTGAGCTGCAGGAGCAGATCGAGGAGGAGGAGCGTACGGCTGAACACATGAAAAGCTTTGTAACTAAATTAGTTGGTATCAACAACACACGCGATATTTAGATTCTTAATATATCCATTTGTTTATTTCTAACTGTAAACGCTTTACTCTCTCGTACTTATGGGGTTAGGTACGAAGAATATTATTGGCCAAATCATGTATCCATTTTCTTGCTTTCCAAATGAGCCTTCAACTGTTGGCTAAAGTCATCCTCGACATTATCGTCGTCCCAGTTGTCCTCCCAAACATTTGGCTCCTCAACATCATCGGCCACACGAAAATCTACAAATACATTGGGTTTTAAAATGTCGCAGACCACGCAAAACAATAAGTTTCTCACCTTCTGCAGGAAACTCTTCGAATTCATCATCCTCCTCTAGCAGACCCAAGTCTTCGCTTTTTTGATTCGTTTCTTCCTTCTCCTTTTCTTTCTCTTTATCGGCTGAAGACATTTTGAGATTGTGTGTTGTTGTGGCTTATAGCAGAATTTAAATTGTTAAACAATTTTCTTGCTCAATTTGATGGCGAGCCGAAATGATGCCGAGTCATTTATCTAGTGACGAACAAAAAAGTAATCGATGCGCACATCGATAGTATAATCGCGTAACTAAGCGATGATTAAGCTATCAAGTACTGCAAATGTAGCGCTGCCACATAGTTAATTAATTGGTTTGCCCGGTAATTTGCTTTTGAAATATGCATTTTATTATTTTTTTTGATAACATTTTGACTTTGGCTATTTGACTTTCAAGCTAATAGGGTTATTGAGCAGTTGAAATGTACGTAACGTTAACATTTATAATAAATAGTTTGCTGTAGGCTTTTGATTTATTGCATGCGTAGGTTTCTTGTTGCGTTGGCTATTTTGTTTTTAGTTCCAGTTGGATTTTTTTGGTTTGCCAAAACTGTTGATATTATTATTATTATTTTTTTCTTGTTTTACGCTTATTGTAAAAATTTGGTATGCCAAAATATAGTATCTACACATATGTATTAATATAGATTTCTTGTTTTTGTTTCTTTTTGTTTAAATATGCTACTTTTATAAAGGAATAAAACACCATACACTTGATTATTAAATACCATTTTGAACTTATTGTTCGATTTGTGTGTTTGTTTTGTGTTTTTGTATTTTTACTTTTTTAAATGGGCTTTCTCAATCTTTGTTTTGTTTTTTTTTTTGTATTCTTGTTTCTGCTCTATACATTATTTTCATCACAGACGCACAACGCACAAATTAATAAAAAAAAAAAAACAAAAAATGCAATGCAATTATTATCATCATTTAACAATTTTTGTTTTCAAGCTCCATTTTGCTTAACTTTCAACGAGAACGACCTCTTTAGAAAATGTCGTTGTCCAACTGATTACAGGATTTAGTAGGATAATAATAACATATATATTTGTATTTCACTTTGTTTAATACTAATAAGTTCTGACCTTTCCAAAAGTTTAATAAATAATATAACCTTTTTTTTTTTTGTTGCTTAGTTTTGTTGGTGCTGGTATTTGATTCAAGTATTTAAAAAGTGCATGCCGCGCCACTTCCTTGCCACCATTTAAGTTGCACGGCCCTTATGTGTATGTGGGTGTGTGTGTGTGTGTAGTTATTTATGTATAAATTATTTGTTTTTGTTAATTATAGTTGTATTTCTATATAGTATATATGAAAGCTTTCTAGAATAGAAAAACAAAAAAAAAACAGTTTATCACATATAGAGAGAGGAAGTGTTAAATATGTTGTTGTTTTCTGTTGTTGCGTTCATTTAATGTTTGTTTGTTTGTTTTGGTTGTTTGTTTGTTGACGACTTTAAGTTGAACAAAAGGACAAACATGCAATTTATAAATTAAATTAAGAAAATAAACAGCTTAGCCTCATAAAATGCATACAGTAGTAAACAACAGACACATTATGTCCATTTTATCAATTTTTTTCAAGAAGAGCACCAATAAAGTTACACTTGAGCTTATGCAGAAAAAAAAATATATACATTTACATATACATATACAAAAAGGAATTGTTTGATGGGGAAAACAAGTTGCATTAATAAATATGAAAGGAAATAAAAAACACTATTTAGTTTAACAGACTACAAATACAGTTTTACAATACGTTCAAGTTCTAGCACACATAGCATGAGCTCTCGCTCTCTCTCTCTCTCTCTCTCTCGACACTCGCTACTTTTACTCGTTGCTATGTGTGCTGAGAGACTTTATAAATAGTTTGAGAGCTTTGTGTGGGTGTTTTGTGTGTGTGTTTGTGTGTGTGTCTCTTTTTTCTTTTTTAAAACGCTAAGCGTTCTCTAACGGTTTTTTGTTTCGCGCTTACAAACTACATAAATACACATCGAACATCAAAAATATTGATATATAGTATATGAATAATAATAATAAAGGATTAATGCAAATCATGCATGTGACAGCTAAAAGTTGCTCGCCCAAAAGCACAGCGAGTAAAACGCCTAAAACTTCTTCGCTTTTCACTCGCTGTGTGTTGTGCGAGCCGACTTTACAATATACGTTATACATCTATATATATGTAATAATTACAAACAACAAATTACTAAGAGGAAACGGTTTGTAAAACTCTCTTCTTTTACTCGCGTCTTGTACGTTTGGGTCGAGAGGCTGCCGTCGATGCGGACTCGCCAGCTGTTGAAGATCCACCACTCGCTGTATTCCCACCTCCACTGCCAACCCCGCCACCAACAGCATCCGTCGAGGCAACCGCTGTTATAGTTGCCGATATGCTCGCCGGCTGTCGAGTGTCGGCAACGCCACGCACCTTGCGCGACGCCACCGATTGAGCTGTTACCTGCAGGGAGATTGCGTGCGTATTAAGCTTCTCGGCGAGCAGCAGATCCTTTAGGCCTTTCATTTTCTGGCTGTACAATGCAATAACTGGACGCTTTAGCATTATCTCAAACGGATCGTAATCATCAACAAGTGGAGCATTTGCTGCTGCTTCGATCTCGACCTCCACTTTAGCTTCTTTGTGCTGCTGCTGCTGCTGGTGCTGGGTTTCTTTAGCCTCACTGGGCAAAGTGGCACTGCCTCCTCCGCCATTGATAGTGTTTGATAGTGTTGTAGTTGTTGTAGCCTCCTTATCAGTTTTGTGATTGTTGCTGTTGCTGCTGCTGTTGTTGTTGTTATGCGACGCATCGTTGGACGTTGTTTGTTCGGCAACAGCAAATGGCTGACCGCCGCCTTGTAGCAAAAAATCTGGATTTAAAATCTTCTCGCCACAAGCAGCTGTCAAATCAGCCAAAGTTGTTGGCAGCTCCGATTTGGGTTTCTATAAGAATATGTTAAAATTGCTTTAGTTGATAGTTTCGTCAATAAGCAAGGTTATATAATAGCGAAGTTGCAAATTCAATTAACAGTTGACCTATTTGAATATCACTGTATGTGTGTACGCGTGTGTGTGTGTGTGTATGTGTTAGCTAAAAAGTAGGTCAATCAAAGCTTGACGAACTCACCTCATCTTTTTTGACAATCATATTGGGGTTGTTGTTGTTGCCCTCCAAATTAAGCGATGCTTCTGCCACTGCAGCCGCTGCTGTTGCAACTGTTGCGGCTGCGGCTGCTGCTATCCTTTTGGCCTCCAAGGCGGCGGCCTGTTCAGCCTCGACATCCTCGGGCAACTTGATGACCACCTGCGAACGTATATCATAATCGAACTTGGTAATGTTGGTGACAAGGGGTTTTGCCCAGCCAATGTGCAGAATGGGCGTCAAGCTGTCTTCCTCCCACTGGCAGATGCCATCGTAGAAGCGCAACAGATTGGCAAAAACTTCCGCATCGCGAAGAATGCTGCGTGCCGAGTGGCCGGAGCTCTCCGTTTTCATGACATAGGGTATAAGCTCGTTGGCAATGTCCAGGAGCTCCTTGTAGATCTCCTCGTCGTCGCGACAATGATACGTATACATTCGGATTACATCTGCTGCATTTGCCCAGGCGGCAAAGGCCTCGCGGTACTTGAACAGGCGATTGTAGTAGTTGCCCTGAAAGATGTGCGGATAGACGTGATGATTGTGATAGTAGTTGCGGGACGAATCGATGGCCTCGCGGAATAGTTGCTCACTGGTGATGCTGCGATGCGTGCGATTGATCTCCTCCAGCTCGCCAAGCAGGCCCAGTGCCATTGGATAGCGCTTGAGATGGCCCAGATCATAAAGGAGCCACAAGAGCTGTTGCTGCAACTCGGCAACCTCAACGCAATCGCTGTTGGCACTCAGCGAGATGTTTAATGCCACACAGATGGCTGCCACTTCCATGCCACGATCACAGACCACGGCGAGTCCGCCAAGATAGAGCCACGAGCCGGATTCGATGCCGGCGCCAATGTCCTGACCGCGTTTATCCTCGTTGCCCTTGCCATGCCAGGTCACCTCGATGCTCTCGACATGCTTCTGGCCAAAGACAACCCAGGCATGATCCTCGGAGATGGCCAGACGCACATCCCGATAGCCCAACAGCTGACAGCCCGCCGTGGTTGCAAGTGCAACGCCAAAGCAATCCAACTTGTTGCTCGACAAATAGCTGTAGAGGTTCTGCAGATGCGCCCGATCCTTGTAGCTGCTGCGTATCAACGAGTTCCAGATCACATCCGACACCTTCTTGATGATGTCTCGCGTTGCTTGGCGATGCGGCTTGGGCTTCTCCACTGCTGACATTATGGTCTGGAACTTCTTGTATAGGCCCGCAATAAGCTCGTGTGTCACAACCGGAAAGGGCACGTTGTTGCCCATGATGACATCATTGCCTCCACCTGCAACAATGGGGCATGCAATTAATACACAATGCAATTCAAGGAATTAGTTATGTATTATGAACTTATAATAAACCAGTTTTAAGGCATGCTCCAATAAGTATGCTACAACATTTTATATATATTTATAAATATTTTTGAATTAAACAAAATATTTTAATTACTTTATTTAAACTCAAAACAAACGTTTGACAAACTTCACAAAATTATTATTTTACTAATAAAAAGATAAACTTTTTTTAAATATTTTCAAATCATACTTTTAACGGAAAAAATACACTTTTCGTATGATTTTTCACTTTTAACTAACGTTTAGGATCTTTTAAATAGTTGGTTGACGCTCACCTAAAGCCGCTTGGGCTGCCTGGGCGTTTTGAGCCGCCTCGCCCGTTGTAAGCGATAGTTCAATGTAGCCAACAACAATGGAGAGGAGCGTTAGATCTGGCTCGATGGCGCTGGTAAGGGAGCGACGAAACAGATTCACAACATCGGATGTGGACTTTAAAGGGAAGAGGCTGGCGTCAATGATGCCGTTGAGGGCCATGCAAGGGCTGGCGCTGGCGCTGCGTGTAACTGTTGACATGGCGGCGGCTGTTGCTGCTGTAGGACCACAAAAACAAAAAAACAAAAAGGATTTGCACTTTCTATTGCTTTTTGGGTTCTTGAGCTGTTGCTTCTTGCTGTGCTTCTTCTTCTTTTAGTGATTTTGCAAGTGCTTTTTCGTTGTTTTAGTTTTGTTGTCTGCCGTTGTGTTGTTGTTTAGCACTCGCCGCAGGCGCTGTTGCATGCACACTGGACTTGCACTTCCATTTGGCAGCAGCGACAGCAGCAGCAGTGGCAGTGGCAGTAGCAGTACAGCCAGACACTTTGTTGCTGCAACATTTGAGCGGGCTGAACAAGGCAGCAAGGTTGGTGGAGAGGGGAGGTGTGCAATGGACGCCACAAGTTGACAAACAACTTTTTTACTTTCCACCTTGTTTGTGCGCACTGTTTGCCCTTTTTTTTTTGCTGTGTTTTTTTTTTTTTGTTTAGGTCTCTTCTTGCTTTTGCTTTGTTGCGCTTCTATGTGCGTCTCACTGTGTGTATGTGTGTGTGTGTGTAGTTGTAGCTGTGTACTTATTCTTGAGCAGGATTTTTATGCAATCTGCTGCGCTCTCTGTGGCGCTGCATTTTTTAGTGTAATATTTTTTCAACTGCAATCGTTCTTTTCACAACACCTTTCGCTTATTTTTGGTTTTTGTCTCTATATGCACGAGATGTTGAGGTGAGTGTTTGTGTGTGTATGCGTTCCCGTCGTCGTTTCGTTCAATTGCACTGACACTTCGTTAATTTTGTCGTGCAGTTCTCTGCAGCTGCTCTTGTTGTTGTTGTTGGTGGTGCTGTAGTAGATATTGTTGTTGCTTAATATCCTGTCGTCGCTTCGCATTCGTTTGCACACGTCAGCAGCAGCCACAACAAACGACAGCAATGACAGCGTCAGCAGCAGCAGCAGCTCTGCGAATTTGGCAGGTGCTTCGTTGAGCGTCGAACCGTAGCAGCAGCGGCAGCTGAAATTGCGTAGCGTTGCTCCCTTATTGCGTAGCATTCAAAGTAGCCCACCGCCTCCCCCGCCAGCAAACGTGTACTTTTTGGTGCGTACACCACGGAATTTACGTCGTTTGTATATCTCTCTTCGCTGATTAATGCTTCGCAATTGTAATTTATCTATTCGCATTTATCACTATTTATTGTAATTAATTTTTGTTTTTTTTTTTGTTGTTTGTTTTGGTTAAAAACTTGTGTTGCGTCGCTGTCTGTTTGTTGTTGCCGCTGCTTTATTATTGTTGGCATTTTGCTTTGGCCGACCCGACGCGCTTCGGTCTTTTTTAGTGCCATTTTCTTTTTGCGCATAAATATCAACACTGACACAGCGTTGCCACTACGCCGCACAAACTCAAAAAATTCACTGTGATTTCAAACAAGTTGTGTGTTTTCTATATATATATATATATAATGTTACGTGGATGTGTGTTTTGAGGTAGGGGTGAATATCTGTACATAACATCAGTAAACTTTCGACAAACAAACACTTTTACTTACCTGTTAACTGTTTGATGGGTACTTTCGTACAGTCACTGTTACTTGTCGATTGCTCATCTCTAACTGATGTGCATTTAGGAATTAGATGTAAACAAATGCCGGCATTTCTTGATTTTAACTGTTGTAAAACCATCGACTGCAAACAGGGTGCTGTGCGCGCAGTCCGCTACAATGGTAAGTCTTGAAAAACTGCTCGAAAGCTTACAGATTTATGTGTATTACTTGTATTGCTTGCAGTCGATGGCAGCTACTGCATGAGTTGTGGCTCCGACAAAAAGGTGAAACTCTGGAATCCCGCCTCGGGATTATTGCTAAAAACGTATGGCGGCCATGCGGATGAGGTAACTGATGCTGTTGGCAGCTGCGACAGCAGCTACATCCTCTCAGCCAGCTTGGACAAGAGCATCATCTACTGGGATGTGTCGACAGGTGATTGCGTCTTGAATCTCTTTCCTCTCTTTACGTTAATTCATGATAAAATGTTCCTGTTTTATAGGTACACCCGTTCGTCGCTTGCGGAGTCATGCTGGTGGTGTGCGTTGTGTGTGCTTCAATGAGGATTCGACCATAGCGATATCGGGTGGTCGCGACAATGCTGTTATGTGTTGGGACATCCGCACCAGACGCCTGGAGCCTGTGCAGGTGATGAAGGAGGCGAAAGATTGCATTACAACGGTCCTGACCAACGAGCACAAGATCTCTGCTGCCTCGCTGGATGGCTGTGTGCGGCACTACGACATACGTGTGGGTGAGATGTGCTGTGATAAGATTGGACAACCGATTACCTATCTGGCGCAGACAAAGGACGAGCAGTGTCTGGTCGCTGGCTGTCAGGATAGTGTGGTGCGCCTGCTCGACTGCGAGTCGGGTGGCTTGCTGTCGGAATACAAAGGACATCTGGCTGACGACTATCACATCGAGTGTGGCATCTTGGCCAGTGATGCACACATTGTTGCTGGCTCCAGTGCGGGAGATGCCTATATCTGGGATCTACTCGAAGCGAAGGTTCTGCAACGCATTTGCATAAGTAATAACTATTTATTTAACAACTGACAGAAAGGAGTTAAGCTTTGTTCTTTCGTGTTGCAGGTGATAATGGTGGGGTTGTGCATTCGTTGGCAACGCATCCCAAGCGACAGGAGCTGCTCTTTGCACGACGCAGGGATATGTATGTCTTCTCCACAGATCTACAAATTGAGGAGGAGCAACTATAACTTAAAATATATATATTTGAATGAAGCTAGTGAAATTTTAAGATTCTCTGATTCCTAATGGAAATAGATATAAGCTGTAAGTTAAATAGTTAGAAAAACACATATTGCATTTTCTTTGAGGGGAAAAGGAAAAACCATTTATTTGACATAATTTTTTTTTTATCGTATTTTTTTAATTATTTTAATGTATTTTGTTTGTTTATATAGAGCATGAATGTACGTAGTAATATGTTGTTTTGATGGTATGATCCGGCTTATATAATGCATAATCATGTGATTTTTTCTTGTTATTTAATTTTGTTGGCCTGCAACGCACGCAAATCTCGCTTCTTCTCTCGAATCCTTACTAAAATGACCAATGGATGTGCAAGTGTGTGTATGTGTGTGTGTGTGTGTGATGTGTTTGCGTGCATGGTATTTGTTTTATGGGTGGAGCGCCGCTCTCTCCATCATTCTCAAACTCTCTCTCCGTTGTGTTGTTGGTGGTTGTGGTGGGGGGGGCTCAAAGCCGTTGCTACGCTGCGCGCTTGCATGCAGGACATCACTTGGTGCTTAAGCCAGACAAAAGCTGACTGATCTGATTGGCACGCACGCGCAGCGTTCCAGCAGCTTAGTAGAAAGCTTACACTCTCTTTTTGTCGTAAGACATACACGCACAAACACATAACACACGCACACACACACACACGCAGTTGACACTCACACATACATGGGGCATTTGGGTTTTGTTATGATGCGTCGGCGTCGCCGGCATCGGCCTCTCTCTTTTTTTAACTCTTTTCAGATTTTTGTTTTTGTTTGTTTTATGTTTTTGTTGTAACCGTAAACTTCAACTCGCGCTGCTTGCACACTTATGTACTAAAGCATATTACACATATGGATATATGTTGTATATGTATGCAATTTATTTAATTGTTGTAAATATATGTATATATATATATATATATATGTATGTATACATATGTGTGTGTAATTATGGTTTCAATATATGCATAGGTTTTAATGTACTCGTATTTAGTATTAATAGTAATAATATTATGTAATGTTGCGTTAGCTTATGTCGTATGTATTTATTTATTTATGTATATGTATAAATATACATATAGTAGTTATATATATATATATGTTTGTATGTATGTGTGTGTAGTTTATATAATAAACGATTCTCACTTCTTCCTCTTCTTACCACGCACTCTACTCTCTCTCTCTCTTTTACTATTTTTCTCTTTTTCACTTATAATAAGATATACAAACAACAAAAACTCAATAAGTTCCATTCAGAAATTTTTTCGCATTTTCTTCTTCTCGTTTTGTATGTTTTTTTTTATGTTTTATGTTTTTTTTTGGGCAAAAGGAAAAATACAATCAAGTTGAATGTTATATATGTATATATATATATATATATATAAATGTGTGTGTGTGTGTGTATTTATATATATGTATATGTAGTTTTTTAAAATTAATTAAATAATAGAAAATAATTTAAAAAAAAGTAAAAGTTAATGCGATGGTTTTTTATAGAGTTCAGCATGCTCGTTACATTTTAATTATACATTTGTTTATATACCTATGTATATTATATATATATGTATTTAGTTTAATATAGCATGTACCATTTTGTTTTGTTTGTTTTTTATATATATATATATATATATATATATTTATATATGAATTGTTTGTAGCTTATTTTATACGTATGGTTTTTTATGGTATTTTGTTGAAATTTTTTTTTATTCCTTAACTTTTTGTAATATTTTTAATTGTATGTGTATATGTGTAAGTATGTATGTATGTTTGTTTTTTTTTTTTGTTGTAATAAACAGAAAATCATAAAATTTTATGTCTATTTTCGTTTTGTACTCTGTTTTGTTTGTTGTTACTGCCTGTTGTAAGTTTCTGTTTCTGTTTCTGTTTTGTTTGTTTTCTTTCTCTCACAATTTTATACTTAAACAATAAATGAACAAATTCTTGTTGCTGCTTTTTTTAATTACAGTTGTTGGCTTCTATGTGAGTTTTTGATTTGTTTTGATTTGTTTCGTTTTGCAAATGGTTAGTTTTAGTGTTAACATAATAGTTAATTAGAAAAATTGTTATATCTCTTAACTGCACAAAATTCATTGTTTTTGTTTTTCTTTTCTTTTGCTGTTGTTTTTTTTTTTTGTTTTTACTAAATTTTATACAACTTTGCCATTACGCTCAACATTTATCGCAACAGTCTGCGGCTAAACAGCGGAAAGAGCGCGCCAAATCTCCTTTACCGTTAGAGAACTCAATGTCTCCTAACAGGTCTGTTAACGTACTGCTGCTGTTGCTTAACATAGCTGCGCCGCTTATTTATTATATTAGGAAGTGCTGTTGCTGCTGTTAATGTTATGCTGCTGCTGTTGCTGTTGCTGCTGTTGCTGTTGCTGCTATTGGTTGTTCCAGGCAATCAGGATGACGGCAACTGTTTGGCAACAATGACACCGGGACGGCACTGTTTCAGTGACGTCGTTATGGTCACCGGCTGATGACTCGTCAACGTTGTACCCCCAACTGTCCCACTCGACGTCTGCACTTTGAATATGGCTGTTGGTGTTACCGTGCTGCCACTGCCGCTCGCATCCTTGGTCGCTTTGGTCGTAATGATGACCTGTTTGTTACCCTTCAGTTGTAGAAAGGGTCGTAGTTCTGCCAGCGCTGCATGCTGTTTGCCCGTTGTTAATGCCAGCGGCGCATCCTGCCCCAAACGATGACTCGTCGTCGTAATAAGCTGATGATGCGATTGTTGTTGGCTTTGATGTTGTTGTTGCTGCTGTTGGTGTTGGTGTTGCTGTTGATGTTGTTGTTGTTGCTGCTGCTGATGATGTTGCTGCTGCTGCTGCTGTTGGTGTTGGTGTTGCTGATGGTGATGGTGCTGCTGCTGCTGCTGTTGATAGTGATGCTGCAGCTTATGCTGCTGATCCCCATCGGCAAACAGATGATCGCCCTCCAGATGTCGAATGGCCTCCACAATCGTTTCGAGATTTTGACGGGATCGTGTGAATACCGCTGTGGCACCCATCACCGTTGGCGGATCCAATTTCTCCGTTTTGACCTTGACAATCTTTTCGTTGATGCGTTCCACCTCCACCTTGGGCTTGATCGCCGCCTGTAGGATGGGTGTGCTCATGCCCTCGGCATAGGCTTTGGCAATGGCATTCACATTCACCTCGTTCTCCGATTCCGTGGAGCTATTCGATGACAGAATGACCTCCTCATGCACCTGATCCTCACTGATGATCTCGGCTGCTGCATCCGATTCTAGTTCCTCAATGCTGGAGCACACAACAACCTGCTGTTGACCGGTCATCTCATCAATCTCCACATACGAGACAGTGCCACCCAATGCCTCCAGCTCGTCGGCACGCACAAAGTTGTCCGTATGCTCGATGACCTCGCGTGGAATGGAATAGGATCCACTGCTGCTGTTCGCTGCAGCAACTGCTGTTCCGGGTGGTGCTGTTGCCACACTGTACAACTGTCGCTTAATCATTTGCAGCTCATCCTCGAGCAATCGACGCAAGCTGCGCTCCTTCTCCAACTGTTTCTTCATCTCGAGCAGCTCCTTGGCTGCTATAATGCTGGCATTGTTCAGTTTGTTGGCCGCTGCTGCTGCTGCTGCTGCTCCCGCTCCTGCTGCTCCTCCCACGGCGCCTGTGAGTAGTGTCATTGGTTCGGGTGACATCGAACCTAGTCCTTCGTCGGAACTGTCGCTGATCGTTTGCATGTTGATCACATTGTCCGTTAGCTTTCGTTTCTTGATAGCGACAGCACTTGAAATGCCATTTTTGTTGTTGTTGGTGTTCGATTCATTGGCATTATTGCTGTTGTAGTTATCGCCAGAGTTGCCACCGCCTCCACCGCTCGCCTCATGTTCGCCCACTTGACGCTTTAGTTCGCTGTTTTGTGTTAAAAGTTGTGTCTTCTGATTCTCCAGATCCACAATATATTGAAAGGTCTGTTGCAATATGGCAGCCTATAAAGAACAAGAACAAAATTGCTTCGTTAATTCAAATGCAACTCATTTCAAATCAAATGTGTAATCATTTAAGCTTTTCACGATTATTTGCATGGCATGAACACAAAACACACACACGCACACATACAGACATAAAGCAGCATATGCTATTCACAATGAAACTCATTCACAAGACACCGCAGTTACAGAGCTTAGCAGCGTAGGGCAGCATAATTGCCAAAGCACAAGAGAAAGAGCGAGAGCGAGAGCGCAAGAGAGAACTTTGATAAATACCGCAAATGAATGCACGCATAGCATATATGTATGTATATATTATATATATGTATCTACAGACCACATATGTTGTACATACATACATTTGCATTAGTAGTGAAGCGCCTTATAGTAAATAGTGTAGTAAGCCTGTTGTTGTTTGTTGATGTTGTCTTCTTTATGCCCAAAAGGTGAAGGAACTTGTGTCCTTCAAAATGCGCGCGTTCTTAGCACGAAAACAACAACGTACACACACACACACAATATCCATGTGCATAAATATATATGTATGGATTTTATGTATGTCTCATCATAGTCATCAGCATTTGTATGCAATGCAAAAGTTGCTTATGCATTTTTTGCAAGTAAGCATTTCGTTTACGTTTGGCAACGCTGCTAGCTAAAATGCTCAAAATGTGCGTGGGCAACGCCATAAAGCATAACGGTGAAAACTGGCTTAGAAAGCAGCAGAGCAGCAGAGCAGCGTAGGCGACATTTATGCAAAAACAAAAAGAAAACACTAACATAAACTCTGGCAACACCCAAAAACCCAAAAGAATGCAGCTGCAGCTCAAGAGCAGAGACAGAGAGAAATGGAGACGGAGACGCAGGCGTTTGTAGCAGACGCCACCGCATCATGGCAAAGGAATGCGAAGCTCTCTGTGGAAATTCTTTGGCTTTGGCTTTGATTAAAAAATAATAAATCTCTGTTGTGGTTGTTGTTGCTGCTTTTGCTGCAGCCATAAAACTTGTTTCACATTTTAGTGGACGTCGCCGCCACGCTGCTTGTTGTCGGAGGTCACTACTAACACACCATCATCATCATCATAAGCAGCAACAACAACAACAACAACTAGCTCTCAACACCGGCTACTCACACACAGCTGCTGTTCTCACTCTCTCTCTGGCGCAATGCACAGCTGGCTGGGCGGCCAGCAAAGCTGTTACGTTGTTTTCATATGATGTGTGAGTGAGAGAGAGAGAGAGGAAGAGCGAGACTGGGGAGCTGCAGCATTGTTTGTGTACAGTTTTCTCAGCTTTGGCTGTGATAAAAATCAGCAAATCGTCGTCATTGTTGTTGTTGTTTTTTGTTGTTGTCGGCGACGGCATTGCAATGTCGTGCGCATATTTTATATATAAAAATAATAATAATAATCATTTAACACTATTTTTACTCTATGTCAATTTATTCTATTCAGCTTTTTGTTTTTGCTTTTGTTACCCTAAAGGCCGTTCATTGACTTTAGTTGTCGCAATGTTAGTGTTGTTTTTGGATTGCATTGGAAGCGTGTATTGGAAAACGACAAAACATTGGAAAGCTGCACACAGAGGGACTTGTGTCGCTATTTAAGACAAACTTATATTAACTGAAAAATATAGAATTAAGCAGAGATTAGTTAAAAATCATCTTATTGATCCATATGTTTGTATTCCTGTTCAGAAAAAACTTTTCGCTTTCAGCCAAAATATTATTTATTTTACAAAATTGTATCGATTTTTCTGTTTAATGCCTAAAGCATTGTAAGGATTTTAACCATATTATTATATGAATTTTAAAACCAAAATGTGTCTTTTTAGTAGTTCCTATTTGCATGGTTTTAAACTTGCCCTTGTCTCTTGTGTTGTTAAAATTGAAGCGGCAAGCAAAAGCTTATCATTTTCTAGTTGGACATACATATACATATAAACAACTGTCAAGAATTCCACACACATCACATGTGTGTGTGGAATCGGATTGCGAGACCGGCAAATCAGGCCTGGGCTAATAAGAAGTTGTCGTCGTCATCGTCATATCTACGGACGCAGTCAGCGAAAAATGCCGGCAAAAATCTATGGCGCAAATCGCCCCAAGCGTCAAACACAAAAAAAAATTCGCAATAACAACAGCCAGCCGCAGCCGCAAGAGCCACAGCTGTACTATAAAAGTATACATACATACGCTATTCATCAATCTGTGTGTGTGTTTGTGAAGCATATTGGTGTGAGTGTAAACAGAAAGCCGATCAAACTCGCGCGCTCGAGACGGTCTCGTTGTTGTTCCAACAAGAATCCAACAGCCAACGCGTTCGAGCAGCAAGCAAGCGCAACGCAACGAACATACCAGACGGCAAACAGCAGCAGCAGAAACAACGGCGGCGCAGGCAGCGTTTTTGCGGCGACTGTACTTTTTTCCAACACGGCCGCTGCTATGAAAACACACCACCAAGCAGCAACAGCAACAGTTCCAATCCGAAAAGTTTTTCAATATTCGCCGGCGTTTCGTAGTTCACCGTCGCACAAATGTTGCTAGAGTGCTGCGCTCTCTTGCGCACACACACACATGTCTGTGAGAGCGAGAGAGTGAGAGCGTTGCTTCGTTAAGTTTCATTTGCCATATCGTTTCGTTTCGTTTCGCTGAAACGGAAATGGTACTGCAGTCGCAGCCGCCGCACCAGCAGCAGCAGTAGCGAAAAAAACATGTGGACTCAAGCTTTTTCAGCTTTGGAACGACGCAACTTGCTCTTGCTCTCTCCCTCTTACCCGTTTAGTTTTCAATGCAAACACGTGTGTTGTTCTCTTAATGCTTCCAGTACCCACTTCCAATATACAAAATGGAATAGTAGTCGTCTGTGACGCGCGTTCTCTGTCTCTGTCTCTCTCTCTTTCACTCTCACCGCACACAATCCAAAACGTACGTATGTAAGTATGTACATTTCCACAGCAGCTGACTCGATGCTGCCCTGCCTGCCTGCCTGCTGGCTGTTTGCTTGCTGTTCGTTTCTATAAATGGCGCGTCTGACGACGACGTCGTCGGCCTGTTTTCTGTTTCTTTGGGCCCCTCTACAACAATTACATACACTACGCTACAATTTTTTGATTGAATAAAAATAGCTGCAATGAGAGCGCGCGCGCCCAACTGCTGATTCGTCATCAGCTGAGCTGAGCTGAGCTGGCAGGTTTATGTGTCTGTAGTATGTATGTGTGTGTGTGTGTGAGTAGTAAGTGGGCGCGCCTGGGCCACCCAAAAGCACAACCAACCAAAAATGCACAATGCTCTTCCCCGTCCCCGTCCCCTGGGCAGCTGCTGTTTGGCCTACGTGCATTCACGCATGCCCTAAGCATTAAATAACATTTGTATGTATGTTTGTACATAAGTCTGTTGTAAAAATATACAAAACAACAAGAAAACTAATTTTGTTTTTGTTTTTCCTTAGTTACAATACAAATATGGTATATTTTTGTTAACTTTTCCAATTTTCTTCTTTTCTTTTTTTTTATTGAAATAACCACTGAAATGTGTCGATACACAATTTGTTATATGTATGTGTGTGCATTGTTTTAAGAATCCTAGTCTCTTATCATTGATTGCATTTACTTTTGCTTTTGCTTTTGCTGTTTGCCTTTTAGCCCCTATTGCGTCGCACGTTTTTGTTGGCGGCAAACAATTAACGTTCTGTTTGTTCTTCGCTGCTTATCTCTCTCGCTCTCTCTTTGCTAGAGCTAGCCAACGACAGGTGTGAGTGTGACTGCGAAGGTTTGCTGTATGGGTGTTTGTGTGTGTGTGTTTGTATATATGTGTTCCCTCCTTGCTGAATTAGGAGGGAGATCGAATACAAAAAACAAAACAAAAAATGTATAGCAAAGAAAACAAGTCAGCTGACATATTACAAATTTTAATTTAATATGCTGATGCTGGTGCTGGTTTGGTTGGTATCTTCTTATTTTCTTTTCGATTTGGCAAATAAAAGCGCGTGTTTTTGCGACTGCTGCGGTTCATTAGCATTTTTTTTCTTCATAGCGATGAGATTTTGCATGTTAAGTTTTTAGCTAAAATTAGCAACACTAACACACTTACACACATACACACACACACACACACACACACACATGCGTATTTACAAACATAACGGAATTTGAGAAGGCCGCACACGTTGCACCTCCTCACAGCAGCTCATTTTGCAAACGTTTCGGTGATTTTTGGCAATGCTTACACACACACACACACACACACTTACACATACAATTGTAAAGTTATGCGAAAACAAAAAAACAGCTGCGGCTATCAAATCGAGCTGCCGGCATTGATGCTCATAAACACACACACACACACACACACACACACATATATATATATATATATATACTGACTCACCCACACAGATGTCTTAGTCTCGCATTCGCATTCGCTCTTTCGCACTCTCAGCTGTGCTGTACGCGCCCACAACAACGGGCGCCAAACATGTGTTTTCTACACACTCACTCACACACACGGTCATATGTGTGTGTAGAATAGCCGCATATTAAACAATAATGGGTGACAACATCACCGAACACAGAGCAATGGAGAGATAATGTTAATGAGAGATTGGCGCGGCTAGCAAATGCATTACATTAGTATACTATTTATAATTTACACTCTTATACATTTGCCGTTATCTGCGGCACAGACAGGCTTGAAGAAATGCCGTCATCGAAAGTAAATTGTGGGAGAGAGCAAAAGAGAGAGAGAGAAAGATTACGCAGCACAAGGCGAGGTCATTTGAGGTCTCAACATTGTGTGTATGTGTGTGTGTGTGTGTGTGTAGAAATTTAAATGTCTCTGCAAAACAGCTGTCTGGTGTTTAAATATAAACATTTCTTTTAATTTTTGTGTGCCAAATGTTTTTTGCGTTTTTAGCTAATTTTAATTAACGAGTCGCCGGCGCCTTTAGTAAAACAGTTTTTTGACTCATACAAATTTAAATTGTAATTATTCATCATTGTTATTCTTATCTTATACAATATTAACACACGTGCTATTCGCTGTGCACATAAAGAGTCATAGTTTCAGATAATTTAAGGCGAGCTGCTGTTAAACTTAAAAGTGGTCTTTAACAGTCGCCTAACATTTCAGGCATGGTGCAATCCTGCACAGTGTTGCATAGCGGCAGGCGAGCTCAAGAAATCTGACTCTTCTTCTTCGTTTTCTTGTTGTTGTTGTTGTCGTCACTCGCGCTTTCAGTGCTTCATTAAAATTCCATTACAAAAGGTCAATAAAACGTTGAACCAACCAACGAACGAACAACAACAACAACAACAACAGCAGCAGCAGCACACAAAAGCTCATGGTCAACGAAAGCATTTAATTAGCATACGAAAAATAAAGAAGAATAAAAACAGTTACATATATGTACATATGTATGCATGTTTGCATGTGAGCATACACTCACGTCGAGAAAGGTTGTGAAGAGAACGCTGCGAATTTGAATTTGAATTTCAATTGAGAGAAAGAGTTAGAGCGAGCGAGCGAGCAGTTAATGCGATGAAAGCACGAATGAGTGAGCAGCAGACTCAAAGAGCCGGCAATGGCAATGTAGTTGACAAATTCCAACAACAACAACAACATCGCGACGCCAACACTGACGCTGACCCTCAAATTTACACACACACACACACTTGCAGCAACAGCGCTTACTCAGTAGATCAGCTGATCGAATTTCATGCCTACACACGTTTAAAAATAAGTAAAAGCAACAACAATCAAACAAAGAGCGCGTCTTGTGTGTGTGTGTGTGTGTGTGTGAGTTGTGTGTGTCAGACTTCACACCCAACCAAAGACAGCTGTTTTAATTAACCCAAATCAAATAAAAATCAACAACGGGCAACGTCTCGCTGCATATGTTTTAAAAATATTACTTAAACACACACACAAGCAATATAATTGCAGCGAAAAATGATATATAAACACGCGGGCGGATGGATGGATGACGACAGCCTGCAGCAAGCAATTGCTCTCCAACCTCCCCCACACACGCACACACACACACACACACAAGATAAACAACAGACACTTATAAAGCACACAATTGCTGGGACTGGCTCAACTAGTACGGACTGTTGCTTTGTTTTTGTCGCAAGCAACGACGCAATTGGGAAAGCTGAGCTTTTTGCCGGTCAACCTTGTTGTTATTGCTTGACCAGCTGAGCTGTCGAAGTTGCGTCCGTTCCACTGTCTGTCTGTCTGTCTGTCTGTGTGTAAATTGCGCAGCAAAAATGCCGGTTGACTTTTGGTATTAAATCAACAAAAAAATACTTGTTATTGCTTTACTTTGCATTTCTCATTGCTTTTGAATGTGTGTGTGTGTGAATTTCGATTCAGCTGAAATCTCAGCTGTTGCGCTGATTCATTGATTTTGCTGATTCTGTGTAAGCTCACACACACACAAATACACGCACGCACACACGTCGACGAAAACGGAACGGAACTAATAACAGTGCAGAGAGAACTGCATAGACATCGCCGCCTTTCCCATTTGGCGATGCTGTTAATGACTCTTTTTTTTTTTTTGTGTGTAGCAGCAATTGCCATTGATAAAAAAAAAAACAAACAAACAAGCACCGTTAAAACGCACCAAGAGTCATTAAATCCGGCGAGACAGCATTCCATGTAATCAAAAAACAACAGCAACAACAACTCACTACAGCTAGCCAAAAGCTCAGCTCAGCTTTGAAAGCAGTCAGCCAGTCAGCAGTTGACAAAGTGATGGCGACGATCTTGTAAGCGCCGACGACGTCGCCAGACGACAGCGCAGCCAACGACCGACCGACATTTTTTGCAAGCAAACATACACACACACACTTACACACACATATACAGCAACACTTGTCTGCTCGCTGTCTGTCTGTGTCTGTGTAAAGAAAACCCACAAAGTAATTGATCCATTGCACTTATGCTTTAGCTAGGCCGCCGTTATTATTGTTGTTGTTGTTTTCGTTTAGTTGCTGCAGCTTTCTCTCTTTGCTTTTCCGCTATTATTATTGTACATTCTTTCTTGCGAAAGTGCAGCCGCCAAGTGCTCTCGATAAGTTATCGTTTTGTTTGTTGTCCGCTGCCCCTCTAGACAACCCTGTGCATAATAGCATATAATACACTCCCATCCATAAAACTTAGTACACATAAGCTATTAATTTTTAATTAAGGTTCTGCTCATTATTACCAACTGGCGGCGAGTGCATAATTAAAAATAATTTCAAATTACTAAATTAATTGCATTTTGTGGCCATAAGATAAACGCCACACACACATAGAGTGGACGGGTTGGCAGGTTAGAGATCATCCTACTGCAGTTATGAGCGAGCGAGCGAGCGAGATGGCAAGCTTTACTACGAAATTGTACAGCTGCAGCAACATTTATAATGCGCCGCCATATATGGCACATAGCTCTGACATAACACTACAACCCATATATATAATATATACATATATATGTGTGTGTATGTAAATGGAATCCGTTATATACACAAGCTTTTTGCTGGGTGTTGGTCGGTGGTCGCATCCCGGACAGCTGCTGGGAGCTGCTGCAAGCAAAGGTTGCACGATGCCAATGGCCTAGTGCACTGTTTACACCCACCCACCAGTTATACCACCACCTGCCCTTCCCTTTCCTTTCCATCACCCCTCCGTTAGCACCATAATCGAGCTGTTCGTTCGTTGTTTCGTTTCGCTTTAGCCGGGCCAACAAACGATTCGTCTTCAATCGTTTCTTGCTCATTGCGCAGCTGCGTTAACAAAAAAGCTGAACGCCCAATTTGTGTGCAGAAAGAGCTTAGGGGGGGGAGGGAACAACACCCAACCCAAACCATTAAACTCCACCTGTCACTTTCCAGTCCACAAATAATCGTCATCGTCCAAAACAGCTGCCTACCAGGCGCCAAACAGTCGCCAAACGATTCGTCCTTTTCGTTCGGCAAAACAAAATGGCATTGAAACGCAACCCATAAACCCATCCTCCTTCTTCACTGGCAATCAAGCAGATACGTAGAGAGAGAGAGAGAGCGATGCTCTCAGCTGTGCCAGCAGTGTGAGGAAAGAGACAGAAAGAACAGCAGAGCAAAAGGATTGTTGGGTTTGGGTCTGTGCGCCGACTACAGTAGTATCTGGTTGTAAGAGAATCTAAACGACAATTCTAAATACATTTGTGAGAATCTGTAGTAACATTTAGAATCCTAAGTGGACTACATACAATCTATCTTCTCTATTACGAACTTCTTCGTGTTCCATTGAGATTTGCTACATTGAAGTCTGACTGTATTTATTTCTTCAAGTTTTACTGTATCTATTTCTGTGCAGCCTGTCTATTGTCATCCACTGCGCTATTTAATGCCTAGTGCCTGGTGCTTTTGATTCTGATTCAAATTCGAGTTTGGGGTTGGGGTTGGGCGTGCTATCAACTTTGGGGGTTGTTTTTGTTGGCAGCTTTTGGCGCGCACTGGAAGGACCGACAACGAGGCGCAATTGGATCGATAAATTTGGAGCTACTACACGAAAACGAAGATGCGAAAGGAATTCCAGTTGCCGTTGGGAGGATGTTTCTCCGAAGTTCCAACTTCTATCATTCCACCCCAAATATACACACTCGGCACTTTAATGTAGGTTAGTTCAGCTGCTGCTGCTGCTAACGGTATTGCCGATAACTGTACGCAATTTTTTCGCTGCACTTTTTGCACACTTTGGCGCCACCTAGCGCTCAAGCGACGAGCAAGTTCAATGACCCGCCTCAACGAGTAAATCACAGACTACTTGGCACAGTCGCCCACACTCGCATGACAGTACATACTGCGGTTATATACACACACACATACACTTACTCATTGGCATTTCTCTCTGCTTATGTGTGTGTGTGTGTGTGTTTGTTTGCGCATAACTGTCAATGGCTTAGCAGTAGCAGCGACGTCGTCGTCACATCTTTCTGCAGTGTTGTTGCATTTTTTTTTCGCACTTTTGTGTCAACTAAAAAGCTTTCCGTCTGCATGCGTATGAGTGTGTGTGTGTGTGTGTATGAGCTGCATTTGTCGTGCGACCTGATTCCGATTCCATTCGTCGTCGTCGTCAGTTTGTTTTCGTTTTAGGCCTAGGCTCAACACCGCCTCAACCATAGAGAGAGAGAGAAAGAGGGATAGGGTGAGGGTTGGGTTTGGGTTGTCTACTACAGCCCAAGTTGGTCAAGCAAATAGAGCAGTGCAGTAGCAGTAGCTGCTGTTTACTACATACTACAATGTTTACTATGTGTGATAAACGCATAGAAGAAGTAGAAGAAGAAACATCAGAGTTAAAGAAGAGCGTGTAAAAAATCCATAAACTACTTGCTGCAATAGCAGCAGCAGCAGCAGGGCACACGCCCACCCCAACCCATATCTCTCGTTCTCTCATTTGGTCGTTCGTCACGGCTGCTCTCTCTACGCCCATTATGTCATTCATCAAGGCACAGACCTGCGCTGCGCTGCACTGCGACGTTGCCGTCGACGCCGACTTTAACGTCGCTGCTTTAACCCTTTTTTCTTCGTTCATATTCGTGAACGTGTTGTAGTTGTAAAAGTAACGTATTTTTTATATTTACGCGATTGTTTCTTTGCGTTGTTTTGTTTACGTTGTTATTGCCCTCTTTCTCTATCTACACATACCATATTGACAGACGAGCTGTCATGTTGTTGTTTATGTTTGCTAGCTTCTTTCATATGACTTTTTCTCTTTTCGGGTATTTTTTTTTTTTGCTTTTACTTTGATTTATGTTTTGGGAGTTGTTGTTGCTGCTAGACACTTTTCAATTAGCAATAAATAAAAGTCCAAGGATTGCAATAAATCCCTATAACGACTGCAACAGTGTTACAAAATCCGCTAATAATGCAGCCCTTGACAAAAATAAGAGATTGTATGTTGACTAGCGGCGACAGACACATAAATAAAAGTCCCCCCCCCATGTTGTTGATTTACGGCCGTCTGCTGCTTAGTGAAGACACACCCAAACCCTCCCCCATCCACCTTTCACTCAAGATGCCAGCCACAACAAATCGATGTTTGGTCTCAAGGTGAAAAAAACCATAAATACACACACACACACACACATGCAAATGCGTAGGCATGCAAAACAACAAAAAAAATTGCCTAAAACGGCGACGCCAAAAAGGTTGCCATATCAACAATAAATGCGCGCCGACTGGCAAAAGGGACCTTCATGTGTCAAGCAAGAGCTGCGCTGCTGACGTCGCCGTCGTTGGCGTTCGCATACACAATGAGTACAAGCAGAGATTTTGGAAAGTTTTAGCAAATTGACTGTAGTGCAAGTAAGAGAGAGACACAGACAGAGTTGTTAAAAGGAGAGCAGTATGTGTGTGTGTGTGTGAGTAAGTTTGGCAATTTGTCAACACGAAATGCAAATGCACAATGGTGTAAATATTTTGTTGTTGCTGCTGTCGTTACACCTCCTGTGGTCAAATTGTAAGTGGAGTTGCTGAATGCGTTCAGTGAGAGAGAGAGGGAATTGAGCGAGGTGTTAAAGCGTAAACGGAGATAACGATGAAAACAATGAGAGGATTGTGTTGTGCGTATGTAATCCAATTAGTGTGAATACTAATTCAGTGCATCTCAAACTGTTTTTGTGTTGTGTGTTACATATATAAGACGACCGAACGTTAACGTTATCACTTACCTTGCTCAACTTTTCGCCTTCGTGTCGCGGCAACAGAGAACGTAAACTCTGAAAACCGGCATTGATGCTCTGCATACGTCTTCGCTCATTGCTATTGGCTATTTCGCGTCTCATACGCTTTTCGGTATCAAGTATGGGTTTACCGGTCGGTGAGCAGTCCCCATCCCCCATATCTCCGTCACCACCATCTTTTGTTGTATTCGATGCGCTCATATTCGATTGGCGACGCTGCGAACTTGTTGTAACCTGATGCGCCGGCTCCGTTGTGTATTCAATGTGATACGTATTTTCGCCACCTGAATCTTCCAGTTGTAATCTGTAATGTAAACAAATTGTTATGTATTTGTAGTAAAACAGTCGGATGATCGATCAGTAATAAGTCTTTCCACTGATTCTAAAACTGTTTTTTTTTTCTCCATTTTGAGAACAGCGTAGATTCATAATAATTATTGTGAGACCCGCCGCCGTTGTGGCACTAAACCAATTAACTTTTACACAGAGCCAACACACATACACACACACACACACAATGGCACTAGAAAAAAATTCATTCATTCATAAATTTTACAATTCCATTCAATTCAGTTTCAGTTTAGCCGCTCACCAACAGCAGCAACAACACTAACCCACCACACACACACACACACACACACACACACCTACACACTGCTGAGAGTCAAATGGCAGAACGAACAACATCAATACAAACGAAAAGAAATATACAACAAATAATGGGCACCATACAATAACAATGCAGTCGCAGCAGCAGCATAAAAAGCAACATGTCAGCGCCAAAGCGAGATGGTGAGAGCGAAACAAAAACCAAGAGAAAGAGCGAGAGCGAGAGAGAAAGAGAGCTCACACAGCTGTCAAATATGTGTATGGCTTTGTCGACTGTTCTTTTGGGTATGTTGTTATTGTTTGAGACTTCTCTTTTTTGGAGGATTAAAGTCAAAACTTATGCTGCCACCACAGCCGCCAATACTAGCATAAGAATGTCAAACCGGTTTAACAACAACAAAGAAACACACAGAAACACACTCACACACACATACTCGAAACATTTTTTAGTTGTGCAGCTATTGAAAAGCATTTTCACAAAGGTATGCCTTCTGTTTGTATGTGTAAGCAAGCGTGTGCGTGTGTATGAGTGTGTGTGTGAGAGTGTTTTTGTGTTTGTAAAGTTGCAACACTGCATTCCAGCAACAATAAACGAGCAGCAGCAGAACGAAAACCAAACGATAGAAAATCTTAGACGACGACGTCGTCGTCGTTGTCTGGTTGCATTAGTTTATTTTTAGCAACATGCAATTACCATCTATAACACAAAGGTCGTTCTCCGGCACACACACATACACATATACACATGTATATATATATATATTTTAATACTCTATGCGATCGCATGTTAATGTTAAACATGTTAATAGGTAGTTAACATATTATGTTAAGCTAATGTGATTAGTTATTATACATAATTAATATATGCTTTATGGTATATTTTAGTAAATAAACTTAACATTCTAGGGCATCTCTCTAGTCGCATATGCCTTGAGTTTGCCATCATTGTTTTTAAACGTAAAGTTGCCAAACTTGGCTAAGCGGATGTTCGTGCACTTGCTGTTGCTAATATTTGTTGTTGTTGGTGCTCTGGAATTTCTATTTGCAAGCTTAGCAAAGCCAAAGTCAAAATGCAAAGACCACAGAATGCG
The DNA here is from genome assembly GCA_035044605.1 of Scaptomyza cyrtandrae. Taxonomy (NCBI): domain Eukaryota; kingdom Metazoa; phylum Arthropoda; class Insecta; order Diptera; family Drosophilidae; genus Scaptomyza; species Scaptomyza cyrtandrae. The sequence goes on along the minus strand of JAWNNS010000650.1, from coordinate 627,140 downwards.
GCAGCTGCTGGCTGCATGGCATAAAAGTTGAATGAAGCTGCTGCTGCAACTCCTCTCTCTCGTTTTCACACACTTACAAATGCACATGCACATGCACATGCACATGCATAATGCATGTGTTTACGTTATTACAATTTTATTGACATGCAAACTCAACAGCTGTTGAGCTACATTTACATAAAAACAACTTCAGTTAGCAGCTGCTAAAAATAGCGATCATGTTAAATTTAACAGACATCAGTTTTAAATTTGCGTGCGTGGGAGTGTTAACAGCAGCTGTTGTTGTTGTTGTTCTTGTCCTTAGTGTATAATAACATTTTGCATGCCGTTCAAGAACTGTTTTTAGAAATAATATTTGCAATTAAAATGCATTACGCATTTTAGCGCATTTCACCACCAAGAACAGAACCACAACAAGAACATATGACATACAACAGCTGCTGCTGCTTGTGCTGCTTGCCCGGGGGCCGACTTTGCTGCTGCTGCTGCCCCAAAGTTCAATGTAGTTCATTGGCCACTTTTCGCCAACTAACCAATGTACACACATACACACACATACTAGCACATACAATGCTAAACAGAACAGACAAAGCCGAAGTCACGAGTGCAGCCGATTTGTTTTTGTTTTTGTTGTTGGTATTGCAATTGCTGCTGCACATAAATCGTATGCAGTGTGTATATATATATATGTGTGTGTGCGTTTGTATGTGGTGTGTGTACGTTTATTGGGTCAACGCTTACGTCATGAATTTTTGCCTGGAATTTGTCGGCAGCAATGTTTTTTTTTTTGCAGGTGGAAAAGCCGCTCATAAATATGTATGTATGTACGTTTATATATTTGATTTCACTTAATTCTTATGTTGTTATTTCTTTAACGATCTCTTAAAAGTATTATGTCAGCGAAAGCAACACAAGAATCCAATTTATGTTTAATCTTATGTCTGAGTACTCCTTAAGTACACCGAAAGTCTCACAGCGAACATTTTCATCCATATTTATCGGTTTTTTATAGTGCAAAGAGAGAAAATAGTTTTAACATTGATTTCCCAGTTGGTAGAGTTTGAGGGCTTTCCCATTTGGGGGATAGAGCTAAAGCTTTATTCATCCTTCTATCTTATATGGTCACACTTTTATGGATTATGTGCTTAAAGGCACGAACAAGGAACATGGTTGTGGGAGGAGGAAGGTGGAAGGAGCGTGGGGTGAGCGCATCTGTTGCACTATAAAAACGCAACAAACGGGATTTATGCCCAGTCACGTACTAAATACATACATACAAGTGCATATATGTATATGTGTGATGTGTGTGTATGTTCAAACTAAAGCGTAGTAAATGCTATTAAAAAAAAAGAAGACTATGATGTAGCAAAAGGGAGGAGGAGAGACAGCAATTGGCAAAATGCGCAGTAAAACGCAATTAACTTTGCCAATTGCGTAATGTGCTGCAGCCAACAACAACAACAGCAACAACAAAACCAATACTCAGTAATAGCAACAATGTAGCATAGCAAATGAAAACAACAACAACAAAAGAGTTTAGATTGCACCTTTCCTCCTCACACACACACACACTCGCACTTCAAGTCGATATGCGACGGCCTTTTGGCGCCACATTTGCAATAAAAGTATAAACAGAGAACAAAAACCAACAGCAGCAACAACAAATCAAAATGCCGTTGCAATCTCAATGGGCTGACAGACCGAGAGAGAGAGAGAGGGAGAGCGAGCATGACACATAACGGTGGTTACATAAGCACACACACACACACACACACTTGCATGAGGTAATCTGAGATGCGAATACGTTTTGTACGACAGACAGACAGGTGCGACGAAGGATGGGAGGGAGGGAGGATGGTGAGTTTAATATCTTATTGCCTATGCGCGACATAAGAAAGAAATCAACAGCTGTTGTTATCATTGTTGTGTGAATAGAAAATAGCACACACACACACATACAGCTGTATGTATAAATATCTCTGTTACACACACACACACAAATGTGTGTATAAAAAGAAGCCACAGCTGACGGCTGCGTTAATCTTTAATAAAATTTGCAAGTCAAAACTATTTCACGAAAGCAGTAGCACACACACACACACACACACACACAGCCACGAAAAATCATGTGTTCTTCATCAACAATTCAACAACGACGACGACAATGCCGCTTCTTCACTACCTTTCTCTCTCACTCTCTCGCGCACTCACTCTCAGGCACCCACTCTCACTCTCAGAGCCAGAGAAGGCGCAGGTTGCCCATAATAATAATAAATGCCGCATGCATAAACGCAATGGGAATTTGAATGAAACACAGACACGACACGAAACGAAACGCTTGAAATGTGAAACAGCCATCGCCCAAAAATTTGCGCAGCACCTTTTTATCTTTGCGAATTTTTTTGCATGTGTATTTTTTTTCTTTTTCTTAATTTTGCAAATTTTTGGCCACGCTCACAATGTGCTTAGTTGCGTCGGCGGCGTTGGCAGCGGCATTTTCCGTATGCACTCTCTATTGTTGTTTTTTCTTTTTTCAATGAAAAACTCGTGTGTCGTAGAGTCGTAGTAAAAATCGTTGCGCTGTGTGGCGGCATCTGTACTTTTGCAAAAAATTCCCCTTATTAAATGCACAAACACATACATACACACGCCCACTCTCTCTCTCGGCGACACATTGGACAAGGAGCAACAAGCTTTTGAGTGTAATGCAAACACTCACTAACTCACTCTTACTCACACTCAAAGCGAGCTGGTGCTAACAAATTGAAACACTGCACGCTGAAACACACACGTACATGCATAGAGTGAAACATGTGGCTCCCCAGCACATGAGCCAATTTACACAAGCATGCCTTCCAGTGTGTGGGGAAAACGGAAATGACGGCACACAAATACCCATGCATGTGAGAGCATGTGCATCGGCGCGATTTGGAGACTTTTAGCAAAGGCACTTTGCCGGTGCGCAGCTGTTGTTGCTAAAATTGCCATTATTGGTATAAAATCCTAGTTTCTCAATATATTTCCCTGCTGTCCGAAAAAGAAAAATGTCTCAATTTAAATAACAACTGTCAGCTGTTTTCTTTTTGTTTTACGCAATTTTAAAAATAAAATGCCAGCTTATTATTGATAAGCCAAATCACATACACACACAAAGCCTTGAAGCTATCAGCTGCCCGAAGGGTAAAAGGGAGCAAAGGAGAACAGTAGTCGATTGGTTTCTTTTACGTCAGACCACACTCACTCTCTCTCTCACTCTACATATGTGTGCTTGTGTGTGTGTTTGTGTACGAACATATGCTGGGACTGCTGTTGAAAACAGCAAAGCAGCAAACGCAACAGCAACAACTACAACAACAACAACAACAGAAGAAGAAGAGTAAAGCCGATGATAACGCAGACTCGTCGAATTTTGTCGTGTGACCAAATAACCATATGATTTTGATAAAAGAAAAGAGGGCCGGCGCAACTTTCGCCGCAATTTACAGCACAACAAATAAATGCAATCAACAATAAAAAAATACAAAAATAAAGACTGTACATTTCACACATGCATTCTCTTTCTTTCGTCAGTTGGAACAATTACAGTTGCGTGCTCAATTTGGTGCATTTGCGTTGGTGTGAGTGTTTGTGTTTGCTCACTCGCGTGCTCGCTCGCTCACTCAGGTAGTCAGCCGCCAGCTAGCCTAGCCATATGATGATTATAGGCAATATACCGGTACAGCTGATTTGGTCGCAGCTAGCACAAGCTCGCTGTTGATTAGACAACGTGTTAGCGATAAGCAGCAGCGCAGCTGTTTCATGAGCGAGCAAGAGAGACAGAGAAAGAGCAGCAGAGAACAGCAGATCGTGAGAGAAACCACCTAATTACATTTTTACAGGGCATGCCAACTAATTTTACCGTCACTGTAAGGCAACGCTGGAAACAAAAAACTTGAGAAAACAGCCGTTTTTCAAATATGGCGAGTGGTAAAACGTAAAAATAACAATATGAACAACAAACGGAAGAGGGGCAGGCAGAGAGGAGAAGAACAAACAACACAAAAAAAGTAGCGTCACCTTTTTTCCAGCGAGACGGTGGACAAATTGTGAAACGGGCAGAATCAATAGGAATGCTGTGGAAATGGAATGGAATGCCTGTCGAAAACTGAACGCCATACGTTTTCCCATATGTGAGTGTGGCTGTGTTTGTGTGTGTATGTATGCGTCGGTGCTGACTTGTAATGATGGTGGTGTTTTTATGCCGCGTTTGTTTTGTGCGGCAAAACAGGCGGCAAAATTATACGTTTTTCTTTCGGCTCTTCTCCACAGCAGCGTGCGAACGGTAGATAAAAGAGAGGGAGGGAGAGAGAGAGAGAGAGAGAGAGAGCACGGACGAGCAAAGAGAAATAATCAATAATTTGCGTGATAAAAAATAAGAACCGAGTCTAAGCGCACTTTTGTTTATTTTACTTCTTTCTCATGTGTATCCAAAGTAAACAACATCTTTTTGAATATAAATACATATATATAATATAATATGTGTGCGTGTGTGTATATCCATATAACGGTAATGAGACACTTACTGTAACTCTTCATCCAATTCCTCGGCACTGTTGTATTCGGCGTTTTCCAAGATGACTTCCTCCGTTTTGATAGGCAGCGGTACAGAAGACATGTTTTTTGTTAGATTTAATCGTGTGTTTTGTTTGTTCACAAATTGCGCGCACTTTTAATGATAACTGTTGTTATTGTTTTTGTTGTTAGAGAAGGACACGTGCTTGCATTTGCAATGTTGTTTGTTTGTTGCTGTTCTGCTTCTTATTATTATTTCATTATTTTTGTTGCACCTAGCAGAAAAAAACACCAATTCCACTCACACATGCACACTATGCCGCGCAATCGATCGTTGACTTTTTGGCAATGTGTGTGCTTCGTTTTGTCGTCGTCGTCGTCAGCTGGTCTTCTGTCTGCTTCTTCTGCTGCCTTCAGCTGCTTTGTGTTTAGCGGCAAATTGTTAGGCAGACACTCACACACAAACAGACAACGCACTCACTCGCTCGTTCTTGTACTCACACACACACACACGCGCACAATTTAAAACAGCAGGCGGCGCGCCGTAAAAATTGAGCGCGACGGCGTCAATGTTGTTGCTCTACAGCACACAAAACACTAGAAGTTTTTCACAAACTTGTGCAAAATATTATTTTTGTTTTGTTGTTGTTGTCTTGTTTTTGCGATTTTGTATTTTGCTACACCGCTTTGGCATATACACAAACACACACATATACACTGTTAGACATATATATATACATATATGTAAGCAAAATGGTTGCACTGTACGTAGACCGCGTTTTATACACAAGGCGTCCGCGACGTACGTCCGTTCGGTTCAAAAACTCAACGCAAAATAACAGCTGTTAACGTGTCGCTAGTGTGGCCGCACAAAGCGTCTCAGTATATACCAATCAACTTAACAGAAAATACCACACGCTCAAGGGTTGAAAATAAAGCGGCAAAAATTGATCAAAGGAAAAATACGTTAAATAACTGACTTGCAAAGCTATATTCAAGAACTTACTCATGTGCTATGAATTTCTGATGTAAGTTTTGGCAGGGTTGGTAGAAAATATGAAGTAAAGCGTTGTAACTGACAATCTTTTGGTACTTTTTATTAAAAACCTTAAAATATGACTGGGTAAGTTTGAAATCCAATTTGTAATTCTGCCAATGTGACCATCGTACAGAAAACTTTTTTGTAAAAAATACTGACAAGTACGATGCGATAACTGAAATGTTAGCTAACAGTTATTCTCTTCGACTGTTAAGTTACTATTTTATACTTATGGAGAGAGAGGGACAGTGAGAAAACGTTTTCTCTTAAGGAATATCACAACTATCTTCTGTGTTGTTATAATGCTATAATAATTAATAATGTGGTTATCAAAGATTGACATACACTTTGAGAATGCAGTTTAACTATTTAAAGTCAAGTTCCACTTATTAAAAGTGCTAAAAATTCGCATCAGCCCAAAACAGAAAAAGTCTGTTGACAACACATTCAAATTTCAAGCAGTGTATTTAAAACGTAACCACAAAGTCACATATACTTAAAAATACTTAGTGCGCAATATTAAGCGGCTCTCTTTGGTATGTTATGTTAACGATTTAAGAGATTGCACTCTGTTCTTTAACAGATTCCCCTCTTGCAAAAAGCTGGAGAAACTTATTAAGAGAACATTTGATAGTGCTGTGAAACATTATGTAAAATCAGTATGATGCTAGCTACAAATTTATTGCAAATTTCAGAGACGCTTTCTCGTTCAACTAATAATTATTTTACATTGCGACAGAGAAAATAAAAAACATAAAAAATTTACGAAAATAAGTCACAAAGTTAATTTTTTTTTTTTTTTTTACAAGCAGTGTAATTAAGCAGTGGTAACATGTGTTTAGTATTTTAATAAACATTTTAAGGTATTATTTTGCGCAAAAATCAAACGCAGCAAAATAAATAAAACTCGCCAGCCGGCAGCTGCACTTTGCGTACACACATTCGTGCACACGCATATACAAAATCAATTGGTCCGTACAATAATTGAATTAATAACGCAACCAAAATGTCCGCCACGTCTAACCAATGGGAAGTCGTGTCCAAATCTCGCAAGCAAAAGAATCTGGAGAAAAAAGTTAGCGCCCATACGGAACAGAAAAGAATTGCCGCCCAGGCGCCCAAGCTTGAGGAGCTAAGTATGCAAAATACAGTTATGTCTGTCTGACAAGTGCCAACATGTTTATGCATGTTATATTTATACTTCTCTTGCGTTTCTCCAGTGCCTGCGCATCAATATAAAAATTTATTCGGAAATAGCCATAACATTAATAACAACAACAACAATAATAATAAACCATCACCAGCCAGATCCACAACAAGCATTGCATCTGCCTCTTCAAAAAGTAAATCGCAATCGCCACGCAAGATCACAAATGCAAAAGCAACAACAAAAGATGCACCCAAGAAACAGCAGCAGTCAAAGCAGGCGTCGACGTCGACGTCAGCAGCGAAGCCAAAAACTCTTGAACAGGCCATCAAACAAATAACGCCCGATGATTTTCTCGCACAGGTGGCCCAGGTGAAAATCAGCTGTCCGGGCTCCGAGCTACGTTGGCTGAGTAATGTAAGTGAATCTAATGAGATGCTTCTAAGATTCCGATATTATAAATGTATGGTTTTTGTTTTTGTAGATTGCCAGTTATTTAAATGACGCACTTTCGTTCGATTGTGATCCTACCTTTTTCGGCCGCAGTGCACAGTATCCGAGCAACTTGGCCAGCGCAGGATTGAAGCAAGCCATCTTGGAGTTTCTGCGTAGTGTGGGTGAAACGAATCTGGAATACTTCTTCTACTCTCTGCTTGATAGCATGGCAACCGAAATGAATAGTGGCCAACATGTGGCAGGCTACAAAGTTGTGCTACAAATAATTGGTCAGAATTGGCCAAGCATTTGTTCGCTTAATATGGCCAAGACGGCAATGTTGCGCAATTCGTACCAGAATCGGAGCAACATCTGTCTCAGCATCCTTTGGGCCATTGGCCAAGGTGGACATCAATCCTTGACAGAGGGTGTCAAAGTCTGGCAGAATCTAATTTTGCCCGCCCTGGAAGGAAAGAGTTTCAACAAGTTTGTCGTGGAGCATATTGAACGTGTGCTCAATGCAGCAACAGCGCCGAATCGAAAGTCGGATCCATTGTTGATTAATCAGCAGGAGTTTTTTGCCTGTTTTTATGCCCTAAATGCCAACTACAACAACATTCCCAAGGAGCTGCAGCAGAGTCTTAAACGTAGCGCCTCCTTGTTGCTGGTGAGCAAACAAAATCCCATAACACATTTTTCAAACGATAACCATTGTTCCATGGTTCCTTTTGATCGATAGCAAAGCTACATTGCCAGCCCTGTCAAGCATGCCAACATTTTCCTAACGCTTTTACGTGACATTGCAACATATAACAAACCGGAGCAGCGTACGGAGATTAACGGTTGTATAAGTTGTTTGTTGAGCAGCGGCGCTGAGGATTGCTTTAAGGTGTGGCGCATGAACTACAAGAAACAGCAGCTGCCCAGCCTGATATTGCTACAAGCTATAGGTAAAATGTTATGAGCTTGTTAACAAAAAGTTTTATTTCATCAGTAATAATTTTAATTTTAGACGACGATTGGACCGATTCCACTAAAAAGTTGGCCGAGTCGCCGGCATATCACACATTTTTGGAGGACGTGCGCAATTTTAATACAGAAATGCGTTCGTCTAATCGCCGCAAAGACATTTACGATGAGCTGCAAGCTGTTTTAAAGGCAAGTTTTTAAATATTAAATGGTAACTCTTACATTTATCGTCATACTCCACCGTTTACGTGCTTTAAAGTCATGGGCACACTGACAGCTGTTTGGCTTGTACACGCAACCAGTGAACGGCCAGACGCCATTGTGTGTAGACGTTGCGTAGTGATTGACAGTTCATTGCAAGTAGCTGCACAACAAGAAAGTAATTTTTCATAGCTAGTGGCCGATAATTAAAAAAAAAAAGTTTGGGATTAGTTTCCAATAAGCTTTGAAATTGTGTTAAAAGTATTACGGCGGCAATATTGAGTCAGTTGCAATTGAAGACGAACTTTAGCTTTGACTTTGAAAACGTTTCGTTTCGAGGCACTTGCCGGGCGCTTAATAATTTCTCTTTTATTGTAATTTACAGCGCAAAGTGCGTTTAACTACGCGTGTGTGTGTTGAGATTTTATTACGGTGTATTAGTGTGCATTTCTCTTATGGCGTTGCCATGCGGGCTGACCACTTTTTTGCCGCTAACTTATGTGTGTGTGTGTATGTGCGTGCGAGCTGCGCTTATCGCACGTAGTAGCAGCGATTTTGTGATCATCAAACGTCGCTTTTGCTGTTTTATTTTGGATGATGTGTTATAGCTGCGATTGGCTGTTCGATTGCCCCCCCTCCCCTTACCACCCTGCTGTTAATGCTGCTGCTGCTGCTGCTGCTGCTGCACACCCTTGTTGATTGCGTGCGCAGCAACAAAACGGTGGTTGTGTCATTCCATTTTTATGTCTATTCACTTTTTTTTTCTTTTTCTGTCGGCTTGCGATAACAAATGCTTGTGCGAGAAAAAGATGAAGAAGAAGAGGCGATGCGCATGCAGCCTGACCGCTGCCCACGTCACAAATTCCTCTGCGAGCCAGCAGGGCATAAGAGAAAAGAAAGGAGGAAGAGAAACAAAAACAACAACAACAACGTGTTTCATTTTGTATTCTTGTTGGCCATCTTCTTGTTGCTTCAACACGTGGCGTCGGCCTAAAGGCTCTCCTCTCTCTGTTAATTTCTCATCGCTTCACTTTTGAACCTAACTAAGTATGTGCTACGTTGTCAATTTCCACGTTTTCTGTTTTTTCATATTTGCAAAAAACTGTTGGTTTGTTTTTTTCAGTAAAAAGCTTTGCGTAGTTTGTAGTTCATTCAACTTGTTTGATTATCAACAGTTGTATTTCGTTGTTGTTGTTCTTTAACTTGGCCTCTATTACATACTTAGTGTGTGTGTGTGTGTGTGTCTGTGTGTAACAACAGTAGACATCCGAAAGAAAGAACATTTAACTTACAAAGGTGTTAATAGTATAAAAGACATAAGTTTTAACACTTTTTCACTAAAGTGAAAATATATAATTAATTCCTACTCTTCTTTTTCCAAAGTTTTAGTTGGCTTGCGATTACTGTAGTTGTAATTCTATAGGTTAAGCGCGATTGTTTTATGTTTTGTTTTAAACAACCGATGTCAAAGCTTATCTAATTCGACGCTCTCATTCTTTGCGCTCTGCTCTCGTCCGCTCTTACTTTGATTTGACTCTCAGCTGATGACGCGTCATCAATTTTGTATGCCCTTGTGACGTATGCAGCTGCTGCTGCTGCTGGCTGCTGGCTGCTTGCTATTGTTGCTGTCATTCTTTTTGCGCGCTTTTTGCCTCTATTCGCCTTCGTTCGCGCTTGTTGCGGCGCTTCTTGACTACGTATTTGAATTGTTTGTGCATTACTTTAATTGTCTCTCCCGCCGATGACTGATGACTTGTGTCTAAGCTCTTCTTTATTTGCGACTTAAAGCTTTTCGGCTCTCTCTTTCTCACTCTCTCGTAGTACTTTGAACAACACAATTGCAGAGTATAGAAACGAAAAAAAAACTTATTAGCAAAATTTTATTTATTTGTTTTTAGCAGTTATTGAAATACTCGCAGGTGTGCTAAAAGTTTAGTTGAAATTATATAACATAAATATGGCTCAGGTTAAACCGAAACAAACCAAACAGGGCAACAAACAACAAACGCCTGCTGCAAAGAAGGTAAAATTCATCAATTCCTCTAACACTTTAATGCCAAACAAACTATATCTGTGGTTAAACGTTTTGTAATCTGTATCTCTCCTTTTTGAACAGAACGTGCAGGAGAAGAGCAACGCACAACAGAAAAAGAACAAACAGAATGGATCGCAAAAGAAGAAATGTGGCTGCTGCAAATGGGTATTAGGGAGCGCTTTCATCTTTGTATTGATTGTGACCGCTATCTGCTACGATACCAATGTCAATGGCAAGGGTGTCTTTGAGAAATCTGCCACCGGCAAGGTGCTCAAGAACGCTGGCGTCTTGCCCCACGTGCAACGCGGCTGGTATGTAACGATGAGTGCCAGCGCTCGTGGCTACAAGTGGGCCGAGCAACATGTCCCACCCTATGCCGAGCCAGCAATCAAGACCACTGTCGATGTGTGGAAGGTGCTGCGTAATGCCGGCTGCAACATCTATACGAACAGCATCAACTATTGGCGCACCAAATGGCCAGCGGTTGCCAAGTTTGTGAGTAGCTGACATCATTCTCGCTTAACTGTTTTGTATTGTATTTGTTTTTATTTTCTATTTTTTTTTTTTGGAAAGTTACGTTTTGCTAACCGGTTTATAAACACCACACACTTTTAATCTCCAACTCTTTTTCTCTCTTTTTTTTTTCTATATACAGATTGATCAATATGTGCCCGATTTCTCGCATAAACTGGAAGCATTTGCTGCAGGCGCCCAGGATTTGGCCGTTAACAGTTACGACAAATCGGCTACGATCATCAAGGAGAAGGTGCTGGTGTAAGTAAATCAAAGAACTATTCCCGCATACTATGTTTCATTAACATTTTTATTTTCTATACCCAAAAGTGGTCGCTTCTCACCGGAGAACATTAATCAGGCACTGAATGCGACGCGCAATGTGGCACTCGAATATTACAATCTGTTTCACAAAAAGGTCGATGCGTATGCTAAGCTTAAATGATTCTAAGCGTCTGGAACGTTTAGCGAAAAGCTAACAACATAAAAGCATACACAACAATAAAAACAACAACACAACAATAATAACAACAACAAGAAGCACAATAACGGGAGCAGGAACAGGAACAGTGCGTTATAGTCAAAAGAGAGAGAGAGAGAAAGAAGAAGAAACCCAACAATTTCAAACAACACACAAGAAGTGACAGCAAACATTGCTAAAACCAAAACTCAACTCAACTCAACAGGGGATGCAACAACAACAACAACAAACAACAATATAAACAGCATGTTTGCGGTATACTTAATTAAACAAAAAAATAAAATAATTCTTATTGAAAAGCGTACATTTGCAAGAAATTAGTAAATTAAAATCACATAATCAGAATTTAGTTGTAAAATGGAAACTTAAATATGTATATCGTATCGTGTATATCAATTGTAAATGAGCTCGCAAAACTGTTTTGTAAATGGTTCCAAGATTTTAGAGCGAGTGGGGAATACGGAAGGAAAAAAAAAAAACATTATTCTTAGTTCACAAACGCAACAAGCGAGTTTTTAATATGTATTTCGTCGAAAGTTTACGAAAAAATTTCACTAAAATTCGAACGAGTTTAAAAAGTCAACCAACGACAAGCAACTAACATTTCCAATTGCATTTCAGAAGCAAAAAATAAAAAAAAAAAACAACAAAAATCAAGTAAATAAATCTTAGCTACTTAGATGTTTAAAGGTTTATTTTTAATATTTATATCAATATGTAGTTATTGTGTGCATGCGAATTTTTAAGCATTTTCTCAAAAGACTTTCAATTACAATGTGCGTTAAGTCAGTAATATATATGTACAAACATCTTTCTCCATCGCGTTTCGATAGTTTTGATTCCATTTGTAAATTAACGAATTGAAAGATTTATTTGCATTAATAAACAAACGTTGAAGTAAAAAGAAATTGTCTATGTCTTATTTTAAAAGTTGGCTGTTAACATTCCAACAGTTGAGTGTTAACATACATTTAGTGTGTTCAACAACCACTGTGATTTTTGGGATATTTTTAGTACAAGTGTATTGGCTATGGGAAGTTAAAAAAATGTAACTTTCATGTAAAGTTACCAAACTACATGATAAATTAATGTTACCCGATCATTAACATATATATCAACTGAATTTCCAAACCGAAAGTCAAATTCTTATAAGTTTCTGAAACGGATTGTATTCCTCCAATCAATGTTACTGTTTTCATCAGTCACTCGAATATAAGTGTCAAAGAAGACTTAACATAAAAAACTTTGTCCCTAAGAAACAACCTTAAATAGCCAAAAATCCTAATAAGGAAATTTTATTAGCACTAAGTGAAAGGACTTTATGCTAATACGACTAGGATATTTTTAACAGAATCCTAAGAACATCTTGTAAATGTTAGTTTGTTTTTCTTCCCCTTTTGTGAATTCGCCACAGTCTACATTTTCGGAGTTAGCCGATTGCTACTCCTGTGTGTTCGTGTGGGTGTCGTTATTCGGCTGGTTGTCGAACGAGATGATTTAAGATTTTCGGCAAGACGCGCTAAAAAGCTTTTGGCATTCGTGCAGTCTCAAACGAATGTCAATTCGCGTCGCACGTGTTTTGGGATGCATGGCGCGCGTCTCTTATGTGGTCCACAGCACAGTATCGTGTCGGTTGTTGTTCTATTCGTCGTAATAGCTTGTTTTTGTTGGCCAGCAGCAGATTGAATGCATTTTTGATCAGCAAGCAGCCGTCGCCGTTGTTGCAGCCGCCGCCACGAGGGCGAAAGGAAAGTGCAAGCAACGCGTTGTTCAAATTGATTCGATTTGTGCCAATTGTGCTAAAAAGTAAGTGAAATTCGACTTCAAATTTGTGCACGCTGAAACGTGTAAAGTGTAACTGTGTCTCTATTTCGAGTGTTTCTCTCTTTGTGCATAACAAGAAAACGGTAAAAACAGCTGTTACGCCGCACACAATGAGCAAGCTTATCTGCTCTCATTCTAACAACAACAATGGACTTGTAGTAGAGTAGGTCGGGAACTTAGCTCTTAATATATATACATACAAGTAAGTATGGGTACTTATCAATCACGATCACTTTCCTTAATCAGTAATAGTAATAGTAATAGTAATAGTGTTGTTCCTTGATTTGAACTTTCCTTGAGGTTATTGGAACTCGCATTGATTGCTTTGAGTGATGTTGTTTCTTTCCACCCCTATGAAATAACCACAGCACGTACACGAGTCATTTGACTTGCACTTCGGTTTGATTGTACCTGAGCACCCCTACTTGAGTAGTAGACCCTAACTGCTTGTTACTCAGAAATAAATCAAAGTAAAATATTTATTTCGCATCGGAAATGAACTCAGACAAGCGACGTGATTTAATGCTAATCGAAAATGCATCTGTTACAACTTTGGTTTTTTCTTTCTTTCTTTCGTTTGTTGTTGTTGTTCTTGTTGTTCTTGTTGTTAATGTTGCAATTTTTCACATCAAGAAAGTACTTTCGAATGTATTTGAAAGTAGTTTAATGTCTCATGAGCTGGTTTGTTTCCCGTGCAACTTTGTGTCTCATCTGCAAGACAGCTGAGAAGTTAAGAAAGAAGCAGATTTCTTCTCCTCCTTTTCTCTCATTCGCACTCATTTTCCGTTTCTCATTGTTTGCCACATTGAACTTTACGCTCGGATCGAAAGTTTTATTTCCCAAAAAGTTACTTTAACTGAACTTATCTGCTTTTGATTTCGTTTGGTTCGTTTGCTCGTCTCAAGCCGAAACCGAAACGAAATCTGCAAATAACAAAATCCTTGATGAGCACGTGTACATGTCCTCCGTTTTAATTGCATTACAGCAGCATCGGGATTCGTTCGTTGAGTGATTTGTTGATACACTGTCGAGATTTTTAGTAAGTGACAAATGATGTTAGTTAGCGAGTAGTTAAGGCTTCTTCTTCTCTTTCTGTCTGTCTCCCTTTTTCTTTTCCTTTTTTTCCACTCTTCTCTGTCAGCTAATTTAATTTTTTTTTTGGCTTTTTTTTCAGCTCTTAGCTAATTAGCTTAACATGAGCATTTTTGTTGGACTTAAGTTTTTATTCTAATAAAGTGTATTTAAATGTTAAAGTTAAGGCCACGCTTAAAGGCACATTGACTATGCCATTATTATTATATGTATTTCAATAATTCTGACTGTTATCTCTCGGGAGGCCAATGTTAAAAGCAGTTCGAGTGCTTCCTCGAAACACTTTCACATTCCAATGATGATCCAATGATGCAATTTTCATGTTCGGCTCATTATACAGCGCATCCCACTTTGATAATATATAAAGTATACTACAAGAGACAGACAGACCGACAGAAAGAAAGAGAGAGGAAGAGAGAGAGAGAGAAAGAGAGAGAGAGAGACCCTTTCACCCACATAATCCCTCATTGAACAATGCTCATCTGGGATTTGTTGGCATTGGTGTTGGTGTTCATGTTGTTATGGCGAATCAACGAAAAAAAAAAAGCGAAAAGACAAAACGGAAAATTGTGATGAAAAGAAATCTTGTGCCTGCTTCCATGCTTCCCCTGAATCATCTGAATCAATGTAGATTTCTGTTTCCATTGATGTTAGCGCTTTCTTAGGATAGATTGTAATTAATTTTACAAAATGTTAAACGCGAACTTTTTGGCAGTTTGTGTGCAAGGCAAAGATCGAAGATGGAATTTGTGAATTTTGGCGGACAGCTTGCAACAAGGATGGTCGAAGGGCGGGAGCGAGGGTGAGGAAAAGTTGGCAAGAAGCAAGTGAAAAGAGTTGGCAAGCCGCTTAGCGTTATTTGCTGTTCTCAAAGGATGCGTTCGCCACTTGTGTCCTTGTTGCCAGTGTGGTGGGGGTAGTAAGGGAAAAGTGAATAAAAAGGGGGCGGGTTGGTGGGGGGAGTGGGTGTAAAGGGACAGCAATTAATTAGACGCCGCTGGAAAAGAAAACAGCAATAACAAAAGATGAGTTTGTCGCTCATTAATCTTATGACCTCATAAACACCACAAAAGGACACATGTCACACGGGGCTTTTGCCACGAGAGAGAAAGACAGAGAGAGAGAGAGTGTGTGAGAGAAAGAGAGAGAGAGAAAGATTAGGTAGTTCGACAAGGACATTGATCTCACGTGCTTTGAATTGAATTTCGGTTTTTATTTCTTTCTTTTTAGTTTTTTCTGGTTTGCTTTTGTGGCTAACTGGCGCCAGACCGTTGTCCAGGTGATTAATGTAATAGACGTGGCTTGTTTAATTAACTTGTATTTGCACACACACACACACACAAATACACAGAGAGACTCACAGTCAGTTTGGTGAATGATATCCTAATGGCCAACACTTGTTAACTCGAATGGACACAAAGATTTGCCTCTCTCTCTCTCTCTCTCGCTTTCTCTATCTCGTGTGTGGTGGCAATTATATATAGCATAACAAATATGAGGGGACAGTTGGATTACGTGTATCATAGGTTACGGTCAAAATGTATGCTTGAATGAATACACTCAAACATTCAAACACTTACTCACTCACACTCACACACTCACTCGACAGCCGAATGGGTTGCATAATGCTGTCTCACCTTGGCTTACTAAGCAACTAATTCAATTAAGTGATGAATTGCTAGATTTACGAAGGGGTTGCCAGATTGCACGATTGATAAGCCAGGAAAGAGTTGAAGGAACAAGAGTTGAAGATTTACATTAATTAACATATCAAAACTATCAGAAAGAACACTTATTATAGGGTCAAAGCTACATTCGATGAATATTTATTTAAATTGATGCGTAATAAGCAATAATTGACAAAACCCAGCCAGATGGCATTTTCACACTTATAATTCCCAGGACTAAAATAAATTGAGTGCTGAAATTTGCCGGCTCAAGCATAAATTCGTCTACGCAAAGAGTAAAACAATATGAAAAACAAAACAAAAGAGAAGATAAAATAACAGTTTGACTCAATTTGCATATTGATGACGCTCTTTGGGAGCCTTTTTTTTGGGGGCTTAATGATAATTAAGGCAACGAGGCAGAGTTTGTTTCAACTTTATTTGGTCGCAACTTCAACCGAAAATTCATTAAATTAGCCCATTCAAGCTGCCTGCGGCATAATTAAAGTTAGCTGTAAGTAATGTTAGTTATTGTTTAAGCAACAAGGTTTTTTTCTTGTCACAGGAAATAAATGTGTTCTTTGATATTTATTTCTATTTGTCCAATAATGATGTACGTCTTTACATAAGGCATAAATACAATATTAAAAACATACATATAAACATGTTTACAGAGTGCAAAGATGCATTGTAGTGATGGTGTTTGTGTGTGTGTGTGTGTGTGGGGGGGGGGGGGGGAGGACGGTCAAAGTTAAAGGGTTCGATGCACACACATACACACACTTACACACACATACATACACAAAATAAGCCACCGAAAATTCAATTAAAATGTTAATTTTTGTGTAAACAACAACAAAACAATGAAAGTTTTCAGCCAGCTGCATTAATTTACAGCATCAACACAAAGGCCCCAAAGGTGCAAACCTTCCCACACTTCAACTTCAGACTGACCTTACACACACGCACGCACACAAGCATACGCATACGAATACATATAATAAGCCTGACAGTTGATGCCGTGAGAGAGAAAGAGGGATAATCACAGCATTTAAATACTTACATATATTACCAATGCGGCGGCCTCTCTCTCTCTCTCTCTCTCTGAGGAATATTATAATTGGTGTTATTATTGTGTAATGAGGTGTTCGGCTGAATGGGGTGGAGAGGGGAGGGGAGGGGCGGACACAATCAAACAAATTAACCAACATCAAACAGGTAATTGTTATTTGTGCGAAGTGGCAAAAAATCTGTAATTGGTATAATGGAAATTCAACTTAAATGCTGACTGCCATAAATGGTTGCAAAAAATTGCTTGAGTTAAATTAAAAAGTTATTATTATTATTAAAAAAGTCTAATTAATTGAAAAATATTAAAGCTTAATTCAATCTCTCAATAAAATTGATTATTTAACGTGTATTAAGTTTAATGATTCGAAGAAATCTGCTTGGTTTCACTGGATCCTAAACAAATAAAACTAATTGGTTGGAAAAACTTGGCAAAACTTTTTGCTTCTTCTGAGAAACCAAACAAACAAAGAATTTCAACAGAAAAGCCGTCAAAACTTTAATTGTTTTTTCCGACTTATTAATTTAGTTGCATGTATTAATAAATCTATTTAAATGCCATGTTTGAATGATGAACTTAAATATTTCTCGCCTTAGAAGAATTTGTTATTGCAATAGATTAACTGTTTCTTCGAGTATGGTGTTTATTTATGAAATAACTTGATGTGTTTTGTGAAAGTTAGTTTAAATAGCCAACTCGAAGAACTTGAGAGACTTATGCAACTTAGTTGATTGCCCATTCGAAATCTGATTATGTTTGAAAATTCCGAGTGTGTGTGTGTGAAATTAATCAGATAAATTGATTGTTTATTCTCGTTCTAGTAAAACAAGGAATCTGCCTTGGCTGCTGCTGCTGTCAGCTGTTAAATCATGTGAAACTAAATCAGTATAAGCCAAATAATAGAATTCCATGCAACAACAACAACAACAACAACAACAACAACAACAACAACAACAAGAGCAACCACAACAATAGAGCATTAATCTAATTCATCAGATGCGTCTAATCAAGTTTGAGTGAAACAATAAGTACAAATAATTATAGCAAACAAGTAAGTGTGGCTAGTGTGGCACGCAACTGTTGCAAGTATCAACAACAACAGGATGGCCAAGTGTGTGAGTTGTGTGTTGCTGGCACTTATGTTGCCCACAATGATAAATGCAACAACAATGAAGGCAACTTTAATTGCAACAGCAACGGCAACTGCAACAGCCACTGCTGCACCAACAACTGATGAGCGACAGCACGAAGCATCTGCTGCTCAGCAGCCAGAACAAAACATTAAGTCAATATGTAAGTACACAAAACTTTCTTCTTCTTCTTCTTCTTCTTCTTCTATATGTCATTAGATTAGATATTATTTTCCATATAAATTTATGCATTTTGCGTTTTCTCTGTCTGCAGGCTATTGTGATTGTCATTATTTTCACAAGTAGGCAACATTTTGTGGCATTTTGTAGCAGCTGCCTCATTAATCCTTTACTACTTGCAACATCAACCTAATCGTCGTTGCCTGAAGCCTGCCACAATTGAAATAATCAACATTATTTTAGCACTGCTGTTTGATTAATAAATAGTTAAACGCATTTCACAGTCGAATTTATTTATATCTCATTTTATTCGAAGGCTAAATCATTTGCAGTTTAATGAATAATGCCACATCGAGATTGCAGTAATTAACGTAGCTTACAAACACTTGAACGAGGTAGCTTAATCGCTTAAAGTTTCTTGAGTTTCTTGACTTGGTCAAAAGAATTTATCATATTCAAAGAAGATAATATTATTATGGATCATGACACGTATTCAATTTGTGTTTTATTAAATTCCAAAGAAGACGCATTTTTAAATCGCCTGATTGAAGGATGAGTATATGTTCTCAATGTTCTTATAGATTGATAGTATGTTCACAAAAGTTGTTGCAAGCTTTTTTTAGGGGAGGTGGGATGTCTTACATTATTTTGGGTGTGTTAATGGATTTTGTTCTGGGCTCAAATCAAATATGAATGACGCAACCACATTTCACTTTGGGGCTGCTGTCAATGACACACACCCACACACATATATACATATACATACACATACACACACATTTACATAGTAGATACATGCTGTGTCGAACTTTGTTGATGCTTTATAGGAAATCAGGCATTGAATTTGCTTATCTGCCAGCCAGGCAAACACATTCAGATAGGCAGACCGGCAGGCAAGCAGCCCAACTGTCAGTTTGGCAGACTGGCAGACTGGCAGACAGCCTAGGCACAAAGTGCAGCATCATTTCAAGCATGAACAACTATAATATGAAATATTGCCATATCATAAGCTGTACGAACCTTGACAATTATGTAATGCAATGTACATATACAAAGCGTCTATATGATACATAGGATAATAATATCATTGTAATAAAGTTGTTGGGCTTTTGGTTTTTTGCTAAATCAAATCTAATATAATTCATACGCAGCGTTGGACGTTTTCATAATTTATGGGCAACGTTCTGTGACAGTTGCCTTCTCGTTTAATGCAGTAAACGGCTAAATCAATTACGATAACAAAAAGGCAGAGAAAAAGATGTTGGCCACGAATAAAATCTACTTAGCACATGTAGGACCTTAATTAAATTATGTTACAGCAGCATAAGAACGGAATCAACTTTACGTCCCTCAAGTCCTTCCACACATTTAACATAACGCATGAGGCATGAGGCATGAGGCATGTGTCATTATCCTTGTGTCTAAGGGTTCGGAATGCGACTGTTGCGGTTGCCGGCAAGCTGGTAGCTTTACCGCTTAAAGAACCAAAGCCAACGCGACAAGGACTCGCTTTTATGATTATTATCATTATTACAGTACATACTTGTCGTTCTCATTCCCATTCTCTCATTCTCTCATTCACTGTTCTGTTTTGCCATTCGACATTGTTGTTGCAGCTCGTTGTGCGCTTATTGTTATGTTCCACAATTTGCCAGCCTCTGAAATACTAACAACCAAACAAACAACAAACAAAAAAAAGGAAACCAATGTTACGAAAATCTGATGGCAAGTGTCGAACAAACGAACGAACCAACAAACGAACAAACAAATGAATGAACACGTGCTCCAAAATACAGCCAGCTGTAAAATACTAATGTAAACAAACAGAAGCCGAAAAAAAAAACATCATTTCAACAACATTTCAAATGTGTCCCAAGTCTTTAATTCAACTTGTGTTCTAATTGAATTTTTATTATTTTTTCGCAATTTTGCGACAATTGTTTCGCATTCCGGCTTCTTTTTTTTTATCTGCTTCACACTCTGCCAACACACACACTCTATAAAACATGTCTAAAAAGCACAAAAAAGGCAAACTAAAGTTTGTAGTTAATTTTTTTGTCTGTGTTCATTTGCAATATTCTTTTTTGGTCAGTTTATTTTTATATGCCTCATTCTCAGGAATTTTAAAACAAAATTACGTCGCCAGAAAGCTTGAGTTATTTATGACTTCGAAAAGTTCTGACCCAAAAGAAGTTATCAAGTTGATTTCTTTTAGGTAGAGTTCTATCATGAACTTCGAATAAAAATTATGTTATTATGTTAAGCCATAACTTATGAGGTATGGCATATGATAATCGGTTGAGTTTTGAGGGAGTTGAAAATTCGACAAACAACATTTTTTTTAAATTGTGAAAACGAAGTTAATTTTGATGGTGACTTGTTGCCATCAAAAACGTATATAAAACTCTCTTAGACACTTTTTATTGTTTTCTTCGTGTAAGAAAAATCCATCAAATATTTATAGACATTTATTAACCTTGTTTTTTAGAAATGCGTCAAAGCAGCAGTCAAACAATGAAGTTAATTAAATTCCTACTCAAGGCGAAATACGTTAAGGAACTTTGCGTGTGTATGTGTGTATGTGTATGGAGTCTGCGTCTGATATTCCAGAGCCTTGAACTCTCTCAAGCAGACATTATTTGGAGGTTTTTCGCGGGGGACAGGTGTCGGTGCACTCTGGCCAGCCAGACTTTTTGGCGATGCCCGTCTGACATATTAATAAGCAGTTGTCGCGAGCAGAGCAGCAGCAGTGTAAAAAAAAAAAAAAAGAATGTCAAGGATGCTGCTTGATAAGCTTCTCTCTGATTTGTGACTCTTTCTGGTTGTGGCACAGTTGCCATAGACATGCCACGAGTGTTATCAACTTGTCTGGCAAAAGGTTAAAGCATACATATACGCACACTTATCTTCGCATACACACTCACACACACTCACGCATATGCATACATAAGTATTAGTGCTTGAGATGCGTGTAATTTGTAAGCGAAACCCTTTCGCGGGGCTCAAGTTTGTGTCAAAAGTTTTCGCACTCAAAGAGCCAGCGACGCGTATTAGGAACATTTTTTATTTTATTCGCTGGTTTATTTAGTGGCTCTCTCATTCGCCACTTAAGCGCATTGCATCTGGCATAATATTGTTAACGCTTTTATGGCCCTGACTTCAAATAACTTGGTGGCAGCAGCAGCAGCAGCAACAGCAACAGCCGCAACAGCCACAGCGTCGACCAACTAAAATGTTATACACAAATGCGCATAAATCACATTTTTCGCATCTCTTGCCTCCACAACTGTAAAACTCTTCAGTGCTTGGTGTATTTAGTATTACGTATACGCAGAGTGTTGTTAATTTTTATGTTGCTTTAAGTAGCTGACATATTTTATGGCCAACGCCAACGCCAACGCACGATAGAGCAAAAGGGGAGCAGTGTGGAAGGGAGGGGGGGGGGGTTAAAGCAGCGCGTGTCGCTTGACTTAAGTAATTTAAAGGCAGCCAATTTGCTGAAATGTGTTTTACGGTCGGCAAACTTCTCTTGGCATTGAATTGAAAGTAATACTTGACTAACAGTTGAATAGCAAAGCAAAACATAACAAATAAGCCTTAAGCCTGTTGTTGTTGTTGACGTTTATTTGGTAGTAATCGCTGTAGATTAAAGTGAAAACTTTTAGAGGAAAAAAGGTCAAAAACTTGAACTTTTTACTGCTTGTTTGTATATTAAATGGTTATAAATTAAAACAAGCTGAAAAGTTTGAAGAACTCTTTGATCTTGCCAAAGTTAAACACTTAATTTAATAAAAAATATATATTTATAAGCAATTAAGTCTAATATTGCATAATAAAATATTGAACCAATAAAAACATGGATTAAATTATTGATAATCCTTGAAGACAATTAAAAATATGAAATAATTACTCAGCTTAATTCGATTGGCGACTTTTAAAATTAATATGAAATGCCATTCAATAAAAATTAATAATCAATCGCATTTTAAATCCAACAATCTGTGTAGAGAGAAAAAGGCAGAGAATGCTCAATGTGTTTTATAAAGCCTCTCAACATTTGCAACAATGTGGAAATGTAAAAGTATTTATTTAAGCTGCTCAAAATGCATTCCAAAAGGACGCTCGAATGCTTCTTCACATGTTGCAGCTTGTTTTTCAGTTCTTTGGTTGTTGAACCGACAACATTTTTGTACACCTTTTGCACTTTAACTTTTTGCCCCAATCACCCAATGTAGGTATGTTCAAGCGTATATATATATATATATATTGACGCTTCTGTCAGCCGGCAGCAAACTTGATGAGGGCAAGGTCTCTGCCAATAAGCTGCCAGATAGTCAGCCAGCATGTGGCATGTCTTTTTCTTGAGAGACGCAGAAAACAGAAGTCAAACGCAAAGCTGCAGTCCTGCTGACTAACCAGCGCTTGTGGCATACTAAGCTGCTCCCCTTTTCCTTTCCCAAACAGCTCATGGCTAGACAAAAGAAACCACGCTTGAGCCCACGCAACCGTCAACTGCGAAGTGCAGCGTTGCGTAAATGAACTCAAACTCTAACTTGATGCGCTTCAAAGCGGCTCAAGTCAAACACGTTGAGGGGTGTTGGTTAGGAGGGTGGTTAGGGCACGCGAACAGGAAAACAAGATCGTTAAATAATTTTATTACCAGCCAGCCTGGCCGCACAATTAAACTTGCCAAAAGGGACTCCTTCCCCAAGTCAAGTTCGCGCAGCAAGTTTAGCGCCTTTTGTTGGCCATTCTTATATCATCAGAATGAGAGATGATGGATGTATCTAAGGCACAACGCTGTACAAATACCCTGGAAATCAAAGATCTTTGGATTATCTTTAAGAAAAGAAGAAAATATATTGATGAATTGACCTATTTTAAAGAAGGTTCCAAGCTGCACAACAAATTGAGGTTACCCTTTGCAAGCTAGAGGGGAAATAAAGAAAGCGCGAACGGAAAACGTGCGCACAGCCATTTTTCGTAGCAATTAAAAAGTTTTAGATTATTTTCCAACAATGTAATGAATGTGGCAGCGAAGAGAGGGAGTGGGAGCGGGAGCGGGAGGCGGATATATATAATATTGACTTGATGACAAGGTAAAAGCTGGCAAGCATTCTTAAAAGTTACTTCTTCTTTAAAAGGCGGAAACGTTCAAGTGGCTATCAAAAAGGGTTATAAACAAACAACGAGTATCAAATTTTTTTTTAATGATATTTCATTTTAATAATGAAGACAAAGTGGTGCTCAGCAGCTCAGATGGCTCAGATGGCTGATGGCTCAGATGTTGGATAGGTTATTTGGTAACAATTTAAAACCATGATGCGGCCAATTAAAAACATACAAACAATTAATGACCTAACTAACGTGGCTTAAATTGTCATTATTGTTGCTGCTGCCGTTGCGGCTGTTGTCATTGTTGTTGCTATAGTCAACCGCTCAATCATTTTGCAATTTTAAATCGGCTATTAAAAACTCCCGTCAGTCCGCATTGCCGCAATTTATATGCGCTTGAATATACATTTAAAGAAAATATATTTTAAACGGAAACGGAAACGAGTGAAGTGGAAGATATCCAGCAGTATGAGGAAGCTTTTATTTTAGTTTGATGCAACAAACTCCAATTTAAGAACTTATAAAATGTTTTAAAGAATTTAACGACCTCAATTCTCTTAACCCCTTAATGGCTTTATCGACGTGACTGTCCAAGTTGGTCAAGATACATATGTATATTACTATTATTTATGAGTTTGCGAATGCTCACGCTTTCTGTAAACGAGTATAGTATAATTTGCACAACTGCAAATTTTTGTGTTGTACTCCTTTCATTCCATTTTATGGGGCACAAGCAGACGGCGTACGCATACTTTTCCCACTGACTGTCTATGGACCAACTGGCTGGGATGCTGTAAAGAAAGCCAATGGCCTCCGTTTGGGACACTTTCCGTTGCCGTCGCAATTTAATAAACATAAATTTCATTTAAACAATACAAAGAAAGCAACAACATCAACAACACCAACAACAACAACAACATCAACAATTACATATGTGTGTGTGTGTGTATGCATATGGGCACGTAATTTTATTACATATATGTATATGTATATATTGTTGCTTACATTTTTTGGGGTCGGTCGACCCGGTCCAACTTTTTGTCGCCAGCACATTTGCGGCACATGAGGAGCCCGGCACAGGATGCGGCAGTTGAGAGACGCTTGGCGAGACATGGCAGGCACTGTCTGGGGCATAAGGGACCCCAAAAAGGATATATAAGGAAATCATATAAATACAAGCTCATAAAAATCATGGCGGCATGTCCTTTCGTCCTGCCTTACACAGACAGCACTTATTGCCGTGCACACACACACACATACATATGCGCCGGCCTACTCTTTTTTTTCTCTCTTCACTTATATATATTTTTCATTTTATATTTCGCTGGCTTGGTTTTTTTTGTGTCATTTTGTGGCTGAGTGTTATGAATTGTTTTACGTATACTTTAAATATGCGGCATATGTTTTGGCGGTCGACGCTTTGAATATTTACATTCACTACCCTCTTCCCCCTGCCCTCTCGTCCTTTCGTTACTTCTGCGACATTTGCATTGTCCTATGCCACAAATTACTTTTGCAATGCGGCAGCTGCTTTTGCTTTGCATTTACCCTTAAAACTTGCTTTCAAGTCCAAGCACGAATGCGCCAAAGATTATTTTATGGGGATTAGCCGAACCGCAGATACCAGTTCTGCTTTTCTTAATAGTGCTAAGAAAAAATAGAAAAGAAAGTTAAATAATAGTTAAGAGGTTACATTCTGTGTGAATGCGGAGCTTACTTACAATGCACTAAAAAAGTTGTAATAGTAATATAAAAAATAATATAGTATATCAAAAGTTGTAGCAGCTGCAATAATTGCAATTGATGTCGAATTCAATTATAATTTCTTAAGCTTTGAAAAAAGCGAGAATATTAATAAGCTTGTTTAAGAAGAAGTGTAATGAATGGATTAAGTCTAGCGACCAACTATAATACATATTAGCTGGCTAATAAGCTTAACTTCATCTACTTTGTCTCCTGCAATGTTGCGGGTACATCTTTATCTCTTTTGCTATTTAACAAAAGCTACAGCTCCCCCCACTCCCATAAACTTTGGCCTGATTATATTAAACACTTTAAAAGCTTCATTTTTTCTTAAATGATCATATTATTTGGATTATTTCTTTGAAAGCTTTCAAAAGTTTATGTTTTTGATATTTTTAACCAAAATTTTATAATCCATTTAAGCAATTACCGTACATTTGTATAATTGCATAATTTTTTATGTTATGTTATGTTTGTGGTGCAATCTTTACTCTTAAAATGCAAAACGAAGCAAAAACATTGAATGCAATGTAATCAATTGACACAAAAAAGAGCAGCAGCAGCAGGCTATCGAAGTGAAACGTGTGCAAAATTGGGTTAAGGGAACAGCAACGATATGATAATGTGTGTGTGTGTGTGCGCGTGTGTGGTTGAAGGTGTATATTTCTTTTTTGGTAGAGTGCGATACGTGCTTCTTTTGCAGATGCGCCGCAAGGTATGCAAACATTTTTAATTAGTTGCAATAATTATATTATACCAATATTGGAAATGAGAATGAATGCATGCATATTATGCATACACAGCATTGCAAGCCTGATAAATTGTTAATTGAGCTTGAATTGCAATTTGTGTGGTTAGAGAGAGAGAGAGAGAGAGAGAGCGCGCGCGGGGGGTTTGGGATCGGTGTAAATCAACCGCAAACATTTGATTTATGCCATAATGCGTTTTCAATGATGTTAGCAAAATGGCAACAAACAAATATGCTGTGTGGCATAAAAAACTTGCGCCTCGATGTACAAATAATGATTTGCCTGCAGGTTAGGTAGTTGGGGCTGGAGATTGAATGTTGGTTTAAGCTGTGCTCTCAACTAAAATAATAGTAAGTCATAAATTTTGTTGTACGCTATGCGACTAAATTTAATTTTAGTTTGGCCAGCCGCAGTGCCAACTCACAGACCAACTTCCCAATCACCGTTCGCAAAACTTTTTCGTAGTTGTTGTTTTGATTGTTTTTCCTTGTTGGTTGTTGTTGTTGAGGTAACAGCGAGAAATTATACCAGGGCATTGTACCCAAGCGGTGTTTTGTGTTGTTGTTCTGTTGTTGTTGTTACTGCTGTATTTTATGTGCGGCAAGCATAATCTGAAACAAATCTTTCGTCTGCAAAAACATTAGCCTTACGACGCATAAAAGTTGACATACATAAGTGTGTGTGTGTGTGTGTTTGTGTGTGTACATTAAACATACATATATATTTATAGAAAACTGCGGGCCAGCAAAGAAGAGCAAAACACACACATGCATAAATAAATGTGTAAATAAACTGACACGAGGTTAGTAACAAAACTAACTCAAGTTAAGAAAAATTCTTTTAAAAAAATTATTTCTATATTTTAAGCTCTATCTTTTTGACTCCCATCTATATTTAACCCATATTACTTGGCATTAAAACTATATCCATACCAAATATTCTCATTAAGTTATCAACTGCTTAACCTGCCCTCGAAAGAAATTGTGGAAATAAGCCAAACACAAACAAATATACCCTAGTGCTTATATAATTTTTGGAACTGATACTACAGTGTGAGATGGAGAGAGCTTGATAGAAAGAGAAAGAACGAGTCGAGAGATTGTATAAGCTACAAAGCCTTTTTGTTAGATTTATTTCCGTTTTCGCCACATTTGTTTGCAACTTTTTCGCTTATTTATCTTTTTTTGCTTGCCAGTTTGTTTGTTTATTTGCTTGCTTGTCTGTTTGTTTGTTTGTCTGCTTGCTTGCTTGGTTGTTTGTTCGTTTTCGTAGTTTGATTTGTAATGCTGTGCATGTCGCTCAAGGGAGCCCCTCAAATCGAGGTCCTGGCCCTATCTGCATACCCAAGCGAGCAATGTTCGAATTGTTGTCGCTTCAATATTTCATTGAATCCTGCGTGCGATTGTCGCCGACGGAGTGTGTGACTGTAAAGTTGAAGTTGAATGAATAAATAAATTAAAATTGAGTTTGTTCGCAACTTTACACTGACAAAATAAATCGAGGAAATGACAAGTATTCGTTGGGATAGTAAAAAGGTGTGTTGAGAACTGATGGAATAAAATTTCATTCTATTCTCACAGAGATTTGTTTTAAAAAGTTTATTTGCTTTCAACATAGTTTGATACTTTAATCAAGTTTATGTTCACTGGCAAAAGAAATTAAGTTGCATTTGTCTTTGGCAGAACGAAAAAAAAGACTTCCACCAAACCTAATAAACGATTTTAATTATTTATTTTACTACTTCAGCAGCTTTACCAGCCCACACAATCAACTAACGTGCCTGAAGTTAACACCCAGAAAACTTTCCTAGTCGTAAATCCTTGCCTTTATTTCACAATATTACAGCATAATTAAGCTGCACTCGCTGCTGATGCTGTTGCTGTTGCTTCTGCTCTGCTGCTGTTTGTAGAACACATGACCTTAAGCTAAAAAAAAGTGAAAAGAAAGTGAAAAATATACAAGAATTTTAAAGTCGATGCTTGACTAGAGCATACCCTTGAAAGTACTTTAAATAATAAGAAGCCAATTAAATAAAGTATGAGTAAAAGATTTGAGTTAAGGTTAAGAAAAATCAATACCTATCTAAAAAGAAACTTTATCTTTTCTTCATTTTCAATTGACTGGAAAAAATAACTTTATTTGCCTGTTGCTTTTATTAATGCTGCATTTAACACACTTTATGGCGTAGAGGGTATAAAAATGGCTTCAAGTGGTAATTAAAAATTCGCCACACACAGCCAAAAGTCGTAACAACAAAAAAAAACACCAAATAAGCGTACAAAATAGTTGCACCAAAAAAAATTTTTATTATGCCGTAGATCTGGTGTGTCAAGACAAGCTCTAATAAGCTCCACACACAAGCACACACACAAACACACACACAAACAACTACACCCACATACTATTATACTGGCACTTGTAGACGTAACTAGCGCACATTGCCTTTGCACATTACGTATACGCAACGTTTACAAATGAAGCTGCCAGCAGGAAAAAAGCAAGATGAGTCGACTCGTGATAATAGTGAGCAAGTGGAAACAACAAGATGGATATACACATACATACACAAACGTCGTATAAAACAGCACACCCATTACCAAGCTGGCTGTCAACAATATCAAACACACAAACACACAAACACACACACAAACACTCATGCATGCACATATGCAACTAAATTTTATATAAACTAACAACAGAAACTTCTGCTTTCCCATGATTGTTGCCAGCTGATAAACATACGAATGTGAGTTGGCGACAGTTCAAGTGGGTGGCTTTGGATGGTTTGGGTGGTTGGGGCGTGTGTGAAAGACAACAATTTCGCTAAATTACAAACAATGCTTATTTGTTGTTTATCATTGTAAACTATCTCTCCACGCTGATACTCTCTCGGGGGCATGTGGCATGTGGCAGGTTAAGAAGAGAAGAGAAGAGAAGAGAAGAATAGAAGCTGTTGCTGTTCCTGCTACGTAATTGAGTTGATAAAACGCTCGAGCGGCGCATTGTTGTAATTTGGGTAATGCATGCAAAGTTAATTACCTTGGGGAGACGCGGTAATTAGAAATGTGATTGAACGAACCAAGCACACAACCCGCGCCTCCATCCCACCATCCCTTCTACCCCTGCAACTGTTGTTGTGTGGCATAATTCAGCACCCAGTTACAAAATAAACCCTGACACATGGCTTAACATCGCCGCCAACCTGTCAACTTTTACAGAATTTTTGCCATTTGACAAATCGTGCAAATGGCCACAAAAAAATGGATTATTTTTATTGCTGGCATTGACTTTTGCCGACATTTTCAATTAGCTGCAAGCAGTTGTTCAAGCCGTTGTCTGGCGGTTACGCCCCTTTCTTTTTCTTTTTTTGTGTAATTTTGTACTTTAGCAATTTGTTCTTAAATTGTTTTTCAATCAAACGAAACTTTGCAAACTGCCATTGTTTGGTTATTTTGTTTATTGGTAACAAGTCTGGAAAAGTACACGAAAGAAAAGAAAAGATAAGAAGAAAATATTCATAACGACACTAAAACAAAAAGCACAATGCAAAAAATTGAATTTATGTAGAAATAAATTTGCTACAATATTTTTATTGGAATGAGATTTGCCATTAAAGTAATCAAAAAAATAATTGTTTATGCCCGAAAAATATAATCGCATTTTAATCTATTTAAAATATTGTTTGGCTAATAAATTGTTTTTGTCAAAGTTATGCATTATTCAAAAATGAAACAATTTATAATCAAATTTATTGAAGCATTATTTATTTAGCCGGAAATTGTTTGTTAAAGACTATGTACAGAACTTGCATACACACACACACAGACACACACACACACACACACTACGATTTGTACACAAACACAAGCGTTTATATTGATTTTTTCGATATTTTTTGGGTCAGTCAAAAGCTGATTTTATTTTTTTATTTTTCATATTTATATATTTAGTTTTTGCTTATGTTGAGCTTTTCTCCCCGAAACAAATTTTGTAGTTTTGCTGAGTAAACCATAAACCCAGCAAACACACACACAGAAACACACACATTACAGCACACACATACACACAGTTCACTTAAATACTCATCAGTATCAAAGATAGTTAGACGCTCGAAGGCTTTTCAGCACTTACTCAAATCCCAGCTTAGATTTATGTACGCAGATGCATTTCCTGACCACAAACGAAGAAGAAGTTTTCGGCACGCACCCAACCGCCTCCTCCTAACCCTTTGCGAACCCTCTTCCCTTTACTTTGCATTCATATGGGAATGCATTTGAAAAAGTTTTTTTTTTGGGGCTATATTGTAATGCCATAAGTGGCAATAACTTTTTCAATTGTAAATCGTTTTTCGCAACTTTTTCAATACCTATTCCTACCTCCCTCCCTTGCTATCTCTCTGGTAAGTGTGTATCGAAGCTATTGAAGAATTTGTAAGTTTTGAGAGCAGAGCAATTAGAAAACTTAAAGTTAAGTGATAAATGCCCAAATAATGTGAAGTAATTTAAGAAACTATTTTATTTTTAGAACTTCTTTTCACAACTTTAAGCTTGTTAATAAAATATTTAAATTAAGTTTGTGAAAAGTTCAACAAATTTTTATGCCTGCATCATATTCCATTGTTCTATAATCATTTATTTATGTATAAATATAAGAGTACTTTTGTGGCGGAATATTGTCAGAAAAACGGAGAGAGGAGAAACGGGCTAGGAAGATAGGAATGCTATCATAGGGCGCATTGGGTCAACGAGAATATGCAGACAGAAGTGACGCCAAAAGTTTTTCGATAGTCGAAACTTAAGTGCCGGCGACTGCTGGCAAACCAGTTGCCAGCACCGCTATCTACCTCTCTCTCTCAGTCTCTCTCTCTTTCGCTCTGCGTAACATTCGTTCTCTTTCGTTTTGTTTGAGTTTTGTGCGCCTGCAAGCCAAAAAGTTGTTTGGGAAACTAGCCATAAATTTAATGCAGCACCATTTTCTTTCATGCTCTGAATGCTTTCTTTGCTATTTTATTTGTTTTATCCTCTCCCCCTCCACCAACCACCGCTCAATTTTTTGATAATTATTTGGTCAACGTTTGTTTGTGACTGTTTCCCCAGTTGCCAGCCCCTGCCACTTGGATTTAATTAGTGCGAGCGCCTTAAAGTGTACTAAAGTAAACTTTGCCGCATTGCACATGACGCCATTTCTAATTAGAAATGCTCAACGCCCCAGCTCGCATTTCGCAACTAGTAACTTGCAATGTGCAACGCACAACTTGCAACTTTCAACTTGCAACTGAGCTTTGGTTGTTTGTTTCGTACCACTTTTTGTCCCGCTGCTTTTTGCAAGTTGTTTGTTGCTTCCTGTTGCGTCCTGCCTGCATGGCTTCCAACCTGCCAGGCTGCCTGCCGGTTACGGCCTGTCTTGGCTCTTGATTGACGTTGACATTTGCTGCCAATTTTTACAAAGCCTGCCTCTCCTGCCATGTGCGGCTATTTCGCCTTTGTGCCTTTCGGGCCAATCAATTAACAGCGGTTTTCCTTTGTTTTTTTTTTTTTGTACTTTTTCCTTTTTGTTTGTGAATTTTGTAGGAATTTTGTGGCTGTGGGGCAAAAGGAAGCTCACATTGAATGTTTAAGGAGGTGTTGCCATCGTCGTGGCAGCATTTATTTGACTTCTTTTTATATAAACTGTTCTACAGGAGAGCTTTATACTTCTTTGATGTATTTAATAAGCAGTTTGTGTGGTTGGGATTTTTAAACAGATTTTTATTATTCTTGTATAAGCTGTACAAATAGATTGTTATCGTTTTTAAAATTTTCAATCTGTATATTTTTGTTAAGTTAAGTTTGCAATGTAATTTGTGACGCCTAATAAAATGCCAAAATACTCAGTAAAAATAAATAAGTACAACAAAAGAAAATGTGCATAAATTATTAGACAGCAGCAGTCGCTGACCAAAAGTGTGAAAAATTACGCACACGCCCTCTCTCAAGGCTCCCCCACCGCCCCAAAACTGCGGCGCCACCGCAAAGTACCATAAAAAGGAGAGCTTTGTACTTCTTTGATGTAATAAATAAGCAGTTTGTGTGATTGGGATTTTAAAACAGATTTTTATTATTCTTGTATAAGCTGTACAAATAGATTGTTAGCGTTTTTGAAATTTTCGATCTGTATATTTTTGTTAAGTGTGCAACGTTGTTTTCAAGCTTGAAGTTATATTTCTTTTAAAGTCAAACACTTCAATATATTAAATATTTTATGTATGCTCTCACAACTTGTTTTATTTTCAATGCACATACATACATAACATACATTCTATATAAACATACATTCTATTTTTATATTTGCAAAGAAAAAAGACTAATGTGTCTACATTAAACTTTCTTGTTTTCACTTAAAGCTGCTGCTGAAATGAATCCCATCTGTGTTGGGTAAGGAGTTTCCCAGTAAGCCAAATTTCGCTCTGCTTGTGTGCGTTTGGGAGGGAAAAGTTTTAAGCAAATTTGTTTTAGTTGCATTCCTTGAGTCTTGGCCTTCGATGCAGCTGTAAATTATCTGCGATGCTGCAATTGTTTGCCAAATAGTTTTGCTTTGGCTTTGTCTTTGTCTTTGTCTTTAGTTGTTGGCAGCTAAATGCCGCACAGGGCATTTATCATCATAACAGGTAACAATTGAAGCGACATCTCAAGATCTCTCTTCCCTGTCTGTCTTTCTGCTTCTCTTTCATTATGTTCGAGTTCTTTCAAGTTGAAGAGCAAGCACTCAGTGTAATTGAGCGGTACTTGGAAAATATGCGGCTCATTAGCTGCAGGCCCAAAGGTGTTGGGGTCCCCCAAGATTTCGACATTCAGGCCAGAGAAAACATCTTCTCATACATCAAGTTTGAAGTGGTTTGAGTAGACATGTACAAACTGTACATATACAACACACACATACATAAGATGAGTGAACTTAACGCTTGACTGATATCTTTAGCCTCAAACAAAACTGGCACGCGCATAGGCTCTCCAAGACACTTTTTAAAGGAGCGGGGATTGATGGCAAATACATGCAATATATAAAAATGATTTCCAGCAACATGTTTTTGCTGCTGCTGAAGCTGCTCCTTAGATATCCATCTACTGTTTATATGTGGTCTACGTGCCGCACTTGTCTTCGTTACCCAGGTTCTGTTTGTGTTTGTGTTTCTGTGTGTGTTTGTGTTTGGGGCTCAAGTTTTGTTACGTGCCTTGCTTAATTTTCGGCTAACAGACGACACCACGTGTACGGGTTGGCAGTATCAGCTCATTGGGTTCCGATTACAGGGCGTATATGTAATATCCAACATAACCAAAAAGTTTCAGCTACTGCATATCAAGTTGGAATTGTTTGGTAGTGGCGGCAACAAGTTGTAAGCCAAGGCCATAGGTAAACAACAAACAACAAGAACAACAACAAATTTGAAGCTCAAGTTACGCTACGCTCGGTTGCTCATACGTAACGTTAGCTAGCTTCGCCATAATTTCACCTTTGGCGCCTGGCATTTCAATGCCGCATTGCTGCCGTTTTCACTTATCATCGATACGCCAACAACAATGGCTTTCTCTCTGTCTCTGTATGTGTGTGGGCGTTGTGCCAAAAGAACAAAACTGTTCTGCATGGAATTTGTGCAACAACACGTTCTATTGTTTCTATCATTTCTACTTTTGCACTATGTTAAGCTACAACTACTTTTTCTCCCAACCCTCTTTCGTTATTCGTAATGCTTGTTTGTTTCTCACTGCGCTTCGACATTAAAGCTTTGCCTCGTACATCGAGCTTGGAATATTTTGAAAGATTATTGGCATAATTTTATCTCATACAGCCATAGCTTCGTATTGATTTACATATATTTTCTACTTTTTTCTGTTTCGTAAGCTTTGAAGTGTGCAAAGTGTAATTCATTTTTTTCAAAAAGTTTCTAAATGGAACAATATACAATAAGCTTCTAATGAGCATTTTTATATCGTCTCTTAACTTTCCGTTTTAAGCAAGCATTCAACCTTTTTTCAAAAATCCCCAACCCTTGAGCTTCAACTTTTCATTACTGTGCTGGCTACCAGCATCAATTTGGTAAATTCACCAGCCAAAATCTCGAGCTCATAAAACGCGCATTAGCAAACTATTAGTCAAATCCCCAAGGTGCCATTTACCATGTCCAAAGCTGTCGTTTCTCGCATTCTCCCCCTCCTCCCTCTCTCTCTATCACTCTCTCTCTCTCGCTCTCTTGCGAGCTGAATCGTATGCCATTTGCAATGTAATTTGTGACGCCTAATAAAATGCCAAAATACTCAGTAAAAATAAATAAGTAAAACAAAAAAAATGTGCATAAATTATTAGACAGCAGCAGTCGCCGACCAAAAGTGTGAAAAATTACGCACACGCCCTCTCTCAAGGTTCCTCCACCGCCCCAAAACTGCGGCGCCACCGCAAAGTACCATAAAAAGGGACCGAAAAAACCACCAGCTAAAAACAACAAGCGAATATTTTTGCCTACGTCGCGCCGCAAACTTTGCCAAAACAGACAAAACGACTGACGGCGACAGCGAATAATTTAATTTTCTTTTAATATTCGCTAGGAAACTTTGAGGCGCAGTTGTCTTAATCTGATTCCTTGTGCGCTCAGTGCTGCAACCTCCCAAGTCGTCCAGGATAGCTGATGCGCATTTAATTATGCTCCGATTTTTTTTTGTGACTGCCAGCAAATTAAGAAAAATGCGTTTAATTAATTTAAGGCATGTATTAATATTTTTACATCGCTTTTGGGTCTTGAAGCATTTAATGGTTTTCTTTTGTTTACTATATAAACAAAGCAAAGTGTGTATTATAGTAATACGTTATTACACTATTCAATCAAAATTAAATTCCGTTTGTAATCGTTACTACCATTGTAGCGCATTTGAAGCTGCATTTTTATGCACTTGGAGAGAGTATAACAATTTTATGATGCGTCTTGCGACAGCTTAAAAGTTGTTCTGAAAATAAATAAAGTAAATAGGCTATAATATAGTGACGATTACCTTTATAGATATATGAAGAAGTTTACGATAAATGTTAGTTTGCCAAAAATAATATTTAATAGTGCTTTAAGCTTTCTTTTAAATAAAAACTAATCTTAATAATCTGAACATGGTAAGGATTTGTTGACATAGTATGATTGTAAATAAGCAAAAGGGTGTAAAATCTTCGTCATTGCGCAAATAAAAACAGCGCTCTTTTGTTTTTACTTGTTTGTATTGTGTTTGTGTCATAACTTTGACTGTTTTGTTCAGCTCGAGTTTTGGATTTGTGTTTGGTTCAGTTCTCTTGCGCCATTTTGTTTGTTTAGCGACTTGGCTTGTGCTTATTTCGTCAATGGTTGTTGTTGTTGCTGCTGCTGCTTTGTTCTGCCATTGTTTTACTGTGCACGCTGATTGAAATTAAGCGCATTTCAAGAGGCGGCACCCAAGCACCCAAAATGTTGCCATAGTTCAAGTGGATGCTGCTGATTTTCCATTGTTTTCAATTGCTCGCAAATTATGCGGCAAGCTTTGGAGTGACGCAAATAAATTTGTATACGTATACGGATACACGCACACACGTACAATTTATTTGACACAACGTTTTGTGTGAGCTGTGTGAAGCATCAATAAATTGGCGGAAATTGTCATAATTAGGTTGATTGCCCTGAAAAGTAGGCAACATTAATTTTCATTGTGTTTATTTCAGCCATAAAAATGTTACTATTTCCCAAAATGTTGTCGCCACATTAAAAATAGCTGCTAATTTGTGTTTGAAATTCGCAAGGCATTCATGAATATCCTATTTATCTTTCTGTTAAGTATGTTCGTTTAATTCGATACACGAGGAATGCTTGAAAAATTTGTTGCAAGCGGCTAAAGCCAAAACTAAATGAAAATCAACCTAAAAAAATACTAAAATTGATAGTTTAAGTTACTTTGAAGTACCACAAAATGATATGATGATTTTATGGTACTTTATAGCTTTCAATTATTTTGCATTTGCATAAATATTTGTTGGAACTGCTGCTGTTAATGCAATTTTCACGTCCGATTGACAAATTCGTTCTCAAAATTCGTATATCGCATAAAAGTGGAGAATTCCACACGTTTTTGCTGCTGCTGCTGCACAAAAATGACATTACGCCCTAACAATGCGAGTTGAGTGCGCCCAGCTGCGAGAGAGCTCGCGTAACTGCACATATAGTAGTGCCAGAGCATTAATTAAATGCAAATTAACAATGGGCAATGGAAATTGTCGATACCCAAATACACTGTGGGTATCGCTGGGTGTGTGATGGAAGATAGAAATAGCTGGGAACGCTAATAGATGAGTGCAATTAGGGGCTCACATGTATTACGATTACACCATTTAAACTGAATATTAGCCAGATGCATGGGAACCATTTTTCCGGTTGGCAGGCAGCCCAGGCAGGCAAATGCCCAAAAACCTGTGCATATCTACTTACACACAATGCAGACAGAGTGATGTGCGTGATGAGCTCACATTCAAGCGCCATATGGCAGCATTGAAGGCAGACAATCTGCCGTTCATATTCATTTATGGCACCCAGCTGCCGGAGGCCATGACGTGCTCGTGCACATGATGCCTTCCATTTGCAAAGATAGATGGGAGATAGACAGACAGAGAGAGAGAGAGAGAAAAAGAGGAATTAGCAATGGGAATGAAAAACTCTCTGCAGAAGTTTCGCACAAAGCCTCAACTCAAATTTGAAGTTGTGATAGAGCAAAAGGATAGTAGCGAAAGTTTAAGTTGAGCACAATATGTGACTGAAATGTAAAAATCGACAAAAAGCTAAAGCAAACATGCATGTGGAATCTAAAAAACAGTTTCACCTAAAGTAGCTTTCTTGTTCGGCGCAAAAAGCAGAAAAATTTAGATTTCATTTCGCTCTGCTAGAGCTGCGAAATTGAAAAATGTTATTAAAGCGTTCAAGTTTAGCTCAAAATACGTTTTTTACCTGCATGTGTCAATCCAAACTCTTTTCAAACTCTTTTCCAACTGTTCTATGCTGTCATACACTAAGCAGACATAACACCAAACACTCGCAAGTACATATGTTATGTCGGATGCCATAAACGCTGGATTTATTGCTGGCTTCAATCAATTCACACATAAAACACCAACAACCCCATATTGACCGACATCAAAAACGTGTATGGAGGATAGCTATCCTGTTGGCTAACCGCTGGCTATACGTATATATATATATATACATATCTGTGTGTGTGTGTGTGTGTTAGTGGATGTATATGGGCTCGTATATAAACACGTTGGTCAGAATATGAGGTTGAAATGCAATCTAAAGCAAAGCACTGAAAAACTGTTGACCCTCTGGCCAGCCACAAAGTGTATGATGCAGTACGAGGCGTTTGTGTAAATTGCAGTATTCGATGGCCAATGCGACCCAAACGAACGACCGAACAACCGACCGAACAACTGGCCAACACACAAAACTGCCAAACAACATAGCCAACGGATTGGAAAAGTGCGCTCGAAACACACACACACACACAAACTGAGCGTTCAACTCACAGATATGAGCTCACACACAAACACACACACCCAAACATATGCTGCATGTCCCAGAAAAATCCCAAGTACAATATAAAATGCCAAAAATGTGAGCGAGCACGTAAAACATAAAGTGTTTTGTTATACCCTATAGCTGAAAG
Source organism: Scaptomyza cyrtandrae (assembly GCA_035044605.1). NCBI lineage: Eukaryota > Metazoa > Arthropoda > Insecta > Diptera > Drosophilidae > Scaptomyza > Scaptomyza cyrtandrae. Next base: position 589,504 of record JAWNNS010000650.1, on the reverse strand, counting down.
GGATTTTAATGTCTGCCGCGAGTTTGGTGCATTGTGGGGCCAAAAAAGTGGGTTAGAAAGGCGATAAACAAAGATAGATAGGGCATCTACTAGTCGGTTATCACACACCAAGTTGTTGTTATTGGTACTTGACGATTATTGGAAATAAAACAATTGACAACAATGGGGATAAGCTCAACATAACCCCAATATTCCCCTAGCAAAGCGTTGCGGTATTATTTTTTACCAGTTGGCATCTTTCCCGTTTCGTTAGCGATTAGTTAAGCTGCGAGAAATAATGACAGCTGACAAGGCTTACCACAGCCAGGACTTACTACCAGCTAAAGGTACTGCTAGGCTGTTAAAGGTTAAGGAGGATACAGTCGAAGCTAAAGCGAACGGAATTAATTGAGTGATGAGGCGCAGGAGTGCTGTCGTTGTGGATAATGGATACGGCCAGCTATCTCATAACACTTCAATTTGAGCGCTGCACGTCCAATGTCGCTTAATGGCCAATCGAAGCCTTAACTCGGCTATCAAATGTCGCATGTTTATTCAACTCTTAAGTCTGCTTTCTGCCCGGCATAGTGCTTATTCGTATCGATTGGCAATCCATACCATCATCCCATTGCAACACAAGTACTCGGCAGTTTACAGTTATGCTTACATCTATGTCAATAAGTTTTTATCTTAAGCGTAAACGCTTGTTCGCTTCTTTCGTTTCTGTTATTGTTATGCAGATTCTCTGAAGAAATCGCTTAATGTTTCAGACATTAGATTTTCTTAGTGCTTTAAATATTGATACGTCCAAATTTGATATATAAATAATTGCATTTTACTGTTTCTGAAGTCTTTGACAGTTTTCGAAAACTTAAAGCATATTAATTGTAATTATTAGCAATATAACTGTTAATTTAATTTGTCTTATGAAGTTGGCACATTTACCAAACATAATGAATTGTCCATAAATAATTAAGTGTGGAGAAAATAAATGCAATTAGAAATGTGGTAAATTTGTCGAGCATTGCTCGAGCGTAAAGTGTGACGAGGAAACAGCTGGAAGTGCACCAACATGACTTAGATGACGAAGAAGAGTAAATGCGGTGACTTATATGCTGGCCATATGGCAATTTGTCAAGATGTGAGCTGAGATGTGCGCGGTTAACTATTTTTGGTGCTTTTAAATGGCGACCGTGTCCGCAGTTGGCTTATAAAAGGCTTTAGGATAAACTGGCCAGCTGCCAGTAAAATGTTGCAGCTGCAAGTGGCAAGTAGCAAGTAGCAAATATTAGCTGGCCACGTCGAGCGACAATTCCGTTGGCTGTCATGAAGTCACACCCGGGGCCAAAAGATGCAATGGCCTTTGCTTTTGTGTCTGTCTGACTGGCTACGTGCCGAGAACCTGTCGCAGCAGGAATACGAGGAATACGGGTAATCAGGGAAGCTAGGGGAATACATATGTTTTATCGCGTGTCCAAACTTAACAAACGAGACATGAAGCATTTCTTCAAAAAAAACTACACTCATCTTTTTTGTGTGTCTATCCGAAAACCACACTCTTTTATAATGTCGTTGCTGAACATGTGTTTCTTTTGATTTCTGTTTGATTGCCAGTTGTGACTCAACTTAGGACTTAAGTCTTCTTTGGCTATTTAAGTTGGCCAACTGGTAAGCAGGCAGCTGCAGTTGTTTATCAACACTCAACATGAATCGTTCGTCAGTCAGTTTTCTTGAATATATCGAACATCTAATTGCGCAGGAGCATTTGGAAAAGCATGAACATCCATCCCAATCAAGTGGTATTAGTGGCCTTCGCATTTGGTGTTCCGAGCTCAGTGTTTTAACTAAAAGTGGCGAGCTGTCCACACAGTCATATAACTTGAAACAGTCGAAGGATAAATATGGCAAGAACTTAAAGCATTCAGCTTGGGGCGAGTTGCTACAAAAATGCTGGGAGCAATTCGTAAAAATCTTCAAAAAGTTTATAAGTGAGCTTAAGGCGATTTAAAAGTAAATTCAATTATTATTATATGTTAAGTAAATAATCAAAACCATGAAATATCCGTCTTGAAGAAATAACTCATTATACACACAAATGTTATATGAGATTTTTTGTATAATGTTCTACATAAGAAATACTTTTTGATATATAATTTAATTGGATTTCACTTCGGTTTTATGTGGGCAAATAAAGCGCTCTTAAACCATAAACAATTGTTAAATGTATCGATGGTAATTTTCATAAATTCAGTTCTCTCTGTCAATTAAATAAATGAAAATAATTTACGCTGACTCCGGCCAATAATGGAACCCGAAACAACTTCATTTTCGGCCTAATGAAAATATATTACCCAAAGGCAGAAAGCAAGAACAATGCGAAAATCGCTAAGCAAAAAACCGAAACAAGCTATAACTTCATTAGGCGCACTGAACCGGCAAGCTATGCGATATATATCTGACAATTTGAGTACTTATTTTAAAAGTGAAATATTTTTAAAAAAACAGACAGAGAGAAGCTGTCGTTGGCGCGTTCGGGTAGATATTTTACGCAGTATAATCAATATGAAAAAAAAAACGCTAAACACAAACATAAATAAAAGGGATATGCGAATGCGGCACGAATTTATTGGCCATCAAGAAAAACGAAGCGGAAGACGAAAAAAAAAATATATCAACGTACCACATATATATATATAGATAGATCTGTGTATCTGTATGTTTGTGTTGGCATCGTCAATGGCAGAAAAATGATAAAAATAAATAAAAGTTCTGAGTCGTTGTTCTGGGTGCGTTGAAGCGTGGGACGCGTAAACAGTTCAAGGACTTGGCTGGCCGCATGATTTATTTACTTTCGACTGTCTTTCTTTCCTATCCTGATGACCTGCCACAGTCTCACATATGTATGTGTGTGTGTGTGTGTGTGTAACTGTGGGTTTATAGTGGTTCAATTGCCGCTTAAGTGAGGGCACATTCAAAGACGTTTTATTGGCTACGTGCAACAGCGCAAACAAATTTACATGACACTGAACTCTTGGCTGCTTGCTGCTTTCTTGCTCTCAACTATAGTACTTACCTGTGTAAGAAAGGTAAGAGGGGAGAGAGTTGAGGTGCTTTGGGAGTTGTGGTGTCCCATTCCGGCAGCAATTTGAGCCACATTATTGAAAGATTGATGAAACTTTGGGTCGGCGGAACACTGTACAACACACTGTACAACACACCGACTGAGTTTTCGGCTATCGAGCGGCCGCAAGATAAATGACTTTAACTTTCTTTTCTTGGCCTGGGATAAAAGTTATTGCGGTGTGGCGCTTATAATGAATAATGAAAGATTTGCTGCCCTTTTTCGGACGCGTTGTATTGTCGAGCGGGGCGGGCAAAGACTGCGAAAGACCAAACAATAAAATACTAACCTGACCGCTATCTAAAACTATTCGAGTACCCCACCCTTTCACTTTCACTTTCACTTCGCTATCGCTAACGCTTCCCTTTGCCTTCCCGAAGCAATTTACTTGACTATCATGTGAGAAAAAGAGCATTGAGCGGTATTCACACTTTGATTTCGTGGTTTGCCTTAAGTATGGATGTGTGTGGCTATGTATTAATGGCTTTTCTAACGCTTCCTGCCAACCTCACATATATCCTCTATTGGCCGTAGGATCTCTCCAACTCCCTCTCTTTGAGCGTGTGTGTGTGTGTGTGTGTTTGTATGACCAATTTGACCAAATATTGGCCAAAAAAAACCTTTCCTATTCACATACGTATATGTATGTATGGGTGAATATGTATTTGTTGCCCGGGGCACTTTTGATTGAATGCCGCTCATAATTTCAGGTTTTGCTTCATTTCACGTTCATTTTTGCTTATATCTCTCTTTTGAAATATGTTTATGGCCTCGACTTTCAGTTTCGATGCCTTGACAAATGCTTTGCATTGATTGCTGCCGCAGGCCCCAAATCGATTGAGGGCTTTATTTCTGCTTGTTTTCGTTTTTAAAAAAGAGATTTTTTTGTTTGTTTGCGCATTGCCAAAATAATATTTTAATTGGAATATACTATTTTAAACCATTTGGAACCTAATAAAATCATGTTGAGTTATGCAAATATTCAATTTGAATCGTCACAAACGTTCTTAAGTATGTTTATGTAGATTTAAAATTTATTTCACTTAGTTGCTAATTTAATTTACAATTTTCTAAAGCTTTTACTAGGCTGCGCATTTGGAATTGCGCATTTGGAATATATTATTAATCAGAGCTGTTGACAAAAGTATAACAATTGAGAATTTTGAATTTGAAAGTAATTCTATTTGCAAACTTTTACGAACAAGCTTATTAACTTCATTTTGGTTATAAGCTACTTTTGCTGCTTTAAGCTCAGCATGGATATTTTTTCTTCAAATTTCCTTATACATATATGTGTGTGTGTGTGTGCGTTTTCCTTATAAGTCGGTGTGGTCTGTTTGTGTGTGTGTATGTTGCCAATTAGATGCCTACAATTTGGCCAAATTATAGCATTGTCAGATCGTTCAGTCTGTGACTGAAGAGGAGAATGAGTCTACAAACTATTTACTGCCGTCAGAAGCCTAGAGTAAGGCACAGAGCGACAGCAGGTCGTGTAGGAGATTTTGTGTGGGAGAATGTTACAGTAAACTCCTAGGTTGGTTGACATGCGGAAATTGTTTGAAAATTTCATTGCTATCCACGCTCTCTGCAGGTGGCCAATGTCACAGGGCGCACACCTGGAGCCGGACCAAATACGTGAAACGAGAACGAGAACGAGGACATTTTGTGTTTTGTTTTTGCATTCATTATTTTTAGCTGTTTTATTTTTTTTTGTCGTGGTGTGTTTGGATATTTTTAATTAAGCACACGGCCAATAAGGTTGTGGCTTTTGCGGTTGTTGTACCTTATTTTTTGTTTTTGTGTTTAATAAATTAAGCAATTTTTTTCATTTTCTGTTGGACGAAGCAACTTCTTGTTGTCCTTTTCTCTCTTGCGTTTCTCTTTTGCTTCACTGTTACTTTCGGTTTTATTGTTGCTGCTACCTGTCGTAAGTAAAACCTGTGGCTCATTAAGACGACTACGTGAGCATTTAGCTCAGGCGTGTAAGAGGGCGTCCGTCCGCAAGATGTGTGGCACGTGTTGCTTTTGTGCCATTGTTTACGTTTCAAGCAGCGCGGTTTTTTATTCTCTCTCTTTCACTCCCTCTCTCTCCCTTCACATTTTCTCGTTGTTCGCTTTTGTTGCTGGCTCAAGTCTTGCTTAATGGCTCTACATATTGTTTTACCCTATCCGAGAGGGTATCATTACTTGTTCATAATGTGTGTATACTTTCGACTGCAAAGGGTATGTAATCTTCGGCCTGTTACTGTTGCTCTCATCATAATTGTTATGTTTGTCGCACAACAAAGTTTTTATATAATTTGCTCGTTTTGTTGATGTTTCGTATGTTAGTTGTTCTTGCTCTTACAAAAATTGGTATATATTTATTTAAGGCATGTCACTTTTGCCTGTTGGGCTTAATTTTTTAATTAAAACCATTGCGCTCTGTTCATGCTTATTATTTTTATTATTTTTGTGTTGTCTTAACAAATGAAATCTTTTTTAAAGTAGCTTCTATTGTTTTTGTAATGTGATTGGCTGTTCTTGTTATTGTTGTTGGCGTCGCCATTCCGCAAAGTGCACAAAATTGTTGAAATCTACATATTTATGAGTGTTAAAATTATGGGCCACATGTCCGCACATGTCGTCCAATGTGAGTTCCGTTTCCATTTCCGTTTCCGCCTCTGCTCGTTGCCTGCAACACGAAAAAACTTTTAGCATTTCTTTTATTTTACTTGACTTTTTTCAGCTTTCGACTGCGCATTTTTTTTATATATTTTATGCCTTGCAGACGGGCAGTCTGCTTTTGTGACACGCCCCTTAAATGAAATTTAAGTTGACTGGTTTTGTTTTTTTTTTTGGTTGTTTCAGCTTTGTTAGTTTTATGCTTAACCCTTGAGTTGACAGAGCTATAATTTTCACAGTCCCAGCCACCACCACAACACACTTACAAATTGTTTGTGCAGTTCAGAGAAATGAAAAAATAACGCATTTGTTTAAGTTGCAGCTGCAAAAGTTAAATAAATATTTATTTTTCCTACCCATGCAGCTCGTTAAGGTCTTACCCACTTTTCTTTTTACTAATGAGCAGTTAGTTAAATTCGCTGCAGCAGTTTGATGTGAATTTTACTTATGAATCTGAATAGTTTATACGCTAAACTCAAATGAACTTCAATATATGTGTTAAATACAATGTTCAAATTTGTTCTGCTGTGAGTTAGACAAATCTTGTTGCTTTTGTATTAAAGGAAAAATTCCATGGTTCAATTTTGTTTATTGTTGTTATACAATTTTTTTTTCCTAACTGAACTGAACTTAACTGTACTGAGCTGCGCAGCAATTGATTTAATTTGCTTTAGCTGAACTATATCTACCTGCAGCAGCTGTGCTAGCAATATAAACTAAAAAAAGTCTGGTTTATTCAGTTAGAGAGTGCTTCAAAGTTCACCATTCGACAGTTATGAAATTTTTAACATGCAAAAATGCAATATGGCTGTGTAACTCATATAAAAAAAAAATGAGTGAAATAGATTTTTGTTCATTTATTTATCAGTTAAAAATTCTCCACACATCTCAAGAGAGTGTGTTAGTTGCTTGTTTAAGCGGATTACAATGGCTTGAAATTCATTTAACTACACACACAAAAGTATATTTCTAGTGTACATGTATAAGTCTACGAACCTAAGTCAAAAAGTCTGTTTGCTTACATCTTATGTAAGCTTTAAATTTAAGTTTCTTAAGTTTTTTGCTTGAGTCAACTAGTACTTCTTATTCTTCGAATCACCTTTCTTTGTGTACCAACCACTTTTGTTGTTGTTTGTTTTGCTTTGTTTCTTGGCAATTTCTAAAGCACATCTCCTAATAAAATGCCAGTGCTTAGCATTGTTGTATTGTATTAGTCGTAAGGGCAACTTGAACTCTCAACCACAACAAGAACAACAAGAACAACAAGGAGAAAGCGTAAAAGAATTTACAGTTGACATTTTTAAGCAGGCACAATACACACACCCCACCCGGGATGAATACGGTTGGCAGACACTGTGTGTAAAAAGCCTTTTGTTGTGTATACGATGTAATTGTTGTTGTTGCTTTTACTGCTGCTGCTGCTGCTGCTGCTACTGCTGTTATTTGCAGCCACTACAATTATGATCGCACACATACAGATACAAATACAAGTCCACATTGGTAGATGGCGTGTGTTGAAATGGAGCCCATGTTAAAAGGGTTGCCACAAGCATAATAAGCATCATGGCTGTTGTTGTGTGACCGTCCCAGCAAAAAGTATGCGCACACATGCGACGCACCTATATCCCCCCATATATATAGACCTTAGTAGTGTTTCTGTTCTGTTCTGTTATGTTATGTTGCCTGGCTGGGGCTAATTGCGGCAACGCCTTTTTGTCGCACTGTTGTGACATTTGAAACGCCATGAGCCAAGAGCTGCAATGAAAACCATTTGCCGTACTATCCGTCCACCCACCCACTCTCGCCTCCTTTGTTCTTTATCCTACACTGTCAATGGCATTGGTTGTTGTTGTTTTTAGTGCTGTGTTCGGTACCCTAGCTGCCAGTTACCTACAGCTCCTCTTGCTGTTTGTTGGCTGCTTTGCTGTGCCTCAATGGATTTTCTGGACCGTATTGCTTTTGCTGCTGCTGCTACTGTTGGTGTTGCTGCTCACTTTTGGCCACTTTTTATTAATGCAATTATTGTGTGGACTTTAAGCCTTACATTTCTGTGCACGTTAATTGTTAGCGCGTGTGTAAAACGCATTTGTTCTGCATTTTTAAGTAATAAAATAATTAAATTATTATTTATGGCAGCTCAACATGCAGTCCACACGTTGTCCACGTTCCATACTTGCTTTCTACCTCTTTGGCGCTCCATTTAATGATGATTTGTTGGGCCAAGCCATGCAGACATATGTACGCTGAACTATGACCTTACGTCGCCAACAACCATAAATTCACACCCACAGCGGGCTGTCTAGTTATATACGTATATAAATATTTTTCGTTGTTTATTCTCCCTTTTTTTATCTCACAACTCTAGTGTTCGTTCTCTATCGATGCACGTCTCACAGCATGAGACTTTGAAACGATGGCAAAAGTATTGAAAAATTATTAAAAACTTGTATGTGTGCCAAGAAAATTAATGTTGATGGTAATAGAAATATTATTTAATACCTAAGTTCTTATTTAGTTATGTCACATAACTTAAGTATAAGGAGCTTTTTGATTCTCGGTATCTTTTATCACACATCTATTATACCTATTAGATAATCAGATCACATAGAGTTCACATTAGTCTTGTTCAAGACACAAACTGTGTACAACCGCTATCCTTTTGTGGATGTTTTATGGCACTGTCAGTTGCAGGACTTGCAGTTCTCTAGCTTCCTGGCTTTGTGCTTGCTTACTGGTCAAAAGTTTCTAGCAGAACAGGAGAACAGACGAACAGAAACGCATGAAGGTTGAGTTCTGTGGCAGATTGCACCCAAAAGAATGAAATAATATATGATTCCATTGCTGCAATAAGTTGTTCTCATAATTTGAGTTGCTCAAAGCACAATTTATTTATTTAGTGCATGCAATTTTAGAACAAAACATCAAATTGCTCGCGTACTAAAGTAATCAAATAGAAACTTGTGCTCAAGTTGGCTGTGTCATTAAAATAATATTATGACTGTATACTTTCGTTAGGATGCTTCCAATCTGCTTTAAAAAATGTATTTTTTGGGGTATTAAATTTGTTCTTGATTCCTATTAAATTCTTTTTAATAAAGAGCAGTTTGAAAACTTTAGCCTTAAAAAATATATAATCAAATATTTTTTAGGAATATATTCATGCTAACTTTTTAGCACTTTTCTATGTCCTGAAAGTTGTTTCACTTTGAAAATTACGCATACGCCACATTGTTAATAAATTACCCAAAAATATAGAGACGAGCGGAAAGGCTGGTTGCGAACCGAAAACAAACCGAAACTACACAAAAATAAAAAAATGGAAAGATGAGAAATATATAAAAACAAAAAACCGAAGCAAGGCCCTGCTTAATGCTGAAAAATACACGTTGAAGTGGCAACAGCTGAGGCATAAACGAACGGTCGCACCGCCCGACCGAGTGTTTGCCGCTGACTGGCAGCGCCTGCCGGCGACGGCATCTTAATATATTTCCTACGCAACACTTTGGCATTATTAATACTTGAGTGAATGGGTCGAAACGGCACAGAGTCGACGAGTCGAGTTGAGTTGAGTCGTGGAACACAGCACGCACCTAAAAACCGCTAACCAACGAAACAGTGGGCAAACAGGACTGTGTGAAGGGGAGGGAATGGGGTTAGGACGGTGCTTAATTATACGCTTTTGGCTGCCAGAGGGCGTGCATGTGTGCCTGACAGGACGGTTGCTGGAGCCAAAAGTGGCAACGAGCAACGCGAATATTCTGCGATAATTAATTGAGGCAACATTTGCAGTTACTATGTGTTTTGAACTGATATCTCAAGCAGCTACTAGTTTAAAGTTAAAGTGTTTTCCTATTAAATTCGATTACGCAATTAATTGGAATGGCAACTGGGGGTAGGTCGGGGCGTGTCGCGGTGTGGCGTGGCGGCATATGTCAACATATTGGGCCAAGTATGCTTAATTAAACAAATTCCATACGAAAAGCTTTGCCTTTTTCTCTTTGTTGTCTTTGCATGCGTTTCTCCGTGCAACGAAATTTTAATGAAGTATTAGCTCAGTTCAGTTCGGTTCAGTTCAGTTCAGTTCAGTGCGGTTTGGTAACTTGGAGCCACATTCCAACAAGCGCCTTGGCCAATTTTCTAAGGCATTCCAAGAAGAGCTCAATTAAGTTGTGTATGTCGAAGCTTAAAATACCCTTAAATGCAAGGCTGATGCCTTTCTATGCTTAACGGCAAAGTTAAAATGCCCTTAGCTAGTGTATAATAAGTTTCTCTCCCGCCTAATGATGTCTGCGCTGCTCAAGTCATGCATAAGACACATGGACATGTCACTTGGTGTGGCACCTGTAGGCAATGATGCGGCATATTCTCAACATAGCTGAAAGACCTACAGCAATCTATTGTCGTTGCCTGTGTCACAGGAATAATCCAACCAGTTTTCCGAGACATGTTAAGTCATTTTGCGGATGCACACTGAGCAAGAGAGAGGAAGTGTGAGGAAGTTCTGTGCCACGCCCTGGTGCTTGTTTATTTGGTTGTTAAATATATAACGCTTGGCATTCAAATGGTAAGCCAAGGCCTACGCTTCTTGTGGCATTAGTTGAAATTAATTTCCTAGACAAGGTATAAAAGGTACGAGCCTAACCTCTGTTGTGTACTCTGTGGCAATGCTGCTCCTTCTTGCCTGGCAGCGGTAAATTTAAATGCCAAAACATTAATTTCCAACTTAAGTCAAGACAGTTAAGTAGTGCAGTGTGAGAAGCAAAGCAAACTTCGCATCGGTTGTTGCTTTAAAGCACTTTATTCATCTTTCGGATACTCGTACAGTTCGGGTTCATAGACAAGGCCACGGAACTCGCAGAAAATCTTAAAGATCAGCTGCTCCTTCTTTTGAAAGTAGTCGTCGTCATTGCGATCCAGTGCATCCACTTCAGCCTTGTAGATCAATAGCTGGCGATGCATACGCGTTGTCTCCTCATCGCATACAAAGCTACCATCCGAATGTGATTCGAGAGTGAGCAGCGACAATATAAACGACAAATACAGCTGAAAATGGACAACCAATTTGATGTTCATATGTATTTTATATATATATATATATATATATATATATAGTCCAACTCAATCTTACCTCCTTATCCATGGGCAACTCGTGCGTCAATATATTCTCATCGTGAGCATTCTCCACAGCATATGCAATGTCCATTTTACTGTCCCTCTCTTTCTTACTTTAGTGCTGCGTGGGCTGATCTAAGAGGTCTGACTGCCAGTTGGCGACTGTTGCCGCCTGCCACAAGCGATTGATATTATATTGCCTTGTTTATGTTTACACTATGCGTTTGAGTTTTTGTGAGTGTTTGATTTAAGCTGAGCTCTGCGTGTTATACCCTACAATCAAACAAATCAACAAGTATTATGGAGTTGTTATAAAATCTGTTGTTATAAATAATAATATTTATTTTATTTGTCAAGTCAAGAAATCGGTATTCAAAGAAGAGAACATAGTGAAAATTATATAGCATAATGATTCCAAACATAATTAGAGAGCCCAAGACTAAAGGGCATAACTCTTGACTAAATAATGTACAGTTTCTTATCAATTTGACGACTCTGTCGCGCCAATAGAAGCGCAATATCAGCAATATTTACGACATTTAAAAGTTGGACACTCCAAGCTCCAATTGGCTTGCATTATTTTGTAAACATTTAAGATAGAAATATAAGATATGAGTTCCAAATTCGCTAATAAAGAAGTTCAAGTAAAGCACTTAACAAAGCATTACTAAGTTCTCTACAATAATGTGCAATTTCAACGGAAGAGAACACTTAAGAGAGAACGCACAGACGAGTGAAGAGACAGACAGACAGAGAGAGAGAGATAGAGAGAAAGAGATCGAATAACAAGTAGACAGAATAGAAACGAGCAGACAAGTGTGAAACAAGGAAAGATACTAAACAGAACGGGCAACAGAAGGAGAAGAAAAAGGGTAGTAGAGAACCGAAGCGTGCGTAAAAGTTAAGTTGCTGCAGTAAAAAGTAAATAATATTGACACCCGCTCAAAAGGGAGAAATATAAACCGAAATAAAAAAAAATAGTGTAAACAAACAAAAAGCGGCGCTTAGGCAAATAAACATTGCATGAAAGAGTATATGAGTAACCGCAGACACAGACACAGCCAAAGCAAATGCATAGAAAGATACAGAGAGAGAGAGAGAGAGAGAGAGAGCAAGCGGAAAAGAGATGGAACAGGGGAACAGCAATAGCTATAGAATATAATACTATGCGCGGCAATGCGATGCGATGAACTAAAGTGGAACTGCCAGCTGCAAGGCTGCAGCAAGATGGAAATGAAAATGAAAATGTGCTTGTGCTCGTGCATTTATATTCTTTTTTTGTTGTTGTTTTTTTTTTATGAATTTTATATTTTGTTTATATGTATTTTTATGGAGATTATATGCAGAGAATGTAGAGTTTGCAAGCACTATGCACTAAATGTGTGTGGCAACAGAATGAGGTGGCAAGAACGAAAGCGTCAGAATGCTTCCCTCTCTTTCTCTCTCTCTTTTTCTGTCTCTTTCGCTGTAACCACGTGCACGTGCAACACAGGTTGCATAAAATGGCGGCTTCAAATGTGCAGAGTAATAAAATTTAAGTACCGGATATTGAAAAGCTCGTCCTGATTCCCCTGGCTAATGTTAGTAAATATTAAAAAAAAAAAAACAAAAAAGGTGAAATCTAAAATAAATATTACATTTATTTTAGCTTAAGCAAAAACAGCTTGAGGCTTACTCACGATTTTAATTTATATTTTAATAAAGAGAAATCGAAACAAAATACATGAAAAATAAAATCTGCTGCATTACTTTTAAGATATAAATTTATTTTTTTTTTGCTATAAACATACAAATAAATACAAGTTGTTGACTTTGGCTTTGCGTATGGCAGCAAGGTTGTTAAGAACAATTTTAAGGAGCTTTCAACTGGCTTAAACGAATCCTAACATGCGAGCTTGTTGATAAGACATGCTGTTTGTTACCTATTTTACATTTCATTCTTTCTTTTTTTTTAAGAAATCTGCTATTAAGCTATTGAAAATCCATATACAAAAATGTTGTTGGGTAAATTCGACTATAAGATTATTAATAATAATTATTATTTAATCTTTGCGCTTTAAAGACTCATTTTTCAAGCTTAGAAAAATATTTCCTTAATTTGCAAAACATGTTGAACAGTCTCAGTTACCATAATAACGAATGTATATCAAGGTAAAACTAATTAAAATAACCAATAACATTGTATTGAATTATGAAAATTGCATTCCCTCACAAACATAAACACACCCACACACCCACACACCCACCCATCCACCCATCCACTGAGACAAGCACACACAATGAGGAGTTGTTCATCGAATCACACTTCAAATCGCTAAGCGATGTCACCATTAAACGGCGGTTGCAAATAAATTTAATTAAGCAATCAATGTCTTAATTAAAACGGCAAGTGCTGGTAAACTCAAAGGCAGAGGCGGAGTAGGTAAAGCCAGCACATATCAGATGCCAGAGCTCGAAACAGAGACAGAGATGGAGACGGAGACGGAGACAGAGACAGAGATGGAGAATGAGTAATGAATTTTGGTTTAGTCATGTAAATAAGCAGATGCCAGATCGAGAAATGTTGCGTATCACATACCAACAAATACATATACGCATTGTGTGTGCGTGTTTGTGTGTGTGTGTGTGTGCGTGTGCGTGTTTTAGTGCCAAGGGTGACAACGCACAGACAACGTTGTCGACGTTATCGTATCGAAAATGAAGGAAATTAAATAAATCAAGACTCATTAAACCGCAAAAGGAGCTGGGAAAAACCGCAACAAGGCAGGTGCCACGGTAATTGTGCGTCGCTATCTCTGTGTGTGTGTGTGTGTGTGTGTGTGTGTGTGTGTGTGAGTTCGTTTAGGTTATGTTAGCGAGCGGCACAGCAAAGTTGACAGTTGTTGTCAACTTAATCATCGTCAACACCCACACATACCCACTTCTCCGCACACACACACAGACAGTTGCTTCGCTTACTTATGCATTGACAAATACTTATCTACAAGCAGCTCGGCAACTTGAACTTAATTTCTAGAGATAAGCATAACTCGACATATTGCTAGCTCATTATGCGAATCAATCTATATTTATCTTTATCTCTTTTTCTTTGTCTCTCTCTCTCTCTTTAGACACATGTGCGTACTGTCTGTATATATATCTATTATGACAACGCCATTTTGGCGTCAACTTCCGTCTGTTCGACGTCTTTTATTGTTGTTGCTTCTGCTGCTGCTTACGGCTGCTCAATAATAGCAAATTACACAAGTAATTAGTCACGCATTTAATTATTATTTATGGGCTTCAATCTCGCTTTATATGTATGTATGTGTGTGTATGTGTAAAAGTTTTTCAGTTGTAGCCCGTGTGTGTGTGTGTGTCGAAGTTATCTTCCTGCTTGTAATTATCTAGTTGAACGCTTGTTCAACTTCAGCTCTGGTAATATATGCATGCGTCAATATAAACGTTAATCACTTTATGGCTTATAAAAATATTTCCTCGAACTTTTCTCCCTCTCTCTATGTGTGTGTGTTTGTGTGTGCCCAATTGACAAAAGCTAAGTACTAAGTAGGCGGCTGTCTCATTAAATAAGCTGTTTTTAGACAAGCTCACAACAAGCATAATTTATGTAATTTTTTTACAGGTATCGTAGATATGGCTAAAATTATTTCAAGAATTTTTACACTCCTCAAAACATTTGTTTTTATTAATAGCATCGTCATAGCATTAAAGTTTATGTATGCAATTTACATCCGTAAAATATTTGCATTTAAAAAGAAACTTATCACAAAAGTGTGTTAGAGAGAAATGTGCAGGTTGTGTTTTAGTTGTTTGTTAATTGTCAGACAGTTGTTTTTAAATCGATTGAAATGTGCTGTGTAAGGCATAAATTGTGAAATAGAATTGATGTCATGTTTGAAATGGCCAAGCAATTAATTATATGTGCCGACTATTTTTCTGACAAATTGACAAATTGATGTATGCGAGAACACAGCTCGGCTCAGCTCTGCACAGCTGTTGCCAATTAGGTTAAAGTTCGCTTCCGGTTCGTTTTGGTTCAGTTCGGCTTGAATTGGTTTGGTTTGTCTCGGTTCGTTTTGGTTGTTGGCTAGGGAAAACTGCGTCACGTACTTAAGCAAAAACTTTCATCGATTAAAAACTTTTGCGCCTAAAGTATTATCAGCTCTTTGTAAATATTCCGAGGCTAGCTGTTGGTTTTTTTTTTTTGTTGGTGTATATCTTTTGTTGGCCGGTGGCAACAGCTGCGTCAAGTTCTCAAAAGGATATTAGATTATTTGCTTGTTGCATAATAATTGGCAAAAGCAGCGGGCAAATTGAAATGCCAAAATCGCATGATGTGCCACTCGCATAGCAAAACGAAAAGAGCCACAAACATTTTGGCCGAATACTAAAGCGAAGCAAACAACGATTGACGATTTGGCATTTGGTTATTTTGGTAGAATTGGTATTGGTTTCGAATTTAGATTTGGATATATATATATCAAGAGTGGCAGTAGACATCAGAAGGTCGAATCTCAGCAAGTCAGAGTAGCTGATTGCTTGGCAACGAGATTTCTTTTACTGATTTTGATTCTGCTTTTGCTGTCTTGATTTCGACTTCGACTTGTACATTGTTTATTGGAGCGTGTTGTAATTAGCATAACCAAAAAGAAAAAAAAAACAAAGCGAGGGGCAAGATTAGGCGCAATTTGCTTAATGCTAAAACTTTTAATCACTCATACGCTCCGTGGCGCCCGCAAAGAGAACTAACTTCGCGGCAGCTAAAACTCACTTGCTGGCTAACTTAAATATGTAGTAAACAAAGCGACTTGCGAAATGAAATAAGTGTAAATACGACGCAACAGAACAGAACCGGGGAGAAAAAAAAAGCTAACACATACACACACACAGGCACGCACTTTAGCAGCCAGCTACTACAAATGCTCACTCAAATATGTATGTATGCGCATCTGATTAAACATGAGTGTGTGATGATGGCCGTACGTCTGTGTGTGTGTGTGTTATTTTGCTTGGTAATCCCCCAAAGCGACGACTTTTACCGAGAGCATCAAGCCGCAAAGAAAATTTCTGCCTTGCCTTAATCTTGAGTTTAATTTCTGCTTTGACTTTTGTAGCATCACACACAAGAACACCCACACACGCACATATACGGACGCAAATTCAACTTTTAATGCATACTTTCTTAGAGTTGTTTTTTTCAGTACCCTGCATTTAACATATGACCACAAAAGGGTATACAAATTGGATATTTTTTGAAGTAATCAATAAATATTTTTTTAATACTAGTATTTTTTTCTGTTAAGTTAAAAAATTGCTTGTTGTTCATTAAAACGTTTCCTGTGGTATCTTTAAGTTGAGCATCTGCTTGGCTTGGCGGCTTCCTCTTTCAGTTGGCCAAATACGCTGGCCACAATGTGTTAGCTTTAGGGCGTTAAAGTGCGACAGAGTGTGTAACTGGCGACCTATTTGACTAAACACACACTCACACACAACAATACGCTCACGCCCCTTGCTTATTAACTCTCCCTGGCTGGTTGGCTTGGTTTAAGTTTAGGTTTAGGTATAGGTTGAGGTTTGGTTTTGCTTTGAGTTAGCTGACTGCCTGCCTTTCTCACAACACATTAGCGAAAGTGAAAGTCTCCATAACGACGGCTCCCAGTTGATTTTAATTTGCTGCGCGTGTCTGTGACACACTGTGCGCTCTGAAGGCCATAAATTTATATTAGTTAGCGCTCAGACAACCAACAAGATGCAAATGAAGAAGATCACACTAAAAGACGCTATCAACAAAAATAAAAAAAATAACTGGAAGATGTGGTGGATAATGCATGCTTTGGCTTATTTGCTGTCTCATATATGTATGTGATTATATAAATTGTTAAATTTTTAAGCTGCTTTAAATGATTGTCAACAACAAGTAAAAATATCAAAGCGGCAGCTTAACAGTTGAACAAATAATAATATGTTTTGACATATTTGTTATAAGAAATAATAATTTAGCACTATTGAACCATTAAACGTATTAAAAATAATATAAAAATGGATTTGGTACAGAAAAATCGCTAACTAATTGAATTTTGAATTTTTGTATGAATGTAAAATATGTAAATTCAATTTAAATTCAATTGAGAGTAAACCATGTAAAACAAGTCCAAGAAATTTCAGTTGCAGCTGTTGTTGCACATCATAAAC
The DNA here is from genome assembly GCA_035044605.1 of Scaptomyza cyrtandrae. NCBI lineage: Eukaryota > Metazoa > Arthropoda > Insecta > Diptera > Drosophilidae > Scaptomyza > Scaptomyza cyrtandrae. Next base: position 572,436 of record JAWNNS010000650.1, on the reverse strand, counting down.
ATGTTCGCATTAATTGATCAACTTTATCATTGAAGCATGTTGATGAGAATATTACGCTTACAGCCAAAGCTGTAACATGCTTCAATAGCCTTTGACAAAACTTTCAATTTAATTTCATTAACAATATATGTAAGAAATATTCTGTTTTCAATTTTCTATTTCTCTTTTTTTTTTTTCAAGAGAGACACAGTTGAAAATGAATTTTGATATAATCTGAGCAACATTACAAGAAAATAAATGGAAGCTAGCAATGGCAAACATTGATTTGACTGCCGCCCATTGAACAAACCAACAGACAACAGCCAAAAGCTAACAGCCAACAGCAGGGATTGCAGCTAAGTCTAACTGAGCTGCTTTGGCTCAGACAGACAGTTGGACACATTTGAATTTCATTTGCCCAGCAGCTTACACATGGATGCATAAATATTTACGAATAGACTATTAGTTGAAGCAACTTGAAAGTTTTTCAATTTACTCTCAAACGCATTTGCATATCGATAGCATGGGTTATCTCTACCCTTAACAAAAAAAGAGAGAGAAAAGATAATATAATTAAAATAAACTTTACAAAACGTTTGCACTTTTTTATGCATGCTTACCGAAAATGTTTTAAATATTTTAAGTTAAGTCTATGTAAGAAAAAAAAAATAATACATTTTACTGCATGAATTGAGTCAACAAAATGCAAATAAATTCAGCTTCCCATTCCCTTCAATGCTCAACCCCTCAGCTGAGGTTGGGCCACAAGATTTTGCCAAACTGGCTTGTAAATCAAGACCCTTAAACTAGGCAGCCACAACAACAACAACGAAGGCAGTAAGCGAACCAAAACGGAAACTGTTCGTCTTTTGCACGTAGCCCATCGTTATGTGAAACCGCTTTTAACTCAACCTCTGTCTCTCGCGTGACTGCCTGTCCTTTTGTATTCTGACCAGCTCTTTCCCTTGTCTTCCTATCTTTCTTTCGTTGTGTATGTGTGTGTTTGGTTATGTTATTTATTTATTATTTATGTAGCTCAACTAAACGTTTTGCCACAAAAATTATATCATAATATGTCAAAAAGCAGAAGAAGGCCTTTGCCTTGCTTTAAATAATAAGAAAGGATAATCGCCCTTTGGCACTACAGCGACACCTGTATACCCTCACCAATAGAACGTTTTAACCACGGTTTTGTTGGGAGGTAAAGGTAAAGTAAACTCTTACATATTACGAATTCTCTTTCGTTCAGATTTGTTTTCGAATCATTTGGCGGCGAGACGAAGTAAACATTCATCAGCTTATAAGCTTTATTTGATAATCCGTTGTGGCAGAAGGATCTTCACGTTTCGTACATTGATTTCGAATTTTGGCACACATAAATAATTCGCAGAATGTTGCAAGCTTTATGGGCAAGTTGTGTGGCTGAGCTTCATTGATATTACGTATACGGTATATACGCGCGACTTTGGCAAGAAGCACACTCCTAAGCCGCAGCCAAACTCTATAAATTCTAAAGCCGTTATTAGCCAAGACTTAGTAGCTATAGCGAGACCCATAAATTCAGCTTTTAGTGGCAAAAACACAAAGTAGATTCTTGTTGGTCTTCTTAATTTTTTTTTGTGGTGTTGCTTCTTAGCTTTGCCGCTGTTATGAATTTAAATGTGATGAACGACGAGCGATGGCGCCTGACTTTCCAGTCAGCCGCAGGAGTCAACAGGCGCTGTGTCCAGTCTTACAACATAACGGTGGCAAATTGTTATGCAATACACACGACTTAGTTCACCTTAAATCATTTGCCGCTCGACCAACTTTTTAGAATAGAGCACGCATCCTTTTTAAGCTTTGTTTTGTGCATCGCAGCGTATTGGAAAAGTTGTTCGCCTGATGCGAAAGTAGTTCCTGAATGCAAGTTATGAAACCACTTAGCTGCCAGCTAGTAAGGTGCAGGAGCCGAAAAGGCATTGTGAGTGCCTAAGGTTGAATGTACAGTAAAAATAAACTAGTACACAAAAGCGGTAAGACCTTACGAAAAAGCAAGTTATTCAAAAGTCGGTAGCTGGCTTTTAAATCATCGACTGTCAGCAGCACAAGATGTATACATACACATACACTAAGACACACCTGGCCAGCTGCTAAGAAAAATATTGAATGAAATCAAATTTATGTTCTGTATATATGTGTATAAAAATATATATATTGTACTTGTATAGATATATATATTGTGTATTGACTTTGGCGCAAAATAATGGGCAGCAATTTGTAGAGCCTACTTTTTGTGCTTGGGTTTTGCAGACAATGAAATATACTTGCGCAAACACACATGCACCGAATTGCTCCCCGTGTGTGTGTGAGTGTGTGTGTGTGTATATATGTGTGGCCCTAAGCACCATCATCAGTTACAAGTGTGAACAATAAATTGTCATCAGCTTTGAGACGCGCAGACTTTGCTTATGCTTCTTCTGCTTCAATTTATGGCGGATTTTCAATTTGTATGCCCCGCGACCAATTCAGACGCACACATTCAGATAACAGGGCTGCTGCCTTCCATCTATATAGGCTGTTGATTGTGCTACTTCAAAACGCACATGCTGCTGTACAAAAAAGAGAAAAGCTGAAAGACAAGAGAGAGAGAGAGAGAGACGAAAATATGTGAACCTCGCACCCCGACCCTTGAGGCAAAGCAAACAAAAAAACATCATGTGAAGTTTCCTTTGCGTTTTCAGTTTTTTGCTGTTGTTGTTTGCGTTGTTGCTGACATTTATTGCGCACATTCGTTGCCATTGATTTTTTATGCGTTTTTGAAGTAGTTCAGTTGGAGACGCTCATAAGTAGGCAACATTATTTTTTTCAATTCCTCTTCATATTATTCGATTTGCGCCAGTTTCATCTATGACTTTTTTCCTCTTGTTCCTCTTCACAGACAGTGATTATCATGTGTGTGTGTGTGTGTGTTTGCGTGTGTGTTGTCACACATTTCGCTGTAATGATGTTGCTGTTGTTGTGAAGTGTATTTTAATATGGTTTACGCAGTGCCGGAAACTTAATAAAAGTTTGTTTTTCTTGTTCATGTTGTTTGGGCAGACGCAAAACTTTCCGACATTATTGACAGGCAATGTCATTTGAGATTTATGGTAACAATATGAATTTTGTATGACTTTTGAGTGCCACTCAAAATTGCCTTTCAACCATATTAAAGTTCTTGCGGCATTTCGGCAAACTACTGTTTTTCATAAAATTTTATTCTTATCTTGATATCTTTAATAACTACGATGACAATCAAAAATGTTATTGAATATCCACAATAAAAGTTAAATTGAACTTTAAATGCTTTAAACTAAAACTGCAATAAACAAATTTAATTAAATAACATTGTAGCATTAAAAAAGTTTTTAAAAGGTCCCGCAACACTAGAACTCTTCTGAGAAGATGTAAAACATCTTTTGCAAAACTTAAGTTATAACACTAAACTTAAGCTTCAACACTATGAGCTTTATGACATTCAACTTTCAAACAAAGTAAATTTGCCATTTAAAATTCATATATATTTACAGAGTTGTTTCAAAACATGTTATTAATTTTTCTTCGTTGTAACTTTAGTTTGAGACTAACTTACTATTCCACTATTTATTTTACTTAAACGTTGAAATAGCGTTGTTCAAATTCATGTTTTTAATATATTCAATATATAAGTGATGAATCTTAACGCCTTTCAACTGTTCTTATAACATTGTTAAATGAATCGAAAGCTGCTGTCAAGCCCGGCCATGCAAAAAAAAAGAAAGAATAAAATGTAAAAAATAAATTTAAAATATTCAAGTTTATGTTGGATTTGAAGTCAACACACTGGGCGGATGCAAACACCATGTCAATGAACGCCAAGAAAGCCATTAATCTTCTGGTCACATTGAGCTGCACTAAGGGAGCTACTACGACGTTATGTATAGCATATATATATAGTTTACTGTCATGTAGCGACACTTGCAAACAACCCTTGGGCTGTGTTGCAGTTATGTTGACTATGAATATGCAACCAAGTCGAGCTCCAGTTTCAAGTGGCTGCAACACGTGATATTCGAGAAATTGTACGCCTATCACGCAAACCATCTCCACAGACACACATTGTCTATTTGAGTTGGTTTTTAGCGCCTTGAGCTATTTGCCTGGCCCATCAACAATTTCTATAACCCCAAAGAATGAAATGTGCAGAACTACAACATATACACATATTAAGCATTGGCCAATGGCTAAAACACTGTGCTGTTTTATATGCTGATCCACGCTCACCATCAGCGTCAGGTCAACTTCCACATAAGACAAACATATTCGGTTGCAGGCCTTTGGGGCCACGTAGCTCCTGTTCCCATTGAAGAAATCTGCACAACTGGCCACAACAGACGCCTTTTAATATGTAAAATAAAATTGTGCACAACGATTTTAATAAATATTCCCCACACACACGACACAAACACAAACACAAGCAAGTGACGACGGCGACGACGACAAGAAGCAGTCTAAGGCTGAGGATGAGCAGCTTATTGAATTTTTCAGAAGCCCCTTCTGCAGCACATACACACGCCCACAGTCCCTTTAGTCAGCCCAAGAGAGATGCTGGTCTTGTGTTTTTTTTTTTAGTTTGTCGTTAAGCTTAAATGCTTTAAGTAATATGCTTTTAAAGTGCTTAACTTTTCATTACTAAGAACATGCGATGTTAATTTATCCATGAAAAGCCTGTAAGATTTTCATTACGTTTAGAGAGAAAGAAATAATATTTATCATTTGATTTACGTATAATACCTTTGTTCATGTTTCCCACAAATGAATGTGATGTATGTTATGTATAATGTGTGTTAAGGGTTATGCTTGCCACATAAAAAAGTTTTCAACAGCTTATAGCTTGTTATAAATTTTTGCAATTTGCATTTTGTTTGTCTCCATTATTTATTTGCATTTCTATTTTAAATATTATTGTTTTTCCAAAAGCGCTTTAAGCTTAACAAAAATAAGATTTTTTTATTTTTAACTTATAAGCGTTTTACATTATGCCTCAAAGGGAATATATCTTTCTATCCGCTTATGTTTGACAATATGACAGCAAAGTCGGCTTTATTTTCATGTCACATTATTTCGATTGTGTTGTGGAATCAAAAACAAAAAAAAAAGATATATATTTCTGTGCTCAAAACAAATCAGCTGGCAATATGAAAAGCAGCTTAATACTCACACCTGTACCAACCAAACAAACCATTTTAGAAGTTGCCAAACACAGTAATCAGATCGAAATCGAGCCAAAAATATATATAAATATATCTAATGCCAAGGTCAATTGACGGCTTAGTGGCAGGCACTCAAATAACCAACCACTTAGGCATTTATTCGAATTTTATTTGCATTTGATGAATCCTTCTGAACGTTTCTTTTTCCACTTGATTTTCTTTTTTATGCGCACCACTGCAGCTGAACTTATGATAAATAACTTACCAGCCAGAAAGCCGCATGAGAAAATTGTGCAACGGTGCAGAAAGTTTATAGGCGCATCAAACACCAACAAAAATAAAAAAAAATTTACATAAAAAAAATAAAGTCAAAAGGCAACCATAAACCGCAGGAAACGGGCAGCTAACCAGCCAACCAACTAACCAAAACCAAACCAACCAGTCATTAAGCTCTTTTTATTGCCGACTCTTTTTGCCCAACAACCTTAAAATCTCTGTCTCGTTCTATAGCCATGTTATCATCGACAGCGAGAAAAAAGTCGATCGTTAAATCAAAAAGGCGCATTCGAGTGCCTGCAACATCATTAGTTGCAGTTCATACACACTCATGCGCAAGTTATGACGCAGATAGAGCTACCCTTCACCGTTCTTTTATTCCAAAACCCAAACCGCTTTGATTCTTCCCCTCACACATACCACATCAGTTACCCACCTTCTCCTCCTCCTCCTCCAGTTGCTCTCACGCGCACTTTTTTGTGTGAGGTGTCCAAATTAAATTTGCATCAGTTGCTCGACGAGCATCTAAATGATGCCAAAAAATATGAGTGTGCGCCAGGGTGTGTGTGTGTGTGTCTGCAGCATAAAGCCAAAAAACAACAACAACAGCAGCAGCAAGTACAAGTGCAATACTCACTTTAGCGCTTTTGCATGTCGCCTTTTTTTTTGTGTTCATGTGTGTGCGAGGTAACCTTTTTTTTCTTTCTATACATACCCAGCTTATACCCTCTGCAGGGTATCTTGTTGGAGTTACAATGGCTAAATCTTTTAGCTGTTAAACTCTGAACAGACATGGGTATCTTTCAGTCGAGCTCAATTGCGTTGTATACTTTTCTAAACACTTAGTTCTCCTCTTTCAGCATTCGCTACATGTGTGTGTGCCCTCTCTTCACTTTCCGCTTTCCGCGCGTGTGTGTGTGTGGGGGCACTTAAATAATTTAGATTTTTGTGTCTAACATGCACAAGTGCCACAACGGCCTTAAAGATTCAAGTGCAGCTGCCAAAGTGAGTGACCCAGTTAGGTGGGCAGGATGAAACGAAAAAGAGAGAGAGAGAGAGAGAGAGCGAGCGGGCTTAAGGTAACCAGGGGGCGACAAGAATGGCAACAAGCTAAATTGAGATGCAGCCACGTAACGCTGAACTATGAGTGTCGTCAACCTGACTGACTGACTGTGAATCTATATGTGAATGTGAATGTTACGGACTGTCACAGTGTCTGCAAGTCAGAGCTGACATTATGCGCTCATTATAATGTCAAATAAATTCAAATGTAAAAATATACATTCTGGCTGTACAGCAACAACGACAACAACTGACAAGTGTTGTGCACTTGAAAGGGGATAATTCAAATAGGATTATTCAAGTCACAGTTACACAAAATAAGTGTTCTCTGGTTGCATATATATTAAATGTGTGCTGCATTCCTGTTTAATGAATGTATTCGTAAGTATGAAGAATGTGAACTTTGAACTTTGCTAACGGTCAATGATATACAATGATTATTCGAATAGAAGAAATTATTTATGTTTTCAACGCAGACAGAATAGATTATCTTGAGTGACTGCATATCAACTATAGATTTTCAGGTAGATTTTGAACCACATCATTTTTCGATATTTAATTAGGTTTCCTTGAAAAGCAAGCAAAAATCGTTCCTCTTCGCTTTGACACGTTCTCTATGACACTCTTAAAGTGTAATTTCAGAGTTGTCAAAAATTTGAATCACTCTGGCCAAGTGCGTGGCTAGAATGCGAGTTGTGTAACTGGAAGTTGGTTTGGTTTATAATGCACTTCCGCCCACAAGGTCGTACAAGTGCTCATTTATTTTAATTAAAAACAATTTCCGCTTTTTAGGCAAACGTGTGCAGAGTGCGGCACAGGAAACATTCGATTGTTGGTGTACAATGCTTTTATATAATTATGCAATTATAACGAGAGCATTTTCCGCACATCAATTAAAGTCAAGGCTGCATTCTTTGTGGGCCTTTTGTCTTAAAGCCACGTCACACACACATTGCTATTTGTCTTTTCTGCACATGCTCAAGAGTACTCAAAGTGGAAGGGCGTCATGGGTTTCGATTACTCTTGTTTCTGGGCATTGAGTGGCATTTAATTAATTTGCTCTGAATGCAATGTATAGCCTTTGTTCTTCGTTGCAGCAGCATTTGCTCGTTAGCTCTAAGTGGGGGGTGTTTTTTTTTTTTTTCTTTCACTTTGTCAATACCTAAGCTGTAAATGAAGTTTTAGCGTGGGTTTTTCTATCGATGCTCAACAGACAGACAGACAGATAGACAGACATACAGACAGATGGACTGACACAATGCTTCTGCCAATTCAATCAACAATTGCCGTATTTGCTTATTCAATTCTTGTTTCTTGCGTTGCTTGGTTTACAGTTTTTTTCAATTTTGAACTTTTCATCTCTGTTCAATTTCTTTTTTGTACTTATTTCTTCGACTTTTGTTTTGCTTTTGCAGCTGCCAACGTCATAGACAACGACAACGACTTGTTGCCCTCCATTGCGGCTGTCGATGATGTGTACATCGCCTCGTTGGTCCATGGCCACAGCCTTAACCTCAACCACAATGGTCATGGCAACGGCAACGGCAACGGCAACAGCAATAGCAATAGCAACCACCACTTCCACCACAACAATGTGGCGCAGTTCGACAATGCATTGGATGAGCAGCTGTTGGATGAGCAAGTGGACGAGACAACTTATCCGCCGCCGGTTTTTGACTTTGGCATGCCCCGGAACATAACGGCCCGGACAGGACACACGGCAGCCATCAATTGCCGCGTTGAGAACTTGCGCGATAAATCGGTGAGTCAAGTGGGTGGTGAATGTGTGTGGGTGAATGTGGATATGGTTGTTGCATGTGCTTGTTGCCCCGTTGTGGCCGCTTATCTTTAAAATGGTTTTTCCTTTTAGATTTGTGTTTTTTATGCTCTTTTAACTATCGCCGGGGCAAATATTGACCTTGCCTTCCGACTAGTCAAGCTGAAAATCAAGTTACCACCAAAGTCGCCAAAGTTTTCTCCTCTCCCGCCTTTTTTTTTATGTCGCCTCTTTTTCTCGGTTTCTTTTGTGAGTTTGTTTAGCTACTCGTATCGTTTTCCGGTTTCGCTTTCATTGTCCTCAACATCGCATCATCTCTCATCGCATCTTTTGGTCATTTTCTTGCTTGAATGACACCCCTCGATTTGTTGTCCGCTGTCGTTATCCTCCCCTTCCTGTTTACTGCTCCTTTGTCAGTCCATTGGCATTCGCCACTCTGTAAAATTTAGTTTAAGTTTTTTTTCTTGCATTGTGTTTCATCTTTTTTTTTTCTTCCGCAAGTTTCCCTTGACTTATTTTTTAATTTTGTTTCTTCGCTGCTTCATCAGCTTTAAAGTTTATTTTTACAACATTCTATTTTATGCCACTGTCCCTTTTTATGCTGTTTTCTTTATTGCTTTGTGGCTTCGGAAGGTCGTTGGTAACCTAAGCTTGTCTGCAAACGCTGTGAAAAGTGAGAATATTTGTTTTTGCCCTGAATATAAATGCCAATCAATTCATTCATAAACGAGACTCTTTTCCCCTTGGTGGTGGGTAATACAATAAAAACAGATGCTTATTATTCTTAAATTCATATTGTATTCTTTCATTTTAAAATAATATATTTTAATTATATAATGGAATTTATGGAGAAGACAGCAAACAAGGTTGTGCACCATTTTGTAAACGGTTTAAAAAAAAGTACCTTCGATCAGTTTTTTGGAAATAAAACATATTGAGATTCTTTGAAGGATATACGTAAAAAAGTTAAAAAAAAAGGTTAAAGGTGTGCCAAATGTTCAATAAAAATCAAAAAAGTTTGGAATCAAATTCAACAAACTAAGAATTGTTTGTATATTTTCTTAAAAGCAATTGCATCATTTTCAAGGTCAGTGTGTGGAAAGCTTGTCGCTTAACCTCAATGAATTTTCAGCATCAGTTTTACTACAAGTTCCACTTTCCATTTTGCGCTTTCCGCTTTCTACTTAAGCTAAGCTGTTTCCAAAAGAGCAGAGTCTCTTAATCTTTCATTGGAATGTTGCTGCTTTGCATACTCGCTTGCTTGTTGGCTCACCTTTTTGGTGCGGCTTCTTTCACCTGGCAGCGCACCTATCCAAAACTGTCCAAAAACTGTTTCAAAGACACCCCCACCCTCCACCATCGTACCTGGCTCATCATCAAACATTTCCATTCCCATTCCCATTCCCATACAGAACGAGATTTGGTAGCACATTTTTTGCTCTCTTTCGATTCCTTTTTTTTTTTTTTTGGTGAGCGAGCGTCGTTTCCTTTTGCCGCTTTGACACTTTTAGTTTTCAGGCTTCGGTGCTTGCTTGTTTTATTTTTCTTTTTCCTTTGGTTGGGATTCGTTTTTATTTCTCCCCGTTCCGTCTCTGTTTGAAGCAACGAAAAGTTTTGGTTGCCTGCGGCGGTAGCAGGCTTGCAGATTACTTTTTGGCTGCTTGTGGGATATGGCCACAATTTTTCGGAGGCTTTGGCAACTTTAAGCTTCTGACATTTTGGACACGCACCTCATCGCTGCTGCCATTCGTCCTGGCTTTGGCTGCTGGTCTCTCGCAAATCGCTCCGACTACCGTTGATGCCTGCACAGGACGGTGGCAAGAGTATTTGCAAAGTTGTTTTTTTTTTTTTTTTTTAGTTCTTTTAGCTTAGTTCATTTTGTCGTTTGGTTTATTAAATTTTCTATCTTTACTTCGCAACGGGTCTGTCCCTTTCGCATGGCTAAAGTCAATTTTTTTAAGAATTGACTTAAGCGCTCATTGTCCTTTTCACTAACTAAATGTGTGTGTGTGTGTTGGTGTTTTTTTTGTGTGTCTATTTGCAGGTATCCTGGATAAGGAAACGCGATTTGCACATTCTGACTGCAGGCATTCTGACCTACACATCAGATGAACGTTTCAAGGTGCGTATACGTAATAAACTTATTGTCCCATTTTCCTCTCTTTCTCTCTCGCTGTTAGTTTGCATGTTCAGCTGGCTTATTAAATGGCCAAAGGAAAGGGGGCAAACAATTGCCATTTGTAAGCCAAGTCAGCTTAATTGCGTATGCATTCTGTTGCCTCGAGCAAAACCCAACTTGTACGCAATGATTAAATTTGCCCAAGGATACACACAAAGCCCTAGGCAGGCTGGCAGACCGGCAGGCAGGCTCACCTGACCCGACCCGACCAAACTCTCTCCTGTCCCGTCCGCCTCCTCCTACCAACTCTAGTTGCTTTAACGATTTATCTGTGCATTTTGGTTGCAGGTCGTACGCACCGCCGACTCCAAGGATTGGACATTGCATGTGAAATATGCGCAGCCACGTGACAGCGGCATCTACGAATGCCAGGTGAATACGGAGCCGAAGATTTCGATGGCATTCCGCTTGAATGTCATAGGTGAGTAAGAAACACACACACAGACACACACACACAGCCCCTTGTCACCTACACTCACACCCACTCACTCCACTCTCCTCCTTCAACATTTTGTAATAAACACTCGTCGTCGACTTCTTACTTTCTTGTCAACGAGATGTCGTCAAATGGCTGGCTGTTCGCACGACTTGCAGCTAACAACTTTTTGTACCCTAGCCATTTAGCGAGTTTGGTTTGAGGTTCCTTCTCTCTCTCAAATTGGGCACAAAGTTTGTCAAGGGAGCTTTGTGGTAAGAAGGTGGTGGGTAGTACAACAGTACATCACAGCACATACGAACTTTACATAAAGTTTTTTTCTTTGCTAGTTTTTCTTCGATATTATGTAAAAATGTAAAAACATATGCATACAAACATATATTTTTATATTTTACGCTTAAAGCATAAAAATGTGAGTGTTAAGTTTAAAGAGACTATCAGAAATTTGTGTTTTAATAAACTATGCATTATTTTGTTGATATAAAAGTAACGACAATTGATGTCATATATATTTAACAATATTTGAATGTTATTGCTTGCTGTGGTTATTGCAAAATTGTAGAAATTAAGTTAAATCGTACAGACACTATTAATAATGTTCTGCTTTACTCCCAGTCAGTCATGTAGAGTTAACAATTTAATTATGTGCTCGCCAAGTCTTTAATTTAACAAAAGCAGACTATAAATTATAGTTTTTTCAGTAATCCGTTACTCTGGCATGTTTATGTGGGTCAACGCAATGGATAGTACATCAAGTGCTGTCTTTTTATATACATAGTATCTATATCTAAAGTACAACTTTTAGAGTAACTTTGCTGTGGGGTGGAAGGAGTGTTTGTGTGTTGAGGCGACTTTTCTACACGTTTAGCATGCAAACGCAATTTGCATTTAAATTCAATACTAAATTCATATGCTGGCTGTAATACACACCAGTCAGCACAACCGAGAGAGATGAGGGCGTGGCACCCAAGGGCGTTGCGCCAATTGCGTTTGTGTACGTGTGTGTGTGTTTGTGTGTGCGGAATCCTTTTAGGTGTTTTTTTTTGCACGTTTACACAGCGTTCTCATCCCATTGTTTTGGCATTTTACAAGTTTTCTACAATGGATTTCCGTTGCGTCTCAACTTGAAGACGTTGCCTTGAGTGTCTGTGTGTGTGAGAGTGTGGGTGATAAATTGTTACACAATGGCATGCACGTTCATGTTTCATTCATCCGCATATAAAATTGATTTGAAACTTTCTTCTTTTTGCACAAAACTTGTAGTAAAATTCCCAATGTTTGTCATCATATGCACAAAAACACCAAAGTTTGTGTTTTGCTTATTTATTTATTTTGGTTTTGACTAAGGTCGAAGTACCATTTGTCCATTGGTAAGGAAAAGTTAATTGAAATTATTGAATAGTTTGCCGTTGAGAAGCTCAGAGCACGTTTCTCGATAGTTTTGTTAGCACTGATTGGTTTAGTTAGCTTTTGATTCGTTTAGAATTGAGACTGCCCTGTCTGTGTGTGTGTGTGTGTGTGTTTGTGTAAGTGTTTGTGTGTGGATATATTCCCCGATGTGTATTCAATCGTATTCTTGACCACTTTTGGCCCACTTGAGAGCCATTCATGTGATACAATTAGGTAAAAACGTTGAGATGCTCATATACTGCTGCTGCTGCTGAACATTCTTGAAAGAGTTGAGCTGTGTTGTGTGAAATTTGTCGCACATGTCCCGAATGTCTCGAATTTCCCGACATGCTGGATTTGACAGGAAGAGCAACAGCTTGCAGAGTCTGGGGATTTGCAACAACAAATTGGTTGCCTGGCTGGCTGGCAGAAAAACAGATATAAGCTACCTACATACTACTACCTGACTTTATTTATAACTAACTCTGGCAAAATGGCGAAAATCTCATCAACAGCTATAAACTCAAATCAACGCTTTCGCTTCCTGTTGCCCCATTGCTTCCGCTGCAAAGCATATAACTAGCTACTTGCTACTTGCAACGTGCACCAAACTCTCTTTAACCAGTGCACAAAAAAAGTAATCCAAGCTAACAGACACTCAGCTCCTACCCGCATAGCTATCATATTGTGACGGCGACGGGAAGTCGCCTCAATGCCAAGAAGAGAAATTTATGCAAATGATTTGAAAAAAAATTCTCAGCGCAGATTTTTCGTTGGCTTCTGGAGTTGGCGGCATGATAAAATATTCGTCACCGGGTTTACGCACCCAAACACACACAAGCCGCCGCCGGAACATTTCCTGCTTCAAACTCGCGAAAAGACCAACGCAAACAAATTATATTTTTAGATTATACACCATGGTATAAGCTGTGTGGTGTACAAACAAAAAACTCAAGGAAAACTCAAAAGCTCGTATAAATGACGCAACAAAGTGACCAAGCTTCCTTAAAAAAAAAAACTTTGCATAAACAAAAATTCAAGCAAAAAAAGTATCAATCGAGGTTGAAGAAACAAAAGAAGCGCTTAAATTGGGTCAGAGTCTAACGTCTAAAAAAAAGTTAAAGCTAACAATTAAGCTGTGCTTGTGTATATATAATCAGAAATTTTTTTTCTTTAATAATTGTATATAAGTTGCCACTTGTTAGAATTTACGTCGTGTTCTGTTTCAAATATCAATAAATGTTTGTTGCTTGGAATATCTATACCTAAAATCTGGCTCGTAAACAGAACCAAACTCTTGAAAGCCACTTCACATTCAGGTGGCCATTATGTGAAGAGTCAATTTCAGGGAATCGCTCGTGTCTGGTCTTTGTGTTATCAAAAGCTGGCCGTAACTGGCACATAATCATAATAAAAAAACAAGTGAGAATGCCCACAATGGAGAGTGTGCGCGGCCCATAGATACCTCTATGAATGCTTTAATCACAGTTACAAAACTCATTTACGTACTGTTTTATCCTTCATTTGTAATATGGTTAAACACTAAGAGACCATACATAAAGAGAAAAGTTTCTTTCAGGATTATTAAACACTTTTCTGAAATGAAAGAAAGTGAAATCGTAAACTACCTTCTTATTGGCTATTTAATGTGTATAGGGTATAGAGGGAGAGAGAGACAAAAACTAAATGAAATGGCAAAACTAACACATAAAAATTTGTAACCACAAAAGCCTAAAATATTTGGTCGAGGCCTGCATTTGCTTTTGCTTGTGTTTTGTGATTGTGTTGTTGTTTAGGGCATTTTCAACGTTGCTGGCGATGGCGTATCATTGACCCATTGTTCGGGAGGGTAAAGGAGGTTGTGGCTGGTGAAAGGGGCGTTGCAAGGGGCCAATGAAGCCGTTGACTGGCACAATTCTTGTTGCTGTCGCGCATTTTACACACATTTTAAGTGTTGTTCGCCAGTTGTTATTTTGACTACACACACATACACGCAACTAAACACACACACACACACACACATACGAACTGGGATCAGAAAGCCACACACATGTGTGTGTGTGTGTGTGTAGTGTACGGTTCATGAACGGAACCATTATGTTCACAGCGTTGCGTTGATGGGCTCTTGCCTGGGTGTGTCGTGGCTTTCTAATATTGGCCATGATTTTGGGGGCGAGATAAGTTGTTGTTGTTGTTGCTTGCTGCTGCCAGTTGGCAGTTAACAGCTGCCGCAGACATAGACAAATGCGCGGCATATACTCGCATGGCACCAAGCTATTCGTCTACACACATTCAACACACACGCACACACACACAGTTGCCATTTGTAGGCACTGCAAAATTGGTTTAATGTTTTTACGTGCGTCCAGCGTCCACAATTTGGCCAACAGCAGCAGCAGCAGCAGCAGCCAGTCAACAAAGTCAAATGTTGACGTTGTTAATGATGTGCCGAGGGGTTAAACGGACAGAAACGGACGAAGAACCTTACAGCGACTAAAGCCGATTTTAGTGCACAGTAAATGTAAAAAATGAGGCAGGCAAAATGTTGCTGACTAGGCCAACACGTTACTGTTTAGTTAAGTTAAGTTAAGAGAGAGTGCTCAATTCATTAAGGCCAATTGACAGACACAACAACAACAAATGCCAATCGAATTTGGCTTTAGTTCTAGCCACTTTTTGATTTTCCTATAACCATTTTTTTTTACAAATACAATGATGCTATAAATAACACCATAAATAATCAATATAAATGATGCGAGTATTATTGGTGATAATCACATTAAATGGTGCGAATGTAATCAAAGATTAATTAAATTATTTTAATTAATTTTTGCTGGCCTTAATGGATTATCGTTTAACTATTTACATGCAGGATATATTAAGCAGAAAAAGATTAAAATTATAATTAAGAACTATAAGTATTCATTTTCTTTACAGCCCACATCTAATTTCAAGAAAAAAAATTATCTTTCACTTAAAGTATTCCCAGAAGAGCACAAAAATCGTTTCTAAAGAGATGTTTAGCTGTTACGCGGAAATTTAATAAAGCAACATTCTTCCCTTACTACTATTTCTTGAATTTGTCCCGATAATGCGCCTGTAGAACTTTCCGTAGCATAACTGAACTCTCAAAACAGCATTGTAGCCTTTTCAATGAACTGTCACAGTTTGACAGCTTCTTGCATGGCATCACGTAGCTCGCAATGACTATTAAACATGCAACAAGCATCAAGCTGCTTATTAACAGACGGCTGTGTGTGTGTGTTCCAGTTTGTGGTATGCAGGTGCATCTTTGATTCATCGAATGTAATTGTGGATGATCTGTTGAATTGTCGCCATGCCATTACTGTTAAGAGTGCGTGAGATGTGTGCGGTTAGCCACATGCTTAACAACTGTTCGAACGATATAGGGGCAAGAGTTCGTAGCGTTGGGGGGAGGGAGGCGGTTGTATGAGCGCCTACAAGTGCTATTAATCAATTTTGT
This sequence comes from Scaptomyza cyrtandrae, assembly GCA_035044605.1. Taxonomy (NCBI): domain Eukaryota; kingdom Metazoa; phylum Arthropoda; class Insecta; order Diptera; family Drosophilidae; genus Scaptomyza; species Scaptomyza cyrtandrae. The sequence continues at coordinate 556,641 of JAWNNS010000650.1, read as the reverse complement.
ACACGTTCCATTTGCGATTGCAGTGACGCCGCCAGATGCCAAGGCGATTATAGCCGGTCCAACGGATTTGTACGTCAAAGTGGGCAGCGTCATAACGCTCACATGCCACGTGAAGCAACCGGCAACGGCTCAGGATATTGGACCAATTTACTGGTATCGCGGACCCTACATTCTCACACCCTTTGTGGCGCATCCGAACGATGCAGCCATAGATCTGCAACGCATCTCTATGGAATCGACATTAGCCGAAAAGCTGCAAAGCAGGTAAGCACCATCACCATCATCATCATCATTCAGATTCATTCAATGGGATATGGGGTTTGGAATGTGTGTTCATCATAATCACGAAGAATCAAAATGAAGGCATTCGGGCACGCTCGAGTAAGCTGAGGGCGTCTAACCAGGTGCGAGCTTGTGAGTGGTATGGGTGATGGGTGTGTGTTGCGCTTTAGGTGCTTGTTAGTTTCCAGCTCAATTGCTGGCTCTCTGGCATTTTGAACTTTGATCAATGAAGTTGAATTCATGTGGCAACTGATTGGCCCAATGGCTGTTGCAAGTGCCACCGCATCCGTACAATCCGAACTTTCCACAAGTTGATTGCTTTAAAGTTTTTTCTTTAATGTTGCAGATTACGAATTGCCAATGCACAGCTTCTGGACACTGGCAACTATACGTGCATGCCAACTACAGCTGAGGCGGCCAGTGTTTTGGTCAACGTCATTAATGGTAAGTGGCAGTAGCAACAACAACAATTACAACAAACGTCTTTATCATAACACAACTCATGCATTCCATCTATCCAACGCTTGCAGACGAGAGTCCTGCGGCAATGCAGAAGAGCGGTGGCAACGGCAGCTGCCTAAGAAGCAGCCTCAACTTTAACCTCGTCCTCGCTTTAGTTGCCAGCGCTGTGGTGCGATGGCTTCGCTGGCTTCTTGGCTTCGCCAGCTTATCCTTAGTGCATATCAATTATGAAGTCAGGCAGTCAATAAGCAGCTTCCAACAGCATAACTCACCACAACAACAACAAAAAGAACAACAACAGCAGCAACGACAGCCATTGGCATCATGATAATTAAGTGGAAAGACACGCACACAATCCTTGTACATAAGTATTTAATTACATAAAATAGTTGAATAATAATTTCAGTAGAAAACCCCAAAAAAAAAAAAAAAAAACAATTGTCAAATACATATGCAATAAACGATAAATGACAAATTAGTGTTAATTTTATGCATAGCGTAAAAAAAAACATAATATTAATTATGTATAACAATAACTAACAATGCAAATGATAGTTAAGCAAAACATAAAGATTCACAGCTAACATTTTTAATTATAAATGTAATTGCAAACTGTGTGAAATTACTGGCTCGCATTACTTGATGTATATTCAATTTAATTTTACACTTCTCCCCTTGCACGACGCTTGCATATTAAACATTAATTACTAAGCAAAAAAAACCAAAAAACAACTAGTATAATTAACAAATAGCCATTATAAAAATGAATCAATTAATTCATTGTTAATTTGAGCACAAATGTATAAAATACGGCTACTTATCAATGTATATAAATTATAAAAATCATCAACAACATTATTTTGTTTAACAGTTTTCATTCGAAAAAAAGCATTACTCTAAAACTTAAACACATTTGAAACTAATACGAAATAGAGTATCATTAATGTTAGCATAACTATCAATAACAACAAACTATCTAATTGTAACATAAACTAAAGTATATATTAAAAAAAAACAACAAAAAACGATAAGAAAATACTAATTAACAACAAATGAAACTGCACACATATTGAAAGTTTTATTGTTTTTTTGGTCTTCAAACTTCAACAACGAATACCAAAATTGGAGCAAAGTATAACTAAATGTCTTATATAGGCTACAAAAGCAACTGCAAACTGAGTTGCTAACAAACTTAATTGATTAAAGAAATTATAAAAAAAAACTAAACAAATTGTTAATTTTATATTTATTTTAAGTTTGCTCTTAGATACCAATAATGTGCTTAACTGATTGATAGATATGACTTTAAGTTTTTGTGTTAGATAGATAAGCATTTAAGAGGTTATATGAGCCATCAGTGCTGAGTCCGCAGCACCCAGTCGTTTAAATGTTCATCAGGTTCAACTCTAGATTTGCCAAATTTGCAGTGTCTGTAACAAACCCTACCACACAACACAGACCGCAACACAGCAGCACTAGAGATTCTCTGGTGAACCTCTGACTGTTGAGGGCAAACTTATCATCAAGGGATTAAGTAGTCATGAACACAAGACTGAGTGGACGAAACAAGCAAAATGCATAAATATTTTCAGATAGTATAGAATAAAAATGTAACAATATGTGATGTGGCCTAATCATGGAATATATCTTCACATAATTTTTAGTTTATTTTTCAGGTTTTTTCTTATTTCTGCACTTTTTTACTAGTTTTTTCAAAAATACTCAGGGATAATACCATTTGTAAACCCAGCCGATGCGACCTAGAATGTGTTAAAGAACTGCCTGTCAGCTAGCTCATATAAAAATTGAACAGAACGCAATGCAAATGTGAAAGCCAAACTACTTTGCTGACTAATTGCCTTTGACATTTTTTAATAGTTTTTTTTTCCGCAGTCAAAGTTGCTCGAGCGTTATTTTAATTACATTTAACGCTTCTTGTGTCCATTAATATGCGTACTGTAATTTGTAATTATTGCAGCTTTGCGCTTGTGACGCAACACGGCAGGGATTAAGAATGTTTGGCATTGGATTTTGTTTTTGTTTGAGGCTTAAATCGATAAATTGTTAATGTAATACTGCTGTTGGCCAGGCCTAATTTAATTTCATTTCACTTGCGCTTTCGCTTCAAAAATATCAGAATTAAAGCTGTTAGCGTAAGCGTAAGCGAAATCGTTTCAAATTAAGCTCTTCAGATAAACTCAACGACTAGTCATTAATTTGCACACACACAAACACACACACACAGACGCATTGTGTGGGTGTATGCGGGGTGTTTTGGCCCTAAGCCGCAAAGTTCCCGCTTGACCGGAGCTAAAGAGCTCGCTGCTGTGCGGTCAACTTATACGGACTGTTGATGGCGACCTTTCCCACTCATTCCCTTCTCTCTCTCTGCGTCTCTTCATTATGCCCCCTTTTTGAGTTTGGGTGACCGGCAGGACGCGATAGCGGGCAACAAAGCGCAACGTTGTCTAATTTCTGGCTTGCGCTCGGACTAGCGGCGCGTATAAGTGATGTGTATATACTCTTTGTGTGTGTGCGTGTGCGCGCGTGATTGTTTGATTGTGTTGGCTCGTGTGCGGTCACATAATTACTCGCAGTTGAGTTGTTTAAATGAAATCATAAATTATATGCACACGCGTCAGTGTTTCACTTAATTGTGGGCAAATATTTTATACGCGAGCAATTTAACCGATTGATAAATGTTTCCACAATTATAGTGAGCTGCAGTTTTGCTATTTTTTGTACGATTTTAATTAAAAGCTGTTTAGTTGCGTTTAATTTTCATTTAATTTAATCAATTTTAGCTTTCTGCCCACAAAAACGCATAGAACATGAATAAAACAGTTAATAAATAAATACACAGAAACCGAAAATGTATAATGGGAATTCAAAAGGTTGTTTTTTGCTTTGTTGCAGTTCAAATATAAATATAAATTTATCTTATTCGCATAAAATTTGCTTTTTAACGAGCTTTCGCAATAAGAATCGAAACTAACTCAGGAACACAAATTGGCTATCTAAAATTCTTGTTTTATAGTCGAAAGTCGTTGTTGTTATTGTTGTTTTGTTGTTGCCAACTAAAAGTTCTCATTTAATCTATGTGCATGTAGGTGTGTGCGTAGTAGTAGTAGCCGTAGCAGTAGCTGCAAGCGCTAAAAAGTATGCAAAGCTCTTAAGCTAGCGCTGATCTACGCATAAAAATACATAGAAAGGAGGAGCGCGCAAACTATTTTAAAGATTCCAAAATGACAGTCAAATAAAGTTGATAGTTAATTAGAGCGTCGTACCGTTACCAGTTGACAGTTGCCAGTGCGACCATCATCATCATCGGGGCTGCAATTAAAATTGGCAAATAGTTTCGTGCGCGAGAAGTTTTCACATTTTTGTCGAGTGCATGTCGAGCGCTTCAATTCTTGCTTAATTTTGTATGCGAGGTAACGTTGTTGTTGCTGGTGCTATTGCTGTTGTCGTCGTTGCCATATTTTGTAAACTGTCGAGCCAGCTCGCCAGATAAATTGACCCATTAACACAGCGTGGCAAAAGTTGCCCCATTGCTGGCAGTTTATTTCCATTTGCGAACGCAAAATGGCTGCCTTTCTTGTCATCGTTGTCTACCGTTGTTGCCATTGTTGCTGCTATTATTATATGCTTTTTTTTTTTTTACTCTTGTTGTTATTGTTGCACTTCGCTTCGGTTATTGCTGTTGTTTGTTTATGCCGCCAACTTGACGCAGCCATTGAAAAATCTCCGCGGGCCAACAATAACCAACCACAACGAAAGAGTCAGCTCCATGGTGTTTCAAGCGAAAGCCAGAGCGACAGAAGGGAGAGCGAGTGACTGAGTGACGGACAATTGCAGTTGGAGGAGTCAGTGTCCGTGGCACCTGGCAGAAACTTTCGAGATGTCATCGTCATCGCCATCGCCTCATCGTTAACAACGTTGACCAAAAACCAAACAGTTATGCAATTTTTAAATCCACAACGAGTCGTTTGATGGTCGTGGCAGCAATATATCTTATACCTCTTAGTAGTATGCGGGCAGAACGGCAACACGAGTTTAATTGACATACCCTAGAGAGAGGGACTATAAAAATGTGTTTCTTACCCGATGTTCAATCTTAAGAGGATATCTCACAGTTGAGCACACTTGCTTTGGGATTTTTTCATATTTTGTTTTGCTCAGTTAGCGGAAGCAAACTAAAATTCATATATTAATTAGGCCACACAAAACAAAACGCAATGCAACACAGCACAAAACAACCAAAAAAAAGGCAGCTCATAAAAAGTTTTTATTATCGCTTTAAAGTTGTGCGCAATTTTGTGCAAAAGTTAATTAAACGCCGCAAGCGGGCCGTAACCAAACGCGGGGCGTGGCACGAACCAAGTCCTTTTTATAAATAAATCTTGAAATGTTTTTTAACCGCTGCTGCTCGTTCACTTTTGTTTCGTATTCGACGTTTGTTGTTGTTGTTACTGTTGTTCGTCTTTTTCTTTGGCGCTCAACGAAGCGTGTTGTTAATCAGGGAACCTTCGTGATTGTAGTTGTTTTTTGTTGATGCATGCGTGCAAATGACGCAGATACAAATCACGTATTGTTTAGCTTACATTGGATTAAGTTAACAACAGCTGTTGTGTGGGTGTATGTGTGTGTGTGTTTGTGTGTTTGTTAAAAGGAAATGAGCATGCCTAACTGCCATAACGAGCCATTAGCCAGAAAGTATGCTATGCAAATTTGCATATCATGTGGCATTTAGATTTAAACTTATTAATATGATAGTCCTCCGGCAATTACCAATGCAAATTGCTTTACCCTATAAGCCACATGTGATGTTGGCCTCATCAAGCATCAAGTATATGACACCAAAATGTCGTTACAAACACATACACACACACACACACACAAATATTTAAGAAGAAGTTGTTAGCTGTAATTCAGAAAACCACAAAATGGTCGAAAAACGAGACAACTTGCAAATGTTCCAGAAAAAACTTTGCTGGACGTTGAACGCATCGAACCGATTAACAGAAAGAGGAGAAGAGAAGAGAAGAGAGAGAGAGAGAGGCCTGCCTTGTACCATTTAATCTAATCTACGTCGAATGAAATAAATTAATCCCCGACTCTTCAATGTACATACGATATACGAAACATTTGTTTTTGTTGTTCTTTGCGAGGCTTCGCTTTGTGCTGTTGTTGTTGTTGGGACTGTTTAACTTTTACCACTAATTAAGTGCTTACACGAAGATTTTCGCATAAATGGCCGAAAACGAAACGAAACCGAAACAACCGCTCAACGATAGAATGAGTAAGATAGAGAGGAGGAAAGATATAAAACAAGAAGAAGCCAGCAAGCTCGATGTGTGTTGTGTCCTGCTAAAGCATTGGCAAAAAGTGTTGGCGTTTAATTATAAATTTACACGTTTGACCAGCAAAAGAGCAAGTTTGCTAAAAAGGATAGACACGTCAGCAGCAAACACTTTACCACACACACACACACACACACACACACATACATACACATCAACTATAGTTAAGCACACACATGTGCTAAAGCTCTTCTGCTCAACAACCAAATAAAAAGAAAAGAAGAAAGTATAAAGGGTATATCAATAAACGTTGCTGGACGATAAGGTAACATAAGGTTAAGGGCCGTCAGTCATTAATAATAAAATAGCAAATGTGAGCTAAATTAGGAATTTAAATCTCAAGGAATGAATGAGAAAGCAGCACAACTAGATTTAGGTATATTATATCCAAAAATAAATCTTGGCAGCACAAAAATCAATATTTAAGTTACTTACTACAGGGTATTTACTTATCAAACATTCGAAGTTGAAGATAGATAGTTTTTTTTTGGGTGGGGTAGAAAATTCAGTGCGCACTTTTCGTAGAATAGACATAGTCAGGAGATGCTTGAGAGGTGCCGTTAGTGGACCCGGGCACGTTTGATGTGTACTGCTGTTTGTTGTTTGCCCAGCCTGGCTGGCATGCATAAATAAAGCTATGGGGTTTATTTGCACTTTGGTGGACGTAGATAGGCGTGGTCGATGGAGGCCATGTTGGCAAATAAAAATGTTAAAGCTCCCAAAATGAAATATGTTTATGCAAAACACAAAACACAAAAATCAAAAAAAAAAAAAAAAAAAAACAGCTTGTTAGGGCAAATTGTTGACATTTGATATTCACTTAAATTAAACATTTGACATGTGTGCTCCATAATTATTTACTCAATATTTATATACATACAGGATTAGAACAGAAAATTGAAAGGGAGGGAATGTTCATAATTTTTGGTAAAGTGCTGGTGCAGCTCATTAAAATCGCTTGGCATTTAAATTAAAATTGAAGCAGGAAAACAGAATGCGCAGTGTTTGATATATTTGCGGCAATTAAATGATGGTCAACAACAACAACAACCACAACAAAAATCAAGCATCAACAATCAACAACAAATACCAAATAGTTTACAGCACTCAAACAGTCAACAGTTCAATGTTCAACAAACATTTAAAAAGAGCGTCATTTAACAAAATATTTACACACAATTACGTTAAAGATAAAAAGAGTTCAAGAGTTAAAGTGTGATAAATTTCTTGAAGTATTGGCATATCAGTTACAATGCACAGTTTATAGAACTGACTAAATTGGAATTTTAATATCTTTTTTTTTAAGTTCTTTTCAATGTTTGTGTAAAATTAGCTGTGAATTGCATTTTGTAGTTGGCGTTATGGCATTTTTTTATAGCTGTATTCTGGCTAATTACGCTTACAGTTGTAGAAATAGAAGTTTATGCATAATGCGCACTCCAGCCGCCAGGGGGCGACAGCAGCAGCAACAGCAATCGTTATAAAAGTCATTATATGCGCATTGTAGAAGTTCTACGCTTAATTATTTTCAATCATAACGCTGCGAAACACAGGGCTTGTAAGTGTGCGAAAAGGCAACATGCAAATCAAACAATGCGCACAATTTAATATGCAAAGAGAGAGAGAGAGAGAGAAAGAGAAAGAGAAAGAGAAAGAGAAAGAGAAAGAGAAAGAGAAAGAGAAAGAAAGAGAGCCTGAGCCAATTATCCTTATGAAATATGCAAGTGATTGTGGCTCATTATAAAATCAACGAAAATTGAATTGTAAAGAAATGATTGCATGTATAAGTATGTATGTAGTATGTATAACTAAGGAGCTGGTTGTGTATCTATTGTCGTTTTGTTAATTGTTTATTGACTTGGCAAGAATTGAATTTATTTTATATACTATTCGTTTATCAGCTACATACATACACTGGCGAAGGGTATTGTGAACCTTTTGTGTGAAGGGTTTCTTTTCGTACTAGTAAACTGCCATCGGCAAGGGTATACGCTGTTCGGCGTACCTGTTTAAACTGATATTTTATGTGATTGAAAGAAATTTGAAGCGCTATCATTTCCGGCGGAAATTGAACGCTTTCGCACTTGTCAGCTGCAATAGTTGTTTACCCATATCGAGCGCTTGTAATAATAGAAGCAAAAGGCAAAGAATTTATAGCACCTACTCAATGTGTTGAGTAGTGTTAGCATAGAGGGAGAACGAGAGTGAGAATTGCAACTTTAATGTGACTGGTGCGGTCGCACGATTTGACTCGCTGGCTGGCTGGCTTTTGTCATGTCTACTCTGGCATTGATGCATTCGTCGCTGCTGCTAGTCAGTTTGTCACAAGCTCGCATTGAAAAGTGAAAAATCATGCACAGCAGTATAAGAGGCAGGCGGAAATATGTCAAGTAAAGAGATTCGCATGATAAATGACGCATAAAGCGACACAAAGCCGGCAACAAAGGCGATGCAGCAGAAACAAATGTATGCCAGAATCCAAAGATGAAAGACTACCAAAACCCCAAAGCCAAAACCAAAGATGAACACCAGACCCAAGACGATGATGATGATGATGACGCACGTAGTCGCGAATGAAGATTTATGAGCATCCCAAAAGACATTCGACATATGCATATATATTCTATGCGAGCCTTTTGATAGTTTACAACTCATTAGAACTCAGTTCATTTAGCCGACAGCTTAACATAAAGCGGCGATGGCGTTAGTTGCCAGCGTCAAATAATTGCTAGGTTAGGTTAGGCTGGTTGCGCTCAAAACTTTGCCAACCAAATAAAGAAATTGAACTGCAGACCCAGCTTTGGACCTTTAAAGTGTAAAACACATTTGTCTATTACAAAAATTTTAAATCAAACATTGGAAAAAAGCACGACAAAAAAAATGAACAAAGCACCACAAACAAAAAGAAAAGGTCAAAATTATGTAATTGAATTCTTCTGTTGAGGCTTTTTAATTTCTGTGCAAGCAACAATAGCACACAAAAAAAAACCGCACCACCGCCTGCTGCGAGAAGGCTTAAACTGTGTGATAGTAATGGAGTGGGCGGATGGGGAAAGGGGTTCAGAGGTTGCCCTATCAGGTGGATATTCCATATATCCTTTGTGCTGCCTTTTGTCAATGCTTTAATGGAGTTGTTGAAATAAAATGAGGGGCATTTAGACAGCATAACAAGCTGAAGCTGCTGCACATGGCTGGGCTCATTATCATTGAGGGCGGGCCCAGCTGAGGGGCATTGTTGTAGTAGGTAGGTAGGTATCATTAGGACAGGTTACAACTTGGGGCGATGCTCAACTTAAATTGAGGCCGACGTTTAAAGGCCGATGGCATCTAGTACTATGTGTTCGTCAGCTAATTAATAAAAACGTTAAGCAAGTGCCGAAAATCAAATGAGTTGAGCTTAGCTAATGCTTAGCATTATTAGCTGTCGACGCAAAGCCAATAAAAGTCGAGCTTATTCGGCGAACTGGATGCCCTGCAATGCTTTCGGGCTAAATGCTCTCGAAATTGCTTCATTATGGAGCTTAACAACTTTTTAAATTTGCTTAAATACTTAGGAGAGAGCTTTGGCGCACAGCACCTGAAACGGAATACTACGCAAAACAAAAAGAAATTGAATGAACGAGAAGACACAGCAAGAAACCTACACTAGAAAATACCCTAATTGATTTTACACACAAATCCACAGCTTTGTATAATACTCAAAGTTCGCAAGTCTTTCATGGCTACAGGGTATAAAAATGTGGACAAAAAAAAGGTAACATTCGCGATTGTGATGAACTCGAAAGCCGTTGCTCGGTTGAGATGGCCAAGTGCCGCCTTTGAAGAAGTAACCTTAATCCTTAATTTAATCCGAAATGAATTTCATGCTGAGATTTGACTGCGAACGGGCTAACAGCCAGCAGCCAGCAACTAACAACCAGCAGCAATCCACAGGATGCATAAGCTGCGCAACGGTGGCAATTTTTAAATAAATTATCATTTGGGGATTTTATATTTATGCCGTACAGAGCACAAAGCACATAATGGAATTGTGCTGTAAGCGCTACAAGCAAACATAGAAGCGATGCGAACTTAACGAAAAGGACAACGAAAAAAAAAATAAAAATAAATAAACACAGATGGCATTTGAATATTTACAATTTTTGAGATAAGAGTTCAATCAATTTAAGCAAGCTAAATCATAATTGCTATGGTTTGCATTTCCAACAAATCACTTTTTTTTATTTTAAAATTATTTTCTTAGTTGGGTTTCGTATTACTCTAGCAGGCAATTTTCAACTGCATTTCACGCATTTTCCTTTCCACATTTATTTATGCATACATCGTGGCACATTTGCGAGGAAACAAAAACAAAGAAATATAATACACAAAAATAAAAAAAAGGGACGCAATTGACCAACTGCACGGATAGGTCGAAAAGTAATGTTCAGCGCGTTATTAAATAATATAACGGTGCAATTTACGCTCGATTGGATACATCAGCAGCGGAATTTCGAGGTTGGCAAAACCTTCACACACCATGGACGGCATGGGAATGCAATTTCGAGCTGTTGAACAAAAGTCAACCCCCTTTAAAATCTACGATTGGAGAAAAAAAAATGGCCGATAATGAAAATGTCAAACCATGAAAAAATAGCTAACAAGCAATCTGATTGCCGATTGGAATGTAAGGTGTGAAAAAAGCAAAATCAATTTTGTGTAAAATATCGCTTTAACAAAAAGCTTCAACAAATATATAAAGAACACAAAAAAATGCTTTCAGCATATCGAAATGTGTGCATAACTAGAGCGAACTATTACAAATAAAAATATATTTTAAATAATGACAAATAATTTATTAATAAAATAAAATTAAAAAAAAAAATCGGCAATCATTAATAATAGCAATATCAATAAAATCTATATACAAAACGACAGAACAGAATCGATTACTACATACAATATTAAATATCCAAGTCACGATAAATGAAATTTGTAATAGTGATCGATCAGGCAGGGCAGAGTAATAGCAGCATAGAAGAGAAATGGTTTATTTGCGATAGTAAAATGCATTTATTTAAGATTTTATATATGCTTGCTTTATTAATTGATTAAACATGAAATTTTTACTCTGATAATGCTAAGTTTTTGTTAGATATTCATCAGATTGAAATCAATCTTGGTCATGGCGTTTAAATCCAATTCGTTTTGTGCTCGTAATAATGATGTATTTGTATTTGGTGTTGCGGTTGTGGTTGACTCAGCGGTAGCTCCAGAACAAGCACCATTACCTGTAGCGTATTGTGAAACTCCAGAATTGCTGGCACAACCTTGCAGGGCTTCATTGAAAAAGTATCCGTTGGGGCAAACTGAAGTTGCGTCTGGTTGACCATTGTTGCAGTAGTAGTAAGCCGTGCAGTCTTCGCGGTCCACAGCATTAACGAATGAAGTTGTCGCATACTGGCAACGATTGCAGCCCGCAGTTGCGACAGCGCCCTGGCGTGCGACACACGTTGCCTGATCTTGCTGATTTGTCTCAATAATATTATTATAGTACTGACCAGAGGGACAGCTTTTGGGCACATAAGTATTGCCGTTGCAGAACGAATAGCTGCCACATACTAATGGATTGCCAATTGTTGTACCCACTTCTGTGCAAGAATCAGGCACTGAGTCAGGCACAATACGATCACAATTGTTATTAACATCGTAGCCGCAAGCACCAGTCTGCACAACAAATGCCTGCAAATGATTCGAGGGTCAGTATGTAAACAAGCAGAGTATTACAAAAAACAAACTTACACTCGTTGTGCACTGAGCTGTGGTGAATGTGCCGTCTGGGTAGCAGTAGTTATATGTCGAGCAGTTTGTTGTGGAACCGAAGTAAACTTGTGGTGGCACCACTTCACAAGGTCCTATTAGAGTAGGACCATCGGAGGTAGGACCATCTGAGCAGGGGCCATAGCTGCAGCTTTGAGCGGTGACGTTGAAAATCATATTGCCGCAGGTTCCTCGGCCATTTTCAACGCCATTGAGGCAGAAGATCCACTGATTGCAGGTACCCGCAACTGGCACCCAAATACTTCCGGTTTTGCCTTGGCAAGGATTGGCTAAACCGTAGTAGCAATCGACCGAACCCGCAGGACTACACGTTTGCGCTTTATAGTCGTAGGCGTAGCCAGCTTGGCATGAGGTCTTTATTGGTCCATTTGCGGTGCAGACATAGTAATAGTCACAGGACTCAATGCTGCCCAATTGCACGCCAGTCTTCACTGTGGTACAATAGGCGGTCACATTGTAGTTACCCTCCATTACTTGCGCCATAGAGCCGCCTACAGCCAGGCACAGCAAACTCGCCAATAGATACATTCCTGCAAATCAACGTGTTTGACTTGTTTACGATCCTCATCAGTTGAATCCATATACTACTTACCAGACATGTTGTTGCTATATACCGGTTAATGGTTAAGTAAACACTGAATGATACTAAAACCGCAGCGCTGTCTTTTATACTTCGTATCGCGGTACTAGGGGTAGCCATGACGCATCGATCAATAACAAACGATTCCCAAAAAAAAAAACCAAATATCTTGACTTCGGTGGGAACAATTTTTAATTTTACCTAATTCGATTATGTGTTTTGCTTGCCAAACCAATTTTAATTAGTCTTATCTGCCGTTCGGTTTCCAAACAATTCGTTCGGCGCTCAGCACTCATCTGATAACGACAACGATACACGTTGCTTTCAATTGAACAAATGTCAAATGTTCGAACATATCTAACATATCATAACAATAGATAATGAGAAAATGAAGTTAAATGATAGCAAATCTCTAATAAAATTAATAACCTTATATTGTTAGATTGTTTTTTTTAAAGTCCCATGATTGCGAGTCGCGCTTTACCAATTTAAGTACAACTAAATCACAACAAATTAAAAACAATTTCGCATAAAACAGCTGCAGCAGTTGTAGCAAAAATTAGTGCAACAGCTGCAATTGCAATTGGTCAACTAATGATTGGTCTTTTTGCTTGAGTTTAGTTGTTGCTACGCAGTTGCGTTATGCGGAGCACAAAGGCAAGTTGGCTGCTGTTCATAATATTGCCCATTGGGGTTTGGGCTGGGTCGAGCAACTGGCTAGAAGAAATGAGGCTGGAACTGGAGCGTCAGCCGGATAAGTTGGCCTTATGCCAGGCATTGCAGCGCTTGCAGCAGCAAAAGTTCGACCAGACGAGTTGCCTTCAAATCCTAGAGTATGAGCAATTGACGACAGGTGAGCTGCTGATGGATACACAACGACGCTGCTGGTGGGGCTGGGAGTTGTTCGGACGACGCTGCCGCAAACGTGCCTAACATACAAAACGCGTTTATTTACAAATTAACTAATTAAATGGAAAAACTAAAATCAATTGTAACTTTCTGTTTTTAGGCAGCAAACATCTGAAAATTTGTGACTTTTCACGCACTTGGCATAACAAACTGTCAGCCTGTTTGACTTTATGCCTGTCTGACTTGCCTGACATACATAAACTCTCATAAAAGTCAACATAACAACATGCGCGCCGACCATCTATGGCTTATTATACATAATTATATGTGGCAAGAGAGAGTGAGAGAGAGAGAGTTTGAGTTTGATGCTGCCAGTTAACCCTAATCAGAGTTGGGCAACGTGCCACTTTACAGACACAGCTTTCTCGTGCTGATGTTTTGATGTCTTTGACAAAGTCTTTGCGTATACGCAACGTTCATGCAAATTTTAGGTGTTTTGTGCCAAAGGACAAAAGGGACAGCAAAAAAATCACAAAAAACCAGCGAGAATAACTAAATCTGAACAGAATAAAGCATGAGGGAGGACGAAACAACGTCATTTGCTGTTTATCAAACTTCCGTATGCGAGAAATTGTTCAACTAAAGTCAATCAACATCCGGCGCCGTTTTACGTGCTGCTCTTTATTTTGTTTGTGGGCGCTATGTTGTTGGCATTTTGTTGGTGCTGTTGTCAATAGCGGTGGTGTTGTTGTGTTGTGTTAGTGTTGTAGGCTGCCATTGTGGTGGTAGTTGTTCCATCAATGTTTCCTTTCATGTTTCTTCCATGCTTCTTCACTTGAGCCGTCAATCACTTACCGCAACAACAAGCACATCGAATCTTTAGCTGTGTGGCATTGTAGGTTCGACACATGTTTAAGCTGATTTCAATACAAAGAAGAAGAGGCAAGCACATCTCAATAGCGGGCTTTTAATTGAAACGCGAGCACAGCGCCGAGAAATCGATTATTTTACAAAATATAACGCAAAGCGATTCCGAATATCAGAAAATTTTGATGTAGCACAAATTTTTTATGATGGATTACAGACAATTTTAGTCTATTCAGAGTGTAACGTAGTCGGTTCTATTCAACTTCAGTGTCTTCACTTCTTTTATTTATTGTTTAATTAAGAGAGTAACGATTCAAGCTTTTTTTCAACACCAGCAAGCACATAGCAATACGTCATAGATTCTTCGACAACTTGTTGTTTGTCAACTGACAATTGCGAATATTTTCCAATTATCTACAAGCCAATTAATTCGAAAGTCCCTTACCAAAACTTAGTAGTTGCATTGACAACCGACTAGCAGTTGCAGTCACCAAAATAATTCGAGTGGAAAACCAACGCTGTGTTCAAAATTAAATCTAAAGCAGCCGCATACCAAAAAAACCAAATAGCGAAAAGCACAAAACCCAAAAACCTCCAAAACCAAAAACCAAATGAAACCAAAAACAACGAATGCGGCCAAGCTAAGCCAAAAAACTTTTCAAACAGGCAGGGCAGACGTGGGAAAAACACATACACACATACAGACAGACAGAGAAAGAGAGAGAGAGAAAGAGAGGGACAGAAACGTGGGGCGCATTTCACTGCCGATTGCCCAAAACAAAGTAGCGAGGAACAGGAGCAAGTGCCGATGCAGGTGTGCTGACGGTTAAGCAAGCAGCACCAGAGAGAGAAAGCGAGAGAGATAGAAAGAGAGAGAATGACACACGTGCGACACAAAACATTTGATGCAACATTATCTGCAGTGACATCCGTTTTTTGGCTGGCGAGCAAAGTTTATGCAGCTAACCAATACCTCGTTTCAGCATTGAGCTGCAGCGCTGCAGCTTGAATTCCACACTTTTTGGCTCGCCTCTGTCTGTATGTATGTCTGTGCCCTGCCGATCCTAACGAAGCAGAACGTTGAACAGTTACGCAAAATTGCCAACGACTGCGCATTGTTACGCGCCACGTGGCTCTACAAAGTTGCACATATCCCTGGTTCCTTGTCTCTCTTATCCCTTTCCTTGGTTGCAAGCATCCATCTCACAAAAGTTTTATTGGACAAAGTGCAGTCGTTGGCAATGTTTCTGCAGCCTCTTCTGCTGCTGCTGCTTAAAGCTTGACCCACTAAAGTTGCCAGCTATTAGAAAAACTTTGCCAATAAGCATGTGAAAGATAGCTCAGAACTCAACATCGCCAATCTGCAATCGCTTTTGCTCTAAAGAGCTGGTTCGTGTTACCACAGTTCTTAGGAAGTGTCAACAACATTTAAAGCAATCGATCGTCCGATAAAATTAAAAAGTTAAATTTAGATAGTTATGCTTGACTCAACCACTAAAAAATGAAACATGAAAGACAAATTATTTATAAATAAATTTTTTTTTATAAATATCTTCTTATTAAGCAGTAATGTTATAAGCCAAGCAACAAGTTAGCTTGGAATTAGACAGACATTGATAAAGTAGCCTGGTTATACATTAAAATTTACTTCTCTAAAAAAGTTTTAATGCTATTTAAATTGTACTTAACTTGTACAAGAAATTTTACAACGATTTGCTTAACAAACGTTTGTTATATAATTTTATTTTTGATTGGTTGGTCTCTTGGTCTTTTGGTGGGAGAGTAAATAGTTTGCAAGAGAAACGTAGAGAAATTTTCCAGTCATAGCCCACAAGAATTAATTCTAATGCAAATATGTTTTCATATATGTTATTTCTTATCTGAATACTACCTATGGCCGGACTATGCATAGGTTTGTGCATGAAGGATTGATTTTATGACTTCAAGTGTGGATACTGACAAGGAACTTTCTCAAATGTAAGGCGACTATACATACTATATATATATATACATACTAAGAAGCTGTTAAATTAAGAAGTTGTAAGGTTAAAATTAATCAAATCGATTTTTGATTGATACTTAATGCAATAAGGTTTTAATTTCTCTCAGATTTCAACTAAATTGGTTTCTAAATAACGTAGTAGTTTTGGCTTTACTCTGTATAAGTCCCTCATTGAAATCTTTAGTGGATTTTAGCTTAGATCTCAGTTATAGGATTTTGTTTTCACATTCATTTGTAAATTTACTGTTCAACATATGAAAATTAAATAACAAAATAATTTTAGAGATTACTAAAAAAATAAAAATAAATTTGACAATCAAATGGCGTAAGTAATGTATTTATTTATTTAATTTTCACAATATGTAAAACCGTACTTAAAACAGTGACGATTACAAGCCTGGGCAGGAGCCATTACCTGAACAAGATGATCGCAAATTGTTTTGCAAATTTCACTACAAGGGTCTTCTACTTGTACTGATACCCCTTGTTTTTGGTCCTCTTTGGCTTGGACGCGAAGTGCTAGTAAGTTGATGGATGAGTTCGAAACGATAGGTAAACTAATCTTAATTGTATTGAACAGGCATATCGTATGTTGTTTCTCGCATTATGTGTGTACTTGTACTATATATTCAATGTCATGTCCCAAGGATCGACGGCATTTCTTTTTATCATATTTTTACCCGTTTGTGGTATAACGGTAAGCTTTTTATACTTTAACTATCAGCTGAAAGTAATTGATCTTTTATATTGTGTTTGCAGGCCTCGAAAGCAGCATGCGTAGCACAATATACGAATTTAATATTCGCAACATATGGCTGCATCTTTATGGGCATTATGATGGACGTGTCAAGGCTTAGCGAACGCTTGGCAATGATGGTCATAGGCATGTGTGGCACTAATCTACGAGTGTATGTTTTACTAACGGCATGTTTTTGAAACGATATTCTTAAAGATCGATCCCATGTACTACGCAGGCTTCAAGCAGTGCTCATGATACTGACCAGTGTGTGTTCGTTTTTCATCAGCGATACGTTTATGGCTGCATTTTGGATGAAGGTGGCACAAGCGGTGATTGTTGAGTATGCCAATGCCGGCGCACTGGTTGCAGTTTCCGAGGAGGAGACTTATGAGCATCAAGCGTAAGTTAAGTCGATTTTCAGTGTGGTTTTTCAATTGATCACTTCTTACGTAGTAAACCATATCCTTCGCATCCCGTTGTTGGTATTTTTCTTTCAGTTGCTTATGGTGGCACACTTGGAGCAATGATTTCGCCATTTCAGGATCCCAATGTTGCAATCTACGATACCTTCAAGTCGTAAGTCTACATATAATGTATACCTATGTATGTCAAGGGCCAATTAATGAGAAATCTTTTTTAATTAGGTTTACAAAAGTGAAGCCTGGCAATGTTTTTATTTTGTTCATTGTACCCTTTGTTTTGGGTCTGATAGTGACCGCACTGTGGATAAACATCATATTTCTAGGACTGTTCGGTGGCAGTGTCAAGGAACAAATTCAGACAGCTGCTGCAGCCAAAGATGCCACAAAGCAGGCCATGGTGGATAAAAAGGCTGAGATGGGTCCATGGACTGCCCATTCCATTCTCGTTCTTATAATGCTCATAATCACAGTGATACTGTTTTTTACACGAAGCCCCGTAATGTGGTTGGGCTGGGATGATTTGATCAAGAAAACCAGTTGTGGTACTTCTGTGGTCATCATGTTCATGTGTCTTTTCTACTTTAGTGTGCCAGCCAATTATTTCTTCTGTCGTTATTACTGCTGTCGGCAGCCGCAAAAGGAGGGTACGTCCCCGTCACTGGTCGGTTGGAAAATTGTTAACATAAATACTCCCTGGGGACATATCTTCATGATGTCCGCCGGCTATGGCTTTCTTAAAGGTTACAAGGATTCCGAACTCCTACAGTTAGTCAGTGATGGAATAGTCCGAAAGAAATATGACGGCTTTGGTTGTTTAATGGTTGGCTCTCTTTTAGGCACATTGATTACGAACTTGGCACCAGCTACCGGTGTTGCCACCACAACTCTCAAAGCCATGATAAGTGCGGTGAGTAAACATTTGCACAGCAAGTCCTGGAATATGGTGAAAAATTATATTTGTATTGTCAACAGGGCACCAAATTGGGAACCGGAGGAGGCTCTGTCGCCCTACCATATGCAGCTGCACTTCACAATCAATTTTTGCTACCTTTGAGCACCTCAAGCAACACTATCGTTTCCGGATTAGGCAATGTTCGGCCATATCAGTTTGTAAGTGATCAGTCAGTGTAAATTGATTATTTTATATTTTATGTTTTGTTTCAACAGTTGCTGGGGGGCATTGTGCCTACTATATTCATGTTCATATTCCTAGCCGGATTTACGGAGCTGCTTGGCGGGGTAACGTTTAAAGGCTACCTAGATAAGTGATAGGAAAAATATAGCGAAATATGTATTTTAAGGCGAAATCTAAAATTGTGTGATTTTTTTGTATGTATACGTTTGCGGCAACACTGGCAACAGCCGGTAGCAGAGCAGACATCAATCTAGGGCAGACCAACAAATGCCAGTTGAGTTGGGTTTGATTTTTATATATTTAACTGGCGGGCTTATTCTACACTATCAGAGGGTTATATAAACGTGATGTCAAATAAGAAAAGTTGCTTCTACTATATTCTGCTTTATATTATTAACTTAGATATATCTAAGCTTTCATTGCAGAATTGCAATCAATAATATTATGTATATACCTATGTAAACAGTTCAACTTAGGTCAGAAAGTGTATGTTATCGTCGGCTAAGATAAGATAAGATTTGCTTTTGCTTTCGAGTTTTTTTTTGTGTGTTTGTCAAAATAGCGCAGTGCGCAGCTTGCAGCGTGTCGAGCAAAAACAGTCGTAAAATTGAGCAAATCCTAACTAGACACACGGAGTCTGACAGACAGATAGACAAACCCTTGTGGCTGAGTCTGAGAATGCAGCCAAAGGCTAAATTTAACCGACATACATATATGTGATTTTTGTGTTGTTGAAACTGAGGCACAGGTGTATGTGGCATGTGGCCCTAACAGCTTGGCCCGAAATCTCGTGTGCTAAACTCTAAAAGCCAAATAAAGTGGAAATCTGCAACAATTGAAAGCCAGTTAAATGTTAATCAGGCACGAGGACAAGAGCGAGAGTCAGGGACTTTCATTAAAGCCATCGTGCCATTTGGGGCTCACACGGTACGCTTTTAACCAAATTACACTGTTTCGCATTTAGGGTAATCCTTTCGCCCTGGACATTCGCACCTAATTCGCATTGTTGTAAATTCAAGCATTGCCCACGAAAGTGTTCGCACTAAATAATTCAATTGTTAATTTAGACATGCCCATACCATACCATACCCTTGTTCTGTTTGCGTGTGTCTGCGTGTATGTGTACTTGTGGCTTTATGTCGCCGCTAGACATACTGGCCAGGCCAAAACATACCTACCTCCAGCTGCCAAGTAACCAAGGCCCTGACGACCCGGCAGCCTGTTTGCCTGAACTGTTTGTACCATTTGTGGGAACATTTATATTCAAGCTATTCAATTATTAAATTCGTCGCGCAGCACTTCATAAATATTCATGGTGCTCACTACAATCGAAAATTTGCCTTTTAATTGTTTTGTTTTTGCATTGTTGTTTTTTTGGCTTTGTTCTGTGGGCTCTTGTTTTGGACATGTTTTGCGCCTGCAGCTAACGGTCAACAGGTCATCCAAAAAATGTGACAATGTTTAGTTGAATGGCGTTGGCCAGCGCAATCGTATTTTATTTATAAATATGCATACCCTGTACTTATCACAAAAGAGAGAAATGGTAGCATTAAGCTGATTTCACACATTTATCAGATAAGCGAGTAGGGTTAAATGATAATAAGGGCACATTCGTCTAGAACAAGTTTATTTAATAGTTCGAATCGCATTCACAGTTAGTTAAAAATCATTTATATTTGTCAATTGGTCTTGGATTTTATTCGATATATAAAAACATAAGCACAAATAAATATTGTAAAATTTTCTAAGAGCACAATTAAGTTTTACATTAATCAAAACACATATTTTGGATCAAATTCAATCAACAAAAATGTTTCGCAGCGCTTTAATGTTATTTAAAATGACTTTAAGCATCATTAGCCTATAGCTCGTGACGCACATTTAAATTTATAACGTAATTATAATAAGCTCCAAGAAATTGTAAATTAACCTGCCAAGACGCTTACATAAGCTGTGCCGCACTTTTCATCATCTCTTTGGCGCTTTAAGCAAAATTAAATGCAGAAAAGAGAGAAAAACAAAAAATCAATTCACCAACCAATTGTCAATTTAATTCTATTTTACCCTCTAGTCATGCAGCACCAAAAAAAGGTACACAGAATACATATATACATGTATAAGTAAATAAGTATATTTAAATGTTATGCACACCCTAAGCTGATTTTCAACAAATGCCGCACAGCTTCCCTGAAAGAGCTCCAGTTTCAGCTTTAGCCCTAGCTCCGGAGCTCATTATCCCTTTTGACATCTGCGCAGATTTCGCACAGTCCAATTGACAAATTTTGTACAGGTATTCTACATTCGACAAAATGAGCACACACACAGGAGTGTCTACTGTGCGTGTGTGTGTGTGGGTGAGTCTGTCATGAAATTTAATTTGTGGCATACCATTAAGCGAGCAAGGCTTAAATTAAAGAGCCAGCTTCTAGCTTAGATGGTTAGCTTAAAACTGTCCCTTTCTCACTTTCATTCAGCCTTTTAGAATGGCTGGGTGAAAAATCATTTGCAAACAATTAATTTAGCTGCCGTACAACAAAATGCACTTCACTACGCGTACTTCATGCGCCCCAGTTGAGTTATTTCAGTGAGTAAACGTGTGTGTGTGTGTGTGTTTCAGTGTATCACTGTTACAGTATGTGAACATAAAAGGTGCCATTCAAAAAAGACACATGTTGTGTTTCCATGACTCCAGCATGTCAGCTCTATTAAATCTACTAATGACTGACAGTCAGCCAAAGCCGAGTTGGGAACCATGAAACGACACGTCGCTCATTTAATAGGTAAACTAGATACATACACACACACACAAATGAAGCGAGATTTTCGAAAGTCAACTCTTTAAATAAACAAGAGAGTAAAAGTTCGTGACGAAAATCAAATGCGCTTAAATAATTAACCAAACATAGATACCACATGGCCAAAGTTTAAAGCGGCCTTAACTGGTCTAAAGACTTATCGGTATCTCGATCGAGAATTTTTAAAAGTGAAACCTTTTGGGCAATTGCACATTGCAGCATGCTTAAATTATAACACTTTCCAGTGAGGGTATGTAAACACTGAGGCGCCACGTAACACAATGTTGCGTATACGCAGCGTATAAATAAATCATCTTGTATGCCTTCATCCTGACGCGCTTTCTTCTTCGCTTTTCACATACTGCCAAGTCACAGGACAGCTGCCGAGTTGCGAGTCTCTTGCCGGGGCTTTATAATTAAAAGTGATTCGTTTATACTGTTGTGCTTCATACATATATATATACATCTTCTTGGTTTTTTTGCATTATTTTTTGTAATTATTTTTATTGCTTTGTCTGTCTGTCTGTATGTCGGTTTACGTCTGTTTATTAAATGTATACAATGCTCACTGTGCCTGCGCCTCATTTGTTAATGCGTCGTATGCGTAATAACGTAATGTGTGTATTTTTAAACTCACCCTCAACCACACATGAGTTGGTGCGGTCTCGCCTTTTTTTAAGGCGTCTAAGCCCCGGCTCACAAAGCGTATGCTGGGGCGCCTTATGCGTAATGCTCGATAAGCCATTTAGCCAGCTAATTGATTTGTTTGCCAGCCTGCCTGCCTTTGCAGCTAGATTTGAAGCTATAGCTGCAAAATTGCTAAATACTGGGACTGGGCTGACTGATTGCATGGCCGCTGACACATTGGGGTCTCCCTGGGAAACTGGAGCAGCACCAGCAGCAGCAGCGCGCGCGTCAGCAACATGAATTCGCTAGCAGCTAGCAGCTAACAGTTATTCACAGGCCACACACAATGCAAATGCCATTGCATGGCAGAAGACAGGCTGACAGGCGCACAATTTTTGCTTGCTGAATGCATTCCAAATAGCAGAGTGAAAAAAAGTGTGTTGTGCACTGGTGTCTACCAGAGCGGGGGTAGGTACAGTGAGTGCAATCAGTAAGCATCCTATCAAAATATTCACGCCAGAGACTAAGCAAATGACTGTCCATTGTCTGTTACTTTGACGGCCTCTTAACTATGCATGCAACACGATGAATACGAATATGAATACATGAATACGACGACTACTACTATTTGCCTAAGTATGACAAATCTCTTGTCTTTTCACCATTTTGTGACGGCGCTTCCATTTTTATACGCTCGTTTCTATTTTCTTTTTTTCTATTTATTCTATTCTATTTTTATTTTTATTTTTTTTGTCTTCGCGTGTATTGTTTGGCTTGGACTGGCCCTGAGGACTTTAAGATAACAAAAATGTCTTTGGCTGAAATAACAAAAGCAAGAGCAACAACAATTCAAATAGGAAGCCAGGCCAACTTGTGACATGTGAGAAAATGTTGCCCAGCAGGCAAAGCTGGCACATTTAGCACTACTACCATCATCATAAGCAGTTGCTTCCGTTAGTCAATAACCTAAGCTATTCCTTTTACCTACATTCTGTGACCATTTAAAATACCAACAAGAAACAAACCAAAAGAGGCATATACGATTGTATACTACGTACGGTGAGTCATTCATAAATGACTTGAAATGATAGTTTCCTATCTAGCAAGTTATATTGGGATAAAGGTAAAGAGTATTGCCTATAGAAATTACAAATGCAGGGTATTTGTTTATTTAGCAACAAATCATTTATTTACTCACGTATGCTTTTGTTTTCTTTTCTATATTTTCGCATAAATAAATATCGCTTATTTGATAGCTCTCTCTGTTTTTCAGGTTAATTCTGAGAAAAAAGCAGCTGTTGTATTTAATTTGCAATCGATTGCCAAGTATTAAATATTGAATATATATGCGTATGTAGAAATAAAGGTGTCAGTATTGCCCGCAAATCAATGTCGGGATATTCGCATAAGTGTCAGCATTAATTCAATTCATAAAAGCCAATAACAATGTTGATAATGTCCGATGTCTGACATTTGACAACGCTTAACAACACTACCACAAAAAATATGCAAATGCTCGGCAATAAACAAACAGCCGAAGCCAAACGGAAATGTAAAAATTTTCGTGTAATAATAAAAAACTAATAAAATTAAAGCGATTTAATCGCTTTGTAAACGCACTAAAATAGCCATGGTGTCGCACGACAGCACACAATTATAACAAATTTAAGCAATTTATTTTCAAGTGCGATATAAAATCACAATAAAATTATGCCAAGCGCCCTGTATTTTTTATATCCTTACTGAGCGTTTCACAATTGTTTTTAATGGCACTTCAGAAAATTTTTTTTTTTGATAGCCCAACTAGAATGGATTCCCTTTTTAGCACTATGAAAAATTGTATTTTATCAATCTTATTAAGTTTTTGATGATAGTTTTCGTTCTATAGAGGTTTCATATATATATATTTTTTAACTTACATTTTTTAAATTAAATGTTACCCGACTCAAATGCAAAATTCATTTGCCATTCACAGTTTGAAGCACAGCCGGAAATCAAGCAGCCGTGACGCCATTTTTCAAAATGGCCGTTTGATGCTGCTGCTGTTTTTTTTTCGTGTCGTGTCGTGTCGTGTTGTTGGATTTGCTGTTTGGCTATTTTCTGTCTGCCTCTGGTGATTAGCTGTCACGAATTGTGGCGGAAAACAAAAATGAATTATTACCGCGCAGCGCACCAAATGTTGACATAGATTCAAATTATTTGTAACAAAATCAACGAACTGTGGCGACGGCACCTCTCCACCTCCTCCTCCTTTATCTTTCCACCAAGCGTCGCTGATATGATTAGCTTGAAAATGATTTGAGAGTGGGCAAGAGAGAGAGAGAGAGAGAGCAAAGGAGTTTCATCTTAAACTGCTGTTCGAGTTGTTCAGGCACGTCTTTAGTAGTATTTATTATGGCAATTGGAAGAACACCAACAACAATGACAACGAAAACGACATCATCAAACCCTGAGAACTGTGCAAAGTATTTGTGCAATTAATTAACTTTTGTGTGCCGGCAACTACTATTATTGCTTGTAGCTCATTTACTCTGAAGGCCACTTCAAATGCTCTTGGCCATAATTTATGGACCAACCTCAGTGTGACTAGGCCAAAGCTATTGTCATCAATCCAACCCTGTTCAGCCTTAGTCACATAATTACGGGTACCCGTATCGAGTAATATTCCATCTTTTTTTTCTTACTCTCTTTGTTGTTGTTGTTGTTGTTGCTGTTGTTTTTGCGTTGCTTAGCATATTGGAACCGAGAATCCAAGGAATATAATGAACAATATGGGTTCGAGTTTACCCCTGGGTGTGTGTGTGTGTGTGTGTGTGTGTGTGTGTGTGTGTGTGTGTGAGTGTGTGTTTTGTGCTTTGTGTTGTATTTGCCATGTTTGCGTTTGGTACGATTGCTGTTTGGTCCTTGACTCCTGCTCTTATTGTGCACCATTGACTCATAATCGAGATTTGGTTCCCCTATTCGTTTGATTAGTTTCCATGCCACTGGATCGAGCCTATGGCTTTGTTTATGGTCTCATGTATAGATTCGGGTAATTTTTGTTAATTCTATTTTTCAATCAATCCAACAATTTTGCTCGTTCAACAAAGGTCACAAAAAAACAAGCGAGGTAAGTAAGGTAATGTCACAGAAAACCCCATCAGCTTAGCTCTCATCATCGTAATCCATCTATGCCGTCCATCTTTGGACGCTAACACCGACAATAACACCGCACCACTTGTGGCATTAATTTTCGCTGTGTAAGCAGATAAATTGCAAAATGCTTCACAAATGCTGAAAGTCATTGGCATTAAAATGGATACCGTGTCGTTTGTTCAACTCAACTTGCCAGTCAACAGTCAACACCGTAACGCTGTCTATCAAAGCAAGTTTAAACAGTTAATAATAAATTGTGAGACCTCACTCAGAAAACGATTTTCTTTAAGCTTTGTGCAAACTTATGACGCTTAGTATTCATGCCTTTGGCAACAACAAAAAAAGATTGTTTCTGGTTTCAGAGAGCAAAGTGTGACACCAAAATGGACTCAAAATCGGTTTAGTTACATCAAAGCTTTAGAAGTTTCAACACTTTCACACTATTACTTTACAACGAACATTTTAGTTCAGAGTATTGGGCAAATGCTTAGCACGTCTGGGAAAATGCAATGAAAACTTTAACCAGCCAAGCTTTTCGGAACCTATCTTCAAAGTACACTTTCAGGGCTTTTCATAAACGCTTTGTCTTTATCTTTAGAGCTTTAATCGGATGCCCTCAAGGTGTTGTCAGATTACCATCAAATATTAATAATTGTTTGCTTGCAGCTATTTAGTGTCCGACCGTACGTATTAGTAATATTGACTGCGGAGACAAAGGAGCCGTTACCGAGTAGTTGGCTAATTATGTCTAATTGCTGCAAGTGCCTGAAGCGCCACAGCAACACATTAACTAATTCGCTTTCTCGCCTCAGCGCTAACTAGGCGTGGAGTTTGTGGCCCGCAGCTTCCGTCACAACGATGGAGAAAGGGATTTAAAATTGGACTACGTGTGTGTTTGCCTGTGAGTAGGAAGTGGGGTTAATAAGTTATGTATTTTGCAGTTGTGGTGTCTGGTTCCCTGAATCCGTTAAGGCAGTAACGATATGATCTTAGATCTCTAAGTAGGATCTGAAAATTCATTCATTCATTCAGTCGAGCTATTTAATTATTTTTATACACACAGATAGTCAATACATTACTCTCGACTGCAATTGCTTAAAGATGTTCCCTAATATGAGGAGCAGATATGCCTACAGTACAAACATTTCGAGTTATGGACAAAGCAAGATACAAACGTGGATGCTGCGTGTGATGCAATTGTTAACATTGTTTAGCTACCTGGAAAGTGCCTTGCAATCCGCGCTGCATCTGCGAATGGAGGCCACAGAAATCATGGAGGATGCGGAGTGGGTTGGCATTATCTATAAGCTGTTCGATATATCTATGATTGTGTTGGCTTCTGGACTCATTGTAAGCGGTCGAAACAATAAAGTTGGAGTTCGCTTGTTGCTGCTGCATCGCATGTTGCAGCGTGTCGTGTTTAGCATTTGGAATTGTGACCAGATATTGAGTGATTTTGTGGATGTTGGCTGCTTGCTGCTATTGCTAGCGGAGCAATTGAGTCAGTTGGAAGAATGGCACCAGGGAAAACAACGAAATTTGCAACGATTGCTGCTGCTTTCGCGTCTCTGTTTAAGCTGTTTGTTTTTGCTGTGGTATCGCGAGAAACAAAGTGTAAGTTGGTTAGTTGAAAGTTTAAACTATGTCAACTCAATATTTTCCTTCAGGTAATTAACTATTGGTTTGCGATATTTTGTCTGGCATGGATTGCGTTTGGATTCTGTTGCAAGTTTTTATCCTATCTGATAATTTGCACTCTTTTATGGCACTTGTGCTCTCAACCCAATTGGAACTTTGTTTTTGGCTGGAACGATCCGACGGTTAGCGTGAGCTTAATGAGTTCACCTTTGGGTAGACTGGGTGGGTTTTTATTGCTAGGCCGTCATGGTGCTGGCAAATGGTCCCTGGATGCTAGATGGGCTCTATAGCCGTCTGGCACTTCATCAAATACAGCAAAAACAACAACAAACAACAACAACCACAACAACAAAATGCAACTGAAGTCGGATTAAGATATAAAAGTCATTAAGCATTACGAGCCAAAGTCGCCCATTTGCCTTTTTTTCTTCTCTTTCGTGCCCCGGTGCTAAACGTCTGATAGTCCTCACAGACAGACAAAGATTTACATACATTTGTGCTCTTCATCCACGCCCAACAACTGTATAAATACTTGGGCTGTTTGTTTTTATTTTGTATGCCTTGTAGTAGTACTATCTGCAACATTTACTAGTTGTATACACTTTTTATATGCCCAGCACCTGGCGCTCATCATGATGAGCACTTGAACGGCCTTTGATTCTCTGTCTGCGCTTCTGCTTCTTTATTTTGTTTTGTATTGCTTTCTTTTTTGCGTAAATTATTGAAAAGTCTCGAGAAGCGAGCAGCACTCGGCGCTTAAGCGGATTTACCATTCAACGCCCTCCTCGCGCTCGTCACTTTCTTCACTTTACTTTCTTTACGGTTTTCTTTTTTTTTGGTTTTTCTTCATCTTGAGCTTAAAAAAAGCAAAAGGTGATGACGACAGCAGCCGGGAAGGAACTGTGTGGGCAATGTGGCAATGTGGCGTGTTATATGCAACAGCATCGTCAGCTAAGTGGGGGCCAAACGTTAAAAGGCACAACACAGACACACACAGAAACGTTAATGAGTTTTTGGTACCAGGCTAAGGCATTGGGCATGCATTTAACAACCGCAGTGCAGCGAACGGGAAACAAGCAGCAGAAGAAGAAGAACAACAACAACAACAAGGAGCAGCAGTAGTGACCTGACGACCTTCGCTCTTGACTTAAAACCCATTTGCATAAGCGACATCGTCGCACTCCCTGTGAGTGGATATCCTCGTCCTGTTGCAGGAGAATCGGCCGCTTGGTGCCATTGCTGGCCATGTGCAATGTGTTTTTGCTGCTCTTCTCTTCTTGTTGTTGTTGTAGTTGTTGTAGTTTATCCAACTGACGTGGCTAGTAATCTTGTCTGCAGTGCAGTGCCGTGTGTTGCCTTAATTAAAAATCGGCAGCGATTTATTGACACACCGTAAATGCAGTTGACAGTGTGATAAACAAATAAGTAAATAAATGGAATTGACGAAAGTCTTAAAGTTTCTAGCTGTGCAAATTTGGAGAAAACGTTTTCGATTAAGTAAATGCTTGTTTCCAGCATTCAGCTTATGTCATTGGCACTTTTGACAACATAATCAAGAGGGCCTCCAAAACTTCCTGTCATTCCTAGAAAGGATATCATGCACCACAACAACTTGTCATAAAAGTACAGGCATGTAATTTTCTAAATGAAAACGAATAAAGGAAGAGAGCAGAGCTGTCAAAAAAAAAAAAAAAAAACAAACAAATATATGTAAGTAAAAACTGTATTAAAGTGCAGGCCACCGCAAAACAACAACAGCAAAATTCGCAACACAACGCAATTTTCGTAAAGGGGCGAAAAAAGAAACAGTGGACAAAAAACATTATATATAATAAGTAGAATGACAAACGGTTTGCTCAACAAGAAATTTGCAAATGTAAATCTCAGTCGGCGGGGTAACGGGGCTGGATTAAAGGAATGCAAAGTGTTTCTTAGGTAGGGTAGGGCGTATGAGCAACAGCATTGCGCATACGTATGCAAATTTGTTTAATTAAAATGGTGCAACAAATGCAGGCATTTGAGTATGAGTATGAGTACGAGTTAACGGTTAATGCAGCACAGAGGGCAAAAGAGAGGCGCCACATTTTACATTTGCATAAGTGAAGCAAACTAAATATTCGCTGAGAGACAATGTAATACCACAAAACCCACATGCCATTCTCGCGCTTTCTCACTCACACACACACACACACACACACACAAAACACTCACACATCATAAAATAACTGCGCTTAGATGTTGAAAGGCTGCGTCTCTATAGACAAGTCCCCGGATGGGTATTTAAATCTATTTACCGGCCTTTGCTTTTGCTGCTGTTGCATATAAGAGTAATCAAATAGTCGTAAAGTTCGAGTGTTTCTGTGTGTGTTTGTGTGAGTGAGTGTGTGAGTATAATTAATTTGGCAAAGACAAAGAAAACAAACCACAAAAATTGAAATTGAGAGTTGACACAAAGTTTGGCAAGCATTAAGTTACCAACAAACTATGAGTCATATCTAGACCCAAAAGGCAGCTGGTTCGTTTTCTTATGGTTTGTGTTTGGAAACATTATTTGGATATGTGAGGTTATGCAATAAGAGCTTATATTTGTTCAAAAACATTTTTCGTAAAAATTTCTTTTGCATAATCCGTACGAAACGAAATATATTTATTTTTCTGGTGAATTTAATTTAATTTCGAGTTTTGTTCATTCAACTTTTATTCGCTTTACGTGTACTTTTGCCAACTATTATAACCAAAATGTAGGCGAATTTAGCTTAAGGAACTTGCTTACTGGCTGAATGGTTTGGATCTGGTTGGTGAGAGAGTTTTGTCTAATCCATGCGATTTAGTTTGCTAGCAGGCGTCTTTCGGCTGAAACAACTTCTGAATTGAGCATTTAAATTCAACTTCAAGGCTAAACGACAAACACACACACACACACGTACAAAGTCGAAGTGAAATGAAATGAAATGGAATTCATTTGGGACACGCCGCAACGAAAGCGTCGCATTACGTAAAAGCGCTTTTACGGCTACATTTGCAGAACAAACTCGCACACTTGCTAACACACACACACACACATATATATACATGAACTTCCACTCACATACTTACGCAGTAAGCAGATCTCGTCAGAATGCGGCTTTTGAATATATAGACAATACACCCTCTTGGCCTGGCTAACAGGTTGCACGCAACTGCAAAATGGCGCAGACAATAAAGCTTAGCCCCACAGTCTATATGCAACTCCTTTTTATAGCCTTGAATAAACATATTTATACATATATAGATATATACTTTACATATATAGATATAGATACATATATAGATATATACTATATGTATATAAATTTTGTTCATTTTATTTTTTGGTTCCTTTTTTGGTTTTTTTTGTTGGTGGTCTGGCATTTTCCAATAAACTCAAATGCCAGCTTACTTTTGCGGCTTGACATTAAATGGCTTTCCACTCATAGAATTTGCCTTCAGAATTTCTAGTTACAAAAAAAGAAAACCACAAGTAAGAGTGATATGGCGTAAAGCGCTTGACTAAAATATATCTTTACGTGTATATATACGTTATAAGAATGCACACAAAAATCGCATTACAAACTCATTTTTGCCATTCACCTCTCAATAATAAAAATAATAATGCCAGTTTGTTCGGTTATTAAAATGTCACATAAACGTTTTTCGCTGAATTTTGACTTCTACTTATGTGTTTGTTTTTTTTTTCCATAGGCGCCAAAATGTCA
Source organism: Scaptomyza cyrtandrae (assembly GCA_035044605.1). Lineage (NCBI taxonomy): Eukaryota > Metazoa > Arthropoda > Insecta > Diptera > Drosophilidae > Scaptomyza > Scaptomyza cyrtandrae. The sequence goes on along the minus strand of JAWNNS010000650.1, from coordinate 526,191 downwards.
GCGACACGTTTACTAACAGATTGGCAATTTATCAAAAAAATATATGCATATGTGCGGAATATATATATACATATATATGTATGAATGAAAGCGCACGCACACACACACATATGTGGGGTATATATATATATATATATGTATACATAATAAATCCAGCGCTTGTTACGCTGACTCTGCCCACCCTCATCGTGGCAACCTTAGCGAGGCACCACAGCGGTCGCCTTTTGTTTATGCCACAGCGCTGTCAGCGTTCATTTAATTCAACATTAGCGCCTAGCGGCAGGCAGGACAAGAGAAACTGTATTTGCTTGCTGTACGTTCGCCCGTACGTTTGTTTGTGTGTTTATTTCTTGATTCTTTTATTTTATTTTATTTTTTTGGCGCATGTGTGTGTTTGTGCTTGTGCAAATGCTACTGTTGCCGTCAACGCTATACACGAACTACGTTCTTTTTGTATGCCTCATGGCCGTTTTCATTTTCACACGCTTTTATTCTCGCTTGTTCGCTTGTGTGTATTTTTTGTTTCGTTTTTCAGCTAGCAATGTTTTGCGCCCGCTTTTTAAATTGTCAAACTGTCAAATAAATTACACCAAAAAGAAAACACATGCACAAACATATACAAAATACGTTGCCCAGCAAAACCTTTTGTATCACATGAATACATATACATATACGTATACGTATACATATACATATATACAATACATATTAAAATATAATATGCCTAGTCTCTGTTGTGGCCTGTTTTGATTGTTGCGGCTTACTACAAAGAACACTGTTTGTGTTGATGTATATTTTTGTTTGTTTGTGTGTGTTGTTTCTTGCGCGAACGAAAGCTGTTAGACACACGTCTAAGAAACTTGTTTTGCGTTTGGTTGACAACACTGTTTCGACACTAATCAAATCTTTTTGAAACTCTTTGCGCAAGAGTTTGTTTGTTGCAACGTTGTTGGACAAACCCGAAGACAATTTAAAATTTATAGCTACGTTGGCAAATTGCATAAACTTGCGTTCTAAACTTGAGCATCTAACCAAGTGCTTGTTTCATGCGTGGTTGCAAAAGAAACAAACACCATACCCACACAAGCACACACACTTAGAAGCGTGCAGACACGCATACGAAAAGCGTAGCAGCAATAAAGTCTTTGGCCAAAAAGTCAAGCGGATTTTGGCAAAGTTTGTCTATGCCAAAAGCCGCTTAGCTTAGTTAAATAAAAGTGCTTCAGGAGCTCACCACACACACACACAGACACAAGAAAACACCAAGCATAAGTCATATGCATATACATAAATAGATATATGTATATATTTACTCATGTAAAAAATTTTAAAGCATTGCATTTTTAATTTTTGTAGCATTCTAAGCAGAAAAGTCTTTACGTTTCGTGCCAATAAGTAAAAGGTGATTTGGCTATTATTTAGTGATTTAAAGTAAGCCTTACACACACACACACCCATACACACCCACACATAGGTCAGCCATAAGTTTACAGTTTACATTATACAGTTTTTTCTTTGCGTTGCGGTAAAGAATTCCAAAAGGTACGCAGCTATTGTTTATTTATGGCAGCTGCTGCGCCCTGTCCAAATTTATGTGTGTGTGTGTTGCAAGTGTTTTTTTTTTCTTTTCTTTTTGTTTTAACAAGGCATTTAAATATTTAAACCTATGCGGCACCCACGCATAAATATGCAATGAGTTTGGGTGCTTTCAGCTTCTTTTGTTTCGTTCTTGTTTGTGGCCAGCGCTGACAGGCTGTGCCTCTTTGCTATTTCCTTTCCCCGCTGTTGCTCTGACCAGACCACGCACAACATAACCCAGGCAACATTTTTCAATCAGTGATTTTTGATGACTTTTTAACTAATGCCCAGAAAAAAGACGAGCATCGTTTCGCATTCGTGTCGGGGCTAAATGTGCAGCTTAATTAGCAACAGCTGTCTATTTGATGCCTTTTCTCTAGCGTTGGTCGTTTCATTAGACGTCGTTTAAATTTAAAGAAACAAAACTCAACTAGCTGAAATGATGTTTTGCATAGAAATCATTAAGCTTGAATTTCAACAGTTATTACATTCATTGCATAAAAATTTAATAATAAATAAGCATGGCAAATAAATTCATTATAACATTTTTGATTTAAACTGGCTTTTTGTAAATAGACTTTAAAACTGAAATATGGATATGACTAGCGATTTCTACGGCACCCAAATATATATACACATATATTTATGTGTGTATTTGATATGGCATCCGGTATCAAAGTCTCCTCTACGAGAGTCGTAAAAAGTTTAACAGTGTTCTTAAATCTTCAAGCCAAAAGCGAAGTTTGGCCTCTGATTCCTCTCCCCTTCACCTACCCACCCACTCGCAGCTGGATAAAAATAAAGTTTCAAATTGCTACACGGCAAATGACACGCGCTCTTGTCATCTCTTCTCACATATTTGTATTTTGTTCTGTTGGGCATGATTTTGTTCTTCTCTTTCCCTCATAGCTTTTTTTAGCGAGTCTCTGTCGCTGTGTGTTAATCTGCTGAAATTTGCGTTTTAATACAAGTATGTGCGCTTGTATGTGTATGTGTGTGGGTGTGTGGGTGTAAAAGCGGGGCCAGGACTTATTTGTGTGTGTGTATTTTTTTTTGTCAAGAGATCGCTGGGCGTATGGAGGGCGGGGAATGGGCCCTGTATATAAAAAAAGCCTTATTGCTTTTAAGTACGTGATTTTGCTTTTGGAATTTTATACGCATTTTCATTCACTCTATCTTTCGGTTTTTTATATCCGTATGTTGTGTGTGTGTGTGTGTGTTGCGTTGCATATGCATTAAACGTATTGGTTTTTACGATTGACAGGACATATGGGCAGAAACGTGAATATAATTTAATTAATATAATGGACAGCAAAACGATGCCCTAGGCGCCAACTGCATCTGAAAGTACAAACAAAAAAAAAAAAAATACAAATCACTATACACAAAAAGCACCCCATAAGCTCACAAAGGCGAAAATTGGCGACAATGAACACAAAAACAGACTATTATCATACTACTAAATACATATACACAGTCATACATATGTAGCATGTGGTTAGTGTGGAAGCAAAACAGCTTTGCTCCTATTTTTCTTTCATGTTTGAATTTCCTGTGCGACTTGTGGCATTAACTTACAAGAAGAACCGAAAAGAAATAACTGTGGTTTCTACTAAAAACATACAAAATATGTTCCTGTATTTTTCTTTTCAGTATTTAAATTGTAATGTCATTAGAGAAAAATGTATATATGTATATTTATTTATTCCTTTATAACAGTATTAACGAAATTGCTGTCATTCATTAGTTTTTTTTTGACAAGATGCTATCACAGCTTCATTTCCTCAAGCCAAAATGCAAATAGTATGCTCAACTGAAATCTATTTGCCTATCGGACTTGTCTGTTAGTCAGTTAGTGAAAAGCCAAAAAGAAGAAACAAACAAAAGAGAAAATAAACTTGTGATTCAGTTTTTCCTTTATAAACTGTAGCAGTTGTTGTTGTTGTTGTGGCGAAATTGAGCGCAACAAAGTTGACTTAGTAACTGGCAAATGAACACATAAATAGAGTCAGAGAGAGAGAGAGAGAGAGAGAGAGGGAGCGAAGCAGATGAGAAACACATTTGCATGCAGTCAAGTCTAATGGACAAATAAGCTGAAGGAATCATTCAATTGTGAAAATGGAAATTTTTAGATTTTTGTGATAAATACGAATACGAATACCAATACTACCTGCTACGAAGCAAGAGGCACAAGCTAAATGAAAATATGAATCAACTGCATATTCAATTTAGACTTTCATATTTGCTGCTTTCATTGTTGCTGCTGCCAGCTGGTGAGGGTGAAAGCTTAGGCACAACGAGATGAAGCTATCCATCCAATATAACATCATAACAGACGACGATGAGCAAGCAGAAACTTCCTCAAGCAGCAGGCAAAAACGTTTTAAATTTCATTTGCTGTTAATGCGCCTCCACTCAAAATTCATTTCACAACTTTGTCACAAAACTTTTGCCAAAATGTTACAGCTTTACCACACACACACACACACACACAAACACATTCAGTTGACAAATATTGAAGCCTTATAGAAGCTTGTAGATGTCGAGCGGCAAAGCTGATTTGCAGCACTCGTAAATGTCAAGTGGAGTGGAACAAGGTAAAAACAAACAGGATATATGTATAAAAGCATACACAGGATCTAAAAGCGAAAGTCCTGGCACACACACACACATACATATACATAACTCATCATCAAGCGCAATTTGTGTTTAACAATCGTTGGTAATCTTTATTGGATGTCGAGCTTCTTGCCTCTCCTCCTCTCCATTTTTAGCATTTGTGTGGATTGTGTATGGCACCCAAGACATCCAAGCAGCAGAAGCAACAGCAGTTATCTACGTCAAGATTGTCAGGGCAAAGGACATGCATAAAAACACACACACACAAGACTGTGACATATGCAAAGAATTGCACTTGCCCTGCCTCGGAGCCGCTTCGGCATCTTTTCTGCATCTAGTTGAAGATTTTTAAAGTGACAACGAAAGTGTAATTGAGTGCCACACACAACAGACAATTCGAATGCTTGACGCACACTTTCTCCGGACAACAACAACAACTATAAAAAGAATCAAGAAAATTGCCATAGCTTGGTCCGTGACGTGTGTCCATTCCTATGCCTGCGCTTCCGTTTTGGTCTATTCCGTTTCATTCCTGGCATGCATTTCACATTTCACAGCTTGCCCTGCCCATGGCATTATGAGTTGTTCTATTTGATTTTTCATTTCCGTTTCCTTTCACTCGTTGCACTTTACGAGAGAGGGGGGAGCGACTTGGCATGTGCATTGTGTTGGATTTGTTGCCTTTAGGCGGCAGCAGCAGCAGCAACCAACGGACTCTGCCTCATAGTTGGACAGGTTGCACATGACAAGTTCTGCAATCGTTGTGCAAAGTTGGTGGGGTGGTGAGAGGATGGTGATGGGTAATAGAGCACGACAGCATTTGCTATTAAGTTGAGTTAAAGCCTCTCTCCCATTCTGTTCTTGTGTGGAAAAAGGGAAATGGATTTTAATTAAAATGACTCGCATACTTTAAGGCGCGGCTTCCTTCAGAGCTTCCATGCATGAGGAGTATTTAACAACGACGAAAGGGAGGAGCTTAAGGAACAGAAGGCAATCAACCTCAAAGGGAAAAGCCAACCAACTTTTCATACTATATTGATTAACAAACAGTTTGTATAACAGGCAGTTTAATGTCGGGTTGGCGGGTTGCGGAACGTGTGTGTGCGTGTGAACAGAAAGACGGCTCGAAAGTTGGTTAAAAGTTTCTTTTGTTTGTGAGTTGTTAAATTAATATGCATATTGAATGCAAACGATTTAATTTGCTTGTGTATAACAATGAATCATATAACGGTCTTTATGCAGCTTATGTAGCTGGCAATTGCAATGCTATTTTTACTTTGTTGGTTAATAGTTCAGTTTTGACCACGTTGTGGTTTGGGTTATGATGATCGGGTTAATTGTATTTCGACAAAATTTTATTATTATAGAAAGTTATATCAATGAAGTTATATTAAATAACTTGCACTTAAATTGTTTTAATATTCGTTTAAGATTACGATTTTAAAGGTAGGCAAACTTTGTTTTAAGGTTCTGGTTAAAATAAGCTCTACACATACATATAAAACGTTGATGCGCTGCGCATAATGTTGACAGCTTAATTAGCACACACCAAATCATACAAATATCGGCTAACAATACATACAAATGACACACAGACACAAACAAGCACAGATAAACCAATGATATACTAATTGATTTCTGTCATTTCTGTGGTTGATTCATATGTATATTTGTGTATTTGTGAAACGCATGTTTTAACGGCGACGTCGATAATGGTTATGATTTTGGTGGTTGATTTGGTATGCGAAATGTAATGAGCTGACCATCAAGAACTGACAAATTGATGCAAGTTATTAGTTTATGCCATAAATAAAGGTATGCAAGTGGTCATTGAGTTTTTGCATTATGTGCATTCAATGCAACCATTAACATTTTAAAGCTCTGCAAACAACAACAAATGTGTTCAGTGCTCTCACTGAGAGATCACAACTATATTTTACGCGATTAGTAAAATATAGCACACTTATGAACATATACCTTTTTGGCCGACCTAAACGTGAACATAAACGCAAACGACAACAATAACTTAGTTTGGCTAAAAGCTTGTGCAAACGCTAATTGAGTTTACTGTGCTGATGTTGGATGTTGGATACTGGATGCTGGATAATAGCTGGAGTACTGGCCAGGCTTAAATTGATGCGCCAAAGCCCAAGCACATGGCACATGTTAGTACGGCGCTACTGTGCGAGAAAGAGAGAGAGAGAGTGAAACAGCGAAAGAGATGGTTGCGGGCAACGAAAAATGCAAAACTGCTGACGAACTTGTCACGCGCTAGCAGCGTGTGCGGTAAGTGCTTCCAACACGCATCCACCCGCCCTTCAAGCGCCCACACCCACGCACAAACACAGTTCCATGAATTATGGAAAATTTTGTTTTTGGTGCCTATGAACATTGAATGCATACATTTCAATGTCCTTTCACTTGTCATCCTTAATGAAATTCTAACATTTCGTGTTCGTGGATTAGTTGACAGTTGTCACAAATCGCATTGCTATATCTGTCCGACACACTCGCTGCTTTGTCACTTTCTCTCTCTCTTTTGATTCCTGTGAACTTTTGGCAAAGTGCGTTTCTAATTAAACAGCATTGAAGGGCGGAAAGTTGGGCAAATCAAGGATCACGGATTGCAAACTTGTAAACACATTATTGTAGTTTTACTTTAACATAGTGAAAACTCATCCGATATATAATATATATAACAAAAAAAAAACCAACCCACTGATTAATTTAACACAAGTATTTAATTGGAAATTGAATAAAAAACAGTTGAATGGTTAAAAATTAATAAAAAGCCGTGTTAATCAAATTCTTTTGTTTAACCACATAGCACTATCGAAGTGAAAAGCTGAAGTGATTCACCTGAAAATTACTAGGTGTTTCCACCGCCTCTAAAGCTGAAATAAAAATTCATTAATGGCAATTGGTTTGTGCTAGCGTTTTCATAGTACAAACCACCAATTGGTTAGCCTTTTAATTGATTTTAAAAACTCCGAATGCATTAAATCAACATGTCCTACACATACACACAAATACATAGGCACGTAGAAGCACGTCGTTGACAACAGTTGCACGGTTTTGCCACCGTCATGCCACCAATTACCGGGAAAAACGATGTGGCAAAAGGACAGAACAGAACACTCTAAGCATTCGAGATATCCTGTAATCCGTTAACGACTATAATTTCTGAAATTGGATTGAGTTAGGATGAAGAAAAGCCCTTTCAAAGCGATAGTGTAGAGGAAGAGGGAAAGAAATCGAATAATATATTCAATGTTCCCATGTTATGCGAAAAATCTTCTTTTGATCGGTGGCTAGCATCGATAGTTTGCGATTTACTAAGCTACATACTCACTTACAATTTGTTTAAACCTTGTATGTGTACAGGGTATGCATACTAAATATGGCAGCGATGGCAACGTTGAATGTAACCATTTTGTAACCAATGCAAAAATATCAAATTCTAGCGTATATGCATGCTCGAATTTTATTTTTCTTATGCTTTTTATTTATTTTCTTTTCCTGTATGTCCTTTGAAATTGTCATTCCTATTGATGAGGGTCAGAGTGTGTGTGCTCTATCAATGTTTGTATGTATGTGTTTGTGTGTGTGTGTTTGTGTTTGTGTACGTTTGCGATTGCTTGCTTGTGTATGTTAAATTCCACATGGTCTGAATATTTGTCAAGCAAATTGGTTAGATATTAATGTACATATGCACAAATACATATATAAATACACAATTGAATACACGATTGAATATAAATGTTATATTTTATTTGGATTTTTTTTAGTTGTGCTAATTTCCACACACATAGATAGCTTTTTTGTTGCCACATGCCACACATACATACACGCACACCGCATGCAACATGTGTGTGTTTGCTATTTGAATTCGAATTGCTCTGCTTATAGATTGTAATGCGCTTTAAATTGAATTTGCATACACAGGCAAATACAAATGCAGGTAAAGCGGCAAAAACGAATCGATTTAAATACTCGAAATGCTTAAGTGCACACACTCTTTTGTGCACCACTGTTCTGTGTGGTTTTAGCTAAATGCGCTATTTAACGTTGTCCAATTGAGTTAGACTAGACGCAACAACATCCGAACATCCAACAAATCTCAAATTAATTTTAAGTGAAATATAATATACATATATAATATATATTCTTTAGTTGGTCTCTGAACTTATTGCTTAAGATTACTATAATAAATAAAACGCTCGCTTAGACATTGATATTTGCAATCAGCATAAATAATAGATATGTAAGAGGCTTTTCACATGATGGAAATAAAACTTGCACGCAATAAATATATAATAATCATGTTAACTTTTTTTGGCATCGTTATGTAATCAAGCTTAGCCCAAAACAGTTTTGGCATTAGAAGCTTATGCATAAAATTACATTTGTCTATTGATTCTTAGCAGATTTATTGATCAGTTTCAAAAGCTTGCATAATTGTTGCGCGACAAAGTTTTTTCTGTGCACTGAAATACTAGACTAATGAAAAAATTGCAAAACAATCGAAAGGTTACGTTTATAATAAAGAAAACGGAAAATTGAATGTATTTATGTAAATGTTTGCATAATTTACCTAATGCTTTCACTCATTATTTATTATTCCTCTTCCTGCTTTGTATAGACAGAATCAGCAAGGGCTTGCAAGCGTGCAATTACAACTACTTTTCCACCCAAGCGATCTAACGACTTTATTATCCAACAACCAGCTTACGGTTGCGTTCGTCGTGAGTAAATATACAGAGAGCATTGTAATCCTTGTTAAGGCATTATATACCCGCTTGGCCCTAATGATGATGTGCAGTTTGCTTGGGGTTTTAACTTTTACCAGACAAGTGCAAATACGCAACATAAAGAAAGCTATGAAAGGGCAAGGGGCAAGGAGCACGTAGAAGTAGAAAGTAACAGCACGCACGTGTGTGTGTATATTGTTAATTATGCGGGCACACAAGTGCCGTGAAAACTAGCCGTGAATTTGAAGAGCGACAGCAGCAGCAACTAAGTTGTTAAAAACAACTCGAATGCTGCTGTTGTTGCTCTTGCTGAGTGTGTAAATATTTGGCGAACAAAGCGAATGCGAATTTAAAGCAATGGAATAGCTGTAGAGAAAGGCCAACAATAGGGTGACCTAATCTCTGGCTGACCATCTTGTGATGGTCGAGTTGCTCAGGCAAATTGCCAGAGCGATTTTCATGCTGATAGTCAGGCAGAGCATACAGTTGAATTCAAGGTTTCAAGGATTTTTTAGGCCCCTCGCGGCGACTGTTGCTTTGCACTAGTATTATATTACAAAAAAAAAAGAAAACAACCAACAAAAAGAATGAAAATACAACAGACATAAAAAATAAAAGAAGAACAAAATGATAGCAAGGAATACGAGTTGTAATGCCTTGTAAAGAGCCACAAATCCTTTATGTAATCCGGCTTTGTGCCATGCCGATTATGATGATAACCTAAAAGTGTGCAAAGCCGTTGAAGCTACAAAAAAATAAATAAAATTTGTTTGTGAACTAGTACGACAACTATATGAAACAAGGCCGACCCGTCCGGCCGTTTGTTCATTTGTCCATTCAGCGCTCATCGGATATTAGAAAATTGCTTAATTTTCACAGCGGGGGCAAACAAAGAAGAAAGCAAATAAACCTGAGTATATATAAATCGTGAAGCACAGTTGGCCCTGGGAAAAAAAACCGAAATCATTATATGGCTCATTTGTTTGCGCCTGTTCAAGAGCTCCTTATTATATCCTGATTATTTTTAGCACGCATGCATACCAACAATAAGCAAGAAATTTTAGTTGACGCAAAGATACGCAAAGATATAAGATTGCTAACAACGACGAGAAGTATACATAGCTAAGTTCCATTGGTTGTTCTTTACGTGGAACTCACAGCTTCACAATTTCGAAGACACCCTTCCCAAAAATTTGCATGTTTACAGGGCAATGATGAAAAAAAAGATACATTAACAACAGACTCTTCCCCAGTTGATGTCCAGTGGCTCGTTGTAAACAAATTCATAAATATACATTCACACACATACCCACAATGTTGTGTTCTGTGGAGATTTGCCTAAAGAATGTCAATGCCTGTATTTCGCATAATTTTTTCATTTCATTCCCTCTGTGTGTGTGTGTTTGGACGTTAGGTGTGTGTGTGTGTGCGTGCGTGAGTTTTCTGCTCGTTTGGCCTGCTTTGTCCATAATGAGATATCTCCATTTCTCTTTTGTTTCATTAAATTTTTTCTTTAATTTTTTTTTTTTGCCAACTCAACGGTTCGTCGTATTTCTTTTTATTGTGTGTATGTGTGTGTGTGTGTGTGAGAGCTGTTTTTGCATTCGACAAATGCCGTTGGGAAATTCGGGCAGCACACAAAATCTTAGGGCTCAAACAGCAACGATGCCGTCATCGTAACCTTATTAATTAGAACACGCGCCCAGCGTTTCTTTCATTCATTCCATTTTTTTTTTTGTGTTCTCTCTCTGCCAGATCTAAACTAAGTGCATCATACTTTCCCTTCAAGTAGAGGACACAGTTTTGGGTAATTTAAATTCATTGCAATTTTCGGACGGTTCGAGCGTCATTTGCATATGAATGACAACAGCCAGCAGCTCCAAAAAGACGAAAAAAAAAAAAAAAAAACACAGGGACACAGCTAAGTGAAAAGCTAAAGGGAATGATGATGAGCGTCATATTTAATAACAAGAGCGCCACAAAAGTTTCAGTTTAAAAAGTATATTTGTTGTATATGTGAAAAGTTTTTCATATTATTTGTTCATTAACTAATGTGGATTCCAGTAGCCACAGCAGCCAGAGTTTATAAATATTATAATGGTGCAGTTGTACCTAAAATCTGATAAAACTAATCAAAATAAAAACAACAAAACGGATCGTAGTATTTTTCTTTAGGATGATGCTGCTTCATTTGCTGCAGCTGTCTCCGCATTTACTTTCATGATGTCCTTTTCAATGGCCGCCTTGTGCTTCTGCAAGTCGACGTCCAAAAAGAGTTTGCGCTCATAGAAGTTGGCCAGTTTGTGAATTGTACCGCTCAGATGCTCTTGAATTGTGTCCATTAGGTCGTCATTGTTGCGTGTATCTAAGAACTGACCGTTGAGACAGCGCTGAAAATCAAGTTCGGCCTGCGCCTCGGCCAGATTGTTCTCAATGCTATCCTGTTTCTTGCGCATTGCATTAATCTCGTCCTCTAACTGAATCTTCTCGCGCTTCAGCGTCTCATAGTTGTAGATCTTCATCTTCAGCTCTTGGGTGAGCATTGCGCCGGGATTTAATTGACGGGCAAACGTTAATGGCAGACAGAACATGGCAGTTAGATATTTAAAAATATATATATGTTAATTTTGATGTGTATATCTTGCTTGTTTCAGCAGCTGTAAATATTTCATATGAGCAACTGTTTTAAACATTTTTTCCAATAACACAAGCCTGCTGTCTGTATGGGATACGAAGCCGAAAGAAATACTCCAGCAACAGCTTAATTCTTCATCAATGGTACGCAGTGCGAATGCGAATACGAATACGAATGGGAATGGGAATGACATTAAAGCCGCAGCAATCTCATTTCCGCACATTGTATACAAAACATGTACACACACACACTGTGAGAGAGAGAGAGAGAGAGAAAACGCGTTGCAACAGACAGAGATGTTGCAAATTAAATTGCATATACGCACTGTTGCCACTGTTGCGGTAGCTGCAGCAACGTCATCGCGAATGTGCGTGTTGACTATATCGTTAAGTGCATAAATTGAATAATGCGCAGCATCTGCAGTGTCAACTCTGGGTCCGATAGAGTTGCCCGATCGCCAATGTGTGCGCTTTAAATTTATTGAATTTCCTCCGGTTTTTTGGCGTACAGCAAACCGGAAAGCGAGCCACATAAACCATTATTTTATTACTTTATCTATCAACTGGTCGACAGCGTTAACAGCTCAAAAATAACCGCAAATCTACCAAAGTTTTGTCTTAAACAAACTGAACTCGCTTTTATAGTTTAAAGTAGTTAGTTAAAGTATAAAGATTTAGATAGTTTTTTGTTTTTGTGATCGCCGTATCTCTTTCTGTTTTGCGGTACATTCAATCAAAGTTATTTGAATGCATTCAAGCGAAATGCAAATGCAAATGCATTTAGCAAGTTGTTGCAACTTGTGGCAAGATGCTGCTGCTCAGCACACAACTTATATTTACATTTATCCCTGCAGGATTTGACTGACCAAATAAAGGCAAAGCGAAAACTTTTATTGACATTGGACATTGTGAAGAAAACACCACAGCGCGAAAGAAGCAGAGCAGCCAGCATGCATTGCGTATCAGCAATATAAGTTTTTGTTGTTACTTAGTGTGGTTTTGAGTACAAGCAATAATGCCAAAAATTTGCCGTACTATTTACTTGTTTAACAGACTTTATTGCAATTTCTATATGATATATGTAAACAAACTCGTTGGCTTCACTTTAGATAATTAAATTGTATTTGCTCCAAAACTCATTCTCCCTTTTTTCTCATCAACTGTCGAGTGACTGACTGATAGACTGACTGACCGTAGCCAGACTGTTGCCAAACATTTACCACTTGGCTGTATTAACAGGCAGCTCAGACAATTGCAAATGCAAATTATTTGGCCAATCGCCCAGTCATTCAGTCAATGAGCATCAACTTCTGACAGTCCCATACCATACCGAATATATATTTATACTATAGCTGTCCAGTGCTCAGTCAGCTGAAAGTCACGCACTTGTATATGTATATGTACACGTATATCGATTGCGATTGCTTTCTTTTTGACAACTTTAGCCTGATTGTCCTATCACACTGATTCAATGGGCAATTTGAATGTCTGAGCCAATCAGTACGAAACAAAGCATTGTTATGTTAATCTCTTCAAGTTTAAAGTATATTTATTAACTTATGTTTAAAGAAGACAATATTTAGGACAAGAGAAACAAAAGGATGTTAGAAACAAGGAAAAGGCACACAAAAACTTTTAAAAACAAATATACAAATAAATTATTCTAAAGAGCAATTTAATCTTTCAGATATTACTAACTTGGCTATTGACAATAATTGCTAGCACATGAATTGAACTAGAATCGAGTTGAATTAGACATTGAGTAAAAAATTGGTTTGGCAATCATTCAATTATTTTTGATTATAAAGCACTTAAGACTAACAAGCAATTCAGCTCATCAATAACAATTGCATGCCAGACAACTTCAACTAATATTGCTCAAGCAAAAAGCCTCTCAAAATTTGAGTAAGACATTGAATTTTGGAATTTTTAAAGGTCGACTTTCGAGTTGCTGGCATTCTTCCTCCCAGACTAGTAGCCTCCCACCACCACTTGATTATGATAAATGGCGGCTCTGCCTAGCACATTTCATATTGTGCTGAAAAATAGAATGAAGCGATAATGAGATGTTATTAATATCAGCTGGCGACTTGTTTAGTGACAAACAATGGACAACCGACCGAGCGAAATTATGCAAAGTTGTTCACGACATTGACAACGAGTTTGGGAGAACGTATCTATGGCAGAGTTCTATGGCCGTGAAAAGCGTCAGAGACAGAGACTTAACCCGTTTTTGGTGGGGCTTAAAAAAAAACATTAAAAATAAGCTGGCACTGGGCGCTCTTCAAAGTGTCAAGAAAACAAATGACGGTCAATTTCTTGTGTTTTTTTTTGCATTCTTTCGTTGTTTCTTTTTTCTTTTTTTTTTTTGTTCTCTGCCAAAAGGTATTAGAAACTTGTTATCAAGTGTGGAAAACATTTAGGAACACGCTTCCTGATAGGGTATTGCATTTTCGGCTTGGTTTCAATAGCTTTTCAACCTTCTTAATCTTTTTTTCAAACCCAAAAGTATCTGTTAGCCATATACAGTGAATAATACTCCTGCCCAAGTATGTATTTTGGTTTTAGTGAGTGGCAAGTGTTAAACTTTTCGCATACGCAACGTTGACGTCGCTGCTGCTGCCTTTTCCCATGTCAGGCGTACCCTTTAGGACGCAGCGAAGCTTGAGGCGAATTTATCCCACTACGACAGGTTGGTAACTTGATAACATAAAAGGGATTTGGGCTGTGCGTAGTTGTCGTCGTCGTCGTCGAAGAAGACAGGCTAGCACAAAAGAATAAAATTAAGCTTATTAAAACGAAAGGCAAGTATTAGATTTAGATGGCGGCTCATCATAAAACATACTGTATGCCATTTAAGGGGAATATTTTTGAAAAACCAAAGCGGCCGTAAATGTGGGTTTCAATTTGTTCTTGTTTGTTGTTGCTGATGTTGCCAAGCAGCAAGTTTCACGTTTTTCTTTTGCTTATTTTTTTTTCAATTATTTCATTTTAACAGATCTAATGACAAAAATCAATATGCATAGATAATGGCCTTCTGGTTTTAGGCAACGTTTCTAAATAATTTTCAGCTTTTTCCTCATCTATTTCTCTCTTTCTCTCTATCTGTCTGTGTTTCTCTCTCTCATTCTGCTTAGTGTCATTTAATTGCAGGCAGCAACTTTAATTAGCTAATCAACAATTTAAGCATCATTAATTATGTTAGGAGGCTCTGGTAATTTCCTACTTCAGACGCCAAAAAATTTTTGGCTATGGAAAAATATTAACATTTAAGTTGATATGTTTTCAATCTGGCACAATAATTGGCATGTGCCTGGTTCAAAGAACACAAAAGAATATTATGAGATTTTAATCAAAATTTCTTGCTATTATTTTCCAAACACAACACAATTTTCAAGTGTGTGCAACCGAGTAAATCTTTTGCATTTTATTTTTTTCTTGATCACACACACACACGCTTTGCTGACACCGAACAACAACGAACAAACCATAAACAAAAAGATTATTCAGTTTAAAATTTGCATGGCAACGTGAATTACGATTAGAAATTTCTAAATTAATTAAACGCCCTGTCAATTTGTAGGCCAAGGCGCAATTTTTTATTGCAAAAATGTTGTTGTGTTGAGCCCTCTTCATTCAATTTGCCTGCCAAGCACATAAATGGCAGAAAAACCTGGCATTGAAGCTGACGCAGTCGCATACACAAAAATAACAATAAAATATGGTCAGTGTGATAAGGCCGATAAGGAAACTATGCCCCCAAACAGCAGCAAAATCCAAAAGCAACAGCAGCAACAAAAGCGGGTGGCAAAAAAAGTACAAAACAACCTTCACATAAATCAAAACAAATTGCAAAGAAATGTGCACAAGACAAAAAAAAAAAAAATGAAGAGAATAAAATGGCAACTAAAATTGGTATTAAAATAGATGCGGTGACAATAAAGATGGTGCAACAATAGAGTTTCTCTCTCTCTCTCTCGCTTTTATGCTTTTGCAAATGCGATTTTGAATCGATGGATGGGATGGCATCTACTCATCATCAGGCTAGTAGCCTGGATGGTAAATACAAGGCGTGGTTTAAAGACACGCAGCCGAATGAACCAAAACAATAAATAGGGTAGGGTGGTTGGTTGGTAGATGGCCGCTTGTTGGCCATAATGTTGCTCAATCATGTAAAACATGGGCAATTAGCAGCAGCAGAAGCCGCAGCAGCTGAAGCAGCGAACACAACACAGGAGGGCTTCAAATATAATGCATTGCGGCCAGGTAGGGAGTAGTACGAACGGATGGATGGGCGAAGGCGTCGTAGACCATTCTATTATAGTATAGCATAGTGCGTTCGATGGGCGTGGCATGACAGTCAAATCGCAGACATTTCTATTTGACTTTTACAGGCGTATTGAATTTCACGTTGACAATTTACGTAATTGCGCAACAGCATTATGCGGCACTGTGTCGACGGAGAGGGGTACACACAGAGGGGGAAAATGGAAGAAAGGGCCACGTAAATAATTGCAATTATTATTAGTTGTTGCTTGTTGTAGTTGCTGTTGCTGTTGCTTATGCCCAATTCCTTTTGTTGTTGCTGTTGCTGGCGTGTGTTTGGCTGCAATCAACGCTTCAAAAGCATGAGAAGAAGCATTGTGTGTATATGTATATGCAGACAATCAAGATGACAGTTAGACAAGCATGATATAAGTTACAGTTATAAGGATAGATATGAGCTAAAGAATGGAATCATAGAAGTAGAAATTCTTCAACGCTTAGTTAGTTTTTTCTTATACATCCTCAGCAACTTAAATTCTTTTAATTGATAGGATATCGAAGCTATAAGATTAAACGTGTTAGCAACAAATGGGCCCTAGTTCATATTAGAAATAAGTTCATTGATAACATTTCTCAGAAAACCCAAAAAAAGAAACAGAAGTTCCGAGTATAAACACATCAAGTACATGGATCTCAATTAAGGTTCTTAAGAAATATATGTTGATAAGCCATTGCTTTTTCCCAGAACAAGATACAACCTTGATATTGAATTAGTGACTCGACTAACAACTGAAAAAAGTACCTAAAAATTGATAAGATACAAAGAAATCGTGCGTTAATGCCAAGAAACAACAACACAGTTGAAACACGTTTATTTATCTAAAATGTGTGTCTATTGAAAATTGATAAAAAAAAATAAAAAATTAACCACAAGAGAGCAAATATAACGAACAATTGTTGTTTTTAAAATATTGTCTACTATTTATGTTGTTTCTGCATTGAATTGCAATGGTAGAAAAATATTTATGTGCAGATATATGCGATGTGCGATATAAGCTGATTTATGAGCACATATTTGCTTAAAACCATCATAACTTTAAGTAGCCAGTACTTATGCCAAATATCTCCTTACCACCCCTAACACACACACACACACACACACACACACACACACAACGTGAACAACGAGAGAGGGAGAAAAACAAATCGCTGCTATCATTTCTCAGTGCGAATGTTTAAAGAAGAGTTTTAAAATTCAGCCAGTTGTTGTTCTTGTTTTTGTAATTGTTGTTGTAGAATTTGGTTGTTGTTGTTGTTGGATGGCATGTCTGTATATTATTTCATACGCACGTTGCTTAAGCATGGCAATAAATTGCGTGAACATTTTCATATGCGTCGTCAACAAATGCGCCAAAAAACAGAACACTGAAAACGCAAAACGCACGCAGAACCTCAATGGTGCCGACTTCCCATACCCCTGCCCCCTGCAGCTTCCCTAACTTAACACACACCACGCGCTGCTGCGGTTACACAGGCAATGAAGCATACCTCAAGGGCCAGGAAATGTGGTATGCGGGACGAAGCACACCCAACCAAACCAAAAACGTTGCTGAATACTGAAGACTTGGCCAGCAAAATCAACAACAGTTTGCCCTACATTTCCAGCTCCCTTCAGTCGAGTCGTGCTATGTTTTAATATGCTTGTTGGCGTGTGTGTGCTCGCTTGCTTTTTGTAATTTTCAATTTAAGCGCTCAACATGTTGCACGCCACATGCGTCTTGTGCGATTTTGCGACCGAAAACCATTTAGTGACAAATTAAGTGCGCTCATATACGTGTTAATTTTCAAATGTGGTAAGGAAATTATGTACGTTACAGAGTATATAAAAAAGAGAGACAGTGAGAGAGAGAGAGAGAGATAGGTAGAGGGAAAACAAAAGCTTAACGCAATTTATTAAACATTTGTGCGCACAAATTGTTTATTTTGTTGCCCAGTTTATGGCCAGTGCCAAATGCTCAATGATCGAGTGCAGGCGACGAATTTATGAGCCCAACAATCGCTGCCACTTTTCGCGAAGCTCTTGCTTTAGGCACCGTTTTTAAGTGTCGCGTTTTATGCGACAATAAGAAAAGCATTTGGGCCCCTTGTTCGGACATTGTAGTGTTGTTTCCTGTTTTGTTGCCCATGTTGCCATTGACAAACAATGTGGCAGCAGTGTGTGAGAGTCGCAGGATGCGAGTGCATTACAACTTAATTTTAATGCGACGTGTTCATAACTTTTATGTGCTGATTGCTGATGCTAACCAAAAGGTGCAATAAACACTCCGGTTAAACCATTTTAACCTGCTCGTCAAGTATTACACGTAATTGGCCACGTTCAATTGGATTCGTGAACCGGTTGCCTCTTACCTTTTGGCTCTTTTGACACTCTCTCTTTATTGACGGCCTTCTTCATTAGGCAGCTGTCACAAGTAGTTCGCGGTTTGTGTGTGACTGCAACTCAAATAGTACGAATATGTTACGTTAACAGCTGTTGCAGCCATTTAACCAATGCCAGTTACGACCACAAATCGCATTCCCACAACTTCTCCTCAAGCTTTAGGATCGTGTTCACTGAGCAACCCAAAATGACAAATATCAAACCAAAGTAACCATTCAAAGCACAACTTTCATAACAAAGTGTTCTTAAACTCAATTTCAACAAAAGTTGTAGAAAAAGATCCAGAGATTACCAGCGACAATATCTACTATTAATTACATAGATTTCTTTTATTAATTTGACAAAATTAACACGAAAATAAATTGTGGAACGCTTTATTTTTCTGCAAGTACAAATGAGAAATGCAAACAAATGTGAAATTGTTATACATGTGTAAATGGTCACTAGGCGACAAGAAGAGAGGGAGAGAGAGAGGGACCTACAGATAGACGGAGACAGAGAGTGGTCTTAAATTTCTTGGCCACAATGGCCACAGGACATGTTTCACTTTCGCAGTCAGAGACTGTAACATAAATATGCAGTAGTGTCCAGTGTTCAGTGTCTGGTGTCTATGTATGCGTCTATAGTATGTATGTGTATGTTTACATATTCGTACAATATGTATATCCGTACTTATGTATTTTTAGTGAAATCAAAAACTATCTATATATTATGCTTCTAGCTTCTCTCTATCCGTTAGCTTCTTTCTCTGTCTTTGTCTAGCCCAAGCGTTGAAACTTGAAACGTTGCACTTGGCGTTGAGCAAACAGCTCAGCTGTTGGCCAGACCAAAAAGAGGTAGATGAGGAGCAGTAGGAATGAGTTGATACTGGCGGCGATTCAGTTCAGTTCAGTTCAGTCCAGTCAAGTCAGACAAAGGCAGACTAACAATTGGGTTCAGAGTCAACTGACCGTCCAGAGTCCAGTTCAGTCCAGTTGGACTAAGTCACGTCACGAACGTCAGAAGGATGCTCATTGTTTGCAGACGTAAGTAAATGTACATAAAATTTATTTCAGCTCATGTGTTTGAGACGGGTGGGAAGGGAAGAGAAGGAGCAGAAGCCATGGAAATATATGCAGATGTGACCAGTTTCTTGACTTTGCCCTTTTTGTTTCGCAATAAACATATATGAGGATTTTATATGCGAACATCGCCAGAACAGCAACCATAACAGAAACGACAAACGACAAACGAGGCATCGTTTCAACATTTACTTTTGTATATATACAATATACTTATATACTTATACTGTGATGTATATGGCGTCTCAATCAATCGAAAATCGAAGCAAATGCAGCGCATTTGCCAAATTCAATTTGCGTCAGACTCTGAATCAGCTTTAAAGCATCGTATATTCGGTTTTGCGCAATATTGACACAGTGCAGCTGCATAAAGAAAGATTGATAAAGCAGCTTTTCGAACAATTCAAGAAAAAACAAATTCAGCTCATGTTTAAGTTTTAGTTTTAGTTTAACAAGCAGAGAAAGCAAAGGCTAAGGAAACAAACTTAAGAATTGCTTTATGCCATAAATACAGATCTAAATCTGCATTGTTTTTTAATAGTGCCAATGTAAGCTCGATTTTGTAAAATGTTATATAGCAAAAATATTTACTTACCCCACAAGTGCTGCGGGTTTATCTTTTGACTTTATTTATGTTACAGCTGAAAGAAAAATACAAGAAGAAACTTTGATTTTCAATTTTCTACACATAACTTCAATACATATCATTATAATATCTAAGGAGCATGCACGTTGTATGCGCAATATTACTAAGTAGATTTTTCTTCTTAACTTATGTAAATTTTCTAGGCGGAGGTCAGGACAAACATCATCACAAAAACTAAAAGTAATAAAAAATGCAAATTTTATGTTATTGTTGCTGATTCCCTCACTTTGACATTGTCCGCTCTTGTGCTTTGTGCTTGTTTCATTGTTATGTTTTCTCTCCCTTTTTTTTTGGTGTTGTTTTTCTTTGGTTTCTTGCTTTTAAATTGTCGCCGTCATGATTCGTAGTCGTCGTCGTTGTTGTCTTTTGCCCTGCTTTTATCTTTGGCACAAAACAGGAAATGATTTATGCAAAATGGCCGACGCGCAACTAATTTAAACTTGCCGCAGACACACACACACACACACACACACATACATGAGTAGTTCGGTTAAACACGCCCCGAGAAACGGGCCGCTGAATATGTCAACGTTTTTGCCTTCTTTTTTTTGGCCAGTCATTTGAGCTCATATCCCTTGGCTTATTGAAACTTCCGTCGCCGGATATTGAGTGCCTTATTTATGCGTGGGTCGAATTGGCTCTCACTCTCTCTTTCTCTCGCTCACTCATTGTATATTTGATCTTAAAGCACACATCTAGTGGAAGTTTCATTCGGAACACACTGGGGAGCACAAATCAACTAATTGCCTAATTGTTGTTTAATAAAAAAATCAAAATCGCATTACTTTTTCCAGCCAAGGCAATCAAATTGATTGTATTTGATGGCTTGCTGTGTTGCTCGTCTCCCCTGCGTCTTCCCCTTGCGCAAACAAAGCTCCAGGCATGAGCCATAAATCTTCAGCGCACTTGGATGTGCGACCTCTAAACCCACAACACTACCAATGCACCACCCTCGATGCCAGCTGCAATCGGCTGAGTGTCCTGCATGCGCTGGCACAATGTCCAAAACTGTACTGCACAAATAATAGAACGAAAAGAATGGAAAAGAAAAGAAATGCCAAGCAGCGGAATGCCGGCTCGAGTATGAGCTGAAAGTAAGAAGCCAGAAGCAGCGACATATTTATGCCCTATCCCAATGCCCCAAGACAACACTTTCTAACAGATTACCGCATTGGGTGCGCTCTGCTGCCAACGAAACTTTCGAAAGAATCAATTTTCGCAAACTTTAAAATCGTACAAGCAGCTGCAACTTAATGCAGAATTAGTTGAAAGAGTTTGTAAGTGATATTACCTCAGATCATATCTCTGAGACACTCGAAATTGTCATAATTCTCTATCCTAATCTCTAGAACGAAGTCAATACAGCTAAAAGTTAGTTGGTATTACCAAGGAATCTTGTTTTAAGTATACTTTGCTCTCAGGTTTAAACATACACACACACACTCACACACCCTTCGGCTGTCTCCTTCCTTACAGTTCACCCAATTCCTGTTCGGACATTTTGCTTGGCTGGGTTTCGTTGTTGGGTGCATTAAAAATAAACGACTGTGGCCAGCGCTCAATTTGGAATGAAATTGGCGCAAATACCAAAATTTTATACAATGGCAAATGCAGCAGCAAGAAAGCAACAAAAAATAAAGCACAAAAACACAAAAAAATAAGGAAAATGGTACAAAAAAACCGGCAAAAAAATGGAAATGAAATTGAAAGGAAAAACACAAAAAAAAGCCAAGAAAAAAACAGCAGCAGAACACAAATTGAAAAGCCATACAAATCAAATTGCGTGGGTGTGTGTATGAGTGTGAGAAAGTGTATGTGTGTGTGTGTGTGTGTGTTGCGGTGGCGAGTTTGTTTAAGCGTGTGTGTGGGTTATATAATTTATAAGCGGCCATCAGGAGTGCTCATTATGGGGCACAAAATAAGTAAGTGGCACTCGTTTATACTCAAAGTAAACAACGTGCCAAAATGCCTGACAATGTACGCTACCCCCACCACTTAATCTTTGTGTTTGTGTGTGTGTTTGTGTGTGTGAAAATGCATAAAACTGACCAGCACGCAGTGGTCATAAATGAGCCTTGAAGCACACCCATATCTCTCTCTCATATGGCACTTAAGTTTGTTGCCAAGCTCAATTTTATATGGCACATTGTCTGCCTCGCTGTTGCCCCTGCCTCTGCCCCAACCCCTTTTGTCTTTGGTTCGATAATGCAATCAATTTGCCTGACCCGTTTGTTATCTCAATTTCTGCAACGCTTACACGCTGTTCACAAGGCTGAAGGCATAAAGCGTTCCAATAATTCTTGTACTTGTTAGATATTTCTTTTCGAGGCTGCAAAACAATTTGGTGCTTGGTATTAATGGATTGTAAATCTTATTTGGGGTGGTGTCAATTAGGAACAAATAATAAAAATACTTTAAGGAAGGAAACGTTTTGTTTAAGATCTAAAATCTAACCTAAATCTGATGCGATTTAATAAATTTAAAAACAAATTTAAATTTGATTGCAAATCGTTTTTTGGGTACAAACATTATTTGCCAGGAGTCAAAAGTCCAAGGAAACGAATTAAATATGTGTATGTATGTTTATCGTTTGGAAATCGATTTGCATCCTTACCCAAAAGGAATTGGCATTCAACAAATAGCCAAAAGCATCGCTGCATAAATTATTTCCAATGCCGAGTGGAAGTTAATAGACTTTTCGCTTCTCCTAATGCAAATAAAAGACAGCGCCTTCTGGCTGGCTGGATGCTGGAGGTCATTGCAAAATCAAAGAAGCAAAAACTCAAAGAATTTCGCGTTAAATTTAATTACTGGCAGTGAGCTGAGACCTAGGAGCTTCTTTTACAGCGGAACTGCATCCTAAGATGCACCCAACAGACGAACAGACAGGACTTTCGCGTCGCGTTGCAGGCGCCATCAAGGATGCCCAACTGAGTGTTCAGTGTTGGTTTATTTATGCATATTTCAGCAACGCGGTGACGCTGCACATTGTTGCAGCTGCAGCAGATGCGCAAACATTGCCGTTTCCTTAATGACCGTTTGCCGTGGCACGCCCTTTGACCTCTCGCCATGCCTTTTAAAACGCACTTCAAGTAGCAAAAGTCGTTTGCATATTCATAGGTCAGTCTACATTACGGATCGTTACCCATTCACGAAATCTCTTCTTTTTTTTGTTTGCAGTTGCTTTGAGCATAAATATTCCAAGTACTTTAAACAATTCATTAATTTGCATTACAAGACTTGTAGAATATTGCACGGCTTAAAGCATTTTTCAAATTGAAATTAACAAACAACAACCAATGGAAACTCGAGTGCGGAAAGGCAAAATAGAAACAAACAAATATAACACTCGCATCAGTTCGGAAAAGTATAATTTCAAAGAGCTCAAGAGAATAAATTTGTAGAATAACTCTTATTTGCAATAATACACATTTCAAATCAAAAGTCTAAGTATAAACATAAGAAGAAGAAATCCCATTTGGAACTCAATATTGATATTGATTACACACACACAAACACACGCACACACACACACACACACATGCACACAGTTGCAGTTTCATGCAATCATTTTAAAGCAATTTCCATCTGCATTTTGCATAAAAGTGGGCAATCTTTTTGGTGCTGTGTGTTTGGGAGAGGAAAACAGAGAGTATTTTTTACAGCTGAGCTGCTACGGCCTTTTTGTTTTTTTTGTTGATTTATATAGAGATTGATGCAGAGGTGTTTTAGCACATCAGCACACAAATTAAGCTGAAAATAGCAACAAGAAAAACAATAACATTCAGTGAAACAGTGAAAATGGAAACTCATGATGGCCATCATTTCAAGCTAAATGCTTTGCCCATTGCCCGGTAATTGCCAACAGGAACGAACGAACGTACAACAACAACAACAACAACTATAACAACAGCACGGCCAAGCACAACATAATGCCTTTGCTTTCTGCTGTTCTGTTCTGTTTTGTTCAGTTCATTTCTGTTCTGTGCAATTTTCCATTTGCAATGTTTAATGGAAAAATCAAGCCATCAGTTTTTCAGCAACTATCCATAGTGCTTATGTTTTCCCAGCTGCCCAACAATGCTGCTGCTACAAGCGCCGCCACCACCACACCCCAGCTCTCCCTTGAGCTGTGGCTCCCCTGCAACGTTGCTGTCTTTGCTAATTGCAACAACAATTTCAATGGACTAACCGAATCTGAAAGCAAAAACTAGGCCATAGCCGAACATGCCAGCCGCCCCCGGCGTGGAATAACAAGCAGGGTGCAAATTTTACAAATTATAATCGTCATTTGTCATGATGCTTCTCAGCAGCAAGCAAAGGACTCTGAGCTGAGCTGAGCTGTGCCTGGCTCGGACAGGACAGGACAGGACAAGACCGGGCAGGCCTTAACCCAGATCGCAATTTTTATTGACACATTGAAATGACAAGGGACACAGAGAACGAATGATGAGAACGAAGAGACAGCAGCACCAGTGAGTAATGTTGATGATGAGATGAGACTTAGAAAACTGAATTAGCAATTCACTCGAGCTGCTCCATTTTCTCTCCTGCTCAGGCACGTCGCCGGCAACGCACTCCAAATAGTTCCAAGCCCGGGCGACATTTCTGCAGCGTATCGAACAGCATGCCGCCAAATGCACCGCGCATTGTCATGCTTAGATCCTCAACATGTCCAACATCACAGTACTCCATTAGATCGCTTCTCAGCAGACTCTCACAGGACGTGCCCGTTACCAGAAGCGGATTATATTTATACACAGAAATACAGAGACGCACTTGTTGGCGTTGAAGCAGCAATGGAATCATTGCTCTCCAGTTAACATCTGTCAGAACCAAGTCATCTCTAAATAACTCCAACGACTCCTGTTCCGTGGCGTTCACACGTAGTAGTTGAATGCCCCAAAGGCTGCTCTGTAGTATCAACAACTTGTAGCACAAATGAACCATGGCTGAGAAAACTTTTTCAAACTTTATTCAGCAATTAAAATCGCGTTTGTACGTATTGAAGCTTCAATATAAACTGTGAATTGGCTCAGACAAGTACGTGACTTTATGCTTCCAAAGAATCGAGTCTATCAGTCTGGTAGAAGTCGCTGGCTAGCTTGCTGACGTCTAAGCTGGCACGATAACAGTGAATAACTTGAACTGCGTCAGTTCAGCTATCTTATTTCGATATGCATAAGCTTTCAAAACAAGTGTAGAGCATGCACTATTCGTACATTTGACGTACGTAGCTTTTTACTGGCTTAATTAAGATAATTAGTTTTTGCCAGCTAAAACACAATTAAATGCCTGTGTAGTGGATATTGTATTAAGAGGCAGGCAGCAACAGTTTTTTTTTTTTTGTTGGTATCTCGAAATGCGTTAGCTGCGTTGCAAATGTTGAATGTTTTAAGTTGTTTTTTTCATTATTCATTTTTCATTTTTATTTCTAGCTGCCAGACGAGCTACGTGACTTTGTAGCGGTTTCAAATGTAGCACGTGGCAAGCATCGAAGCGCCATGACAAACTTTTACTATTTGCCTAATGCTGACGCTCAATTGCAGTTGTCAGCGACGTCAATATTGTGTAATCAAATTTTTGCAACTTTAAGCGACATGATTTCAATTAAACAATATTTATTTAAAACTGATCAAAGTCACTAATTTAATAATATTGACTTGCAGATAGATTTGATGGAATATTTAACTAGTTAAAAAAATACTGCACTCAATTATGCATTTTCACAAGTATAATTAATTTATGCAATTGAAAATAAATGTGAATAATTGAGCAGCACAAATCATTGGCAAATGCCGAGCAGGTATCCTGTCTGAAAAATACCTTAAGTATACATGATTGTATTCACCGTTTACAATGAAAAGTGGCTGAGAAAGTTAGACAGAATAAAAACCTCTACAATGTATTGTTAATGATAAGCTCTAGCATTTAAGCTATTGATTGTTTGATTGATGGATTGAACACAAGTAAAATATTGAATACTGAGTATCTACGAGTTGTCCTTTGCTTGCTTTCTGACAGCTTGAAATGATACATTTTTTTTGCAAACGCCAGCTGCAAAATCATATTTGCATAGATTTTTATTTTGGTTGGGTTTTTTTTTTGTATTTTTTAGCCATAAATCGTTGGCAAAAAGTCAAACTAATAAATGTCGAAAGGGACATGCAGAGAGACGCATTACACAACTAATTGGACTTGTAGCTTGGGATGCGGCTGGGATCGGGATATAGCAGCAGCTGTTGCCAGCTAGCGAACTTCCAAAACGGGGTGAAACGTGTCCAACCAAATCGGAATACTCAAATAAAAATAATAAAAAATAAGGATGATAAAAATGGGATATGTAAAAAGGCAAGGAACATTTAAATTATAATTTTTTGTAATAATAAAACGAACAAAGCTGCAAAAGTTTTGCACCGAAATAGTGCGGTTAGGATGGGGTCACTGGAGCGATACCGTTCGTTCCCTTTTATACACACAAACAAAATGGCGCAGCGGCCATTTGCTGGTGGCCGGAAACAAATTACAGCAAACAATTTAAAAAATGTTTGCAAACAAACAAGAGCAACAACAAGGAACAGGAACAACAACTAAACAAAAAAGACGGAAATGTTATCTAGGCAATGGAAGAGACAGAAGAACGGACAGACGGACGGACGGACTAACGAACGGACAAACAAGCAGCGCCCAAGATAAAAGTTCCTATTCAGTGCCAGAGACGATGTCCTGCTGCTCGCTTCCACTCCTACCATTCATGATATCCGTTCGCTGTTGCGATGGTGCTTTTAACCTTTTTCGTTTCACTTAGTTAAGCAAAAAATGAAAATTTTTATTGCCAAAATGCATAAATGAATAGAAAATTGTAACACAAAACCCACAACCAGTCAGGACAGTCAGGTTTGGTGTATTCGAGTCTAGACACAAACACAAACCAACCAAAAATCTCTCTACCTGCAACAAAGTTTACTCTTTGACTTTTTCCTCCTTTTTTTTTGGTTTGTTAGTTTGCAGTGTGAACTTTACAACGAGCGGTGCGAGCCACACCTTTGGCATAAAAGTGAACCTCAGCACTAAATCTGAACTCGTCTAATAACTTTGCCCGCCTGATTGCTTGTTTGTTTTCATAACTTTGCAATACCCTTGGACGGAATGTAACAGCTTTGAGATGAGTTAAGCATTGAAACTATTCGTAAGAAATATTTATCAACCAATAAATAACAGAAGCTTTTGTTTGATGATTATAATATTCATATTGTAAGATAAAAGTAAAGTGCATACATGTTATGGCTTCCATTAAAAACTTTTTTAATGCTACTTTTTGCCGATGGTTTTTTTTTCAACTTTTGTGCAACAGCACACAAGTTTTGATAGCCAGCAATGATTTAGTCATTACTAGATATAAGGAAGTAGCAAGCTCCAATCAGGCTACGTGCAACTTGCTACACACATGCTTAACTTTTCTTTTAGCATTTCAATTAACAAATAATAAAGAAGTTGGCAACAAAAAGTGGGAGAGAGAGAAAAAGTTGTTTCGCAAGCAAATCAGAAAGTCATCAGACTGCCAAAAAGTATTCAGGCCCATTTGCATTTTGAACCAATGAAGAGTTTAGGCCCCAAAGGGCGAAATCTCTCTCACACACTGCACACACACTTTAAAAGTAGCTTATCCTTCTTCTTCGGCTTTTTGTCCAATTGTCCAGGACTCAACATGCAATTTGCATAAAACTTGTATGTGCCCCGGAGTTCCGTTCACTCAGTTGCCCCAGCTGCATCAAAAAAGTGCAGCAACAGCCAGTTGTTGTTGTTAATTGCAGCGCCTGCTTTCGGGTAAGTTCTCAATAATGCGGAAAGCATGTAGCCAGCCGGGAGAATTTCTTTTGTGCATCAATCTCTAATGACTTTCCTTTGTTCTATCACTGAAAACCAAAAAGGAGGAAACTAAATGTGTCAATTTGAGAACATACTTAGCCAAAGTGCAAGACAAGTTAGCGTGTAAATATGCTTAAAGCTTTACATTCAGGATAAGCAGCTGCACTTAAGCGAAAGTTTTATACAACCACCAAAACCCATCAGGATAAGAAAGTACAGGATATTGATTAATAGAAATGAAAGCGAAAGTAGAACAAAGAACTTTTAAGCTTGACAATGTTTACAAGCGTAAGAAATAAGCCAATTAGCCTGTAGATGCAACACAGGAAAGTCCTATAATCATAATTACCTTGGTAATGGTAACACTTGCTTTCCTTTGCCTTTTGCTCACGCTCTCTGTGCATTTGCTTTTGTCTTTGTTTTCACTTTGTGTTTCATTGGATTATCTCTTGCTCTGCTGCCTGTTTCACATACCATACATTAATTAACGTTCCAATGCACACTCAATACGCAGTCAATCATATCAAATGCAATACTCAAGACAGCAGAAAGAGTAACTTATACAAAATATGAAGGAGATTGTATACCCTTTAAATGATGATAGGATAGTTCTCATAGTCAAGTGCGACCCTACTGAAATTACTGCTTCTCGAATGCCAAAACAGACGCATCTAAATATCTATACGTTGCAAATGAACCATCTGTGATTGTGAAGAGATGTGGTTGCATCCCTATTGGAGCATTTGCAAACGTCTAACCTCAGTCGGTATCCAGGTAGTTTTGATTAGGGTGCTTGCAACCCCTCTGCATTGAGACCACAGAGATTCGATTGCCCGGCTATGTTAGCCAATACTCAAACGCTGGGCTACTGAGAACCTACCACAATTGCTGGGCCTCTTGCCACAGGTGCCACTTGGTGCTTCTCTTGTTGTCTAGTGGGAATAGCAAGAACACCAAATCAATAAGCCCCTACCTCAATATTAGGGTATAAACACAACTACACACAAATTGAACGCACGATTTGCACTTGCAACTAAAGCTAAATAACTCAATGTAGGCGCGCATGTGAACACTTGAAGGGCTTTAAGCTAACAAGCACACATACACGCAAACAAACACCCACACACACACACACAAATACTTACAAGTGCAGAGCTGCATGTTGATATTTGTTTGCGTTGCGCGTGAATGAGCCAATGAGTGATTGGAAAACTGTGAATGATTGAAGGCTTTGTCCGAGTGTAATTTAATTAAACAAACCAAAGCAGTGCGTCCCGATGTGCTTGTGTGAGTGTGTGTGTGTTTGTATGTAGAGGGGGTGTCAAATAAATATATATATATTTTTTTATTGCTCTTAATTGAAAATTGGTTTCAACAAACGCGAACAAATGGCACAGCAGTAAAAATGGGGGAAGGTAATTTAAGGAAAAGTAGGAGGTATTTGTTGCTTTAAATAATAAACAGGCTATTGCACGCGTTCGACCTGCAATATATATATATACACCCTGAACGAAAGGGTCAAAAGGATTTTATTTAAAGTTGTTCATGACTAAATTATTTCTGCTGTATCTGGCTTAGGAGGCAAGCTCAATAAGAATATTAGTTATCGACAAATATCGATAAGAATCGACAGTATCTCAAGGGTATCTCCTCTTCGTTCTCTCTACTAACTTAAACACACTTTTCAGTGTTTTTTATTGCTGTTATACGAATGTAATTGGATTTGCATACGCTCGTGTAAACGCTTTTCGTATTTAATTCATTTGCAAATGTGTACAGAAATTCTATAAAAATATAACCATATTGTTGTCAGCGTTTTTGGCATAAAGTCAAAACACACACATCTCACAGCTTTCCCCCTATCCCTTCTCCTAATCTTTTTTTTTATACGCTTTTTGCTCTTAATAATGTTTTGTGTTTATGCAAAATAAATTATAAAACAAGTGCATGCATTTAATTCTAAAAATGAATAAGGTGCTAAAATTAATTACCATATTTTATGGCATTTTTATGATAATTGAAAGAGTTTTTTTTTGTTGTGATTTATTTAGTTGTATTTACCATTTGGTCAATGCGTATTAACACATTTGTTTAAGCCAAATGCCAAAGTATTCAATATTTATTGCCAATTTTAATTCCCTATGTTTAACAAGTTTAATTAAATGTGCAAAGTATGTAAGAGCTGAGGTGTTAAAAAATGTTCGACAAAAAAAGTAGAAATGAATAAAAAAATTTCAAATATTTTAAGAGATATTCAAATTCAAAGTAAATTATTCAAATACCAATAAAATGAACTTTAAGAATTTAATATGCAAGTGTTGTAACCAGATACCTTTCTTATGCCTGAAATAAATTCATTTGTTGAATTTTTTGTGAATATTTTATTATTAGCTCTAAGCACAAATAGAGAAATATACCACAGAATTTACATTCTGAATTTTTATAGAAATAAATAACTCGAGCCTTGAAAGTAAAATCCTTAATCATCGCTACAGTTAAAATGCATGAAAAACTAAAAACCGCAAAATGTGAAATGCAAAAATGCAAAAATTACATTTTCATGCAATTATTTTTGCTTATGTTAAGCAAACCTTAAACAGAGTGTTTAATATTGAATACCATTTGCAACAAAATTTTATGCAACCTAATGGCACTCACATTCCAAAATGGCGCTGCATCCGGCTACAAAATGGCGAATGCATCGGACAACGGACAGCAGCGACCTTGTTCAAAATTCCTAGTAAGGCAATAATAAATGGTCCTTCTTCAGACTTCTGCCAACAACACATGCTGAGAAGAGCATCCAAACAGCATTTCAAAGAAATAAACAAGAGTCAGCACTTTTTAAAAATAAACACTAAGCACAGTACAAAATAGTGGGAGCTCTTGATGAAAATAAGATCCCATCTATATACAATAAAAACAATATATAACGAATCTCAGGGGGACAAAAATATTCTCCGCCTTAGAAAATTACATTTTCATATAGAAAGCTTCGTTGCACGGAAGTTCGTAATAGAGCACTTAAAATGTAGTCTAACTTAAACGTTTAAGAACTTCCTCTTGTAACAAAAAATAGGTGCATGGTGTATTAATATGAAATTAACTTAAGCTGACAGCTTAAATTTCAGTTGGTGCGCTTTTGACGACCAACAAAACGAGCAAAATTTATACAAAAAAATAAAAATAAAAAAACAAGAAATCAGTAATGTACGCTAAACTTTCTCCCCCTTTTGACATTCCTGAGCAGCACAAACTTTGCAAACAACATTCTCAAAATATAAAAAAATGTAAGAAAAAAGGCGAAGCAGAAAAAAACAATGGTAAAACTATTTGCGACTTATCGACGAAAAAAATTGGGTCATTGAATAAATATCAAAAGCAAATGGCCATAAATATTCTTGATCGGCTATTCATTTCTATATAGATATAAATTTTTCTTTTCATTTTTGAGGCCACACACATTTCTTTTATGATTGTTTTGCGTGCGGCTTTCTCATTCTATATTTTGGTTTTTTTTTGCACATAGCGTAACAAAAATACTTATTTTCTTCTTTTTTTCAGAGTGATGTGAGAGACACACGTTAGAATCATTTATGCCGCTTTAAAAGCCACAAAAGTTTGGAGGCTGTGGCTGGGCTGATGGCGA
The DNA here is from genome assembly GCA_035044605.1 of Scaptomyza cyrtandrae. Lineage (NCBI taxonomy): Eukaryota > Metazoa > Arthropoda > Insecta > Diptera > Drosophilidae > Scaptomyza > Scaptomyza cyrtandrae. Next base: position 494,678 of record JAWNNS010000650.1, on the reverse strand, counting down.
TGGGCACCCGGACTCGGTTGCTGGCAGCTGAGCAGCGTGGACTTTTTGTGTGTGGATTGGCAAAAGGGATTTGCACGGCTGTAAAGCGAGAAAGCTGAAAAGTGCGAGTGAACACAATAACGCATATACATACTACATATAACACATATATATATATATATAAACACGCAACGTATACTTTTACGACGATAGAAAACGCGACTCGCAGCTTTACGATGCCCGCATCATTTGATTTTATTGCAAATGGGCCGAAGAGCGGCCTGCAAGTGTCAAAAAAACCAGAGCGAAATAAAGCAAAAATAATATTAAAAAAAAAAACAGATTTCATAGGTGCACGTCGAAAATTGCATACCCTTGCAGATTTAAAACTCACCTGCTTACTTATCCAGTTTTATAATGCATTTCAAAATGCATAGAGCGTTAATCAAGCAATTCTTTTGATAGTTCCTATGATAGGTTCCTTGTAAAGTGGTTCGATTGGACTGATTCCGACATTCCGTCTCCTTCAATGCGTGACATACTCAGCCAAAAATGATAAATGTCCAAGAGAAGAAAAGTAAGCCAAGTTTTGTTGTTTGTTCTTCGCGGCGCTGAGAAAGATGTCCCTGTCCTTGAGCCAGTTTGCGCCCTTTTGTTTGTGATTAATGCGATGATGATTCCGACAACGCCGTGAATGCAACGAAGCAACAATGCGCAGCACGTCATATGCAAATAACCGGCGGCCTGAATCATAATCAATTCGAAATGGCAACAGCATCAAAGTTGACGATAACGGAAACAGCAGCAACGAAACAAAACACGATACACAGCTCAAGGGTATCCAGTGCGTGTGTCTGTGCTTGTAAATCTCTCTGGCCAAGGCCAAACAAATCAATTAAATTATGGAATTTGCATGCAGCTGCTGCACTCTACTTGTGGACACAGGTGCAGTATCTTGTTTTCGTTTCTTTTACTTTCTGGTGTGTTAAGCTTCACAAATATTTTCATGTTTTTCCGGCTTTATTGACTTTTTTATTTGCCGCCGGACTACATAGAGAGACTAGCTGGGACAGAGAAAAAGCGTAGACATACCAGCACTTCGACAGGATATTTTACAGGAATTTCTTGCAACAGAAAACTGTCCATTTTTTAGCAAATAAGAATACGGCAAATATGTAGTCTGCTTGTGAAAAACGAGATGAGGGAAATGTATTTGAATTGAGAACAAATGCAACTTTGGCGTTTGCTCAAACTATTGTTTGTTAGATAAATAAACAATCTTTAAAAAATAAAATAAGCATCTGCTCACCCATTTTCATTTCAGCATCGATTTTTTGTGGTCTAGATTCCTTCTCAGCAAATGTCGGGCTTCGGCGGACATAGTTGGCAGCTTGTTGCCATCACTTTATGCGGCTTTCCATACCACATGAAAATAACTATTTCCCATATCATTGGCTGCGTGTACATCCAACATTATAATTGTTTTTGTTGCTTAAACGATCGGAGGCTTGATCGAATTATGCAAATACATATTTTACAAATTTTAATACCACGCTTTTTGCGCATTTACATATTACGGTACATGCCATTTGCAGCCAAGATCGATAATTGTGGCGGCAACGCAATTGTCTAACTTCACGATCGATAGTCGCGAAAATGTTGCCGCCAACAATGAGTTTATATACTTGAATACTTTTTGGCCGCAAAATGTACTTCGCACTTTAACTATCGATATTAATTTCAGGCAAACAAAGCAAATCAAAAAAAATTTAGGTTACCATATTTTGCAACAAATTACATGTGAACACATAATCGAAAACATTGTTTGTGTAACCTTTTCATTAAAACACATATTTCAAACTAAAAACAAATCTAATTAGCTTAATATTTTATTTGAACCTATCTATATAATTATTCAAATCAAATACCTCTAAACGCGCCAACTTGCGCACCGAACAGCTGTTTGTGAAACAGCCCTGTTTCTGGCTCGCTTCTGCGCCAAAATAGTTCTTATTTGTTATTGAAATTAAAGTGCAGCGTTTTTAATTATCAGCTGGAGTTACCTAAAAAATTGACATCAAAATGTCAGCCTGCACGTCCGCCGAAATTGCAGAAAAACGACGCATTGCACTCGCCAAGTTACAGGCAAAAAATACAAAAACAGCATCAGCAAAATCAAACACAAAACCAGCTACAAGTGCGTCGGGTCACTTAAACGCCAGGCCTGCATCGTCTTTCTACAAATCCCCGCCAGAGAACACAAAAAAACCACATGCCATTAACACCAACAACAATAACAATAACAGGAGCTCTACCTTTTTAAATGCACTCAAAGCAATTAAGTCAACAAGTGCGCGGGAATTGGGCCGACAATCTACTCATCCTTACCAGCGTCCAAATAGTTCCCACAAACCAACGCTCGGTCTCAGTCCAGAAAAGCAGCAGCAGGCGACAGGAGGAACGATAGCGCCTGTGTTTCTTAAATCCATTACCTGCCGCATATATATGATAAGCATACAACGCTTTGCCGTCGAGCCATCGAGCTATCACGACAAGCTCATCGAGGTGTTGAAGAGTATGCCAACTAGATCCTATGATAGCCAGACGCGCATATGGAATTTTGATCTCAGTGATTACCAGCTGGTGCAGCAGCATGTGGGCGATCTTAAGCCACATGTTGTTGTTGGCACCTTACCAAAGAAAATCATTAATCTGTGCCAGCAGCCACAAAAACCGCTCGAGCGTAGCGTTTTGGCCTCCATCGGGTCTACTCTGGCGCAAAAACTAATGCCCTTCCAGGAGGAGGGAGTCTGGTGCGTAGTAATACATGTTGTTCACAAAGTTTATGAATGATCATGCTCATCGTTTTTGCAGCTTTGCTATCGCGCAACAGGGCCGTGTTATGATCTGTGATGAAATGGGTTTGGGTAAAACATATCAGGCTCTTGCCGTTGCTGACTACTTCAAGGAGGATTGGCCACTGCTCATATGTACGACGGCTAGCACTCGGGATGCTTGGGCACGGCACATTGCCGAGCTGTTGCCCTCGGTTCCCGTTCCGTGTGTCCAGGTGCTGGCTAACAATCAGTATTTGCATGATGCCAAAGTGCTTATAACCAGCTATAACATGATGGAGCGCTACATGGACAAGCTGTTGCAGCGCAAGTTTGGTTTTGTCATCTACGATGAATCTCACACGCTGAAAAATGGCAAAGCAAAATGCACTGCAGTAGCAAAGCGTCTGGCGGATCAGGCCAAACGTGTGATCCTTTTATCTGGCACACCAGCATTGTCACGTCCACTAGAACTCTTTACTCAGCTGCAGCTAGTAGACAGTCGTTTTATGAATTTCATGGAGTTTAGTAAGTCAAAGTCTGCCTAGTTTATTGTAATAACTTGTTATGAGCTTATAAATTGATAGCTTCACGGTATTGTGATGGCAAACAGTCGCATTTTGGCTGGGATGCCAATGGGCAATCAAATTTGGAAGAGCTTAAGGTCATACTGCTGCACAAGTACATGTTAAGGCGCACTAAGGCTGAGGTCTTACCTCAACTGGCACAAAAGAATCGGTACGTTGTTACAAATATATTTGGCTTAATATGTTACGTTATTATCTTTTCGCTTACAGTGAAACCGTTGTGCTGGATCCTGCGTTGGTTTGGACAAATGATGATGCCAGGAGCACGTGCAATGAACTCAACAATGCATTACAGAATGCCAAGGGTAAATCTCGCGAGGAGGTGTTACTACGCTTTTATGCGCGCACAGCGGAAGTTAAAACGAAAGCAGTTTGGTAAGAATTAATGAAAATCAAACAAGTTATACCCACTTAAAATGCCTCATCTACTTATGCAGTGCGTATTTAAAGTCTTTGGTCAAGGAGCCGATCAAGTTTATTATATTTGCACACCATCGCGTCATGATGAATGCGGTCAGCGATTGTTTGCGTGAACTCAAGGTGGAGTTCATACGCATCGATGGAAAAACGGTCAGCGACGTCCGAGCTGACCTTGTCGATACATTCCAAAAGAAGACCAGTTGCAAGGCAGCGGTGCTGTCGTTAAAAGCGTGTAATTCGGGCATCACACTAACTGCAGCAGAGATGATTATATTCGCTGAGCTTGATTGGAATCCAAGCGTGTGTGACAGCTAGCTTTAATCTTATATTGAACACTGTTCATATCTGTAGTCGTTGTCTATTGCAGACTCTGGCACAAGCGGAGAGTCGAGCACATCGCATAGGCCAAATAAAGCCAGTTACCTGTCGTTACCTGATGGCCAATAAAACCGCGGATGATACTATATGGAATATGTTGAAGAATAAACAGGAAGTCCTTAGCAAGGTTGGCATCTTTGCCGAAAATCTGCAGCATGCCACACACACAGCAGCGCCCACAACTGTAAATGAAGTTTCTCAAGATTAATTATAAGCAATATGTTAATTTTTTTCTATTTTTTTTACTGCAGTCCCATAAAATTGAACAGTTCTTTCCACCAGCAAAGTCAATAGGAGGCACAATTGAGAAATATTTCTCATCGGTGCCGGCAGCAACCACAACAACCAGCAATAAGGATAATGTGGATAGCGCGCAGGATATAGCTGCATTTTTCAACGAAGATGATGATGAGGCTTTTAAGGATTTGGATTTTTGATTGTTAGCTTGTTTTACTTTATGTAGTTATACTAATTAAAACTTATATTTGTAAAGATTAAATAGAATAATTAAGTGTCCATTGCGCATGCCCTGCAACATAGGAGGCGTATTTTGTGACAGAACTTTCCAAATAATTTGTTTAATGCCTTGGCAACTACCACTTAAAACAAAAGTCAAGACTTCTTTTTGAATTGACTCAAAACTAAAAGAGAAAAAGACATAAGCATTAGGGATGGAAAGCTCAAGGGACGATAACACTGAAACGCAGGATGCTTATGGCCAGGAAGAGGATATGCTCGATGATGATGGTGGAGTCTCGTTTTTGCAAGATATTATCAGTTTGGAGTAAGTATATTTTACCCCTCTACATATTGCACCCATTGAAATAAACGTTTAACTTTTCTGCAGACATTCCTTTGGCTACGATTGCAAGCGACTGTTTAACCTGGTGATGGTTGATGACGATACACTGATCTTTGTATCTGGCAATCTTTTGCACTACTTCAGCATAAAGAAGCGTGAGGTAACCTTTCGGGAGACAGTGTTTGGCTGTGGTATCGGCTTTATTACGGTACGTAGTCAGAAGAAAAGAGAGAAGATAACTAAATTTATTCAAACTCCTGCAGAAAAACGAACAGCCAGAACACGAAAACCTATTTACTGTGGGCGAGAATGGACCGCAGCCAACCATTTTTATCTATGAGTATCCATCGCACGATGTGCGCATTAAGCTCCTGAATGCCGCTAAAAGTTGCTTCACAGCTGGATCGTATAATTCGAGTGGAGAACTGTTTGCCTCGCAGGCCGGTTATCCGGATTTTATCATCACGATCTGGCGCTGGCAGCAGGCCGAGGTGGTTCTGCGTGCGAAATCCTTTCAAAGCAACATACTCTTTGTGCACTTTTCGGAGCACAATCCCATTTTGCTGTGCTCCTCGGGCCTAAGTCATATAAAAGTCTGGAAAATGGCCAATACGTTTACAGGATTAAAGCTTAAGGGGGATTTGGGTCGTTTTGGCAAAACGGATTTCAGTGATATCTGTGCCATGTACATGCTGCCCGATGAGAATGTCATCTCCGGCTGTGACTGGGGCAATATGTTGCTTTGGGAAGCGGGTTTGATAAAGTTCGAGGTTTGCCGCAAGGGACGCAAACCCTGCCATCTAAAACCCATAACGCGCATTACGATGAAGAATGGAGAGGTGACCACTGTCGGTATGGATGGTTATGTGCGCGTCTGGTTTTGGGAGACTGTCGATCTGGCCGATCCACCCGAGGATGATCTCTTTGTGGAAATCGATCCCATTTATGAGTTTAAAATATCTGATGTGGAACTGCGCGCTTTGCAAAAGATTAAACCCTTTGATGAGACGGATTATGGTTATTATGCTCAAGACGGTGGTGGTGGGATTTGGTTCTGTGACATCAATACCTTCGATGTGCCCCGACCTTCTAAGCAGCTCTACTCCTGTGTGGGCGGACGTGTATTAGCTGCCCAACTGTCACCCGTTTCGCCACATCTTCTGGCTCTGTCTGAGTCTGGAAAGATCTTTATCTATGACTACGAACAGCGCAAGCTGCTTCTGGAGAAACAATTTATAGCGAATGGTGTGGACATTATCTGGCTGGACCCACAGATCTCTAGCTTTGGTACCGAGCTCGTGGCCGGCTTTGAGGATGGAATTCTTCGGCTGCTATTTCTCGATCTTAGTACTCCTTCGAAGGCTTCAGTGCATCTGGTGCAGGCGTACAAGGCACACACGTCACCCATTACCGTGTTGACCATAAATCGTCAGAGTAACCTACTAATCAGTGGCTCCGCGGACAAGAGCATGTTCATCTACCGCCTTAGTAATGATGAAGATAAACTAGTTGAACTGCATCCACTGGGATTCATAGAGTTCAAGGCAGTACCCAATTGCTTCTACTGGCATTTGGACCAGCCCACGGTACTCTTGATTGGCTGCAAGAGTGGCGAGGTGTATGAGTACAATGTACGCTCCGATGTCACCCAGGCGGAGACTTACTTGACCTACAACATAACAGATCCCGCGCGTATGCGTAGCACACGATTTGTGTCCGTAAAGAGCCGCATTAGGCGCGACCTTAGGCGGGCGCAAACTAAGAAGCGCAAAGAAGCTAAGAAGGAGCGAAAACTTCTTGAAATTGAGAAACTCAAGCAAGCGAATCCCGGACTACAGATCGACATGGATAGTGCCCTGGCCGACTCGGAACCAGACGAGGAGGAGGAAGCCCTACACATACCAAGCGTTCCTAACCGCATCATCTGGTTGCGCTACACGGAACGCGACACCATCTGGGTCTCCATGGCAGGCTACGATGCCGGATACATCTATGAGCTGGACTTTGAGAGTCCTGAACCAAAAATATGCACCTTGATAGTCGATGCCGATGACATTGAAATTCATTCATACTACATTGTGTAAGTTTGAGGTTGACGTTGCCAAGCTGATTTCTTAGTTAATTATCGAGATTATTCTCCCTCCTCCCGTAGTGATGAATATATATTGTTTGGCCTGATGAATGGAAACCTGCGCATAAATCGTATCAATCCCGAAGACTTTACAGATATGGCTGATTATCGCATTTATCCGATGCACGATGCCATTAAGGGCATCATGCCCGCCATTATTAGCAGCTATAATGGAGAGCACTTGGTGACGATTGGCTACGATGGCAATATCTTCCTGTACAAGTGGAACGGACCGAAGGCCGTTATTAATTCACTGAAGCAACTATCAGCTATGCCAAGCAGGAAAGAATTTGAAGATATATTGGACCCAGAGACACCATCGATGGAGCAGGAAAAAATCAATGCGGAGCTACAGCGACAGCAGGAAGCAGCCGAGGCTCACGATCGCGATGTCCTAGCCAAAATCGGTGCACTGCAGAGTGTCTACTTTGAGATTATTAAACGCAACGAGGAGCTACCGCCGGGTCTCCGCGTACACGACAAGGATCTCCTGCTCGATCAGCGCATCGTACAACAAGTACGAGACGAACTTCAAGCTGAGCTCGACGATGTTCGTGAAGACCTTGCGTATGATCTGGAATTTGCTCAAGTTGGTCACTCAAAGCTCTATAATCACTTTCTCAAAAATCTGGATCATGTTCCATTTACCGTTGCGCCGTTATGGTAAGTTGGAAGCTTAAAATCGATTCTTGAAGGGTTTTTTTAACTTTAGCGTTTGTAGCGCCAATATTGATTCGTTGGCCACGTTTCGCTTGGAGACACTTGGCGAGGAATTTGAGCAAATCAAGCGTGATATTGAGGAACGTCTTAAGATGGAACATGATATGCGGTAAGTTTTCGTTTGAACTATATGGCGATTCTTAAAAAACCAAACAAATCCAATACGAAGCCATTAAACTTAATATTCGTCATTATTTTATACAAACACAAGCAGCAGAAAGAGCGATCAGCTTGTGCCTGACAAGCCGGAAGTGTAAGAGATTAAATTTAGTAGTAGCGAAAAATTTGTTTTATTGTTTTTTACATATCCACATTACACTTTTACATCATGCATTCAATTAATCTTGTATTAATCCTTAGTCTCACCGAAGTAGTTGCCTCTGATGAGAAAGAGGATTCCATTGGTGGTCCGCCGCCGGAAACATTTTTCTTTGGCCGTGATCCGACTTGCGTAACGCCCAAGTTCAGCAGAAAGATGATGCGCCTGCTGACGCGTTATCGCAAGAGGCAGCTGTTCGAGGTAAGACGCATCTTTGACTGGGAAAAGCTGGAACGCCAGAAACCCGATCCGAATCGCAACCATCCCGATGACGATGCAGAGATTGCGACTGCAATGCGCAATTTGGGGGACTACAAGCTAAAAATAGACAGTGACTACGAACCGAAGATTTCGGAGACCTTAACAGCAAAATACATTGAAATTGTCAAGTGTCGCGAGCGATACTTTAGTATTCTTAACGCATATAACCAGAAGGTGATGATAATGCGAGATAAGAAAAAGGAAATAATGGACTTCATTGAGGAGAAGCGGCAACGACTACTGCGCCTCCACAAATTACTGCCCGAAGCAAATCGCAAAGAGATGCGAGAGATAAAACCGATCAACATGGAAGAGGAATATCCCGAACTAAATCTCATTGAGTATTTTAGTCCAGGCTGTGGTGTCAATGTGGATGACATACTTTATATGGAGCAAACTGTCGAGGAAAAACTTGCAGCCAATAGATCTAATATTTCAATAAGCCACATTAGTATGTACGAAATGGAAATCCAGGCTAATTCAGACGTCAAAGAGATGATCAACTACAACTCTCTACAGATTGCCAAGGTGGAGAGATCGTTGCCAGAGGAGGAATTGAAAGAATATCTTGGAAGCCTGCCCTCTATCAGCGACCCCGCCTACTATGAAAAGGACGCGGAGGGTAATGTTCCTATGATACAGGAGGTACGTTATCGCTGGCTGCGATTACTTGTCATTGAGCAGGTGTATATCTTGCATGAAATTGATGAGGAGATACGTCTTTTCGATTTGGAACTGGAGAGCATACAGTGTCAACGCTTTCAAGTCAAAATGGATGCAGAGTTTCTTGCCTCTTATCTGATCACGCTCGACCAGGAGCTGTACATATTGCGCGACAGCGAAGAAATCGAGTCACAGCTGCTCTACAATGCCAAACAGGCGATGAGTATTCGCAACGAGCTACAGGTTGTGATTAATGCTACCAATCGGCAGCTGGAGGATCTGCGCAAATCTATCGATCGCATCATCGAGCAGATAGCTGGATTGCAGCAAAGCTTTATGAATTCGGTGAAGGGACACAAGTTCTATGACTTTTTGCGTCGCATTTTTAAGAAAAAGTGGCGGCCACCGAAGCGTGTTCATGCCGAAGACGAAGAATCATCGTCGTCTTCTGAAGAGTCATCTTCCAGTGACGATGGGGCGGCCGATGCACAGAGTGTTGACTCTCTGGATATGACCACCATTCGTCTCGACGAAGATACCTGTCCCGTCAACCTAGATCGCATCCTGTATGAGTGGGCATTCACTATGCGGTCCGAGCGACATGATCTTGAGCGCACCCTAGCCGATAGTTATCGCGAAGTGGATCGCAAGCGTCGCCAGATTGCTGAAATGCAATCCAAGATGAAGTTCAACGAGGAAGTATATCAGCGTGAAAAGAATAAGCTTCTGGAGTTTCGGGTAGGTCGATGAAATCAATAACCGTTAGATGCTGTTCATCTTTGCTGGGATGTCTACAAAATCTGTTTATTTTTTTTTTTATCATTTTTATTTGTAGCGCAACAGGCAGACGGAAATCAACAAGGTGCAGATAAGTACGGTTCTGCGCATGGATCAAGTGCAGCATTTCCGTGAGGGTGAGGATTATCGTGATGTGTCCAATGCCATATTATTTGATGCGGATATGTTGATTGATCTACGTCGGCGTGCCGAGCAGTTGCACGACGAGACGCAGGCCACTAGGCGATGGCACCGCATCAATTTCATACATTTGCGTCGAATGAATCGGGACATCAAGTTCATGCGTTTCGAGATCACACGGCTCGAGGAAGATATTAAACAGGCCATGATGAAACGCTTTGGACTGATCATCAATCTGGATGAACTGGAGGAGGAGGTATTGCGACGCTACATCTTTGACCTGGAGTCAACAGCAGAGGAAGAACTGCGCGCCCTCGAAAAGGAGCTAAAGGAACGACAGGCAAGTCTTTGTCTATATTAGCAATATCATTTTACTTTTAATTTACAATTTTCCATCAGTTTGAGTTATCGCGCTGTGAGGAGGAGCTGGTGCAGGAGACACAAAACAACACGGAGAAGGTCAACATAGAGACAGTGCTTAGGGAGCAGAAGAATGTGCTGGATGTTATATTAGATGTCCAGGAGCGCAACTACAACAAGTGGGCAAATCCGAAGGTGCTCAATCTTAGCTATGACATCGAGAAACTAATGGGCGTCGATAAACAGCTGCTGCAACAGATCGAGGTAAGTAAAACCTAATTTTTTTGTTTCATATATTATTAATAGTATAACTTTAATAGTGCCTAGAGCGGGAGATCTGTACGCTGCGTTTGAAGGCCAAACCACTACAGATTAATGAGATAGATGCGCGACATCCGCCAGGTGTTACCAGCACCGAGCTCGTGCCTTTGGAGTCAGAAAGCGAGGTGTGCCCGGCAATACTTAATGTGGATGCGTACATGCTGCCGCCCATGCCGGATGACTTTATCATGGATCGCGTCCACACGATAGTCCAGAAGAGCTTTAATCATTTCCTTGGACGCCACACAACGCCGGAGAATGTTAGAAAGTTCGCTCAGCGATCTTCACTGTATTTGTGCCAGGCAGCTTATAGTTTCCAGGGCAGGTATACAGATCGCATAGCCGAGTGCATTACTCAGCATCTGGAAAGTATTGTGCCGAAGAAATACTTTATACATATCAGTGCCGAGGAGTTGCGCAAGCTCTTCAACGAGGTGGTCGCCGTCTTCGACTACGAGCGCTCCGATATAAACACCGAGGATCTAATCTCTGGCATATTTGAGCATGCTAAGGATTCGTTGTGCGCTCACGGCATTTGCGAGGTGGTCAATCGTACCCAGTACATAGTTGTGCACATGTTTAAGGAGCTGATAGAAGTTTTGCCCCTCGAGGAGTTTCAGGCAGACGAAACACTTCGTATAATTGTGGATGTCCTGGAGCGTGAACCCATGGCAGATCCTCGTGCCATCAACGTGGAGGATCTTATAGCCAGCACACTTCATCATGCTCAGGAGAACCTACTCGATGGCATAACTGCTCTACCCATCCGACAGCTGGGCAACAACATCCAGAAGGAGCTCCTTAAGCGTCGCCAGTTCAAGCCACCCAATTGTCAATCTCCCCTCGCCGTTCGCATCGCCAGCAAAAAGACAGGACCAAAAACCAGACTACCTTTTTAGTAAAATTATAAATTAAACAATTTAGTAAAATGTTCCTATTGAAAAAAAAAAAAAAATAATTTCAATAATTTGTTTTTCACAACAATTTTTAAAGACAAACAAGTCGAACGTATTATTTATTGAGTGTGACAAACCGTATAAAGCTTGATAATGCATATATCTGGAATAGAGCTGTGTTTTGAATTTTTTTACTCTAATCGACGCTTGACGGTGTTAATTTTTAACGGAAGAAGCTTAAGCATTTCTCGGACGACGCCAATTTCGCCCTGGAGCTGCTTAGAGGCTTCTTTGTGCTCTTCGCAGGAATTGTTAAAGCGATTGTAATAAGCCATACACTGATTCAGTTGCTCCAACTGCTGCTGGGGATGGGGGCTAATCAGTTTGTAATAGAGCCTGCCAATGTGAAAGTGGGCATAGAGCATGGTGCGCACTTCCTCCTCTTCCATGTTGGGACGCCATTGCTCACTGCCTGGTGAGGCTAAATACGATTTAACATAGCTCTCAAAGTGCTTGATGGCCTTCATGCAACTCTGGTTGACCTTTTTGACCTCATCGGGAGTGGGTGACTGCTGCAGCATGAAGGCATCGAGGCGAACATCCATGATGGCCGCATGGGCAGTGCCTGCCACATACCAACACTCGCGGCAAATCTTTAAATAGAAGCCCGAGTCGAGCAGGTCCAGCAGATCTTCGAGGTATTTTGCGCGACGCTTTTGCATTTTTGCTTGATTCTCGGGATTTTCCTCGAAGAAGGCAATGTGCTCGTAGGCCTCAGCATAGTCCTGTATTATCTTGGCATACTCTGTTGCCTCTGTCTCCGCCTTGTAGTAGTCCTTGGCCACGTCCAGCCATTCGTTGACAAAGTGAAATACGAGTTTCGCATCATCAAATGTCAGACAATAATCGCAACTGATGCGACTCTCACAGGCAGTGAGATCCAGGTCTAGAAAGCGGTAATCGTCATCTGTGAGGTTTAACTTCTTGGTGGCTTCGGCAAGACGATGAGCCTTTACCTCTGCCTCCACCTCGTCGTCGTCGTCACGGAGCAGGCGCTCTTTAGAAGTTTGCATAAGATTCAGTCCATATTTGGCCCAGCAACGGGCCACATCCGCATAGCGATGCTTAAAGGTTTCTGTCACATCCGCACGCTGCTGTTCGCTCATGTCCGGTGTGAGCATGTTTTCCTCGTGCTCAGCCATAATAATTGTAGCGGCGGCCAGATGGTGACGAGCCTCTTTGAAGCGCTCCTGACCAATATAGTACTGGGAGAGAGTGGCTGTATTTAGAGCAAAGTCAATGGCATCGTAGGATTTGTATTTAAGCTGACGATGGAGTGTTCGATGACAGCATTGAGCTGATTTCTCTGGCTCTCCGAGATGACCATACATCTGGGCCAGATAAAAGCAGCAGAGCGTATACAGATTCTCCAGCTCTTTGCTGCCTTGGGCCACTTCTAACTCGTCGGGAGGATTGAAAAGATCGGACATAGTCAATGCTGCCTGTCCGCCAGCTTGAAACTCTTCATAGCTCTTATCGGCCTGCAACAGCAGCTCCATTGCGCGTTTATACTCCTGCCTAGAGGCAAGCACAATGCTTAGCTCATTGATAGCCCCCACAAAAGGTATGATGCCCTGAGGACGCTGTATATGGGGTTCAATGAGCTCCAGGCAACGATTCAGCAGCTTCTCGCCCTCGGACGACTCTTCCGTGTAGATGTGTATGCGACCCAGGTCGCGGCAAGTGAAGCCCAGCATTGACTTGTAGCATAGTTCATCGTCGCCACCCTCATCTTCGCTTGCTCTGATAGAAATCAACTGATCGTCCAGAAGTTTCTTTAAATCAAGAAGCACATCGCGCGCTTTGTAGTGGGATCGATACGGATCTGTCTCGGGATCGGAGCGGCTTTCTTGCTCGACGAGCTGGCTGGCCTTCTCGTACAGCTCTTTGTAGTCGCTGAGAACTTCCTTTGCTATAACCATGTCTGTGGTTTTATTTAATATACAATTTTTAAATTTATGTTTAGTTTTGAGTCATTTTATCAATGCCTTCATTTATTGATCCATTCCAAATGCGGCGGCGAGCCGATAAACTGTCAGCTGTTTCACTGAATAGAAAATCGATATATTGAATACGGTAATTATTGTGTCGTGTCGATAGTTTTGCCACTTTTCAACACTAACATCGCGATTTTTCTTCGTTGACCAAAGATATTTGCATAAAGCATAAGCCAAATATTATATATACAAACGGCATAATAATTACAAAATAATGGCTTCCGATGGAGAGGATATGGCAATAACATCCGCAGAGAGTGAAGTTTCTGCAGCAGAAACTGAAACAGAGCCAGAGGATTCGCACTCGTCGGATGCAGAATCAGACGCTGAGAGCATAGAGGTCGAAACTGTTCCAATTACGGCAGAAGAAGCTGAAATGGAGGAGCTACTGAGACAACTAGAGGATTATACACCCACAGTGCCAGATGCACTAACGATTCGAATTTTAAAAAGCGTATGTAAACAATTGTTTGTATTGTCATTTTACCACTGCATCCACATTATTTTCTAGTCTGGTTTTGCATCTGTGAATCCGCGCATTGTGCGCATTATTTCTGTATCTGCTCAAAAGTTTATCTCGGACATTGCGAATGATGCTTTGCAGCACTGTAAAACACGTACAACAAACATTCAGCACTCCAGTGGACACAGTTCTAACAAGGTAAGTGCATTAGATCACTTGTTTACTTAAATATTAATTGTTTTTAATTTTAGGACAAAAAGAACCCAAAAGATCGCAAGTACACCTTGGCCATGGAGGATTTGTTACCAGCTTTAGCAGATCATGGCATAACGATGCGAAAGCCGCAATATTTCGTTTAGAATTAAGTTGAAAATTATAAATAAGTAAATACAAAGTGCAGTTAAATGAAGACCCAACGAGTACTTATTTTAATGGAAGTTTAACAGTTACCGGCTATCGGTTACAGAGAGGCGGCAATCCTACTCACGTTATCGAAATCTAACAAGTTGATTTCGCGCATATCGATGGCAACAGCTGTTTAGTAGAAAGAAGCAGCACAAGATGGGAGTGTTTTCGTTTCGTGTGATATTTTATTTTTTATTTCTTACGCGCTAAATACTTGGAATTTCTTGTTAAATATACTTTTAAACGTGTTGCGGACGCTGCGCGCACTAAATGCATATGACGGCAATAGTGTTCCTTCGATGAAAGCCAATGATAACAGCAAACGAAAAATTGAGACAACGACGACCTCCAATACAAAGTGGGAAAAATCGAACTTTGTGCGCGTGTGTGTGTGCGTGTTTATATGTGTGTAATAAGTACAATTCAAAGAAAATAGAAAATAAAATGTTCAAAGCTGCAATATGAATTGATTTCCAATAATTGCAAAATGATACGCAGCAACAATCGAAAGTAATATAATAAAAACAAGACCCTCTCCCCTAAAAGCGGTTGAGAAAAAGTTCGCAAAAATGGAAGTAGAAGAAACGAGCGACAATGGATTCCCGCTTGGGTTTCCGGAAGTTGGCACCTGGAATCGAACACACAATGTGCCGCTGGAGAACATGAAAATCGATGCACCAATGGTAAATACACACAAACATATACCAACACGTATTTATGCATGAATATGTATGTACATTTGTGCACATTAATTTGGTATGCGAAGTGAATCAGCCGAGGACAGGCTTTATCATCAGACAGCAACGTTGAACAACGAACGTCGAATAATCTCGCTGCCGCGTCAATAGAAGTCGCCATAATTGTTCGTCTTATCAATCATTTGTGATTTGGTCATTGGCACAAACACTTACACACTAGTCTACACTATCAAACATAGTAGTTGAAAACAATTCAATATTCAAAAAGACAAAGGTTTTTTTTTGAATACTATATAAAAACATGGGAATTTCAATTTTCGATCGTTGGCGTTGTTTAGTTTAAAGAAAGGGGTGTGAATTATTTTAAAGAAACATTTTGTATCGGGCAGTCTTTGATTTTTTTTTAAACTTATATTGACAATAAAATATTCAAAATTGATTTTAATAGTCGTCTGTGTTTTCGCGAATTCTTGACATCCTTCCGCAAAAAAACAAAAGCCAAGCTACATTTCATGCTTATAAATTTCGATACTATTTTCGAACGCTTTTGCCTCTAGTCGAACCCAAAATTTTGGTAAACACAACCCGATTAATTCACACATACAAACACACAAAATGCTGACATTTAAAGTCGTATTGCGGTTCCTGAAGGATTGCACAGTAGTGCAGAAGTCTGCGCATCGTTTTGCGAGCAGCAGCGGCAGTTTACCAAACTTCATTATGGTCGATACGGATGAGCAGGAGAATATGGAGCATGATGATGATGAAGATTTGGGCATACATCCATCATATCCAATACTGGAAAATCGCTGCTCGGATCTATTTTATATGCCGCAGGGTGTTGGACCTGCCTATCAGGACATTTTTACCACTGCCGATCAATTTGATATGAGCAGATACCAGAACTCTGTCGTCTGGCGGGGTGTTAAGCCCATCCGGGCCCAAGTGGTGCGCTGCCCAAAGCTTTTGCTGCCCTACATGAAGCGGCACTTTGCCATTCCAAGCTCCAAGTTGCGTGACCCTTCTAACTTTAGCATATTCAATTTGTACTTTGACACCGATGTTAATTCTGCCATCAAAGCATTTGTCTTGATTGCCTCACAGTATTCCGTTGAGTTCATGCAGGAGGGCTATTGGTCGGACTTTGTCAATCCGTTTACAGGTCGCGCCTACTTCCAGCCAGCTACCCAGCGAAATAAAGTGAATCAAGATGCACGCTTCCTTGGCCACAACATGCTTTTCACGAATGTCAATGGCTGCATTATCATCAAAGAGACCGAAAAATGCACATTCTCCGGCGCCATATTCAGTGACGTACCCGTCGATCACTTTGACTAATCGAAAAATATTTAACGTTGACAATATATATTTTTTTAAAATCTTTTCCTCTGTTGCTTTGTCTGAAGAAAGGACTAAATTAAAATTCAGTTTATCGTTTGTGTAAAAAAAAAAAAAAAAATATATCAAAAGTCGCGGTTGTCTTTTAGAAAAACTATATGTTTTTGTTATTGATCATATGTTGTTAGAAAATACTTATAAAAAGATCTGAGAGTTGAGACCACTATGCAAAATTGCAATGTTCCGGAACTAAACTAAAAAGCTTCGTTGTACGGAAGTTCATAATAAAGAAGTTCGACAGTATATCGATATACCCCAAGCGTAGAAACACCCGTATAAAACGTCTAGAAAAACCTTCTTAGCTTCAAAAATGTGAAAAAAACAACATGGTATTCTTTATATATAAGATCAGAATAACAAGTTTAATTGTATTGTTTTACAAATAATTAAAGCTGCACCACGATTTTGTTTTGTTAATTAAGCTTCATTTTTCATTAACAAAAAGCTTAATTCATGACTAATAAAGTAAAGTTCTGAAAATCATAAGAAAAGTTTATGACTAACGACAAACAACAACAAAGAAACATATTTTATTTGAGCCTTAGTAGAAAAGAATGTTATTATACGATACTTATGATCTTTGACATCGTCTGCTTTATAGATATGGCTGCTGTGCTCCCTTTTGACAACCATCACATGGGTGACCTACAACAACTTTTACAATTCGCGTGTAATTGGAATGCTCATAACGAAAATAGCGAATCGTTGGTTCATAAAAGGTGCCTACTTCAAGATCGGTTCTGTGGCGATGAATCCTTTGGCTGGCAAGATTATGTTTCGAGATTTTGTGTACATTACCTACGATTATACAATGCGTGTGCAGGATGGCTACTTTATATTCCGTTGGTGGCGTTCCTATGTGCCCAAAGATGTCTCCGAGGGTAAATTAGAAAAATTCCATTAAATAAATAAAACCTACAATATTTGTTTGTTTTTTTTACAGATCTGTCCCACTCGGATACGCGATTGTCGGTGCAGTTGAATGGCTATGAGCTGCATATATATAATCGTTCTGATCTGTACGATAAATTAGAGAAGACTTTTGGGCTGGAGCCATCGCTGCTGATACCTAACGATGCGGCGAGCAATGAGGAGAGGAACAAGCTCAAGGAACACAACATGAATATGGAGAATGCGCGACAGAGCAAACGTGTGAATAGTGTTAAGAATTCGGAAGCAATGCAAGCGACCACATGGCGGGATCTGATACCTGTCATTAAGATCGATATAAGCTCGGGTCGCTTTGTCTTTGGCAATCGCTTGACTCCGACAACGCTCTCAATATCAATGGAGGAAGCGCATTGTACATACAGTACGAAGCCGGCGGTTTGTCGCCTTGATCATTTTATGCACTTTGTCAAGGCGAAAGTGGAGAATGCAAAGGTGCTGTTCTGTCCCAGTCCCAAATATACGGGCTTAATTGATGAGCCGCCACGATATATGGGCGAGGGATTTGTGGTCATGATGTCCAATCAAATGGATCTGTATTTCTACATGGATGAGCCGGGCGTAGTACCCGAAGAACCTGTACAAATTGTGCTTGCCAATGGCGATGTGGTGGAGCCATCGCCGCCTGTTTGGGGGATTAATGCTCACTGCCTGAAGGGCACGGACTTTAGCTATGGTCCCTGGGCGGACAGACAGCGTGATCATCTGTACAGATACTTTTATCCATCCGACTGGAAGGAGGCGGAACTAACGCCCACGCCACAGCCAGGCGAGCTGCGCACCTATACATCGTTTGATGTGACGCTATGCGTCCTCAATGAGGCCACCATTGATATCCTTTTCTCGAAGGAGAAGGAAACTAATGCAATGCACATAACAGTGGGTCCCGCCTCGTATGTGGAAGTGACCATACCCTGGGTAACGCTCGCCGACGGCTACACTTCTAAGATCCAGGGTCAGCTATTCCATGTGGAGGCCACCACCTCGTTGCAATACCGCAGCCTGGCAGAGTTCGAATCGCTCGAGTATAAAGTGCGCATTCATTATCCGACCAAATGGAATGCTCCGCAGGATTGGAACATCTCGTTGGCGGGCTGTAAGACGACGGCGTTCATTGTGTACAAACACAAGTGTTTCTTCCAGGACCTAATCGAAGACTGGGCCAATAAGGCGCGACCCGACATACTCAGCTTTGTGCCATACACGTGCAATTTTAATATAAGATTAAACGAATTCGAGATCCTTATGCTCTGCAACGAGTACAACTGGATCGACTGCAGCAGTGCTAATCAGGAGAACAACCATTTGGGCTTTTGCGGCGATGTCTTTGAGATGAGTTTCGCATTGCCATTTGATGATTTCCTGCCCAAGACTGTGACGCTCAAGTTCTGGATACACGGCGAAGGCCTCGACTTGAGCCTCTACGTGCCGGAGGTCTCCTCGGTGCGACCCATTGTGCTAGCCATAGACGAGAATGCAAGACTGTTGACCCGCGAGGGCAAGCTTATCCGACGACCTGAACTCTATACCAAAAAGTGGCGTAAGATCTGTCAACGCAGTGCTGGTTGGATCGATTGCTGGGCCGTGCCCATTCTGGCTCTTTCGATACAGTATGTCTACCATCCGGTGCCTCCTCTCGGTCCCGATCCTCAGGCGGATATTACAACTCCAGAGAAGGAAGAGATCCTTCTCAGTCCCATGCGCATACCAAAGGTACGCAAATCTCCAGTAAGCAGCAGCTGGCAGCAATCGGAGCAGCAGAAATTCGATCCGGGAACGCTAGCTGCGGATCATGTGACCGTGGAGCTGGAAATAGGGAGCTCCGTCCTAATGGCATATGGCAATGTTTTACGCAATTTTATCAACCTTAAGGAGAACATATTCGGTGAGGATCAAAACTTTACGGATATGGAGCAGTCGAATGTAAGCTCAAAGGAACCTGGGGCCCCGACCAATCCCAAGGATCAGCTGCTAGCCAAAGAGAAGGAGCTGGCCAACAAATCCATATCAGAGACAACAGCGCCCGAAGAGAAACGCAAACCCTTTGATCCACGTCTCTATCGCCCATTGGAAGTCATGGTCTCCGTCATCGTGCACGACATTCAGGCGCACGTTATGAAGAACTGCAATCCCGATGATCCGCCTTGCCCAGTGGTGCTTATCGAACGCTTTGGCTTCGAGATGAACAAACGCTACCATGAGACGACGCTCCAGGTACTTGTCAGTCCCGCCTATTTGCTCACTTCCGATTCGCTGCAGCGCCAGCAACGGGATCAGCACATTCAACAGGGTCATCTTCTGCTCTCGGCGGTGCAGGTGCGTGGTCATGCAATGTTTAGCAATGAGGGTTGTGCTCTGGATGAGGATACGCTCGAGTACTCCTGGCTGGTGGAGGTTCAACTGGGTAAGCTCACTGGCAAACTTACTTTGCCACAGCTAGTGAATGTGGTCACGGGCTTAGAGACGCTTATACTCCTTGCCATTGACCCGGAAAACTGCCTGAAGTCGCCAAAAACGGTGCGCAGTTGTCATCATGGGGTGCCGAGCAATCTTTGTCCGCACACCAAAGAGGAGAACAAATACAAGTGCCCCTCATCCGAGGACATTAAGTATAAAATGACGCGCGTCTCTGTCGATGCCGTCGATGTCTATCTCATCGAGAGCGGCACTGCATTGCACGCTTGGATCTCCCCCATCCGACTAGCTAACTGTAATCTGCACGGGCAGCGTGTCAAGTCAGGCATCTCTGGGCTGCTGCCCTCCATCCTGTTGCGTCTATTCATGCTGCATGCCGGAAGTGCACCCAATAGCTCCTACAACACCAACACCACGGGTAGCAATCGTTCCGGCAAGCTGCGTCGCGCTGACCAGGAATCGCTCAAGTCGCAGGATGTGCAAAGTAGCTCGCACTTTGGTGCCCACAAGGCAAGCAAGCGCAGCTCCAATTCCTTTTCTCAGCGTCGTGATTCACGCGAGGATACGGCTCGCAGTAAACTACGTGAAACCTTTGCAGATTCGCATGCTCCAAAACGCACGCCCGAAACGGCAGAACTATGCGAGAATTGGGTCGAGGTGGGCTGCACTTCGTTGGGTCCCATTCTGCTGGAAGGCGCCTCTGCTCTGCCCATCCCCGATCACGAACTGCATCTAGTTCAGCACAAGTAAGCTTAAATTTAACATTATATAATTCTTTTTACTAATTTTTGTTTTCTTAGCTTTTTGCGCGAACACGATACGAAGTTTAAGCGTCTTTGGTTCCTGTGGTCTAACAATGGCAACGCCCTTAGCTCAGGATCGGAGACGTCGCGTTGTGGCTGTATCGGTGGCTGTGCCTTCTTTGGCAGCAATCGGAATGGTCAAAAGTTCTTTAAACCCACAGCGCAGGATGTCCTTGACAATTATAACATTGCACGCTACTTGTGAGTGTAACATTTCAATGAGTAGTTCTTTCTTCTCTCTATAAACTTTTTTTTTGCTTTTAGCATCATCAACAACAACAAAGACTTTGGCTTTGGCGAGAGTATTTTGCATCAGGGCCAGTTGGTCTTCCATACACCGCCCTATAGCCTGCACTGTGTCTCGCTCTACGACTCGGCCGACTTCAATGGCAAAGGAAAGCTTTACCGACCTGCTGTGGAATTGCGCAATGGAAGTCTAAAAAAGTCGGAGCTCTGTGCGCTGCCGGATGGTGCCAAGTTTAAGATTGGATGTGGTTCCGTGGACAAACCAGAGCTAAGCAGCAATAGACACAAGTCGCGTGAGAGTATTGGCTCACCAAATACACTGGAGCGTCGCAGCAAGCGATATACGTGCACACGTCAGACTTCTGTGGAGGTGCCGTATGCAAGACTGCTGGACAGTCCATCCAAGAAGCTGCAAATGCAGAATGATTCTGGCGATGGTGTCAATGCCAGTATTCCGAGACGTGGCTCGGATTCGCATAGATTGCGCGTATCGCCGCCAAAGACAAGCATCTCCGACTCAAGACTGACCGGCGAAGTGGCCTTGGATGATGAACATGAAGTAAGTATACATGAATATATACATTTTGAGCAGTTGTTCATTTGTGTGTATTTTTAAACAGATACCTGACGAGATGTCGCATTCGGCACCGCATTCACATCCGCTGGAATTTGAGATCGCTGACATTGCGCTGCATGTGGGGGATCAGTTGCCGCGCGAGGTACAGCGCACAATATCGCTGACCTCGGAAAATCCCTCCGAGATGTTCTTCTCAGCTGAGGAGGATATCTCGAATGTGATGTCGCAGCGCGGTTCCATGAAGCAGCGCAACGGCAATGGTTCAATCATTCTGTCGGGCAGAAAACGTTTCTCCTCCGATTTAAGGTAAGTATTGGGTGTTTCTTAGTATTTCAATATGCTAAGCTCCCAATCTCTTACAGCATTGGTGTTCAGAATGAGAATGGAAGTCACACTCTGCCAACCTATCGCAGCGATTTGGAAATTCATGCTCCCGAAACCAACAAAACTCTGCCTAAGCGGCCACAGAGCACCACAGAACTGGTAAAAAGAGTCAATCAAAATGGGAAAACTGTTTATAGAGAATATCTTTATGTTAGGTCTTTACGTATTCACTTTATAATATATAATACTACCATAAACATATACACCTAAGCTTTACTGCTTTCGAAGCCCAATTAATTTTTTCACTTTCACCAAAAGAGATAAGACTGACATTTACAGTTTATTTCTTGTTGAAGAGCTGCTGTATGTAATGCATGTTTCTTTAAGTATCTATAAGATCTCTATCTCTCTTTCTCTCTCTTAATTCCATAACTATTATCTACGCTATTTAAAAAAAAACTCCACACCTAAATTCTATTCCTCATCCAAAACTAAAACAAACCAACAAAAATAAAACTAAACTTAAAAAAAAAATCCGTAAATAAAACTCATCCAGAATGAAGACGCGAGACGCATTCATGGTCTTGCCACACCAATAAGAAAACTAACAAATATCTCATCACGACCCGAGTACCGACATTTTGTTCACGACGTGAGTAGTTCTTAGCAAAAGCATAACCAAAGTATAAAAACCTCGTAATTAAATCTCTAACAAACACGTAGTGCAACTCAAATTAAACGTTTCTTATAATGGCAAATTGTTATTTTTAACTGATTTAAATTTTGAATATATGGTTTTCATAGAGATATCCTTGCAAACAGATGTTTAAGCTTTTACCATTTGCATGGGTAAACTAAATTTGTGCGCATGTTTGCAATTATGCATGAATCTTCGAGCAAGTTTCAAGTTTAATGACTCCTAGTTTAGTTTTAAGTACAGTTTAATAAAACAACACTTTGCACTTTTCCATTTTGTGCTTGCGCCTATTGGCCTAACAGATTTATATTTTGTTGTAGCTGTTGGCATGAATTTCAATTTAAAATTTCTAACTCGTTTTCTTTGCTCTCCATTTCACAGGCGGATTCACGTGGCTCATCCTCTGGCACACCATCGCTGTCATCGAATTCCTTCATCTCTGCGATGTCATCGCAAGAGGATGTGGCTCTGGTCAATTTGCATCAACAGGTCAATCGACCTATCATCGATTCGCCACTCTTAATGGCCAGTTACTTGAATCATCTGTCGCAGGTCAAATGTTTCAATTGGAATGGTTGTTCATTTTCACTTGGACCGGATGTCTTCTCCACACCGCTCTTCCACGAGAACGAGGATGGTGGCTTGACCTACATAGGCAGCAAGATGCTGCCACATTTTGACTTGTATTCGTGCTGGCGTGAGATCAAGGTTGTGCCACGATATGAAAACAGCACTGGCAGCAACAGTTCGGCAACATTTATGGGCGGTCCAAAGTCGCATCCGTGGGATCCAAGTGTGTTGCTTAAGGAGGAGGAATCCGACAAGACCACAAACGGTTTCGACGATGGCGAGTTCATGAGTCTCCAGGCGGAGGGTGGTGCAGCCTGCACCTCAGTTGTGGCTAGGCTAAAAGGACAACTAAATATTTTCCTTACGCCGCTTTTATTGGAGGGCTTGCAGAGGTAAGTAGACCGAACAATATAAGTCTAGTAATTGTCCGCTATTAAACTGATTTATTGGCAACTGCTTATAAAATATACAATCACACACATATCATAATCAAATTATTGTTGCTTTAACAATTGAAACAATTATGAAAAAATTAACTTCGTTTGACCCGCAAATGTGAACGTTTTGCCTGCCTTAGGGCTATGTTGAGACTGCTTTGACTTCCCTGGTCACGTGGAAAGGAGTCCATAAGTTTTTTGATATAGCTTTCGTCGGCAATCTGCAACTTGATATGTTTAATATCTGCATCACTTCCTAATGGCCACTTACCTCGGGAGCATCATCGGTTTTTTGGCTGTCGCGCTTGATTCGCTTGGCCTCCAGTTGATTTTGGCCGGGATTGTTGGAAAGCTGATAGTTATCATAGTTAAGCATCTCGCTCTGCTGTTTATCCGAGCGCAACAGCTGCTTACCCGACTCATTATCGCTCTTGATGTCGCCATCATCGGTTTGTATCAGATAGCGAACCGGTTCGCGTGCATTGTTTGCAATAAAACTGCAAAATTGAACGATAACAGGAACATGTGGATTTTGTGTGTGTATTGTATTGTGGGGTTTGTGAGTGTTGTTTATGAGTGTGGTTTATGAGTGTGATTTGTGCTTTTGACTCGTATGTGTATATTTAAGCGGCCAACCTGTCGCCATCATTGGCTGCCATATCATTAGCCAGGGGCTGCGACTCGGATGCTTCAAAATCATCAGCAGCTTGTGCCGCATACTGTTGCATGTCCTCATCTAAGGCCGATCTCTCCAGCTCGTCAGCCTGCTGCTCTTGCTCACGAGTCGCGCGTGCGAACTTATGACGCTCAAACGGCTCTGATTGCTTTAGCTCCTTAACGTTTTGCTGTGGCTGTGCCTCGTACTCAGACATACCTTTCTCGTCGGCCCAGGAGTTGCTATTTGAATTGGTTATCTTTCTGTAATCATGGCTGAACATATCTGGCGACGCATCATCTTTGGCATTCCAGTTATCAAGTTTGGCAAACTTTTGCGATTCCTCGCGATGAGCCTCGTCGGCCAATTGCTCAAGACTTTCCATATTACCTGGTCCCTCATCGACTGATATTTCAGAGAAGTCGTTTATGCTTGGCCTATGCTTATATCTCTGCTGGCTACGCTGCAGACACATTGTATCCTCCGGATCGCATTCCTCAACGTCTTCGTACTTATTTTTGGAGCCATACTTGCTCGTATCGACATGTATGTCTAAGCAATTGTCCATGGCCTTGCACGCTGTTGTTGCACATCTTCGGGTGGTGCTGGAGTAATGTTTGCTTGTTGGTCGCTTTTTGCATTTTGGCTGCTCGGTGCACTGATCCCTTTCAGCTTCATCCTCATCATGACACGAATCGGAGTGGAGGGCAGGCTCCAAGTCCTCGTCGCCCGACTCCATCTCTTCGTAGTGCTGCTGTTTCTTGGCCGCATGTCTATGGTGTCCCCTTAGGCTTGCTTGCTTCGAAAGACGTATGTTATGAATGAATAAAATATCTTATTTATTTTCTATCTGTTACACACCCTCTAAATCGAATGGCCCATTGCCAGCATCATCCAACAACTTGTTCAGAGTATTTAGATCGTCTAGAGATAACCCATTGAGTGTAGATTCCACTTCGGCATCGCTTAGGCCATTCGACAGATCAGGAAAGTCGTCTGAATTAAGACCTATATTCGGTCCGGGTTTCGCTTGCCCATTCTGTGCAGTTAAGAACTTAGCTTGAATATGTGTTAAAAGATTGTGACTACATACCGCAGGATATGCTGCCAGAAACGGCAGTAAGGTCAGTAAAAAACATATACGCAGTAGAAGCATTTTTGGAAAATTGCGGCACTTAAATTTGTAAAATACTTTTGTATAATCGTACGTTTTTTAACGTATGTTAATAATCTTTACTGACTTACTTAGATTAAAATATCTAATTATGCAAACTGTATATGTTCAGGTACTTCTGAAGCAAAGCAAAGTTTCTTATACAATCTGCCTAGTTTCCTTGCTTTGTTCTTGCCAATTAAAGTTTAACTGAGTTTAATTTTTTTTTTTTATAGAATGGTAGAGGCAGCTGTGCCTACAATTCAATCGATGCATCTGCTGTCGGTTGTTAACTTTATACACGCCTCGTGCATAGCTAAAGTGAAGAATGATAATATTCTCAAGCGGGACCAAAGTCTTAGCTATTGGTCGCAGGTGCACTCTAATTCCAAGCGATCAACGACCGAGCGACATTTACAGGGACCAGGCGATTCGTTTTTGAGCGATGTCTACGAGGAGAGTATATCGACAAAAACGCAAGGACTGATTGTGTTGCCCAAAGTTAGCATCACCATGCTGCAGTCTTCTATTGTGGAGGAGATTATATCCGTGGCAGCGCTGGATAATGTGCAGGTGAGTGAAACACACATATCTTGTTAGGTTTATGTTTAATACTGCCTTTTTCTTTTGTAGGATCTCAGCTGCGTATCGTTGCTTACTTTCTATATGGAAGGCATATCAACAAAGTTTCATCTGGGCAAGACCACACGGGCCTCCATGCACAATGTCTACATTCAGCAAACAGTTCAATCTGGCAGTAGTCACAAGAAGGGTGGAATTATGAAAGGAACACGTGCGCTCCTTGCGCATCTCTCCTCGCAGACGCGACCTGACAACGTCCAAGGCGAACCAATACTTATTGAGACGTCGGAGAAGCAGTTAGAAGAGCTGGTGATAACACTCGATATTGGACGGGCACATGCGCAGCTGCGTCGCCTGAAGACCGAGGGTCAGTCATGTGCTCCAGAGACACCTCTAATTGTCACCGCAATTCCAGAGCACAAGAGTAAGGTGCTCTTTGAGTGCCTTAAGATGCCAGAGAGTACGGGTATCGAGAGCATCGGGTACATCATGTTCGAGTGTGGCCTGGAAGGTGTGGGCGTCAAGATCGTCAAGCGATCGCATTTCGAAAAGTCGGAGAACAGCAAAGAGGAGTTGGCTGAAATGACGGGTGGTGCAGATGGTGTAGCGTCTGCTGGTGGTGCTTTCAATCTCAACGAGTTGGTAGCAACGTCTGGCAATACAAGTGAAGCCCCAGCAACAACTGGAGATGTCAGTGGTGCTACCTCTAAAGCGGAGGCCGCGTGGCGTTTAATAACCAAAAAGCCACCTACACCAAAAACACCCAAGGAGAAGTTTCAGAATGCGTTGGACAACATCATTGTCAGCGAAAGCTCCGCAGCAAGTGCAGAGCAAGGACGAAAGACGACGCCCAGACAGCCGCTTGATGAGGATGTTGAGAAAGGAACTTACGCCGGCAACGCTTCCCAGAATGCAGGCGCACAGAAGTCAACTGGCGCTGCTGGTGGCCATGCTGCTAAAGATGGTTACGACAAAGCTCTCTCTAATGTGAAAGGCACGGACAAAACCTCCTCCTGCGTTATTGAACTAAAATCAGTGTGGTTTAACTTTGCTGCACCCCCTTGTGTGCCCATCACACGCAAAATTGACTTGACGCGCCTCGATTGGAATCTGTTGAGCACTGCCTCGCCAGCCATTACTGCCTGGATGAACCCCAGCAATCGTCTGGCCATTAAAATTGTCTCCTTAATGAAGGTTCTGCATACACGGCAAACTGCAGTCGCTGCCTGTCTTATGGCTGATGCAATGGAGAATGAGAAAATACAGCGCAATCCAAAGATAAAGAAGGTCAGTTACGGTAGAAATTTATTTGTCATATACTAAACTCTCGCTTTTGCTCCTTTTTAGAGTCGCTATGCCAATAACTACACGTTGCTGTCGAAGACACTGCAAGAGGATCCCAGTTGTCAGCTGTGCTATATCATGCAAAAACTAGTTCTGGACGAAGGAGTTCAGCGCATCGAACAGATCTTCAAGCATGGCGAGGTGCCGCATTTAAATACGCTGCGACAGGTGAGCAAAAAACAAAGATATTTTCTAATATTCTCTTTGTAAAACATCTTATTTTAAACAGGGCGTCATTGTTTTGAGTCGTCAGTGGAAGAACACGCTGTACAATCCGATTTTGTTTGAGCACCAGTATAAGAATAAATTGGCGCGACCGATAAACGTGACATTCTCGTTCCCGCAAAACGAGGAGGAGTGCGAGGCAGATGAGTGTGAAGGTGATGTTGAAATGGGCGCCTATGCTGGCGTCGGCGAGAATCCGGAAGAGAGTGAGAATGCTTTATTACTTGGGCAAACACAGCATCATCGAACTCACATTGGTATTCCTTTGATTAACTCAGCTGCTTAACTGCAAATTTTCACGTCCTCAAATCGATGGCGTGCGGCATGCAGTCAACTTCTTTTTGTTATATAACTAACGATATATATGTGTATATCTATATAGATCTAGAACTATGATTTTAATGCACGTATCTGTTGTTATATTTTTGATGTTACAAGAAATGCCTTTGAATTCCTTCCTGTAAATTGAAAGGCAGTTCTTGGTTAGCTTTTAGTCTTTCCTCTTTATTTCTGATGCTCTTTCTGCTCTTTCTTGACTTTTTTCTCTTTTTCGCTATTTTGATATTAGTTTTAAAAATGTTCCTGTAAAAAATGCTTTAAATGTTCATGACTTCATTTTGTTTGATGCTTTGCGTTTGCATTATGTATTCAAATATTCAATGTTGTTCAACTTTACCTTCTGGCTATCCTTTCCTTTAAATTCTGATTCTTAACAAAAAGGGCAGTGTGCAAAATAATTGTATTTGATATCTTTTGACTTAGTTCTTACATTTTAAAATTAATAACAACTAATATTTTGCACACTGCACTCAACAAAATTACAATTTATTTTCTTACTCAACTCGAGTGCAAAACTCTTACACTACATACTTTTAACTTTCAATATTTAGATAATACACAATATGGCGGCATGTCCTATTCACATGAGACTACTCACCATGGACCTGCATCCCAGAGATCGGTATCCACATCGCCCAATATGCACCACACGCGTCGTGGGTAAGTTTGGAATCTAATTTCTTTGTTGCCGTGCGATTATGCATGTTTTGTGTATTATTGCCATTGCCTGTGGATGTGTTTTTATTTTCATACCCGCTCTCTCCCTTGAACTACTCATTACATATTGTAACTAATGACAACAAAATTTTAACGTCTTGCTTGCGCTTCAAATGTTACGCTATTAAGTCTGAGCAAAGGGCACAGCAAAGCATCGAATTTTTCACATGGCAATTCGTCTCGTTCCAGTATACAAATGCTGCCGATTATCTCGAATCTGGTGGAGAAACAGGTTCCAGAGTTCGGTGAGTACGGCTTGATAAAATTACTAAAACAGATTGATAATCTGTATTTATTCACCACAGAGTACGGCGCATTGCAGGAGGGTTCGTTAAGCTCAACAAATTCGGTTAACAAATTTTGGTTAGGCGCTGAGAATCACAAAGAGGACTTGTACTTCTGGATGGCAAAGCATCAGGACAATAATAAGAAAAAGGAACATGCCGCCACAAAAGAACACGTCAGGCCTGTGCCGCCCAAGCTGCCTGGTCAAACACATACACGCAGGGACATAATGCAGGACTCCATCATGCTGCTGGATGCTCATCTTATATTTGAGCCGCTGCTAACATGCCTCGGAGTTATGCCTCAGCAAATGATTAATAAGTTCTCAAATGCAGACATCTCTTCACTGGAGAACTTCGGCACGAACCTGTCTTTGATTGGCACCTTTGATTCCATACGCGTGGACATTGTGGTTAGCGAGGCAGGAGACAAGAAAAACAACACAAACCCGAAACCCGCCAGCAAGCTCAATAAAAAATCGAACGGAGCACGTGCGTCCATCATGATGGACACGCCTCTGTTTGTGTGCGAGCGCGTTGGCGTTGAGCTGGAAGTGTTGAAAATGTCCGATGGCATGGTGGATCAGGCACGACAAAATGTCATCTATATGTCGCGTCGTCAGCTCAAAAAGCACACAAGCACTGTGATTAACTTGAGCTTGAATGTGCGCTTTATTTCGCAGCAAGTCAATATGCCGCTGCTCCGACTGCTTCATCAAATATGCAACATGTATCAGAATGTTAAAGATGCCCAGAACGAATTCCACGAGCATCCCGAGCTAAGCAAGAAGAGTCAAACAAAAGACGAGTGTAGTTTGGGTAAGTTAACATTGAATGCTTTTAGTGTTTTGATAGCTATACTAATTTCATTTAATTATTTTTTTACAGCATCGGAGCCAACGGATTTGTTGCCTTTCACATCGGTTGCGGAGCGTTTTGCTGCCCACGGTGAAAGTTTCTCTGATGAGCGCTATGACAAGTTTAATGAGACAATGCCAATGCCATCATCGCGGGGTCGTGGAGGTGGACTGCCGCCTATTATACAGTTGACACCTTCGCCGAATGCCAAAAATCGGCCGCAGAGCTTTGCGCAGAAGCTGCGATCGACGGGCAAGTCGGTTAAAGGCAAGTTGGGCTACACAAACCTGAACGAGTCGAGCTCGTCGCCTTTGCGAGATAGTCCAACGGTGTCATTGCATGAGAATAACATCCTGAAGCTGACTACAGAGTCAAAGGCATCGCTGAATGGCGGCTGTGCCACAAGCGTAAGCGGAGATTACAACAACACGCTGACCAAGTCAGGCATTGCAGCGCTGCCTCCGATGCTGGAAACGCCCAACTGCTGGAAGACGATCTATCATCTGCTAGAACTTTACGGCACCATGCCTGAGACTAAGACAGTAGTGCAACGCAGCTCTCTAAACGAACACAAAAAGCCAGCGGCGACCTTTGTCAGTAATAATGATGATGATGATGTAACTAACGCTCCAACGCCTTTGCCACAGCATCGCGATATGCAACTGCTCGACGGTGTGCCCCAAGAGCGAACGCGACTGATTGTCTTTGGCGTGGCCAAGATA
This sequence comes from Scaptomyza cyrtandrae, assembly GCA_035044605.1. NCBI lineage: Eukaryota > Metazoa > Arthropoda > Insecta > Diptera > Drosophilidae > Scaptomyza > Scaptomyza cyrtandrae. The sequence continues at coordinate 464,172 of JAWNNS010000650.1, read as the reverse complement.
CACAAGACTCGACTGCTTGCTACTCTATCGGGTCTGAAGCTGGAGTCGGAAATCACTACGCTGAACAGCACAGCCACATGGCGTAAGAAAGCACGCCCGGTATCACTGGAATGCTCTCTCACTGGCCAAGTGGGGCGTGCCATGATTGTGCTGCTCGAGGGCGTGGCACCCAGTCAGCAGTACGTAGTAGTTTCGCTTGCCTATACCTTTTATATATATATATACATTATTTTTTTTACAGAACCGTCGTTAAGGTTACCGTCGGCAAAAGTCAGACGCTCTACTCGAGCTTATCAAAGCGCGGCAAGGATAAGAACAGTGGACTGTTGTCGATTGGACCAGTTAATATTGATATACCACAACATCCGGTGGCTTTGCACGGCATGATGACGCGCAGTTCAAAGCAATTGTCTTCCACACTGCAAGAGCTGCGTGTGAAGCGCAATTCGGGTCGCTCTACGCTGCGTTCACATACTGCCGAGGAGCCAGAGTCGCCTTTCCATGCACGCAACTCTGGAGGCGCCAACAGTGGCACAGGCAATGCTAGTGAAATGCGTGAGCGTACCGTCTCTGGTGGAGCACAACAGCAGCCACAGTCGGCCGCAAGGCGAGCAGCACGGTTGGCTCAATCTAAGCCAGCTGCAGCACATCAAAATGGTTTGCTTCAGCCCCTGGTGATGCAGTTCAATGTGCTGCTGCAGAGTCTGTCAATTAATGCGGCCTTATTACCATCTCTTCAAGCGCAGTATCGTATGAATCATGTCAGCTCCATGGGCGTCACTGGACAGCGAGCCAAATTTGTCATCGATCTGCCGACGCACACTTTAAGTTTTAATACTAAGTTACAGGTGAGTTTAGTTACCAACTCAATTATTCTATATCTAACCAATTCTTTTTTTTAGAATGAAATGAATTTACCATCGGAGGCGTGCATTGCTTTACCACCAGTGCATGTCCTGGCGGAATATATACCAGACAATAGACAGGAGCACACGGAAAGCATAGAGGGCATTGTGCTGCGTCAAGGCGGTTATGTGAATGCTAGTGCAGAGATCGGTGAATTCGAGCGCTGTCTGACCACAGATCTGCTCAACCACTTGGTCTTTGTGCAAAAGGTGTTTATGCGCGAGATCAACGAGGTGCTTCAGAAAGTTTACGGCGGTGAGAAGCCTGTGCCGCTATGGACAGAAGATAGCGGGGATAATGCCAGCGTACAGGAGTCAACGTTGAAACGCATTCTTTTCTCTATTAACATATCAATGAAGCGAGTCCAGTTGACGGCCACCACGCCCTGCTCGTCAGCGGTACGCTTTGAAACAGGCACCATGGAATTGCAGCTGTCGAATCGGGTCAAGAATTTGGGTGACATGAGCAATCGCAAATTGTTCTTCAAGGCGCACATCGATTTCAATCTGTCGCTCGGTCAGATCATACGCAACGTGATCTTTGATGAGGCAGAGCCGGAGTTCCAACAATATGCCTTCTTCCACACGACCATCGGTCTGCGTAACGCCTTCCAGGATGAGCTGCTCAACGAAGACAAAGAGCTCATATTGCTGACGCTCAAGCGTCCCCTGGTCTACGTTCAGCCGATAGCCGTGGACAAGGCCATATTAGTCTGGTTAAACTACAAGAACGCCTACGAGTACTGGGCCGAGAAGCGTGCTAATCTCTGCTACGATCACACACCCAATACCACCCAACAGGTGTTTGATCGTGTCGCCTTTGGCCAAATAGCCAGCTCCAACCTGTCCACGCTATTCCTTCAACTAACTGTCGAGGATATGGGCATCTGTTTGCCTCTCAAGCAAGTCAATACAGTGGTATGTAAAATTAAAAGCTTTAAGTAAATAGTGTAATGATTATTAATCTTTTGAATCCCTTTCAGTCGTATGGGTCTCGTGCGTATCAAGACTTTGATGCCAAGGGAGCTGTGGTCATAACATTAGAGAACACGATAATCTCAGCGTGCAATTCGGGCTCTTTGGTATCTAAGGGCAAGTTCCAAGGCTTGTGCTTGAGATTTGCCGATGACTTTGAGACAAATCTGGATGACTGGAAACCGAGCTGTGTCGAACCCATTATGAATGTATGCGTCGTCTCCGAAGGCACCTTTGAGGTATGCTCCCGCACCACGGCAGCTAAGAAAGGTGAGAATGCCAAGTGGCTGCTTAATGTGAAGTGGCAAATGGAGGGCGTGGATATACACTTGGATGTGAATATTGGCAAGCAGTTGTCGTCACTGGGACACACTCTCACCATGCTCACCGGATTCGAGGAGGATGAAACGCAAATGGAATCGCCCGACAGCGATGAGGGTGATCAGAGCAGTAGGGATACGTATGTGAGACGCCGTGGCGAGTTTGACAACCTGCCTGCTTTTGTATTTGATCCAACGATAGACTCAAAAAAGCGTTCATTCATGATGGAGAAGGAGATGGCCGAGCAGCTAAAGATTATCAACGATCTGCGCACCCTTGGTGCCTCCCACAATACGGTGGCACATGAGGAGCGACGATTGCAAGAGTTGCAGGCCATTTGCTACAAATACTTCCGACGCGACATGATACAAAAGTGGAAACGACCATCACTACGAAGATCCCTCAAAAACTATAATCGCTCGCATTCGTATGTAGGTAGCGGTGGAGTTGTTCTTCCCGGTGTGCCCGGTGTTAACCTGGCTGCACGGGAACTGCCACTGGACAATGGCAGTCATAGCTATGCGGGGCGACGTCTGGACACGATTGCCTCCAACGATGAGATCTCCAGCCTACAAAGCACACCCGCATCCTGTCATTCGCGGAGTGCATCCCTTAAAACGGGAGTTAGTCGGGTTACTTTCACAGATGCCATGCGTCAGACATCTCTGCCCAATGCGGATACAGACACAGAGACAGCGGATAATGAATTGGATTGGCGACAGGATTGCACGCCCAGTGAAATGGATGTGGATGGCATCTCGGTGGAGATGCGACGCAAGCATGCCTATGCGCATGCCCAGAAACAGCAACCGGAGCCAAATATTGATTTCGAACTGGATGTTAAAGTGCTGGTTAACTCTGGCAAATGTGTGCTGCACACCAAGAACAACCATACAGGCGAAGAGAGTGCAACAGGTACTGCAGGTGCGGTTGCTGCCAGCGTAAAGACGCACAAGCGGGAGCGTAGCATTGGCAACGACTGGGGTAGTCCCACACCCTCACGCCGGCAGCGGGATAAGAGCAAGCTCAGATTTAATGCTAGCGCACATAATGCTCTACTCGCAGATCTCACCATCTTTCACATACCAGGCTTGGATGTCAAGCTGCATTATCAGTCTCGCACTCTCCCCGAACTGGGCGCAGACCTGCCATCGACTCCAGCGTTAGCTGCAGCTGCAGCAGCCGCTCACGGACGTCGCTTAGGCAACAAGCGAGCAACGTTGAGTGCCTGGATGACACTTCAGAGCATACCCGAAGAGACAATCATTTCGCCACACATTTTGGAGTTTCTCGAACAAACACTGGAACCCATCCCGACCAGGCAACAGGCGAACAGTGTTCCTGTCACGCCATCTCATACAACTGCCGTTAATCTGGATATATTGCCAGCGAATTATGCAACTTATGCCTCGTTCCCTGTGGATGTCATTGTCTATTTCCACATGCAGCCGTCCACTTTTCGATTTAGCTGCCTACCTGTTTCACGCGTCGAGTGCATGCTTCAACTGCCCAGCCTGGACATTGTATTCAGCTCCAAGCGCAGCAGTGACGAGGAACAGCAACAGCAGCAGCAATATTCCCAATCTCATTCATCACAATCGCATGCGGATCAACAGCTGCCAACTGGTGGACTGAGTGTTACGGGATGCCTGGCCGACTTCAATGTCTACATCTTCCATCCGTACGGGGGCAAGAAGACCTCGAAGGAGACACAGTTCTCACCATTGAGTGATAGCGAGCGCAAGGACTCACTCAGTATCAATGTAGAGTTTGTCAAGTTTCACATTACACGCTGTCGCAAAGTCTACATTGAACCGTTGCCCAGCTCAAAGCGTGCGTTGGATCAGTCCCGGGCTGTCATACGTTTTTCCACAATTGTGGATATTGGTAGCGCCAGTTTTAAGTACGACATGCGTCGCCTTACCGAGATTCTGGCTTTTCCCAAGGCCTGGTACCGTCGACGCATTGTGCGTCGTCTGTTCCTGGGTGATCTAAGTGTTCATCAACAGCAACAGCAGCAGCAGGCGGGCGCTGAAACTCCGACAGGATGTGCTCCGGCAACGCCTACTCCCAGTGAGGGTCGCTCTAAGGAGAAACTCCGTCTGGACTTTGATGGACAGCAGCAAATGCAACCACAACAACAGCAATCTCATCAGCAACTGGGTCATTTCGGTGCAGTACGCAAATTGAAATCATTGGGTAAATCCTCGAGCGCTGAATCCTCAGGCACTCCCCCATCGGAGAAGAATCAAATTACTGCTTGGGAAACACTTGTTATCTTTGCTGTCAACTTCACCAAACTCAACGTTCAGATGAACATAGGCAATGTGTGCGGAAATGTAGTCTGGCTGACCAAGGACTTCCGCTCGGATGGGCGTCTGTCCATAGGCAGTACAGGCTATAAGAATATGTATGCAGGCATCTATTTGGGTGGCTCGGCGCTGGATGCCAAGGGTGGCATTGTAGGTGGCAGTTTTGAGGTCAACAAAATCAATAAGCGCTTCCATATCAAAGAAGAGTCCGGCATGGAGCCGTATCACACTCTCGGATTGAGCTTCATGGCACTAGAGCTGCGTTTGGACTACATGGGCACATCGGTGTTGATGACACGCATCAGCACCTTTGTGGCAGCCATGAAGGATGAGTGGAGAACTGCTTCACAAGCCGCTGCCTGTGGCAAGGATCAGCCACGTTCTTTAATCTTTATACACGGAGATCTTAGCTGGGATCAGCTGCAGATCATGATATCCAAGTCGACGACAGCAGATATAATGAAGATGTACTTTAAACTGGAGGAGTTCTTCACACAGCAATTCAAATCGTCCAAGCGTGTCTTCTCCAACCTCGAACCACGTCTCCAGGATCGTTCGGCCAGTATTAGGCGTCGCCAGCAACACAAGAAGAAACCCAATGGTGAACTTCCACAAGCAACTACTGCCGCAGCGGGCCCAGGTGTAAACTTTGGTAGCGTAGACAACACAGATGCACGGCATCATCGCCATTGGCAGAAACCACTTGCCCAGGCAGTTGGATTGGTGGTGCCATCGCTGGTGACACGTCTTCCACGACATGGCAATGTTCTCGGCGGCACTGTTGAGCTGCGTGGGCAAAATATCTCCCTCGCTTGCTTTCACGGCATCAACTTCAAGTCCAAGGCTTGGGCTTTGTTTAGTCTCAAGTCACCTTCGATTAACTTTGCCACCGAAGCGCGACAGTTGGAGGATACTAGTGAGGTGCTGGTTACACAGACTTTGACCTCCAGTCTCGGACAGACCACTGAGGGACAACAGCAGCAAAATCACTCCATGGCCATCGTTAGTCGCATCACGCGCAACATTATCTTCCCTCCACAGTTTAAGACCCTTAATGAGTGGTTCCATTATGCATTTGCCAACAGCGAAATCGACGGTGAGTTCATTAATTAGTGGGGCTTTTCAATGTTTTATTAATGAGCTTCTCTTTCGCAGCTGTTGATCGCTTCCCTATGCTAGAGTGCGAACGTGAGATAGCCTCCAATTCGATTGAGCGAACTCGCGCCTCAGGCAGCAGCAGCGCAGCCAAATCGCAGGAGCACAATCATAATCGAGAGGTGATCTTTGCGTTGCCCAGCCTTCAGCTGCACTTCAAGACCGAGCACAAGCAGGGACCAACCACACCAGAACCTACAGGTAAGAATAGTCTTTATAAAATTTACTGTTCCAAAAAGTTTCAAAATACTTTCTGTATTGCTTTTAGAAACGAAACCTGAAGTCTTGTGCAGCTTTATGACGGATTTCGATGATCATATCTTTGTCACCGTCGATGCGGATGCGTTCTTCTTTTTGCATGACCTAATTACGTCCTATGTTACCGAAAAGGAGAAAGTGGTACGGGTTTAAAATAAACATAAAAATATGAATACCTTCATTTAAATGATTCCTCCTCGTTTTTATAGCTTGGTGCTCAGTCGGCCCGAGCAGCCTCACCAAATCTATCGCAAAAGTCTAATCTCAAGCCATATTTGACGGATGAGATACTCAAAGAAAAGAAGAGCACCTCCAATTTGACGGTTCAGCAGGGCCAGCAGCTGGGCGGAAGCAAGAGCAGCCTGGATCCACTGCAAGGCAGTCAAACGAATCTAGCAAACACTACGAACAATACGGCGGCAAACGCAACGACAGTGTCAAACACTGCGACAACAACGGCAACGAAAACAACTTCAACAGCTGCAACAACATCAACGACAACAACTTCTACGTCGACGACAACAACAAACACTGCAAAAGACGATGTCAACGATGGCGGTGCACAGACCAAACTTGGACCAGATGCGAATGCCCAATTGCCCAGCTTTGATATTGAGTCGTTTGTGCGCGATTGGCGTCATTTTGACTGCCAGACATGGCATTTAGAGCCAACAGTGCGCTTGTTATCCTGGGCTGGCAAGTCCATTGAGCCATATGGCGTTGATTATATACTCAACAAGCTGGGCTTTAGCCATGCACGTACCACTATACCCAAGTGGCTGCAGCGTGGTTTCATGGATCCACTGGACAAGGTGGAGGCACTGATGATGCTGCAACTGTTGCTAATGGTGCGCGAGAACAAATCAGATTTGAGTCATGCCAAACAGCAAAATCATCGACCAGCACCAAATTAGACTTGGCACAGAGAAAAGTTTAAACGTGACAACATTGACAAACCAAGGTGTTTATCTATTAATCAGCTTTAATCAGCCATTTCAGCATTGTACAGCGAACCTTATAGGCCCATGTAATACTTGTAATATTTGTAATTCTGTGTGATTATTGTGTAATTTATGTGTAACGAGTATGTTCTTGTGTTCAGCCTGCAAGTTACTCGTTATATTATTAGTAACATATTATTATTATCATTATTTCTATTATTAATAACCAACTAGCCAATTTAGGCAGCTTTGTTAAATTGTAAATTGGTTTGCTCGCGTCTTTCTCTCTCTTTGAGTGTAAATCAAGTGCTACTCGTAATTTTTGCTCAATTTTAGCGCTTTGTAATTATTATAATGTTATTTTTAAAGTGATTGTGCAGCCATGAGGAGAGCCAATATTTAAACTATAAGTAGCTCTAATTGAAATATATGTGTATACACTTTACTTTACCATATATTCTAAAAAAAAACTGTGTAAGTTTTTAAATAGGCAATAAAGTTAACTTTTAAAAGTGCATACTTACAACATACAACTAACCAACTTCTATCTCTCTTTTGTATGATTTTCGAAAAGCTTTTAAAATTTTAAATAATTATGATCATTTAACTTACCAGTATCTAAGTAAAAAGCAAAAAGTATGAAAGACATTTTTGTAATATTGCTGTTTTGACATTCAAAAGAATGTTAGTAAAATTTAGTTTTTTTCTCTACATAAGTATTTGACAACGTTTATAATTATTTTGTGCTGAGTTGAAATAAAAGTTTAGCTACTTTATTTCCGCTTGTGAAGCTAAGTTTGAATAGTTCTTTACAGTTCGTTGAATACAATAAAATATTTGGAAGGCATTTGGTTTGGCAAAGCCTTTTGGCTCGCTAAGAAGCGAAATTCTCGGTTAATTTTTGCTTGACTTTGCATTCAACGCTACAGTTTCCTTTCCACCCACTCTCCACCCTTCCACCGTCGTCTCCTTGGCTTGCTTGAGTAAACTTTGCATCCGCTGCGTGTATCCGTTTTTGTTTTCGTTTTTTTGCCGCTGCTTGAGCAGAGCGCAAATGTTATTTCTTTTTTTTTTTCTCTATTTTGCTTTTTAGCCTTTCAACATTATTTTTTGCTGTTCTGTCACAGTTCTTTATTTTGTGCGCGCCTGTGTCTTTGTAAACATTTCATTTTCATCAAGGTTGCGTTTTTAATTATTTTTCCTTTCTCTCTTGTTCATTCCGCCTTTTTGTGCTCCAGCTTCTTTACTGTTTTTTATACTTAGCATACTATTAGGTTCGGCCTGTTTCTACATCATTTTGTGCAGCAGCAGCAGCATTCACATCTCGGCCAACTGGAGAAAGAAAGGAAAAAGTCATTGGGGCTTGCTAAGAGAGCTCGCCCATTTGATGAGCTTTTCACGCACTGTAGGCGCGGGCCTGATATGCGTTGCATACTGGCGGATAAGCGATGGCGGTGGTGAGGGGTGGTGCGGAATGTTGCTCGGGTATCACCCCTCGGGCAGGGTCGCGTCGCACACACACAAAAGGCCATGAATGTGAGTGGTTTACTTTGGAGATTAGTTTATCTAAAGTTAATGAGGGTTAAAACTAATAGGCGAATGGCTTAATTTTTAATTATGAGACTTGGTTTCTCGTTGTGGTGCGCTTCCCTTTCAGTCCTTGTGTTTTGTGTATTTTTATTTTTTTTTTGCTTTCTTTGTTTCCCTTACATTTTTGTGGTTTGTTTGGTTTTGTGTTCTTCAGTTCAGTTCTTTTTACGTCTTGATGTTGTGGCATTTAATTTTTGTCATTTTGGCACAGAGCCACAGGCAACATGCGGGACTTAGAAAATGGCGTTTTAAAAGACAAATGCCAAATGAAGAGATTGGCTTTGTTTTGGTTTTTGTTTTTAAATTCCCTTGTATGAACGGGATCCCTTGAATCGTAAAGTTAATCCAGCGATTAAGCTTTTCTAACGAATTTTGCTCTTCTTATATGTACTACAGATAGTTTTTAAAGTTTAATTGGCTTGTTAAGTAATTTCCAAAGAGTTGTTAGTAAGTACTTGCCTCTCAAAAAGCTTAACTTTTTAAATTAAGTATACGCATCGCATTACACCATAAATTTTATTTTTCAGAAACAGATCAGCCATCAAGGCCCAAAGCAAGTAATTTTTTCTTGACATATGATGCCTCCACTTACACTGGCTTTTGGCCAAAACAACATACTAAAAACACTCCGTATAAAGTTTTATTAGATTTTACTGTGAATTGGTTGGCGGCAAGTTTGACAAGAACTGCTCATATTACTAACGCCTGTTGTCTGGCCAACATACAAACAAACGTGTTGGAACATTTTTCAATTAAATGTGCAAAAAAAGTCACTTGAAAACTTCACAATTTATTAAAACGCAGTTTACGCTTACACAATAAAAAAAAAAATACAAAAAAACAAGAAGAAATTTTGATTTCGTTTACAGTTTTGTATAAAATATGAGTCTTGAGGCTGTCTTAACAATTGCTACTCCACACATACGTACACACACATAAAATGCAGAAGGCGTCATTAGAAACGGCTTGCTTGGAATTGAGCTTTATTTATGTATGTGGTCCTAAGCCGTAAGGCAATCAGAAACACCCTGTGCCATCTAGCCAGTCAGTCAGACATAACTAAATTTATGCAGCCAGCCCTCAAGCTGAGCGCTAAATTATTTTTTAATTTCCCTGGGTTGAGAAGGCCTAAGCAAACTTTTGTGTGTTATTTTTGTTTTGGGTTTTTTTTTTTTTTTTTGGACAGCAACATAATAATCAAGTCAATAAAAAAGCCATAAAAAACCGAAAATATCGCAAAAAGGCCAACGGACGCCTGGCAAGTCTATTTGTCTATCTGCCTGTAAGTGTGTGTATGTTTGTGTGTTTGTGTATTGTGGCATGCCCTTGATACACTCCCGCACACCATACACAAAGGACATGCCATAGACAAATATCAGACAAGACAAGGCCAGAACAAGAACAAGACAAGGGCAATATACGCACAACTTGTAGAACGATAAAGCAGGCAATAAAAACCACTGAGCATAATAAAAATTACATTTTATTTTATTTCTTGTGTGTGTGTGTTGTTGTTGTTGCCGTTGTTGCTGTTGTTGTTGTTGTTGCAACGTTTTTAAATACATAGTCAAAGGCACGCGCACATCAACAGGCTAAAGTCCACTCGCCTTTGCTCACAAATTACGCCAAGATATTTGGTGTTGGGTCCCTTAGATTGCGAGGGCAGCAAACAACACATCAACATCAACAACAACAAGTTGAAGAAAATGACATTGACGCCGCATACTTTGAATAATGTGACCCCTGGAATCATGGCCAAAGCGAAAGAAATGACTCCCCCGTGTGCCTGCCAAAGAAGCAGTGACCAAGTACTACGATTACAATTTGTGGACATCTAACTGTTTCTAATAATTATGTAAATGTGTGTCACTGATGGCAGCATCCCATTGCCATCTACCCCTGCCCTATTCTCTTTTTGACCAGCGGCCATAAAAAGCACTCAACAACTGGGACATTATCAAAATTTAATGATGCGCTGTTTCATTCTCACATTCAGCTGGGAATTGTCTTGACTTCATTTGGGGGCAAACATTTTTTTAATGACTGTATTTTAATTTAATGGCATTGACAGCACATAAAAATTAAACAACAAATTAAAATAAATGATATCAAATTTAATTCATTTGCCACAAACTGTATTTAATTCTTAGGTTAAGGCTGCATGAAAAAAAAAAAATAAATAAATAAAAATTGTTGAAATAATCGCACACTTTGCCCCCAAAGCGGATGTCGCCCAACCATGCAAATTAAGTGAAAAATTACAAGGCACTAGAAATAATTACATACTTTGTATGCACTTCGTATGAGTGTGTGTTAGTGCTAGTGTAAGTGTGTGCGGAGGTCACACACAATGCCAGTTGCGCTTGCATAATTATAAAATTACTTGCCGCCAAGTGGCAAACAACGCGCACTTCCTTAGCTCATTGTTTTGTGATTCGCACTTCTGCATACATACAAAAGTGCTATAAAAGCGCAGAGAAATAGTCTTTTATTCATATTCTCACTGAGGAACTATGTGCACAAAATTTACCAAGTACTCAGCAAAAGTTTCTGTTCCTTTCTTTATTTTACTTTCGTTATATTTCTTTGACTTTTAAAATGACGAGGAAACCATGAGCGACATTTGAAGCTAATTGTAAAACCATGCTAGCTTAAACTTTTTACTTAACTACTATAACTACCCAACTATAGCCATAATTGGATTTAAATTCTATCTTTATACCCCTAGCCTTTGAGCTGATGCATTGCATGTTTATGGCCCTTAAGTAGTTATGCTTCCGATTTTTAACTGGGGTGTCGTTACGTGTGAAGTTCATTAACAGTCGTCAGGCGATCACCTGCATTGCATCATTTTTCAATGGCCGCCATCCTGCTGTGCTCACACCTGCCTAACTGCCTTACAGACTATCTGGCAAGGGGTTTGGTGGAGCAAGAGGTGGGATTGCTTTTATGGTCTGCTACTTGGCCTCCGACAATAGCAAATGCTGGCGGCTGGATTTTCTTATTCGACTGCAGCGAGCCATAAAATTATCATGCAAACACAGGCAAGGGAAAGAGAAGCAGAAAGGGAGCGGTGGGGGGGGGGGGTATGTGCACATTAGACGCACATGCCGTTAATATGCAAATGCATGGGGCGCATTGAAAGCAAAAAAAAAAAAACTTTTTTCAGCCTTTTTCTGTCTTTCTTTCCTACTTAAAGCCTGGCAACGGGGGGCTCTTCTGGCCCATTCATTCTTTTGATGTGGGGGGAGTTCAAAAACTGGGCAACCGAAAGAGGAGAAAACAATGAAGAACACTCAATCTAGGTATTGGGCGGCACTACGATCATGTAGCATAGTTTGTAAGACTAATGAGTAAACACTCCCTAGTGCCGGCCGATTAGACAAAAGGGAAAAGGTAGGATGAAAGGTTTGGAGGAGCCATTAAGATGTTGCATTGTGCGGGTGAAGTGAAGGCAAAAGGGTGAAACCTTGCAAGCTAATTTCAACTATAAGCCATGTTAATTGATGTAGTTGGAGTTATTTTTAAATGAGCGCCTATCTACATTTAGTTTGATATTATTAAACCTATTTAGCAATAGCCTTGAGCTTACCTTGCCTTTAGTTTAAGAAAACCCATTAAAAATTTAATATTCAAATTGTATTATTATGATTTTCATAAATTTATTTCGAGGACTGGCAACCAACTGCTGCTCACATCTCAGATTGAATAATTACGCAGGGTATAAACTAAATTTTTGGGAAACTTCTGTAACTGAGCCCTGAGGAAAAAGGTCGCGGGTTGACATCAACAGCTAAACTAAGCTGGAAAACGGTTGCGTTGCAATAGCGAACCGCAAGCCATGAATAAATTTTTGGCAGCTCGGTTATCAGTCAAGTTAAGATATACGTACATAAAGTATAAGCCAGTTTGCCCTGCCTTCAAAATACTTAAACCAAAAGGAGCTTGTAATCTTAATTATATATTACAAAGTCTTGTGGCTTTATCGGGTGTGGTGGTTGCGTGGACGGGTCGACGGTAGAACGGGTGGAAGGGTGGGTGGTGCGAGTTGTTTTGTCGTGAAAAGTAAGCAGGAAATGAATGAATTTTTCAGTGGCATAATCCGGCAATGTGCCAATGTGTTGCCACGCCCACCTCCCCTCCAAACAACCACATAGCCGCCGCCCACTCCGTCTCACTCACGACGAGCAAGCACAAACCCACCCCGCCCAACCCCAACCCACCTTCCTTAGCACTTGTCATAAAATATTGTTTGGTAAGAAAAGAAAAACTTTTCAATGCTCTTTGGCCCCCAACACTGAAGACGAACAACCGCACACACACAGCCACAGCCTGTCAAGGCATATACACCCACCCCTTCCTATTTTTTCGCACCCCCTGGAAGACCCTGTTAGTGTAAGACATTGAAGTGTATAAGAATAAGTGTTGGGATTAGGCGCTTGACTTGAAAATTTTATAAAACAAAATTTTTGCATAAGCTCTGGCGATGGTTCCTCAGCTTTCCACTCGGCGTCTCCACAGGGGCAGCTGATTCTTCTGCTGCCTGCTGCCTGCTTCCATCCATCCGCCTGCCCTTCCCCTCCCTGTGGTTTCTTCAGCTAAGCGCGTTAGCTGCTCCAAGGATTTAATGGAAAATCTTCGCGTCCTTGCGCAAACGTTGAACGGAACAACGGCAACGGGGTAAATCACGCATTTAATTCCAAAACATTTAACAGTTTTTGGCTCTTATCTAATATTTTACAAACCATTTATATGATGATTAGCGCAAAGTGACTGCAGCATTCACTTTAGCCACCAAAAGGAAACAAAAAAGAAAAACGAAACCAGACCTAACCAAAATGTGAATGAAGTTAAAAAAAAAACTGGCAACGTAAAGTGAAAAATGGTAAACGCTTTGAGTTTTGGCTTATGCGAAGGCCACTTGAAATGAGTTTTTATTTTGATTTTTTATTAATTTAGCTTAGTCTGCGAAGACTGCTGTTAAGTAAATGGACACTTTAGATTTATTTAGGCAACTTTTATGAATAGGAGTATTTAAAGTAATTGTTTCTTTATACCTTTCCTCTATTCGCACAACTTATGTAAAGGATATTTCTCCGTTTAACATTTCAAGCGATTCACACTGGCTTTAGTTTCAATTTGTGTGACGCATTAATCAGCGTTCGATTTGAATCTCATTATCAGAGCTACACCACCAAATACCCATTCACCAACCACCTGGCACCACCCACTGCTAGCAGCCACAGGCAATAAATTTTAGCATCAAATGTTTAGTCATTTTTTTGTTGCTGTATATTTGATGCGGGAAGGCAGTGTCAGTTTAATATGCCATCATTACTTACCCGGGGAGAAGGACACTGAGAGATCCAGCTACCTGGACGAAATTAGTATGCGAAGGCATGAAAATCATTAGGACAAGGACAGTGTGGGCGGCGTCTCTAACTCTGTGTATGTGTGTGTGTGTGTATATATATATGTGCTGCATTTTGTGAGTGTCACTAATTAAATTATACATATAACAAGCAGCCAAAAAGAGCTCTTGACTGAAACACATCCCTTTCATTCCTTTCTCTCTCCTACTCTCCCTCTCTCCCTCTGTTTCTCTGTCTCTCTCTATCTCTCTCTCGGTGTGCGTCAGGTGTAATTAAAGCGCGCCTAATGCAATAAATTTGTGCCCCGCTTCTGTTGCTGTTGTGTTGTTGCCTCATGTATAAATAATTAAAGTTCATTATCAGCCAAATGTGCAATGGACTCGACAACAGAGTCAGAGAGAGCGAGCGAACTATATAAACATGATTCAGTTATACAATAACAAGAACAACAACACAAGCAACTAATTAAACCTATTGCCAAAGGCGAATGACTTTTGTGGGTTGCCGTTACTTCAGATTGCTTATGATAAAAATTATAGACTAGTTGAAAGTGCGGTCGACCTCATGTTGCCGTCATTTAGATGCTTAACTGGCTAGAAAAAAAAAACACAACACAACGGGATTAAAATTGTGGAGAATGCACGACAAGCAAATACCCTCAATCAAGACATTGAGTGTTCTTATCGGTAACACTGTTCCATTATACCCCACTTAATACCAATTTAATGCGTACATTGTAGCAACAAAAAGTGAACATTTTTAGCCCATTTCCATTTGTATTTCTGTTTTTTAATTCAAAGGGATTGGGAGCCTACATTTTGGGGCTTGCTTTGAGCCGCTTGATGGCAAGGATAGTAGGCGAGTGGAGAGACCCTCGAGCAATGGGTTAAATCGCTTGTAATTACGCTACATAAATTTAAAATAAGTATCCGTTTCTTTTCGCTGCTTCTTTTGCATCCCTCTTTCTGCTGCACCCTCACATCCTTAAGCGACTTTGACTGCCAGTTTTTGCGGTTGTTCACTTTAAACAGCAAAATGCCAATTTCGAGCTTCATGTAATTTAACCCCCCACCCCCCCTTAGCCCTTTTTGTTGTTTAGCTTGACTGACCTTTAACATTTTTATGCATGAGCTTTCTGTTTGGTGTGCTTCGGCTTACATGCTAAATGTAGCCAGAAATCCTGTTTATTGTGTGCACATCAAACTTTTAGTGTTGGTAAGCGGCTTAGTACTCAAATTGAATGTAATACATTTTGGTTAAATTGCATGCGAGCAGGTCTTAACGTCAAAATCCTTGGATTTCAAACTGACTTAAGCTGCCATTTTACCAACCAACAAAACAACCAACTTGTAGGGACAATAAAATTGCGAAAGGGTTGTGCATGTTTATTGTTGAGAGGGTCAACGTTTAGGGGTAACTGTGTTACTATGTGTCCTAGGCATCATCTAAGATATCTAAGACATAATATGTCACAGCTTATCTGCTGCTAATGCTCATCAGAGACATCATCATTATTGTTATGCTTTAAACAGAAGGGTTTTGATATCAAAATGGTTTTTTAAATCCTGTGCAGTGAAAGTAAGCAGTTGATTATGATCCGACTTAATCTTTTAAAGTTGCAATTAAACAAAGTCTATGTCTACAAATAAAATAAAACACATTTCGCTGGTTCGCTTCGCTGGCTTTAAGTATTTTTCAGGCACTAGCCAAAATGTTTGGCTGACAGTTGACATGCAATTCAGCGTAGACAAATGGCAGCTTATTTTTTTTTGGCTTCGAGCTTACTTAATATTCTTAATAAATTCACCTGTTCCCATTTAAGGCGTACGTACGTTCTGTGCCTGTTTGTCCCAATAAAAACGCTTTAAATAATCACATTAAGCATAACGCCCACTCTTACAAACACACACACATACACATGCATATAAAGCGCATCAATTTCATGCCTTGAACAACAAGTACGGCAACAATGTGTATTCACAAATGAAAAGAAAGGCAGAAAAAAAATGAGAAAAGCCATCGAAAGGCATTAAAAATTGTTACGTATACGCCAGGCGGGCGGTTACCGTCGCAGGGCTCGGCACAAAAGCGGATATTGATAAATTCACGGCAATCAATAAAAAGTGATAAATGACAATTGCGTGTAAGCAGAAGTACAACAAATAAATAAAATAAGAACAAAAAAAAAAATGCGAATCAGAAATAAGTAAACTCTGTGAGGGCATAAATTTGAAACTTAACGAGTGCCCTTTTTTTTCTTTGCCAGTCACCTTCCCTCACCCACTCTCCAGCTAGCAGTCCCTTAGGGCTGTCAGGCGTTAATTGCAATTGCTTGTAGAACTAGCGCTGCCTGACAATCGGTAGGATGCCAAACGAGACCAGACCAGACCAGGGAGTACAAAATGCTACTAATTGCTTTCTAATATCAATTTCTCAAATGAATTCGTTTGAATGCTTTGAGTTTTGCTTGTAGGCCTCACAATGCACAGCAAACAAGCTTGCTTTGCTTGCTCGCTGACTGCACATTGTAAGAATAACCCAAAAAAATCGCTTTTACAAACCGAAATCTCTTTCCCAGCGGACTAAAAGTTTGTATGTGTATCGGCAATGTTTGAATACCCTTTCGGCAAATATTGTCTAAGCTACGAATTCATTGATTGCTTGCTCTTACATTTTAAATTTTTTATCGTATATAAGCTTATACCTACAGTTTTTAAAGTGCATCAATTCGTCGACAACAGCAAGTAGGACAAACGTATTCTTTTCCGTTATGTCATATTGTTAACCATTGTTTGTCTTTTGGTTGACTGCACCAGGGAATTGAAGACAGTGACAGGAAGAGGGTTATAAAAGGGCCAGATGCAGTTGAAAAGTTGCAACTTGAAAAATCTCCAGGTATTTTTTTGTTTTTTTTTGTGTGTGTCTGCACTCACTGTTGACACAAAAACAAGTTGCTGTTATCAAATTGTTAACTGAAATAGGAAATCTTAGTTATGCATTTGCTCCATATAGTTCTCTCTAGCACCTTCTCCCGTTGTTGTTTGCATTGTTATTTTCGTTGTGCACATGAACACATGTGTGTTTGTGTTCTGTTTGACATCATTACACGCGTTTGTTAGCTATGATATGCCTTTTGTCCAGCTGGGCTTTTGTCCGTTTTGTTGTCTTTTGTCTTGTGTCCCCTTTTGGAAATGGTCAATAAAATTGCCGTTGGTCCGCAGTCAAGCGAAAATGCTTTCCACTTGGGACACGGGCAGCCCACATATATATGACAGGCAATCACAGTTAACAAACAGTCAAACAAAAGTCAACAAAAAAATGCAGCAACACACACACACAGTTACATATTTGCAGCGCAGCTCAAATTAAAAAGTCTTCCACAAGCGTTTGCTCATTCATTCGATTTTAAATGTATACAAAACAATTGTGGGTGTGGAATGAACGGCAAACCAACCAATTAAGGAGCAAGTCATCCAAAACACACACACATACACTCACTCACATGTTTGCATTTTATATGCTATTCCATGTTATTATTAGATTTTTCGATTTTATGTGCTATGTGGGCGGTCAGAAGTTCGATTTTATTATTTGTGCTATGTGTATTTTAGTATTGTTTTGACCAGGGGTCGTTCAAATGGGCGGCGTGGCTGACAAAGAGGAATAACTTGAATTTTAAAGTTTTTATTGCCTACTTTAGGGCGTGGACATCAAATCGACGATAATAAAATATGTCTTTAAATGAAGTTAATCGAAACTATTTCAAAATGAACGAATCAGTTTGTTTTTTTTTGCCTTAATGGTCATAGAAACACTGTCAGCGGAGTGTCCGATAATTGAGACATAAACAAGGGAGGGAAAAGTAAAAAAGACACAGTGTGCGATACACTTGACTTGGGTAAAAATGTTACTGTGCGCACACACATACACTCACACTTACTGAGACTGTTGTGGTGCTAGATGCTTGTTGGCCAGCAGCAGCTATTTTGGCCTGCCTCGTTGCCCGAAAACCAAAGGACAGTTGAGAGTCGAAACGCGCGATAACCGCAAAAGTGCAGACACATACATGCAGAAGTCGGTAAAGTGGCGATGTGGTATGTAAGAGCAACTTTACCAAGTTTGTTTTGTGCACTGCCTGCATAGTGTACGGAATACTCTGTTCACTGTCTTTTCCCTCAACACGCTGCGCTGCATCCCTTGGGCGTAACGTCTTTTGACACGTTTAATGGACTGCGCCTGCTCGACTCTACAGTTCAGGCTCCACTCTAGAAAGAAACTCTTGTTGCGGACGCATTGCGGCCCGCAGCTTGTGTCCAGCAGGTAACCCAGCCTTGTCACACACTTTGATCTTGCATTCCCTTTTTGCTTCACTTTTTGAATTTTTAATGCCTTATACTCCTTACTTTCCCAGCAAAATTTCCCAAGTACTTTTCCATGCTTTCCTTTGTGCTTGTGATTACTTAGCGGCTGCTTACGCGGCTTCAATGCGACCACAGAGAATGACAAAACAGTTGAACAATGTAAAACAGAGCAGAAATTAAATTACTAAACCTCTTTGAGGTTCTAGGGGCACATAATTATAAGTAAGTTAAAGCTTGTAACTGATCGCGTTTTTAACAGCAACGTTTTTCGATCTTGGATGTTACTACATTTAAGGACTTTGAAGTTGAGTTTGAAATGCAAGCTTTCTAACTCCCAATTTCTCATTTCTAAGATGTCTTTTGAGCTGAGTTTAAAGGCGCTGGTTGCGCCAACTAACTCCCAGATACTGGCTTTTGTTTGCCATTATGTACTTTTGGCAGTGTGTTTTTTATTTTAGCTTTATTGCAGCTAGCTGATGAGCTTGACATGGCAATAAAGCAAGTGCCACGCCCACCCGCAGCAGTCTTGGCAGCACACACATGTCACATAACGGCATTAGCAACAACAATATTAACCTTGTTGTTGATGATGACAGCGACAACGACAGGAAATCGTCAACAATAGCAAAATCGCGTTTTCTGTGGGTAATTGTGACATTGGCGTTGGGCGTTATTTGACAATAACTTGCCACTGTTGCCTCACGTAAGCAGACATTTTGCATGTCATGTGTGCGTCTACGTTCTAATTTCCATAAAGTCTTTAAGTTCACAATGCAAGCGATAAGACATGTTGGAAATCAATTTGAAATTCAGCGCTGTCAAAGTGATTTATGAGCTTTTTGTCAAATCGTTCATTTCATTTGCCATTATCAAATCAATATTTGATATCTACAAGCCGTAAAGAACTTCCTTTCTCTCTTTTCACACACACATACAACAGTAGGGACGCCCCCGAATAGTGGTTCTAATGCACTTCACTGATTTAGTGTTTGCGACATTTCCTGCTTCCCTTTTTGTTTACTTCCGTTCGTTGTTGTTGTAGTTTTTACTCCTATCACTTATTCTGGTCCTGCTGTTGCTGCTGCTGTTGCTGGTGGCAACCGCCACCGACGTTGCCACCAGTGTCATCATGTCGGGGCACTTCAAAGCGCCATAATATCATCGTCTGACCGCGCGTTCATTGTCGTTCACTTTTCACACTCTCACTGCGGCTAACTGCAGCAACAACTAAAGCAGCAGCAAAAAGTGTCCACTGCTAGCTGCTACATGCTGACCATGCCACACTTTGCTGCGGCCTTTTCGGTTATCCTTTGGCTATTAAGGCGTAATTGACACTTGCTCCAGTTAGCCAACACTTCGCTTTATTATTGTTCCATGGACATGTTGTCATTCGACTCTCTCTTTTCACGTTTTCTCTCTTACAGCTGCTAAGTGTTGTGAAGCTTATGGGATTTTACTTGGGATATACATAAAGTCTAAAACATTATAGTTATAGTTTAAGCTCCTAAACTAAACTGATTTAAAAATTTATTAATTCTTTTCTATCTATCTACTTCACATTGCTTTAAACCTAGCACAATATTTCGAACTTTCAGACTATAAGCAAAATGTATCGCAAACTCAATTTGAAGAAAATCGAACTTAAACGTTTAACAAGGAGTTAGCTAAGCTGCAACGCTTCGCATGCTGTTACGTGTGCTTATGTGTGCGTGTAAAAGGTAAAAGGAGCGAACGAACCTGAAAACCGTTTCAATTACTTATCGAATCGAGCAAAACCCAAAAGGGCTTTGACTGTGTGTTTGCGTGTGTGTGTCAAACTATATGTAACTGCATAAGCAAACATAAATGAAATGTCAATGTAAACAGCACGCAGAAAAATGAATTTTTAATAAAAAAAACAAAACGGCAGGAGGATTGTGTCCAGAGGAATGCTTGCTCTCGGTCCCTCTCTCTCTCTCAGTGTGTTGTAGCATACATCTAGGCGCTCGAGTGTCACAGAAAGACGAAAAAGTTAAAAAAGAAGAAAATGCTGTTTGCAGCATTGCAAATGCATAAACACACAGTTTGATATTATTCCAGTGCCAGCTGTGCACACTGAATAGTCTGAAGTTGCACTGCCCCCTTCCTCCAAGGCTGCTGCCACATGACGTTACATTAAAGAAAAGGACAACACGTTGACAACGTCACGAGGAGCGAGGCATGTGACAGCGCAACAGCCATTGACAGGCAACAACCAGCATCTCGTCGTCGAGAAGGTTTCGCATTGCATCCACCACTCATCATTTGGGCGGCAATTGCAGGGTATCTGCACGTCGTCTGTGAACGTTCGTGAGCAACGAACGGCATTAAATATTCAAAATATTGTAAACGTTGAATGTAGCGGCGAAACGGCTATGTAAACCGAAGTTCTCTCTGGCGGCAAAATGCAGCATTCGATGTGCATAATTTCCACTTCGATTTGTTCAATGCAAAATGTGACATGCTGCAACCCGCCTTGCAACCCCCGTCCCTATCTACTCCTCCTCGTCCTCCTCCTTCACCTCCTCCTCCTCCTCATCCTCTTCAACGTTTCGAGCTGCTCTTTCAACTCACGACTGTGAATTATTTATACGTTGTGTTCTGTTTGCTCAGCAAATTTAACAGCTTATTAATAATGCATTTTTTTCCTGCTGACTTGCTACAATTTACAATTTTTCCCAGTTACCAGCAGATGGTAAACGTGTTTTACTAATACCTCAAAATATATAAAAAGCATATTATATGTATATATATATCTATATGTTTGCTTTTTTATTTTTGGCAAACAACGTTTGCTGTCATTGATTATTGTAGACGCTTTTTGCTCAAAATCTCAACTGCCAATGATTTTTCGTGATTATCCGAATTACTTTCTGTCTGCGATGTATTTGCCTGCCTGTCTATCTATCTGTCTATCTGTCTGTATGTCTGTTTGACTGGGTTTGGCATGTCTCGCCTAGCTCAGCAAAAATTTACAAATTTCAACAATAAGTCAGCATTATATTATTATGTTTGGTGTCGGGGCAATCTATCTGTACAAAAAAAAGAAGTTGGCAACAAGCACACAATGCAACAAAATAAATCAATTTAATTTTGAAAGGACCTGTAAATATTATTTTATTTGTAGTTAATGTACAAAAATCGAAAATCTTCAACTACATTTAGCTCTTATGATCATGTTTAAACTACATTAATGTATCAGTGATAACTGTTAGCAACCACTGTGAATCGGTTGTTACTCCTTCACTTTTGATTGGAATAAAACGTTGCGCCATAGATAAGCATAACTCACTGAGTTTGCCACACCTCTCTGCTTTCCTTCTCCCTTTCGTCTAGCTATCTATAGTCTGCCGTTTGTCGTTGTCTGCTTTGCGCGCCCTTTTGATTGACAGGCAACAGCGAAAAGTGGCGGCCAAAAAAAAAACTGCAAAGTGTTTTGCTCTTTTTTGAATTGCAGTTTAAAAACATGGGCTTTCCATATTTTCAATTTGGCAGAGTATTTTTTTTTTGTTTCAGCCGGGTAATTGAAGAGTAAGTACTTTTGTGTTACGAGCTGAGATTCTTTAGGCCACGCCCCACCGAAGGCAATTGTCTGGCGTTAGGCAAATGCAAAGTGTGCGCACCGTGCGCAAACAGTAAATAAAGTTTAAAATTCAATTACAGGGCAATGGCTCACAAGTTGATTGCCACATTGCCACACTGATAAAAACTGAAAAACTGACAAACTGGCAAGCAGGCAAACAGACAAACTGCTGAACTGATGACTAACAGACTAACTGACTGAGTGTGATTGACTGGATGGCTTGGCAAAGCAAATGATAGAGCCTGCAACCGAACTGGGATTGCCTTTTGTCATGCTGCAAAATCAAATCCTTTATTGCTTGCTGCTGCTTGCTGTTGGATCAATTAACGTTGAATGTGTGTGTGCGAGTGTATGTGTGTGTGTGTGCAAAGGCAAGACCGCAAATGCCACATACGCACACACACACACGCACTTGTGTAGAGGCTGGCGAGTGGTGCACGAAACGTGGCAGAGCCAACCACTGACAACCACTCAACTGCTGCAGTTTTTCGGTTAACAATTTTGTATGTATATATGTATGTATGTGTTGTGTGTGTGTGTGTGCATGTGCGAGTGTTGACAGTGCAATTGGAATGTGCAGCATTCGGACGCTGCTGCCCAGGCGAATCGTTTTGCGGTAAAACGTTAATTTTCCACCGAGCACTTGTCAACACTGGCAGCAGCAGCACCAGCAGCAGCAGCAGCAGAGAGCATCGCGGTTTATTGTTCCAATACTAGTTGCAAATGAAAATTGAACATTTTTGTTGCATATATTCATTCGATGCACACAAACAACACAATGCGAATATAATAACGAATAATAACAGCAAAAACAACAACAACAACAACAAGAACATCGGTTACTTTCACATCACTATTGAAACAAAGCAAACGAAAAAAACAGTTAGCCACAAATACACACACACCATACACATATATACACTATGTCCTCGTAGTAGGGTATATATCATTTCATGGCGAAATTGCAAAATTTGCTTTAGACGCAAAACTCGAAAGTGTTTGCTTACATGAAGCACTTTGGTAAATATCAATTAAAACTGATTTACCCCCAGTTCTTTCTATGTTCGTGTGTTTGTGTGTGTGTGTGTATGTATTTTGGGCAGCTCATCGTTAATCCAAATTCAACATTCGATTGGGGAAAAACCCGAAATCTTGTTTCATTTGCTTTGTACTTGAGCCAGGTACCTTGTTGCGAGTTACTAGTTACAAATCAAGATTTATTTTTTGTCTATTGAATGCAATAGTTTGGCCAAGAGCAGTTAGCACTAAAGTGCGTTTCCATTTGGTAGTTAATTAATTTTGCAAGCAGCAGCGCTATCGTATATTTCATCCCAACCTTTAAGCATACGCCCCTTTGCGCTCTTTAGAGTGTGTGCTTGACTAAGGGTCCTAGTAAATTATAAGCGAACAATAGAAACTTGCGACTAGAATAAAAACAAATATAAAATATTTATATTTATGCAAAATATTTTACTTTATGACTTAAATATACCATTAAGAAGAAGTGTTTTGTTGTATGCATTAATTTATTTGAAGCAATTGCTGTTGACTGAATGGCAACTATAATAAACAATGCAAAGAAATAAAAATAAAAAAAACTGTTTCCACATTTTGCACTTTCTCTATGTTGAGTAGAAGTAAAACTGGTTGTTGTGTAGTTGTAATAATAGTTGTTATTGTTATTTTGCTGTTTTTTCTTTGTTTTGTAGCTGTGGCGCACCTGAAGTTTCATGATTGCAACGGTTTTATGAGATTGCGCAATATGCTGGCCAACAGCGAGCAACATGCGGCACAGTCAAGAGGCAACAACAAAGTATGCAATACATATATTTATATATATATATATCTACAGTATTTTGGCCAAATAAATATGTCTGTTGTGTTGTTTTGTATGTTGGCAAGCTGAAAAAGAGAATGCAATGGCAACGTATTTATTTTTGGTAGTTTTCGGCCAGCAGAAAAGTATGCTACGATGTTATACTTGGCTGCTTGCCTTACCCTCGCAAAGGCAGGTAGGTGTGATCGGACGGCTGGCTGCCTGGTTGTTTTGCCTTTGGTATGGGCCGATGGCAATGCAAAGATAAGACTATGGCAGTCCATTATGCAGCTCACTTGGCATGGCCCACAAAAAAAAAAAAAATTGAAGTATTGAAACTGATAAAAGCGAATAGTGTGTCGAATTGTTTTTCTGTTCTTCTTTGGGGCCCATGTTAAAGTTGTGCTTAATTTCCTGAAGCAAATGTGAAATTAAATGGCTGAAATCGAGATAAACCTTGGCTCGCTGTGAACAGAAGATACTTTAAAAGTCACAATCACACAATACATTCAATTAACTGGAAACTTTGCCCGGAAATGTCGCATTAATTGGCACAAACTGCCAAAACGCCAAATCAAAAGCTTGGTTCGTTGGATTTAGCTGATTTTGCCATTTGTATATGTTTTCAGACTTACGCAAAATACAATTGGCCTACGCATTAACCCCAAAAAATCATTTTCGATCAATTTGCACACATTTGCACAAAATATTTATATATGTAAATGTTTTAAGCGTGTATAATTTTGTGTGGTTTTTGCCAAAGCCAACCACTAAAATAAAAATTGTTGATAACAACATATAGCTTTTCGTGACAGACATTCAATGCTCTAATATTAAACAATCGATGGTTAGCTGCAACTATAGTTTTGACCCTTGAAACAATATCTCCATACCTTCTCAGTAAGGGTAGTAAATTCACAAAACGCAATGGATATTGAATGCATTTTGTGAAATGCACATGGGTCAAAATCAATAACTATAATAATCGTAATAGTAATAATAATAATATTTGTGTGTAATATTAAGCAATTAAAATGCAATAGCCACAAAGTGCAAAGTTATTTCGCATTTTCCCATTTTCGCCATTTCTATTTGCGGACTAATGTTGCAAGCGTGTTTAATGCACGACAACCAAATATACCAAGGGACATAATTGATGCATTAGCTGTATTATGTATTATTGCAGTTCTTAATGTCCTCACCATATCCCCTTCATTCCCTAACTCACAAAAAAAAAAATAAAAAAAAATATGTAGTATGTATGTGTGGCAATGTCAACTGCCGCGCTGCATTCATAAATCATATGAGCTGAAATGCGTTTTCAATGTTTTTCGCTTCGTATGTTCGTTATGATTATTTGATATCTGTGTAGTCTGGGTGGCAATTGTGGGGTGGCGTTGGCCAAATTGCAGCCAACGAGCGCTTAGCTGACAAAATATTCATAATGCGGCTTACATGTCGTATGTGTAATGTGTTATTCTTTTTGTGGTGCGTGTGGTGCACTTTGCCTGCTTAGCGGTACCTATGACTCTTCATACTTTTTGGTTCGGATGGGGAACCAAATGTCTCAATGTGTAAATTTAGTATAGTTTAGCAATTAAGCAAATAATCCATTGTCTGATTAGAAAGTAGTAAAAAGTGAGCTTAACTGAAGAAAACTGTAGCAATTTAATATATAAGTATATATTTGTTAAATGATTTATAACAAAATCCTCTAAAATAACACAAGACCATTAAGCTGATTAACTTTGCTGGCTAAAGCTGAATTTTCGCAACAATATTAATTCCTCATTTGTGTGTTTCATTCTTTCATTCGAAGGAATCGAACCAAGAATGAATGCTGGCAAAAGGAAAAAGTCAAGGACGAGTTCGGTTTTTTTGTGGCATTCGCTTGAGCGGAATAATGCTAAATAATTTAATCAAGTCAAGGAATATGCGGCGGCAGCGTTTGAATATCTGTGAGCCTTTGGTGGGTTGTGGCAAAATCAATTTTAATCAATTTTGCTCTTGCGCCACGCCACGCCCAAGTGCTTGCAAATAATTGATTTGGCTGCCATTAGAGGCGCAAATCGCAGACAATCAATTTGCGCGATGCTGAACACGGTAAAAAAAGAGTGGCGTTGAGAGGTGTGGTGGGGGAGGGGGGGGGGGTGGGGGTTATAAGGAGTAAAATTACTGCTCGCAGGCACAAACAAATTAAGGACAATTATTTCAATTAACCAAATGCAAATAAATCGAAACGGCGTTAAGCAAACAAACAAAAGTACACAAAAACCAAACAGCAAATGTTGTCTTTTCTTTTTGGCTGGAGATCTTTTTACTCCATCTCTAGTTTCTGGTAGAGAGAGAGAGAGAGAGAGAGAGAGAGAGAGAGAGAGAGAGAGAGAGAGAGAGAGGTGGGCTAAAGAGTGGAGCTGTTTGTGCCTGTTGAATTGTAAATAATTTAGCAGGCGAGTTTGTTTAGGTTTTAATTAATAATGAGTCGAGAAACTCATTACGCGGCAGCAAACAAACGCAGCAGTAGCAGAATTTAGCAAAGGGATGGAGGAGTATGTAAGTGCCTTGCACCCTTCGATGCCTTCCACCCCCATCTGTAACAACAATTTTATACTAATCACAATGATGGCCCGAAAATGCCAAATGCGAAACGATGTGTGTGTGTCTTTGTTGTGTATTGTGTATTATGGACGGGTTACCGGGACAACTAACTTGCCTAATAAACCTGTTGAGGTTACTTCCCCTCTCTACTCTATCTACCATCATTCAATTCATTCATGTTCCGCTAGATCAACAGGCAAATAAACTGGGCAAGATGTTCACTATATTTATGTGTATGTGCACGCGCATGTGTGTGTGTGTGGTTTATTATGCTGCTCTTGGCAATTATATTTGTTACCCAATTAGCGTAAAATTGTGTTTATTGGCAGACGAGAATTGCGGCGCACGTAAAGCAAGCATTGAATTGCCTAATGAACTTGTTGTTGTGCTGTTCTTCCATCCCTTTCCCTCGTATTCTCTTCTTTGAACATTGCACAATGTACGCATCTGTTAGTTGGGGTAAACTAATTTGCCAAAAACACACACACGCAAGCCTATAGGCGTGTCTTTAACTCGAGCTGTTGTTGCTAAGCTGTCATTACTTCTTAGCTTCTTCCTTTGCGGACAATGGAGTCATTTGTTGTTATTGCTCTTGCTGCTCTCATTGTTCTCGTAGGTGTTATGGCTAATGCTCTGGATAAAATATCTAATTAAGTATGCTTGCTCTTTGGTTACAAGTTGCTTGTGGGCCTCTGACTAGTATATAGTGTAGTCACTGTTTGTGTATGCTCCTGCATTGTTGGTCAGACTTAAGTGTTGTGTTAAATATTATTTAAATTCTATGCAATCCGAAAAGCTCATTGACTTCACTTAACAAACATTATTTATTAACCTAAAAAGGCTTTTCATACTTTTGCCAGTTTACACTTGAAATTAACTCAATTTTGCGTTTGCATTTGGGTTTCGAACAATCGAAACTGAGTGCTTAATTAACTTGAGTTACGGACCAACAATTGGTGCTAATTATTTGGCCGACAAACGCTTAAAGCCCATTTAAAGTGTTCGCTGGCTATGAGATAACTCTTTGGTTTAAGTGGGCTACGTCCTTTGCCGTCTTTGTCTTTGTTTGCAGCTAAATGGTTTGGAATTAATTAAAAGTTGCTATGGGAATTAAATACACTGGGCATTAGACGTTTGTGTACGCTTCTCGGAGCGCTAATTGAAAACGCCTTAATGATATTTAAGAGAATAGAATCAAAAATGTATTAAATAGCTCTTAAGCACTTGTTTGCAATGGTTGCCATTGGTTATTCTTTTGTTCATTGTGCACTCAATAAACTACTTTACTATACACAATATATAAGTTTAAAGATTCTTTCTCCCTCTTTGTTTTCTCTCTGCTTCTTTATTTAACTGTAAATTATGTGCTTACGATTTGTGCTTAGTGCTCGGCCAGACTAGACGTTAACTTCTAATAGGAACTGTTGCTATGTATTTAGACGGCAGAACCCAAAGGCATGCATGATTTATATGTGCTTATTTATGTTTACATTGCTAGGGGAATTTTTCAACCTATCACCCCCGCCTCTGCCCCTGCCCAAGCCACTGCCCGGAACCCTAGCACTTCCGTATTTCTTGTTGGTGGCAACGCATAGGCGTTGCTTTGTCTTTGCTAACCAGACAATTATTTATTAGCTTCTGTTGCGGCTGCGATTCTTGCAGCTTCCCTTTCCTTGACGTGTGTATGCATGTGTGTCTTTGTGTGTGTGAGCTGCTTGTTTTTGTTATCCGGGCTGCTTAAGACAGCTTAAGACAGCAGGTCGGACCCAGACTGAGCGCTGTTGAAAAATTCATTTTCATGTAGTTGCAGCTTTGGTAATTTTTCATAAGCATGCCATCAAAGCCGTATGGGCATGCTACATGTGACATGCGGCATAGCTTGTTGCGCTTACCCGTCTTCCAAAATTTAATTTCAGCTACTTATGCATACTGGCAGCAGACATAAGCTGCTTAGCAACAACAACAACATGCTGACGACCATATGCCGAGGATACTCGAGTTCACATCAATCATACGCCATGTGAGCTGCTCTTGCTTTTGTATTCGTATGAAAAATGTCAATTACTTGGTCCAGTTGAAGGCCAGAAAGAGTCAAAGAGAAGGCGTATGTCCAATCATTGGCCGGCTCAATTAAGCATACATGTTTCGGCCGCTTTGAGTTTTTCAGCTGCTTTTGTTGTTGACCATAAAATAGCTTTAATGGCGCTCGTTTGGACTTCGTCTCCGCCTTGTGTGTATGCTATGCCATTTAACTCTTACACTCATTTATCATCCTTTGAAAGCCAGCAGCATCCACATAACTCTCCATCTGGAAATGTATTGGTTTTCGGAGTGCGCTTTAGCAAAAGTTGAGTATCGTTTATTTAAAATATTTTTATTGCACATATATTTCGAGTTTCATTCCAATTTTTTTACTGCTTTTCTGCTTCTTTCCGCTCAAGTTGTAATCGTCCGGCCATATGGCCACTTAAAATGATGCAAACTCCAGCAAATTGACAACTTGATTTTCTGTTTGTTTGCTTGCCTCACATTTATAAGGGACTGTGTATTAATTGCGCATACGTCGTGTGTGACATGTACGTGGCAGGACAGAGTTGCTTGGCTTGCTTCTTCCTTGCTGTTTCTGGCCAACTTAAGAATGTATTTTCCATTGCTGTTGACACGTTGCCATTGCATAACTCACTTCCTTTCACACACAACTCGCAAACAGTATTCGTTTTAGGTTCTTTTCATCCAGCAAAAGGTTATCAGTTATTGAGGTCAATTCGTGGGCATAACGATACGCTACATAAGCTACTCCTTTAAGGGTACAAAGAAATACTCATCAGAAACCGAAAACTTAAGATTATATTAAACTGAGTGAATAGTTTCGTTAGTTTTCTTTGATTCTGCAGAGTATTCATAGTTCGTGTTGAAATATTAAAAGAAAATATTGACATATGAAATTCAATTCCTGCATCATCACGCAAATATATTGAAATATTTGCAATGCTTGCTATATGAGCGCATAAGAAAGGCAAAAATTGTTTAGAAATACATGCACGTAAGTGCATCGATGCTTTATATATATATATATGTATACCCCCCCTTTCACTGGGGTGAATTAAAGGAGTTTTGATTCTTTACTTGCACAAACAATGAATGAACTTCGGTTGGAACGAGGAACGGCTGTAGGGTATCTACTAGTCAGGCTCTCTAGAAGCCATCTGGTCTTCCAAGAATAATTGAGGATATGTTGCTGAAAATTTTGCGATGAGCAGCAGCAGCAGCAGCAGAAGCAGCTGTATTCATCGAGTTGCATATCAAAAGCAGTGGCTAAAATGCATCTTGCTTTTGTGCCACACTTCCGTTTCCGTTGACTGACACAGTTTGTGTGTATGGGTGTGTTTGTGTTTGTAAAAGGAAGTGGTAGGGAATGTTAAAGGAGCCAAGATAGTGTCAAACACAAAGCTTGCTTAGCACTTCTTGTTGCTGATTGCAATGCCTTGTTGTTTTGCCAAAACATTTCTTATGCACTCGTATTGCATTTGAATATTTCATAATTTAAACAAACAAGAAACGTAATTTAATGACATTTTTGAAAAGCAACTGGATTAAAAATCCAAAGCCCACAAATGCTGCGAACGTGTCTTTGCCATTAATGGCTGCAAATTGAGTTTGTCTTTCAATTAGCAAATAGATTTTCAGAGTTTAGTTATTAGATGACTGAAACTAGAGACAGAATATCCACTAATTGATATTTTATCTTTTTCACACATTTTCTGCACTTTCTGCAGCACTTTAGTGCTGGTTAAGTTTTCCTATTTTGTTTGCTGACAGATTGGACATGTTTTCTTCCGTTTTCTGTTGCCTCGATGGATCGCTTGCTTTTCAGTTGGCCGCATTAATTATTTGATTATTTTTCACATAGCATAAATGGCAATTAGATTTCCCCGATTTGCAAACATTATATTAATATGGTTTATGTTTGTCGCATTTTTTTTTCATGTTCATTTACTGCTTTCAAGCGGATTGTTGACAATTTGCGGGGCTTAATATAATCGATATGCATAATATTGTAAATTAGTTAGACTTTCGATTTACATTCCAAATCAATGCATCTGCATAATTACTGATCTATTTGCTATTTTATGTTGATCCCCTTGTAAATTATTAACAGTATACTCTAACCATCAGCCGGAAATTGAGCTTGCCGTAATTTATATTAGTTTTGAGCTCTACATTTTCTTGACTCTTAAGTTCGGTTTATCAAAACTGAGAAACGCTTACTAATCTTAACTTTTTATAACAAGTTACTGTTGAATTTCTTTCTAGAAGAGTATCTAACCTTCGACACACAGGAAATACCTGCTTTTGCAAAATATTTAATAAATATTCTTTTTATTAATATGATAATTTGTAGTTGGTTGGAACTTTTTTGTTTGTACTTGCAACTGCCACTTGCCGCGTTTTCCGCTTGATAAACGATGTGACAATTTAAATCTATTGGGGAGAGCGGCATGATTAATTGGCCCCAGCCTGCCTGGCAGCGCGTCCGTACTGCGTCTGACAAACATCCAGCAAAACAAATATATCAAAAAAACAACAGCAACACAAACAACAACATTGATAGAGGTGCAACGCTTTTGTGTGGCACTGTCAATACGGTATTAAAATATCGAACAGAGCTTTACAAAAAAAAAAAAAACAACATGTAGTTGAATTTTTTTGTGCCTTTCACAAAAACATAACTATTCATCTGTGGGAGTTGTTTTTTGTTTTATTGAAATAAATGTTATGTTAAGGGGTTAAAATATTTTATTTGCTTAATCGGCAGCCAAACACGAATGAAACTAACCATTGTGGAAGATTTCAGAGACTAGTTTGGATATTACAATGATTGAAAATATAGTTTCATTAATGGGTAAAGATTTTTATCTAATCCTATAAATGTTTTTATCTACGGTACCCCAGTGCTTGCAAATTAATTAATTAATAAGCATTATCTTTTTTCCAAATTGCTTGTGAAGAAGATAAGGGATACCGCCCATACAAATGAAGCATGAAAGAATAATAAACTATTTAAATTGTCGCTTGCTTTTAAGCGTTTGTTAATATGCTAGTGGAACTATACTTTATAAGATTAGAAAAGAAAATATGTTTTTGAACTGATAACAAAAGCCCGGAACTCAAACTTAAACACAAGTGTGAATATTGTTTGGACTTTACTCTTGCTTTGATTAAAATTAAATTGCCAAAATTATTTATGCAATCGAAGAATCTATTAAAATATTGATTAGACTCACGCGTACCCCCACAACTGATAGCCTACCCCACATTATATCTTCCCAGGTAGCTCCAACATATAAAAACGTTCGCGAATTGCGTATCTTCACCATTCAAAAAAGTAAATTCTTGGATTACAGAATGCCCTTCAAGCCAGAGATTAGCTACAATCCGGACCAGCGCGTTTGGAGTGGATACAATGAGGCTCCAAACTTTTCACCCGACCTGTGCATAGGCGAAATTATATTCAATGAAATGAGACGTCATCCAAAACTGATTGCTCAGGTAGGTTAAATTATTTTAGATACGTCAATCTTATGATTATTACGTTTCTCTTGTTAGATCTCTGTTTCGGAGAACACAATTCTGACTCGTGAAGAGCTCTTTCTTAATGCGAAACGTGTGGCGAGCTATCTGCGTAACTTGAATCTGAACCAAACGGATATTGTTGGAATCATAGCCAGGAATACGACGCATATATCTGCTGTGGCTTATGGCTGTATCTTCAATGGCATCGCTTTCCACAACCTCAACATAAACTATAGCGAAAGCACCATCGAGAAGCTCTTTAGTATCACCAAGCCTAAGGTCATCTTCTGTGATGGCGATGAGTACGAAAGGGTAAGGGCTGCAACGGAGAAGTTGGATGTGAAGATTGTTACCATGCGTAACCATAAGGATGGTGGGATAAGCATCTTGGATATCCTTGCCACGCCCATTGAGAAGGACTTTGCCCCAGTTCACCCGGATCGAAGCATTAATCAAACTCTGGCCATTCTCTGTTCCTCGGGAACCACAGGAATTCCCAAGGCGGTGACCATTCCTAGTACTCACAAGTTCTGCACGACAACAAAGTAAGTGAACAATTATTTGAAATGCAATCGCAAATTCTAACATTTAATTCTTGTTTCTAGCTATTTAACCACGGCGGATGTTTGCTATTGCCACAGCACGATGGATTGGGTTACAGGTCTGACTGCACTAATAGCCTTTGGAGTTCACAGCACATTGCGTATCATAAATGCCGAGTTGTTTGACCCATCGCTCATGTTGCGTTTGATCGAGAAGCACAAGATCACTTGGATATTAACAGCCCCATCCCATATGGCAATGATGTTGAACTCACCCGAATTCGATAAGGTCAAAATAGACAGCTTGAATCATTGTTTATATGGTGGCATGTGCTGCTCTCAGGAGGTTCAAGAACGTTTCCGCAAGCGCCTCAACAGTGGCGCGTTGCAGTTTGCTTTCGGTTTCTCTGAGCTGGGCTCTACGAATGCAACGCTGAACAAACACTATGATGAGAAGCCCAATTCTGTTGGTCGCATTCTACCTGGACTCAAGATGAAGATCATCAATAAACAAGGCGAAGCGCTCAAGCCCAATGAAACAGGCGAACTTTGCATCCACTCTGGCCACTATTGGGATGGCTACTACAGGGATCCCGAGGAGTCACGCTTTATGCAAGACAATCAGGGCTGGTTCCATACTGGTGACTCTGGCTATGTCGATGACGATGGCTTCCTTTACATCTCAGGCCGCATAAAGGACATGATCAAGTTTCAGGGCATCATGTTCTATCCTAGCGATATCGAAAGTGTCATCGCCAAGATGCCTGCCGTTGCCGAAGCTTGCGTCTTTGGCATTAGTCATGACATCAACTGGGAGGAGGCAGCTGCCTGCGTTGTTCCTAAGCGTGGTGCTCAAATCACAGCTGAGGAAGTGCTCAAATACGTAGAGACTAATGTGGGGGCCAACTATATGCACTTACATGCAGGCGTTCTTATCGTCAATGACATTAAGCGAAGTCCCAATGGCAAAACGAATCGACAGGCCACCAAAGCTTTCTTCGTGGAACAGATGAATAAGAGTAAATAATTTTTAGATCTATATTTTTATCATTTTTTTGTACGTTTCACCATTGTGAACTTTTTGTTATTGTTGAGATATTATATTATAAGTTTCGCAATATCCTGTCAAAGAACAGTCTTTGATTAAAAGGCTTCCGCTTTTGGTAAATATAAATAATTCAAAGAGTATTATCTTGGGTTCAGTTCGATAAGCGTTCGACTTCAAGGTCGTGACGTAGTTGCTGATTGGGAGAGCTTAGTGGGAATTGATTAAAAGGCTTCCGCTTTTGGTAAATATAAATAATTCAAAGAGTATTATCTTGGGTTCAGTTCGATAAGCGTTCGACTTCAAGGTCGTGACGTAGTTGCTGATTGGGAGAGCTTAGTGGGAATTCAGTTGTATTTTCATGAAAACGGAATTTACCCGACAGATAAGAATGGAGCTTTAACTGATATGCTAAAAATATGCCAATCTCATGACTATTTATATAGTTATTTATACTAAAAATGGCTAACTGTAAGTTTAGAAACATTTTTATTAGATTGCCTTAAGCCAAAAAAAAAACTTGCCTGGGTGAGTATTTAAATAGTAAAAGATAATGCCATAATGATAAAACCCAAGCACGTTTTATAGCATTCGGTTCGCCGGTTACAACAGCAGTTCTGTGAAGGGAAGGAAGGGGACCAGAAATTAATTGCATCTATAGTTTGGCTGCTTTGCTTGTCTTGTGGCTTATCTTGCCTCTCATTTATGTGTGTATGGTGGTTATTGCAGTTGTACTCATAGTTTGTATATGGGGAAAAAACTTTGCAAGTCGCTTATCTCTCCCAGTAAAGTGAAGTTCAACAAGCCCGCAAGTGTGTGGCATTAAAAAGTTTTGAAATTTACGCAAAACATTCGTTATGATGCGACTTAATTGTTAGCTGTTAAGGTTTAACACGCACACTCAACAAACATGCCCAGAAAACCAAGAGGGAGAGACAATTTGCCAAACATAACACAAGCGACGGCGGCTAGGGGAACAAAGTTAAAAATTCTATATGTTCTCAATATAAATTATTTGCAAAGTTTGTTGTTGTTGTTTCAGTTGAATTTTTTCTTGGTGCCTAGCGGCAAATAGAAAGCTTTGTGTTGTCTTTCACTAGTCACGTCCCAAATCTCAATACAAACACTAACAAGTTTCTTAATCGTATATTTAATGTTGCAGTTTTTTCGAAAAATTAAAAATATATATTATATTTTTATTGTATGCTTTAAGCATTTAGCTATCTATGCTTTGGTCTTAAATATAAATACATTTCTATTTGTTGTTCTCAGGTCTTTTTTAGCAACCCGATAAATGCAAAATAAAAGATAAAGAAATTCAAGGCACACACTCTTTTAAGCTCTTTGCATGAATAATATTTGCGTAAACTATAAAAAGATGAAAAACTGAATGCCTTAAGACATAAGCAAAACAATGCACATTTTTGTGCACTGTCAACGGGTTTTAAGTTGTGCTGTTTAAGAATACATATTCCAGCTGCACTTAACTATAAAGTAGCTGAGGCAAACAATATTAAAAACCCAACACGCTGAGCGGACAACCAAAGTTGCACACACACACACATACAACAAGGCAATAAAATACGCTGAGAGAAAAGAAAAAACTTTAAAAAGCAGCAAAAAATTATACATGTATTAGCTGAAAAATATGCACAGCAGGTGCCGCGAGCTGTCTTACTTGTCTTTATCTATGTGTATGTATATATGTGTATGTGTGTGTGTGTGTTTATATACTCGCGAGGTGCATTCGCTTCTTGGTCGAGTAGCCTCAGCACTCAGCGCCAGCTATAGCTATAACTAGAGAGATAGACAGAGATAGAGAGAGAGAGAGAGAGAGAGAGAAAGAGAGAGAGCTAGAAACATTAGCGTTGTCCAAGTGCTATACTAAATTATGTATGTGTGAGTGTGTATATATTCATATAAACTATATGTGTAAGCGCTTGTCTTTGCGCAAATAGTTTTTCAAAGTGCCTGAGCAGAACTGTTTGGCTATGTTGGGTTACTTGGCTTTACCTGTAATTATGTTGAAAGTAAAAAGCTTGTAAAATATTAACTGCTGCATGCCACATGCTGTAAGCCATATATGTGTGTGTGTGTGAAAATTTAATATTTTAAATGAGTTTTGCGTTGTTGTCGTTGCAACATTTAACTAACAGCGATTTGCCTTGGCCGCAGCAACAAATTTGCCTTCGTTCGTTCATTGAAAAATGTTTTTTCTTCTTCTTTTATTTTTCAGCATTTTGCCACTGCTCACACTCTCAGTCTCTCTCCGGCTCTCTCTCTCTCTCTATCTATTGCACATTGCACTTTTCATTTAGCCAGTAGCCCAACTGGTTTGCTAATAGAAATAAAAACAAAACTGCACACAAACTAAGCCAAGCTAAATGCTCAAAGGCTTAAACTACAGTACCTGCCCATGCCTCTGGCCCCTACCTACTAACGCTTACTCCTGTGCTGTTGTCGGCAATGAAAACAAAAAGCGATTTGCAAGTTTCTATTGCGCATAAAAGTATGCTATGGGAAATTTTTTCCCATGACGCTTTGCTCAACATTCTCGTTTTCTTTTTCTCTCACTCATTTTCCATATACATCTCATCTTTTTTTTATGGTGCAGTTGGGCTGTTTTTTTTATTTTTTTGCTGCTGTTTTTTTTTTTTTTGCTTTTCATAAAACCAAACTATTAAGCCAAGTGTTAAACTCATTTAGCGCGGATTTATGCACCCGAGTGCCCCATACAAGATGGTTTGCTGGCAGAGCTGTTGTGGGAGGGGGTAGTGTGGGTGTTAGGGGTCATGCATATATGGTCACGAGTGTTAGTGTGTGTGTGTGTTTACTAGCTGCTGCTGTTTGTGCATATAAGCGTATGTGGTGAGCACACTCACATGTGTATGTGTGTGTGTGTGTGTGAACGTCTGCTTTGAAAACGTTCCGCTTTCTTTTATGCGTTTTTAATAAGCCTTTTTGCAGCTCTGGTCGTTGTTGCTTTGTGCCAGCATTCGCCTCGCCTGCTTTATGCCATTTTTTCGCTTTTCTATTAACAGCTATGTTTTTTGATTGCAGTTTGCAGACTTTGGTTTTTTTTTTGCTCTGAACTTGGAGCGAACAAAAAATGTCGAAGGCTATCTTTTGTATTGAGTGTGTATTGGATGATGCGAATGATTATAAATTTAGCTAAGCCATGGCCCCAATTGAGTCCATTGTGTTTGCGTCAACAAACCCAGCTCATTATTTCCTTGACTAGCTGTAAGTAGAGCTAAAGCTAATGATAGTAGATGACAGCGTTTTGGATTTGATAAGATTGATAATTTATATAATATTTTAAACTAATATATATTTGATTGTTACAATCTTTCAATTTATGCGCTTTCTGAAACGTGCAATTGTAAAACAATACAAAATTCATTAAACTCAATATGTCGATGTGTGTGTGTGCGTGTGTGTGTATGCAAAACATTTAAGGTCAGTATTTGCTTGATGTCGTTAGATGATATTGTCGTATTAATTTTAGATATGCTTTCTGATTTATTAGAATATTTTTGCCAGCCAGCTCACATACACACATACATATACATATATATATATGGGAAATGTGTCTGTGCAAATTGACATGGCTTCCTGTTGTTGACTTAATAGCATTGTTGTTGTAGTTGTTGTTAGTGTTGTTCTGTGTTTCAAATTTGGCAGTTTTGCCCACACAACACTTGTATTTTTGCATAAACTCTCAAGTGTAAAAGCCCATCATCTGAACATGTCTGAGAAGAACTGAATTGAGAACTCGACCTATAACAACCGCAGCCAGGCCATTTATATGTACTATATATGTATATACAGAGCTCTTCGGAGCTGCCAGCAATTTTGTCAGCCTGGAAGAAGTCAGTGAAGTGTGTAAGGAAAAGTGCCAATCAAAGTTAATTGAAAATTCATTGAATACTGTATATTTAAGTAAGGCAACACACAACAAACATACACACATATAAACGTAGACACAAAACGAGTAGTATATCTTGTTATTCTTGTTGTTATTGTTATTGTCATCGTCACTGTTTGCAGTTTGGCTTACAATGTAAACATTTTTGGTCATGACATACATAAATAGCCCTTACAGAGACAAAGAACTGCATAGATTAGTATAGATTGTCAGAAAATTTGAATCTATTAGTGCAATACAATACAACTTAAGAGGAATACACAAAAAAATGTATATTTATTTACTGTTCATTCACGAATTTAAATAAGAAATTTACTTTCATGCGTACTAAAAATATTATTTAAGTTATTAAATGTTGATATTAATTCATAATACAAAGTTGCCTTTTTTTTAGTAGTTGGCAAACTGTGTTACTTTTACTGCATCATTAATACTCGAACGTTCCGTGTTACGTAGTGCTGTTTGTTACGTATTACGGAGCTATCAATAGCAGCGAACATTACGACACATTTTGGCATACAATGTTGGTGGGGTTAAGAGGTACTTCTTCTTCTTCGTCCCATCCGCAGTTTGTAATGCGAATCCGTTTCGGTTGCAGTGTACAAATCTGTAAAAATGTTTTTTATTTGCCATTTCCTTGTGCCAGTACAAATTGAACTGCAAATAGCGTAAGTGTGGCCGAGTGCTAAGAAGTGTTGGAGTGCTGGAAAGAAGAATTGAAGAAGCAGTGCTCTAAAGTAGTCGAAGGAGTAGGCGCTGTTCGTGACGTGCTTGGGAGCTGGAGCCCACCCCTAGCCAATGTCATTTGCATTGAGCTCGAGTTTGGCAGCTTTGGCTACATTTACAGTTTGCGGCAATGTAGCCGCTAAAAGTGTTTACCTTTTACTTAAGAAATTACACTTGGGCAAACAGAATTTGCGTGCGCGCTGTGCGGTGTGTGTGGTTGCGGAGTGGCCCCAAACGATGATGCCGAAAAGGAAGTCCAAAGGGTCTGTGTACATTTTTCAGTTGCTACGCAAGGAATCAAACGCAAGATCCGGCGGAAAGTACTGAAGTACGGAGAATACGAATACGAAATACGAGAAATGCCAATCCTGCCCAAGTTTAAGTTTCCTTGTCCTTGTCGAGAGCGGCCTACAAAATTGAAAAGTTTTTGCTTGCTTTCGGATTATTTGGTTTTGTTTGAAGTGCGCGCCGAATTTGACTCTGCAACTGTGTGTGTGAGTGTGTGTGTATATATTAAATGTTGACTTTTGTACGCTAATAGCAAAAAGCGGACTCGAAGTCATGGCCGTTGTGGTTCATGAGCAAAAAGTTCAAAAGTTCGGACTGTAGATAATTTGTGGGCTCTTAAAGTTTTTAATAAGGGGTCAATGATTTACATTTGCTAGCAAATTGTGAAACTGCTTTTGCGGTTGATATCTCAAACCGACTGCAATTTGCAGATTGTCGGTTTAAACATGGCGTATACGCAATGTTGGATTTTCTGTACAGAGTCTTAATATATTTTAAATCTCTTACTCAAATATAAATCTTAGGTCTTAGACTTTATTAAAGTTCCCTTTTGAGTGCTTATCATTAAAACACTGGTCAATTTAACCCTTAGAAACAAAACCCATTAAAGTTAAGCCGCCCAAGGGAGTCATTTTGTCAACTGGCGAGCACATAAACGGACTGGTTTTTTTTTTTTAATGCCCCAGCAAATGTTGGCCTATTGATTGGCCATTGTGTGGATGCATGGTCCATATATAAATACACTCGTGAATGGCCAACACTCTTTCAATATTGATGACCATTTTAACCGCAAACAATTGAAGCTTAAAAGCCAAACAATGAAATTTAGAACTTCCAATTAGAAGCGCACCACCCAAAAACAGCAGCAGCAACAGCAACAGCAACGGCAACAACAAGTACTATAATAAAAAATGTTTATGGCAAAACACAAAAGGCGTGTCGTGTTCGAGTGGCAAGCAGTAAGCAACGACAACAATAACAAGCTCGTAAATTTTGTTTACCTGCAACGCTTGAAACCAATAAGTGGCCTTTAAGGCCCACAACCCAATGAAGAGCTAGTTAAAAGCGGTTACAAAAACGCAAAGTCAAAGAACCAACAACAACAACAACAACAACACCAACCAAAACCATTCGACAGCTGCGTGTCCACCATATGCATTGTGTGTACACTGTGAGGCTGCGAATAGTTTGGGGTTTCTCTCTTGTTTTTTTTTTTTGGTTTTTTTGGGCCTTCAATTGGAGTCGGTCAAAGCGAAAAGTGGCAACACAACAAAAACAGAAGCGGGCGACGGTAGCTGAAAAACCAAAGCCATTACATTCAAATCAGACAGTGCAGTTAGTTAGTGTCCATTGTGTCCGAAGCGCTACTTGATTTGACCAGAATCAGAGCCATAGCAATAATAACAAAACAGCAGCGATTAAGTGTGAACAAGGAAATATCCTGTATGATTAGGATTTGAAGATACTAGTTTGAATTGTGATAAGCCTAGTAGATTTATCTATCAGAAAACTCTACCGAACACTAAATATTAAATTATTTTAAGGTCATTAAAGTCTTTTGCATCTTTGCATCTCTTATTCAAACTGGTTTAATAAGCAATCTCCATTTATTTGTTGCACACATATTTATTAAACTTTTAACCGCACATTCTTGTGTACAGGGTATACAACAACAAGCAATACACAAACAAACAAAAACTCACACATTCGGACAACAGGCTGTATATACGCACGCACATTAAGCATACATAGAGTGGGGTAAGTTTTATGCTCAGCCCGTGCGCTTCCCCTCTGTCTCCCTTTGTGTTGGTTGACAGCAAGCCTGGCTATAGCCAATATTTTGTTGATGCACTCGAGGAGCATGAGCTCGTGGCCGAGCCTGAGCTTGAGCCCATTGCTCAGACTACAACAAAAATTGTCACAATTGTTCAATGTTGTGCTGTGTTGTGCTGTGTTAATGCATGTAGATGATGTTCGTTCACTCGTTCGATTGTGTATATGCATTGCATTTTACTCGAAAATCAAGTAGAATTTGTGGATATTTTTGCATGAACACCAGACGAGCAGCCAAACAGACAGACAGACAAAGGCTGACCATTCGATCCGCTCGAGCGGCACACAGTTCAATTATAAACTGCCAGCAATGTTGTTGCTGTTGCTGATGTTGTTCCTGATGTTGTTTGCCTTTGGTTAGTTGTCTCTGCTGATAGTTGTTGTTGTTGCATCGTGTATTTTTCGGCTCCAGTGCATTTTTTGGCAATCGCATTTTGTGTTAAACGCCCGAACATTCTTAAAGCGACCTTCCCTGCCTGCAACCCTCTAACCGCTCATGACAAATATGCTTAAAGTGAAATGGAATCCCCCAGAAGCGCAGGGGGTTAAACTACAAAATGTTGCACTCGGATATAGAAAAACGCAAAGCAAGCAACCCATTGGCAACCGGAAATGCAAATTGTCCCAAGCGCGCATGTTGTTACAAAGGCAACATGGCGTTGCCAGACGCTCTAACTAACCATACAGCTAAAACGATAACGCACGACTAGAAGCTGCTCTGCGTCTTTCTAGCACACTTTTAATCTTAACTTTTAAATACAGGGTATTTAGGATATTGGCATGAGACTCAACTGCAGCAACTTCTTCGCATTCATCTTGGCATTTGGCATTCTTTTCGCTGGCAGCATTTGAAAACTAGATAGAGCATCGAGCTAGTTGACAACCAAAAATGCTTGACTATATATATGTATTTACTTATATATTTATTTTTTGGCTTCACACTAGTCAGCATCAGGCAGCATGAGGATTCATTTTGCTGTTTACTGTATGTATTTGTTTCCTTTTTCTTTTTTATCGTTATTTGTGTTTTTTGTACTAAGACTTTATACATGCTTGCATTAACAAACAAATTGCGAGCTAAGCTAAGAAGATTTTTTGATGAAATTTAAGACGAAGATAATAAAATAAAATAAGAAACAATAAACTGACAAGCTCGGAAGTTAGTTGTTATTTATTAAGACTGGCAACAATGTTTAAAATTGTTTCCTTAATAAAAAATATGTATTCGAAAGTTTCTCGCAACTTAACATTTAGGTCAGGGTTAGATATCTCTTTAAAAAAAAAATTCGTTGCGTAATTGCATGCTAAATATTTGAACCACTCATTTGCAATTTAATGTTGCAAATTGACGTCAGCTGTGCAGTCATATATAGCGTCAAGGATGCGTCTGGTGAGGCAAGTTATTATTTTTCTTTTGGCTGCCGCTGCTGTTTTTGTTGCTGTTGCTACGCTGTCTTGAGCCAACTTTTTTGAGGGGCGCCACTGCAAGACGTGGCAGCGAGAGCTGTGGCAACATGGCTTAGTTAATGAATCCCGCACTGTAGTTTTACGTACTCGCATTTTCTTAGCGATTATTTTTGCAGCTTGGCCATTTGGGCAAACTCTGCAATTATTTTGTTGTGGCTGCTCGCTAAAAGTGGACAGTAATTATAAGGCCATTAGCAAAGCTTTACAAAGTGGCCACGGGTTGAGGTAGGTGAAGGGGTGAGGGGGGAGAGATGCATGGTTATTGTGTAAATGCATTAAGCGTAATGTTAAACAGAAATTAAACAAGTGGCTGGCTCAGCGATTGCCACTCGAATTGGTTGCTGCTGCCACTCGAACGCAGTACCAAAGTGGCCCCAAAAGGACTGAAACTGAATTTCGAAACCAAGTGATAAATTGCATTTTGTTGTGTGTGTGTGTGTGTGAAAGTGGTTAAAGTGTTGCTATACGCACAAGGATGGCTTAAATGAACATGTGCTAAAAAGTAACAGAACAGCAACATTTAAAATTAATGTTTTAACTTCCAGCAGCAAAGTCAGTATGGAAAAATGTTTGTATCATAAATGCCGAACGATCTTCTTCCTTGCATTATGTCCTTATTAGTTTTATGGGTATTAAAACTCACAAACAGTTTCCATTTTTGGTTCATTGTTATCATCATTAATGTAGTTTTTTCCATCTCTATTGCCAAAACATGTTCATCCGAGCTCCGTTAGCTCATGGTCATGTTTTAGCTTTATGCCGCACAATGGAGCGTTAAATTTCATGTGTCATTAAACGCAAATATGCAAATTAACAAACGAAAGAGACAGCTGGAGATAGCAAGTGAGAAGAGAGAGCACAACATGTTGCCAATCATTATCAAAGCAAATTGCTACAGTTTCTGTGTATGAATAAAAATCACTCCGATGACAGAGAGTAAGTGTTCATATGTGTGGGTTGCTTGGATGCCCCGAACGACCCGACCCCTTGGCAGATAAACTTACATCAGAAGAACAACCCGACCGACCCTTAATTGCCGCATTAAGCAAATAACGAGCTGTATATACCCACTATATCTTTTTATATAAGTATGTATGCACGCTGCTACCTACCTGCTGCATAATTGTCATCAAATTTCGTCAAGTGTTTGCTGTAAGCTGCTAATAAAACTAAATATAAGAGGGTTCAAGAAAGAGAAGGGAAAACAACCTGTACGTCGAAATTAACCAAAAAAAAGGTTGTCTTTCTTGCGTGTTAAGTTTTTATCTTGGCTAAAGTTTTTGCGGTTTCAATTAAAATAAAAAATGTAACTAAAGATAAAATTTTGTAGATAATGAAGAAAAACAATTATGACGCTTTCAGAAATGATAATGGGTGTTCACAAACCTTAATAAGAAATTGCTTAAAATGCTTATGCATTGTGTGTGGCCCTTTCTGTTTGTTCTGTTAGCTAATTAAACCAAATGCGTTTCCAAGTCGTTCTAAGATAAACGTAAGAGCTATCAAAGCAAACAACGCAAAAAGAAGAAAACTTAAACTTATCTTTTTTAATGTGAAAAAGTTGTGTGTGTGTAAAGAATATGAAGAACAACGTTACCAAGTTGCAAGCATTCTGTCCGAGTCAGA
The DNA here is from genome assembly GCA_035044605.1 of Scaptomyza cyrtandrae. Lineage (NCBI taxonomy): Eukaryota > Metazoa > Arthropoda > Insecta > Diptera > Drosophilidae > Scaptomyza > Scaptomyza cyrtandrae. The sequence goes on along the minus strand of JAWNNS010000650.1, from coordinate 420,938 downwards.
CGAGCGAAGGGCGGTCGGTATATTGCGGGCTGCCTGGTTTCCGTTTCCGTTGCCGTTTCCGTTTGCGCATCCGTTGACTTTGACAGCAATATAGAAAAAAAACTAAGAAACAAAAAAATTGCAGTACCAAAGTTTGTTTTACTGCTCGAAATCGGAAGCTCTCTCAAAAAGATGTTGCTGCTGTCTCTCTCTCTCTCTCTCTCTCTCTCTCTCTCTCTTTATCTTTATCTGTATTGCTGCTGTGTTAGTCAATTGCAATTGCATTTGGATCGCTGATTTGTGCTCTGTGTTCGCCTTGTTCGCTTTTGTCGTTCATGCAAATGGCCAAGTCAAGCTTAAATATATTTCTGTTGCTGTTGCTGCTGATGCTACTCAATCAAATTTGTCGCAGAGCCAACTTGGCCATCTTGGCCAACTTTAAGCGATGTGCTTTAATAGTTATTCGACGTTGCTGACATGAGGCTGGCATTGTGTGGTTACTGGTTGCTATTTGATTTATTCACCAGGCCAGGACGCAAAGAATAACAGAGTCGAGTGCATGGCAAACACTTGGCCTGCCAGACTCTTGGCTTTTTGTATAATTTTTCACATAGGCAGCACACAACGACTGAGCCGGCACAAATGCATAAAAAAGCCAGACAGCTGAGCATAAAATATTGTTGTTATATGAAAAGCAGTCAGTGCCCTCCCAACTTCAACTTCGACTCCTTGGTCGTTTTACTCCTTATGCTGCATAAAGGAGGCAACATGCAGCTGCTCCTTATGTTGCTTTTGCTTTGGCTGCTGCTGTTGCTGCTGTTGGGCAGTGTCTGGCGCGTCGCTTTGTGTGGCCATTGAATGCATGAAAAATGAACTGGGCCCCGAAAAAGTGCTTGGCAAGTGTCGCTGGCAGCCCAGTTAGGCTGCGTTTTGCGCAGTCATTGCACATGGCCGACAGCAGCAAAAGTTACGTATACGCAGCAGCGTTTGCCCAAGTGGCTGTAAATGTTTGATAAGAACCCCAACTATTGATGGTGCAAGTTGCGCTTCTTAAGTGGTTGCATAATGCAACATAATAGCTACCGACTTGCCATCCATTCTCCTCTAAAGAGTGTAGAAGAAGAGAAAACGCAACTTCTCTCTCTATGATTGTGAAATGCTTGCATGCTAAATTTATAAATAGAAAAATGTTTTTGTTGAACTTAAATAAACTGGAAGAAGAAGCCATGCAACTTTTAATTAAATAGTGGCCATAATGTACCAATTCTGGAAAGAAACACTTCTTTGACTTACTCTTTAAATGGATTGCAGCATAAGACGTGACTGTTAAAATAGTTATCCCTCAACTACACACATGTTTAAATAGTCGCAGTATAATTCAATTTGCGTGCTGCGCTTTGCTTACTGTGGATTACAGATCCAGGCATAATAATCGTGACGAAGAAGCAGCTCAAGCGTTGAATTTAATATAGTCGCGAACGGGAGGTCGGTGTAGGGGTTTGGAAACAAAACACGGCTTACGTGGCAGGTGGCAGGTGGCAGGTGGTGACGCCGCAACCTGCGCCAAATTGACACGCGCCACTATTTAAGGCCGTCGCAATGAGCTCATTGTTATGGTGGAGCCTCCAAATGAGCGGCATAACTCAATAAAAGCCATTGTTGACGCAGTCCAGGACACGTTGCCAGTTCCAGGAGATGACAGGGGACGCCAGGGGGTGACGGCATCACGAGATGCCTGATGGAATGAACGAACGCTTGTATGGCTGTTTGATATCCAGGCAACCGTGCACATATTAAATAAGCAATATAAACACAGTCGGGTCTGCTGAAAAGCTAACCGGCTAACTGGGTGGCAAGCGCGTCGTCGTTGCTTGCAACTGGGTGGCGGTCGCGGTGGTGATGGTGGTTTGCCGCAACATAAATTACGGCCAACGCTCGGCTGCCTCATCATTCAAGCGACGCAAGCTACGCAACAAAACGCAACGCAACGCGTCGAATAGTTTGTAGCGCCTTTTTATTAGCTACGCGATGCTGTTGGCATAATTTTGCTGCAAAATAGCTTAAAAATTTGCATACACACACACAAATACGCATATGTGTAAGTTGGCATTTGAAATTAACAGTGTAAAACGGTGGGGGGTAACGCAACATATGGCGTCTAATTGAAACTATGCGGCTGCTTAAATTGAATACAATTAGAGCCAAACTCTTGACAAACTTTCTAAATTTGGCAGCCCAACAAAATCTTGATTGCATGAGCCATGTAGATTTTTCGAATTTACATTTCGTTTGCTGCTGCTTTTGTGAGTGTGTGTTCCTTAGTGGGTGTATGTGTTAGACTTTTGCATGTGCCAAGCTAAAATGATTGAGAAACTGATGTACATAAAAGCAATTTGGGAATCTACCATTAAATATTTAATTTAGTTTTTCTACTAGTTAATAATATTTAATAATGCCTCATTAGCTGATTTGATAAGCAATTGATTTACTTGTTGTTACGTTTCCAAAGTAATCTCCTTAACAGTTGCCATGTTAATTTGCTATAAATTGTCTTTTATTCAAATCACGTTCACACACACACACACACACAGAGACTAATACACGTACTCATGCGGTGGGTAATGGCGTTTTGAACATGAATAAGCTGGCTCAAAAACACGCATATTTTCTGGTGCAAGTGTCGAACTGCTTGCCTCTGGTTGGGTTTGGGTTGGGTAGGTCGACTTGGGTGGTTGAGCATCCTATAGCTTAGATCTCAGTTGTATCAAGGTCTGGCACATTCGAAGGACATTAGCATAAAAGCGTTACTAATACACACAGCTACAGCTACAGCTTTACCTAACAAGAAACACTTAATGAAGCAATTTTTAGCAGCAAGTTGCTGCAACAGCAGCTGCATAAAAAGCAACAACTCAACATCCTGCCAAAGCCGAAAAGCTTGCACTACCTTCGCTCTCTAGCTCGTGTGTGTTTGCTTGTGCGAAAGTGTGTACAGGTGACTTAATCAACATGCAACTCAAACTGTTTTATCATATATGTGTGAGAGAGTGTGGGTGTGTGTGTGTGCATATGGTGTGCCTTGTTTGCATAGGCCCAGGGAATGTCCGGGGTCATGTCGTCATGGCGTTGTACTTGCCTCTCGCTGCAGGTATTTAGCAGCAACTTCTCCAACAGCAACAGCAGCAACAAAAACATTGTACATACACACACACACACACACACATGCATAAGACACTAAATTGTGTTGAAATCAACAATGAGCCCAAAACAGCAGCACCCACACAGCACTCACACAAGCAGCAACAACAACTTCTCCTGCTGCTGCATTCTCCTCCTGTCCCCTCCTCTGTTGCTGGCACAAGACAAAGACACCAATACGTGCTCAGCCGGAGCTCAGTTGGGCAAATGCATACAAATGGCTGGCAGATGCATCTCTTCCTGGAGATCCGAGGACAACGAGCTGTGCAAGGGGTGCAAGCAGTGGGCTTCAAGGCACTGATGCGAAATTATGCACATTGGCAATATGGCATATCCCATGGAATGGATACTTTGGGACTACATACTTGTATTGATGCAGCTAGTTGACACCACATCTGCAGCAGGCGGCGTCTGTTGATGCCAACTGGCCTCAAGCGGTTTCCCATTGTGCGAAACATATCATCATCATCATCATCATGCGTGTGTGTGTGACAGAGAGAGATGAGCTTGCTCTAATTAAAGCGTTAACCGGAAACAAGTCACCCACATTTGTGTAGAAAGTGATGCAAATAAGCTGTTCAAAAAGTAAAGTGCATAAAATAAAATGAGACATATATACATATATATATATAGGACATTAAGTGATTAGCAGTTAAAGAAGATTCTATTGTTAACTTTGTTAAATAAGGTTTAAACAAATTTTATTTAACTTTCATGCAAACGTTGCTAGCATTGTAAAGTTGTTGTTATATTTTATCTGTGATTTATGTGAATGCGTATATAAATCTAACTGCTAATGCAATTTGTACAGAGCTGTCGAGACTGAGCTTGAATGGGTGCTGCCAAATGGAGAGTCCTGTTGAGCACACACAAAAAGAAAGGTCCATTACATGGCATATTAAAAGAGGCAACAATAACACTAACAGTATGTGAGGCAAATGACTGGCACCTGCCGTGCAGCAGTTAGGGGCATACACACACTATACTATGTATGCAACACTTTGACCATTAGGTAGCAAAAATTTAACAATGTCGCAAGTCAACCTGCTGAACCTCACAACACTTTTCAGTTCTCTTAATGAATGAATGTGGCTGTGTAATTGTGTGTGTGTGTTCAGAGCAACGCCACAGGTCATAAATTCAATTTGGCTAACTAACAAACACTCACACACACACACAAACACACGCATATTTATGCAAGCATCTCAAGCTGTAGAGTTTGTTTTACAACAAACAAACTGCAGCCATGTGCAGACTTTACTTGGACAAGGCAATATTTCACGATTTTACATATATATATATATATACATGTATATTTTTGTTGTTCTTCTTTTTTCTCTTTGTTTCTCTTTTATATATATGTGTTTTTTTGTGTGTGTTGGTGGGGGGAGGGGGGGGGGGGGAATCCGATGCAAAAACAGCCGTAAACTAATTAAGATGATTAAGATCTTGTGTCGCTTTTGGTCTTTGTTTTTTCTGCCAGAGGCATATTCACTGAAATTGGCAATAAAAAATCTGACTGCTTGAGTTTTGCTAAGTTTATATATAGTATATGAAATGCAGTTTGTAAATTTGATATGAGATTTAATTTATTTATTTTTTTTTAGGGTTGGGTAGCTGTCGGTCTCGTTGGCAAATAGAATCTGTAAAAATCTATAGCAACAACAATAGCAACAATGGTTTGTCCGAAAATGAAAACTTAAATAATAAAAAAAGACAGCAACAGCAAACAAATATCCGATTAAATTATGCTCAAAGTCAAAAGCACAGGCAAAATGGCCAGCAAAATGTAGGAAGCACTTTTCGGTGTACTGCACCGAAATAAGAAAAGTTTAGCAGAGACACACACACACGACACACACACTCGACAGACTTCTCTCTCTTTTGCTAACAAAATAAATCAAATAATTCAATTTAAGCTAAACTTATTTTCGTATTAAAAATGAAAATCAAATAGAAGATAAAAAAGGATCAAGCTGTGCTCGTTCTCGCTGCCGGCTACTCCCCCCGTTCCCCCCCTGTATCCACCACTTAAAGTGCTCTGCTCTGTGACAGTGGGCGTGGCACTGTGGCAGCGACCATGCCAACGTATAAAACTGCAACCGCATGCCATATGTGTGTGTGTGTGTGTGTGTGTGTGTGTAAAAGTCATATCCTTTTGCAATTTCGTTGTTGCTGGCCACTAACCTCACTCATATCGCATTGTGCTTGCATGTGTGCGTATGTCTCCCTCTCTCTCATTCTTTCCCTTTCTCTCTCCACAGCACAATAAAATTGTTTGTCGTTTGTACGTTGAGCAAAATGGTCGCTGGTTGCATTAGATTTATGCCCAGTGTAACAAGGGAGCAGGAGATCAGGGGAGAGAGAGGTTCAGCTAAAAGAAGTTTACTTCAGCTGTAAATTGCATGAAAGTTAAGCAGTTTCAGTGTCCAGCTTAGCTAATACCGCGCTCGGTTGCACAAAGACCACAAACATTTTTGAGTGCGTTTACGAAACGGAAAGGAAAGGAAAGGAAAGAAGGCGATTTGGTCACCGCTTAGACAAAATCAATTAATAGTTTCAACAAAGTAAACCACAGGCTGTCACTCTCTTTCTCTTATCATAGTCTTGGTTTTTGGTTTTTGGTGTTTTATCAATTGATATTTTATAGCGTGAATGCCGCATGTTGCCTTGAAAGTGCAACTCAGTAAGATCTGCTACAGTTTTTTGTGTGTTTATAGATGTCTGTGAAAATGTTGTTAATGGTTTTTGCGCGCTGTCTGCGGGCTGTAAATAGCATATATAATAAATAATAATATGTGCATAATCAACAGCAAGCAATGTGAGTGAAAGAAGCAACGGAAATAACATTTTTCATAATCGAAAACGTGACTGTAATTTTGAGCTATGGCTACTATTGGCCTGCACGGATGTTCTCAAAATCCAAAACAATTATATATCTCAACTTTTAATATAATCTTATAGATACTTTAAGTTTATTAAGTGTAAAAATGAATTTTCTTAGTCAAATTTTAAGCATTTTTCATACTTGGAGTTTTAGAAATTGTTTCTGGGAACATTTTTCAGTTCGTTTTTTGCCTATTGTCTAAATGAAATTGCTATTTTAGCTTATTTTTTCTTGTATTTTTATGATTGGCATGTGTTAATAAATTTTCAAGGCTCACGGCTTGGCACGTTGTCCGTTTTCCATTTCTCCACATACAGTTTTCCGCAATGCGTGAATGCTGACACGTGTTTTCGAGTGTTTTGGCTAGCACATAGATATATATATATATATATGTTTATATGTTTGTGTGTTCTTCGGTTTTCCTTATATATGTGTGATGATGGCTGCAAATTAACTCACATTAATTTTGTGGTTCAATGAGCAGACACATACACACAACACACACACAACATTGCGACAGGAATGTCGTAACGTGAGGATTTACTTAAGCAAAGGTGCAAACAGCCCTTGGAACTTAATGTCAATAGGTTGTCAGACACGTGACTATGTTTTATAGATAAAAATCATTGAAAAACACAAGAGATAAGACCTTTACCAATATTTTAATACTGCTATCCGAATGAATTAGGTCAAGCGTATATCAAAAGTGGCAGCCTAACATTAAGCTTAACATGATAGCTTTCTATTTCCAAATAATCAACTTTAAATGCCATTTGGCCAATCCAATTTCATGATAATAAATAAAATAAATAAACAAATGAAGAACGGTTTTTGTGTTTGTTTTTGTTTCTTTTATTTTGCTGACAAATTTATCAAATGCGATCACTTCGAACTTCATGGCAAATTAACTTAAAACGTTTTTGCATACGCGCAAAGCATTTTTGATGATATCTACGAGTTTCGGAATATATATTTCTCTCACTTTTGCCATTTCTTTTTTTCGTAACTTTTTTTTTAGGATTTTAATATCAAAGCAGAAACCAAACCGTGCAAAATACGTTCTCATATATACATATCTATATATATATATATATATATTTTCATTTATGCTTTTATGTGTACATTTCGATACGCATTCATCAAACATTGACAATTTTATCTGTGTGAATGCGAGAGGCAATTCTAGCCAAGTTATCCTGTCCACGGTTAAACCCCATCCCGCTATTCATATCCCTATGACCAAACGACCATTGGGCAGCCCGAAAAAAGTAAATTTATGCCATTGCCATGGAGGGAGTAGGAAATGCGTGTTTAGCAAATGTTTTAAATTGTATAACGAGAATTTATGACGGACAGCAGCGTTTTTGGCTTTTTGGTGAAGGTAAGAATTGCATGTTAAAATTCGTTTAATATTTTTATATATAATTTTTCAACTTTCTGTGTTTTTTTTTATTTTTATTTTTTGGTGGCCTGTCCAGTGTACATTTATATATATGTATATATGTTTGTATATACATATAAAAATGACAGGCGTGCGTTGAGCTGGCACATAAATTGTCATTTATTTGGAGGCTTGTGGGCGTTTATTTGTGCAGGCAGCATTTCAATGAGCAAATGCAAATAAATTAAAAATACAAAAATACGGCAAATAGAAGAGACAAGGCAAACAAAAAATATTGATGCTCTTTGCGCTTCTGTTTCGTTCTTTTTTCTTTATTCTGTGTTTTTGTTTATTATTCCATTTCCATTTTATGTCTACATTTGGTGAACGTGACGAAATGTTTTTTAGCTTTTGCTTCTTTCTTTCGCCAGCACTTGAAAAATATGCGCCACGTTCTATAAATTAGATGGCATCCATTCCGTTTTAGCCCACCAAACGGCTAATGCGTCGTATAAGCTATGCTTCAAGCAACATACACACAGAGCTGAAAAATTATTAGGAAACTCAGTGAGTGAGCCAAGCGACCTGACTTAAATTAAAGACGCTGTGGTTTCTGCGGCTAAATGGGGTGGTGGTGTGATAGTAGTGTGGTGGTTGTGGTTCGATCTGTGTGTGTGTGTGTGTGTGTTTGCTACGGCATACGCGGCTGATGTATGTGTGCGAACCGTTTAATTATTCATTGAGGGCAATGCATTGGAATGCCCAAGTAGTAATATGGCCCGGCCGCAAGATTACAAATAGCGGCACAAACTGTACTGTTAACCATGCAATTGTGGTGCGCGCTGTGTGCCGCCGAATGTTTCACATTAATCAGTGGTGCACATTGATTAGAGCGCTCGACTGTAATAAATGCCACACGCACACACACACACTCATTCGTACAATGGAAACAAACAATCATAACACATGAAGATGGACACAAACAACGACTAGACTTATTCAAGACTTAGAGGATGAGGTGGGGGAGGGGAGGGTTGGTCTGTGTGTCACACAAAACTTTTCTCGACGGATGTGTGTCGGTTCTGTGCGACTGCGAGTGTCGTCGCATTGTTTGTGTTATGACCATCCCGCGAGGCATCTAATGTTATTTTTATGGCAATTTTATGTTAACCTCCTTACTCCCATACTCCCTCATCCACTCTCAACAACAACAACAACAACAGCGACAAAGTGAAGTAATAAGTCCTGTATGTGCGTACGTGTTTGTCTGTGTGGGTCTGTATGCATTTACACATCATAAGGCCAACGATAATTGCAGTGAAAATATGGAAAATTCTTGCATTGTTACTCTGTCGCTCTGCGTCTGCTCGGGGAAATCCGCCCCTTTTGGAGTCCTGTGTGTGTCAAGTAATAATATGTCTGTAATCATTAAACGCCAGCGTGCAATGACTCCGCCAACACACACACAGAAACAAACACGCACACACTCGTAAATAGGCTAGAGTAATCATCACCCGGACATGCACACAGAATGCACATTTAGTTGATGCCGACAAAAGTTAACAAATTCGCTTATAATATGTGTAAAGTAATTTGAACGCATATTCTCAACCAATTTTGGAGAGTTCTACACATTTTTAGAAGCATGTTTTTGAAATATTATATGACTGATATTTCAAGGAAAGTCTTTATGGACATTTTCGTCGCCTGCACCACAAATAAAACTGAGTATGCGAGTTCCTGTGCGTGCTATTCCTTTTTTTGTTTTTGAGTTTTTCGTTACAATGCTTAACATGAACAAAATGTGAGCGTGCTCTGACTGCGTTTCGTTTTGCGAACCCAATGACCGACTTCTTTGTTGAGTGGGTGTTGCTTTGTGAATGTGTGCGTGTGAGTTTAAGAGAGTTTATGACTGTGCGGCTGCTGCTGCCGACTGGCGACTGCCAACACTTTCAATTGTTTGCAACTACTGAAATGCAAGACAATGAAGAATTTTTCGGTTATCAAAACCATAACATAGTTTTAAGGGCTTCGCATATTTTATGCATACATTTTGAAGCGATTTAAATTAAAAAAGCATAACTATTTAGCATCAAGCTAGTTGAATAAAGGCATAAAAATGTCAAAAACTTGAGCTTGATGTTGTTCGGTTATCTGTTGATCTGACAAATATACATATATTGCACACGCACACACACACACACACACACACACACACACACACAATTAAACAAGCAGTCAGTTTATACAGAACACAATTTGTAATCAAATGTAACACTTAAATTATTTTGTAGGCAGCAGCAGCAGCCCCTTGCAAAATTGAAGCAAAAACATAAAGAAAAGTAATTTGTATGCAAAATAGAAGTTGCGACGACTGTAAGAGGGGATGAGTATGGTGGTTGGGGGGGGGGGGGGGGAGGAGGGTGTGTGTAACACTACTACTGTTTGCCAGTTACCAGCTAGCTCACATTTACATACTAAATAGCTGCAACTGACTAAATCCGTTGATGACTATCCCCACTCAGACAGTCTGTGGGCTTCATGGACAAACCATTGTCTGATCTACTGAAATAAGCCAAGAGTACAAATTTGATTTTGAAATGCCAGTTCTTGGTCTCTATCTGTTTGCGTGTCTTGTCTCAGCTCTTCTCACTTGGGCTTGTAATTGAAACGTTAAATAATGAAGCCTTTGGAGCGTAAGAGATTCAATCAGTTCATGAATACAGCATATAGACGCCAATTAGTTCGAATTGCGTAGATTTAAACGAATTTTAGCTGCTCCAGTAACTGACAAAAGGACTGCACTGAGCATTGAGCGTTCAGCATTGAGCAGGACACGTTCGTATTATTACCTACGAGCAGCAATAGCAACAGCTACAGCAGCAGCAGCAACAGCTTCTTCCCTCGTACAAAATTCAATAATTAAATTTATGCAATTTGCAAACAACTTGAAACAAAACTGAGGAACACACACACACAAACACATTCAAGTGCGATGCGCGTAACGTAAAAGTTGACGCAATCAATTTCAGTTCATTTGCTACTCTTTTTCTCATTCTCCTCATCTACACTCTTTCAATCTTTCTTCTATCAGTTTCCTTCTCCGTCTTTGTGGCAAAATTAGCGTGTATTGCAACCTGCCAAGAGTAAAGTTTTTCGCTTAAGTAAAAGTGCAAATTCTTAACTCTCCACATTTCGCTGCCTATTTCTTGTTCGCTTTCTCTCTCTTTCTTTTTCTCTTTCTTCTGCTGTCTCTTTCTTCCTGTTGCCGCACACAAATTGCGCACAAATTAGCTTCAAGTTGAGGCGCGTCTCGGCGTTATGACTGTCAATGAGCCTCAACTTCGAATTGCTTCTGGCATGTGCAACAACAACAAGAATAACACCAACATCAGCAGCAGCAGCAGTAAAAACACAGTTTCTGTTCCTACTGCCTCTGTTAGTGGGCCACTTTGGGCTAAGTTTGAATTCAGTCCGAAACAGTGTGCGGCAGTCAGCAGTTTTGTGTTTTTTTTTGTCTGGCCTTATAACACGCAGCCTGAAGCTCATGCTGTTCTTAGGTATTGGTTTGAATGATTGCTTTTGCTCTTGTTACTGTGAATATCAATGAAAATGATGTTGCATGATGCAAGTCAACTTCGATATGTGTCAGTGTGACTTTTTTTTTAAACAATTATTAAAACGTTTTTTCAGTCAATTCTTAATTATAGCAGTTTTTATATATCAATCATACGTATTTCATTTCATAATAAGCATAACAACATATAAATTTATTTTGCCAATCATAATGTTTGTTCATTCATTTGATTTAGCTACAAATTACCCAGTATTTTTTAAAATTTAACAGTTATCTAGCTAAAGCTGCAATACAAATGGAATTGAAACATTAAAGAGAACACATAACGACACAACAAACAGCAGCAGCACATTCCACCACAGAGCGGTTTGACGACCTACACTTCGTGCAACGTGTGAGCGTTCTCTCAATAGTTAGCTCTCTCGCTCACTTTATTTTGCTCGCTCTCTCGTGGATTTGCCACACACACACACACACGCGCAATCTCGCTCTCTCGAGTCTCTTTTTGGGTGTGTGTGGTGTGCTTTCGAAACCTCAGACAATGCGAATTGGGTTTGCGCGAGCGTATTTCCTTTTTGGCCAAGTTGGCTCGGCTTTTTCTTATCCTTATATCCGGTTGTTGGCAGCATGGCGTCATTCGGTAGCGTTGCCAGCGTCGTGCCACAGCGCTGCAACTGTGCTGTGCTGTGCTTGATTGTGTCGTGCGTGTGAACCAAGTGAAAACCAGGTAAAGAGGAGAGCGAAGCTTTTAGTCTTGGTCGGTTATTGGTGCTGTGTGGTTGAGACGACGACAAGCGCTGCGAGGCCGACAAGGAAAAGCGACGATTGCGACGACAACGACAACGTTATACGAACAACAACATGTGCGTGAATGTGTGTGTGTGTGTGAGTGCGTGAATTAGCAGTGAAAAGCTGAAACTAAGAATACGAGTGTGTGACGAGGCTAAAACATACCAAACAAACAAGCAAACATAACAACAACACGTTATACTTATAACTCCAAGAGTGGATTGCAGCTAAACATTTATTCCGTTGCGAGTTTCATATTCAAAGGGAATGTGTGTTAGTGTATGTGTTCTCGTCTTGTGTGTGTGTGTGTGCTCGCTTGACAAATTAAAATGCATAAATTATGAATGAAAGTACCGTTACGTGCGTGTCAACTAATAATTTGTTATTATTATAATGCACGCGTCCAAAGCTAGAAATACTTCGCACCCCGTCTAACTACAACTTTAACTTTGCGCGAGACTAGGCCAACACAGCCTAAGCTCTGTGCTCCTCTGTGCCGCCTGCGTACCTGCCTTCCGTCATTCCTTTCTCCTTCATTCTCTGAGCGAAGAAACCAAACAAAAATATGCCAATTGCCGGCAGCAGCAACAGCAACAGCAACAACAACAACAAAAGCAGCTCAAAGCTGCCTTTTCATTGCCAACATCGTCAACTTCCTGACCACAAAGCGTATTAATGCCCAGAAGCGGGTAAGAGCACAACAACAACAACAACAACAGCAACAAACAAGAAAGTTAGTATTACAGTCAGTCGCACAACTTAAGCCATATTCCCCTTGGTTTGGTGGTATGTCGAAAGGGAGGGGTTGGCAGGGTGGTGCACCATTTTTGTAATGGACTGCACACAAAATTTTTAGTTGAACTTTTACACGCGCCTCAGGTGTCAACATAAATTATAATAATTATGAAATTCTAGCTATAAAAAGGCCAAAAAACCTGGCCCCTTTTATCCCATTTATCTACCTCAAATTGTGCTATTTTATGAGGCTAATTTAGAAATTGGTAGCAGTAGAATATAACTCGATGTATAAGGCTATTATTTTAGGAAATTGAGTTTGCCCCGGAAATGTTTTTACACAATTTAATAAATGTTGTTTAAAGACTGATTGAAAATCTCTTGAAACATTTTACACAGATTTGCTGTGGCTTCTTTTTGAGTACCTTATTGAAATATGGATAAAAATAAATTTAATTAAAATTTTTGCTTGTCAGCTTTTATTCTTAGAATTCCATTGAAAGTGAGTTTTAAATATCTTAACAAAAATCGAGACGATAGTGGTCGACCATAAAATGCCTTGAAGATAGAATTTTTCAGTAATTCATAGCTTATAAAAATATATGAAAAATATTTGACACATTTATGTATATGCTTAAGTTTAAGTTTCAATTTAAGGCTTAATCTAACAGCTAGCATTAGTCATGGCCACCATAGGAAAATAAATGGCCTGGTTCCTAATCAACGTTATTCAGTCAGTAAGTCAGTCAGTCTGTCAGTCAGTCTGTCAGTCTTTCAGTGCAGGCAGGCTTTCACTCATTGCTTTATCCAGTAGAGAATGGCCTACATAACAGCACGCATTTAGAATCTCTCTTTGTGTGAGTGTGCGTCTGTGTGTGTGAAGTGCAAGCCATTGAACACGGCAATTGAAATATCTGCTTCTCTGTTAGATATTTTTCGTCGTCTTTCCTGGTTGTCAGATTTAAAGCAAACATTTAAAATGCAAAGGTGCGCCACTCGAGGGACGTATGCGTAACTTAATTTCATTAGGTAAAGATGTGCCAAAGATGTGTTCACAGCCACCACGCTGCCAAGGTGACTTGATAAACCGGTAGCCAACAAGGCAGCAGCCTCATGTGTGAGTGACCTTTAGAAGGCGATGTCCTTCGTTCCAAGCTCTCGTTGGTGGTGTCTTGGTTATTTGCATATTTAACAAGGCGACGCCATTCTAGCCACATAATTAATTATGCAAAAGGCTGAGCAAAAACCGAACTTGGCTATGTAAATGCTCTGAAGTCTTCTACTTATTTACTTATTCACAAACTTACATACACTGGAACTGGGTCTAAGAGTGAGCGAGTGGAGAATTATGTATACGCAGTGCGGTCCAAAGAACTAGTTTGCATAAGCCACTCAATTGTTGGCATGGCATGTGCGTGAATCTCGTTTTTAAATAGCCGACAACAAGGTGCTAAAATTATTCATAGCTTGTAATTACCAAACATGATTTTCATTTGAAAAGTTTGCCGAAATGTGTGTGTATGTTTTTTGGTTGGTTTCTTATGTTTGTTTAATTGATTTTATGTAAATTAACTTCGCCTAAGCCTAGCAAGCAGAAAGACAATATACACACAAATGTAAACCAAATCCCACAGCTGTTGTCATATTTCTCAGCCTTGAATCATTCGAATTCGAGATTATTAACTTATGGACTTGTTTATGAGTCTGTCGGTTCGGTTCTTGAGCAGCTTAATTGCTTAGCACTAGAATTAGTTAGACCACGTTACTACTTGTTTAGATTTGCCAGCTTAATTCAATTGTTAGCATCATTTGATCAAGATATAAATGGCTATTGCATATATTGTTTTAATTAAACGATGTATTTCTCTTATATTAATGCATAGACAACTTGAAACAGTCAATTTAATCAAACACAAGCACTGATAGTAGGGTGGGGGTTGAGGTGTTTCTTAATCTTTTATACAGAGTATTAAATGTAAAAGAATGGGTGTTTTGTACTGAAACATAAAGGAAAATATTCAAAGGTAGACAGACTCAAAAGATAAGTAAAAACGAGGAAGCTAAGCCTTAATACATACTGAGCTTATAACAAAATACAAAATAATCTTAAAAGCAAACTCATCCTATATCATATTTTTGGTTTCTTTGCAGTTGAATATCTGCCGTTGCTGTGGATACGAATTTGTTTTGCGAAATGTGGATACTGTCATTTTGCTGATGTTTCTATTAATTTGTGCACACGTTAACCGAGCAACAGCAGTAGCAGGAGAAAAAAGAATATCAACGACAAGGAGAACAAATTAAGAAGACAAACTGTAATGGAAAAGAAAGCAAAGACAAACGCGGACAAATAGACAAACAAACAAATTACTGAACAAACACTGGGCAGGACCCATGTAAATGTGTATAACTGTGAATAAACTTCCCTTCTCTACGCTGTTTTTGTGTGTGCAACACTGAAGGTGTGTGTGCGGCTGTGTGTGTGTGTGTGTATAGCGCATAATAAGAAGCGTAAATAACACGAAGCGCATGGAATATAAAAATAAATAGCGAACGACAAAACGCAGGCAACAACTACTAAAAGCACCAGAATATCGAGCCGAAGGAAGGCGAAGGAGTTTCTGCCTGGGTGACGCTTTCCCTGGTTGGCGGTCAAGGGAAATTTATTGCATTGCGCAAATGAGACAACAACAAAACGACACAAACTAAAACGCAAAGCAAACAGCAATAAAAGCAGTCAAAGAAGAAAAGGAACTATAAAAACAAAAGCAAAAACGAAAAAAAACACACGCTGCGTGCCCCGAAATTGTGGCAAAAGAAAAATAACCCAAACATTGCGCAACAAATTGAAAAATTAAAGTTTCACCAGCGCCAACCGACGACGACAACCGACGAAAGAACAACTTGGCCAAGAAAAAGCGCCAAAAGTGTTACAAACAGTTACCAAACGAGAGAAAACCAAAATAAGTAGAAGAACGAAAGAGAAAGAAAGGGAGAGACGTTTGCGGAACACATTAATGCAACAAAATGGGTGCAACTTTGAATAGACGACGACGTGGCCGTTGCCTGCAACTGAGCTGCTCTGCCAGCTCCTCTCCATGCCCCACATCATGCGGCACAACAACAACAACAACAACATCCTTCACATCGTTTACATCCTTGCACAGCCTGCTGCTGCTCGCTCTGACAGCCCTGGCAACCCTTCCCAACAGCGGTGAGTAGTAGTTTACGAGCGATCTAGGAAGGGATGATTTTGTGGTGGGGGGACGGGGTTTGGACGGACACTGAGAATGTTTATTTAATTTATTAGCAACTTTGGTGAGCGTCGAACGAGACCCACAAAAATTGGCCAAGAAGTTTTGCGTTGCTGTCGCACTCCCCGCCCCGCCCTGTTTCATTGGTTTGGGGCGTGCAAATATTTTAGCCAACAATATTAGTTTGCTAGACCATACTGCCAGCCACATTCTGGCGCCCTTAAAGAGGCATATACTGTGTGCTGGGTGCTGTGTATGTATATGTGTGTGTGTGTGTGGCACACCGAAAGTCTGATACTTTTGATTACTCGACTACTTAATCGATTTAAGGCCGCGCCGAGTTCTTCGCGCTGCCAAACAACTTTGACAGTTGACAAAATCAACGCTAACGCAGTTGCAGACTCAAAAGCTTTTTGGATCCTTGTATCATGCGAATCCAATGGAGCCCGGCCAAAGTGCTCAAATCTCCGCAAACATTGGCAAACGATAAACTTTGCGGCATGTTTAACCCTCTTCACGACCTTCGTTTCATTGCCCAGACTTGACGCATTAATCTGAAGTTTGCTTTACTTATTTTTAATTAAGTTCAACAAACTACTTGAAAATATAAACAAAATAAACTTGCATCTCAACGCGGCGCGGCGGCTTCATTTAAATACTTGGATATTGATACAAAGTTCATTTTACAAAGGAGAAACCTAATTTCCCGAGTAGAAAAGTTAAATTTATATATTGTTAGTTTGTACACTTTAGCGTATCTAAAATAGAATTACAAGTAGATAAAGTGAGCTAAAGATTAAGTTAAAATTTATTTCATAAATCTTATAAAGCTCATTCTTCTCTGCACATATTTAATTATCCTCTAGTTTATGTTGATTTTGATAATTAAATTGTTTTATTTTTTTCTAGCGAAAAAAGCTTGCACGACAATATTTAATTAAATATATATAAGCGTAATACTTATTGTTTCATTAATATTTTTTTTATCAAAGCGTATGTTAACCATTAGAGAAACAACTTCCAGAGATGCAAGAAGCAAATAATAACTGACAAATACTTTTTTGTCTAGACAGGCTGGCTAATGATTATTACTGTTCAGGAGAAAGAAAGAGAGAGAGAGAAAGAGAGTATTGTGGCCACTTAATTGGCTCGGAAAGCGCGTCCACTGAATTATAGATAAAAATCTTACTTACTTTTATTATGAGGTCACGTACGCAACATGTTATAGGCGACGAGGAAAGCAGGAAAAGAATAAGTTGGAAAAATACCAGAGTGTTGTAGAAAAGTGAGCAACAATAATGAAATTAAGCAAACGTGGCGTGGCGCACACTTTTTGGCCAAATGTAATCAAACAAGAGGCAAAGCTGGCTGACCAAAAGGAAGCACATACTTATTTATTGGCAGAGTAGTACATGAAACTAATGTTAACCGACACGCAGCTGCAAGTTAATGAAAAGTAGCCGTAGAAATATGTATGTGTGTATGGTGGTGGCGGTTCTGTTAGTTGTATATTGAAGAAGAGCTGATTGAAAATATATTGATTAAAAATGTTGGCAAATATTGTGATAAATCGCTTTAATCAATTACAACAAGCATTTGAGCAAATTAATGAGATCAACATCTTTAACGAAGACACTGCAAATAATTTTTTGTTTTCTATACATATCATTTTCAAGTATGCAACAATAATTTACATGTTGCCACAGGTGTATGTCACTGGGAGTGTAATTAATCATTGATGGCAGCGCAGCATTGAATTAATCGATTTCGTATTTCGGTTTTGTTATTGTTATTATTACCGAATAAGCTGAGGTCGACTGCGTCGGATTTTTTGCTGCGAGGCAATTTACAAGTCAAAATGAATTTTAAGTATATTATTACAACTGTTCAGACCCGCTGTGCGTACGCTTTAATTAATAGCATAATTAAAGCAAATATGTTTTGTTGTATTTGGCCCCAGACAATTTAATAATTACAATTTGTTCATTGTCACAGTTGCTATGATTTATTTTCTATCTAATTCTTACGTTAGCTAAGCAATTTTTGTTTGAACTTTTTATCATAATTAATATTCATTATGTGAACTTATCTCGACACATTAACTTAGTGGTAAAAATTTGTCTTTCAAGACCATTCTGATAACATTCATCATCCAAATTTGGTTGTATGTTCGATTCAAAACGATCTCTTAATGCAAATGACAAACATAAATACGAAAAAACATAGTTGTGCCAAGTGAATATAAAAAAGGTTTTAATTTGCTGGCTTTTCCATAACTATGAACAGGCTTCATATCGATGACAAAGTTTCTCGGCGGCGGAACGCACCAAATATGCAAATACAAGTGCGCCTGCAATGCAGCAAAGGAGCGAGGAACGTGCTCCATTTTCAGTAACCGCAACAACAAACAATAACGAGAATGACAAAAAAACATAACAGAACAGAACAGAACGCACTCATCGTCAAAGAAAACGAGCCTGACACAGACAGGCACATACAGCCACAAGGACATGGAACATGGTGCATAGACTGTGGCATAGACAATAGAAGGCCTGTCGCAGATGCTGTTGTTGTTGTTGTTGCAGACTGAGACCAACTTCCGCTTCTGATTGCAGATTAAGCACGTTTCAAGCGACCGTCTCTATGTCTCTCTGTCTGACACCGAGGCAAGAAGGGGCTTGAATTGATGCGTATTGATGCTGCAAGCGTTTGCGAAACATGCAAAAACATGTTTTTATTTGCTCAAGGCTTGCTGCCATCCGCTCAAACTGAACTATTCTGCTAAGCATCCAATCAGTCTAAATTGTCCATCTCTAAATGGGGCGTTTATGCATTTGTCATCAATGAGTTCTCATAAATATCTAAAATGAAAACTGATCTTTTGTAAGAAATTTATTGTTATTTTATATTTGTGTTTAATTTTGTATCTGACTCATATGAAATAACTTAAACATTATTTTGATATTCTGCTTTTGACACTTGCCGCATCACCAGAAACCAACTAAAGCAATTTTATTTGGCTTTGCCTGCATCTGACATTTGACCTCAGGCTGCAAAATAATTAAATAATTTTAAAATCAACGATTATTAGACAACAAACTGTTATGGCAAGTTTATTAACTGGAGTTATAGTGTTTAGTTCGTTACTGTGGCGTTTACATGACATCAAATGGAAAACTTTTTTCTCATCTATACTTTACTTAATACTTCAGCTAGTATCTCTTCCCCATGCTACACCTTGCTTAAGGGAATTTCTTAACTAAGCACCGCGTTTGATGGCAAAACTTTTCAAGTTGCACGTTGGCATTTTGGGCCAGACTTTAGCTAAATAATTAGCCAGGTTGCTCTTGATTTTCAATCAAGTTAACAGCACTGGCGCTGATAGCTTGCCATCAAGACTATCTCCACTTACACTTGTCAGCGTTGTTTTGTTTTCTTGTCAGCACTTTTAATAAATTTCTTTCCAAGAAACTTTTTTTAACCTTAGTTCAATAGTCACACAAGTCAAGGTTCTTTTAATTTGCACTCACTTAAATTGCGATTTACAAGTTAGAAAATTGTAAATATAAAACGCACAACTGCACATGATAAAGCACTTTTGACTTCTCGGTTCCATTGCCAAAGCTAAGTTTATGGAGAAATAAAGGATAAGAATTGTGAAGCACATTTGACAACACCTTTACCGACGCACTTTGTTTGACTTGAATAGAGCTGAGAGTCGGTAAGAGTTGTGAGAGTTGAGAGTGCATAATGCTAAATCATACTTACGCCATAAATACACGGCTCAAAGTGTTCGCCACGCATAAAAAACCGCGTCGCCGCTGCTTCTAAACGGAACTGCACTCAATGGAGTTGCAAGAGTCGGCTGCGCCACTTTTGCTTCTGGCTGCGACATTTTTCTGGCTTGCTGTGTTTCTGGAAGTGGTGGGGGTTACCAATTCTGGAACCAGGCCGGCGTCGTTGCCGCTGCTTCAATGCCGGCTGTTTGCCTTTGTCGTTGCACGCCTTTTACTTCTATGTTTTGCCGCCAAAGGCAAAGGCAAACTGGGTGGTTGTGTGGTTGGATGTTGCTTGGCTTAGTTGGTTGGTTCCTTCGAAATAACACAAAAAGTCAAATGCCTTTAATGCTGCCGCTTCTTGTTGCTTAATAAAAATGTGAATTTTTTTTTTTAGACAAATGCCAACTCACCGCATTTTGTAGGGTTATTTATAGGATTCTTCTAAAAGCACATTTTAAATATAATCCATACGGTAATTTCCCTTTAAATCCCAAAAGCTTTTGACGAATTCTTTCATGTATTTAGTTTGAGTGCTGACATCATTTGCTTACGTCAAGAGCTTTAACATTTTTCGACTTGTTGACAACTCTGGAAGTGGTGCTAAGAGTAAAGAACTCATCGCTTCTTAAACCTTTGTAACCGTTATTAATAAAAAATCTAATTATAAACCTAATTGAATTATTATTTTTTGCCAAACAATAATTTACCAATAAGCTTAGTAAAACTTTTTAAAGCCTCTTAAAATTAAATATTTCGTTCTTCATCTTGTACCTCATCATGTTGCTATCAGCCTTTATGCAGTGTTCATTTCTGGTGCAATATTAATTTCATATCTTGATTTTCGTGCCATAACTTTGACCCAAATTTCCTAAGCCTACCTATGGGCTTTGTGTGTGTACGTTTAAAAGTCGGCAACTTTTCGTTTCGTTTCGTTGTCTCGAGTGCGCACAATGCACATACGCCCCCATACCCCATCCCATTCAGCTGCCCCTGGCGAGAAGTTCCCCAGTCTATTCGTATTGTTGAAGCCAAAGCACGTTTCGCACGCCTCAAGTTGGCTGCTCGACTGCTTGGGTGGTTGGCTGGCTGGTTGGTTGGTTGGTGGTTGGTTCGTTCGTATTGTGTTGACTAAACAAAAGCGCATTGTTTTGGACCGACTTGCGAATTTCTTTCGATTTCCTTGACTTTTATGCACTTGCTGCGGGTTATTTATGGGACTGGCATTGAGAATAGCTCAAGAGCTGAAGACCTTTAAAGAGCTGCAGGCGCGAGAAACTGAGAGAGAGTTAGAGAGAGAGAATCGACATCATTGTTCTAATGCCTGGATAAAGCGCTCAAAAAAGACAACGCCTTATAAACTTACTTAATCGTCTAGAGACTACTATATATATTCAAACAACAAATACTTTCTCTCTTTTATATCTTTATTTCTGCAGTGGAGTGTCTGACAATGACTGAGATTCGCATACCGAAGCACATAATGCGACACGAAGATGCTGTCTTGGGCTGCAAGTTCGATCTGGATGGTGAGTCGCTGTACTCTGTGAAATGGTACAAGGATGGCTTCGAGTTCTATCGCTATGTGCCACGTGACATGCCGCCTGGACAGGTATTTCCGCTGCCCGGTGTCGATGTAGAGGTAAGTGAATGTGTCCTCCTTCTAGCTAATCTGATTCCATTTCGATGCGATGACTTAATTTCATCACGTTGTAGTAGTAGGCAAGTATTTTCCATTTGCTCGACGACTCGTCATAGTCAATTACGAGCAGGCAGTTGTAGCAATCATTCAGACAGGCAGACATTTAGGCAGGAAATAGTACATATTTCATTCATTCATTCGCTTACACATTCGGAAATCAGTAAAAATGTTCTCACAGAAGAAATCAAAGGTTCTCAAAACTCTGGAGGAATGTGTTCCGCCTCTCGATCAAGAAGATGCCGTTGAAATGATTGCCCAAATGATTCGCCAGCCCAAGAGTAATCCCATTGAGGCTGGCCTGCGTCTGGGAAAGATTGATAAGCAGCACAGCATTATGCACTTGGAGAGTCAAACCAAGCTGCATGAGGCAATGGAACACTTTGATGCCACTCCCGAGCAACTGGACGCTGCGATGCCAGTCAGCGGTGAAGAACTGGAAGATTTGGTTGATGTTGCATCAACACTTATCGACGATGATGCCGAGGATGAAGATGATATCGATGAGGAGGCAGATGACGACGATGATGAGCTCGATGGCAATGATGATGAGGATGATGATGGCGATGATGATAAAGATGAAGCCACCGAAAGTCTTGAGCTGTATAACCAACTATCTGATCGATTGTTTTAATGAATGCTGCCCAATAATTGATTTTTCTTTTGTTTGTTTGAACAGTATGTAAAAAATTAATATTAAAATTAAATGAGTTGTGTTCCCAACTGTGATTTTATATATCAATAGCTGCTCCAGTTGTGCCACATTTGACCTACTCACCAAATGTGGCCTTCACTTTTTAATATGTTCGTTTTATTTTATATGTACACGTATGTATGAATTTTATTTGCTTACAGCTGCAAAACTCGACGGACATTGCGGTTGTCCTGCGCTCGGTCAGCCTACAGTCGACGGGTCGCTATCGGTGCGAAGTGTCCGGCGAGGCGCCTTCGTTCCAGACAGTTTCCGGTCACGAGGACATGATTGTTGTGGGTAAGTGTGTGCGAAAGGGCGTAAAAACATAGTGAGCGGAAAAGAGAAAAGAACAGGCGCTGTATACAGCAAGATTAATTGCTTAGCATGGACAAAGCGATGAAAAGTAATCTGTTTCCTTCTCTATAGAATAAACACACACACAACGTAGACAACGTATGTGTGTAACTTTGTTTATGTGTATAAAATATTTCGCATTTATTTAGTTTATGCTTCGGCATTGTTTCTCGCTGCGATTTACAAATTCTCAACCATGAAACCTGTGCCAAGAAATGAAAAAAAGGCAGAAAAAAAACAAACAAAAAATAAAACGAAAATATTGAAACATGCCGTGCAAGGCTACGCAGTCAGCCACTTGGGCAGTTGGGCTGCGTTCAACAACCTTCACACACAAACACATAGACTCTGTCTGCACATCTGTCTGCGTGCGCTATATACATACGTATATATGTGTGTGTGTGTGTGTGTATGTATGTTTTGTATTATTTTGCTGGCAAATTGCCCATGTACGTGATGCAATTCAGTTGCTCACTTACAGCTCCAGACCTGAATCCGGCTACCCGGCTTGAGGGAGCTGCGAGTTTGGTGGGGCGGAGATTTAGGGAGGCTTGCTGTGCTGCAACTTAATTTGAAATTTTTCCGCAATCCAACAAAACATGGCGAAAATATGGCCAAAAACGCAATATGAAAAAGTGCTTTGGGGAAAACTTAGAATAAACGTGTTTAATAACAGCCGCAACGGCCGTTGAAATGACGGCAGAAACGGCAACAGCAACAGCAAAAGCAAAGCCAGTCAGAAATAAATCCCAGTTGCTATCGCTACTATTCACTGCTCTTGCTTTTCGCACTCGGATTTTCCCAGCCGTTTTCAACTCTGCTCTCCGGTTATTGCCAACTTGATGCTTGACAGATACAAACATACATCTACACAAAAGCTACAACGAACTTTGAGTACCATTTTGAGTACTTTTTACCTAAATGCTTTTCGAAACTTTTAAAAGTCCACTTAATATCCCAAACATATATACAAGAAGCACGTTATTGATTTATTTCATAGCTGCCTGCAATTTTACCTTGTTTGGTTAGTAGAAATTGAAAAATGTTATCTAAATAATTGTATGTTAATCTCCATAATCATCATCGCTTTAAATACTCTGCTCCTGCTCACGTGCAAGCAAATGAATACCAAGTGCAGTTGTAAATTAACAGAATGTCAGTATCTAATGTTCATTTATAGCAAGCAGGAGGTAAACAAAAAGGAAGGAGAAGTGAAGAAGTGGGGAATGGGAATTGTAGTTGCCAACATCATTATGATTATCATTGACATCAGCATTGGGTCTCAATTGTTGGTCCCTAGGCAATTTTGTGTTCATTTCCGTCAGGTGGATATGAGGTTTAACTAAGGTGGGAGGGAAGCTTCTATCAAACTGTGTGTATCGCATAATTAGGCTAACTAACTAACTGGGCCTATAACTATCTTGTATATATAAATATAACAAGTGTAGGATGGGATCGAAGGGTGGGGTGGTATACAGCAATCAGAGCTGCACGCTTCCGTTTTGCTAGGGGAATTACATAATTATGGTTGACTTTAATGTTTGCCAAGCGATCTGAATCGCTACCTCACATATATATATATATACATGGCAGGGTTACAGCCTAAGCGGATTAAATCAGCAATAGAAAGCGACTTATTTGAACAATCTATAAAGTTAATGAATCACCTGTTAATGGCAGAGCAAAACAGAATGAAAAAAAAAAGAATCAAATGATTTAAGTTGCCGGAATATTGAAATTAATGCGACAGTATATGTTCAGGCATATATATATATTTGTTTGATGATGATTTGAATGTTTGTATATGTGTGTGTGTGTGTGTGCGTTGTGGCTGAAATAATTGAATGCGATTACGGGCGCACAGCTAAATGACGAGGCGAATATAATGTTGACCCAGTTAGTTAGTCGGCTCAGATGGTTTTGATAGCTTCGACTGCGTCGCCTCGCAAAAAAAAAGGGATAATTGAAGTACAGGCGCGGAAATTGAAATTGAAATTGGAAACAGAAATAGAAACGGAAAATATCATCGATTGAGCAAAACTAACATTGCACACTTAATTAGATTATCATAAGCTTCCAGCTGAATTCCTGTTTGCTTAACGAGAAACGAGCTATGGTTTGATGCTATATACATATATAAATGGATTGTTTTGGACCCAATAAACTTATCTTTTTAGAGTTTGATTTTTGCCTTTGTCAATGTAAGCTGGTAATGTTCATGTACATTTTTGGGATTATCTGACAATGGGACAGAGGCAGCAACTGGTTCAATATTAGAACCTTGACAAACAATGTTGGACACAACGTAAGCTCCATCAAAATGGCCAACAAATTTAACTAATTGGCCAAACACAAAAGGGTTCATTTTCTCAATCTTTTGTTTGGAAAATGTATAAATGTGGAGTAAAAGCGTGTCCTCTTAAGTGAGCTTAATGACAATAATGGCAATGAAGAAAAGGGATAAAGGCAAAAAGAGCACATAATAATAATAATAATAATAATGATAATACGAAACAAAATAAAAAGAAGGTAAGAAAGAAAGTATCAACAGCTCAATCAATGTCAGGAGAGCGTAAAAATAGTCGCGTCACATAAAAGACTGAAAATAATAATTTATGCAGTTGAGTAGAGCTGAACAAAAAGGAAACGAAAATAAAAACACAAAAAAAAGAAAAGCAGTATACGAATATAAAGAGGCAGTGAAAATTTATACAAAGCATGCACCAAATTTTTCTTTTCCTTTGCTTTTACTTTATTATTTTCTCCTTCCTTTATTTTGTTTTTTTTTGTCTGCAAATGGCATATTTTTAGTTGTGGGCGGAAACCAGACGCAAATATTACTACAAGAGCAATCAAAATTATTATTATTTTTATATTTTAACGCGACGGGGAAAAGACGTCATTAAATTACTTTAAGGCATGCCAGGTCTTAGAGGTCTGCTTGCTTAAAACATTTATTGTTGGATTTCAATTTAAATCGCATCGGCTGGTTGGCCAACTTACTATCCGTTGGTTGACTGACCCCATTGGCAAACATCCAGGTCAAAATCAGACACAATGCACGTCGACAACAGTAAAAGGAAAAACACTTTCAACACAAACAACAGCCGGGCATTTTTGCGATTATTGCTGCCAATTTTCCAGCGCACATTGTTGCTGCAATAAAAGAACATTTTCAGTGTAGTCATATTTTTTATACTCTTACTATTTCATGTTGCCGAAAAGAGCATTTTATTGTTTTTAACTTTCCCTTGCCATAACTTTGACACAATCGATTTAATTCTAATTAATTATGGTTTGACCTATAAAATAATACTTTATTAAGATCAATACAAAACGATATACAGACGAACTATCACTACTAACCAATTCTAGCACCACGCTCTTTTATTATTCGGTTCGGCTAAGCTTGGGGCTGCTCACTAAAGTGGTGGATATAATGGCTAATCGATGTGACCAATTCACCCACACACTTACTGCCTTTCTGTATGTGTGTGTGTGTGCACTTATCTCTCGTTGCAGTTACGCCCAAGCATGGACCACAAATCACCGGCGGTCAGCCTCGATACCAAATTGGCGATGTGGTGCGCGTCAACTGCACTTCGGCGCCATCGAAACCCGTTTGCCATCTCAGCTGGCTGATTAACGGTATGCACGCGAACCGTTCGCTGCTGCGCCCATACGAGCCCCTTGTTGTGGGACGCGAGGGTCTGGAAGTAGCCCGCCTCGGCCTGGAGTTTCGTGTGCGCGGATGACATTTCAAGCACGGCGACATGAAGCTGAAGGTGAGTTATTGCTGACCGGATCGGCCTTAAGCTGATTATGACCTCTGAAATTGATACATTACATTCGGCCAGCTAGAGAGTGAGCAAGTGTCCAGCGCCAACGTACGAACCTTTTGATTCAATTTGCGGCAACATTACATGACTGCGCGCATGTTGATTACAATCTGACAGCGGGCGTGGGTGTATATGTATGTGTGTGTCGTAAAGGCCACATACACACAAATTTCATGTACGAATTTTTATGATACGACCGACAACGACTACCACTATGTGAAGCTCTGGTCACTCCATGGGTCATGACGCCCATTTCCATATGCGGGTCATTTTGGGTTATCAGCAGCTCAGCGCGTGTACGCCAGTTAATGAAAGCATAAAACTTTTAGTGTGCCGTCAATTCCACCATCGAATACCCTCTCTCTGCTGTTCCCCCCTGGACCGATACGGTTTCACTTAGTGTCCGACACAGAATTCATTAGTCAGTTAGCAGCTGCTGGGTAAAAACAGAGAGACAGAGAGAGAGAGAGAGAGACCATAACGATTACTTCTCTTATTGCAGTGTGTCGCGAAAATCTCTTCTGTCTACTGGCAGAGCAACGAGGAGAGCGTAGAGAGTGATAAGCATCAACGCATACCTGTTCTAGAGTCCAGGGAGACGGTAAGACAGCAGCAACAGGACAAATCACTGGAAGGTGAGTAGTCAACGAACATCAATCATCAATCATCATCAACCATACCACACATACACATACAGCGCAACAGTTGTCAACAGTGCTTTCAAACATTTCTCACTTCTCATCTCTTTCTCACTGTGTCTCTATTCATAACGCCCTGGAAAGCAGACAAGCAACTCAAGAAGAGTCGTCGTCCTGCGGCCGCAACCTCAGCAGCCGCTGCCGCTGCGGCTGCGGCAGCAGCTTCATCATCCAGCAACAGTGTGACCGCATCCATGAGCTGGTCACGGATATTAGCGTCCAAATCCATTGCACGCATTTCGCTGTACGCGCTCCCTGTTTTAATAGCATTTCTATGTAATGCTGCCGCCTCTCTGTGTGTTAAGTCAACTACGCCAACACCCTCACCCACACCAATGCCACCACCCAAACACACACGCACGCCCAGAAGGAGCAATGGGGCGAACAGCTGTGGCTGCTGCTGTCAACATGACCGCTGCCTGTTGGCCCAATTAAGCGCATCCAGGCCATGCAGATAACAATTAACGAAGATGTATGGCAACAGCAACAACTCATCCTTCTCCTCCTTGCCCCCTACGACAACGACTCCCTACTGCACTTGTACGCATCGGCTTTGTCAGCAACGCCAAACTCATTAAAACCGTGTAAATATTTCAACTTTGCACACTCACAGACGAAGAGAAGCAACCAAAGTAAAAAAATATGCACACATAACGTATACGCCGCATATGTCATGCGGTTAATTAACTTAAGGCAGCAGCAGCTGCTTAGCTACTGTATAAAGTTAAGAAAAGAAAAACGTATGTATATTCCATTCTTTAGATTACGATTTGAGGTGGGATAATCGGAGAGGGAGATCGTTGTTCCTTTCGGGCTTTTGTGCTGGCTAAGAAATTGCTCAAAGTTGTTACAATAATAAAATCAAAAAGAAAACAAATTTAATAATTAGTAAAAAATGATATGCGAGTTATTAAGTAGCCAAATCTGTACAAGCCTAGTCTTAAGTCAAAGATAACAAAAGTAATCCTGTTACTGCAAATCGGACAGTATATACTGCTTTATAACTACGATAAAATGAAATAAAAATAGAGTCTTCAAGTGAATCAAAAACACAATTATATCTATTGAAAGTAATTTAATTATATATTTTAAGACATTATTGTTGTAACTTAACCTATAAACCTATAAGCCATAAGTCAAAGAACAACACTTTTTAGATCAAATACATACAGATTAGTATTTGAACTCCAAGAAAACAAAAATGAATCAGCTTCATTAACATTTTAACATATTTTTAAATACTTCCAGCTTGTGCAGTGAAAGATTTTAAATAATTTAATAAAAATAGTTAATAATAGCTGAAAACTTAGTGCAATAAAGTAAACTGTACATTTCCACAGAATAAGCTCTATTCAGTAGACAAAATCTTGTACAGTTATTCTTCATCTTTTCTGAAACATAAATGTATAAACGCACACTACAACACACACAGACACAGACATACATACACATATACAAACATGTGCATATCCTGTGCATATCTTGAATAGAAATATGCGAAAATTGTTGAATGTTTAGTCTAAGATTGAAATCTGCAAAAGTATTAAGCCGAATTATTGTAAGACTTTAAGTTAAGCTAAGATCATTATATGTTTAGCTGTGTAAATTATTAAAATGTAATACTGAACGTTATTAAGTCTTTAAAAATAAAATGCAGTGAAAAACGAAGCAAAGTAGCAGCTTTTGGCATTGCCATAAAAAGTAGACAGCACATTGTGTTTGTTTTTTTTTACATAACTGAAACTGAAACTGTCGCTGTCAGCAATAGTCCTTGCCTCTCATTGTTATGTTATACTATATAAAATATATATATGTATATATTTTTATTGTTGTTTGCGCTGCTGCCTTGGCTGTGTTCGTTTTATTGTTATTATATTTACTTGTCGGATTTGCTGGCTATGCGAATGTCAAACCATCCACTTTTTCTATACGCCTTTTGGTTTTAATGTGCCATATTTATTTTGACTTATTGTCAGTGTTGGCACGGCGTTGGGGTGAGCTGCACTTACTGCTGGCTAGGGTCGGGGCTGCGTGTGCCATGCACTTAAAACATTTCATTACGTGTCATATATCAACACAGAATGCGATTGAATTCCAGCAATTCGGTCGTGATTGCCTTCCATAAAGCAAACAAATAACAATATGCTGTGATATCCGAATTCAAAATGTATTGGGACCATGTAATCGTTTTTCATACGCAGAATATTTATCAGATATATATCAAGGGCTTATTGATTGTTTCATTTTTGTTCGTGTCTGTTCACTGGAACAAAGTTAATCAGCATAAAACTTTCCTAGCAGATGCCTTAAGGTGAAACAATGAAACGATTCAAATAGATGCTTAAATAAGTTAATAACAAATTAAACACAAATTATATTGAATGTAATAAAGCTTTAAATACAAAAAGCTGAATCTAGACCTTGTAGTTGTATCTCGGCTACAATGCGGCACATTCAAAGTTTGCTGTAGCAATTAAAAAATTATGAAAAGAGGATTCCGTCTACAAAATTGTTGCGGCTTTTGGAACGAGCTCGTGCTTATTTGCTTAATTTCACAGAGCGCATATGCACAAAAGGACATCAGAGTCAGAGCCCAGGGGTAAGTGGGGATTTGAGCTTGTAAAAGGGTTACCATAGAGATAGGGACATTATGGTAGCGGCAAGGGGGACTGCGAGCTGTTGGAATTTTTATTTATCACAGCCACTTGCATTGCATTTTGTTTATATGCTTTTAATGCAATTAGCACGCTTTTCACTTTGATTTACAGCCCAGGCGTCTGAGTGCTTGACAAACGGACACACAGACAGGCGGACGGACGGACGGACTGACTGAAAGAGTGAATGACTGACTGAAACCATGCCCATAGAACGCTTTGTCTATCGAGGCAGCACACGAGTGGATGTTAGCTCTGTTTTGCTCTATATTTGTCTCTTTTGTTTGTTTCTCTTTCTGTTCTTTTTTGTTTGTTTTGTTTGTTTGTCTCCCATTTGTCAGCACACACACATACACACACACACAAGATACATTCACATAAATTTATGAGTGGCATTCGCGGCTTTCATCTTTTGTCGTGAGGAGGCGTCTCCTTCTGTTGCCGCCTTTTGTTTGGCTGCTTGGCTGCTCCTGCTGCTCTTGCTGCTCATGCTGTTCATTATATGCTCGCTGCGCTTGTTTATGTAACCATTTTCATTAGCAACGCTGCACTGCATCAACTTGCGGGACGCACAACGTCATTGCCATCAATCAACAGTCAGCAGTCAGCAAGCTGAAGTCAGTTGGTCGTGTTGCTGATATTCGAGTTGGAATAAAGTCAGAGTCCTTGTCGCAGCCATTTCAGTGCTTTGACCCTTTTCATCCTTCGCACACACTCGTACACGCACACTCGCACACGCACACACACTAACGCATATTGTTTGTGCCTTGAAACGTCATTTGTTGCGTTGTTTTTGCGCTTGGCGCAATTTTAATTACGATTTGCTCACTTACATTCCATTTTGCTGCTAATACTAACATGCCGCTTCACTCTACTCCTCGCTCTCTCTATCTCTCTGTCTGTGCTTTTGCCCAGCGAAGCGACTCCTGATTACACTTCAATCAAACGCGCGTAAATATCAATCAAGGCGTCAGCAAACGACGACAACAGCCAAGATGACGATGACGACGACGACGATGAAGTCTAAGATGAAATGCCTTAAAGCAAAACTCATTTAAAAGTAATCAACAAGCGGAACAACAAAATTAAAACTAATCAGAGGCAGATTGCAAATAATGGAAACTCGCATTGGTCAAGACATACACTCCACATGGTATGGTATAAAGTTTCTGATGATGGTCAGCCGAAGCGGATTGAAAATGATGACCTAACTATGTGTCAATTATTACTACGGGTATTTATTACAACCATTGATGTGCAGATTAGAAAAAATGTATATGTTTATTCCAGATATAAGTATTATAATTTTATAGTCGCTGCAGAAGTTACTTAATGGCTCATCCACTCCATTCGAATATTACATATACTAGCAAATATGATAGCATACTTTTCAGCAATGTATATTTTGTTTGTTTCTCGATTTCAATGAGTTATGGGCATAAATAAATGTCAGCATCGTGTTTGCCATGGTCATCGCTATGCCAATAATTTATGTTTATTGCTTATGCAAAATGCGCATCCAATAAGCACAAAATCAAACAAATTGCTAAAAGTTCAAGACCGCAAAATCTGGCAAGGGGCAAGGAGGGCGCAAACGCTGCTTCTCGGTGTCAATATTTTGTTTGGGGAGCTTGTGTTTGGCGTCTCGGCCTAATGGCTGCTCGTTGATAAGCTGTCGCTGTGAAATTAGCAAACAAAATGCGTAGCTGTAAATGCTTTTGCTTTTTATTAGTATTTCCATTTTACTTCTTCGTCTAGGCTGCAAGACCGCAAGGTGAAAATTGTGTGCGAAAAGTCGTACGTGCGTGAAAATGAATGAATGAGGGGCGCGTGCACAAAATGTAATTGTTTGTGTTTAGGAGGTGTGAGCTCTGCGGTCAGGTGGCCAGCAAAGATATGGCCCTTAACTTGTATATATGATTTAATGTTAATCACTTTTAAGAGCCTCCCTCTATCTCTTTCTCTCTCTCACTCTCTGTGTCTCTCTCATCCTTCTCGTTCTTTCAGCCATATTGAAAATACAAGCTCGTAAATTAAATTTTACACCGGCTGGTGGGCAATGAATAGCAAACGCAAAAAGAAGGAAATAAACAAAGTCAGCTTGCTGGGCTTACTAGTCCACTCCACTCTTCACAATCTTTTCCTTCGACTGGTCCCATAAATTTGTGCTAAGCACACGCAGTGCGCCTGGTCATCCATTGCCATCTCTCACGACGGCTCTGTTGGGTAGAGCAAATGTCTGCTGGCCCTTTTTTTATCGTTTAATTAAAATTCGCAACACGTAAATCCATTTGAGCCGCCACTGCTGCAATCTTTACTTTAACCTTAAGGCGCTCGCTTTTTAGCCACAATCCAAGTGCCAAGCTGCTTTTAGTATGTGTATGTATGTGTGTTTGTGTGTGGTAAATCCCATTTTTCTATTTTGTTGCTCCATAAAACCACTTTACACAATTTTCGTCTTTTGTTTTTCGATTTGCTTTCGTGTTTTTTTGTGGTTGTTGGTGTTGTTGTTTTGGCTTTCATTCTCTATTCTTTTCGGCCCCTTTCCCATCCCCATCCCCATCGACTTTTACCAATTATTGTGTAGTAGTGCAGCCAGCCAAGGCAGCTCGAATTAGCCTTTGTTGGTGCTACCAATCAGCTACCCAGCCTCCAGCCTTCAGCTTCAGTTCCTAATCCGACTTCACTTCTGTTCAGTTCAGCTCCCTTCTTTCTTCGTCTTCATCTCTTTTCTCATTGCTCGACTTCTTTTCATTACTTTTCTATCAACGTACTTAGGCGCCATTGTTGTGCAGTTATTTAGCACAATCAACACCCGATGCTTCTGATAGTAGCTCAACCCCTGCTCCTCCTCCCGCTCTAACTAGTTACCCCATTTCCATCTATGTATTAGAATGCCTTTGACTTAGAGTACATTTTTCACAAACTTTTCATCCTTTGTCACCATCCCCATCCGTCTAAATTTCATTATTTTTCCTTTTGCTTAATACCTGAAGGCGCGTTGCGCTTTGTTCGTTTACGTTTCTGTTGAGTTGTACACTGAATTAATATAAATTATACTCTACAGTTAGCGCATTATAAATTTAAGAAGAACTTTGTCCTACCCAATCTAGGTTTAATGCCGGGTAATGCAGGGGCTTCCGGCTTTGTCTTACACTTAATTTAAAAAAAAGGTCTATAGCTAGGTAACAGTAGCAGAAATTGAAAAGGCAGTTGAGAACACAAAATCAAACTTTAGTTGAAGCCAATTGAATGACTCTTCAGCTGATTACTTCAAGTCCTCGTTGGTTTATTAACTGAAGGTGTATTTCAAATTGTTTTTAGCTCTAAGTGATTTAGGTACTAAGAAATTGGGTCAACTTCGAAAAGATGTTGTTTTTGTGCATTTTGTATATATTATATATATATATATATATATATATATATTCGTTTGTTTCAATCAGGTAGGAAAAATATCAAGTAAAAAAATAAAAGTATTTAAGCTAGAACAGAAGGAAAGTTGATGGCTAAAAAAAAAGTTCTCTGAGATCCTAAAAAAACAAGGAATGTTTGGAAGGCTAACTGGATAAGCGGAAAAACAATGCAGAAGGCAAAGTAAAAGCGTAAAAACTTTTTGCTAATACAATAAAAAAAGTTGCAATGTGCAGTGTTGCATTTGTGAGGGGTAGATGAAATTGAAGAACAGCAAGAGGAAAGCTAAGGAAAAAATAAAATACAAATATAATGTATAAATTTAAGTGAAACTTTTGCCTCAAAGTGTGCAACTTCTACGTTGCGTTAACCTTTAAGATAAGCGCTATGGCAATGGAAGAGATGGCTGTGGCAGCGGCGTGGCAGCAACAATGACGAGGCTTAATAATGCATGAAGGCCGAGACGCTTATTAGATTTATCAACGCCGCAAAATAGAGTTGTGTCAGGAGAGAAAGAGGGAAAAAAAGAGAGAGAGAGAGAGCTGTTACCATAATTGGCGTTAAGTTGTTTGCCATTGATGCACATTGCGAAAATGTATGCAAAAATTGTCAGGAAACAATCAAAATTCAATCAGACAGCAACAGTTGTCAGTTTAATGCGCATAACGCACAATACAAAGCCATGAGGCGTATACGCAATATGCAAAATATTTCATAGATATTCAACAGCAGCTTCACAGCTGTCAGAGCTGCATCATATTGCAAGCTCGTAATGAGTGCAGTCAAAACGGTTGATTTTCAAACCCAACTAGTCAGTAAAACGTACTATGACATGACTGATTTGATTTCATAGTAGAAAGATGGAATCACATATTGAGTAGCGGATTTGCTAAATAGATTAAATCGATTATCTGAAACGAAGTGTTCTAGTATATTAAAAGACAAATACTTAATTATATTTCATCTTAACTATCGAATAAAGACTTTTATAGCTTTAACTCGTAATGTTCTAGAAGACGTTTCTATAAGCTATCAACTAATGGTGCACTTAATGGACACATTCAGCTGATATCGAATTTCATATCGCAAATATGTACACATACACATTTATGTATATCTATAGGTCCTCATCCTTTGCTTTGCCATTGGCATCGTTTGCTCTTAATATGATTTCGATCAGCAGCCAGCAGCTGCAGCGAGTTGACAATGTCTTACAAAATGTGACGCGTCCAAATCATAAATGAGCAATAAATAACACATTGCCACATGTAAAGCTGCCTCGACACGCAAAAAGAGATGAAGATTTCATAAATATGTATATATATACACATACGAATATATGAGCGTATGTGTACACACATTTATAGATGTCGTCGAAGCTGTTGAACGTGCCTCATGCTGTGGGTTGCACATACCGCCTGCTGGGGTTCGATGTTAGAGTCTTGTGTTGATGTTGATGTTGCTGTTGTTGTTCTTCTTGTTTTACTGTTGTTGCTTTGTTGCGCTTGTTGATAAAATTTAATCATATTACACATATTTCGTTCTTTATGGTCTGTTACCCCATATGGCCAAGGGGGTTATAGTTAGAGGTCAGCACAAGGGTAGGAAGAGAACATGGCTTGAATGTACTACTCCATCGTACACGTATGTATTGGCTGTTGTTTACATGCACACCGAACAGCCAAATGGGCAAAAATAACCAATTTGAAAATTAATGCCTTTAGGATATTATTCATAAAACTCGTGTACTGCAATGTAGCTCAAGCTCCCTCTTGCCTCTCTCTCTTTCTCTCCTTCCCTATTTCTGTGGGCTTGTGTTGTTTAAAGCAACATGAGCCTCTGCTAGAAAAATGTCGAGAGACAGAGAGAGAAAGCAAAACAGTTAGGATACTGATGCACACAGGACACAGGACCCATCCTGACCATCGAATGCTTTATCCGGCCTTGGCAGCCCTGCCAACATATTTATGCATGTAGATTTTTGGTTTTTCCATTTATGCTTCGCCTCCTGGCTAGATGAGCCTTCCCCCCACCATGCTTGGCTTGGCCCTTTTGTACTGTAATTGCCCTGCGGTATTTGGCGCTCTGAAGTTTCCGCCAGCGACCGCAAAAGTTTATTGCGCGCTATAAATTTAATGCAAAAGCATTTGACTGAGCAGACGACGAGACGAAAAAAAAAAAAAGAACGAACTGGCAAAATATGCAGCGAATGCCATAATTCAATTTAAGCAATTTTCACTTGAATGCCGTCCACAAAATTAAACTAAAAGTCATAAAACAACAACAACTAGCAATACGCAGTATCTATGAGTGCGAGCAATAGACCAAATAGAAATGTCGGCAATTTGTTTGAAATTCAGCTCAAAAATCTGAAAAGCAAATAAAATGTAAACTCAGCCAGCTGCTGCCAAGGTTAAAGGTTAGCCAAGCGCCACAGTCAAACAGTCAGTCAGTCAGTCAGTCAGCCAGTCAAGCAGTCAGTTAGCCAATTCTCTCCGTCAGTTCCTCTCTTCCATCCATACAAATACAATATATATAGTATATCAATGCGAGCGCGGTAGCATAAAATGCTGTAGGAAATGATTGCGGAAATTACACTAAATCGCAGTCAGACGAGTGTGTCGTCCACACACACACACACACACACGCATAAGGAGTGTGAAAGAGAGAGAGAGAGAATGTGTATCGACTCAGCCACCGGGCAAGTGATTGTGTATGAGGGCCCAAGCGGCGTATGAGTAATGCAAATATTTTGCTGTGGCCTGTGTGTGCGCTGAGATATTTTTGGATATTCTCTCCCACATTGGGGTATTGTACAATTTTTATCGGGCAAGCAAAGCCCACTGCGAGGCTATGCAACATAAACTACAACAACTTAAACTATGTAAATACAACAGTCTGGAGGAGGAAGTATTTCATATTAAAAATGTTAGGAAAAATCAAATTCGAAACAAAACATTTTGCTTGCCTTACATACAGTAACTATTAACGTGTTAAACGTGTAGAGTACAGGGCATTATTTAGTCGAGCTTTTCTTTTTGTTGTCCTTAAAGTCTGTCACAATTGAAGCAAATAAAAGTTACAGTAAATATAACATGTTGTTCTGTTCTGTGTGTTCGGTGTTCGCCTGTCAAGTGGTTTTTTGCAATCTGAAAGTTTAATAAGACTTCAACTCTGATTCGTGGCACTTGGCACGCGCCAATGGGGCAAGGGGCAGCAGCAGCCAAAAGAGTTTACAAAGTCAAATATGCCAGACAAATATAAAACATAAGAGGTACGAAAAAATTTGACAAAAAATATATAAGCCCAAAATGGCAATTTGATACAAGGCACACACAAACCAACACACACATCAATGCCCACACACATCTACATATACTGGTTTGGGACGCTTATGGCGATTAGTTAAATGCCTTGACTTTTTGCTGTTTTTGAAAGGGGAAGCGAGCGTAAGCTGTGAGTGCCAGCTAATTTAATTTGGTCGCGTGTGTTTAAGCCGAGTCAAAAGGTTGTTTTTTTTGTTGTTGGGGTCCGTTGTGTTTTTATTTTGGCATAGTGGCTTTTGAAATGACGAGCACCTTGAACCCGGAGGCCAAATTGGGTATGCTCTTATTCCAGTCAAACATAAAACCCAACATTTGTATTTTACCCAACTGCAATTGTGGCCAACAAAAGCTGCTAACTGTGCAACAATACAAAACGTTCAATTAAGTGAATTTAATTGCTGTGCAATGCCAATAAATAAATACTCATAGTCAAGTAGTAAAAATAGTTGTTGCCAGTTTAAAGACCTATTTAAAAATATAATTGCCAAATATTTGCTAAAAATTACATTTATTTTATTTTTTATTTTTTGATAAACTCCAATGTTGCAAAATGCCAATTAATAATGCATGCTGTTTGTTCAAGTTATCTAATTTGAAACAAATGCATTTAAATCTTTTATTGATTATTTAGCTGTATTTGCATTTTCATAATTACAATCTGAGTGTGTGTGTGTGTGTGTGTTAGTTTTGTTGATAATTGCTGCTTATTTAATTAAATGCATTTAAATAAAACCGTAATGTTTAGTAAAAAAATATATATCAGTACTAAATGTCAGCTTAGTGGCAAGATAAAAAATAGGGAAAAATCGTTTTTGCATTTAACAGCTCATTCAATGCTTTAATTGATGTTCAATTATCACAGAGACTATAAACTGAATATAGCCATCGAGATTTTTTAAATTCCGAAACGCAGTTGGTATTAAATATGGAGATTTCGTTTCTAGAAATCGTTAGCACAGACCAATAAATTAAATTAGTTTAAGTAATGGCGCTGTGGCTTGGAGCGGTAACCAAAGCAGCATCTGCCAAAGCCACACGCAGTGCAGACTAAAAAACTTTTGGGCAAATTAGTTCAAAGTTCAAATTTAGGCCAACAAACAACAACAAAAACAAGCTAAACAGTAAAGGAAAAAAAAGAAACCGCAAACAACGGCGAGTCAATTATTAAAAATAATTACTTTAGCCAAAGTTGCCACAGTGCAAGTATTTGTGGCACGCCTCCTTCTCCCACCCACACAACAACTCCTCCTTTCCAAACGCCCCAGACAAAAGTTGAGGAGCAGCTAAGCAAGTAGCGCAATTTGTTATGTATAAAAGATTAAACCGCAAAAAAAGCAATGGCAAATTATAATAATATTTACCTAAATATGCCTCCCCCCTCACTATCTCTTAGTTCCTTTGAATGTGTATGTGTGTTTGTGTGTGGTTTATTTATGGCCTCGTCCCTAATTGAATTGCAGTTTATTTGGCTGAGCGGGGAGTGGAGAGAATGGAGAACATGCTACTTACTTACACAAAAGCTGCCCGCGCAATGGCCACAATTTTTTAATTAACTTTTGGTGCTGCGGCAAAGGTCAGTTTTGTTTGGGGTTGGACAAGAGCAAAGAAAGCGAAGCGAAGAGTCTGGGGAGAGTGTTAAAATGATTTATACGAAACAATTATCAGTTTAAATGGCTTATTGAAATACGCAAAATATTTCAAGTGGAGCGAATTTTTCACTTGGCCAACAAAGTGTCCCTGGAAAGGCGTCAAGCTTTAATTTTATTATTATTTTTTGCAACGTAACAAGATTAAAAAGTTTTGCACGACAGCCGACATGCTTGAAAAGCAGCAGCAGGACAACTCTCTCTCTCTCTCTCTCTCTCTCTCTGTCACTTCCTCTCTCGAAACGTCAACTTGGGACAAAGTGTTTGCGATAGTTTTTTGCATTTTGCATTAGCAGCCATTGTGGGTAAAAAAAAAGAAAAGAAAACTTGTTGCTTAATGAAAATGAAAATAAAAATGGCATTGCCAGTGGACAGCTCCCAGCGTCCAGTCCCCAGGCACAACTAACCACACAAAACCGACCGCAACAAGCACTTAAAATGCAAATGCATCCAATACAAATTAAATAAAAAATAAAACCTGCAAAAATCACAGCAAAGCACAAAAGTCACAAAAATGGATTGAAAACAGCATGTGGCTCTATGTGAGGGGGGCAGGCGTTGATGCAGCTTTAAAGGTAATAAAAAAATACTCCAATTTTTACTAGAATCCGGTGATTAAATACCCTTCTTCTGCATATACATTGGTACCTAAAAAACTAAAGCCTAATTTTGTGGACTGTGTAAGTATGATAAAATATTCTTAAATAAGCTCTTCACATTTAAAAAAAAAAAAATAAAAACTTATTCTACTGCTACTTGTCATCTTAATATTGTTTTTTTTTTTTTAAAGTTGTGCGTCCGTAAGAGTATTCCATAGCTGTCTAGTTTTTGTCGAAACTTTATCAACTACCACATTTTTATCTTTATTTTTGAAGACAATTGTTTCATGATCAAAGCAGTGCATCAATTGTATTTCAGCAAATGGAAAAAAGCCCACAGAATTGTGCCGAAAAATGTAAATACTAAAAAACAACCGAAATAAACTAACAAAATGCAGTGTGGTTGGCTGAAACAGTACAGAATCTAAACAAAAACAAGCAGACACACTCGTTGGGTCCTTTGTGGTGTGCTTAAAGTGCAGGGCATGGTGGATAAATTTTAGTTGTTTTCCACATGAAATTAAATGCCATAAACTGTGCGTAATTTGTGTGTTGCAAGTGTGCAAGTGTGTATGCAAAACAAATATAATTCAGCGACAAAACAATTAAAATGGCATGCTGAGCCATGCATACAAATCCAAATCCAAATCCAAATACGAAACTCACAAACCAAAAACCAAATCGCAACTCTCACATGCTGCTGAGCCAAAAACACAAAATGAGCTGCTTCCGCCATTAAATGCCCAGCTGTGTCTACAAAACGCTAGAGGGAGTCGGATGGGTGTAGGGTGGTTTTTGGCGAACAGTTGCAGGGGGAGTGTCACGTTTTGTGTGCCATAAATTTTGAATTATTGCGCGAGTATGTGTGCATAGATTTTCATCCATTTCGGTTAATAAAAACCCAACCCACAAGCAAAACATATATATCTAAAAATATATATATAGTAAAAAAAAACAGTGAATTACAACAACAACTGTCACCGGATTGAGAACAAAAACAGAAAAAAGAGTAGCAATTTTGATGGGCAACATGGCGTATGCTTAACCACATCCGACTACACACTTCCGCGCATTTGGTGTAACAAAACCGCGCTGCTCGTTGTAAACAAATGACTCGAAGTGGTCGGCGCCTTGCCAGCGCTGTGGGTGCCCCCACCACCACAACCACCACCACCACCAACAACACCACCGAAAAAACAACAACAGAAGCAACAAAAATGGACAGCATTCACTGCCTGATTGCATATCTGTAATGACTCATTTCACATGACCATTTTCGGTGTGGCTGTGTCTGTGTGTGTGATTTTGGTCTCTTCTGGCTTTCACATTAAATCACATTCAAAATAGCGCAACGCTGGCTGCTGCATCAGCACTTGGCATTAGCACCGCATCGCAGCCAAAGAGAGAGAGAGAGAGAGAGAGAGAGAGAGAGAGAGAGAGAGAGAGAGCTGGACAACAGTTTTAAGTTGCAAATTACAACAGCATGTCGTCGTTGTAGTCGTAGCCGTCGTCAACCCCACACCCCCTAACCAACCACCCATACACAGAGTGGGAGGACTCGTGTTATAATGTCGCCTCCACTCTTGTGGCAGCTGCGGTCAAAGTGCAGCCATTAGTCGTTGCCAAAAATGAAATCTATGCTACACTCCCTCCCCCCCACTCTCTCTTTCTTTCTCTTACTGCCTCTCTGTCTCTTTCTATCTGCCTTGACGTGCGCGGTCTTTAATTAGTCGCGCTGACCGCACAGACAAACAAACCGAATGTCGGCCCAGCGACGTTGCCCATTTACCCGCCGCACACAAGAGAGCGAGCTAGAGATAAAGGGTGGGTGGAAGAAGATTCCTGGTGTCAAAGGGTTATCACATGCCGGTGCTGGCCAACTGTAATTGGCCTAAGTACGCGCACACACCTAAGGGCCATCCACGACATGTGAGATTCTTTATTCAAAGCCCCCTTCTCCCTGCTAGTACAACTCCCATGCACACACATTCGACTCGCCTGCACCCCTATTCTGTTCTGTTGCCCTGCAGCTAAAGTTGATGGCAACATGTTTTGTTTATGCATTGATGTGCTGCAGGCGCTTGTTGCCATTTGATGCTCCAACTCCACGAAGGGGCAACAATGTCAATGTGTGTGTAACTCTTTAGTTGACTGTCAGTTACACAAAGTCATTGAACAAGCAATGACTGTCGAAGCTGTTTTAGAATTTGATGTTCTTTACATGTTCCATCGCAATAAAGTTCACATTAAAGATAAATTAAAGAGAAACGTAATATTTTAGATGAGTTAGTTAGTTCCTACTATCTTCTAATGCAACTTTAAAATATGTGAAGCTAACTTTCCCCAGTTAGAACGAAAAGATTTTGCAAATGTTGTTCGATCGGTTGCCAAGGAAATTTTTATAAGAAAAAAATGTCCAAAACGCTGCGTGAGTAAGAGAGAGAGAGATTTTAAATATTTCAGGCCCGCGGGCTAATAGTTTTTAATGTGCGACCAAAATTGCGAAACTTTTGCGGCAAACACAAAAGGTCATCTACTACATGTGCCAGATAAACGAAAAATCTGGCAAAGTTTGTGGTTAGCCGTTTTTCCAAAATGCTGACACAAGCAGGCCAATCGAAGGGGAACGGCAGGGCAACTGCAGCGGCTGGCAGCAACAATTTTTGAGTTTATCACACGTGCCAAAAATTGTGTGAGACCAGCTCCTGCGGCGGTGGCGCCTCAAAAAAAATCGTGCACCAGCAAGAGCAGCAGCAGCAGCAGCCAGCAAATACGTGAGGGTTCAAAACTGCAACCCTCAACTAAGTGTGTGTGTGTGTGTGTGAACGTTTTGTTAGCATTTATGATTTATGCAGCGGGTTCAATGTAAAAAGTCAACTGGCCATGGCACAAAGCGCATAATTTATGACAATTTCACTATGCCATTGCCACTGTAAAAGGCTAATTGACTGATTTTTGTTGGCCAATTTGGAAATATAAGCATATTATCTTGTATTTGCGTCTCGAACCAAAAACCAAAACGGACAATAGGCAAAAAACCTTTTTTTGGGCCCGGAAAGCGGAGGAGTTAAAGGTCATCGAGTAGATGCTCTATCTCAAGAGCTGTCACACGGAGTTAAAACGAAACTTATTGGCTTGAAATTGAGTTAAACCAAAGCTAATATTAATATATTGTTTTCATATTCTGCAAAGGGCTTCTATGAAATCTTCTCCCCCAACTTTCAAATAGTGCGGTATATATATATATATAGTGTATTCATATGTTGGCTTGTGGACATATACTTGGGAAGTTCTAGACTGCCCTTGAAGGAGTTTTCTTTTTCCTTTTTATACCCTGATCCCATTAAAAATGGGAAAAAAGGGTATCATGAAGTTGTGCAAAAGTATGTAACAGGCAGAAGGAAGCATCTCCGACCCCATAAAGTATATATATTCTTTATCAGCATCAACAGTCGAGTCGATATAGCCATGTCCGTCTGTCCGTCTGTCCGTCCGTCCGTCTGTCCGTCTGTCCGTCTGTATGTATGAACGCGTCGATCTCAGAGACTATAAAAGCTAGAGACTCCAGATTTGGAACTTAAGCTCGCCTAATCCCTAGGCAGTACAAGTTTGTTTTCGATTTTCGATAACTCATCCCGTTTCCGATATACACATGGGATCGATAACAATAAAATCTTGAATTTGAAAAAACTTTAGATGTCATTTTAATTATTAATCAAAATAATAACAATCTGTGAAATTTTTATTAAAATCGGTTGAGAAACACCGGAGATATGGAACCTTGAAGTTGAGTATGCAGTATGCAGTATGGTCGTACATACACGCACACATACTTGCAAGCACTGACTGTACGCGTTAAGTATAGGGATCAGGGTATCGTCTAGTCGGGATTTCTCGACTAGAGCCTTTTTACTTGTTTACTATTACTGTTTGACTTTTATTTAGCCATTCTCATTGTTATGCGATTTTGTGGGCCATATTATTGTTACGGTTGCCAGTTAACCACGCTTCAATGCCAACACACTAGCCTCATCCTCATTTCTTCATTTTCTGACTCTAGTTCAAATGCTCCTTTCCCTGTCTCTCTCTCTCTTAACTTTCCCTTTGCGAACGTAATTTAATTCAATGTAGCGTTTCAAATTGAATCTGTTGAAAGTAGCGCGCGCAAAAAGAAAATAAAGCTACTGTTTTTTCCCATCTTCCCATGTACAAAGCAAAGCAAATTTCCATTAGCCAGAAAAGAAAACAAAATTTTTTGAAGATTGGCGAAAATTGGAACAAAATATATATATATACATATAATATATTTTTTTTTTTCCGTGGGTCGCTTCGTAGCTTAATTGAGCAATGACAGCAAATGTCTTTTTCTTCTTCTACTTCGTCTCTTTGTTGGGTTTGAGTAGCGGAGGTGGAACTGACCACAGCTGGCCAAAAGTCAATGAAGCGTCGACTTCCAACGCCTTATTAGCCCAATAGCAAAGAGCTCACTCACACACACATAGCACGCACGCAAAAAGCACTTAAAACTAAAACTAAAACACCAAAAAACTAAAACTGAAACTCAAGAAAATTAATTGCAATAAACGTGGCGAGAACTTGTGTGTTGTCAGCGGTGGGTGGGGTTAGAAGGAGGAGCAGGGGTGGGGTGGTGAGCTCTTTCGCACGCCCCAAAACTAATGAAGTGTCGCAATGGGATAATTAAGCTTTTAATCGTTCTGTCTCTCTATTTTCCTCCCTTTCTCTCTTTCTGTCTCTCTTTCTGTTCCTCGAGCGTGTTAACGGACTTTCACAGTCGCCAAGTAATTAGTATTTTATGATCGATTTGTGTGCGAACACACACTCTCACACACTATGGGACTATAATTTAATTTGTGATTTCCTTATGTGCCGACACCATGGACCACGAACCGACCGGATGCGACAATGAAACTTTAAATCACACCAGCAATGATGGCGAAAAGGGAGGCGTCATGTGTGACCAAAGTTTTTGCGGCCTGTGCCTAGACGAAGCGACAACTTAAACATTCAGCCAAAAAGCAAACAAGCAAACAGCCAAACAAAACTTGAAGACCAACAACAATGTGATGTGAAAGAAAGAACACTGAAACAGAGAAAAGCCAAGCTGCGAGGAAGGGAAAAAACGAGGAAGGGCAAGGAATCTTGGCAAAAGATAAACATTGAAGGCGTCGTTGTCGTCTGCAGCGTTGTCTTCATTGTCTTAGTTGTCGTCGTCCAGCACAGCTGACTAATCCTGCCGTCGTGTGAAAGTAGCTAAAGCCGCAGCCTTGAGGCTGTTAATCCTTTAAACACAATCACAGCTGGCACAAAAAAAAAACCATGGGCAGCAACAAAAGATATTATTCATATTATTATGAGCTCTAGTTACACAAAAAACTTGTATTATATGAATTGACATTAAATGAAAACGTTTGTTTATGTTATTGATGTTGTTTACTCCTTTATCTAGGAATACCCTTATTATATGCAGAACTATTAAAGCAACCCTCGTATTTGCACAGACTTGCTACAAGAAAAGACATAGGTTTAGGCGTGCTTCTCTGTGTGTGTGTGTGTGTGTTTTAGGCCGACATTAAGCTGATTGTTTTGTTTGGCTTAGCATTGAAATGTTGATATAAATTAATTAGTAACAAAATGGGCCATGCGGCAACTGTTATATTTCTATGTATGTATATGTAAGTATTTATTCATGTTAACCCACACACACACACATGCAATCCATAAATTGGCCAGAAAAATCAAATAGTGCAAAAACTTTTAAAAGCTTTTGAACAAATTTTTTCATGCTGAATTCTCCAAACAACTAAATTATTTATGTACTTCTCGGATCAGTTGGATAGTGTGAAAGTGAGTGTGTGTATGTTTGTGTAATGTATTTATTA
The DNA here is from genome assembly GCA_035044605.1 of Scaptomyza cyrtandrae. NCBI lineage: Eukaryota > Metazoa > Arthropoda > Insecta > Diptera > Drosophilidae > Scaptomyza > Scaptomyza cyrtandrae. The sequence goes on along the minus strand of JAWNNS010000650.1, from coordinate 376,542 downwards.
TGGATATATTTTGTAACTTTTTCTTGGTATTGTTTTTATATTTATTTCGTGGTAATATTTGCTTCAGTCAAACAAAAATTAAACGACAGACTTCCTCCGAATTTATGAATACTGTTTATTTGTGTATTTGGTATATCTGTAATTGGACTTTGATTGACTTTCTGTTCGATCTGAATGAACGAATGAATAGCCTGTTTAATTGATATACAACACCATAATGATTTAGAAGAAGTACACAAATAATAATAGCACTAATTGAAATGTGTCAAATGCTCAATGTGTTTGGACTGACAAATGCTGACATCAACTGTGTGGTCAACAACAATAACACTAATGATGACAATGATGATGTTGTCAATAATGATATATCATTATTAAAATCAATTTGTTATGTGGTCAATTGTTGTTGCACGTTTACATCAAATTTTTGTTAAATTGTTGTACACAAAAGAGTTCTTTCTGTTGGTTTAGTATAAAAATTTGTTTATAAAAATGTTAAAGCTTTAAGTTAAATTAGTGCTTGAACTTGTTTTTCCTGTATCCACCTACATCCCCCTCTGGTGTCATCATTAAATTTGGCTCTGGTCGTAATTCAATTGCAGCCAACCAAAAATTTTGTTACGCATTTCTTTCGTTTCAATATTTTTCTCATTCACTCCATCTCTCTTTCTCTCTCTGTCACTCACATATACATGTAAATTGGAATGTAGACTGATGAGAGATGCGTCTGTCGGATGCTTTTGTCTGTTGTCTGTGTCGCCGCTGCAGTTGTACGAACATTTTGCCCGTTTTCTGTGGCAGTTGCATGTTTAATTGCAACTAAAAACAGCTAAAAACAGCTAAAAACAACAGCAACAACAACGACGAATTGCGCAAGTTCTGTGAACTGTGTCAAAAAACATAAGGGGTCAGCGATGAGGGGCGACAGGAACACCACCAACAACAGCAACAGCAACAAAAGCAAGCTTAGTTTCGCCTGCTGCTGCTATTTGTTTTTGTGTTTGCTTTCTTTCTCTTTCTCTTTCTCTTTTGCTCTGTTTGCCCGTTTGGTGCTGTTCGTTTGCCATTTGCCGTTTCACCCGTTTACACGGTTGCCCGGTTTCCTGCAATTTGCGCGCAGGCGACGTTTCCTCTTAAGCGAGACTCGCAGTGGCAGCGCAGTTGCAGCGTAGCTATGCCGCAGGTGTTGTCGTTAAAGTCGAATGCTATACGCTACTATTACAGCAGCAGCAACACCGCTGCTTTCCTTTTTGTCACACCATTTCGTAGGTGCCCAATCTGTGTATATGTGTGCATATGTCACTTGTCTAAATAGCACTTGCACCAACAAACACTATAAAGCCGAAAAGGCCAGTAGCGGAGGAGTAGAGGAAGGGTTGTGGGTGTTGCTGGCCATGCATGCAAATGCAACATTTGCTACCAATGTTGTTATCTTCCTTTATTTTCCTATTTGTATACCCTGTAAACAAAGCAAACGGGTAGTAAGCACTTTTGTGTAAAGTCAGCAATTAAAACAATCAGAGTGTGGAATGAACGACATTTGTGATGATATAATGTTTACAGGGTATCTCTTAGTTGTGGATTTTTCTGTCTATTTCACTGTTGACTTTCCATGCAACAAGGTGGCAACACTGACACCAACAACATCAAATAGCAGCAAAAGAAGAACACAAACCGGCAGTAATTTGGCCACCTTTGGCGCTGTGTGTTTGTTTTGGGCTTCAAATGAATGCAGGGACGCCAGTTTGAAAACAAAAAATGGCTGAGAGAAGTTAACGCAAGAGCTACTATTCGGTGTGCTCACAAATTCAGCTGGCTAAAAAAAAAAAACTGTAAACATTGAGTGACTGAGCTTGAACAACAAACAACGTGTTAAAGAGTTTCAGTTTTAAATAAATGAAATAAAAATCAGGTCTTAAACATTATTTTGTGTGATTTATTGTTATTTTGAAATAGTCTTAGCAGTATTTTATTTGTTGCTTAAGCCATATAATTTCCATTTTGTTCTGATAACGAACACAAATTGTGGACATTTCAATATGAAGTGCATCTAAAAGTTTCGCATATCGATAAATAAGTACATAAGTATAATTCGTATATGAAAACCAGAAACTGATAGCAAAGTATTTCTCCTATTACTCGCTCCCTCTATTTCTCTTTCTTTACACACTCCGTTACCGCTTTCCGTTTTGCCATGCTCACTCACACGAAATTCAAACAAATGGCAAAGCTAAATTTGAAAATAATAGAAAAACTTTTTACAGTCGCTCTTTGCCAAACGGCAACTACAACAATAAGAACAAGAACAAACAACAACAATAAGGACAGCAACAGTAACAGTAACTGTTACAGTACCAACAAATCCAACAACAACAACAACAATCAGTGCAACAACATCAAGTTACAACAATAACAATAATGCAACTAAAATGAAACTATTTCGAGTGAAATAAATCTGTTAGAATGTGCAAAACTCCGCCAGCGCATTGCGGCCATCATTTTAAGGATATTGTGAGAGGGAGGGAAAGGGTTGCCGAATTTTTTTGTTGGTGTGCAGTTACAGCAGCTTCGTGTTGGGGGTGGGAGGAGTACAGTTAGCTGTTATGGGTATAGTGGAATCAGTTTTATTGCCAAACGTGTTTGTTGCTCAATTTAACTAAAAGTGCTGGCATCGTTGTCTGTCGCCAAAAATATCTATCGAACAGTTAAATCGGAGACATCTGATAGACTATAGAGATACTCCTTACAAAACAGGTGTTGGTTTAAGAACAATTAAAAGTTGCAGCTAAGTTTAAGTATTACTAAAATATTTAAAAGTATATATTTGCTATTTTTTAAACATTCAATTTCAAATTTTAATAGCTTTTTCTCCCAAAGACTGGATTAAATCATTAAGTTTATAAGCCCCCATTCATAATAGATTGTTGATAAACGGATGCAGAGAATAACAAACCGAAACTATTTGGTTATTGTACTGGTTGTCATTTAAACGATGCGCCATGATATTTATCATCAAATATATGAACAAATAAATAAATAAATTAAATATATGTATATTTATTTATTTTTTATTTGCATATTTACTTTTGTATTAGTTATGTTTTGCAGAATCGGGGTTTCGGTTTCGTTGGCATTTTATTCATTTGCGAGTTTTTTCAGCATTTTGTGATTTGAAATCGATGCATAAATCATAAATGGTGTCATTGTCGGTTAGCTGCCGGCATTTATTGGCTCATCTGAAAATATATGCGAAATTCCCTTCCTTTTTTTTCGTTTCTGTTTTTATTTTCTTGCGGATTGTAAGCATGGCCAACAAAACAACAAAACCATCGTTGCCTGCGCAATGAATATGGATGCAGCGACAAGTTTGTGCAAAGCAACAAACAACAACCAAATGTCAACAATCAGCGCCACAGCACCCAAAAGATCTTCAACTTTGTGGCCTAGAAAAAACAGAGACAGATATGGTGGGGCAGGGGGGTAAGGTTACATTTACCATGGCCAATTGCCTGGCAGGTGACGTGCCACTTGACAATTGCTACGTTTTCGATTTGCCCAAAAGTGGCAAAGAGAAACAACAACAACAACAACAGGAGCAACAACATTAAGGGTCTGGTCTAACACAGAAGGTGCCGCCACGCCCATTTAGACCCGTGTGCTCGGTTCAACGCCCCCGCAGCGAACGACGACGTTTACGTGACTTGTTTCATAAACAAACAGCAGGCAAAACTGCACGGCAATTGCCAGCATAGGTGGCAGACACACAGCGAACTAGAAAGAGAGAGGGATACAGGACATGCCACATTGACAATGCCAACAGCACAGGGTTCTGTGTGTGTGTGTCTGTATGTTGTTGTTGTTGTTATTGTGTGTTGTGGATGACACTGAGGCAAAAGTTGCTTGCTGGCAATTTGCACTTTTGCATACAAGTTGGTAATTGTTTCCTTCAAGTTCTGCAGCTGTGCTCACACATCACTGACTGACTGACTGACTGAAAGCTGAGTGCAATTATGACCGCGGGCCTTACTTTAATCATTCAAAAGTCACAGATTGAACGGGGCAGCTGCGTCCATTTTTGTGACCCTGTCGTCTTTTGTCTTCTCTTCTTTGTATAGTATATTAGCGGCAATCAACGAACGCTTCTACGAGTTGTGCAACAATTCAAAGTACATTGCTTTCAGCTCTAAATGAGACATGAAAAGACACAAAACTTTTCTCATTATTCCGCTCCCACACACACGCACGCACACCTTTACACAGTTTAAGACACTTATGAACGGCCCAAAATGAAAAGTGCTAGCAACCAGCAACTTGTCGCACAGAGACAATCACTGTTGCCGGTAATAGGGAATGAAGAAGAGGAGGATGCAAGTGCAACCAGCTTAAGGGCAAGTCAACGATGCAGGCACGATAGGTGAGACGCCAGCGAGAAGCCAAGTTTTGTGCCAGCAATTTTCGCAAGGCAAGGCAAGGCAAAACTTTCAATGCATATTCAACATCATTAGAAAGTCAGTACAAAGTAGTAGCTAGGTTGCCTGAAAGGTGCTGCAGGCCGTTGCTGAAATGTAGGCTATTACTTATGACTAGCTGAAGAAAAGGGAAAGCGGAGAGTTCTGCCAAAAGAGAGGGACTTTATTCGCTTAAATGCAGAATGTGTGAGACAAAGCTTTAATAAGTGCAAAACTAAATGAACCAAAAACGATCCGCTCCACTCCAGCTTTACATAAGCTTGCAGTCCCAACAGCGTCCTTTCTTCGCTGATCCGTTTTCGGGCTCAGCTTCGTTCCTTGATCGTTCCTTCAACGACAACTGCTCAAAACCTATAATGTTGGATGGCTCAGAAGGCGGTGGCTGCTCCTGAATGCAGCTCTCACTCCAGATGCCATCATAACGTGGCCCATAAGAGATATCCTCATCGGAGGCGCTGCTCCAGCGTGTATAGCTAGCTACTGTTTTAATATCTTATTAAAATGATCAGCTTAAAGAGTTAAGATCTTCTTACATTCATCTACTATTTTGGTGGCCATCAAGCGAGTCTCCAAGGTAGGCACAAAATCGGGTGCTTCAGGATTTAAACGTTTGTCCAAAGTGCGACTGCCGCTTGGCTGCAGATAAATCTCTTTCTCCTCGGATACCACATGCAGCTCCTTTAATGGTTCAGCGACTTTCATGATTATATCTTGATTCATATCTTTGATATCGTTGCGCATTTCTTACTAATCGGTTTATTTTTACAGTTTTAAAAGAAAATTACAACAGAAATACAAAAAAAGGAGTTGTAGAAAAACCAAAGAATATAAAATTTCTCACTATGATAGTAACAATTTGTTTAGTTTACTTTACGGCCAGCTACGTTCAAGATCTTAAATTAAATGTTGTTTATTTTTCGCTTAATTTATTGTAACATAAATACCAAATAGTTTGACTTGAAATTCCATGGCTTGCTTTGATCAGAATTGATTTGATTTTCGTTTTAATTTCCCGTAGAGCCAAACTTTGAGAGGATATTTGAAAGTTTGTTGTTGTTCGAATGAAACCTTTTATTAAATAGTTTTAGTTAAATTATTATGAAAGGAAAACTCTCATATACACTACAAATGTATATGTTTGTATGTAAAGCCATTAAAATTGTTGCAACATCCTGCAGGTGAATGAAAATTGTAAAGCTCAGCAAATAATATATTCATTCATTGTTCGAAGCTGTACTAAATAATATTCTTTTGTAAGGTTGGTATAAAATAAATACATGTATTTATAAAAAGTATAGGAACAGTGCTTCCACCCACTTGTTTAACTGCTTTTGTGCTGTTTGAGCTGCTTTTGCGTGCAGTTGGCAGGTTGCCATGCCCACTGTCCACCTCCCATCAGCTGAAGCACAGCACAAATGTAAACAGCAACTATTGTATAGAGTGTATTGCATGTAAAATCGTTGCCCCAACACGCAGCATAAAATGTATAAAATGCCGTGCGTCAGGACTTGCCAAATATTTTGCCAAACCAAATAAATCCATTTCAATACCCCGTTGCTACCCGCCGGCAGCCAAAGACGCAGAATGAGAGTCAAAAAAAAAAAAGGAATGAACAAAAAATTCCCCTTTCAGCCCGCTCCAATCCATTCGTCTCGATGTAAAACGCTGTGAATTTGAGCCGGCACAGTTAGAGAATTTGTGGATTAAAGGGAATAAGAGAGAAAGGGTCAGAGTGAGAGAGAGATAGAGAGAGTAGTGAACTCACACACACAATGCTCCGAAACTATTTGAATCCGCATAAACAACAACGTAAATAAATCAATGTAAACAATCGAAACAGTTGTCGGTAAATTGAAATTTGAAATGCAACGCTGTAGTTTGCTATTTTTCAGGAATCCCTCACATGTATCGGAATCGTTACTGTTGCCTTTTGCCTTGTGTGTGACAGCAATGCAAATGTTTGCAAAAAAAACGAAACAAAACATTAGAGAATAGAGAGAGAAAAGATGAATATAAAAGCGTTTCACATATGAAGTTTGGCAACAACTCAAGAGGCAAACAATTAGAAAAAACAGATGTCAGGCCAACACAATATGCGTTAACTGACAAATGGACTGGATATTAAAGAGTGCATTACACAACTTTGAGAGCTGCCAATGAAGTCGTGTTCCAAGTCTCTGAAAAATAATACCAAGCTAGATGAGTTAAGTAAGCAAATGGTAAAGTAGGAAGATACAAAAGCAATATCTTTGTTGATATTTCAAAACCTTTCTTCAGTGCTAAGTAATATCGTTACCTTTAACTCTTGCTTAATGTGTACTTTAATCTTTATGTGATTTTCATTTCATTCAGTTTTAACTGCTTACAAACCTTTTTTGTTGCAAAGTCAGAGATTGTCTGGGCTGGTGGGTGTGGCATTATGTGACACGTGTCATGTTGCACTGCAGCAGCAACTGCTAGACAGACACAGAAACAAGCAGAGAAAGAATTGGAGTAGAGAGTTGGAGTTGGCAAATGCTAACGCATGTTTTGTGTGAATGCTGCTGCTGCTTTAAGAATCAAGTTGAGTAGAATGTACTGCGCATGAAACAAAAACGTTGGACAAAGCACGGACAACAACAGCTCAAATTCACTAGCTGGCTTGCCTGGCTGCCTGCTGGCTTTGCGGACTTTCAAGTTTCAGTTATCAACAGCAGCTAGAACAGCAGCTGGAGAAGAGTGTGGCAAGTGGCATTTCCAAGTGGCATGTTAACGCTGTCCGGTTCGGCTGGCTGCCATTTCACACTGTGTTCATTTTATGTACTGTGAAATCTGCCCCAACCAAAAAGAACTTGCGCAATAAAATAAAGTAATTAAAAACCGCAATTTCAAACAGCCCCTAAAATATAGAATTGGCTAATCTGCAGCATTGTTGTTGTTTTTCGTTGTTGCTGTCGTGTTTTATTGAGGAAATACGAGTAGGTGAATGTATCTGATGTTGAGCAGGTGCCGCCGACGCTTTATTCTTCACCCCAACAATAACAGGAGTTGAATTTTTTATGATAGAAATTACAAATTTTAACGTTTGCTTGTTTGTAATTTAATTTGGCTTTGTGTTGATGCTTTGTCGTTGTTGTAGTTGTTGTTTATAGTAATTTTTGTTGTTTTATGTGTGACTTTTATGAGCGTGACACGTGAGCTATTTTTATGACATTGAAAGGAAGCAGTTGCCATCGCTTTTTGTTGTTGCTGATGTTGTCCCTTTAAAATTTTTAATCACGCAAATGCACGCTTGAAATTTTAATTAAATTAAATTGCCGTCAAATTGGCCGCATTGTTTTTCTGTTTTTTTTTTTCGTAGCTTTTGTTAGTCCACAATAAACGTGGTCGTAATGTCAGCTGTCCGGCTTTGAAAAAGGCTGGCAAATTAAATGTAATTGGCATTGATAGCAGCTTAGACAAAGTGGTCATTTTCATACAACACAATACTTGCAATCGATAAATGGGTCAGATCAATGCACCTAAAGTTTGGCTTTTACCATAGTTATTCAACACTGTTCAAAATTCTTTTGAAAAGTTTATGCACTGAATTAATATTTATATTGGCGGTGGTATACTTTCGTTTCTGTCTTACGTTTCCATCATTGCCGACGAGTGTGAAAGGCAAGAAAATAGCTCGAAGGCTCATTTCAGGAAGCACTGCGACTACAAAACACTTGGCCACAAACTTAAGAACAACACTGGCTGCGAAAAGTATGTACCCACAACTGTCAGAAGTGACTGCAAACTTTTACCAACAAAAAGTTTAACTTGTCGCTCGCTATTCCTCTCTCTCTCTCTCTTTTTTTTGCCGTTAAACTGTCGCTTGGAATTTGCTGCATAGAACCAACGAATGGGAATATATCAATCTACGCACACATTGGAAATTCGTATGGTGTTGCTCAATCGTTGTTTCATGACAATTTGTTGCGTATACGACGCATGGTCGCACCGGTATAGCCGGTGGTCGAAAGGCTGGTGGTGGTCGCAGTCAAAGCCAAAGCCAACGCCATTTGCAATTGCCTTTCAGTTGCCTGTGCATAGCTGTGAACTGCTCGAGAGTGCCGTGCAATTTCCGGCTAAAATGAATAGAGGCCAGGAATCGTGCATTTTCTCGGTTTTATGTCCCATTGAGAGCGCTGCTAATAGCTCAAACAGTTAAAATATTTACAATGAAACTAACATTTTAAAGTTCCACCGGCTTTAAGCTATTATAGGCTGTCAAGTTTGTATATATTTTCAAATCAGCTTTATCATCGGTCCTAATAGATTTTAAAATGATGCAAAAGAAATGTCCGATGGTTTGTTATGAATGAGTTATGAATTACGTAAGCTCATTTGACATTCGATTTACGAAGAAGTCAGAAAACCAGTTTGACCCTTTGAAGCTGGTTTGGTTTGTTTGCTCAATGACACATGCCAATTATGGATATGCATATTTGATGATGTTAAACGTATTCATTTGGTGCTTTTTTCTTTCTGTCTTCAATTCTTTCTTTTTCTGCTTTGACCTTTACTCGCCAATTTCGCTCGCTGAGTTATTTGTCTTTGGCATCGTTAATAAATCATTAAAATTAAATTCATGTCATTTCCGTTATTTGCTCAGAAGAGGGAAAGCTTTTCCACACGTCCCGAAACGACAAAAGGCGCAAGAGAGAAGCAAAGAGAAGCGAAAAAATAAGCAAATGCAAATCAACAGAATGAAAATGGCATTCAAATTGTCAAATGTGGCGCAAAAGGAAAGCGGCCCAGATTATTAAATCCCTACATGACAATCGACAGCAACAGCAGCAATAACAACACAAACGGCAACAGCATCAAAAGTAACAAGCGACAACAATGACAACATGGACATCCTTCAGCCACACGGCATCGACAGCATTGTCAGCGTTGTCAGCTTCAATTTTGCGTTCGCCAGCAGCTCAACTTATTGTCAGTATGGATGCCAAAGATGGCAACGACATGCAGGCCAGGTAGTCAATATAATGCCAAAGTGGAACCACTGACTAAAGTCCTCTTTACTCTCAGTACTTGTGTATGTGTGGCAATAATGATTTCTTTCTTTTTATTTCCTTCCTCTTTTAAATTAAAGGCAATTATCCTTATGTACATTTTGAGAAGGACACTGACAGGTGTCAGGCAATTGTTGCAACACTTAGCCAATTGACTGATTACAGACCATTGGCCAATGGCAACGCACACTTTTAAAGTGCCTAACTGCCCCTCTCTGTGTTGTGTGGGGGAAGGTGTTTAAACTATGTATTTTATTACCCATTATATAGAGAGAGCTGCAGATATACAAGACATGGATTCTTAAAAGAGTTTGGCTTATATCATTCCACTGCCACAGCCACAAAAAATTTCAAACAATCTCTGCTTAAGTTTTAATTTCTTTGAAAGCATCAAATGAAACTTGTGTGGCAAATCAGTTTCTGAAGTTTTCTTTTCGATTGAGGCTTCAAGTCGCAAATGCCTTTCTCTTAAGCCCAAAACTAAACTTTACTTTGTGTTGAGTCAAGCGCCACAATTTAATTTGCCTTTAGTTTTAGCTGTTTGACTGATTCGGCTAGAGTTTGCAAATGTTCTACATTTTAGCCCGACAACATACGAATAAGTATGCAATAAGTTTTTGTGGGTTTCGTTTGAAAACCGCAAGTTTGTTGTCTGCCACATTATCGTATGCTTCACAAAATAAATACATTTTGTTTGCTTAAGAAAATATATTGAGAATATCCATGCACGTACACACACACACACATATAAGGATGTGTTGCTGCTTTGATTTTTAGCCAGTAGACCGCATTATTTTGGTTGCAGTCATGTTTTTTTGTAGTGGCCAATAACAAACTCAACAAGAGAAAGCTGCCAGCTCCTTGACCAGCTGTCCTTTGAGTCCTCTTCATGCATTCCGAATTCAATTTATTACACGTCTGAATGCATTCAAAACAGCAAGCAAATTACAGACCAAGTCTCTTCTACATTATTAACCATTGTTAATTGATGAACGCATTAAACGTAAACCTTTAATAGATGAATAACTTTATCGTTTTAAAATTAATTTCTAGTTCAACTATTACCTGGCTTTAATTATTTAATATTTAATATACATATATATATGTATGACAAATATTACATGCATTATGGCAATTTAAATTGTTATGCATGACATCATAAGTTAGTAATTAAGACTAATTGTTAATTTATATAACGGAAAAAGAGAGTATTCCGGGAAGTGAACTGAAGTCTTACAAAACATTCAAACGATAAAACTGTTTAGTATTTCTTAAACAAAATCTTAATATATTCCAATGTGATGCTTGTATTAACCGTTAAAGCTACGATCTGTAGATTAAGCTTTAATCAAAAAAAACAAAAGAGCATTCAGCATTCGTTCGTATCGTTTTTCAGCTTGTTGCTATCTGAGAGGCCTTTCTAACGTGAAGCAGACTACCGCAAGAGGGTTGATATGAAGACTTTACTGGCGGTTTGCCTAATTCAAATGTCTTTAAAATAATTCCATTTGCATTCTGCATCCTTGTCAACTGCAGGTTATGCGTGTGTATGTTCGAAGAGCTATGTTTATTCAGGCGCATCGGTTGCTTGCGTGACTGAGTGGGAGGTTGTCTCTGCCTGTTTGACACTTTCCACCGACCACAATTCTGTGTCACCGCACATCGTTGGTTAGCAAATTTTGTGATTGTATTCGACTCAATCAGAGTTGGACACACGCACACACACACACAAAACACATAGAGAATAAACACACATAGATAGCAAGCTGCCTTTGTAATTAGCTCATTTATGTTGATTTGCTTTGACAGGGCAACTTAAGCATATACATAAATTGTCTTAATTAATTTGGCTTATTCATTATAGTAGCTCGAACAACGTAACGCCTGCTTGTCATACACATATCAAGCCGCACCAACCAAAAACCAAAGCTATTCATAAATTTTGTGGCTAAATATTATCGACCACTTTCCAAATGCTGCAATTATCCTGTAAAGTGCATTCCATTCTATAAGAGTGTGTCTGTGTGTGTCGCACATGAACACCATAATTAAAACCCAATGCTTTGTTGCTGGTCTGTAATGGGTGTCCCAGCAAGTTTTAATGTGTGTTCAACAAATAATTGTACGTCTCTATGTATTTTTCTTGTAATCAATCAATGTTGTAAAATAGTATATAAATGGTGGAATGTCAATCTCAAAATATGTCAAAAACATAATATACATCATAGTATAATAGTAAAATATCAAGGTATCAAAAGTGAATCAAGCTTTAAAATTATAAGTGCACATGTATTTGCGTATATGCCTGGTACTTTTAGTCAAAAACTAGTTAAGAATCGACGGGTTTTTAAGTATTTTCGACGCCAAACACCAGGCGAACAGAATAGGCAGCAAGAGCAATTGTTTTTGTAGTTAACTACAAAAGTATGCAGGACATTTAATTCTATTATGAATAAAAGCCAGCGTAAGAGTATGCAAACATATGTAATGAAAATGTATAAATCACTTGCTGCTGATTCTGTGCGCCTGGTACTTTGGAGTCAAAAACTTGCAAAAACTCAACGAAAGTTCGGCAGTATTTTTTCGCAATCTCATCGAGTTATTGGTATTTTGGTCGCCAAGTACCAGGCGAACAGAATAGGCAGCAAGAGCAATGGTTTTTATAGTTAACTACAAAAGTATGCAAGACAATTAATTCTATTATGAATAAAAGCCAGCGTAAGAGTATGCAAATATATTTAATGAAAATATATTAATCACTTGTTGTTGATTCTGTGCGCCTGGTACTTTGAAGTAAAAAACTAGCAAAAACTCAACGAAAAAAGTTCGGCAGTATTTTTTCGCAATCTCATCGAGTTATTGGTATTTTGGTCGCCAAGTACCAGGCGAACAGAATAGGCAGCAAGAGCAATGGTTTTTATAGTTAACTACAAAAGTATGCAGGACATTTAATTCTATTATGAATAAAAGCCAGCGTAAGAGTATGCAAACATATGTAATGAAAATGTATAAATCACTTGCTGCTGATTCTGTGCGCCTTGTACTTTGGAGTCAAAAACTTGCAAAAACTCAACGAAAGCTCGGCAGTATTTTTTTGCAATCTCATCGAGTTTTTAAGTATTTTCGACGCCAAACACCAGGCGAACAGAATAGGCAGCAAGAGCAATGGTTTTTATAGTTAACTACAAAAGTATGCAGGACATTTAATTCTATTATGAATAAAAGCCAGCGTAAGAGTATGCAAATATATTTAATGAAAATATATAAATCACTTGTTGCTGATTCTGTGCGCCTGGTACTTTGAAGTCAAAAACTAGCAAAAACTAGCAAAAACTAGCAAAAACTAGCAAAAACTAGCAAAAACTAGCAAAAACTAGCAAAAACTCAACGAAAGTTCGGCAGTATTTTTTCACAATCTCATCGAGTTTTAAGTATTGTCGACGCCAAGTACCAGGCGCACCGAATCAGCAGCAAGAGCAATGGTTCTTATAGTTAACTACAAAAGTATGCAGGACAATTAATTATGAATAAAAGCAAAATAAAAAGTATGCAAACATATTTAATGAAAATGTATACATCACTTGCTGCTGATTCTGTGCGCCTGGTATAAAAGTCAAAAACTAGCAAAACCTCGACGAAAGCTCGGTCACAGTTTTTGGCGATCTCATCGAGTTTTTTTTAGTTTTTTTTGTTACCAAGTACCAGGCGAACGAAAAAGGGAGCCAGAGCTGGCTGAAATTATACTTAAACCCACAAAATGAATATCTCGTTCGTATTTGTTTGCTTGTTCCTAGTGCTAAGGACAGCTCGAAGAGCAAGTAAGCTACAGATTGAATTAACATTGAAATGATTTCAACTACGTTGGGGACTCAGTACGAAATTGTGTTTTCAGTCCTGATGGAAACCAATGAATAGATTTCCTTGGATGGTCGTTCGCTTGATTGGCCCATTTTGTTGACCATTTGCAGCGTGTTTTGCCAAGAGCTTCCTTTTCAAATTTTTTTGCATACAGCTTAGATCGTTTAACATGGCGTATGCTGAATGCAGCCAGCACTCTTATCGTATTAAGTATTAAAAAGCAATTTGTGTGCTGCGCCAAAAACCACAATACAATGCAACAAGATGCTGGGCAAAAGAGACAAACTTAGAGAAAGGAAAAGAGAGAGAGAGAGAGAGTTTAATAATCTCATAATTGCAACTATGAAACTTAAGCTGCGCAAATTGAGTCTTGAGTAGGATTGTTTGAAGCAGCTGCTTGTTTGTTTGTTTGCCTGGGCGCTTCTTTGGCGTTGAAGCACACGATTTTGGTTTTGACAATGCAGAGTATGTGTGTATGGTTTGTGTGAGAGTGCAATAAATAGAAAATACTTAAATTGCAATTGCCGGAGGGATGAAGTTTTGCGCATACGCCATGTGTGGCTTACTCGTTGCCACCCACCACAAACTCATCGTTGTCGGCGTTGGCATCGTTGTCGTCATGCTCATCGTCGTTTCTGGGCTGCTTAAAACAATTAGAAATGCAACATTGTTTTAATCTCTTTCGCATTTAACGCAAATTGCTCGGCATTAAGGCGCTGCCGCACGGCACTTAGACAATGGCAGAAGCGGCAACGAATGATTATGGCTTTAACGCTCCGGCACAAAGCAGTCAGTCAGCTAGGCAGACAGGCAATGGACCGAGTTGCTTGCTTGCTCCTTTCCTCTGCCTTTGCTGCCATACCTCAAACACAAGTGCAATAATTCCAATTTAAGCATTTCCACGAGGACCAACTCCGATGACGATGATGCAGCTATAGTGCATTCCTGGCAACATACCAGCACTCGTATGAATGCCCGTCCCACCATAAATTCTTGATGTCCAAGTGCTTCTAACTTGTGTTCTATCTATTACTCCTACGCTTACTTCCCAACAGTACTAAAACTCATACGTACATGGCTCCAAAAGCAAATTCATCCGTATGCCTTTTACCTCTCTCTTGTGGGGGTTAATAATCGTTTTGGTTTGCATAGATTGTATTGAAACTCTTGCATTTGTGGCTGCCAATTGGCAAACCTTAAACTTTGGCTTCTAAACAAAACTTAATGAGCTCTTTCTGCAGTTTCGAATTGAATGCTTCTTTGTGGCACAAAAAAATCTTTCATTTCTTTATTTTGTAATAGTTAAACTCAACATATAAGTTCAATAATAAATAATCAAGGCTTTTCTTTTTATACCCTGATCCCATTAAAAATGGGAAAAAGTATATATACTCTTGATCAGCATCAAAAGCCGAGAAGATATAGCCATGTCCGTCCGTCCGTCTGTATATATGAACGCGTCGATCTCAGAGACTATAAGAGCTAGAGACTCCAGTTTGTTTTTGATTTTGATTTCAATTTTCGATTTTGATAACTCTTCCCGTTTTCGATATACACATGGGATCGATAACAACAAAATCTTGAATTTGGAAAACTTTGAGACGGCATTTGAAACATTTGAAAAATAATGACAATCTATGAAACAATATAAAGTATTATTGAAATCGGCTAAGAAACACCGGAGATATGGAACATTGGAGTTGAGTATGCAGTATGTGCGTTCATACACACACACATACATGCAAGCCTGACTGTACGCGTAAAGTATAGGGTTCAGGGTATCGTCTAGTCGGGATCTCTCGACTATAGCCTTCTTACTTGTTAATCAAACATTTCTTAAAAGTTATTTTAAGCGATAGATAGTATAAACTATAAACAATAGTTTTTTTGTTTAAATTCAATTAATACCATTTAGCTGTAAATTGAGACTGTTAGCAATGTGAAGCGTAAACTGCATAATGTTTGCTTTTAAAAGCCTTTTGGCACAATTTAAAATTGATATGTCTGTGTATATTTTGGTTCAATGAATTTATGCACAGAGTCAGCGCACATGCACTAACACACACACACACACACACTCACTCACACAAAGTTATTTTAAATGAGGCAGCGAAATGGGTACACCTTCGAATAAATGCAGGCCATGCATGTTAAGCGTTGAATATTTTTGTGATTTTGTGAGTTTTTTTAAGTGTTGCGGGTTGTTTCTCATACCCCGTCGCATGCACAGTAACTTTAAAAATAAGCGGCCCACTAAACGCAGAGGGAAGAGGCATGTTCATGGGCGTAGGGCGTGGCAATGAGCTGCAAGAAGCGCCGAAATAAACAAAAAAAACACACACAAATATTTAAATGTATAATGAGCAGCTGAAAGCTTTTTAATGGCTTTTCAATTAGACCAGCTCGTCAGCAGCGGAGGAGCATCATGCCTCAGAGAGAGAGCGAAAGAGAGAGAGTGTGTTCGTGTGTGAATCTTTAAGTATGTGTGCGTGTGGACGTGGATCTGTTTTATTTAATTGCCGAGGTAGCGGCTGCAGTATACTGTCTAATTATGCAGAAGCCGAGAGATTGAATTATAATGAACAGCACGATTTACAAGAAGACGATACAACTATGAGTGCTTCAAGCTGATAACTGTTTGCGGTTATCAGCAGCTGGCTTACCTAGGCTAACAATACATTGGTAGAAATCCATAGATCACTTAAGCAGAAAAGTATGCTATGTTTTTTTCGTTTCGAGAATTTCTACTTTTGGACACATTTTTAATTAAAGTGAACAGATTATAAATTGAATACTTAAATAAGTAAAATATATGTTTTTTATGTTTTCATTATTTAAATCTGTTCCTAGCTAATCCCAAGCACCTGTTTTGATAAACAAGAAACCCAAATTTACATTCATTTGCTTGTCAGTTTACAAATTTATTTGCATATTTTCAACTTTGCGTTGCTTGCTCAAATCAAATTTGACAAAAATTTAATTAAATATTTCACTTACAACAGTTTTAATAAGCCATATCTATACAAACTTCCTAACACACACAGATCTATACAAACAGAAACAAGTCAGACATGCAAATGGCAAACTGTGTCTGATACTTGGCACTGCTTAGGGTTCGCAATATGTGTGTGTGTGTGGGAAAATTTAATTTTGTTAAAACCGCAAATTGACAAATATTTTAGTTTGCACAACAAACACACATACAAACACATTTAACATTGGTATTTAAATTGATTTGCGCTTAATTTATTGATTTCATTTTGTCAACACAGTTGTTGCCAGCCAAGAGCACACAGCCAAAAATTATGTAAGTTGGAAACCCAACTTGAACTCATTATTTGGTTCTTTATGAGCACTTAACCCTTCTCCCTCACCCCCTCTTTTAGTCACTCTATTTCTCTCTTGCGCTCTTCGTTGCTAATTTACATGTGCGACTGTTTTAGGGAGACAAGTTAATGTGTCGCTTTTACCTAAGAGCCGCTGCCGGCTGTTAGCTGTTTACCATTACAGCCATGTTTGTAATTTATTGAGAGCTCCAATGCATTTGGCTAAGCCCTGCGAGCTAATTGCTCGTTTTTTGTGTCTGTATAGTTTAGTTAATTGCACAAATTACTGGCGTTTATTTATTGACTATTGGCGATATTTGTGGTGAGCCGTTTTTATCAACAGTAAAATTAAATTTGTTTGTTTGTTTTCCTCTCTTTAAATCAATTAAACTTTAATTCTTCATATTAAAGATTATGTTCTACCAACTGGGATTCCTTTAAGGAAAGACGGTACAAATTTGGATATCTTTTAGCCTAATGAACCAAGCAAGGGTTTTTATTTGGTTGCCTGTGTGCTTGCTTGTTTGTTTATGTGAACTGTTTATGTTTAAGCAATTAAACTGACCCATTCATGAGCACAAAAGACACCCGAGAAGATAAAAATTGCTTTTGTTTTCATCAATTTTGTTTTCTGTCTGCTCTTATTGTCTGCCCTTTTGCTGTCTGTTGCTGCGGGGCTTCCTAGCCCTGCTTCTGTTATTGTTGCTGTTGCTGTTGATTTTATATATATTTAAATTAGTTCGTTTTGCACGAGTGGCACTCGAATGAAAGCAACGACAACTAGTTCTACGACTACGACTTATACTGTGATATATATTTTCAACTACGCTTGACTGACTTACCAGAAGACTGACAAACTAGCTGACTGACTGTCTGACTGACTGATTGACTGACTGACGTGACTGACTAACTGGGAGTTGGAGTCCTTGCGAATGGGCTCTCATTCAGCAGAGCTATCAAGTTGCCTGTGAAGTGCTTACCCTCAAATCAGTGACACTTGAATGTGCAGCACAAGTGACTGACCAAGTGGGTGACGGTGAGCTCGACTCGACTCTTCTCTGCTCGGCTCGCCGGGATGGTGAGAATGGCAGGGTCAGACAGTTAGCTGTGACAAAAGTGCGAAGCTTGCCTTCATTTATTTACTTTGCCGTTTGCCGCTTGCCGTTTGCCATTTGCCATTTGCCATTTGCCATTGCCAACTGGCCAACAGACGGCAAGTGTTGTGAAGTGTTGTTTGCGGCCCTGATTGAGTAGCTAAATAAAGTTGGCAAATGCCCCTTTGTCACCAACCCTCCATCGTTCGTCGCTCCTTGGTAAGCGATTTATGAAACAATGTGTATGGTGTGACGATGACGATGATGCCCTGCTAATAGACTTAAGCGTATCAATTTTATCCCCAGCTAAAGTATTTTAGCTACTAGTTGTAGTAGTATGCCAGAAGTGCCCACTAAGCCGTCGCCTTTGCCTTTGCCTTTGCCATTGACGTTGACTTTGCCATTGCCTGTGGAATGTGTTATGAGAAATAAAGTTTCGTTTGACTTTCCACTGAATTAGTAGGAAGGAAAAGCTATTAAATTAAATTAAACCACTGAGCTGCAACCAACTGTCAGCTGAGCTATGGGCCGCACTGTACTTAATTATTTACAGAATTTTTGAGTTCGTTTTTGTTAAGTCAAAGAAATGTTGTAACAACTTAGACGAAGTCGAAAAAACAACTGAATAAAATATTTGAAATGCCAAGAATAACAATTGGAAACTCAAGCGTTAGCTAACATGTTAAAAGAAATCTTAACTAAAAGCAAAAATATCTTAGTAGACTTTTACAAGTTAAAATTTACTCTTTCAGAGTTTTGAAGACCGAATTGCAAGCAAAAAATTTTATTGAAAAATTGCAGCTACGTTTGAATAGTGGAAACAAAGTTAAGAGCAACAACAATAATGCATTGCTAGGCAATTTTAAGCCGCTTACTGATGCATTTGACTGCCGACCGCCAATTGCGAATCCTGGCCCTGTCCGGTTGTGGAGTTGTGTGTAAGCCAAGCGCAACTTATTTATAGTTGGACGGAGCGACGCAATTTATCGTCATTAGCGTGAACCGCAGCGAGTTTTCACTTGAATATTTTCACGAGCTGCAAACGAAATGCCTGCGGTCATTCACTGCGGTGCCTGGGCGCTTTTGTTAATGATGCCGCTGCCGCCGCCGCCACTGCCAATTGCGAGAACAACGAGAACAACGAATACGACTAGGAGGAACAACGACGACAGCGACAGCGGTAATGATGATTACTGACGGTTTTAAATCATGCGCTAATTATTGCAATTGTTGACTGCGGCCAGCCAACTGGCCAGCTCGTTGATGACGCCTGAATAATTGATGGCGGGCAAAGCGATGACGACTCCGACAACGACAAGCAGGCTCTGTAATCAAATTCGAAAAGAGTTGACTCCCTTTTAAAGCAATTTATATATATGTTTGTGTGTGTTTGCCCGCAAAACAAACCACTTTCTATTTGCCATTTGCTATTCTCACTTTGTGACTTTTGTGGCCTCTTCAAAAACCAACTAGAAACAAAACACAAACACAGTAAAAAAATCACAGGCAATTGTGCAGCTCAAATGCAAGCCTCACGGCAATCAACCTAATTTATTATTACCCTTCCCAAAACTCATTCTTCCTCCTTCCCTTTTGTCTAGCCAACCAAGTGGTGGCAACAACATGGCCATTAGTTGCCGTGAAATGCCGCCAACATTGCCGCGCCATTTCGATATGAATGTTAAAATATAATTGCAAATTGCAATTGCTGTTGCCACAGTTATTGCCGCAACTGTTGCGGCTCTCTCTCCCTATTCTATTGGGCTCAGTTTTGGAGAGCCTCTAAGCCCTCGAGCATCCCAGTCGATAGAAATGACAATTAGTAATAGATTTTGGTGCAATTTCAAACTGCTGAACCACAAATATTTGTGTGTGCTCCAGGTTGCAGGCTGCACGAAGCGTATGGGTGATAGTTGAGTATTCAAAACATTTATATTTGATTTATGTGCGCAAATGTGAGCAGACTATTAAATTTTTTGTAAACTATGTGAAACAGATGTTCCTTTAAAGTTTTAGAAATCAAACTTATATGTAGTACAAAGTGAAGTCTGGTAATAACCAATAGAACAACTGTACTACCCAAAAATAAAGGAGTGGAGCCCGAGGTTGAGTAGGAGTTGGCCTGAAGCTTTATGCCCACACATTGACACAAATGTGAGCCTCTTACAAAGACACGCACACACCCACACCCACGCCCACTTTGGGGTGGACAGACAAACAACTCATTTCGCTCAGTGAACTCAACAATAAGCATAAAAACATTCATCACTGATTCACTACGTGAGCTGGTTGTCCAATTACCATTGTTGCCAAGGTGCAGAGGGGCATCAGCAGCAGTAGCAACAGCAGGAAGATGATGATGATGATGATGACGATGATGAATATATGAGTGCCGCTGATTGAATATCAACGCCAACCAGCCAGCCAGCCAGCATCGAGCATGGCCAAAAGCAACAACACACTCAAACACACACAAAACCTACACAAAGGGGCCAACTCTGGCAGTTAACACTTTCGAGTCTCGTTTCCGCCTGTTTTCTGCATGTTATACAATATTTGCCATGTGTCAGCTATGTGACTGTGTCTGTATGAGTGTAAGTGTGTGTGTGCAGCATATTTTCTGCGCTAGTCAACTGTCAGATTTAGCGTTGTGCCAGCATAAAATGTTAAAATAATGCCAGACTCATAGACAGGCAGGCCGTCTTTATTTGGGCATCGCCCGCATCAAAAGCAACACCCTGCCTTTCGGGGTGCCACATGCCGCATGCCACATCATCATGCCGACTGCTAGCCTTCTCTCGGGCAAATCCTCGTGGCAGTAAGCGACCCAGTTACCGGGTCTCCAGTCCCCGGTCCCCAATCCCATTGGTACCAGCAACATTATCAGCCATTTGTCGCATACAATCTGCTTGCCTTCGTCTTCATTTTCTTGGCTTCTCTTCGTTGCCCTTCCTCATCTTCTTCTTCTTCTTCTTCTTCGGTTTCTTTTCTTTTTTCTGCTGCTGTTGCTACTTCCGGTGACAGCGTTATATTGTAAGATGCTTATGTCTCTGTCTGTTTGCCAGTCTGCAGATATGGCTACGAAAATGAAAATGAGAACTGTCACTGGAATGAGAGCTCACCGATGTACTAACAAGTAGACATATATGTACGTATATAGATATTTGTAGAAGACGGTGCAGTGGCTAGGGCAGGGATGGGGACGACGTGAGGATGTTGTCAGTTGTAGTTGGATTGTAAGCAAATTTGCTTTGTCAGCCGTTGAAAGTTTTCAGCCTGTTATTTATTATTGCATTGGGTTTTCTCTGTTTGTATGTGGGTTATGGTATTTATTTTTTTCTTGTTTTTGTCGCTGTTGTTGTTTTTCTTTAGTAAGAAATCAATCAAATAGACTGCATAGTGTGGTGGGCGTATACAACTTGATCAAATTAAAAGGCATCCAGTATATTTCCCACCTACACCTAACACACACCCACAAATTCAGACATGTGCGTAGAGACATTGGCATTGCAATTTGAAGACATGCAGTTGAAATGCATTTCGTGTTGCCTGCCTGTTTCATGTGGCAGCAACAACAACAATATCAACAACAACAACTAGAATAAGACGAACACTTCATTTTGTACGTATCTCCATTTCCATTTGGCATTTCCACTGCCATGTTAGAGCCATTGCCATTTACCCGCCACTTTGCCGCACCACACCCAACAGCTAGTACTACGTGCTAAGAATTTTAATTAACAGATAAATCAATAAGAAATATGGACAACGCCTGTCAGTGTAAGTCTCTACTTGTATGTGTGCGTATATATATGTGTGTGTGTGTGTATTTGAAGAAGCATTGCTCGCCAACTAAATAAACTTCTTCTGAGACTGAGGCGGAGGCTGAGGCAAATGTCTATTTGCTGCCTCCAGAGAGCGGTAGTTAAAGAAAAGCGCAAGTGATAAAATCCATCCGACTCTCCCTCTCTGGCCCTCCCTGCCTTCGGTTCTATACAAAAATGGCCAATAGCAAAGGCAGCAAATGCAGAGAAATTAGAGAAAAACGGCAGTTAAAATTGCAACAGCAACGACGACGAAGAGTCCTGCATCTTACGTCCTGCAGCCACGGCCAGAAGCATCTTAAGCCAAGTTCAGATCTTAGCAGGCTGCTTAAATGAACTACAAATGATTTAATAATCTCTTAAAATATCTTTGATATTAAATAATGTTATAAAGTTTGCGATTCAGCTTTTGCTTAAATAAATATTGGTATTCACGAAGTAGAATTTAAGTACAAGCAATAAAAGTTTCTCTATCTTAAATGACCAACTAAATGAGTGTAGTGCACTTTTAGGCAGCATTGACTGTAGTCGGCTTAATGGCAAATGCAGCAATAAATAGAATTACAGTCAAGTGCTTGATAACTTGCTAA
Organism: Scaptomyza cyrtandrae; assembly: GCA_035044605.1. Lineage (NCBI taxonomy): Eukaryota > Metazoa > Arthropoda > Insecta > Diptera > Drosophilidae > Scaptomyza > Scaptomyza cyrtandrae. Next base: position 354,351 of record JAWNNS010000650.1, on the reverse strand, counting down.
ATGCGCCGCTTTTCTTCTTTGCCATCGATTGCATTTTTTTGTTAAAGGCATTTTTGTTCTATTTTATTTGGCTGTGAGCGAGAACTTATTTCCTTTTTATTTTAAATCGCTAAATGGAAAATGTTAAAACAAAGTCATAAAAAATGAAGAGAATGAACGTGCCGCAGTTTCCTTTCAGTATGAGAGACAGGCGTCACAATATAATGTGGCGCCATAAAACACACACTCACACATACATACATATATATATATGTATATATATATATATATATACATACGTGTGGCCTAGAGCAACAATTTCTTGATTTGAATCGTGGAGTTTTTGGGTGGTGGGCTGGGGGGGAAAAAAGTTTAATTTGAATATAATAGAAAAACTTTGCAGTGCAAATAGCCAAAAGCCAAATGGCAATAACAATGTGCGAAAAATGGCCAACAAGCAGTAGCCAAAATAGTTTTTCTAAAATAAAATTCACACACACGCACACACACAAATGCGAGGGATTTATATATATGTGTGTATACATAAAATGCTTTATGGCATTTGTGATTGTTGTGTCATTAAGTTGAAATTGTGTAGGTGGTCAGCGGCACACACACACAGACATACACATTGTGTTCGTGGGCGTGGAAAAATGTTGCCAATTTTATTTCCATTTCTATTTCGCAGCGCACGGCAAAGTTGTAATCGAAAAAAGCTGACTGCAGCTATTTTTTCGGTTCAAGCTTTTAAAGTTAGATTCTTTGTTTAAATTATTTTGTCGCAATTTTGTTTATGGCTCGCGCCTTTTGCTGTTAAGTTTGCTCATATATTTATTTGCGTTCAATAATTTGTAAACACATTTTCGGTCGACTCCCTTAATGGCCATGAAACAGCCAACAACACGCGTTGCCAATGTGTACACACACACACATTTTGTGGGAAAAGGCCAGCGCCACAAAAAGCCAGGACAATGGCATCGACCAAAAGAGCTCACCTGCTTTTGTCGCTGTGCCAAAGCTGCGCGTTCATTCATATTTCCCCCAGGACAATTGTGTGTGCGTGTCTATGCTTAAGTGTATGTGTGCTTGTTTCTTCTGTGTGTATGTGTGCGAGAGTTACAAGTTTAGCGCAACGTTTTGTTGTCGAGCTGCCCTTGCTAAATGGAATGTTATTGCATTTTAAGCATGTCTGTGATAAGTCGATTCGAGTTCGTGTTTACTTACAAAAAAAATGTTATGACATTATTTATACAACTTTAATATATAAGAAGAGGTTACTTAGATCATAATTGAGTTAAGTTTTTATAAGCCTATCCAAAGGAACCAATACTCTTTTAATCCTTTAACTTTTGGTCTATTTTTGCTGACTTTTCACATTTTCAGTGTATTATTTTGTTCGACTTCATAAGGTGATTCTTTTTTCTGAATTTTATATCTTCGCTCTTTGTCGGTTTTCTCGCGTTTTTGGCTTTGGTGGCTTATTAAATATTCAAAAGCGACTTCAGTTGCCTGCCAACAGTAACAACAACAACAAAAACAACCATAACGAAAAGTCTGCCGGTTCCACAACCGCAATGCAACAAGCAAAAAATTAGTTTAAGCCCAGATTTCTATAGCCACTGAGGTGCGGTGGTGATGGTGTTAAGGCTCTTGATGTCGATTTGTTGGCCAATTGGCGGTGTGCCTCAAGTTTTATCTTTCTACTTTTGGCCTCAAGGCATGAATGTTCTCGTATCTCTTTTCCCATTCCTTGTGAAATTTCTTTTCAATTTGTGCATAGCGTGAGATTTGCTTCGTTTTTTGCCTCCATATTGTTAACGTAGCGTATGCGCGTTTCATTTGCATACATTTATTCGCGAGAGCCTTTCGCTAAAATTGCGCATACGCCGCGTTTTGTTTTCGACTTTTGCTGACACAGTTCCGCCCGCGAACGGCGGACGAAAATCAATTTGCCTAGCATATTTGCATAATAAGTAAGCAGGCCCAGTTCTCAATTCTTTATTCTCAGTTGGCAGTTTGTTTGTCACTCAGCCTGTCACTTGATCAATATGTGCATAGCGTGCTCATAAAATGTCACCCATATAACAGCAGTTCCCTATCCCCCCCATCATACACACATGCTGTGTATTACTTTGTTTTCTTGTGCAAAATTTGTGTGTCACACAAATGTTGCGGCAAATTGTTCACTGAGTGGTTTGGCTTAGTTGTTTTTGGCCTGGGTCAAGTAGCAAATTGCATAACTGAGCCACACGTCTTTGAACTTTTCAACCCTTAACGCATAAACACAAGCTGACGCCTTGGCAGCACAAGTAGCAGCAAGGGGAGTAAATGTAGTGGAATAATGACTTTATTATATATATATTTAATACATACATACGAAAGTGTAAACTGTTGTTGATTCGTTGCTCTCTGCAAACAGATTGTTGGTCGATATAAATATTGCGAACTTATCTTAATCGTCGAAATTAGATTCGTGCACAAGTTTATTATTCAATCATAAATGCCAAAAACTTTGACGTTGATTTAATTTTGTGCAGAGTTTTCTTTGCCTGCCTTCTCCATTTGGAATGAAATCTCAGCTACTTTTGTATGAGTTTGTGTGTGTGTAGGTTATTATGAGCTTAAGTTTTGAACGATGACGATGCGAAAAACTTAGGGCTCAACAGTTTGTGTAGCACAAGCACTTAAGCTTAAGTGATTTTTATTGGTCACTTAACGCTCAAGAACCTATCGCTTCTCTAATGCTGACCACAACAACGAGCTAAACAAAATCGATAAACAAATTGCCAAATTAGCACATCGCCCCCCGAAACACAGATAAAAACCGAATGACCAAAACAAGAGTAAGGGCAAACCAGAAAAAAAAAACAAAAAACCACGCTCATTGGATAACAGATCTGTTGGGTTTGTGTTACTTGGCTGGCGGCTGCGGGCCAAGCAATTCATCTATTCAAACAAAGCCATTCGTTTAGTGGGAGCGTGTCATTCATACGGCTGCCCAATCGTGCGAGCTTCCTGGCTGCCATTCATCTTATGCCCAACCAGTCGATGCGACGTCTAGGCGGCCTTCACACTGCTTGCGAACCTAAGATAAATGGGACGCAGATTATGATCAATTTGTAGCAGCGGCAATGACGCGCCGTGGCCTTGATTGCCACGCCCCTGCAACTGGCAGGCGACGTCTGCTTATGACAAACTCCCTCCAAGAACATACAAAAAGGTCGCACAACTATTCATATGATAAATGGATGGCAGCTTAACTGCAGCATGCGTCTGCTTAACATACATCGATTCGAAAGGGGCGGATACGGAATGTTGACATGTAAAGGGAGGAAGCTTTTAAGCATTTAATTCGATTTAATTATATTTAGCACTTACTTACTGCACTTGTTTATGCCAGCGATAAATGGCTTCAAATTTAGACTAAATTCTAAAAAAGAGAGGAAATTTGGCTCGCAAAATGCTGTTGGGTGTTTGTATTTCGCATTCATTTGTGCTTATATTGTAGGGCGTACATGGTGTATGCGTGATGTTGCATACAGGACACGCAATGCGGGCGCGTGCGTGAGTTTAACTGCTGCAACGTTCGATAAGCGAGGCTCGAGCAGAGCTCGCGGTTGTGTTGCTGCTGTTGCTGTTGCTGCTGCTGTTGTTTATGCGTGTTAATTCCCTTTGATAAAATAATGCCATGGATAACCTTTAAATGGTTTTTGGCCCGCATTTGCAAGCCGTAAAGCAGCCTTTTCGGACGGCGAGTTTAAGCAGAGTCAGAAGCGGAGGCATAGTCCGAAGTTTCGTTAGGCTTACACACAATTAAGCTTTATTTATTCTTGGCCTACTGGCTGCTGTTGCTGTTGCCGTTGCCATTGCCATTTCTGCCACTGATTGCTGTGATAAGCAATAAATGTATAAATAAATATTATTGAGTACAGAAAAAAGTCTATCACATACACGCACACACACACACACACACAATAAAATCAAAGGCCTTGTTAAGCAATATCAAAATCTCTTCAGCCCCCGTTTACTAATTGCTGCCGTTTGCGCACGCACACTAAGAACCTCGACAACTACCTTCCACCCACTCCCATATGAGTCGAACGAGGTCTTAAAGCGGGAACTAAGACTGTGGCCTGGCCTGGGTTCAGAAAGCATTTAGCAAACATGACAAAGTGTTAATACCAAGGCTAACGCCGTTGTTGCCTCACAGCCTGTGGCCTCGCCAGTGGGCAGCAGGTGGCATGCTGTTGTTGTGGCATAAACCTCTAGCCCACCTTACGAGACCGGTTGCGTGTGAGTCGGGCAAGAAATTAAAAGAGAGAGAGAGAGCTCCTTAGAAGCAAAACTACGCCAAAGCTTAACGGACTGTGAGCCAACTGTGTGTGAGCTATGCGCACAGGAGCCAAAACAATTCCACACAACGCTGCGACCGGGACATTCACAACATGACCCGCTGAGTGTCAAATTTGAAGGATATGTGTACACTGTTTATTTTTTGTACTCTTTGCCACATGCTAACTTTAAGTGGTTGAGGGTAAAGCGAAAAACATTTCGTTTTAGGCAGTTTATTGTATGCTAGAGAAAGTAGTTTTTAGTCACTAGTAAAGTGACATGCAATTGAAGGAAGCTGAGATGCAAGGAACTCTTGAGATTTTGCTTTCGGTTTTGGGCACTGTCCGCAAATCGCTAACCGCTAATGTTATAAACGCCAGCCAGATTGCACAATTATGACAGGGAGCTTCAGCAAACACAAACACATTCATTCACTCACCCGCACACACGTGACTTGCTGCTGGCGTGGTGCAGAGGCAAAGGCTTTAAGCACTTATGGAGATGAAAACGGCATCAAGTATGCAACACAAATAGAACTGGCTGAGTGTGTGGCAATAGATGGAGTGACTCAGTCAGTTAGTCAGTCAGTCAGCCAGTCAGTCAGTCAGTCAGTCGGTGAGTGGAGTGACCAAAAGACCGAAAGCTGTATATAGCGTGTGCCGCGTGGGCGTGGGGCGTGGCGTTATCAAATATTAATAATTTTGCGCACAGAGCAACACAACAGAGCTAGACTAGAGGAAACCAAAAATGGTTTTGCCTGTGTGTTGGTCAGGTGTCGTGCTTGGCTTACACAATAAGCAAAGTCGAACGCAAACGCATCGACTGCGTGACTGTGGCATCCCTCAGCAGACACAATGCCACCGAGCCAGGTCGCAATTTTTTTTTGGCTAAGACCATCCTCTGGGAAATTAGTTTAAAAGGGCAACGGCAAAACGGGGGCGCAAAGAAATTAACTGCGTAACTTACTTGTAAACTGATTATTTATGATGCCCACTATGGCAAAAGTGTAGGAGAACGCCAGGTGAAGGTGGTGCAAACGAAGGGGCTTACTCTCAATCTGTTTCGTTAGCCGTTAGCCAATTTTAAACAATTTTATTACACTTGCCAAAAATAAATTGCACTAAAAATTAACAACTTCACAAACAATTCCACTTAAAATGTTTATTGCGCTCATTAATTTTTTTGGACTTTTGACTGTTGAATGCGAAGTGCTTCTCCATGTTGTTACTTGTAGTTTGGCGCATAAAAATGTGGCTGGCTACAGCCGTACGGCAAGTGTGCTTAAATTGCATTAAAGTTTCAAGTGCTTTAATTTCAGCACGCTTTCATTTCTGTTTTTTCCACTTCTCTTTCTCACTCTCCCGCTTTCATCTCTATTTTGTTTTTATCTGACGTCTGTTAACGTTCAATAAAAATGCACAATAAGGTATAAAAATATAATTTATGCCTTGTGTTTGGTTTATTAAGTGCGATTTATACGACAGGCAGACGCCACCAGTCTACTGTCTACTGACCAAAATGCCAGAGACGGCCCAATTGTCTGCTAGGTCATTCAAACAATAACAATAACAGTTACAGTAACACCAACAAAAGCGATTGTATTGTGAGTGTATGTATAAAAATATTAATATTAATGTTGCTACTCGCATATGAAAAAAAGCGGACTTAAAGTCTTAATGAAGCGCATAAATAAAAGTATGCAAATAAAGTTAATTTTATTTGTCCACCAGTATCACACATAAGCAAATATGCCCCAAGAGAGGGTAAAGCCCAGATGACAAGCCCTAGTGCCAGCTTAAATAAGTCTTAGGCTGCTGACAGCTTGAAAAGGGAGATGCCCCATGAGGTGGCTCATGAACGTTGAAAATGCCAGTAAAGCAAAGACGATAACTGTAGTGGCACTAAAGTGTGTGTTAACAGGTGTACAGAATCAAAGTGCAACACAGAGTGAGAAAGGTGCGTTTAACCAATTGGAATGGAGTGACACATGCAGAGTCCTGCAGACAGGCAGCCAAAGGTAAAGTAGCGAGACAGAAGCAGCTGTAAAAAGAACTAATCGATCTTCAAGTTGATTTTTTGGGAAGAATTTGTTCATGAATTTCGAGTGTAAATTATGTTTTTAATGCTTATAAGGTATTGCATTTGCATATCGGTTGAGTTTTGAGGAAGTTATGACTTCGATAAGTTCTGACCTTAAGATGTAAGGTAAGTCCACTGAAAAGTTTTATTTCTATAAAGTTCAGAACTAACATTCTATATACTGGCTTACAAATGTGAATTTTATTACAGTAACATTATATTTAAGTTTAAGATGCGATTTAAAATAAAACAGTTTTAAATCTTTTAAAATTGTATGGCAGTAAATAATACAAAGCATTTCGGTCCAGGGAGAGGAGGGAGAAAAACTAAGTAAACATGGAAAAATCATTTTATGTGTTATAAAAACTCAAAAATTGTTTAATTGGTTTTTAACTTTTTTTTTGTTGTGGAAAGCTTTTAAAATATCGTTTGGAAAAGCGCCTTCAACTGCAAAACTTTTTCATTAAAGCCAACAATAACTGCTGCTGTGTGGCTGTTGTTGTTGTTGGTGCTGCAGGCGTAGACAGTGCCAAAGTTGCAGTCACGCCCACTTCTAAAACAAGGCGCACGCCGTCGCTGCAACAATAACAACAACACGATAACGGGACCTGCCGTGGTCGCCTCAAAATGCACTTCAAACTCATTTCATTTGGAAAATAAAACCTGATCCTGGCATAAAAGACACTAAAGCACAAGCAACACCAACGACCACAGCAAAATTAGCAACAATAACAACAAGGCCGACCACAAACTTAGTTTTAGCGTTCGTTGGTTTTTTTGGTTTTATTTTTTAAGCTGGCCGTCAAGTGCGCGTGACTTTTGGAGACTCTGAACAAATTTCGGTTGAATAATTTAATTGTTGCAAAAGAGACGCGAACCCAAAAAACAAAAAAAAACCTTGACAGGAGCTGAGGACTCAGAACTGTAAACTCAATGGCATAAAACCAGAGCTAAAACTTTTTCAGCTTCCCTTTGTTTTTTTTTTATTTTTTCGAAAATGAGCGCAAATAAAATATGCAAAAAGGCGTAGCGAACTTTATGATGTTTGACTTTGTACAACGCGGAAAATTCCACCCACCAGCTAACCTCCGCCACCGCCACCTTCGCTGACACTGGCACTGCCCACTCCACTGGCCTTGCCCAGGAAAAAGGCAAAACTTTTATTTTAAGTTCAAGTTAACTTTCTGGTTAGCCTGCCGCCCATGCCGCGGGCCAAAAGGGCCACTCTCAGATGGTAAGAAGAGACGCGGGTGGGACGAACACCTCAGCTACCCTTCATACAAAAAACAAAAAAAATAAAAGAGTATTGTAAATTTAGCACGCGAATGCTTCGTAAAATGAACAAAATAAATTATTCTCAAATCAAAGTTAGCATCGTTGCCGTTGCGTATACGTATTTTTGTATATTAGCAATCTGCACTCATTTCAATACACCCACACGCTCATGAACTGTGTGTTTGTGTGTGTGAGTGTGGTTTTTATTTTGTGTGTGTGCCTAGTCGAAAATTTAATTTCCCAGCTCTGTGTTTTATTTATGATCCAGATATGCTTATTCGTACCTTTCTGCAAGTTTTCACAGTTCGACTTTGAGTCATATTTCATAATTTTTTTTTTTGCGTACCTTGCTTGAGCTTCTGTGAAACTTGGAACTCAGCAATCGCCCACCACTTCACTCCGCTCCACTCTGCAGCTGTCTGGTTGCCTGCTGCTTTGGTTCTTCTTCCGCTTTTACCTGGGTTCTGTGCTTTTAACATATGACTTCCGTAATGTTTGCGTGCACAATGAATAACTTACTTCAATGTTATCCTTTTGTTGCCAGCGTGATGTATGCAACTGTGCGTATGTGCTAGGGAGGGGATGTGGATAAGGGGTGATGATGTATACCCAGCTGCGCTTTAAGAAATAATTTTGCATGCAGCAGCGACAGCTGCTTAAAAATGTAAGCACAGCCAAGTTAGATTAAGTTGCTGCTGCTGCTGCTGCTGTATGGATCCTGTACTGACAGGCAATACCCTTCATACTCTCTCTACACTCTTCCAAGAGCCCTTTCGAAGTGTTTGTATTTTTCGTATTAGTAGCAGTGATATCTTTGGCTTTCATTCAGCCTGACAGCAGTCAAATGTGCCACATTTAAGCAGACATCTCCATAAATATTGAATGCGATTCAATGATTTTATTGCAAATAATATTTTAAGCTACGCTGAGTTTAAGATTTTTGGTGAAATATTATTCTTTTTATGGTCTTCATGGTTAATTTGTTTATCACTTGATTGATTTGTTTTACTCAAATGCAAAATTGGTGGCTTAAGTGATTTTTGGATGGCAATCATGTTTGATTTTGACACGAAGAAACTCTTGCTTTGCACTGCAGCTCGTTAAGCTGTGTGTGTTTTTTTTTTTGCTAAATATAGAACTTCGATGCCTCTAATCAGTAAACTGGGCGAAATTACATTTATCAAAGGCAAACAACAATCTCAACAATAACAACAAACAAAAGAAGAAAAGCGTTAAGCAAATTAGGCTTCTTTTTACAACTAATCAAAAGTAATCACTTTGCAATTTTCGTTGCCTGCCAAAAAGACAAACAAAAAGTGCGCAAAGAAATTGGCTGACACAAAGAACAAAGAGCTATTTTGGAAAGGAGGGGATGAGGAATGAGAAGCGGGAGCAAACGTAGTCTGTTGTCGTCAGCAATGCCATCAGCAGATGCCATTTGCTGCTGGCATACGGAAAATATAACAATGCCAACAACAATAAGACAAACATTTGCCGCCTATCAAATTTCACACATACACACACATACACAAGCGGGACAAGTTCGACAAACAAATCATGATAAATGAACCAACAAACAAACAAGCAACCAAGAAATGGAAGCACAAGCAAAGAAAAACTTATTCCTTGCGCTTTTTAATTTGACAAAAGAGCGCACAGGAAATTAGCGTGAAAAAAGGGGAAGACCAACAACACAACTCGTTGATACTACACTCGAGCGAGAGGTAAAGAGAGTTGGTTGATTGAAAAGAAAAGAATTGCCCGGTTTGTTCAGTTGTTTTGCACTTGTTCAGGTTTCTTTAGACAACTTTTGTTGCTTCACTTGCCGTCAGAGCTATGTAAATTGTTCTCTTTACAAAACTTACAACAAATTTGCGACCAGAATCTGCTGCGGGCAGTCAATCAGAGTGGTCGAGAAAGACAGAGGGGATGGTTTTGTTTTGAGGCGTTAACAGCCATTAAATCGACACAATAATTACAAGAGTTAATGCAATGCTAATTACCACTGCCAACTGTAGAACTGTACAACTGTAGAAAAAGAGAAACCCTTCGATAGAGATGCCCCACAGTTCGCAAATGATTTTACTACACACTTTGCATAAATTTGCACCCATTTGATGGTGTTGGGTCAGTCTGACTCTGGCCAATGCATAATGACCAAATGCATAGATTATGGAAACGCTAAAATGTTTTGCAAATTAACGATTCTATCAATGGCCATAAATAACACATGTACGTACTATAAACGAACTTATTAAAAGTAATTTATGCAATGGGAAATTTTGAAAGTTTGCCAAAACACAACCAACAAAAAAAAAAAAGAAAACAAGAACAACCAATAACCAATAACGATCGATTTTATATCCAATGAACTTTTTAGATGCGTTTAAATTTGGGTGAAAGCGTAACAAAACTTATCACGAGTAATTTCAAACGGTAATTTGAAACTGATTTCTGAATGACTTCAGCTCTACTCGCTTTTAGTTTGTAATATTAAAAGCTCATATTAATTTTAATGAACTTTAACAATTGATAAGCAGTCAAACCAGTTTTAGTACAGAAATCCCAATTTAATTAGCAAATTTTTTAATTCAACCCACAAATCATACATAATCTTTAAGCTCTTACATGCCAATAATTAACAACGCTTTAGTGAACACCCGTACTTCAGGCTATGATACACAGGCAAGCGCCTCAATTAAGAACCGTTTGAGGCTGTCGCTGGCTTTCTCGATTTCCGCTGGATATATTCCAGACAGGTCTAATCAAATTTGTTCAAAAGCTGACTGTCGCCGACTTGTGCTTGGATCCTTGAATCAAATGATAGGGAAATAGCAGAGAAGGGCTTTGAATGATTGAGATGTATTCAATTGTTTGATTGAGTGACTGACTGACTGATTGCTCTTTTTCTCTCTCTCTCTCTTTCTCTCTCTCTCTCTTTCGTTTGGGCCAGACAATGCATGATTAATGACTCCGAATGGAGTCAGTCGGTTGGTGGGAATTAAAAAATTATTTGAGTCAAATTTGTTGCCAAATGTAAAATGTGATTTGGGCTTAATTATTATCATCTGTATCATCGTTGTTGCTGTAATTGTTATCGTTGTCCTTATCCGTTGTCCGTTATCTAAAAAGCGAGCCATCATCAAGGCCATGAAAAAGGAATTATGCGTCCATTACTTGTGGGACAGAGCGAGCGGTCATCATAGACTGTCTGTTTAGCATTTGTCAGTCATTAATCAAACAATTTATGTTAATTGAACTGACGTCAATTTATGGCAATTTTTCAATTTCATTCGATTTTCCTCTACACACAAACTAGTTTATGTATCCGGTGATTGAAATATCACAACTTTAACGACGATGTCCGTCAGTTACATTTATACATATCTACACACATGTGTATATAGTATCTGGGCATCTAGTTGTCAAGTATTTTAGTTTCTGAACGACGGCCGAATCAGCTTGGCACACTCTAAATGCACTGATTGTAACGAAAGCCTGTCACATTGGCATCACTCCGTTGCTCATAGCACGTATTTATTTAGCTTGATTACAGTCCGCAATGTGATTTAAGGCACGTTAAACACACACTTACACACAACAATTCCCAGAGAGAGACACAGAGAATAGACTTTGATGCTGCTGTGGTCAGTCAGCTCTAGAGTGTTGTTCATCACAATGGACTCAGCTCCACTCACTACACTCTCATGTAGACCTGTACGTATAATGTACGTATGAAATATGCATGCGCACGGACCAGAACCTTGTTTACAGTTGCCTAATTCATACGAGTAAAACTGTGTTTCCATTTGCCTGCAGAAATTTTGGAAATATGGAAAATTGCGATCTGAACTCATGTTATGAATGAGTGAAATTTTGATCTTCTTAATACGATTCCTTACTACTTAAATGATGGGTAGTAGTAATGCATCCAGTGGAAACAGATGCATCTTGCTAGTGTAAAAGCCAAAGTATCGAGTGATATGGACAACATCATTGCTGTGCCGAAGGCATCGCTGTTGCTGCTGTAGCCGCAGCCAACACAAACCCACATACACACACACACACACAGTTCATCGTAGCGCACACATGACTGGCGTTGGTATTGGTTTGAGCCGGTAAGTGGCATTCGGGCCAATGGCATTTGCATTTTGCCCCAAAACGGTGAGGTTTGGCATTGCCCAGCCACTGATTTGGCCGGCAGTTAACTAGCTGCAGTAGTTGTTGCCACCACATAGAGACTAGCTGACATTTTGTTGCTTATTTTGTGTGGTCTCATTTCGTAATTAAATTGGAATTCTTTATTTAAGAACGACTGAAAGTCACTTGGCATTTCTGGGAAGGCTATCGAAGTCGAATGTCGCAAATGGGCCATAAAAACGGACAAATCTTTTGATTTGTGTGCCAAATTGCTTAATCCCTGCCCAGCACGCATATGCCACTTGACCCAATTTTTAATCACTCTCCATGCACACATGCTCACTTTGTGAGGTGTACATTCTTCTCTGCCTCTGTGTGTGTGTGTGTGTGGCATAAATTGTGTGCCTTAAAAGTTACCTGAATGCCGAGGCAGAAGTTTGAGCTGCACGTTTGAAGCTATTCCACAGAGCCACAAACAAGCTTAAAAACTGAAACTGAACAGCAGAAAATGCAATTGCTTCACAAAAGGTAAGCAAATCTACCAATTGTGCCTGGAGATGGCAAGGCTATCGTTCGAGTTCTGTAGAAAGTTGCTAAAGTTAAATTAATTAAAGCAAAATTAATTTGTTTTCAGCTTTGATGAAAGTTTGATTTGACAGTTTTATTAAGAACCACAAAATATACAAACAGCATTGTTTTCGTTTTATTTTAAGCATTTCTAGCTGTTTCGCACGTTGCCATCTCTATTTTTGTATATCTAAAGGTAATTTTGTGCAACAAATTTCTTAAAATTCATACATATGCAGCGACCCAACTGTCGGCAATGTGTGTATGTGTTATAGTTGTTGTTGCTGCTATTTCCTGTCCTGTTGTGGGCGCAAAAAGTTTAACAATAATAAGCAAATGCCCAAAAGCCAAAAACTTTCAGCCGCATGGCTACAATTGGCACTAGAAACTACAGGCAATCCTTTTTTGTTGCCTCCGTCTGCATCCCGCTTAGAAATTCTGTTGTTGCAAAATACGATTAAATATGGCAAAAGTTGTGCGTAGTTCACACGTCGACCATTTTATTTAGATTGCGCAACAAAGCCATAGCTACAACAACCACACACACGCACACTGACAACCAACAAAAAGGGCATCAAGAGGCATCGCATTTTGTATACTACTCCAACTACTAACACGGCTAACACATGTTTTTCTGGCCAAAAAGGACAGCCTAATTCTGTTAACAATTTTATTATTAAAATGCTTCTGTCAGTACTCCGTACGTGTGTTTGTTGGTGTTAGCTCTTATACGTGTGTGTGTGTGTGAGTGTGTATGTTGATGTTTCTGTGCTGCAATGCAATTTTCAGGTTTGCCACAAAATGCATTAGTCGCACAATTTGCCCCAAAAACAAATACACTTTCACTCTCACACAGAGTTGATAAAATTAAAAAACCTAATCTATATATATATATATATATATATATATATATAATATATATATATGTATAATAGTTTAATATATCAATTGGGATTTTATACTCATTGTTCAATTGAAAAGAAGCAAGCTTAAGGAGACCACAAATATAAATGAATATTGAATTCGTCGATCAAACAGTTTATAAAAATGTTAAATCAAGAGATAAAACAGTTTCAATATAAGTAAAAATACTTATGTATTAAATTGGTTGCTTATATGTATGAATGGTTGGTATTCAATTTAAAAATAAGCAGACAGACAGAGAATATTCTCTTTGCAACGAGGCTTGACATGTAATTATCGCTTATTAAGCCGAAGTCATCAAAAGCGGTAATCAACTAACAGGGAAAAGAAGGGGCTGAGGCTGAGGCTGAAGCTACTTAAATGCATTTAAATGTAACTCTCCATTAAGCATGGCATCGCTACGCAGATATTCAATGAGTCTCTGTATGTAAATGTGCATATAGACGACAGTATTTATAATTATGACACTGAAAATTGGTCGGCAGCACGAAAGTTAACAACATTTGGTCAGACCAGAGGACAGTTGGGCACAGAAAGAAAAAAAAAACGTGCAAATGAGCCGCACATAACAATGAATTTTAATTGCAATTGGTGGCAGCAGATACTATGGGCAAAAAAACAACAGCGAACAAACGAACGAACTCTCAAATGATGTTTAAATTTATGCGTGAAAATTATGTTTAATAAATGGATTACAATAACAAAATACTGCAACTGCAACAACAAACAAACAATAACAACATTTTGTCATTAAGTTGCACTTTCGTTGCAATTGTTAGTGTACACTTGAGTGTATGTGTGTGTGTGTGTTTGTGGTTGATTGCGTGGGCAATAAAAAGATCAGCGGCTGTCAGACGAAGACACATTGAATGGACACACACACACACAAACACACACACAGACATACACAGACGGTGGACATGACAGAGTGCAGCAGACTGCATGCACATAAATATAACTATAATAAAGTACTGCCACATAAATTATTGGATTGTAAGACTCAATTTATAAATTACATTGCGCTCTCTCACTGTGTATGTGCATTAATGATAATCACTGACTGTACCAAAGAGTACGCAAATAAATACTTTAAAAACTTTTAAGATTAAAGCATTTTCAGGCTGATATAGATCCGATTGCTTTATATTTCTTCCTTGTACTTGTAGTATAGAGAGAGAAAAATATACGATTTCAAGTGTTACCTCTTGGCAACGGCCCACATGCTTATATAAGGTGGCAGCCTGAAAGGGTGCAACAACGTACAACAGCTGCACTTTGTCGTCTGTGCTGTCTGTGCAACATTTTTTAAGGTTGCTTCGCTTTTTTTTCTGGTTCACAGCGCCCGAAACCACGCCTCTGCACAACAAAGATGCATTAGGCATGTGCCTCACGTAAACACTTATCAGCAGCCGTGCCCGAGGGTCAGTTAACCACACACACAAACACACACACACAAACCTATGGCAACACCCACACACTTAAAGTAAGAGTGAGATGTAAAAAGTGTTTGACAGTTGACAGGTGTGCTGGGTAATTAACTTAATTTTTAACTGCTTTCATTGGATTAACAGAACGTTGCATGCAAGCGGCAGCATGTTGCATGAGACAGCCATGCGACTTATTTGACTCAAAAATCATTTTGTCCCAGCTCGAAAGCATGTCAAACGTCAGCTTCCAACGCGTTCTCATCATCTGCTTTGGCTACTTGCCAAATGGGTCACGGAATGTTTCACTGACCAGTCAAAAAGTGTTGCAACCTTACCATACAGCTTTACTTCATGTTTTTCGTGTAGGGGAATCCGCTGTGAAGAGGGTCACCGAAAACAGTCTCATAATGTGTGCTAAAGTGCATAATGTAGCCGACACGCACACCTGCACTTTGCCAAGCAATCCTCTCTATCTCTATATATATATATATATATCTCTCTATCTCTCTCTGTCGCATGTGGTTAACCAGCACACGTGACACACACTGTCATAGTGCTACACGTAACACGCGGAGACAACAAACATGAAACAGGCAATTTAACAGGCCATCAACGTTGATGGTGCCGACAATGATGTTGTTGATGACAGCCTGCCTAACAAAGGCACCCGACCAATAAGTAGAGCACAAACAACAGCAACAACAACTCGTCTAAGCCACGTTCAAGGGCTTAAAAATAATGCAGTTAACAAGGTAGTTTCCAAGCTACAAGCATAATAACATTTTTATTTCATTGTTAAAGACTAGAAGCATTATAAGAGAAATGTTTAAAGTTCTAAGTACAATTTAGGTTTACGTATTAATAACGTTAATTATTAATTTTGGTGTGACATGCAATTTAGTAGCGCCATATGATGGATTCTTATGAAGCTGACTTTGCTTTAGGCTTTTCTCTGATGTTTATATTATATTTTCCAAGGCAAAGTTTATTTGTATCAAGCAAGCCTTTTTAATAAGTTTGATTTTATATAGAAGGGAAAATGCTTTTGCAGTTGCAGAAGTTGTTACCATTGGTTACGGGGTCGTATGCTTAATGCATTGCATTGGCTTTGAAGCGGCAAACGTCAGCAGAAGCCGTAATGTCAAACGGCAAGTAAAATGATGCGCATTCAAGGTGCTGGCTCTAAAAAAGACAAGAGTCACGTCCTTGCTCCAGATTTTTGCTGCGTTGCGTTACCTTTAAGTGGCAAGTCGGACGTAATGCGCACGTAGAGGCTCTTCGGCCAAAAAAGGAATGCCTAATGCAATACTAAAACTTTAACCTATAGTTTATATAGTTTTAGTAGCGAATTATCTCTGGTCGCACATGCACATTTCACTCTCTAAGTATATTGCACAAAATTGTTGAGCAGCTTAATCAGGAACTACAAAGTGCTTTGGCCAATTAAGCTATCATTCTGCAGTGGGAGCAGCCATCGCAGTACAATGCCAGCATTGTGAATGGCGCCTAATCGGCTTAGAACACATTGTGTGTTTTGGCTACAAACATCTGAATCTGGATCTGGATCTGAATCTGGAACACTACCTGCCCTCGGCCTTAAGCCGCTTTATGATGATGGCTATGGACTGTTGACTTTGGTGTCTGAGTTGAACACTGCCACAAAGTGGCCTACACAATTGTGTTCATGTCGTTTTTCTGTTAGATTTAAAAAATATGCTGGCAGTTCAAAAAAAAAAAACAAAGTCTTATAGCGCAATTGACTCGTGAAGCGTTCAAATAAGCTTTTGAATAAGCTTATGGCTTAAATGGATTTGTTTTGTGTAATAGAAAAATCTTGTGTTAGTAAGGTTTAATAAGTTTCTTAATTGCCTTTTCTTGGTATTTTATAGCGCTTTTTAAAGTCAGAATAACATGTTTTCTTTTTCGTTGATTGGTGTTCAGCTACTGCAACTGCTGCTGCAAGATTCAGCTGTTTGTGGCACACACAAAAGGCAGGAAATTGAATAAAATTGCCATGTTATGATTATAGAAAGGAAGCGTGCAACGTTCAGCAGCAAGTCAAAGGAGCTGCAACATGGACGAGTTCAGAGAAAAAACACAAAAAACCAACGAGCAACGGGAAAAATAAAAATTTTTTCCGTTTGCTTTGCGACTGTGTGGCTCTACGTAGTATCCGAGAAAAGCAGATAGTTTATTTTTATGTTATTTTTTGTGCCACATTAACTTGCTGCACGGCTTAACTACGAACTGATAATGAGCCAGTTGACATTTGCACTTTGACTTGTTGGCAAACAGCATAATTTGCTGCCAGTTCAGCAACCAGGCGGGAGCAAAAGCAACAATATTTGCCATTTTTCCTTTGCCACAGCATGAGGCATTTTCCACTGCAATACCATTGGCAATATTATTAATATTATTATTTTCTTGTTGTTGCAGTTGCTGATGCAGCTGCATTTGTTTTTGTTGTTGTTGCTATCGTTGTTGTTGTTCATTGTTATTAACGTGGAAATCAGCGCCCAGCAGGAGGCGATGTTAAATTTGTATTTTAATTTTATTAAACAACGGCGTCCACTTTACACATCAATAACGCGCGCGACTCCAATTGCCGCAAATGAACGACGAGCAAAGCGAGCATCAACAAAAGCAACAAACAATAACAATAAAGAGAATGCAGCAACAAGCAAGCTACCCTCGTGGCCGAGCGTTAAAATATTAACATGTGCTGTTGGTGCTACAATTGTTGGTGTTGTATTCGTGTTGCTCTTGACTATGGAGAAGGAGGTGGTGGTGTGGGTCGGGTCGGGTCGGGTTGTTTGCTCGGTGGCCAACGTATCACATAACCAGCATTGTTGGTAGCCGTCGCGTAAATAAAGCGTAAAATTGTGTGCTTTTTTCACGCGTTGTTTGTTGTGTGTTTTTAAAAAATGGAAAGCACAAACAATCAAATGCATTTCACTGCATCTGTGTGTCTGCGAGTGTGTATGAAAGAGCGTGTTAAAATGACCTTTAGCATTCATTGTCGCCACTTCCACAGCACTACAAAATACAACAACAGGTATGCACAGTTTGAGGAATGTTTGTGGCTTAAAACCATTTACTGATCTGTTTTCGTTTATTTGCAATATTATATTTATTGCTATCGTAAAGAAATTTAAGTCTAGAGGGTACCTTTTAGTCTGGCATTTTACAACACTTTGCATCCAGCTACTCATAGTTGTAGTCCTTCAATGTTGCTGATGTTGCTTGCACATTGTTTGGCTTTTATTTTGCTCACAGCCTCAAGCTGTTGGGTTAATTGCATATTTAAATGAACGCTTTTAATTGTTTGCAATCCACGAGGATGCATTGCCTGCCGCCTTTTAAGTAATGGTTGCAACGTCGCTACTTTAAGTACTTTCCCCTCATCAGCCACCTTCCCCACACCCTTACTTCACCATACACCGTTTGCGCTTTCGTCAGCTATTTGCTGAGTAGCTGACATGCATCAAATTTTGGACATCAAATCATTTTAACCAGTAAATGCCAGCAGATGCACATATGCTTATGATCAGGACATGTGAGTGGAATGTACCTTTTGGTATATAGTTGAACCAGAACCTAGACGATTAAAGTTTTTTGTTTGCATTTTTTTTGCGTCTGCAGCCTTTTGGCTTTATTTTTAAAGAACAATTAAGTAACAATTTCTTAGGTGTTCAGCTAAAAATAAATAATACGTACAAAGTCGAGAGTTAAGGCTCAAGACTTATATCAAGAAACATGCAACTGGTAAAACATTGGAAACTTAAAAACAGACTAACTAGATAAACATTAACAAAGAAAATTAATTGGCTATAAATGCTAGCTTCAAATGGGCTAGACTGAAGACTGGCTTCTTTAACTCGTTTGCTTGTGGCTCCCATTTGAGCAGTTCCTCTATACTATAACGCCTAACAGGCTTTCCAGACTCTGGTGTCTTTCCGTCGTTGACTTGTTTGGCTTTCGCTGCTGCATCCCATGATACTGACTTTGGAGTTGGCAGCAAGCCGCATTTAGCGGAGGCGTGCTGTTCAACTTGATCGGTCACAGGTGGAGCAGGTGGTCGATAGCGTGGTACAAAGAGTTCGTTGGAGCCACTCATTGGCGGCTTGCGTTGTCTCATTATATTGCCCTGGCTTGAGGGTGTCACAAAGGCACGGGGAGCTGTGACATTCTCCACCAGTTTACCATACGACATTATAGCCTTGGAGTTCTCCTTATTGGCATTAACTGCTTTTTCATAGGCTTTGGCTCTGCACCGCTCGTCCCACTGCTTGACGGTGGGTATATAACGTTTGGGTAAAAGGGTGTTCTGTTCCAGTTGCTTTTGTTCTAGCTGCACTTCCGGCTTCTTGTGCAGCTGCTCTTGCTGGATCTCTGGTTTGACAGCGCGGTACAAGCATATATAGCGACTGCTGGGCTTTACTCGAACCTGCTCGATCTCAGTTGGCTTTGACTTAAACTCCCCAATTTCCTCAGCCGCATGTTTCTTCAGATCTAGCTGCTTCTCTTGTTCCATGCAGCGCAGCACACGCTCAATACGCTCTCGCTTATCAATGCGCAAGTTATCCACACGTATACGTTCTTCGGGAGTATAGTTAATGGGTTCACGCGTGAGATGAATTATTGGTTCGGGCTTTTGCTCCGCCTCACGCATGTGCCGCTGTTCGATCAGCTTCAAAGCTTCCAGGGCCACCTTGCGTCGCCTTTCGTCTTGAAACTCGAGCTTTGGTATGGCTTTGTGTTCATTCAACTCTGGCACTGTCTCAATAATCGGCTGTGCGATCTTCAAACTATCTTCTATCACTGGCTTCTGATCTTTGCTTATGATCTTAGCTGCAACTAGATGGTAAGTGACAGTGGAGCATAGTGAGCATAGCTTAAATTGTAGGCATGTGAAGACTTACGCGGTCGTATTGGACGCTCTGGTTGAATTCGTTTTGGAAAGCCTTTCCAGGGCAAGACAAGAGTTGGCGGCTTTGGCTTGCGTTCAGTAACAGCATCAACTTCTTGTTTCAGACCACATAAACCCGCTCCGTCGCCGTTATTGACTGTTTTAGAACGCGGCACAAACACGCAAGCATTCGCATTCAAATTTGCAGCATCTGCAGCAGCAGATTTATTTGCGCAACTTTTCCCTCCGACTATTTTTTCACCGTCCCCCATGCTAATCAAGCAAAGCATCTGGAATTCCACAACTTTCTTGTCGGGAAGCAATTGTTTGGAGTCTCGAAAGCCTTTCGACTGCCTAAATAATAAAATGTGAGCTCAAGCTCACACAAGCCCTGACAGATAGCAACAGAGTTGCTCAGACCGCTTCGATGTGTAGTGAGAATATTTATTGTTATCGATATATCAGCATTGTTTATTTCTGCAGATCTTGGCACATTTTTTGGCTTTCAAGATTAAAGAAATAATTTGTCAAGTTTGAAAATTGGTACCCATTGTGAAACGTTTGCCGTAGTTGACATTTACGAGCTTTTTCTTCGTCGTTAGCGACGGGGCAAGAGAGCAGCTCGGTCAAGTGCAACGGCAACATCAACGACAACAATAAGGACATACTATAAAACGTTTGCTATTATTATGGGAACACGCTTAGCACACACACTCACACATCCAAACAGAGAAAACCGTGTGGAGCGTTGGAAAATGCAATAAAATGAAATGAAAGAAGCGCACAGAAAATATGCAATTTCACCTCAATCACAGCTGTAACTACAAACAAACAATGGGGCAAATGCTGTGCTTCACAGCGTGAGCTACCTTAACCCTCTTGCCCTCTTTCCCCCCCCCTCCCCCTTTTTTCCATCGTTCCACTTACAGACCCACTCTCGCTGCTTATCCAGCTTATCCCGGTCGTTATCTTCATGCGAGCCACATGCTGTTTGCTCTACTCAGTTCTCCCTGTTAGCTCCTTTCCTCCAAACTGTACAGCAAGGGGCAAAAGTAGTGCAATAAGTAAAACGTAATTACTGGTATATGCAATCGGAACATCTCTTTCATTTACCCCTGCTCAATCTAGAATACAGAAATTAAGCAATGTAGTATCATATTTGGAGTCAAGTCAAGATACTAAGAATTGCAATACTATTCAAACAAAATCAACATGATCAATTTAAAAGCTGTCAATGCTAGATGATTGAAATTAAATTATTCAATACACATTTCCTTTTTGTAGGTGTTAAAGCAGTTAAGATTAGTGAATTAATTGAATTCGTGCACTAATAAAATACAGCTCTTATATATCAGTAACAAAAACAATCCATTGCTTTAAAGCTTTGTGGTCGCTTTTGTCATAAAAAATGGAGGGGATTAAGTAACTATTTGCCTGACCAGCTTAATGCAGACAATTGTGATTCGAATAATGCTCATGTCCAATCAAATGGGCGAAAGTGTCACAAACTTGCAAATTTGATAGCTCATTAAATTGACTTTAAGCCAGTTTGTTTCGCTTTGGCAACATTTGCAAAGTAATCCGCTTGTTCAACTTTCATTACATTTGCGCTTATCTGCATAATTGAAATGAATGTTTTACGCCATGTGCAGCATAAAAAGTGAAATTAAAGAAAATACTACAACAAAATTATATATAAAAGCAAACGCAAATGTTCAGTGACATATGAAAAACACATCATTAATTTATAAATAACCAAATTAAACAATTAATTGCCAAGGACAGGCACTGTAAAAATATAAAATGAAACAATAAAAAACTTAATCATTGACAAGAGCAACAAATTTAATTTCGCATTTGAATGCACAATTTAAATGCATTCATACATTGGGCTATATTCAAATATTCACATGTCGGCTCACAAGTAATTAAAATTTAAGTAACTATCATTTGTGTGCGTGTACACTGCGGAAAAAAAGAAACATTTCGAAACAGAGCCAAAATAAATTAAAACTTAAACATTACGCATACGCAACGTTCGACAATCAACGAAGGCGAAAGTGTTTAATCAAACAAACAAAAAGAAAACAAGTAAGAAGGCTCTAGTCGAGAAATCCCGACTAGACGATACCCTGATCCCTATATTTTACGCGTACAGTCAGTGCTTGCAAGTATTTGTGCGTGTGTGTACGACCATACTGCGTACTGCATACTCAACTTCAAGGTTCCATATCTCCGGTGTTTCTTAACCGATTTTAATAAAAATTTCACAGATTGTTATTATTTTGATTAATAATTAAAATGCCATTTAAAAATTTTTCAAATTCAAGATTTTATTGTTATATAAACGGGATGAGTTATCGAAAATCAAAAACAAACTTGTACTGCCTAGGGATTAGGCGAGCTTAAGTTCCAAATCTGGAGCCTCTAGCTCTTATAGTCTCTGAGATCGACGCGTTCATACATACAGACGGACAGACGGACAGACGGACATGGCTATATCGACTCGACTGTTGATGCTGATAAAGAATATATATACTTTATGGGGTCGGAGATGCTTCCTTCTGCCTGTTACATACTTTTGCACAACTTCATGATACCCTTTTTTCCCATTTTTAATGGGATCAGGGTATAAAAAGACAAACGTGAAAAAGAAGCAAATGGAAAACGTCGACAGACAGACAGACAAACAAATGAAATTCATTAACACGATTCTAATTACACCAGACAATAGCAATGACAGTTAGCAAAGGGGATTGCTCGAGGGGGGACTGGCTGTTGGGGGTGTTGTGTGTGTGCATTTTGCATACAAATTGCCAAATTAATGAGCAAAACACAGGAACCGCAGTAAATAAAAGCAAATACATTTATAAATATACACAGCTCACAAACACATTTACATAGATGCACGCACAGAGAACACACAAATTAATATAACAACTCAAATGATTGACTAAGAGATACCTTGTATTGTTAGAAAACGCAAGAAGTAAAAGGAACATGATTGTAATATTAGATCATTAGATTCCACTTCTGTATGATACCCCCATTTTGATTAGTTAAAGGGTTTTTTTAAGGCAAGTAATAAAAACTCCCACTTAAAGTGCGTGCTAAATGCTTTTTGGTCAATTATTGCTGGTGGAATTTTGTTCAGTCAAATTAAAAACTTGTTGCCATGGCTTATTGAAAGCTAAGGAAATATTTGCACTTCAAAACACTCTCACATTACTTGCAAATATTTCAATGCTGGGCAATATAAACAATTTGCCGAGCTTCAATCTATTGACATCAGTTACTAACTAATATCTATCTTAAATGTTGCATTTAAATTGCAAGTTTTCGTTATTTCAATTTTCCTGAATTTTTTTTCTTTGCATCAACTCTTTTAAGCCAAATATGCTTCAGTTAATAAGCCTGGCCAGACCAGGCCAGGCTACAGATGTAGAGCAGCTGATTTTTACGAGCTTAGCTCTTTAGCTTTGCCAAACGATTTTAGGCACACCGCAGCACTGGCAGGGTTAATCCTTGCAGGACCTGAACGTCAGTCACTCAGTGGCAATGCAGTCTTCCCCTTGCTCCCTTCTCCAGCGAGCCAAAGTTATTCCTGGCTTTTGAGGTAGTATCTGTGCTTGCTGGTCGAGTGTTGTCCGCCTGCCGGAAAGCAGGGAGCACATACATACATATGTGGCGTGTACGTAACCTGGGTTCACAGCACCGCAAACAGAAATCGAGACACTTGCACACCGGTAGGGGGTGAGGGTTGGTAAGTACGGGCAGCACCTGGATGCACATACTATAAATGTTGGTACATGTGTTCGTAGTTGTTGTTAATGGTGCTGCAGCAGGCAAGTAAAACGCAAACAAAGCCAACAAACAGACCAAAAATCTAGTTCACTTAAAATTTCTCATTTCCTTCCGCCTGGACTTCAACCCAAGCACACACAGAAGCAGACAAACTGTTACCGCGCGCGCACACACACACTCACAGTGAAAGCGAGGGTGTGGCCAGGGGAGGGCAAAAACTTTATGTATGTGGCATAAAAGCTTAAGTTAACAACTTATGCCCTTCAGATAGACTCGACTCAGGGTCTAGAACCAAAATTTGGGAGCTGAGAGAACCTAAAAGCCTGGGCAGCTCTTTGAGGTTCGCCTCATTGTCGCCGAAAACGTATTTAGGTAGGAAATTAGTACGCAAGTGTCATAATTTGCAAAAGGACTTTTTGCACAGGATTATTAAGTCATTATACACACCCCAACCATACGCACACACACACATACTTAGTTTCAAGCCCGTAAACGCAAATGAAAGCGCAGGATTGAGTGACACACACAAACACGCAAACACAGACACACACACACGGCAACTGAAGCTGAAACTGAAGCTTATCAAAATGCAAATTTCAATTTGCCAACTGCTGAAAGCAAAAGACAAAGATAAACAGAGACCGGACCAAATCAGAAAGAAAAGTAAAAGTATAATCGGCAACAATGCCAAATCGCAAAAAGTCAGCCAACTAAAATCTTTGACTTTATACTTTTTACCTGGTCGCCAGCAAAAAGCACACACACAAAACAATAATAAAAAGAAGAGAAACATAATCATGAAAAGGAAAGCAACGTTGGACCCAAAGGCAACATTGAATGTCCCCATCGAGGGAGTTGGGTTTGGTGGGAGTCTGGGTGGCTGTAAAGCTGACAGGTAAGAAGGTGGAAGCGACAGTCACGCGGTAATCCTTTTCAATGTTAACTTCCGCTGTTGCCCGCGTTGCCCTTGGCAAATTACTTGTATCCCTTTTGTCCATGACTCGCTTGATTTCTTCCTTATTTATTTGATTTTTTATAGATTGTTCGGTGTTTGTGTGTGTGTCTTTTTTTCTTTTCTTTTGATGCTTGTGCCCACAACTTTTGATGACGTCAACACAGCCGCAAACCAACATCAATAACGAAAAACTACAAATCTCTTGTGTTTGGCATATTTCTTTGAATTTTCATTTGCTCTACATATTGCGGTTGCTGCTGCTGGTGATGTGTGTGTTTGATAGTGACAGTATCCGATGAGCTTGTCAACTTGTTGCAAATGCAGTAAACATCATCTAATTGACGTTGAAATTACCCGTTTGCCACCCCTTTCGCAACTCGTTTATCCCAGCAGCAACAGTTGCTGCTGCTGCTGCTGCTAAGCTTGACACATGTCCAACGAGTCTTTCTTTTTGATTTTTGTGTCCCGCTTTCTTATTGCTGCACCCCATGGCCATTTTAATCTGGGCTCGCAGTTCGCTCGTCAGCGTTGACAGCTGGCAGATTGGTCCGATGGGGACTGTTCACTGGACCCACTAGTTGCACCCAATTGCCACACACACACACACACACACACACAATCACACGTTGAAGCCCCACATACGGCAAATGTGTGTATGTCAGTTTATATGTGCTTTGCATAATGATTTTAATTGACTGATGGATATTTTCTACTAGTATGCGCCATAATCAACTCTAACTACTGACAGTTACCATTGTTACCAGAGTTGCCAGCTACTTGTTGCTAGAGAGCTGCCAGCTTTTCTATTGTAGTTCGAGTATAATTATATTGATATTGATACGACTATAGCACAACCCATATTCAACTTCACTCAAAAAACTGGAGTAGCTGCCAGTTGCCAAAGTTGCTGGGTGAGCTTAGGTTTTGGTTACTTTCACAGCGCCACCAAAGCTGTCAACACATCCAACAAGTCTATCAGTCATGTATCAAACGTGTGTGACTGTTTCGAAGGGAATCCTATCCGCCACGCAATCCTCAGCTAGAAAAACACATACACCAAAACAAAACAAAACACTTCACAACAACAGTACAAAATGCACTCAAGTGAGACAAAGCCAAGGAATATTTAGATATACGTTACGTTGATAACGAACTGCAAATGTACTGCCAAGCGAATGGGAAGCCAGACAACAACCCGATGTAAGCTACATATAACAGAATAAACTTACACTTATAATAGCACAGAGGGTATAAGAGGTGTGAAAGTTCTAAAAAAAATATTTATTCTTATGAAACACAAGAAGAGAAAAGTAGGATTTAGGCACACATACATTATCTAACTTTTAATGGATTTGTTTACTTATAAATCATGTTGGTACATAATCAGGCATTTCGAGTGTGGAACTGTTAGGCAGACTTTTATTACTCTACACATTTTTTTGTTCTTGTCCTTGTTTATGCAAGCTATTAATGCTCGCGTTGCTTGATTTGTTGCAGTTGTTGTTGTCGCCGTTGGTGGTGTTTGTGCTTTTCGCGTTTTACTTGGTTGCGGTTCAACGCGCAACGAGCAACGTCCTACCAACACCAACACCACCACCATTTACCCCTCATTTACCCCGCTCCGCAACCACCTGCATCGTTTTTAGCTTTCGCTTCTCGCGCATTTTCATCATCAACAATTTCGAAACGAAAACTTTGCCGAAAAGTTTTGCACATGTGAAAGGGTTTCGCATGCGTGCAGGTGCAGCTAAGTAGATATGTTTAACAGTGTGTGCGCCGAGTTTAGCTTAAGTTTAAGCATACAGTCGAAGGCGCTGGCGAAAACTTCCACAAAAGACCAGCAGTCAGACAGGAGGCGTTCAACGCTCGGTTGGCGCTGCGTGCCAGGCACACCTTGAGGAGTTTTGCGCTGCTGCCACAAGTAGACATTGGTTAAAAACTTTTCAGCAGCACACCCACACACACACACACGCACGCATACATGCGTAGTTTGAAAAATTATTATAACGCGCCACGTTGGCAACCTTTTCATATGCCAAAAACTTAGACAGCAACAACTGCGGAAAAGGCGGAGATCGCAGCGCCGCTGTTGGTGGTGTTGCCTGGAAAGACTTGTATAGATATAAAATTATGCGCGTTTATTCGTAAATTAAGTGCTGGCTGTTGCTTTCGAAAAGTTATGCCAACAATAACAACAACAACAGCAGCAGCAGAGGCAGCAGCATTCCGAACAAGAATTTAGCGTAAAGGCAACCTAACGCGAACTTGCCTTGCGGTTCGTTTTTGGTTCTTCTTCCACTCAAAGGGATTTGCGTTCGAGTGCATTTGGGTCCGCCGACCACGGGATCAAGGACCAGGGCACGAAGCGCGTTCTAAGCTAGTCGCGAGTGGGTGTCTTTAACGAAGGAGGCCCTTTGCCATTTTAGGTTTTGAAACTTGAAATACCTTTCAATCGGAGCATTATATATGCATAAGGTCTAAGTGCTGACTATGTACAGCCAACATATATATCAGCAACAAGCTTTTGTGAAATAAATATTATTTCATTTCAGTTTGTCTTAGCAAAAACACTTAAATTTCGTTCAACTCTGCACGTTAGTGGCTCTGGTAACAAAGCAATGATAAGAGCAATATTGCATGATTAAATCTTTAAGAGAGAGAGAGAGGATTAAGGCCGTATGTGTGTCATAAAGCACATAAGCTAAGAGGTTTCATGTAAGTTAAGCCTACAATCAAGCCAAAATTGTAGACTTTAAACGCCTAAAAAGCATCACAAGCTCATAAAGTAGAGCAGGAGAAAAGTTTGACGATGGGCTATAAAATACCCTACTTGGCCAAAAAGCAAGTAATCACATATATATTATAATAATCATGTACAAGCTCAATAAGTTTATCATATATATTGTAATCTGCAGGGTCTTAGGCTATATTCGCATCGTAAAAAATAAGAAAATATACCAGCGCTGCAGTCACCTGATACAAAGAGATATCCTTTAGTGAGATATACATAGATTCTATGGTATATCTATGGCAACATTCCGCTGTGCATGCCACAGTAGCAGCAGTTGCGTCAGCAAAATCAGGAGTCGGGATCCATGTCAATGACGATGGCAATGGCAATAGCGATATGACGATGACGACAACGACAACGATAGAGAGGCGACGGCGAGTATAACGAGAAATAACGCTTTGAAGCGCGCTCGCGCGCTAGAAATTTCAGATTTTCGGAACATAACATTTTATGGTTTCACGGTTCATTGCCACATGCAGGAAAGTGAAAGATACATCGTCGTTGCCGCACACATAAATAGTGTGGATGCAACTGTGTGTGTTTGTGTTCGTTGTTGCTGTTGCTGGCATATGAAAGCGATATACACTCGTTTGCTCGTTTTTGGAAAATAGCTTGAAAAGCGTTTGAAGCATCGTCCGACAACTCTACGGGGCGGATGATGGGAAGAGATGTTGTTGCTGCTGAGCTAAACTGAACTGAAGTGAATCGAAGTAAAGGAAGGAGGAGGCAACTTTTTTGGTTTTCATTGGTTTTTGTTTTTGCGTTTGAGCTTCAACAATATATTTTAAGTAGTTTAAAAAGTGCTCACTATGTGTGTGTGTGTGTGTGTGTGCAACGTTCACATATCAGTTACGCACACAACGAAAAAAATGAGAAACCTAAAGGTCTGGAAAATTTACCGTGAATATCAATGTTATTGCAAGTGTGCATGTCTGTGTGTAAGTGTGCGTATAAGCTGCATTTGAAGCTGCTTGATATCGTTGCAACTTTTACCTTTTCCTTTTAGTTGATAGTATTTAAAACCGTTTCATTCATGATATGTAGCTCCAAGCATTTTTTGAAGCTTAGTTCGTTAAAAATGTTAAACAAGTTGAGTTTGTGTGCGAATCGGATTTACTAATAAAGTAATTAAACAATTCATTTCAATTTAAAATCGCTTTAATACTAAATATATTTTCATGTATTTATGCTTAGATTAAACACGCATGCATAGTATTAATGCCGCTTACACAAAACAAATTAAATTTAACGCAAGATCAAGCGCATTATATTCATTTATTTGCAATAAACTAAAGCGAGTGGTATGCTT
Source organism: Scaptomyza cyrtandrae (assembly GCA_035044605.1). Taxonomy (NCBI): domain Eukaryota; kingdom Metazoa; phylum Arthropoda; class Insecta; order Diptera; family Drosophilidae; genus Scaptomyza; species Scaptomyza cyrtandrae. Next base: position 325,860 of record JAWNNS010000650.1, on the reverse strand, counting down.
TTCAATGTTAGTTAATTAAGTTACCCAAAGATGTTCAGTTGGTGCAACTATGCAACATTGTTGCAGTCAATTTCGAACACAACCCCCTCTTTTGCTCTTACTCTCTTGAATGCTGCGACTGAGAAGTGCACTTATGTGTGGAGTCAAAGTCGGGCAGCCCAAATACAAAAAAAATAAAGATAGAAAGAATGAAAGAGAGAGCAGAGCGAGCCACTTGACAGCCACAAAGCGGCTGGCTTGTCACCCGGTTCTTGGTCAAAGCATTGCGCACGCCAAGTGCTCTCCAAGCAGTTAAGCAGCGTTGCCGATGCCATAAATGCTGCAAGTTGGCGAAGCGGCGCCATTGCAGGCACACTCTGCCACCATCCGCACCACCCGCGTCACTCTTCAGACGCCACAAAGTGTTTAAGCGTTAAGGCAAGTGGCAAACTGGCAAAACTGGTAAAGCAGTCGAACGTTTGCCATTTTCAGTTTGTCCTCTCTCGCTTGCGACTTTTTTGTGACTCTCTCTCCGAAGGGCTGAATGGAGAGGAAGACAGAACGAAGAGGATGCATACACAGACAATTTCACAGCAATTTAAGTTGTGCTTTTGTTTAAGCAACACTTCAATTAGAGCGTCTTAAAAACTATGTCAACTGGCGACAGGATGTACGGCATCTCAATTTTTCGTCAGGCATGTTTCTTTCGCCACTTTCACAAGGTGATTAAACTCATTTGCCGCACCAAAGCTCTCTCTTTTTCTTACCTTCGTTACCGAACCACGTTTAAGTGTTTCTTGCTTCCAGCTCTGTCTTGTTGCACAAACTACAACTCGCAGCTGTAATAAATTTTTCGGCAGCAAAAATAGTTTACAACAGTGCATTCAGCACGTAGCAAATTGTTGCCAACACACCCCGCCTTCTCTATCCACCTCTCTGTGTGTGTAAGTGTGTTTGCCACACACATGAACAGGTGCGCTTTATGGTTGACTTCAACTTTTGCCATTGCCATTGCCTTTTCGCTCCGAGACCACCGACCGCTGTCACGAAATTGGTTTTTTGCCTCACACCAACAATAACAATAACAACAACATAAATTTCTTATGATTTATTATTTTTCAATGTGCTTTCTGAGCTGATAGCTTAAACCTTCTGCTCTACTTTTGGTCTGGCACCTCAATTTTTGTCACATTTATTAACTGATGGATTGGGTGTAACCTTAACAAAAACTTCAGGACCTTTTTCGTGTACCATATGTGTGTTTATATACCCTCTCTTTTTTTGATCAATTGACTATTTGGGTGGACCCGGAATGATTTATCTTGCAATCGAATAAATATAACTTAGACTAAGCTCAGAAATGGACTCATATCTTTTATGTTCATTTAAATTTGAGCTATAAGCTAACTAGGTTATGTTAAAGCGTCGATAAGTCGTTACAATGCTATATTAATCCATATATGTAGCGTATATAGTGTGTGTGTGAATTCTTTAAGTTTTTCTGTTGCTTCAGGTAGTTGGTCATCGATGCCCATTAAACATTTAATGTGCCAGCCAATAAGAAAGTTTTGCGCTTAGCCCGGGCTTATACCACGAGTTAGGGTTGTGTCTTGTGTGTGCTGGCATGTGTGTGTAACACACGTTACGTACAAAGAGATATATACAGATATGCATAATTAATCACACTTTGGGAAACTTTCGACACATTTAATTATTATTTTATTAGTTTGAGCTATTAACTGGCGGCACATCGTGTATGGGTGTAACTGTGGGTGTTGCTGGGTCTCTAATGCGTGACTCTAGCCGCAACAATGCTACTTCGAATCGGTAGGAGCCAGAGTTAGAAATTGTGCTCAATAAAGTTAGTGTACACTAGAATTTCAAATTGCTTGGGAGAAATTACGTTCTTCTTTGCTTTGGCACAAATCTGGATCAGTCTTTGGTTTTATCAAATGCACTTAATTGTTGCTTTTAAAGTTCTTACAATAAAACACACACACGCTGAGGTACCCACACACACACATAAACCGAGTCACTTGCATTTGGTTACTTTGCCTTGGGTGGCTTTGGGGGATTTTCATTTCATTTTCTTTCATAAAAGTTTTTGTGTACTTTCGCAAATCGAAATCGACTCAAAGAACTGCTGCCAAATCTTGTAAATCCTTTTTTGCCGTCCAGCATCGAATAGAAAGCGTTTTCTACTTTTGCTACTACAACTATTTAAAAACTTTTTCTCCAAATCAAGTTTTGCTCAAAGCTAAAACATGGGCAGCTTCCAAAGATGCCCGACCAATTAATTAAATAATACTATAAGACCTTAACTTTAAGTTGGCGAACAATCAAATTAAGTTACAAACATTATAAATCACAATAAATATTCTTTCTTGTTGACTGTTAACAATTGCGAACTTCTCTGGCAACCCTCTCTCGTTTTTACTTGGCCTCTTCTGCTGAAATTTAATTTTTTGCAAAGTTTGCATATACTTAACAAAAACATCGATGGCTAAATTGATACAAAAAGTTGTTTTGTTGTGTATTCAATTTGCTTGCCATATACAGCTGCTGTGGCAGCTGTAGCAGCTGCTGCTCTTGCTGAGGAGGAGGCTGTGGCAAGTTTGGCTTATGCAGGCGCATTAACAAACAGCCGGCGACGGGGATCTGCATTTTTAACAGCATATTTTAATGGCTGATTTTTAACGTCAGCTCAGCGCACTTATTGACAGCTGCGACAGCGTGTGACACCATTTCCCCGTGCCCCTCTTTTCCGTTCACCTTCTGTATGCCAGCTACCACTTTAATGCATATGTCATGCGATACACGCGACGATACAAAATTTATTTGCAATGCGCCTGTCAAACTCTCGTTCTCTCTCTCTCTCTCTCTCGCCACATGCAAAAAAAAATAAATAAAAATGTCGTATTCGAGCCCGGGACCTCGACCTGTACAAGAACCCGCAGTTAACCCCCCTCTTTTCTCTGCCAACACTCATTTGGTTAGGAGAAGGCATAAAAAAGAAGAACAAATTGTTTAATTTAATTTCGCGTCACAAAAAAATTGCTGGGCCTCAGGTTTTTTGTTTGTTTGCGTATTTTTTTTTCGCATGGCAACCGCTGTGCAAACATAAAACGCTTAAACAATTTTTATAGGTAAATATCCGACTAAGGGAGAGAGCGAGCGACAGTGAAATGGTGATGCTCTGCTAATCGACGGACGTCAACTTTGATTGAATTTTAACATAAAACACACATTTTGGCCGCTTTTGTAATTGATTAAGTTCCCCTCAACTTGACAATTAACGAATAAATAGATTGAAAAATATACACGAGCTTAATTTCAAATAACATAAATATAAACTCGTTAAGTTGTGTCGCTATAAATAAAGCTAGCTAAGCTTTGGGGCTTAATTTGCAAATTGACATTTTCTCAAAGTGTAGTTCAAATTGTAATCAAACAACAGTTTTTAGTGGGCTGGTGCAGCGGGAGGGAGGCTTATCATAATAATAGTATGTGGTGCATATGCTGTCAGCACTCTTTATCATATGAAACAGTTTGGATCTTATTGTAAATTTGCATTTTGTTGCATGGTAATTAAGTGACAAAGAAGTGACTATGCAACAACTGTTTTCAATTGCACTCAAAACGTTGCACGTACCACACACACACACACACACACACACACAAGACCATTGTGTGTGGAAGTGAGTGTGTTAGAGCCACTAAATAAACAAATATGCTCGCAATGGGCTTTAATTTATACAATAAACATACAAATTGGGGCGTATAATGGGCGCACAGACAGCTTATTATTGACCCACGCACCCCGCCCGCCCTCACAACTAGCCAGCACGAATAGCCACGGGCACACACACATGCTAATGCGTTGCGTATTTGGGTGTGTGTGTTTTGTTTGCGTTGCGGCCAAATCAATTAAAAATTACGCATACGCATTGTAAATATTTGGCAGGCGCAACGTCATTTGCACAATATGCCTAAAATATTTGTTAATTTTTGAAGCATTTCGATAATTAAAGCGATGCAGCCACAGAGTGACTCGCAGAGAGACAGACTAATTTATATCTTAACACACAGATACATTAATTTATAGTTGTATGTATGATCGTGAATAGGATATATGTTAAAAGAAAGAGAAACCCAAAAGAACGAAAAACAATGAAAGCTTGAAGCATACATTCTGTGGATGATGCGTGTATAAATTTTGCGGCAAGCTAGCACGCTGCTCTTAGATTGATTTAGTGTTAATTAAAGGGAAATTGTTTGCTCTGCAGAATGTGCACAAATATTTTTTTCTCCTTCAACTGTGACATGTGAAATGAATCTCAGTTCTCCGTAGCACACAGAAAAGTTTCTCTGGCAGCAAAGTAAACACAAAGCATAGTCAAGTTGCTTCGTTGCGAGTAGCAAAACTTTATCCGTGCTGCAACATCAACTAGCAATAACAACAACAAACTATCTCTCTGCAACTCCTATAGGTGTTGGTATGCGACTAACTGGTTCTCTGTGTCTGTGTTTGAACGTTTGTGTTTTTGTGGGGTATGTCACAAGTTTTCCTTGTCGGTTTGTCTGACTGCAACTCTCAGTCCATCTCCCTCTCTCTCTCTCTCTCTACTTCGCTGAGTATCTTTTTGAGCGTCTGTCTGCATCAGCGTGTATGTTGCTGTTACTGCCGCAAAAGTTTAAGGCAAATATGCAACGCGTTCGCAAAGCTCGTGGCATGCAGCAAACATCAACAACATATTTTTCTTCTGCTTCCATGTCTTTTCTCTTTTATTTTTTGCCAAGACCAGCAGGCAGCATAAGAAAAACAATACTTAGAGACTAGCAAATACACTTTAAAAGTGCTTTCTTATATTGTTATTCAATTATTATGTTAATAGCTAGATTGCTAAAATAATATATTTCAACTGCTTTCGTAACAGTTTCTGTTACAGTTTTCAAAACTGAACAGTTGAATTGATTAGCAGTATGCTTTTTGAAATTCTTCGTAGAATTGTTCGTCTCCTCAGCGCATAAGCTATGCAGCTTCGTTTTGTCTGTTCCTTGGTTTTTCCTTCTATGTAGAGCACTCCGGGACCGAAAATGAACTTGTGCATTTATCTTGACGCAAAAGCAGCCAAGTTTGTCTGATTGCAGCCAAGCAGCGGGACAGAGTTGCAGCAGCTAAAAATGCAAGAAAGACACAGACAGAAACAGAGAGAGAGAGAGAGAAAGAGAGAGGTGCAATATTTTTTTGTGACATTTATATCTGCTATACATTACCTCCTTTCCCTGCCAAGCTCTGTTGCTGGCATTTAAAAATTTATGCAATAAAGTTAGCTGCCAAGACTATGTGTGTGTGTGTTAGCTTACTCATATATATTTACTTGTTAGTTGGGCGGGCTCCTTTTGAAGGTCAAGTTAAGCCAAGCCAAGCCAAGCCAACACAAGGCAAGTTGTAGAGAGAGGCAACGTCTTGGGCTTTGAGTTGTATCAGGACTTAGAGACCTCAGACAATGAGCAACAAGCAGTAGCAGAAGCAGCAGCAGCCAGAGCGGCCACTAGCAAATAAATCAGCAACACTTGACAGACGCACTGAAGTTACTAATTTAATTTACATTTTTAATCTATTTTTTTTGTGCGCCTGTCAACTGAATAAGTAATGAATTTACAACTTTTCAAGAATTTCAAATTAAAAACAATAACACAAAATGGGTGCGACCAGCAGAAGTAGCAACAAGCCCACTTGAGCAAAGCTAAAGCAAGGACCTGGAGAGCATCTGAAAACGCAAACGCAAGCGCAGCCTGTGCAAATTAGAGAAAGCGGCAAACACGAGCCAGGTGCGTTTGCATATTCATCTCGCTCGTCGCTTTCTTCTTTTTCAACACAAATGACTAATTAAAAACTGTAGTGGGCGTAGCATTTAGTCAGCACCCAGCATAACATAAAACACGCTAACAAGAAGGATGGAAATCAGCGCAGTGATCCCCCTTACCACGCATCAGCAGCTGCTCGAAGCGCCTTAAGAACTTGTCTTAAAGAAGCAGCCGTAAAGTATGCTACACTTGTGACCAGCATTGGACATCGTTGTTGTTTGCGTGACGCAATCATTGCGCGCTCCCTGGTTACTGTCATTTGCACCTCTTACATTTGCAAAAATGTCGGCCACAGACTCATGCATATGCAAATTGCATTTGCGCTGCATCGGGCAAGGCACCCAACCACCCAACGACCACCCCCCTGCTGCAGGTTGCAGATGAGATGAAGGCACAAAGACTGGCAACTGGCAACTGGCAACTGGCAACTGGCACAGAGACAGCAGCTGAGGCTTGACCAATGCAAGGGCAGGGAGTTGCACTCGTGTGTGAATGCAAGAAGAGAATATGAGGGTGCCAAAAATCACACCGAATGACAAATCACAGTCTGGAATATATGCATGTGATTGTTGGTGTGTGTAGAGATTGTACGAGATTCCCACTAGAGATTACTATTGGGGAATAACACGTCTAAGTATCGGGGGACCGAACAGAGTGCAACTTATGTTTCTATTTGTGTTTGATTTGTTTTCGCTCTTGCTTTTTAGAAACAACAGCTAATTCCGCATTCAACCATTAGTAAATGAATTATTGACTTTTTGGTGCTGTTCTTTTTTTTCTTTGTTTTCTGAAAACACATTTTGCAATGATAAGCTTTAGAGAATGGATTTTAGTACAACATTGTAAGCTCACAAACTTAACTTTTATTAAGTAGCAAACTTGAAAGCAGAATACTAAATATATTAAAGATATTATTTCTTTAATATTTACAAGTGTCTCACATTATCCGAGATCAAGAATTATGTAATCTGTGTATAATAAATAGTACTTTTAACCGCAGAACCGCATAATTCAATGGCCCGCAGATTCTTAACTCTCTGCATGGCCGAAATGTATATTACGTCAATGATTACGTTGCGTTTGCCTGCAACGCCGCCCACATGTGGCAACTAATTTGGAGAGCAGCGAACCAAACAGGTCACTTGACCTTCTTGAGCATAATTAAAGGGCTTTCCATTTGGCAACCTAAAAATAAAACAGTCAGCCCCTTGATACTTGTTAACCACTTTTTTTTTTTAGTAGAGACTGCAGTTGTTAAAATGTAAAAACAAAATGGAACATAATACAAAGCACGAAAAGGGAAGGCGGTGGAAAGGCCAAGAGAGTCAGGGCAAAAAAAAAAAACGACAGCAGCAGAAAGCAAAGCGTAAAAATTAACTTTGTTAAAAGTACGCACTTTTGTGAGATTTTTATGCTCAAATGTCCATTGAGCAAAAAGGCAGCGGCAAAAGGGAAAAGAGAAAAAGTAGCATAGAAAAAAAATAAATAAAAAAAAATCCGTAACACAAAATGAAAATTAAACGATGCTTAAAATTACTTTTTCGTCAAACTCCTTACGCGCTTCCCAGCACTCGCTGTTATAGGATATTGTTGTTTTTGCTGGGTCAGTAAAAGAATTTGTTTGCGCTTCTCTGCCACTGATTTGACGTTGTTTCGCGTTGATATTGGTTTACTTTAGGTTAGAGAAAAAGCATTGTGGCGAAAAAAAACAACAACAAGAAGATTTGACCGCTATCTCTTGCACGTTGAAAATAAATACTCTAACAATAACTACCGAAATGAAACCTAATTGTATGAATTCAATGTGTTGCGGACTTTATTTTTAATTTAAAATTCTTTCTGCCCTCTGCTAAAAAATATGTATAGGAAAAAGTCAGTGTTCGGCTGCAAGCATATTATGTTCTTTGGTTTTAATTTTAAAGGTTTATTTTCTTTTATTTAATTGCATTTTTTAATTAAACAAATGAGAGCCCAAGCGCAGAGAGGGAAATATATAGAGATAGCGACATCTTCTATTGGGAACGAAGGACATTAAAATGTTAATGAAGCCGCATTAACATATGACGGTCATAAAAAGGTATTAGCTAACGCACATGCACACACGCACACACGTACCTATAATGCTTGCATTTAGTTGAACGCAAAGTAAAGCCAAACACACGCTTTCCCACCCCTCGACTTACCTGTGTATGTGTATGTGTGCTACCTGCAGACCACATGGCTTTGTCGACGCTTGTGCCTTTTGCCACATAATCCCTCCCCGCACAGTGAATGGCAGGCGGCGCGCATGTGTGTGTGGCGCTTAAGGGGAGCACACACATGCTGACAGACTTACTTATGTCTCAGGCCAAATGGCATAAGGTTCGAATAAAAGTTGCTTTTGCGGCTGCCACTGCTGGATATCAGCTTAGCTTTTTGCCATTAGCCGCAATGGGCGGTTCTGTGTCAACACCTTGCAGATCGCAAGATCGTGGCGAATAAACAGATTATGCTTATCCACAAACTTCACATTAAATTCAAAAATGCCACTCATACGCTGAAAAGCCGTTCAAAGGGGTTTTGCGAATGTTGAATAAGTAAAGTAATTACTTTGACACTGTGCATCAAACTTTTAAAAATACCAAGACTTTAATACAAATATTTCTTTTGCAGAAAATATTTTAAAATATTTCAAGGACCTCTCAAACTCTCCTCGTTCATGCAAATGTTTGTAGTTTGTGGCATAATTTGCTTGCAGCTATAAATTTTTTCGTTGTTGTTGTTTCGTTTGCCAAGTTAATTTGCTGTTTTTGCTAAGCCAAATATGTGGTTGGCTCATATGAGGCAATAACAAAAGCGAGCACTAAAAAGTGGCTTTAGTTATGCTTGGCCAACTACATGTTTATGTATATAAGAACGCACATAAATTTACAGACCAGCTGCTCCATTCCCCACCGCACACAGCCTGAAGCAGCGAGCGAGCAGTGCAGGAAGCGTTTACATTTTTATGCATGGAAAATGCTGTGCTGAGCTGAGCCAAGCGCCGCTAATAAGTTGGCTCGAACGAACAAAGCGCTCGCCTTGGCTCTCTAGCTCACTATTCCAGTATTCCCTTTGCTCCGAACAACACCCGCTGCACACATCTCACGCATTTTGATATGCAAACAAATGCACTGAATAAAGCAGCCAGCCGCATGCTACAGAAGGTGGCCAGCAGAAAAAAAAATATTGCTAAAACAAAAACAAAAAGAATATATGGAAGGAAATTTCGCAAAATTTCTGTACGCTAAAACAAAGGAACAATCTAACAAAAAAAAAAACAAAAAACAGCAAACGAGTCTGAGGCGAAGACTGCAGCGCAGGTAAATGCAAACAGGTGCACCCCAAATATGGCAAACATAATGCATACAAATACATAAGCATATACATACATAAATATATACATAATTCAGTAGTGTTGTTTATTAAAAGCTCAAACAAAAGGGTGATGCGAGCAGGGCCACAGCAGTAAAAAAGACTTGAAAGCAGTCGCAACTTTTTTAGTGCAAATTTCATAATTTATACTCGTAAATGTGTAGAGTGTATAACAAATGCATGCATTGCTCTTTGGATATATATGATAAACATAAAATGGAGATGCCATTGTACATATACCTAGTACCAAACTTAGAAGTTGAGCACTTTAAATACCCTTTAATTGAAGGGAATTACTTATGATGATTAATAATTAACTATAAAAAGAACGATGCATAAACTGAGAAACTTAAACATAAATAAAATTTCATTGAATGTTGGAATTGCTAGCACGTTTTCTTAAAAAATTCAATTATACTTCGACAAGAAAATAGAAACTGAGCTATAAATTCTACGAAAATATGCAAGAACATTTATTGTGAGGTGCTTAGCATACGGAACAAGTATTTTAATCTCTTTGTTAGTGCATCTTAAGCTTTATCTCACCTCCTCTCTTTCTGATAGTTAACGACCGACAGAAAACCTTGCTGAAAACAGCAACGCTGAGCTTTATGTAACGATTGCAGCTTAAATGGAAAATGTGTTTTGCTGTTATTCGTATGCAATATCTAAGGTACTAAGAAAACAAAATCAATTTCTGTCACAGACAGGCGACTCCTCAAACTGCAATCTCAACACGAACGTGCAGAAAAAAAAAAAAAAAACAATAACAATAACAAACAATTTTTTAACAATAAACAAGTAAAAATCAATTTCTTATGTGTTACTAGAGCAACAGCAAAACAAGGACAACGACTTTGTCACGCCGTCAGCAGACACAACACACTTTCCACAACAACTTGACGCACGTACTTGTAGGCAACTACTACAGCAACTTGGGAGTCTGCCTTCAAGACGAGTGCCTCGAACTGACACTGGACAGTTGAGGACAGTAGTCGATCAGTTGTGCTTAAGTTAAAGCGACACCTGTTGACTGGTGCTTTAATACGCTGCTCACGTGCCAGACACCACTTGCACCGCAAGACACCACCAGGGGGAAGCGGCACTTTTCAGAGCCACTGCCAATGTCAATCTCATTAACCAACTGAGCGACGTCAAATTCATTACGAAAACAGAGCAACAGCAACAACAAAAACAACAAATAACAGCAGGCATTCAAATAAAAAACGAAAAGAGGGCGGCAAGCGACATGCGACGACCTATGACCTGTGTGCAGACAACAAATTAAAAGCCATAAAAGGCATCAAATTATGTGAGGCACTTGGGTGTTGCGCTTAAATGGCCACCCGCACCACATTGCTACACACACAGTCAGTCAGTCAGTCCTGGCAGCCGTCGAGCCTATTTGTTAACCCCAACGTGCCGGCAAACAAAGTTTTTCAATTTCTGTCGCATAATAAGCGGCACAGAGTCGTTGCTGCTTGCCGCCCACCATAGCCATTCTCTTACTCATTCCGCTAGGCGTCATCGCGGCAATATCAAATTATAAATGTGCGTTGGCACAACCACACCCCAGACACACACCACACAAACACCACACACACACCTGCACACACCAGACGTTGTTCACCTGGCACCACTTGCTGTATTTTTTTTTGTGTGCCTCATTTTTCTGTCAAGGTGTCATAAATGACGCGTCGCCCCCCGCGCCTGGATGAGACGTCCGCCCGTCGAAATGCGTGTAAGCAAAATAAATGAGGCTCGGCACTGTCAGGCCAACAAAAGCCAAATGAATGACACAAGCCACAGAGCAACATTACCCCGAAAAAACACAAAAAAAATAGAATTAAAATGAAAATATTCTGCAAATCGACTAACAGATACCCTAGAGAACTTGGTTAAAATAAAAGCTAGTGCAAACACGAACTTGATATCAAAAACTGATTTTAGTATAATTAATAATATATTATTTTAAAAAAAATCCATTTAAATTTCTTAAGACCTTTGATTTTATAAGCTAAAAAAAAGGGTATTGAGCTTTTTTTGTTTGTGTCCTTCAGTCTCGAATTTTTTTTTATGCTTTTATTTGCATATGCTGGAAGCAAATGGAGCCAACATAACTCATGTAGCTTTGAAAGTGAATTTAATTAAACAGATTTGCTCTTCAAGTTAAATTGTGTCTAGAATAGAGTACAAAGTGAAAATAATTTCAAGTATTTTACTAAGTAATGAATATATGTTAAATATTGTATGCAATTTCAGACTTAATGTCACGTGCCAAGCTTTTATTCACAATCTTCTCCTTATTTTTTTCCTTTTCGCTTTCAACGTTCGACTATTTTAACTGACAATTTCAACTAATTTAACTCAAGTGACGCCCGATAAATCTCCGTGCGCAAATCAACTGAACAAGTGGCACGCCCACACCCAACCCTTTACCTCCCGCCACTATCTAAACGCTTGGTTTTCTAAGCGAAAGCCAGAGCAGAGACCATCTTCATTCAGAGACAGACACAACTACAAACTATAATGGCGTCATTCTTGGCACTGCAAAGAAATGTAATTTGATGTAATTGAAACCATTTTCGTGTTAATTAAACTCTTTCTTTTTTTCTACTTATTTTTGTGTTGTTTCTTTTTTTTTTTTTTCTTTTTTCTTACTGCTGTTCTGTCCGCTTGTTTTTGCAGCATTCACTGCTGCTCGTCCCACTCGCTCGTCTGGGCTTAAAGCTTTTTACACTTGCCATTAACGTTCGTGCGCCCAAAGTGACAGCCGCAATGAAAACAAAGACGCACAAGGCCCAAGCACAAGTCATCGCCCACGGGGGGCTTGGCCCAGCGCCGTTTGAGTTGGGTCCGAGTTGAACAAAAAGGCAAAAGACAGAGCGGCGAGAGAAGACTTTCTCGCCAGTGCAGTCATTAAATTGGATTTCTTTTACAGCGCACTTCTTGGTCGACGTCCTTTTGATGAAGGGTTCTTCGAAGACGTCTACGCACTTGAGCGCACTGTGATTCCCCATTAAATGAGTGTGGTGTATTTGGAATGAGTATTTTTGAATAACAACATTTTACTTTCTGCTCGTGCTCCTGCTGCCTTGGAGCGCATTACACACTTACACATTTTGCTCTTACTTAGAAAATGAGCTTGCGTCTACTTACTTCTACTGCTTTTAAGTTGACTTAATGTTTCTTGCAGACAGACAGAGCACACCGAACAGTTGCCCGACTAATTATAAACTGAAATGTCGCTAAGTCCGTCACAAGAAATGTGGGTGAAAATTTCACAACATAAATTATATACTAAAATGAGTCGAAAGAAAATATTCTGAATTCCTTTTTAGATTTGACACTAATGCGATTTTTATAATTTTTTCCTCTCTTTGAAGAAATGATTCTTAATTATAAATGGCATATTTATAATTATTTTCAATTGGAAAATATATAAGGCGAATCAATTCTGATTTTAATTCTTAAACAAGCTATCTTAAGTTCGTGGAGCTATAAATTCTGATTTAATAAGTAAGCGGCAAACTTTTTTGTGATTTTTAAGCCTGCCTGATAGTTCTATTTATAGTTGTTAGACTTTTTGGCCAACTATTGCTGCGAGTGTTTATCTTAATGCTTAAGTGTGCAATCTCCTCTAAGCTCTCTTATAGCAACAACTCTCGCAAACTTTCAATGCATTCAGCTTTTATGCACTCAGTCTGTGTGGGTTTTTTCTTTTATTGCACTACATTCACCTGCCATTATTGACACATTAATCAAACAATGGGCAAGTACTTTCAATTTATTTAGCTGCGACGCTGCCGCATTCAATTTTTAAGCGTCGCATTTATAAAACAGAAGCAGACAAAACGCAGACAACTATGCGAGGAATGTGGAGACAGATGGATAAAGAAAGAACGAGAATAAAAGTTGCAGAATAACAAAAAAAAAAATAATTCAAAAGCAAACACACACTCACTCACACTTACACAAGGTAGTTTGACCCATGACATGTCATCGTCCTCGTCCTCGTCTTCGTCCTCGCCCTTCTATTCATCCACATTTGCCCATGGCCTCGAACATAGATGTGTGCTGGGCTAAGTTTTTGCGCTATGTGCAGTTCGTTGTAGTCGCTCATTAGCTTTCATTATAAATATTGACTGCCTGACTGAACTGAAAAGAGTTTGACTGGCAAACTGACTGACAGACTGGCAGTGGAGTGAGTGCAGGCCAGGTGGGCCGGGTGCATATGACAAATTAGGTTGATTGCTTTGGGAGCATCGGGATCGCAATCGCAATCGCTAACGCAAACGCAATTGAAATCGAAACGTGAGTGGCGATGGCAGACTGACTCACTGACTGACTGACTGTCAGCGGGGGTAAGCAGGGGAGAGGTTCATCTTTCAATTAATCAACTCTTAATGTACTTTTCATATAATTTGATTCATCTACGTTGATAACAACAGCTGGCCAGGTCATTTGCATATCAGCTCTAAAAAGGGAAAAAATAAGAAATAAAACCACAACAAAAATACATTTGAAAATATGTGGAAAGTACTAGAAGAAGGCAAGAATAACGCAAGCAAGCGTAGCATAAAATTACGATTGCTTTGCATATTTTTCAGCGCTTTCGCATAACTTTAGCCGCTGACGGCGAAAACAGCAACAGCAACACATACTTTCTTGCTGCTTAATAGTCATAAATTTTGCTTTAGCGCCCAGTTCGCTACCAACACATGTCAACCAAACGTCTTTTGTTGCTGTAGTTGTTGGCCCGACCTCATTTCACAAGAAATTGTTTCGCTTTCGCCATTCTTTTTTGCTTTGTGAGTGTTATTTTTATTCGCACTGAAATTTAACGCCACATATTTTACATTTGCACATTCATCACATCACATTGCATCGCATTGCATTGCCATTTTGCATTTTGCTTTTGGCTTTGACGCCCCAGCTCACAAAACATGCATAATACATTTATTGCCATGCCTTTTTCTCTCTCTCTTTCGCTTTCGCACCCATTCTAATCATCTATTAAACCACAATTATTTACTGTGGATATGGTATTTTATTTTGTTTTAGCACTAAATCATTGAACCATGTCCTGGGGGCGTTTATAATTGTTGTCGATTTGCACACGCCTTCTACGTTTGGGCAAAAACCAATTACACGATTTCGAAGCAAATTGAATTTGTGAATTTATCACTTAAATCTGAAATGTTCATTGGATATGCATTTTGCAGAATTTTTTTGGCTTTGCATCTAACATAATAAAAAGGGTTATAAATAATATTCTGATAAATATTTGCACCATTATTACTTTTACAACAAGTGATTGGGTAAGCATTTTTGAATGACTCTCTCAAATTAATTAGCTTTAATTAGGTGTTGAAAATAATTTCAAACCCACATGGCACTTATTTCTCATCGGGATTCACGTTTCTTTTTGAAATCATATACACGGCAAATATTTGGCATTGCTTTCAATTGTTATGATAATGAAAACACACACACACACAGACAGAGACAGATACAAACACATCTACTACAATTTGGTGACACCTCTCAACATCCGAACATACTCTGCTTGAGTCAACTGACCCACAGTTTAGTCGCGAGCCCCCCGAGAGGAATTCATTGGCTCTTTGTCTCTTTGCATTCTCGGGGGCATTTAAATTTTTGAACAACCCATAAATTATGCGCTTTATCAGCGATAAAAAGTAAATACAGTTATTGCTACAAACGCCTACTAGGCGTGCCACCACCACCCACCTACCCACCCACCCCCTTTCCCGGGCGACCGTGGCATTCCCAGCTGTCCCACGGCTCGCAATGCTATTAGTATATAAATAAAAAACAAAAAAAAACGTGTGAATGAATAATTCAAAGTGTCCTGCAACAATGTCCTGCTGCCTGTGTGTGTGGTATGTGTAATCTTTTGCGTGCCTTACGCATTACCCACACATACAAACACACACACACACACATACACACACGCATGTGTAAACGCGTGTGTGTGTGTGTGTGTGTGTTTGAGACTGTAGTAAACGCTTTATCTGAGGGGTGCCAAACCAGCGACGGCGACGGAGACAACGCCAGGCAAATATTTAACATTGGCATATTTTCCACGCAAACAAATACACACACCGTCACAGACACACACACATGCATTCGGTGGTGGTGCTGCTGCTGTGGCTGCCACGCCTCTTGACCATTTTCCACCTGGCTTATACATGTTTTATCTTGCCCACGTGGAATTTGCGTGCGTTTAAACGTTTTCGATAAGGTTTCGCTTTTAACCCGCAAAACGCTTCCCCAGCCCCACTTACCTTTCCTCGTCGGAGTTCACACACAACTTTTCTGTCTCTATGTGTGTGTGTGTGTGTGGCATATTTGTGTGTGCGTGCTAAGACCTTTGGCTGATAAAAGCATACCTTTAGTTAAACAATGCACAAGAGCGTTAACTTCCGTTTCGAATTGGAGCCGAGAGTTCGGAGCTGGAGCTGGAGTTGGGCGGTCGAAATTTAAACAAATTTTTCCGAAAATTGTTGTCCAAAGTGAGGCCCACAGAATGTTTAAAGCAACTCGAATCAGCTACATATACATAAATGTGTCTGGCCTTTTTTGTGCCTGCCTCCTGCTTTCGTCTGAAGTTGAGCTCGTTTCGTGTTATTAAACACGGATTATGTGGCAGACTCCGTGGCTTGCATGTGCATAAATTATAATGTGTGCAACGCTAACTGCAGCCACGCCCCTTCGCCTATCGTAGTTCTGAGTATGTACATACTTTGCTTTGGCTTTGCCATTTTTCTCAACGTTGTTTGTTGCACAGTTTTATATATGCTTTATATGTCGGTCGTCGCATGTGCAGCCTAACGATAGGAGTACTATAGGAGACCCAACGTGGACCAGCTCGTGGAGCAGAGCCTCAGCATGTCCTATACATGCTATTCATGCTATCGTATCACATGCAATATTTAAATTGCAACCCAACTCAACTCTGGTTTAATCTGTTCTGCTTGTTTCTTATCGTATCGCATCGTATTGTATCGTACATTGACATGGCCAACGGCCATGGCATTGATCAGAGACAAGCCATGTGAGGAATGCATAAATTGCCCAAAATAAAAAAAACAAATTTGCAAAATTATGTTCAGTAAAACGATGCAAGCTTCAGCTGCACGGTAACTGTCACAACAATCGATAGCAACCGATGCTTAGGGGTTAAATATGCCGCACAAATGTTGCATTTAGCATACAATCAAAAAAAAAATAAATTAAAAAACAGAAGGATCGACTCCAGCAACCAACCAGAAGCAAATGTGACTTTAATGTGGATTTAAGTGGCAGTGTTTTACCTGAAGTTAAGTCCTAGGTAGCTTAAGGAACACTTAAAAGGATTCAATGTTTCTATTTATTTATTTCCTTAACTTTCAAGCACAGAGAGCTTTCTTTGATAATATTGATAAATTTTAAAATGAATTCGAAAAACAATATACGTTTTTCAATTAGATTCTGAGTCCCGATGGCCACTCGTGCACTTTTACATTGCAATACTCAAACACACACACAAACACACTCACACAGACACACATTTCAGGAGACTGCTTTCACTCATATTGTTTACACATGTTGCCCATTCACATACATAACAAACATACAGACATACAGCTGGCAGGCTAAAAACAATAGATTATTGGCATTGCTGTTGCATAAATTTGTGCATTTGTTGGCTCGTTGGCAGTTGCAGGCAACGACTCATTGTTGGCATAGTTGCCTGCCACAAACGCTGGAACAACATGCACTTAAAAAAAACCCGTCAGCTTACAGCACCCTTTCTCTGTTTCTTTCACCCTCATTCACAATCTAATGGCTCTTTGTATTTGGTAGTTGTCGACGACGCTAAGCAAATAAACAAAATGCTTGTTGATATTTTGTGGCAGCCAATGAAGCAAACAGCTGTCTGTCCAACAGTCCAACTGCTTGCCTGTCTATCTGTCCGTTTGTCAGTTTGTCTGCTTGTCCATTGGCCTGTAGCAAAATCGACAAAATCAACAGAGCCAAGCACTCACAATAAAGGACAATGTCAAATCGAATTCTTCTTCACTATACACACATTCTACAAATTTATCTTCATCTCTATCGCTCTGAGTTGTTGTCTCCCTTTGTTTGGCATAATTGTTAGCCCAAAGCTGCAAATACTCTTATGCATGACAATGTGAGTAAGCAGCTGGCCCAAAATGAAATGCAGCAAAGGCCATCTCATTTTACTTATAGCTGTCACAATATTTTTCGCGTTGCTAAGCGGATCAGACTTAAACGCGTTCAACTCTCTTCATCATCTTCATAAAATCTTCTAAGTTAAAAACTATGACTAAAGTTTCGGGACACAATGGAAAACAATGTGCTGAAAATTTTGTATTGTGAAATATCTTGATATCGTTCCGAGGCAATTGAAAAATCGAAATCATTTTAAAATTTGTTTTAAATTCAATCGTCTAACTAAACTAAACTTTCTCTCAATATATAGTTTTATTGATTGTGGAGGAAAAATGCAAATCGTTGCACTCTATCTTTGTGGTTTTTTTTTTAGTGTTTTCTTGCCATAAGTTGAAACATTTGTGGCCACTGTTCGGGTGTTGTAAGTGACACATTTCAGCCGCTTGTTAGTGGCTGTTCCGTGTGCTCCAAAGCAAAGCCAGCTACGCAGCGCAGCTCATTGTTTGCCAGCTTCATAAATCCATAGAGAAGCTGGGTTAAAATCGGTGGGCGGCGATATAACGATATAGGTTGGCGGTAGGATGGTAGGGGTAGGGTTGGCAGCTGTCACATAGTTCGCTATTTGGTTTTCGATACTTTGAGCGATTTTTTGCAGACTCGTCTCTCTCCGTGTGTCTGTGTGTGTGTGTTTTGCTGCCCAACAAAGCAACGTTTACGGCGTTTAAAGAGTGAATGAGTGAGTGTGTGAGAGAAAGAGAGAGAGAGAAAGAGTGTAAGCAAAGCGACCGCAGCAAGGTACACACACACACACACACACATGCTCCAATATAAATAAACATGCTTGTGTGTGTGTGTGTGTAGAGCTTCCTGTTTCCAGTTGCCAGTTGCCAGTTTTGCTCGTCCTGGGCCCACACGCACTTTGTCGAAGAGTAAAACGAGAACCGAACTGTCGAAACTGTCAGAATGTCAAATAACCGACAGAGCTGGGAGTTTCTCCTCCTGTTCCTGCTCCTCCTCCTTCTCCTCCACCTACTGCAACAAAAACAAAGATTACTAGCAGCTTTAGCTATAGCCGCAACAACAACAACAACAACAGAAGCAAAGAGATCGGCAAACAACAAGCCGCCTAGGCCATCCTAGGCATATTTATTGGAAATCTGAAACAGCTCGAATATCTCGTGTATCCCAATGCCCCGTGTATACATATGTATTTGTTTGTGTGTATCGGTATGTACATATACCTCTGTGTTTGTGTTTGTGTGTCGCATGTCCAGCACAAAGAATTTGTTACATGATATTGTTAACAGGCTGCAGCAGCAACGGCAGCAGAAGCAGCAGGTTCGCCTGCGTTTGATGCCATCCTGATATATGGCCAACCTTTGACATCCTTTAAACGAGCAACATGATACTCTAGATTATGCTTTCACGACTTGCTGCTGCTGCGTCGCTCCTTTTGCTGCTCTACTTGGGTCTGGGGCGATACATCAATGTGACAGTTTGATAATTTATTTCGTTGAAATTTGTTGCTCTACTCGACGATGGCATCGCTTAAATAAGTTATCAACGGCATATCGCAATGTGAATGGCAGCACGTAAATGAATGAAATTATTTTGCAACAAATTAAGGCAAATTTATGCGTCAAGACGACAGATCTGGCAGCAGCAGTCGTACTTCGACTACTAGTACTTCCCTTCTATTCCCTTACCTTTAACCCAGCAAACCCAATCCGCACAGACAAACAAGCAAAATGAGGCAGGACAAGACGAGAGAAGTCGAAAACGAAACGAAATGAAACGGAATGAAACTAAACACAAGCAACAAACAAACAAAAGCGTACCCCATACCGATGAGTTTTACTAAGAGCTGCACAGAGCGAAATCTGAGCAAATAGGTTTTTGCAACGGGATCGCAGCTAAATTCTGCAGTCTATAGAAAACGAAGGTGGCGGTGTTGTTAGCCTTTGAGTCAGACATTGGGGGGACACACTTGATTCTATCTTTTTTCACCCATTATCTATCTTCAAGTGGATTTTTTTGGAAGGAATTTTTTCATGAATATCAAGTAAAAATTGTGGTTTAAACTGGACATGCAGTACAAATCAAGATGCCAATCCATGACGTATTCATTTGGTAATCGGTTGAGTTTTGAGGAAGTTATGACAATCCGCACACACAAACAAGCAAACTGAAACGGGACAAGACGAGACGAGTCGAGAACGAAACGAAATTAAACGAAATGAAACTAAACACAAGCAACAAACAAAAGCGTATTCCAAACCGATGAGTTTTTACTAAGAGCTGCACAGAGCGAAATCTGAGCAAATCTGCTTTGGCAACGGGATCGCAGCTAAACTGTGCAGTCTATGTGGGGTAAGGGCTGTGTTAGCCTTCGAATCGGACAATGTGGGGGGACGCACTTCATTCGTCCTTTTTGCACTTATTTCACTTTTTGCTGGTTGCTCTCCTTTCTTTATATTGTGAATCAAATGTCAATAGAGAGTACATTTCATTCAGTTGGTGCTGGACTCATCCCCCTACTCCCTCTACACACACCCATACCCTACCTTCCATTCACGCCCACTGCCTGCCATGGGACGCTCACCATTGTTGCTGTCGCAGTGTTTGTTTGCAGATTTGACGCTTTTTCCGCTTTTGTAAAGCATTTTTTTCTCTCATTTCTTTTTGGATGATTTTTTTTAGTGGGGGAGAAGTAGAGTATTTGTGTAGCTGTACGTTACAGTAAAATTAGAGTCGGTAAGATAGTATCAGCATTTGATGATTATAATAAACTCAAAACCTTATACGGTTTATTTAATAATAAAATATAGATTTCAAAAACTTTCTCCACTCACAAATAATGTTAAATTCGAACTTTTCATCTCTGGACAGCTGTCCATTTTGATCCCTTTGCCCTTTTTGTATTTTTGGCTTAAGCACACTAAGCTTCCACCTCCCATACTTAACTAAGTGCATTTCATATTCGTCAATAATTTACAAGCTGAAATTTTTTCTTTAGCTGTCTTTTATTTTCAGTCGTAAGTTGATGTTGCTGTTGCTGCTTTTCGGTTTTTTTTTTTATTATTTGCACAGAATGTATAATTTTTTCCAAGTCAAATGTAAATACTTTTAGCGTATTTTTGTGGGTTTCATTGGTTGTTGTTCCTTGTTCCCATTGCTGTCATTGGGTTTTCTGGCAGACGTCGGATGTGATGCTGTGAGGGAGTGGGGTGGAGAAGGTTAGGGGCGTGGCGCATGCAAATGACACGCCCGATGCTGCGTAAATAATTTTAGCGCTTGCCATGCGCCAAAATAAAATGCAAAATAAACATTTTATTTCGATGTTGGCTGCCGGCTGTCGACTGCTGAACTCAACTCTACTAAACTCAACAGAATGGAGACGTAGAATTTGGGTCAAGTGGTGGCTGTGTGGTGTTGTTATGCGAATCCTGTGGTATCTTACGCAATCTACAACGGAGCAGCAGGCAGGCTGTCTCTAGCTGCAAACACTGAATTTAATTATGTATAAGACAAGTCGCGAGCTGCTGCTGCTACAAGTCGTCGACGTCTTTTTAAGCCACGAAGCGTCAAAATGCACAATGCAGAATGCAAAATGCGGCCAGATGCGCTTTTTAAAAAAACTACATATTTAGATAGCGAGATTGTGCAGGGAGAGGGTGGTGGCTGGTGGTCGGCAAATGTCACGTTTCGACGGCTCAATTTGGCTTGGAGTGGCTGGCATTGCCAAAAACTTGCAGCTGCAGAAATCCAATTAAAGCCCAAAAATAAAACGATCCAACCTGAGAATTTATGTGTGTGTGTTTGTGACGAGATTGTGTGTCTAAACGCGCAATACGATTCGCATATTTATTTGCGTTTTGAGCCCAGACGTTATCGATGGCTAGACAATGTGGCCAGCGGCACATAAATAACGCCGTGTGACAGAAATTAAATGAGGGTCGTCCTGCCCCACATAAATATGCAACACACACACGCACACATTTCTTTATTTTGGCGTTCAGCTTTAGGTTTTGGACGGGTTGAAATCGAAATCTGCGCAAAAATCAGCAAAACATTTTGCTGACAACTTGACAAACAAATTCCAGCTAAAAGATATATTTTTACGCAAACGTATGTTAAACGGGTCTTTTGTTGATATGCGGTTGAAGGTCAAGCGTTCGAGCCATCAAAAAGGGCTTTTGGGTGACCAATATGAAATTTGGCTTGAAATAATGGAACAGTATGGATGGTGCAGAACGATAATGGGATTCAGATGTAGGATTTCTTTTTCTTGTTGAACATTTATTGTTTGCATTTTGAGATTATTTTTATATAAGGTTTTCTCGTGCTGAGAGATTTTTTCCTGTTTACGTTAACATGTTGTCAAATCTTGATTGAATTCTCACAGGTTGTTTTGACCTGATGAACTGGATAAATGTTTTGAATGTTTTTCAAGAAGCATTTATTAGAGACACCATAAGCTCTTTAAGCTGCCAAACTTTCATTTAGCTATAATGGACTTTTTTATTTGCTTGGCCTAAGTGACAATGAACTCCATTAAAATAGAGCCTATGAATTTCTTCGCTCCTGAGCTGTCTACGATTCAACATTTTCTCTCCTTTATACGCATTTATTGTGTATGTGTGTGTTGTACAGGACAAACTTATTGTGCCTTTATTACCAGAGTTTCCAATGGACTCTGTTGACATTTCCGCTTCCCGAAGTATAGACCACCCAAACATGTGATAAAGAAAAAGACAGAGAGGAGAGTCTTTGTGTCAGGCTTACAACATACAAATGCATATCATCATGACGGACACACACACACTTTAACACCCACACGCATGCCAAGACACACATGCTTGTAAGTGTATGGGTTATGCATGAGTTGTCAAGCAAACACCCACACATACAAACCAAAAGATGCTCATTCTCATTGAAGATGAAGCAAAAGGCGATAATGTTAAGCGTCAGCTTTTTGAAACAATTTCAACACATTGCCATGGACGCACACACACCAACACTTACATACACGCAAACACACACAAAGAGACACACTTCAGGCAAGGCAAACACAAACAGTTCGAGTGGCGGAGCAATAATAGCCAAACCCGTTATTTGTGTGTTTGTGTTTGTGTGTTTAGACGTTGCCATTATCGTTGCTCCATAGTTAGTTATCCTTTTGAATGTCACACAGTACCCAAACATTTATAAGTGTGTCGTGTCTATGTATAAGTGTTCTTAATATTATACATATGTATACTATATATATATTTAGTTGTGTATATGGCGGTAACAATTGTTGCCCAATGATTGTGCGGTTCAACGCAACAGCAGCCAGTTGCTTTCACTGTGTGTATTGTGTTGGTTTTCATGACTGTCAACTCGTCTTTAATCAGCTAATATGTGTGAGCAAACTTAAATGAGATATTCATAGATAATACTTGGGAATTGTTTAATTAAACTCGCATATATACTTTCAAATATTTTCTATGGTGCTCAAAACTTTGAATCTGTTTGAATATGTTTAAAATTGTAAGACCAAAAGAATTAAAATAAAAGTGTTAAAATCATAGTATACTTTTATGCGCAAGTACTGCGTATACCAAAGTTAAAGAATCTCGAGCATTGAGGAATAGAATGGGATGACGGAGGTGGCAGCACAGTTGTGTTTCTGTTTATGTTGCCTATGTTATTGCGTGCTTGATAATGTTGTTTTTGTGCTTGCTCAGCAACTTAACTGACCTTCAACAGAATTCACACACAGATACGCCCAAATACACATATTCACTCACCGACTTGCACAGACATTTCGCTATTATTTCTGTTGACTATTTTCGGAATTGCGCACAAATTGATGAATAAGTTGTTTTGCGTACTTCGACTTAATGCTTCTTGACTCGCAACTTAATCTTGATCACAATCACAATCGTAAGCGTTGTCATTGTCTGCTCAACCGTGTAAGTAATCGTATATGTATATGCATATGTATGGGTGGGCTTGTTGGGTGTGTTTGTCCTATCCTTCTGCGTCTTAATCAAGTGTATTGTCTGTTTTCTGACAAACAGAGGTAGACAGATAGAGGGAGTGTGTGTGTGTGTATGTATGTGTTTTGCTCATTGCAGCAATTTGGCCGTGTTTTTCTCGCACTGAGCAAACAATTGAAATGACAAGAACAACTACAACGATTGTGTGCTTTAGGCTGGACAGAAAGCAACTATATTAATAACAATCAGCTTGTTGTGAGCCATGCAGATGTGGATTTTGGCCAACAGCAATAACAACAACAATTCCAATAGACCATTCAACTGAAAACAACAAGCAAGTTATACTACTTGTAGCTGTTGTTGTTGCTGTTGTTGTTGCTGTTGTTGTTGAACACGCATTAACACACACATAAATACTAAACTCCATTCAGCCTAAGCAAACAAACACCCAAACACACTCACCCACACATGTGCGATTGTTTCTTTATGACTTTCTCCCTTTCGGGGAAACGCTTTGCAGCTGTTAAACTCGCATTCTGATAGTTTTTGTCAGATTTCTATTTGAATATTGTTTTCGCTTTGTTAAAGGGACTTCCTTTTTCCTGTTTAATGACCTGCGTTATAATAAGTACAAGTTGTAAACGACAGCTACTAAAGAAAATTAAAATAAATGAAAGTCTTTAAGGGTTTAACAATTCTTAAAGCTTTAAGTTTGACTTCTAGCCCTGTAGGGTTATTAAATGTGTTTTCTAGGCAATCTAAGCAGCCTCAAATTGGCGCAGCTGTCATAAGTAAATGAGTAGCTTAGACCGCAGTCCCCAACAATATACACAATGCGTATGATTAATGAATTGCTTTGCTGTCGCTGCTACTGCTACTGTTTGTGCTGCGACTCTCTCTTAAGTTTCCTTAGTGCATGCCCACATGCGATGCGTGTCCTTGTAGCGTTGCATTCTGTGGGCCGAACAAGGACACACTTAATCAGTTCGACATTATCAGCGTGACTTGCGCCGCACTCGAGAAGCCACTCGGCGATTAGGTAGCATGACTGGCGCTTTTCGGCTGTGGCGCTTCCCCTTTTGCTCTACAAAGGATTTGAAGTGGATAAGGCAAGTAAACATTAATTACATGCCATGAATTTCAAACACACACATACACAAACACAAACATTAAAGTTTGGCTTTAAAATTTATATGTGCTTGACTTCTGGCTGTGCTTATGTTACTAATTTAAGAACTCAGTTTCAGCATTTTCGTTGGTGCCTTAGCTGCATTCACTTTACAACCAAGTCAAGCAAATGAGTTCATGCAACCCACAATGTCTAGACAATGCATATATGTGTGTGTGACAACAACAGAGTCACCATAAGCTGTCGTCTACTGCAGATCGTATAACTGATTTATTTTTTTTCGATCCCATCTGAAAATTAGCTCACAATGCGCAGCATTGATGCGTGGCCGCAGTTGTCAGATGAGACGATTAGGGAGAAAGAAAGAGCGAGAGAGAGTGAGAGAGAGAGAGAGAGAGAATGAGTGCTGTCCCTTGATGACCCTCAACAAGGAGACCTTTGAAGGGCCATTTAAGCGCCTTTCCTCTCTGAGCCCTGCTAAAGACCAATTGCAGCTGAAAGGGCATCAAAAGGTAGAGAAGAAAGGAGGGCAACATAAATTCGACCCAATTAATTTTTTGTGCGCATGTAAACGACATCGGAGAGCAGGCAGTGAGGCATTAAGGCAGGCATTGGATGAATATTATACAGCAACTGCAGAAAAGGCTTTTTGTTCGCACGCAAATAAATCAATAAAAAACATTAAAGAGCGGCAAATATTTAAACGAAAGCGAGAGCAAGAAAAAGAGGAAAAACTCTACGACTGCAATAAGCTCGATGGCCAAAGTGTCTGCCAATTGGTCGATTTTTGAATATGCCTCAACTTGGACTTTAAGCTCAGTCAATCCTTTCCGCTGAACTTAGTGTTTTCTTATTGTGACAAATCCAATTGATGCAACTTAAAAGTAGCCGTAAATAAATTATCGTTGACAGTTGTGGCCTAAAGGACTTTTCGAGTCTGCCAAGCTTAGGCGGTATTTTGGTGAGTTGAGCTCTGGGTTGTGACAAATAGTTGTAAATTGTGAGCGTTTTGTATCTATTTGCACACTGTCTTGCACAATAATTACTGTGCCAAGGCACGGTATGGCGACGCAAGGCAAGGCAAAGCATAGCTTAATTTAAATAATTAATAAATTATAATGCAAGCTGTCGACAGAGACAGAAACAGAGGCAGATACAGAAACAGCAGCAGAGACAAAGGCCAAGGCGGATGCTGACTGGATGGTAAAAGCAGCTAAAAGTTTCTCATTAAACAAATATTTTCACAGCAGTTAAAATTTATGTATATATGTTTGTGTGTTTGTATGTATGTGTTGCAAGCACCCACGCAAACGCACATACAGGAAAACGTATGGGAGTGTGGGCGTGGCATAGAAGTTGCTGCAAGAAGTGCAGTGTAAACATAGCCAGAGACAGGCAGGCAGCCAAGCCAAGCAGGCAGGCAGGCAGCTTGGCAAGGACATGCCAAAGGACACATAATGCAAACATGTGACTTCCGCATGCGGTGCAAACACTTACAGTACACGCACACACTCACTCACATACGCGCACGAACACAGTTACGCATCTACACAGCATTCATAAAGTTTGTGCCATAGTCTCATAGTTGTTAACAACTCGAGCGGCAGGCAGGCAGCTCTCTGTCCGTCTGTCTTTTTGGTCTCTCTGTGTCCTTCCGACCGCTTGTAGCTTGGCTTGTACGCAAGCCCCACTGTTTCTATGCTTAACTCACTTGCCCCACACACTCGCACACACATATACATGGAAAGAGCAACGCCACAAAGACATAATGTGAAATAACTTATTGCCCTTAAAATGTCATTTATGTCAACGGTAAGATAAGTTACGCATACGCACCATACACCCGCTTCCCAATCCCCTGTGCTGTCGTCGTCTGCCTGGCAGGCTTGACAACAATTAAAGTCAACAGGAAATGTGACACATTTAACATGGTAAATAATATTTTCAATTATTTAGAATAAATAATATGCATCACATACAAAGAAAGACAATGAGAGAGAGAGAGAGAGAGTAGTAGAGGGAGAAAGATTTACAATTGCGCATGTAATTTAACAAATATGTTCTGCTTGTTCACATTGAAATATCCTGCGGCATAACCAAAAACTAATTAGCTGTTTCAAAAGTGTTTATTTTAACCATTCTGCACTTTGCGGGTTCCCATTTAAAAAGCAGCTAAAGTAACAGAAACAACAACACAAAACAAGTTTAAGTCCATTTTGGTGGATGTTCAAAACATTAAATGTGTATGTGAGTGTGTGTGTGTGTGTGTAATTGGAGTGACCGTTGTCAAAAGTTATTCAACTGATTACAAAAAAAAACAATCTGATTTAATTATAAGTAAATAATCATAATAAAATTTAATAATGTATCTAAAAACCTTTTGAAATAAATAGTTTAAATAGTTTTCAGATAATGTCTATTTAATTGATAGAGTTCTTCATTGGAATTCAAAAAATGTAATTGATTACATGTTGTAATAAAATTATATCTCGCAAGCATTGATATCCTCTTATTAATATTATGTATAGAGTCAACCACATTTATTTGAAAAACCATCTTGCACTTGATACCTGTGCATCGTACAGTGAATTCCAGCCATGAATGAAAGTTTTCAATTAGACCGCCAACAAGCGAATATTTCGTTTTTGGTAAGCCAACGAAGCCACAATTTGCAGTTGCTGCTGGCAAAAGCATTTAACCTGCATTCCACCAACCCTATTCCACATTCACGCACGCACACAGAGGGGCTAAAACACACACAAACACGCACAGACACACACACATATACAATTACCAAAGATTTATCGCTTGTGCACTTGAAATTGATGACCAGGGCCTAATTGTCATCCGATATGACTCCACCGCATGACTCGCATTGTCGGTCGAGCGAATGTTGTCGTCGAGCAGCAGCAGCAGCAGCAGTAGGAGCACAAGCAGAAGCGGCAGCAGGAGCAGGAGCTGAAGCTTTAGGAGAGCCATCAGCTAACAGGCAGCTCTAGCTGCAGCTACCTCTCGCCAGGGGCCGCCACCAGCACATTTATACACTTCAACCGGCACGTGCATAGTTTTGCATGCTGCGCATAACTTGCACGCACACACTAGCAGCAATATCCCCCTATACACAAACACACATACACACACATGCAGACTGGGTCGTAATTTTTACACACCCACACACATATACTGTGAGAGCGATTTATGTTTGACTTTCGCATGTGGTTGCCGGTTTGGGTGGATTTAAAAGTCTCCCAAACGCGTGGGCGGACAAAAACGATAGTGAGAGACAGAGAGAGAGAGAGAGATTCAGAACGAGAAAGAGAGAGTCTCAACTGGATTCGCCTGCTGCTTGCTATAGCTATTGTTGTTGTTGTTGTTGTAAAGTAAGTTAAGACTGTTGCTAGTCGTAGTGTGAGACAGTTGTTGGGTCGTATTTGTTGTTGGCAATGCATTGCCTGATAAATCGCCAGCAATTTATTATTGATAACACATTGGTACATTGATTGTGTATTAACTGAAACTGTTTGCCAAAGTAAAGTGACGTTGATATATGGCAAGTACATGAAATATCGCTTGTTACGATTCCTACTACATTCAGCTAGCTCCCTCTCACTCTCCGTCGCTCATTTTTTGGGGGTGAGTATTTGTTTGGGGCCAAACGCACTAGAGAATGCCCATTGTGGCAATCAACACCAGAAGTTGTCGCAAGATTTGTGGGCCCATCTGTCCATCTCTCCGTCCGTCAGTCAGTCAGTCAGCCAGGTAGTCAGGTAGTCAGGTATATGGTCAGTGTATACGTCTGTTGAAAACTTAATGTCAAAACATTTGACATGGCCTTTTAAAATTCTGACAGCATTTGGTTTTTTCATTTGGCATATTCGCAAATCCAATATATCACATTTATACATATGGTTATATTTGTGTATCAAATGAATAAATATTTTTATTAATTCAAACTGAAAGGCTATACACAAAAAACTCTACAAAAAAAAAAAAAACTTATGGCACAGCAATTAATGGCTCCATTTAGCCTTAATAACATGGATGAGCGCATCAATTAATAAAAATCATCAATGTTATTAATGAATGTAATAAAATATTCAACATTAATAAAGGGTATTATTTACAAATTTGAAGTATAAAGCTTTTTAACAAATTACTGTTGAATAGAAATAAATATTATTGATTTGTTTAAGTTCACAATATTTATTTTACAAATATAAAATTCAATTAGGCATGCATAAGCCATATATGAGAAAAGGGAAGTTTATGATAACATTGAAATAGTTTTGGGGCTAAGAAACAGCTGCTCTAAATGAACAACATCAGTAACAGAAATGACAACTACAACTTTAACAACAACAACACTAGCAAAAAGAGGAGCATGAACAACTATAACAGATAGTGACAGCCAGCGGCAAACACGAAAGTGTAATCAACGCTTAAACACTCGCAACAACGAGACAAACATGTCGCTCGTCGCTCTTCTGGCCCAGCCGCAGACAATGGCTGACTGCCTGACTGGATCTCTATCTTTCTCTTTCTCTTTTGCTGGCTGGATGGCTGGCTGGCTGGCAGACAAAAAAGCATGGACAAACATTGCGACACATTACTGTCAAAACTCATGAAAATATTTCACAACAGCGACAAGCGAACTGCCGCTGCAGGGCGAAGCATGTGGAAGACCAGCAACGAAGCAGGACACAGTGTGAGTGTGAGGGAAAAGTGGGCGAAAGAGAGCGAGGAACGGATCACATAAAACATACAGCAGTAGTTGTAGTAAGAAACAAAAAAGTCACTAACAAGCATCATATGCCAGCAAAAATGTCAACAACAATGCTCAGGCACACACACATACACACACACAGCTCATTAGAGCCATGACAAGAAGAGCTGGGCACGGTGTGGTTGAGAGGGTGTGGGGAGGCGATGCACAAAAAAAGATTTAGCATGCCGGCTTAGCGGCAGCGGCAGTGGCAGTGGCAGCAGCAGACGGAAATGCAGCAGGATGCCATTCATTTGTTGTCCTTGTTGGCAGTTTTGTTTGTTTGTTTGTTTGTTGTCTTTTTCGCATGCATCTTGTGCCCATTTACGTTGTTGTTGTTGCTGTTGTTGTTTATGACAGCTACAAAAAGTTGCTGATGATGTAATGTTTATGTGTCGCTGACACTGTCACACTCCCCGCCTTCTCATCCCCCCAGCTCCATCACCTGTACTCATACCGCACCGTCATAATTGCACCTGGAAGGCAAACAGATGCACAGACAACAACAGCAGCAGCAGCAGTAGTAGCAGCAGGAGCAGCAGCAAAAAAGACGCACAAGCAACAATGACACGACAGAAATATGCCAAGTAGCTGACTTCACGCTGTACTGTGACAGTGAGAGAGAGAGGGCGTGGCGGGGCGGAGGGGTGGGGTTGGGGTGTATGGCATATGATGCATATCGCAAATGTCGTTTGCCGTCAGTTTCCGGTTGTCGCTGCAGCCATTTTGTTTATGCATGAACACGAATGCAACTGCAACGGCAACGTTGGCAGCGTAACGCAATGTCGCCTCTTGTTGACTATTTGTTTCAAGCCCTCTCAGACCAATGGCACCTCTTCCTCCCCCAAAACCAACACACACATGAGTTTGGGCATTTAAGGATGGAGGTGTGCCGGTCTGGCATTGTTCAAGTGTAAACTAATTTCGGGGTTTTGACATTGAATTATGTTTCAGCGGGCCACGTAACTCATCGGAAACACAGAAAGAAAGAGGGCTAATAACCGCGGTCAGTAAACAGTTTCAATATTTAATGCAGCAATTCGACCTTTAAGGTATCTTTAAGGGTATCTCATGAATAATTGTTAAAGGGATATTTATTAGTTATGCTAACCAGGCAGCGTGGTAAATATAAATTTCATGCGTGCCGATTGTATATCGAAACCAATTTCCCCGAATTTGACCAATTATACCCTTTCTGCTTCCAACAATGGCAAACTTGAACAAAAACCTGTGTATTAATTTTTGTGCTGCATAACTATTACACACAATTAGGCAATGGGCAAGCAACAACAGGAATCCAGATATCTATAAACACATGTAAAACGTACAGGAAGCCGCACTGATAGAGGCAATTAACGGCTCGACACGCTATATTTCCTCTACTTACTTATATACATATGCGTATACGCAATATTTCAATGCGTATAAACATTCGCTTATGTGGGCAAACCAAAAAGAGAGACAAGACAGAGAGAGAGAGAAAGATAGAGAGAGAGAGAATAAATTAGACACATAATTAAAAATACAAAGCATAAGGCGCAATACATAGACTAATGGCTATCCTCCCCCCGCACTCTCTCTCTCTAGCTTTTGCTCCTCAAGCCACAGCGATTAATTTTTATTGCTTAGGTAAACAAAGGCGCAAAATCGAAACGGAGACTAAAAGCAAAGGACAGCGGGTCCTGACCAACGTGATTAGGCCAGTTCGATGAGCAGAAGTACACCAACAGAACATACTCCTCGAAAATATTATTAGTAAACCAAATGCGTAGCCATAAATTACCACTCAGTGCCCAACGCTCAAGGAGCGCATCTCAAGCAACCAAATGGCAATGGGAGTTGGAGTCGCTAGCTAGCTAGCTAGCTGAGAGAAATAATGAATGAATGAAATGAAAACGCGCACGCTTGACAGCCACACTGCCGAGGCAAGTGGGTCAGGAAGCGTCGTCCATTGGGTCTGGGCCCAGTTCGGTGTCTTGGGAAGAACACGTGCGTGCTGCGGAAATGCTCGCAAATTTGCGCTTTGAATTTCGCAGGCGATCGTGGACTCGCATATTTTATTTGCTCTTTCAATCAGCCAAAAAGAAGAAGAAAAAAAAAAACCGGAAAGCCTTTTGCCAGCAATAAAATTATTGAAAGATTGATGAAAGCCGCCGACGCCCCGTAAAAAAACGAGCTCAACAAATTGCTTAGCCTAAGTGAGTTTATGTGTAGTCGGAAAATCAAGGAGAAAGAAAGAAAAGAAAAGCCTTAAGAAAGACAACCAAAGGACGTGAAGTCGCTGACATTGACATGGGACAACAAACACAAATAAAAGTGCAAAAAAAATAAAAATAAATAAATAAGAACGAATAAAAGGGAACTAAACTACTGCCAGTGCTAAGATTTATGGTCAAATAATTAGCAATGTCGACGTCTGCCCCGCCTTACTCGAATACTCTGTAAACGTACGGATACTTGCGACACTCCCTTAAAAGCATTAATCCTTCTTTTTCTATAATCTTTGCCATTGTAATCTGAATAACCAAACATTGATTTCTTCTTATCCCACCATTATCTAAAGGGTATCGCCTGGTCGACGTGCATGTGCTCTTTCTTCGACACACAGTGCGACAATATACCAGTTGACCAACAAGAGGGAACACCGCTGCCGGCGAGGTGTTTTAATTAATTAGCTTTTTGTTTTAATGCTGAACTTTTGTGTCCTGTGCTTTGTGTCCGGCGTTTCGATTGCGTTTTTACGACGACTACGCGCGACTAATTTGTGTAAATTAAATTTATCGACCAGAAAATGCCACAGCAGCCAAAGCGAATCAGCACCTACGCTCCGCGCCTTCGCGTCCCTTTCACTTCCGCAGATACCCTGCAATGTAGCTGCTGGTGCTTAAATTAATCATACGCAGTGCGCTCGCCAACTTTGTATATAATGCCTGAACGACTGAACCAACTCTAAATGAGCTAGCAATGGGGAAAAGAGCGGGCAAGTGGGGCGAATGCAGTGTGTGAATTTGGGTCAGGCGTTCGATTCAATTTCAAGTTTCGTGGCTGAATTTCTCATTTCGATATGATTGTTAAGCATACGCACTGTATGTTGCATTGCAGGCTTGGAGTTCTTCTTGGCGTCGGGCATCGGGCATCGGGCAGCGAGCAGCGAGCAGGTGGTGTTGGTCTATCAAGAGCCTTTGATGGCCACTACGCGTTAATGGCCAACTCAGTCAACAACTGAAATCAACAGCAATGGCCAAAAAGTGTTGGCTGTAATGTTGTTTTCTTGTTGCTGGCTTGTTGCCAGGCTGTTGAAAAACTCGTAGCACTCATGCACTTTCATTAACTTTAATTAAATTCTCACTTTGTAAATGTCAATGTGCACATACACACAAACACACACACATACATACACCTGGTCGGGTGGCTATCTATGCGCTAAAAAAAATGCGGCAACCTGAGCAAAATTTATGGCCCCTGGCGCAAGGCGACAAAAATCTCTCACTGTGAGTGCCTGGCGCACAAATAACAGCACGTCGTAGTTTTGCTTCATTTGCTGGCTGTTGCAGACATTGTTGGCTTTTAATTTGGCCGGCACGCGATGCCAAAAGCAACAACAAAAACAACTGAAACAGCAATAGCGACAGCAATGATGACTGTAACTCGAGCTTAGTAAGTGCTTATTATGCAACAACTTTTTATTAATTTTTGCGTATTTTTCATGACACTCACAAAGCGACAGGCACAAAACAAAGGCAAAAAAAAAAAATTCTAAGCAGTAAGCTACAAAAAATATATTAGAATACATATATACATAAATATGTATGTAAACAAATTCAAGTCAAAAATTTTTGCCATAAACTTTACCATAAATAATTCAAATAATGTTCACCTCAGCCTCTTCTTACACGTGCTTCCCATCCTTCCTTCCTTCCCTCCAGCCCTCTGTTAACCATAGCTGTGTGAATGTTTTGTGTCTGGCTGTTTTTGAGACTATATATTGCGAGCTAGGATATTAACCCCAATTGCGCTTGGCACTTGCCTGGCTGCCTACCGCGGTTCAACTTGTTTTTGTTTCTTCCTTCTTTCGAGTTGTGGCTGCTGTTGCCGCGTTTGTTGTTGTTGTTGCTGTTGTATCTGGTTGGCTTTTAAGTGTTTCTTTAAGCGCCATAATCAGGCGCACCAAGAGCGAAAATATTTTAAGCGACACGCAAATATGCAAATATTTTGCCCACACATGCATGAAGACATATCTATGTATATAATATACACACGTATGCTAGTGTGTATAAGTGTAAGTGTGTGTTGCTACTTAAGCTGTTTAGCAGCCCATGCAATCGGCAGCTAAGCAAACAATAAGCATCGCCTGCTCGGTATATACCCTAAGGTCACATACAAGAACCAATCGATGAAATCATAAATGTAGTTGGCTAAACATTGCAGAAGCCTTCTACACTTAGGAACAGCGCTTTTTTCATTTTGCTTTCCTTTATTTTTTATTTGAAGATTTGCCAAGGTTTGAAATTGCAGAGATATCAACTTATAGTTTAACTTTAACAGCAAGTCTAAAATATATTTATTGTTTTATTGAATTTAGGTTAAAGTTCAATGTCTTCATCTTATTAAACCTCTTCAGATTTTAGCTTCCACTTAAGTGTATTACGAAATCGGTTTGACAACTTTATTTTGCTTCCATTTACTGCCTTGTACTGTTCTCTCTGTGCTCTTGTGTTTGTTTATGTATTTGTATTTGAATTGTATTCTGTGTTGTATTTTTGGCCTATGCATGTTTAAATTTTATGTTTGCCAATGTGTTGGGCTTTTGCCCATAAATGCACGCCTCAGTCTCTGTGTGTGTGAGAGTATGTAAGAGTAAGAGCATATGTGTGTGAGTGGTGGTAGCTTGTCAGGGCAAATGTTTGGCAACATGTGCCAAGCGGTGGCAACATGCGGCTTGCATATAAATTTTCAAGTGCCTCGCAGTTTTACTTAGATTTATACACGACGGATTTTCTTCTGTACGTTATTTTCTTCTTTTTCTTTTTGCATTCAGCTAAGTTGCTAAATGTTTAAGAGCATTCAATTCAAGCTAAAATTCGAAGCAGCTGAACATGAGGCATAATTAAATTAAGCTTAATTAATATGAGACGGCTCTGATTTCAACCTGAAGCCTTTGACCTATGTGAATGAATAAGGTCCTGTGGTCACATCGCCTCCAGCTGTCAACGCTTTCCGACGGCATTGGCCGCATTATTATGATGTCAACTGTGAAGTCAACTGTGAACGAATACTCTCACACAAAGTTACCAATACCAATACCAACACACACTCTTGCTGGTGACGTTCATTAATCATCAGTACACAAAAGCTGCAAACGTTTTTAGGGTACAAATTTCGGTCGCATAATTATCATATGTGACGCAGTGCCTAGTTGCTACTAAGTATGTATGAAAGAATATTCATTAAGTGCTTAATTATGCATAAATACGCTCAGGCATTAGGTTACCCAAAATAGTCGATAGCAATTTTCAGTTGATTAAGATAAAAGAAGAATCAACTATATATATATATATATATAGAGAGGCTATTATTAAATAACTTGAAAAACCTAAACCCATATATATATACATATATAGTTAACAATAAGCCAAGTCTGAAGAACTGTTGGTGCTAGTACATAATCAAAATCTAACTCAACTTAACCACTTTACAAACTTCTTAATTGATAAGCTAAAATCATAATCTAGCGTACAAAGGCGGCACAAAAGGCGGAAATACTATTTGTATTTAGTTGAATGTCAAATATATTAAGTCAATTCAATTCCTATCGTAGCTAGTACCAAATGATCAATCTTAATCTATTTATTCAATTTCGTATTGATAAAAAAGTAGAATGATAAATTGTTATAAGCTCTTGCCTACAAGGCTGGCCAACTACAATTTCTCCTTAATTGTGTCAGTCTTGACCACGTTGCGAAAGGCATCAACGAACATTCAAGACTAAATGTTGTAGGGTTAAGTAAGTTGAGCAAAATAATGTCACAGCACCAAACAAACGAGAGTACAAATGTTGCATCAATGAGAGAATTAGTTATATGGGTCCATTCTCTCATTTAATTGCTCTCTCGCTCTCACTCTCACGCTTTCACTCTGCTTGTTGTCGTGCCGACTATTATTCTCTCGTGTGCTACAACATTTCTCTCAGAGCTTTTGGATAATGAAACGATGGCAGTGAAACAAAGATAAAGCTCAGCCTTTCGAAGTGAAATCAGAAACAACAACACGCCTGTTGGCCAACACCTGCTGGCCGCTGCAGGTGGCCAAGAATGATTTGCAGTACTTTTTGTTGTAGTTGTTATTGGAACTTTTGGGCTTTTTTTGGTTTGTTGGGCCAGGAATATATATTCGCTTAATGTGAGACCGTGTCCGTTTTGCTTGATGCGCCACGTTTTCAGTTGGCTGTTGCTGCCAACCCTTTTGACAATTCCCCCCCCCCCCCCCCCTCTTTTAGCCGATCCTAGCGTTTTTTGCCCCGTTAACGCGTGACTTCGAGTGCCCTTAATGCTGTAAATGAATATTTAATGTTAAAAGCACTTGTCGAAAATGCAGCAGCAGCAGCAACAGCAACAGCAGAAGCCAAAGGGGCCCCCCAATGGGTATAAGACGGGGGACGGGGGACGGGGGTAAGGTAACTGCAGGCAATGGGCTTGGCCCTCTTTTTGCTGCTTCACTTAACGAGCGAGTTGATTTTAAATTGTTTTTGCAATTGGAGCATGCGATTAAAAATAAATAGTTGCAGTTTCTGAGCCAAACTTGAAGGGCCACGCAAATTAGCGTTAACTTAAAGTTGACCCTCACCTCCCCACCTGCTTCCTTCGGCTTGTTTTGACCCAACTGCTGCTGTTTCTGTATGAACAGCCCATGGCAAACACAACTACAGCCATTCTGATTACAACTACCACAAACTGGACTGTGAACATTCGTGGCTTCAAACAGCAGCTGGCATAAATAATGCCAAGACGGGTTAGCCTACTCAGCTCAACATACTAGTAGCTAAGAACTTTGTTTGCCCAGCCGTCGTCTTTTCTTCTTGTTCCTTCTCTGGTGCTACTGCTGTTGCTGTTGCTGCTATAGCTTGTGTTTCCTTTGGTTGGCTGAGACAAATGTTTATAAACCGCTTAATTATTCACTTGGCCCAGTTTTTACCCAGATGCGTGAGTCGCTTGCCTTCGTCGTCTCCATTTGGGGCACACGCAAAGCAAATTGACACAGCCGCACAGATTTCTGCGGTGTTAAGCTGAGGCCACATAAATCACAGCCAAGCAAACGACCCGCCCACATCCAGCCCCTAAATATATAATTCAGCTTTCCAAAATCTCACAACTTTATTCAATTTCAACAATTTCAATTTAATAATTTGATAAAAATATCTCAAAAATCGTACTTCTTGGAAATCTTATATTTCTTAATGGTTTCCCTTCTTTTTATACTTTCGCAAATAATTATTATTTACTTTTTTTCCGCATTTACAGATTCTTTGCTTGGGGCACTGCCTCTTTGCTCCTATTGCTTACAATCCTCGCAGATAATCTATTGGACGATGCTAAAATTGATTTTAACTGGAAAATCGGTTATCTGTACTACAATTGCTTTCAAAAAAGTAAGATGAGTTTCTAAATGATACTAAGAGATAAATGCACTGTAAATAAAATTCGTCTATGCAGAGGCCGATTGGTCCTTTGCCGTATATTACTTTAATCCAGTTGCTTTGCTGTTGCCATGTAATGCAACTCTGGTCATCAAAACAGCCAAACATATTTACCTGGAGAATAGAAACAATCGTCAAGAATAATATAAGGTAGTATTTGCAATTGTTTCCAAAATAACGTATTGATTCCGCTTTTCGTTAAGGTCTACAATCTATTTGCGATTTTTTATAATTGCAATAATGGACTGGTTAATCGATATATTTTCTGCTGTATATATTATTGCCGGCAATCCGCCAACTCTTCTGTACTTTTTCATGTTTTATATGACTTTGGTGCAATGCATTTACTTTTTTTGCTGTGATTGTCTCTCGCCGGGATGTCATCCAATTACTGAAACGCTGGTTGGAAGTAATTAAATGTTATATATAATATTAAAGGTTTGTATTTATTTTAGTACGTATTAGAGCCAAAGCAGAAGCTTAACTACAACGATAAAAAGTCTCTCATTAAATCCACACAAAGAAGCACATGAATCAAACAATTAAAGCAAAACAAAGATTAGTTTGTATTAAAATTTAACACCCCAAGGAAACATTTAATATTACAATTTAACTACATACTTTTTGTCTCATTTTCTGAAGTTTTGTTAATCTTAATCCTTCAGGCAGTTTTTCATGTTGAAAATGAGATGTTTTTGCATTGTAGGTCCTAAAGGCTAGGCTTCAGCTCATACTGTAGCATTGTTTCTGCTGGCGTGCTCAAATTGACCCTGTTTACACAAGCAATGCACCGCGAGTTGTGGCGAAGAGCCTTGAGGTGAGGCACGAAGCGCGCGCTCAATTGGCAGCATGTCAAGTCAACTCAAGTTAAATTTATTTGTTACAGCCACAGCCAAAGGTATGCAGAAGAGGTTGTCGGCCATCATAGTCATTTAGTTCATATTGCGAGCCTGGTCTTAATATAAACTATACTTCAAATGCTACTCTGCGATGGAGTGTGGCCCATTTTGGCTTGGCTTTGCCTGTCGACGCAGTGGCTTTCATTGCTATTATTGCACTTAACGCACTCGCAAACACATACAAACAAACAGACAGACACGCAGGCAGGCAGGCATGCAGGATGACAGACAGGGAAAAAGAGAGGGAAGTGCATGAATGCTGGATGATGTGTGGAGACAACTGGCAACTGTGTGCCATTATGGCATCTCAATGCGTTGTGTACGTGGCTTTGGCAGTTATCCTGCGAGTCTGCGAGCCTGCGAGCCTGCCAGCGCATATTTGCAACAGCAACAGGAGCAACGACAACGACAACACCAACAGAGGCAGTGCAGACAAAAGCATTTTGCTACACAAAAGCAATGTCCACGGGGCAGCCATTAGCCTAATAATGCCACGCACCACAACACACACACACTGTCAGTTGTTGTTGCATTGCATTTTTGAGTTGCTCCTGTCAGATGTGCAGCGCCAGCGACAACACACAACAATAAAAGACAGTAGGAGACATGATGAATGTCGCCTCGGCTCGCAGCTTGCAATTTGAACAATTAACATAAATAATGGCCAAGAGGTTGTGGGTCGCCCCACCATTCTCGACATTCTAGACTATTGTTGCCTGGGTTCTGTGGTAAGTGCAAATATATTTTTCACTTTTCATTTCTAATTATGGCGCTGGGGATACGCTCCAAATACCAGAAACAAATACACACTGTGAGACCAACAAATAAATTTGGGGCAACAATTTGTCGACTTTTTCGTTGTACTTTTTCCCATTTTAGTCACATTGAATGCATTTTGGGTAGACTAATAGTGTTAAGATTTAAATAAAGTTATTGCCATTGAATAAAACATTTCCTCTTGGTTCAACCACAATGATACATATATATATATATATATATATATATATTGAACGCTCTGTTAAAAGTTTAAACTGTTTCGATTCTCAAACTATTTTACCATTAGAGCTTAATAAATTGCTTAGGATACTCTGTGCAGGCAGTTCTTAACCCATCTTCGAATGAACTTTAAACGCTTTTTGTATTCCCGTTTGGAGAAAAATTTGTGTCATTTTTGTTGCATACATTGGTTGGGCTGGGGGTGGTCTGATGTGGTGGCAAGCTTCTGAATAAGCGAAATAGCTGCTCGAAAAGTTTGCAAGTATTTGATCCAAATGTCGCCAGCTTACTGCTACTGCAACATGTGACAAACTTAAAGTCAAAATTGCTTGGCCAAATTGTTACTCAAAGTCAAACCGCCCCAGCATTCACTTGGCAGTACTAGCTCCACTACGTGCCCTGTCTCGCTCTCTCGATCGCTCGCTCGCTCTCCTTCACTCTCTTTCTCTCTTGCTACTTCGGTGCTGTCAAAGTCAAACTGTGCTGGGAGCTAACATTCTCAGCTTTACTGCCCTCCGGCCACAATGCATGGCAGCTGTAGCATTTGTGGCAGGAGCACAATACTCGAGTCGTAGTAGCTTGGCTTATGTTACGTATACGCAATGTCTGAGGTTTGGCAATAAAATTGCGCATTGTTGTCGTTGTTGGTTGGTTGTTCGTTGTTGTTGCTGCTGTAAAATACCAACCATTGAAAGATTTATATGTTCAGCTCTCTTAAGTGGTAGTCAGACATTGGTTTTAAGGGTCGCACAAGACAACTCTATAAGCAATGCGCATGGCTTGCAGTCTAGACAGACAGACAGACGCGGCGACAGACTGTGTCCGACTGTGGGACAGAGTCAATGGTGACATTCAAATGCTTGAGCTGCCTGCCTGTTCAGATTTATGCCAACTGGCCCAAAATCAGCTACAGGCTAACGCCAGCGTCGCTGGGTCAAGAAACAATATCCTCTTGTCGGTGGGGGAGGGGAGACTTTAACACAGTGGGCAGTGTGGCGCATAGTTTTTAGTTCGAGAAACTTTTGTACTTTTCCAGCAGTATTTCAAAAATGGGATGGAGAGCGGAGAGAGAGCTGGTGCTTTATTATTTTGTTGCTTCATTTTTTATATTATCGGTGGCAGCTTTTCTGCTATTTTGAGCACAACTTATGGTGCTAAATGTGAATTGGGCTCAGAGTCGAGTCCAGTCCAGTCGAGTCGAGTCGAGTTGCTCGTGCCAACTTCCTACTACCAAGGAAGTCGCAGACCGTGCACAAAAGTTTATGCTCCGCTCTGCCTCTCAGTTCGCGTAGGGCAAGGGGTAATTGGAGGGGGGGGGGGGCACATAACAGCTACTTCCTTTCCACACAAAATTTGTTTAATTAAAATTTTTGTTAAAATCTGTAAATTGTTTTGTTTTGTCGGTTCGCTGGCGATGTCCTCCAACTCCAACTCAAACCCAGACTCCACTCATACTTTGCTTTGGTACAGAGCAACCCTCTCGAAAATAGTTGGCTCAACAAATTATTGCCATCAACAACGAAATTGTTAAATTATTGATCAGAAAAAAATTCGAATGTCTTCTAGTTTCTGTAAGTGTAATAATATTTGTTTAATCTACTAATAAGTTGTTATTTTTCGATACTCCCTAACAATCTGTCATCTTACCTTAATATAACTGATAATTCCGCCCTTCAGTTGAGTATCTTTGATGTCTCCAATGTGCGATTAGTACCTAGCCATCAATTATGTACTAATGCGCATATAATAGAGTTGCATAATTTAACACTCTGGCATTATTCCCAAAACGATATCAAATCATACCCAATTCATCAATTCATCATGCGAAGAAGATGTGAAAAAGCAATAGATAAGAAAACATAAGAGGCGAACATAAGAACGAAAGAAAAAAGAACAAAAAACTATGCGTGTTGCGACCGCAAAAAGGACAACGCACAAAATTATTCAAGTCAATGAACAATTTAATTTATCATTAATATAAAATCGGACAGTTTGTGTATGTGAAAGTGTCGCCTTGGCGTGCTGCAACTCCGAACCGGCACTTGAGCTAATCTCATATATCATCGTTGATCTGGCAGCGATGCGAACCAAACCAA
This sequence comes from Scaptomyza cyrtandrae, assembly GCA_035044605.1. Lineage (NCBI taxonomy): Eukaryota > Metazoa > Arthropoda > Insecta > Diptera > Drosophilidae > Scaptomyza > Scaptomyza cyrtandrae. The sequence goes on along the minus strand of JAWNNS010000650.1, from coordinate 284,856 downwards.
ACCAAACCGAACCCAGGAGTAGAGGGAAACGTCTGTTGTCGGTTTCGAGCTTTTTTCTAATATGTATGATTTTACTTTCAAATGCGGCCAGGACTCGACTCGACTTGATGCGCCCCCGTTGCTTCGTGCCGTCTTGCTCATGTCTGTATCTATATCTTTGTCTGTCTATCTGTATGTGTGTATGTGTTTGTGTATTTGTGCGGGTGTGTGTCTGTGCCATAATTCTGAGCAGGAAACTTGCTGGCATCAGCAGCCGGCAGTCTGACCATTAATACTCAATTGGCTGTGCTTCCCGTGCGGATTGTGGTCGGTCTCCGTTGGCCTTCTTGGTTCGCTGCCATCATCTTTTTTGCCGTCTTGTGCTGACACTTGAATTGAATCGAAATTGGTTATTAGCAATTCTTACGAGACGATGCTGCCAGTGTCGCTGGGGTCCGGGCGCATCACTTGAAAGCGAATATGTTGGAAAATAAAATTGGAAAATCCGAGTAAGTACGTACGTATCTATATATATATATATATATATATATGTATGTATGTATGTATATATGTATAGATTGCGTATACGTCAATGCTACAACCATCGGTATAGCTGTAGCTGCGCGTATACGCAATATTTATTTCTTGCTTTAGCTCTATTTGATGGGGCTTTCTTATTAAAGTGCTACAAGTTGCACAACGTGGCCTTAGGGAGGACCAGTCAAGTTGCCAGTTGATAGCCGATCCGTGTCAATGCAAACAATGCCATACAGACACACAGACGGACAGACAGACTGTGAGTCAGACTGTGTGGACGAAGAAGAAGAAGAGACCTTTGAAAATGCTGCATATCAAAAAGTTGTTGGGCGCAAATGAAATCGTTTTGTGCAACTTCCGTTTCCGTTGGCTGCGGCAAATGGCAGCCATGTTTACGACTGAAAGTCGCATTCGCACACGATTTTTGATTTTGATTTGTTTGCGAAACTCACTCGCACAGTGTACACTGCACATTGCGTGCGAGAGTGCATTCGCTTGGAATATCTTAGTTTTTCTGGCCCAACTAAACTTCTTCCACCCACAACGATACACAACAATAGCTACAACAACAAAAAACATAAACAGAGATGAAAAAAAAACTAAATAAAAGTCACACCACATTGCCTGTTACAGAGCACAACCCTCTCTCTCTCTCTCTCTCTCGCTTTCTGTCAGAGGGTAGTGCTTTCTGCTGATGCTCGCATAAAGCGCAAAAACTGCATGCTTTATGCATAAATAAACAAATCAGTGAAATCAAAAACATTCAAAATGACTTGAAAACTCAGCTCAATGCCCATTGTAGTGTATGTGATTCTTTGTGTACGTGCGTGTGTGTGTGTGTGTGTTTGTGTGCATGTGCGTTAGGTTTTTGTCGTATTTATTTTTGGGTTTTGCATTTGGTCGACTCACATGATATTGGGCGATGCTTGCAACAGATTGAGGACATGTTTATTTGCTCTTTCGCTTTAACTTTACGAGAATTCATCATAGAACAGAAGAGAAATAAACCAAAGCCGCTTGTTAAAGGACACTAAAGTTAAAAAACCACAAACGAAAAAAGCACGTCACAAATTCAAAAAAAAAATAGAATAAACGAAGAACAAATATGATTCTTTAAAAATATTTATAAAGCTTAGTTTTAAGATAACGAACCAGGAAGAAGCCAGATTTCTGCTTGATTATAAAATGTATGTAAATGCCCAAGACCGCATTCCAAAAGTTTTTCATCTGGAAAGGGAAATTATTGCGACTTGAGTGATACTTACAAGTTGAATTTCGACAAAAAGCCGAGAAAATTGTCCGCCTGCTTGGGTGACTCTTGCCTTAAGCTTCTCAAGGTATCAACCGTATATAGCTACACATACATACGTACATAAGTATATGTGCCTGCAACACTTAAACCCTTACAGTTTACTGCAAGTCTGTCAGCGTTTAGTCAGACAGTTGAGAATTCTATGCCATAAGCTCAACTAGACAGACGTCTGAAAACGGTTGGGTAGGGATGGAGTAAATGAGATTTGGAAGGGAAGGTAAGATACGGACACAAATGCAATTTTGATATATGAGCCCAAACTCACAGTGTGGACTCTGTAATTAAAAACTTATGTTAATGACTTTCACTCTTGCTCACTCTCTTTCACTCTCTCTCTCTCTCTCTCTCCCTCTCTCTCTGTGTGTCGGCCTGGATCTACTAAATGAAGGTCGTCGCCATCACTTGGCCTTCTAATGCACGTGCATGTGTTTTAAGGAAGAGGAAAAGGAGCACATGAGACGCGACTGACTAAACGAAGTTGCGCAAATCATCATCCAATTAGAGCTCTAAAATTATACTAATTACAACTTTGGAATTAGAAATATGCAAATATGTGTCAGCTTTCTCTCTCTCTATCTTTCTATCTCGCTGAGACGGGCGTCGACCGACCGACCGACTACGGCAAACTTTTGTGATTAAAAATTGCCAAAGTTAAATGTGTCACACACAAACACATACACACACATAAGGATACTGTATACACAAAGTGGAGATACCATAAAGTTGCATACATTTGCCTAAATTATATTGACATCTAACAGTCCCGCTGCAAGTCGCCTGCAAGGCAGCTGATAAGTGAACTAAGCTCAGCCAGCCAGCAGGCAATAGATGGAAGTGGGAGAGAGAGAAGGGGGCGGGTGTGGCACATATGAAAGGCCAGCAAAGCCATGCATAAATTATAACAAAGAGCCAAATTCACAGTTCGCAGCCAACAAAACAAAAAAAAAAAGAAAAAGGCTCGTAATAATTAAAACAAAATATGCTTGAAAATGAAAATTGAAGATGAAACTTTAACATCAAAAACTATAAAAGGCTCTTCAAATTTTGAGCTTTGTTTGTGTGTGTAGGGCAATTAAGTTGACGCAATGGTTGGTTGCCTGTGCGTATACAAAATATGTCATACCCTGCACGTTGTACGCAGCTAGTTGCACGTTGCTGTAACTGCAAGTCACGCGCGCGGCAAGTAAATTCAATCAAGTTGCCCCAAGCAGCAGCACCACTAACATTTGTTGCAACTGGACTCGGATTATTTGGGCTAATTGTAATGCATTTAGTGGCACTGTTTCTTTTGGCCAGGTCACCTTGAAAGACAATGCCGCACACCAGAAGCAACGCGGGGCGTGTCATTTGGTAGAAATGAAAAACTAACAAGCTTAGCACTCGCAACTAGAACCTCCCCTGGGCTTGTTGCTGTTGTCAACGCCATTAACAGTTATCAGTTTCACTATTCTTTGCCAATTTCCATTTATTCGTTAAAAACGTCGTGCGTCACTTAATCATTTTCCAATTGACGACGCACAGCTGTTGTCAGCTCTCACACAAAACCCTACCCTCTAACTACCCTGGCCACTTTTCGAATTGTCAAATTAAAACGGAAAAATGTTGGATTTGATTAGCGAAGCGTTAAGGAAAAGAAACGCGGAAAGAAGACGAATAAGTAGAAAAGACAAAAAAAAATAAATCCAAATGAAAAGATAATGAGCCTTGGTTCAAGCCAAAAACAGCGTTTAAGCAAAAACTTTCTCCCTGAAACCATACCAGGGCTGCCTTAAATACAAAAAAAAAAAAGTTTAGAAGTGGCAATAATTGTTGTGCTCTCGACACAATTGTGTTAAATATCTTAAAATGTAAATGAATTGTCAGCTTTATCGATAGTTTGTTGTTAGTTGTTGTCATGAACCTTATTTGCCACACCCCTTTGGCAAAGTTTTTCCGCTTGGTTTCTGTTTGTTGTATTCTTGTAGCCCTGGTCGAAATAGTGAGTCAGTCAACCAGACAGCTATCATTGTCAGTTATACGGAAAAGTGCAGCTGCCGCTTTAGTTCGACACCATTCAAAATGTCGTCACAGCAGCAATGCCACTCTACCAAAAATAAACACACACACATAGACAGAAACACACACACACACACACACATTCACAGTTAGCCGAGCCAAAGCCTTTGAGTGGTAGATAATTTTGTAATTATTTAACTTAATGGAAAACAAACTTAATTTTCGTGCGAAAAATGAAGAGAAGCAACTTGGCGCGTGGCAAGTCAAGCAGCTGGGCGCAAGGGGTGAAAGGGGCGAGTGGCAAGTGCTAGTAAGGGGTGTTAGTAATAGTAACGGTAAGTAAGCAATGACGGGCGACCATGCACTGTTTAAGACAAGTTGAATGGAAAGCTGCCAATTTGTTGTGCGAAAAACTATTTGCACTCTCTGTCTATATACTAGACATGTGTGTGTGTGTATGTGTCTGACAGCAGACATCAGGCAAACAATCGAGAATAGAGAGGGAGTAGAGCGGCAGTAGAGCGGCTACCATCTGAAGTTGAGTGGCGTGTTAATGTATTTTGGGGGCAACAATTAAACAGTAATTCTATTTAATTATGTGCCGTGTTTGCACCGCAGCTAATTGGCAGATGAGGCCGGATCCAAGCTCAAAAACTCGACACTCGAAGCTGCATGAAGCGTCGAAAAGCGCACTTGATAAAATCGACGGGATAATTGTTTAAAACTGAGGAATTCTAAGATGCGTTCCAAAAACTGCACGAAAGCTAGTTGAAAGTTCAGAAGGTTGCACCAACGCGCGAAATGCAAAAAGCGGGCGGCAAAATTAATAATCCCCCCGGAGACCCAACACCATTCCCAACCCCACAACTCTCAAAAACTGTGGATAAAGTTTGAGTTGTACAGCATAGCAGGGAGGGATGGATGGCTGCAGGAAGGAGACTCCTCACATTTCGCTTGCTCGTTTATTAAGTGCCGCAAAAGTTGCGAGCACACAAATGATAATTGGGCATTGAGACGCACCGCACCGCTCTCAACCCACTCTCAATCCACCACGAAGTGAATCAGCAGACGGCGAAAGATGCATAATTAACACAAAATAATGATAAAGTTCAGGACGCTGAGTCAGCGCAACGATTTCTTGTTACTTGAGCACCAGTAAATCCTTCCCATATCTTCTGATGCGGAGTTTTCCAACTATCGGCCCAGCTTCTGGAACTCCCACTCGCGGTTGTCCAGCGGGCAGACGGAGCGAGACTTGAGCCAGCGTGAAATACAATGGAAGTGATAGGCGTGATTGCAAACGCCCCAGGCAACGGTGCAATCTTCGAAGGAATTCTGATTTCGATCCGCCTGGCATTCGATACACAGATCCATGATGGAATTGCGGCAAATGGCACAAGTGTCCACGGCAATGTCTATAAAACATGGCAACAGAGACGGGTAGGCAGTTGGGAGGCAGTTGGATAAAATTGGCCAACGGAAATTGTTTAATAATCAGCTTTGAGCTACTTAAGGCTTACCCCAGGCCCACATTCCAACCGCACACCATTTTTTGACCGTAAATCGCTTCTTCTTCATCTCGCCCATCTTACAATCAGCACTACACATTGGTTGCTCCTCTTCCTGCTGCTGCTCACTTCCTTCTACCATAGTCCCCTCGGACTCCATCAGCTTGCTCTGACTTGGAGCTGGCTCCTCCTCGCTCTCCTCTGTCTCTGCTGTTCGATGAGCAGACCTACTCGCCTCGCTAGTGTTGTCCATTTTAAAAAGATGTGTTGTCGTAGTGTGTAATCAATTGAAACTGTTGTTATAACTTACTTATTATTAATATTTCAACAACTACTTTGATATGCTGCTGAGATTGAGTTGTGTGCAGTTTTCCTATGGGTTTTACTTGTTACTCACGTCGCTATCATTATTATCATGATTACGATAATGTGTGACTGACCAAAAAATTCTACTCTTTTCGCTTCTGTTTTGTAGTCTTTCGTTTCAGACATTCTAATTATGTGACGAGCAGTTTTTTGCAACATCCATAGCTCCACTATGCAGCTCTTAGTCAAGGTCCCCGGTAGTGCATTATGCTTATTAAGAGGGTCACCTGCCTACTTCACTCAACTCCACCCACTCAAGCATCCAAACCACATGCACAGGAGGGGTGCATTTGGCTCCCGACGGTGACCTAGCTCCCCTTCTTCTTCGCCCACTGGCAAGTGCATGGTGCACTTTTTTAACGTCGTTCTCCACTCTCTCCATCTCTCTGTTTCTCTGTTCGCCTTCGCTGGCCAAATGTTTTGCTATGACGCTTGAGTCAACATTAATTTAAATGAGTTGCCACTTAACTTTTAATTAAAAATTCACTTTTTATTTATTTAGTTGAAAATGGAATGGAATGGACCCCCGCCCTAGTCGACTCTTGCGCTGCCGCATTCCCTTAGCCCCCTCCCCCGTTAACCGCTCGCTTGCGTTTCCGCTCTGGTATGCACTTATGGCTGTTGCACAGCCGCCTGGGTCGCAGTTTGATTTAAAGGCAACGCCAAAGTAAAATAAAAAAGTGCACACACAAAAAACAAAAAAAGAAAGCCGCAAAAAATTAAATAAAATAAATAAAAATGGCTCCGAAAGACGAACTGACGAACGTTTATACAAATTAAAGTTTGTGTTATTTTATTCTGCTTGAAATGCATTCAAATGGTTTTCTATTTAATTTTCGTACGCTTTAATTGCCAACTTAATGTATAAATAATTGCAAATAAGTCAGACCATGAGTCGCGGGTTGCGAGTTGCCAGTCCCGAGTATTTCCGAGCATGTGAATACCCCTTCTCTCTTAATGCGTCTCTCTCCCTCTCTCTCTCTCTCTCTCTCTCTCTCTTTCTCTGTCTCTCTCGCGACCCACACTGATTATTCGCAATTAATTTGCACTAATTAAAATGCTACGCGTTCTTATTTTTCTTTCCATTTATGAATATTATTTGAACGTTTTATGTAGCTGCTATATGCGAATAAATATTTAAATTTATTACGTTCACATAAATTTTGTGGTTCTGGAAAAATCAAAAAGTCAACTGTAAACCTTTAGAAGAATTAAGTTTCAGTTTGAAGTTTGAAATTTCCCTTCTAATTTTTATTTTTCCTCGATTGAGTGCCAATTTACAATTGGTGAACTTTTAACTTCCATTTCACACCTTTGGAAAAGTATTAACCTCTTTTGTTCTATCTGAAAATTCATAATTCTTAGAATTGAGCATTTGAAAGAGCGCCCAAAGCGTTTTTGGCAACTTGCGAAAAGCCACTTGGCATGCAAATTGTTGCCATTTGGCGTGCAGAGTTGCCCAGTTGCCAATTTGCCGAGCTGCCGAGCTGCTGAGTTGTCGATTTGCCTTGTGGCAAATGTCGATTGGCTTCAATTTGTTGTAGGATCGAGCAGCCAATATCCAATTGCATTCGCATGTGTTAATTTTGTCTGCAAGACATTTACAATTAATTGAAATCGATGCTGCCACACATACACATTGTAAATGTTGTTGCAGGCAATATCTGGTGAGTGGCAAACGTGATGCTGTTGCTGTTGTTTGAGGTCACTGTCCACGCATATTAAATTGTTTGCCTGGGCTCATTGAACTATTTGATTTGGTTGCTGTTGTTGTTGATGCACCTTATAGCAGTGCTGCCACGCCTCCACCAAACGCCCCATCCAACCATTATGTGTCTATTGACTGCACATGCTCTCTTCATTTGGAATTGATGTATTTACATCCGTTTGTAATTTCCTACGTGCGCCTGAATGTATATTTTCCCTCCACAAAATTTGCCAAATGCTTGCCAAAACACCACACACACACATATATGTTTACACTCGTGGGGCCAATGAAGCGTTTAGCTTTGGCCCCAATGCGGCATCTCTGTATCCATATGAGTATATCGTTTTGTATGTGTATTGCTTTAATTTCGTCATCATTCTACCTGTCGTTCCTGTCCCTGCTCAGCTGCATGCAAATTTTATTCACCTGCCACACCGCCCCTGCCACCTTATTCGCCCGCTTCGATGTGTCGATGAGATGGGGCAACTGTTTCTAACAGCAGCTCAGTCAATATTATTGATCAGGCGTCAAATTTTGGGTAACGTTGCTGTCTGTGTAAATTGTGGCACATTTCCATCGACAGTTTTGCTTATATATGTATGTGCGTTCTCCTTTAGACATGCACAGGTTAACAATGAATGAAGGATATAAAGTGATGGAGGTGGTCTAGGTGGGGCGGGGTAGGATGATGCACAAATCGCTGTCATTGTGTGTCTTTGGAGTAATTAACATAAGCTAGCGAGTAAAACGATAAATTTTCCCAAGAGATCAACTAAAAATCACCCTGCTTAGCTTTAACTCCGCTTGGCAAAAGCAGAGTGTCCCTTTAACAATAATAGTTATTAAAATCGTTTTGAATATGATTGCAGTAGCCAATACCAATTGCCTCGTAGCTTAAGCGAGCTTGCATTTTTTCTTGCTCTATTAATTTTTGTTGGCCATAGTTGAATTGGAGTTTGAGTTGTAGAGAGGACTTCAATGTTGAGCCCAGAGGCCCGGGCGTTGCCTATAAAATTTAATTGAGAGTCAAGCGAAGCAAAAAACTGAATAGAAATAAACTGGCACACGCCAAAGGACTTCCGCACGCACACACACACACACAGAGGCAGACAGACAATCGGTGTGTGAGATAGGGAGAAAGAGTCAGGGAAGGAGCAAGAGAGAGAGAAAGAGCGGAACTTTGGCTTACGCTTTTGTGCCTTATTAATACAACAAATAGCAAAACAACAGCAAAAACTAAGAAATGAAGGAGGAAATAAAGGAAAAACACCAGAGAAGAAAATACATTTTTCCACAACATTTCCATATAAGCCACGTTTTCAATAACAAACGCTGCCAGCGGCAACAAAAGAGACGAAAAAAAAAGAAAACTGAAACTTGCGCAAAAGTTGTTGCTTTTCGCAAGTCTTTGGCTAGGCACAAGTTTTGCCATACTGCCACGCCCCCAAAACACACTCCCAATTCAATTTTTTTTTGTAGCTGTCTTTTCTCTGTGTCTTATTTCTTGCTCGTTTTATTTTCATTGAACATTTCATTGACACTTTGACAGCAACATTGACATTTGCGTGACTCGAGTGATTAGAATACGCGCCGCAAAAGTAGGCAACGGACAAAGTTGCTCCAGGAATCCTCACACTTCTTCCCGATCTTCCCGCCATCGTCACCATCGTCATGAAACCCAATTTTGTGCGAATAAAATGCCTGACTAAGTGTTTTGTTGCTGTTTAGCGCCTCGCGATTCTCTTTCTTCCTCTCAGAGCCGATGACAATGAGAATCGTTTGTGCTTTACAAGCCAAACCTGCCTTAGCTTTATTTATGTAAAAAGAGGAAACTTAACATTTAAATATTAAGTATACGTTATGGGTAGTTTTCACATTTAACTTTAACGATCCACAACTACCTGTAAATTTTCAATGGGGCCTTGCATAATTGAAGCTAAATTCTAGCTCGTAGCAAACGTTTTATCAGAATGCAGCCTGGTTGAAATTGAATGAAATAAAGAAGAACGTGAGGAATTCTCCAGAGCGCCTCATTGTGTGTACAAGTATAGGGAAATTTATTTGCCAAAGCGAAGTAGAAGTTGTAGTTGGAAGCTGAAGCAGCTGCAAACGGAAAAGCAAACGGGACGCCGTTGCCGTGAAATTTATTTGGCTTGTAATGCGATTCAATTGCTTGTCGTTTGGATAATGCAGGCGTATCGCTTACCACCCCCTTCCTCTCGACCGAGATAAACGAGTTGCGCTTAAAACGCTTGATGTGCCAATTTTCATAGTTGACTCGAGGACACAAGCAGCTATATAGTATTTGGTATAGTGAAGACGATTCGCTTGATTTAGTGTTTTATTGCTTATTGCTTTGAGTTGTTGCTGACTGCTTTAACTTTTTGTTGTTGTTGTTGTTGCTACGCTTCAATCTCTTTTACTCAACTCAAATAGCATTGACAGCTCCAAGTTTTTATTGTAGCAATTGTTGTTGTTGTTGGTGTTGGTGTTGGTGTTGGTGGTGGTGGTGCTGTCCGGCGAGTGGCAGCAGAAGTTTTTGCATTTTCTGCACTTTATGCGACTGCTGCTCATTTTTATTATTTGCTGCAGCAATGACAAACTTTTTGTTAAGCCAACTTTTGCACTTTACTTAGTTGAAGCGTTGCTCTGACGGCTTCGCCAAAGTTTCGCCCGTAATTCCACAACAACAATAAAATAAATATAATAATAACAACACCAGCCAACCAACCAACAACAATTGCAAAAGGCACAAATAATAAAGCAGCTTTACCTTAAATGATTCAATTTGCCACACGCACAAACACACACACAACAGAACATAGCCCCAATCGAATTAGCGATAATTGAGTTTTACGCTGTCGAAAACGATAAACATCAGCATCAGCAGTAACTCGGTCAAAAACTCAGTAGCCAAACTCGAAATAATTCAATAAAAGGCAATAAATGAAATAACATGCCAGTAGATAAGAATCAGTGGCAGTAAGTTGTAAGCGACTTTATTTTGGTTGCAAAACAAACATTTTATACGAAAAACATTAAATTATTTGCCACGAAGGACTCAATTGAAAGTATTGCTGGTCACAATTCATGACAAATTCATGTAACATATTTTTATAATTTTTTTTCTTGCTGTCAGTCATTAGGTTTAGACCAACAATCAAATGGCAAAGATAAGTAAAAGACTCAGACACCAACCAACTAACTAACTAACAAGCTTACTGTCTGTCTGTCTATCTGAATGTGTGTGAGTCTGTTTGTCTGCCTGTCTAAGAACAGACTGACTGACTGACTGACTGATTGTGTGTCTATTTTGCATTTTTATTTGACGCTCAGAGAATTCGAGGCTAAGGGGCATTTAATTGAACAAACGAGCACTTTATTAAAATGTCACTCAACGTGTTTAGTTATTGGGAGCGAAGGGTATACAGAACATAGGTGCTGCAGAGCAGGAGAATGAGTGGGGCCGTGTGCAAATTTCATTATCGCTGTGTCAAACATTTGACAGCTAGGTTTCACCTACATTTAACAGCAGCTCCAACTTCAACCAACTCCGACTCCAACTCCGACTGCAGCTCACCTATGCATATTTAATAATATATAGTTTTGCTGCAGTTGAACAAAAGTTGCAGCCCTCGTCTAATCCGCAAAGCAGCATGCAGCGAGCAGCCGGCCGGCAGAAAAACAACCTAATAAAACAACAGCAACAAAAAGAGTTAACTAGAAACTAAACAAGGAAGAGAGCCAGAAACATACAGCTCGTATATCATTTGGGCCATTTCCATTCCCCTTTCAGAAAAAAAAAAAAATATATATATATATATGTGTTGCTTGGCTAACAAGAAACACAACACACACACACACACTCACATGCTGTTGAAAAAAAGTTTGAAATGAAAAAGCAGTCAGCATATGAAATGAGTTTATTACTCAAAATGTCCACACACACAAACACAAACATATGAGCGAGAGTTGCTTTAAGTGGCGTGCAGCGTCGGCAACGGGAACGGATGACGTTCCACTTGGTTAGTTGGTTGCTTCGTTGGTTAGTTTGTTGAATGGTGGTTGTAGTTGTTGTTGTTGTTGTTGTTGTTGTTGGTAGTAGTACTACGGTTAGTTACTAGATTGCTTAGTTCGTTAGACTATGTACGAGTTGTTGCCTCCGAGTTGTCGTTGCATTTGGTGTATATAAATATTTTAAATCTACCAAATTGTGCGCTGCCTAATCAAATTGCATGTTAATGTGTGTTTGTGTGTGTGTGCATTTGTTTATTATGTTGATTTGCAAAATGGCGGAAGCACTTATGCAACACCATCATCAAAATGGCATGGAAGAGGAAATGCGCCAAAATATCCATCCACAGTGTTAATTGAGCGCGACAAGACAACAACAACAACAATAACAACAAAAGCAGCAAGTACACCATCAACAATATCAACAACAACGAATCGGATATGTTTTTGCTTTGGTTTGCGGAAATTGGTTTATAGATCTATCGCACAGATACGTATTTAGTCGCATCCAAATTGTAAATTGAAGATGCGCACGTGCATTGCATATGCAAATTGTTTGCCGTCCTTTCCTGACTACCTGAAATTGCTTTTACTTGCGAACGGAAGCCCCATTTTCAATATAACCCAAGTAGCCCAAATACTTTACCCAACAGCTGGACGAGAGTTTGCTTAAAAGTATCTGATGTGATCTACTAGCCACAACTTGTATATATATATAGAGAGAGACTCCTGATATTTGTTACTCCCAAATCCCATTTGTTGCTTGTGGTCTAAGATTTGCCACGAATCTTTCTATTGAGCTTAATGTATCAAACTGCCCTCGCTGTCGCATGAACGGCACATTAGCTTTAGCCTTTAGTTTTAGTTTGAGCATTTTTTTCGCAACTATTTCTTCCAGCTGGCCGGCACCAGCTCATAAAAACAACCATTGAGATAGCTGAATGTGCGAGAGTGTTGCACGAACGAGGGGGGAGGGAGGTAGAAAAAGAGCTGGTCTGATGGGCGTGGCCATTTGGCTGATGTGGCAGGTCGTTGGCTGCATTAGCTGCAAGCGGCTCAAGTGCAAAATCGAATTTACTCTCGTTCCTAACGGCATTTCGTCTTAACAAGGCCAAGTGGAGTAGAAACCCGCAACTTCCACCCACTCCACTTTACTACCCCTTTTACCACCCACTAGCCGCTGTCAGTGGCACTTTACCCACCTCTAACGCTGCGACGATGCCGATAAGTGCCAGCAACATGCGTGCCAAGCACACACGTGTGAAAGCCTCAACTACAAAAAATAACAAAATAGAAAGAGTATACCTTAAAAAAAAATACTATGGTAGACGAGCATAGGACAGTTGAAAGGGTCAGAGGGATATAGAAGGGGTGCATTGGTCTAAAGAGGCAACATCAGCACCTTTACCATTAACCTGACTCTCTGAGTCTCAGTCTTGGTTTGCCCTCGGTGGCAGTAGCACTGCTTCTGTGCTATTAGTTTTTGCCACTTCTTGTTCTATATCGTTTCCACCATATCCCTCTGCTGCTGTTGCTGCTGTTGTTGTTTTTGTTGTTGTTGCTTAAGTGCAACATGAATTGTGCATACCAAAAAGACGTCCACAGCTGCCCCGAAAATACAAAAACAAATCTTAAAAAAAAGAAATGAAAAGCTTACTTCTTGCTACTCATCTGCATGCCTGCCTGCTACTAAAGGTGCTTGCCACACACAGTATCTGGCTTTCATCTTCTTCCCCTCACAGTTCTTTGTTTGTTGTTGTTGTTGTTTTTGTAGCTGTCGTTAGAGCTGGCCACAGAACTAATACACTCCACCTGCATAGGCATGTGTGTGTGTGTGTGTGTGTGTGCAGTTGACTATGTATCCAATGTTTGTTAGTCTTGTTCGGGCCCCATACTATGATATATGGCAGCTGCCAAAAGATGCAAAACATGACTTTTCTACTATATGCGAGAAGGCACAAGCAAGTCCCGCTATGTGCTTGCCAAGCAGAAAGCTGCATATATGACAAAAAGAAAGCGCAAGAGTGAGAGAGAGAGAGAGAGAGCGAGAGAGCGAGAGCAAGAGCGAGAGAGAAAAGATAGGAAGTGTGTTAGGAATGTGTATGACAGCTTTTGCCATCGTTGTTATTATGCATTTAGTAGAGTGGAACTTATTATGTGATATTGGACGGAAAACAGCTGGAAATTGCAGTTCTCCATAACAGTACATTGTAGTACCGAGAAGAGTACAGGTAAATATGGTAAATATCGATTAATAAACTAAAATTTCAATATTAGATATTCTATCTCTGACTATTATTTAAAAATTAAGTTTTGTGACAGTTAGTTCAGACTGAAGACTTGGTTCCTGTTTACTGATCTTTGGTACCAATCGATTGCCACCCTTTCGACTGAAAGAGCCCAAATAAGACTCGGCCTGAGCAAGTCGCTGAGTTAAACGATTCTGTTGGTCGCGTAATTTCTCGATCGATTCGCGTTTCGTTTGCAGCGCTTCGACCGTAAGATCATAGTCCCTCACCAGGTCGGGGTAGTAAACAAGGCTGTCTGAGGTCTTGATCTTATCTAGCTCCTTGCGTAGCTTGTTGTGCTTTAGCTTTCCCTGGTAGATGAGGTCACGATACTTCAGACTTGATTTCTCGCATTCGGCTAGTTTAGTGTTCAGGAGATCGATAGTCTTCCGATACATTTGCCCCTTGCCCTTGAGATGCGCTAGCGCATGAACATCGTAATTGATTTTGAGATGCAAGCGATCCAGGTCACAATTGCGATCTGAGATCTTAGCGGCTAACACTTGCACATCAGTCTGATTGCTTAGATACTCTCGCATGGAGAGACCTTCGCCCATCTCGATCTCCTCTGATTTCTAAAAGCATAAATACAAAAATTATAAATTGTTTAGTTCGATTCTCTTAAACCTCTTACCTTCTTCAAGTAACCAACTCGATGTTGCATGTTGAAAACCTCAAGTCGCACCTCGGAGAGCTCGTTCCGTACGCGACCCATGCTTTTAAGTACATTATTCACCGTGCTATTAAGATGGGTAAAGCTTTCCTTTTTGACTACCGTCTCGCGAACAAGTTTCTCAAAATCAGCAACCTTTTGCTCCGAGTATATACGCGCTTCCTCGGCTTCTTGGCGTAGCTTTGCCGACTGATCTTGGGACTTCTCCTCAGTCGCTGCCTGCAAAGCCAGCAGCCTGTCAAGCTCGACTAGGTCGTTGCGATGGCGTTGGCGGTTAATGGAGTCGAATCGATTTTGGGTGACGAACGAAAATTGCTTTTTACGGACGAAGTAATCTCTTATCAACTGCTGCAGCTTCGTGTTGGTAAATTTCTCCAATTGAAACTCATGGGAGAGTGGGATCAGTGCCACTATTAGTTTTTTTTTGTCTAGCACGCGCTGAAGTTGCACATCGTTCTGTTCGCAATACTGCGTAACTTGTTCGATAAGTTCATCTAGCAAGACTGTGCAGACATTAGAAACCATTCGACGCTGTTCTGATGCGTAAGTATCACCATACCCAAAAACAACCGAGTCCCGATCGCGTAACCTTATTGTTGTCATCCTCTGGGTTATTTCATCGCTTTCCGTCGATTTCAAAGTAAGCAGCTTCCCCCATCTATCGCTGTCACTGGAGCAAAAGCTGAGAGAAGATATGAAGCTGTTTTCTGTGGAATCGTTTGGCATTGTGCTCTCCTTCTCCTCAACTGTTTCTACGACAGCTTCAGTTATTGACGTTGATTCTGAATGGCTGTCAAAGGAAACGTTCTCCACAAAACGTCCATAACGATCTTTTTTTTCTTTTTCCATCTTTTCAGCCATCTCTATCGGTTTCTGCCTTGCAACGGCTGCTGGATCAATCGAACTAGTTTCTGAAATGTCTTCGATATTTGGTAAATCCTTTAGGAAGTTCATTCGGGCATTGCGTTGAAGCATTTCATCCATCTCTCCGTGCGCGTCCTGTTCAACTGTATCGTCTGACTGCATGTCCTCCACATCCGAATTAAGTAGAATGTCTGAAAACTCTTTGGGCTTATTCACAGGTGGCGTTGGAATTGTACTCTTCTTTGCTCTTCTTATTCCCTTTCCATTATCTTTTAACTTTGATAACGTTGCTAGCGATGCTCCCGGTGCTAGCGATGCTCGCGATGCTTGCAATGCTAGCGATGCTCGCGGTGCTAGCGGTGCTAGCGGTGCTAGCGATGATCGCGGTGCTAGCGATGCTCCCGATGCTCGCAATGCTAGCGATGCTTGCAATGCTAGCGATGCTCGCGGTGCTAGCGATGATCGCGGTGCTAGCGATGCTCCCGATGCTAGCGGTGCTAGCGATGCTGGCGATGCTAGCGGTGCTAGCGATGCTGGCGATGCTAGCGATGCTGGCGATGCTAGCGGTGCTAGCGATGCTAGCGAAATAACGCTGGAGCCCATAGAAATGTAACCAATCGGCGATTCAGTAAAATTTTGCAAAGAAAGAATACTCGCTTCACTCGATCTTGGATTTCCAACAACCGGCTTTGGCTTTTGCGGAACTTTCACAACTTTCTTCGACTCTGAACTTGTGGAGACTGCAGTTTTTCTATTGACCTTGCTGTCTAATGAGCTCCTAGCTGTCTTGCTAGCCGCTGTTGATCTTTGCAGCTTAGAACCCATCTGCGATACTGTAGGCGACGACGGTATCGGCGCTTTCTTCTTCATCCCTTTTTCCGTAATTTTAGTACCTTCCACTTTGCCTTTACTTTGGCGCTCTTTGTCCTGTGAAAATGCGAAAATCGCTGTGTCTGAGCCTGATTCTCTTTTATTTGATTCTTCGTGTAATTCAATCGCATCATTTTTAAATGCTGCTGGTAGTTTTGTTGTAGATATGGTTAAGCGTTTCCCTGCATGCAGTTCCCCGCTCATGTTGTGGTCTTTTGTAGGAACCAAAAAAAAGATCAAAGAAATTAAATGTTAAACAAAATAAATGTGTCTTGAAAGAACAAAAAACAAATATGTAATGGTGAAATAATAAATTGTTCAAACTATAAAATTAAGAGCATAGAAATCAAAAGCATCTTAGTTGAGATCCTTACTGAACAACAAGTTTTCTTTACCTTAACCCAAAAAACCCAATAAACTTAACGATACACAACCAATCAAGCCACTAACACCACTAACAATATCTTGTGGCACTCTACACCCAACGAGCATTACTGCAACGGGAGCTTGGCTCAGCCCAAGTTAAGCCAACCTAACCTAGTGCACAACAAGTGCGCTGTCAAACGACCACAAGGACGACTTCTTTTCCTGTTTCGAGGTTTTTCTCCCTTTCCTCTATACTATTTCCAATGGCTACCTAGCTGACTGACTAGCTGACTGGCTGACTGACTTGTCTGTCCCTGCTGCTGCTGCTGCTGTGTTGCCATAGTGGCAGTAGCTGCTACCTGTTCGGGCGCCGGGCCTGTTGTTGGTTAATATCATCACTCATGTATGCCGCATACTAAAGAGAATTTATCATGTCTGCTGCGGCATGGCTGTAAAAAAGGAAACGAAACGGAGAAGCAGCTCAACGAACCTGTTTTCGTTGCTGCCATTGTCGCTCAAGTGTTTCGGCAGCTCAACGCTCGCTTCTTCAATCTCCTATACCTTCATATAGAGGACACGATATCTATCCTCTATACTATATATATATATATATGGAGCTCTTTGCTTAAGGCCTGTGGCTTTCATCTCACCTGCTGCTGCTGCTGTTGCTTTTGTTGCTGTTGTTGTAGCATAGTTGTAGTTGCTGCATACTCGCAAATTCGTTTACGTTCACGTTGTGCCCCCATCTGCTAAGTAGATTTCGGGCTACCTGCTACATGCAGCTGTAACGAGCTGCAGCGCATGGGGAATTTCGTCTTTACTGCCCTCTCTCTCTCTCGCTCTCTCTCTCTTTCTATCTATCTCTTGCTTTAATAGTTTTATTTTTTTTTGGTAGGAGGGGGGGGGAAGGTTTGCTGGTGAGCGGATTTGGCAAATTGCCTAAAACTTTCTTTATATTTGATGTAATGAATTCCTGACGTGCTGTCGTCGCTCTCGTTCACGTGCAAAATGTTTTCACTAATGCAGCTAGTGCCCGCTTACGACCGTGTCTATGTATGTGTGTGTGTGTGTGTGTGCATTTTCTTTACCTCTCTCTCTCTCTCTTCTCTGTGTGTAGTATAAATATATCTATGGATACAGCACCTGCATTAAAAGCGACAAAGAATACCAACGCTAAGCAAAGCAAAAGCAGCAGCAACACATTGCGTATGCGTAATATGCTACAGATATGTGAGTGTGTGTTCACGCTAGCCACATGTGTGTGTGTGTGTATGGGTGTTTGAGTTCCGTTTCCGCAATTAAAATGTTGATTACATGAAGTACGACTGCCGCTTGTTTGTTTGCCACTGCTGTGGGCGCCACAAAGGAAAACGGAAATTATGTGTATGCGGGCGCTAGCGCTTAGCCGAGCTGCAAAAACACTCTAAACAATGGTAACAGCAACTGGCACATAAATTTCAGCCCGCCTCTAGCGTCTGATAAGATTTGCAAGCTTCGTTTGAACAAAGAACGGCCAACAATTAACTAGGCAAATGAGACAAATCTGGCGATAAAAAACTTGACGAAACACGAAACACGAAAACACACTCAATAAGTTGGACACAAAGTGAGTAGCTAACAATTGTGTTACAACGATTAAATGAGTGCGAAAAAGTATTTTTATTGCTGAGAATAAGTACTCATTAAAGATGCAATAGACAAAAAAGTAAACACAGGGCAATGACCTATGCGAGGGCAAAGGTCATGAGAGTGAAATAATCGGTTGCCAAAAAGAACCGCTTCGAATTCAGTGCGACAACTCGCATTGCATGGTAATTAAATCAATCATACGCCCTTTTTTATTGGAAGCAACAGCCACACAGTAAGAAGAAGAGGAAGAGATGAGGATGTTGAAGCAACAACAAGTTGGCCAAAGACGGAGTCGGAGGCTGTGGCAGACACCTGCAAATACTCTCGCGTCGTCGCTTAGCATAAATGAATATTTATAATTCCGTGTCTTGGCGTTGCCTTCAAACCATGCCACCTTTTCCTGCCCCTACCCCTGCCCCTACACCCGTTCCAGAGCTCTTTGCCGCGGCATCCAAAGATCTGCAAAGTGCTTTTAAGAGTGCAAAAATATTTGTATTTTTATGAATATTTATTTGCTTTTGAAATCGAAGCTATGCATTTGTTGCTGCCAAGCCCATTTTCCATGCCCACCCCTAGGGGGCCTGCCCCTCCCCCACACCACTTGGTTATTGTTGTTGAGGTCGTCAAAGTTTTGCCCTTTTGCGAGTTGTCTGAAAGGTGCGTAAGACAATTTAATTTATTTGACGCATTAAAACAAAAATATTAACGCTATAAATCAATGAGTAAAAAATGCATGCCACAGCGAGGGGCAAGAGGAGAGGGGCAGTAGCAGAAGTTTCTTTTCTTTTGCGATATATTTTATTTTGGCTTTGCCTCTCACCTTTTCTTTTTTTTTGTTTTTGCTTTGCTTTGCTTTTCTTTTCAAGCAGGCTGCGAAAGAAATTCTAGTATTAATTTATGTGCCATTTGGAGAACCTTTTGCTTAGACCGAACAACCAAACAAGCGAACAACATATTCATGACAGCTGCAAAGTTATGACACAGTCAAAAGTTGCTTTATGTCTGCAGGGTCTTGAGGGTATTGCACTTAATATTCGTATTTGATTGCGTATTCGTTCGTATACGTGATTTCGATTCAGCAAAAAGGGTTCAAAATTCACACTTAATTACTCTGAAATAATTAACATACGAAACGATAAGGCAACAAAAAGTTGCAAGAAAAGTGAATCCTTCTTTTCTGAATGTGTTTCAAGGCACAAATCAAAGCTATTTAACACTCAATTAGCTTTAAATCGAGTTCAAGATGTGACTTATGCAAATAAATATATCAAATAGTTAACGTAATGTTTTCTTTTGTTGTTATTTTGTGTCTGTGGGAAAGGGAACTTGTAAATAAATATGAAAAATTATCACAATATTTAATGAACCAACAAACCAAAAAACCAACAACAGCAACAACAACAGTTGCCCGCATTTGTTGAGGCTTTAAATGTATAATGTATGATATATGACTTTATCTATTGAATGCATACGCCAATCTGAACATCGATTAAAACGGAAGCGAATGAGTAGCGAAGAGGAGCGGAGCGGACCGGAGCGGAAAGGGGGAAGTCAGTTTGGGCAAATGACAATGTAAAATATGCAGATGCGAAATGAAATGAAAAAAATGCAATTTTTTTGTGCTATAATAATTAAATTTCATTGGAATTTTAATTCAAAGAATCAAATGAAAACAAAATATATTTTGATAAAAATGTGTTGCGCATTAATTAAGAATGTTGTTGCATGTTGCACTGTGCTTTAAATTACAATTGTGGCATTTGTAATGGCAAAATTTAAGCATCCAGCTGCAACACTCGAAGTCCTTTCAAAGGTGTCGCCCGGAGTCAAAGGACATTCACATACAGGAGCCAATCCAGCCCTACATATGCAAATTGTGTGGATAAAAGACAAACTAGAAGAGAAGAGCAGAAAAAATAGAGTAGAGAGAAGAGGAAACTAGTGACCATGGCTGCCATGGCTACCAAACAACAACAACAGCAGCTTTTGGGTCAATAGTATTTTACTTCATTTCTGCTGCAGGATTCTTCTTCAAGTGGAGCTGTGCACAAAGTCCTTTCGCATACTTTCCCAACAGCAATATCAACCCAATGCAAATGCAGCCAGGAGAACATGTTAGAGACGAAGTATGATAGGAATTGGGTTTTGGTAATGAGCCAGCGGAATACTTAGTAACGGGATAATATGGCTCTGTATCTTCCAACTGGCACAAAGCAAACTTCTGATTTTATTCGTATAAATATATTATTATAATTATATTGATTCTAATAATAAGTAATTCATATAAGCATAAGTATAGCCGTTATGACTAATCATATAGTTTTGACTCTTATTATGCACATTACAAAATCGTTCGAGCAAATAAAGCTTTTATTTATTGCCAAAATGCAATTGTATTAAACACCAACAATACTTTTGGGCGCCAAGTAAAATCCCGTTATTTTTAGCAGAAGCAGAGAAAAGCTTTTAGTACAACTGTTGAATAACAGCGGTACGCTGATACCATGAAACATGGAACATGCACTGCCGAGAGAAAGGGAGAGAGAGAGCAACCGCTGGTTAGCTCCGCTCCGCAGTAAATGCATTTGAATGTGCGCTCTCTCACTCTTTCGGGCATGCGCTGCAATTGGCTGTGTAGGCGTAGTTCAGACGTTGGCCACTGGATGGCGTGCCATAAGCTTGCACAAGAAGTTGAAAATTTTTTTTAGTTATGATTTGCACTCCAGGACGAACGCACGTCATTTTGATCGCGCGCGCTCTCTTAATTTGCCTTTACAAAGGCCACTAGAACTGAACCAGAACCAGAACAGAAAAACCGAAAACCCGAAACCAAATACCCAACGCAACGACTGACAAGTCACACGCGCAAACACGCACACATGCTCGTATCGATGGACAAGTGTCGTGTACGGGCACTAAAAGTTATTTCGTGTTAGTTTATCCCCGTTCCACAACAAATAAAAAATAAGAAGAGATAAAATAAAAAAACGACAAAACGACAAAGAAGAAAACAGCCACAAGAATTAAAATAAAAACAAAGTGCAAGTTGTGAGTGCTTAAATAAATTGCAGAACGAAACCAAAACAGAAGCGAAACATTTGCCAAGCATTTTGTATGTTTGTTTGTTGTTGTTGTTGTTACTATTGATGTTTGTTGTTGTTGTTATGTTCGTTGAGTTGTGAACTTGAAAACTGCTGCGGTTGTGGTTAATTAAAATGGATCCTTGAACAACAGCACGAAATTCAAGTCCTAAACATTATAAATAGAACAAATTTATTTCGTTCTGTTGAAGTTAGATTTTTTTTAGTTAATTTGTGCCCATTATAATTCTAATTATTTTTATTCTGCTGCCGCATAATTGCCGCGTTTTTATTTTTATTTTTTTTTCCTTTCTCTAATTTAACCTAATTAAGTTGGCAACTGCCGCCGTTGCCGTCGCCGTCGCCTGTCGAATGTCCACTGTTCCTCTATCTGTGTCCCACTCCCACTCCCACTCTCAATGTTGTGTTAAAAAGTGTGTTTGGTTTGAGTCTTTGCTGTCCCCTATGCCGGCCGTTTTGTGCACATAGACATTGGTGCTGCATATATTTTAAAGCGCGCTTTCTTTCTCTTTCTCTCGCTCGCTAGCTCGAAACAATGACGCCGCATTTTTTGTAATAACGGCACTTGTCTGCTGCTTGCTTTGCTGTTATTGCTGTTGCTGTTGCCTTAGTTGTTATTTGTTATTGTTGTCGCTGCTACTGCCGCTGCTGCTGCTGCTGGTTTATTATCTCTGCTCGACTTGTTGGCTGTCGTTTTGTCATATTTTTGCCGTTGTGTTGTTATTGTTTGTGCTGCTTTTGTTGTGCAAATAACAAATTGACAACAACCAAATTTAAAACATTGTTTTTTGCTCGCTAAAAGTGTGCACAAAATTTGTCAAGATTTATATATTTATGCGTGTTGATGTCATTCAGATCGTTCCTTGTTCAAAAATTTTTTACATTTTGCTTTTGTTAATCGCTTGTTTTAAGCCGTCGACAGAACATAAAACACGCTTTTTTGACCTGCTTGAATAACTTAACAAAAATTCCATTGTTATTTTTTACATCGTTGGTATTTTCTATTGTTTTAGCTAAAAATAGTTTTTATTGGCTAAGCTATTTAAATATTTGATGGCATAGTTTCCATACTTTATTAAATTTTTATAGTTAACAAAATTCTTTAGCGCTTAAAAAAAATATTGCCAATGAAAGTTTTTTATTTGATTTGTAACATTAAAGATTAAAATAATTTTTTAACAAATTGTTGCTAGTTGAATTTAAGCTTTTTCCTGTTAACAAAAAAACATTTGCCGCTAATCAAATTTGATGGGCAGTTAGCGGTTATATTGAGGCAAATGTGGGTCAACGAAGCGTTTTGGGCATGTTATTATAAAGGCAACAGAAGAGACAACGACAACAACAATTGACAACAGCCTCAATTGCCTTGTTGTAAGTGTTGCCCGTTAGCCGTAAATCAAACGCCTAAACACAAACAACAACTTCCAGATAGATGGAGAGAGAGAGGGAGATTTTGAATTTATGTTGCATGCGCCTCAATACACACAGTTCCTAGTTCTTGTTCCTGCTGCTGCTGTTGCTGCGTCTCCAACTTTCCAAGTCTGAGCCTGGTTCTAACTGCTTTTGCTGTTGTAATTAATCTTTGGCCAAAATGCTGCAAAATTTATGTCTTTAACTTGGCTCGTTTGCTTTTCGTGTCCTTTCCCACCCCCTTCCCCCTGCTACCGCCATTTACCCCTCTCCGTTTAATAGTTTCGCTTGTTTGCTCCACCCATTTTATTAGTATTATTTGTTTCTTTTCGTTTCGTTTTTTCGTTTTTTTTTTGTCGTTTGCCGATTAAAAGTGATTAATTGGACTGCAACAACAGCAATAACTGCAACAACAACAGTAACAAAGCCAACTTTATAACTAAATTAAATAAGTGAATTCTAATCCAACACACACAGAAATTAATAATGTGTTTGTATGTGTGGGCAAGTGGGAACACTCTTTTGGACGCTGCCCACAGCGCATAAATAAACATCCCAACAAAAAAATAATAATAAAAATAAGGGAATTTCCCAAGTGAACAATTCCCTCTCCCTATCTTCCCACTATTCTTTGGCAAGTGAAAGTGTATTTGAACTGCCTGAACATGTGTGCATTGGAGGCAACACCTTACGCACACAATCACAGAACGAGTCACAGGCATGATCACAGTCACGCCCAAAGTCACAGTCAGAGTCAGAGTCAGAGTCACAATATCAATAGTCAGCAACAGCTGGCGCCGCACCACCGACAACACCACCACCAGCAGCAGCAGCAGCAGGAGCAACATAGCCACAAGCAACAGGCACGCCAAACTGTTGTTAGCCAGGCCAAAAGGACGACAGCAACAACAACAACAACAGTTAAGAGAACACATCTGCACCTCTGGTATATTCTTCATGTGATATTAGTGCTAATCGGTGAGTGCAACCCAAAAAAAAAAGCAGTTTTTTTCCCTTTTGTTTCTTTTTTTTTATAATTATTTCAAATGGTCTGCAATTAATTCTCTACTCATCCGCAATCCCCAAACTCTTTATCAACCCTCGAAACGAACTAAACTGAACCACAGCCCCAAAATTACGATTAAATGCTTCAAAAAGTTTGCAAATATTTGCGCAAATTGAGATGAAAATGTTTGCTCATTTATGTAAAGCGGTGTGTATGTGTCTGTGTATGTGTGTGTGTGTGTGTGTGTGTGTGCGTATGGGATTGTTGGCTTTACGTATAAATACATAATTAATTCCAATTGGTATCTGGGCGCAAGATGAAGATACTACCACAAAATACATGCGATAGCCATGCATATTCGTTGTATCTAAGCAAATATTCTGAATGGGTTGCAACTCTGCTGCTATCATTGTTACGTACGAGTTTCTGAGTTGGCCAAGCAAGTTATGGCGTTTAAGCCAAACAAATTTGCTGTATTCATTAATCACTATTGTTTGTAAATTGCCCAGATAATCAAAAACACAAATTGAATATAACAGCTCATTTGTGTTTGAGAACAGTTTTTAAATTAGTATTTAATTGGGAAACTTGTTTATTTTTGTTTCAATTCTTCAATGTTGACTTCTTCTTTATGGTCTTTGGAGCAGACCTCATCCAATATCTTGTCAAAGATGGAGTAGCGATCATCAGCATATTTCTTGTAGTGCGAGAGACGATGGTTTTTAACCAGCTTCCAGCGCTTCTTGTTGTCGGCGAGAAGCTTCTCCTTGCTGGCATCTTGTAGATCCCAGGATTGGGTGCTTGGCAACACTGGCGGGATGAGGGGGATATCAGTTTTGCGTGCACTGGGCATACGAGGCAAGGTATTCACTTCGCCACTTTGCAGTTGAGCAAGAATCCTTTCGGCATTGTCCTCTAGATCGGAATTGGGAACCGAAATACCATTCATTTTGGCCACTTTTGTATCGACGGGCAGGTTGTTCACCCACTTGCGCACAATGGAATACAGAGATGCTCCCTCAAGGAGCTTGGACAAATCCAAGTTGCCCTCGAACAATGGCGTCAAGTCGCCGAGACGCTTGTCGTTTGCTTGGGCCAACATGCGTTTGCCCTTGGCGCGACTAGTTTCAGTTTTATTCGTAACTAGAACTGTCGATTGAATTGCTGCTACTGCTACTGCTGGTGTTGGTGGTGCAGCAGAAGTGAAAGCGTAGGTCTGCTCGTTCTCTTCTTCTTCTGTCTCCCCAATGAACTCAATCATTTCTTCAAATTCAAGCATCTGCAACGGTGGATCTTCTTCAAAGAAAAATTCTGTTCCTACTTCTGCTTCTGCTTCCTCCTCGGACGACGCGTCGAAACTAGTTTCATCGAGATAAAAATTTAGCTTCTTACTAACACGGCGCTGCGATCTATTCGGAGTTTCGTTCATTTTGCTTTTTGTTATTTTCTAATTTCTTTTAGAAATTTGAAATTTTAAAGATGCTTGTTGCAAGATGTTTTCAAGCAGACTGAAATAAAATTTATTTGTGATGGGCGACAAGACTTAAAAACAATATCGATATTACATGGCTTGCCTATTTTCTAATTATACTGAATTCATAACCAGTGTTGTGTTACGTTTTTTTTTTTTTTTTCTTACGCTCAATAACATTCTGTACACTGAAGGAGAGAGAGAAAAAGAGAGTGAGAAAGCGAAAGTAGAAGCTGCATCGTTTTTTATAAGCTACTATCGGAAATTATAATAACTATGGTGAATCATTATTAATAACCTTAATTGAAATTGTGTTAAAAAAATATTGTTGAAAGGTTAAAGGGTTCAAAGCTTGCCTGCAGCACAACATAATTCTCTACACAGAGGGACTCTAAAACTAAAATAAACATCACACAAAAAGGAAATGAAAAAGAAAAAATTATATAAAACAATCAAGAAATTGAAAAAGCAAAGTTCAAATATAATCGAACCAAAGCAACTGGTACTTAAGTAATTTTCTGGCTAAAGACAAGCAAACAACAAAACAAATTACGATACGCACGCTGCATAGAAATTAATAAATTGCCTCAAGGATGGAAGGACGAATAAGCAAGGGGAAACGACAGACATTTTCTCTTTATCCCGCATAAATTCACTCTTGTTATTGTTGTTTTTTTTTGCTTTTGTGTCACTGCTAAAGCGCAAAAAAGTTAAGTTGACATTTCCGCACACACACAAACCCACACAAACACAGGGAGAGTAGAGAATATACAAGTCACGATGCTTTTAGTGGGGTTGATGGTGAAAGAAGGAAGGGGAAACATTAAAGCTATTGAAGAGCGTTCGCTTTCATTATTTTTAAATCATATCAGAAGCAACGATGGCGTAGTAGAAACGGAAACGGATGTGAAACCAAGTGATGTTTGTATGCCTGTCACTCTTGCCTTTGTGTTTGTGTGCGTGTGTGTGTGTGTGGGTGTGTGGGCTTAATTCAACGTCTCATTTGCATACATTAAAATGTCACATTTTACATGCCGTTTGTGCGTCTCTCGCCCTAAGCCAAAACGGTAGGCCGTCAGTTAACGTTAAGAAGCCTCCGCCTGTTACACATAAACTACATTAGCCATTGCCAGCGACGACACGATGCCAAGAGTCCTGACTGCCTGCCTGCCTGCCTGCCTGCCTGCCCGCATGCCTTCGCCGGGAGTCCTTGCACGGAGACATCTGTGGGTTCTTCTTACTCAACAGAAGCAGCAGCAGCATCCGAAGCAGCAGCATTGCGGCCATGTAAAAATGGCTTAACGCGCAAATCTTTCAACTAAACATTAATCCTAATGGTTTTCAATTTTTTCTTGCTTCGGTTTGTGTAAGTGTGTTTTTTTTTTCGTTGCGCCTCCGTCTGTGGCAAGTCAACTTACCGAACAATCCTGCCCCCAAGTCCATGCCACGCGATTCCTGTTTTGCATGTAAATACGCTCTTTGATATTGTGGCGCATTTCGCCTGCAGCCTGATTGCCTTTACCACCATTCCCCCCACCTCTACCACGTAGCCATAACAGGCCCTAAATTGACTCCGACTCAAATATGAATTTAACGCGTAACGCGAAAAGGCAAACTCATAAAATTGCGGCCCACTCTCATTAGACAGCCTTATTAATCAGCGGCCAGGACCTTTAACGAATCAAAAAAAAAGAAGAAAAAATAAATCAAACGATGCCCTTGACTTAGTTCACTCATCTAAGCGCCTCATTGGACTAATTTCAACTCTTGTGGCAGTCAGCTGGGATATTTTATAGTCTGTGGCACGGCTATCAAATATCCTTTACTATGGAGGAGATCATAAGAAAAATACCACTTATAATTTATTAAATTTATTAACAACCAAAAAATGCAGATTTAAATAATATTACTTGATATAAAAATTGTATGCATGGATGGCTGCATTGAAAATGCTCAACAAGAAAAACTGGCTGCCAATCGGCTTTATAATTATTATTTTTTACAAACAAATTTACCAACTGAATGCTTTGCATTGGATAAAATAATTTTAAATAAGATATGTGTATGTGTGTGTTTTTTGTGTATCAAAATAGTAACTATTTCTCTTTACCAAAAAAAGTAAAAACAAACCACACCTTTGCGTCCTTTGGGTGCTTTGAGTATACTATGTTTATATATAATGCTACAATGAATACTTTGGCACTATGGAGCACATCGCACACTATCACATTATGTTGTTGTTGTTGTTGTTATAGTTGTGTAGAGTGAACTGAGCAAAAGCTCAAGTGGGCTTTTGTTTTGTTTTGTTTTCTCTTTAAATAAAACTGTGTCGCAACAATGGCAAAGGAAGTGTTTTTTCTGTTTTGATTATCCTCACCCACATATGTGGATCGTTATTACAGTGTGTGTGTGTGTGTGTGTGTGTGTATATTTGATGATAGCTGTCTGATTGCGAGATATGTGCACACACACACAAACACTTGCTTCGTGTCCGTGTGACATACATAAAAAAATAAACCATTTTGAGCCACTAAGCTATTGTTAAAGTTTATCTTTGCATTTGCCAAATGATGGCAGTTTGGCTTTTGTTATTGCGAACGTCTCTATTTATATATACACACATATATATATTTTATTGCTGTTGCTTTTGCAATTTACAGCAGGTAGCTTAAACCGAAGTAAATTTTGGCAATCGTAATGCTGATCAGCTCAATCATCCATTCACATTATTCATATTTAATGACGCTTTTACTAGCAACACATTGATTGTCTTCTTCCTCGCCACTTCCACTTACGAGAGACGATAGTTGTAAATGCATTGATTGAATACTGTGTCGAACTTTAGCTATTTCATAATCATTTGATAACATTTTGTATATAAGTCACACAATAGACTTTTAGTCGGTCATTAGCAGCAATTATTTTCATTATTTTTGTGTTCTGTGTGATTTCGATTTTGAAGATAAGCCAAAGCCCAAAAATAAAAAAATAGAGAACGCCCACAATATTTATTATATTCTCTTTGGGTAAACTGATATGCGCTGCGCGATAAATTGTAACATTTCAATTAAAAATGACGGCCATAGCTGAAAGGCCACAAGAGAAGGACCCAAAAAAAAGACAAACAGTGGTTGGAAGGAGGGGAGGCGAGTGGGTCAGAGGGTCTGGGGGTCGAATGGACTTTCTGACCGGACAACGCCCAAAGCATGCTAAGCAAATTGAAAGAAAATTAAGCACTGTGTGTCTGCTTGTGTATGCGTGTGTTGACTTTTTTTCGATTTGTATTGTAATCATTAGAGCGCAGTCAAACAAAAAAACAACATGAAGTTAAAAATAAGAAAGAAACGAAAGTTAGAGAAACAGAATTGGGCAGAAAGGGGAGGAGAACGAAACAGGTTGAAGGTGCTTTAATATCTGACGAGCAAACAAACGAGCGACTGACGCCTATTAATCATGCAGACTTTACGTACCATTAAGCACGAATATTTCAACAGGCCGAAAAAGGCGTTTCGACTTTTTGGTGTATCATTGCGGCATGATATGAGAGTTCCCACGGGGGTCGGCGAGACAGCCTAAGCAACTAACATCGGCTTCTCTAATGAGTTGGGCGACTGCCGATATACCATATATCCACATGCATACGTATGTGTATGTGTCACAGCTGTCAGTTTGTGAGGAGCTGCTCTATTTTGTTGCCTGGCGGGCGTGTAAAAAGGTTCAAAGTGTAAGCAAGTATCAAAAAAAAAGAGCAAAATATAGCAGAGTGGGTGTGTGTGTGTGTGTGTGTGTTCAATCAACACCCAGCAAGAGTGAACTGAAGTGAACCCAACGCAACGCAACACAAACAAAGTAACTGGCCGCATTTTGCCCATTTGGCTGCCTAATGGCAAAAATATTGTATTACAACAATTTGTGCAGTTAACCCGAACCCCAGCTGCAAAAAAAAAAAAAATAGAATATAAAAGAAAAGAAAAAGCGAAATGAAAAAGAAAAAAAAACATCCAACATATACAAAATGCTAAAAAGGCAACAACCCAAGGGTCGCTAACGATATGGTAAATTTATCAAAAAATACAAGACCCCACAACAACATGACACCAGCCAACAGTCAACAACGAACAGCTAACAGTCAGCATTGGTCGGTTAAGAGAGAGGGAAAGAGAGAGAGAGAGAGGGAGAGGTAGGCATAAAATAATCAGTCGCAGTCGACACCATAAATGGTCCACAAAAGGCAAATGTTAAGGCTAAAAGGCTTTTCAGGTCGTGGCGATGACCCTTTGGGAATCTGCAAATTGATTTCACTCCCGAACTAAAATGGCCAGCAGCAAATGAAGCTGAAATTTCTTACTTGCTCGCAGCTTAAATTATTTAAATTTTCTGCTAGACAATCGACAAACATGATGCATAACGCAATGCAACGCAACTTTGACAAACACTTTGGTCAAACGAGCGCCTAGTCTTAGCCATGTAAGCAGCTCATAGGAGCGGAAAAGACAATTCAATCGATTTGATAAAGTGTTTGTAAGTATTTGGAATTTAATGCGCTTTGCACACAAAAAAATAAAACACTCACAGAAACATAGACATACTAAAAGTGCGCACATGAAGGGTGAGGGGGGTGGTAGGAATACAAAGCGAATGCGAAACTGCTTGAAATATTTTTACTTTTTGTCATTTCCTCCAAACGCATTCCTGAAATTCAAACAAAGAGCGAAAAAATGCTTGAAAATATGTTGACACACAAGTGTTGAGAAAATGTAGCATACTTTAGAGTGCTGTCAAAAGTAAATAGTGGTTTCGAGATGACAACGTGATAATGCGAATTTCGCATAGCTTATACATAAAATTGTCAAGTATCAAGTATCAAAAATTAAAACTCATAAAATACTTATTTCAAATGTTTTATTTAAACATAGAAGAACACTTTCTGTCACTTTAAAACGAAATAAGTGATTTTATCGATGTGCCTGTGCATTGTTCTACTTACTATTTCATCCACGGTGTGCGGCCTGTCACGTGCCCATCGCTGGGTGCTAATGGAGGTGGTGCTGGTTGGAGGAAGTCGTGCAAGGAAGCTGGCAGTGAAATGCCGCGCCCAACACTTTCACCCTTAAGACGCACTCAAGCGCAACTGGGAAGCTACGGAAAAAATGGCAAATGGCATCTCGATGTTAGTTTTAGGTGCTTGCAGTACTGAATTTGGCAATAGACGAGCGCAAATAGAGCAGAAAAATTGCGCCTCTGGTTGCTGCTCAGAGCCCCTCTGACCCTTGACTTTTAAAAAAAAACCTGCGACTGAGAACTTAAAACTAAGAACTTGGAAATGAAACTGAAATCCTGTTGCTGTGCTACAGCAAAGAGAAAGTTGTGAAGAGAAAGTTTCTTACAGCAGGCCATTGCGAAATGTTGGCTGCTGGGCTGCTGTCGAGTAATTTATTTGGTAAGTGGTAATCAATGGGCGGCTGTCCGGTGCCGTTGTCGGCGTTGATGGTGATATACGAGTAAAAGCGGATGGGTTAAGCCAACTGCTGGGCGAAGCTTATCGCGAGAGTTGGCACACACAACTCGCTGTCTCTCTATCTCTCTCTCTCACTCTTTCACGCTCGCTCTGATTTGACCGGGCTCTTTAAGTTGTAAAGTAGCCAAAGCGGCAGTTTTATGGCCGGCAGTTGAAAGGTCACTGCAGATAGAAAGATTTGTTGGCCAGGATTTATGACAACATGCTCAGCATTAGCATTCCAAACATGCTGTTAACATCAGCATTTGCATATGCACATGACTACAACTCCAACTGCTGCTACACTCATACAGACATACAGACACACACTGATATACAGATACACGGATACTCATCATCATACTCATTCGAGTCTTCGCATCATATGTGCGAATAATGTGCGGCAGCCCAAAGCTTTGCCAAAAAGTATCCATAACAATAAAGCAGCATTAGCAGCTGGCCAACAGCAACAATAACAACAACAGCAACATAAATACAAGCTGAAAGGAACAAATTTTTAGCTAAATTATGGCCATCATTTAAAGTGTTATTTCCCTTTTTCTGCTTTTCTCTCCCATTTGTGCCCGTTGCCTTTTTGCTGTTTTTGTTTTCATATTTTTAATATTCAAGTTATGCAAAAAGCAAAATAATGCTGAAATTATTATAATAAGATATTTTATGTAGACTTCTAACTACTCTTAGTACAAATAACTGTATATTGGTTTCAGTGAGCCATAAATTAAATTAAACATTTCCTTATAATTTAGATCATAAAAGAAGCAATCAGTTTTTATCACATTGTGCCATCAGCATCTGAACAGCATGCACTAACCCATTTTCATTGCAGGGTATTCTTTATGTTTTCGCAAAATGCGCAGCACTTGTGTGCAGTTGGTGTTGCCGCAGAACTGCCAATGGCCGCAATAAGCACATGCCACCAACTACATATGCATGTGCACATATACACTGTAGAAGTCTCTTTGTGTGTGTGTGTGTGTGAGTGTGTGTGTGAGTGGGGTGTGAGCCTTGGCTAGCTTTCAGCTGCAGCTTTCATTATGTGAGTCGACAATTTCAGGCCGCACATTTGGACCTTGTTACATTTGTCGCTGCTGATTTTGTCTTTTTATTTGTGCTATATCATTTTTGGTATAATTTTTTATGGTCTTTTTTTGCGTTGGCCCTACAGAGCATAATACGATGGATAGCCGCTTTATGCATATCATGAAATTTTAATTGAATTTGTGCATTTTTATTATGCAGACAGAAATGTCAAATGGCAAATGATGCAGAGACGAAACTTTACAGTTTTCAATAACTTTGACATCCGACAACTTCACCCCCGATGGTAAATCAACAACTCTTTCGCATTCAGTGCCTGACTAGGGCAATGCAGCACTCATACGCCTCGTTGGCTGAGTGTCAACAGAGAACGTGGGGCGTAGGTTCACTATAGGCTCATCCCAAGTGAGAACTACTTTTTGGCTTTGGCCCACTGCTAACCATTAATTTGGCCTCGTTCTGAAAGCTATATATCCCGCATATATTCAGTTATTTAGTTATTCACTCGCTCAGTTCGCCTCGCTTGCAACATATTCCATTTTTTTTTATATATATGTATTCACTGCGTAGGTTTTGCGGCTGCATTCGTCAGTCATTTCGCAGCTGCCAGAATTTGCGTTTGTATTTGTATATTATGGATAAATGCGGATGGCGTGGGAAAGGGGCGATGAGATGAGATAAAGCTCACCGGGGTTGACTTGGGCCAAATGTATATTCCAATTGAAACAAAAAAAAAAAATTAAAAAAATTATTTGCATGGCATTTTTAATGCAATTTTAATATGCGCGCGCAGCTTAATTAAATATTAAATATTCCATGCGATTGAAATTGCGACCGTCAGTTGTTGACTCGGGTATCTGTTTGTGCCTTTGCCTTTGCCTTTTGACTGCGCCTCGCAAATTGACTTTTTATCCTGTGCTTGGAAAAGCGTTAAGTTAATTATCAATAATATTTGCGCTCGCATCACTTAATAAATTAAATAAATGTCAGCAAGTGCAGAGCTGCCTTTGACTTTTAATGCACACACAGTTGCAAAAGAGCTCGAAACGAAATCGTAAAAACGTATATATTAATGATAATTATGCAAGTAAAGGACATCAAACATAATATTTGAGTCTCTTTAATGCATATGCTAAGCTTATAGTTTTTTTTAATCCTTCACAATATGATGAGATGATGAGAAATATCAAATGACACTGCCCAACTTACTTGGGTCAACATTTACTTGAGATTTATGTATTTATATTATTTATTTGTGTATATATGTGAAAATCATGTGCTGTTAAGTGCGATTGGGTCTTAAATTTCACTTAAGCGTTTAAGTAAATTATTGCTAATGACTTGCAAACAGCCACAATAAAATCACAGACAGACAGACAGACACCAAAGGACGATCTTTAACTGGTAGATAGCTTGACAGAACGGTGCCAAGATGTGTGAGCGGCACTCTACAGTAAAGTAATCACAACATTTGATTGATTGAAATCAATTTCCCGTCAAAGGCATGTCTGCCTGCCTCACTGATATATATATACGCGTATCTGTATGTGTGTGTATTTATTTGTCTATGCATATTTACTTAAACTTCATTTCATTCTTGGGTATCTGTGGGTGTTTGTGTTCGTATGTGTACTTAGATTGCGCCGATAAACGACGATACGCTTGAAATCAAGCGAAGCAATGGCTCTGGCTTCGGCTCACTGAGCTGCCATAGATGCCAAGTGCAGACATGCGACAAGGAAAACTTGGAGAGACCTACATACATACATTCACACACACACACCGTGTGGCACACGGAACGTCTTTAAGAGTTTGCCACTTGCCCCTTCCACTTTACGCTGCTTTATTCCGCGAAATTAATTTCAAATGAGTGACTGATGACGATTATAAGGAATCATCTAAGCATATATGTATGTATGTCTACACACATATGCATAAATTATAAGTGAAATGCATTTGCGTGGAAAACAAGCGTGGCCAAATTGGTGTTGTCTATGCTTAAAGGACAACACCTACCTAACCTTGCCTTACAAATCCCCAAAAGCAAATCGCATTGCGCACACAGACTGACTGACTGACTGACTGAAAAGAAAACAACACAAAATACGTGGCTGGGATTTTTATAACCAAATCAGGACTGCTAACCTTAATGCTGTTGGCCTCAATACTTCTCGCTTTGTCTTTTTTTTTTTTTTGTTCTTATTCCTGTTGGCAGACTCCAGATGCTTTTTGGCATTGCTTTTTATTGTTTTTTATGATCATTTGTATTCATCAATTTTGTATCGATTTGGCGCTGGCTTCGGCTTTAACCCAGGCCAGCGTTTATATGCCAAGACCTCTGCGTTGAAGCAGCGAAAGGATGAAAATGAATATACATATAAAAAAAATATACATTTATATATGTTTGTACTTAAGTGCATGCAAGTTGCGCCAAAGGCAATGAATTCGAATAACTTGACTCTGCCGTTGCGAAAAGAAGCATCTCTCAAATTTATGAGCTATAAAACAGCTGCTGAGCGGTTCCTTGGTCCTCCTCAATACCAGCAATAGAAGCCAAAACAAACACAAGAACATCAGCAGTTCAGTGCCTCAATTTTTGATTACTTTTGTTATTGTTTTTATGCGTTCTTGGAAATTTGTTGGATTTTGTGCTTCTTTTTTTGGGATTTTTAATTATGCGCCAAATGAATGATAAACAAAAATTATTGTTTATTGATAAGTTAAAAGCAACAAATATTAAAAAAAAATAAATAAAAAATTAAAGAAAGACATTTTCAAAATATTGGTTCTATCTTTCTGGAGGTGAAACCATTGCAACAAAGCGCTTGGTTTGAAATTCCGGTCAGTTTTCACAACGTTAAAGCAGATGAAAACAATTGAGTTGAACCTAGAAAGGACTTTTCAAAGTCAACTTTGAACGATTTGCGGCTTTCGATTTGTCAATCAGTTAATAAGCTCATTAGTCAAGTCAATCAAGTTGTCAATTGCACCAGCATTAGCATTAGCATTAGTCGCTGCTGCAGCAGTTGCAACTGCCGTTGTTACCTGACTGCTGTCCACAGCTTTACACAAGGGGGAATAGAATCTTTTGCTCTTCGTTTATCTTGCTGTTGTCTGTGTTCAGTTGGTTTCTTATGATAAATTGATTGATATTTGAATTTAATTATAGGCGGGCAGTGAGCAGTCAGTCGAACGACTGAGTTTGAGTTTGCAATTGAATTTTGCTTTGGTTTGAGGAAAGCGAGCCCCATTTCATTTTTCAACTTCAGCGCCAGCAGAAGATAAAATGGCGTGGTCCTAGGAGCTTGATGGTTGCCATGGCTTGCCTTCGGCTTCGCCCTTTTCGTATTCTTTTTCTTTTGTGCGTAAAATATGCAAATTTTTGTACACTTGATGCTTGATATAAGCAAAACTTTTTCAATGATAATGACATTTTTATAGTGCGTTGACGAGCTCAGCAGCCATTAGGGGCCACAACTTGGGGCATGAGCTATAATGGCCTCTGTTGCCTGCTGGGGTCCAGTCACAGTCACACTCACAGCCACAGTTTTAGCTTCAGCTTCGGCTCCGGTTAAAGCTGCTGGTCGAAACTG
Source organism: Scaptomyza cyrtandrae (assembly GCA_035044605.1). NCBI lineage: Eukaryota > Metazoa > Arthropoda > Insecta > Diptera > Drosophilidae > Scaptomyza > Scaptomyza cyrtandrae. Next base: position 249,610 of record JAWNNS010000650.1, on the reverse strand, counting down.
TCGCCGATGTAAAACTAACATCAATTTGCGGCATTGCTGGCGATTGGCAATCGATTTATATGCCAATTTGCATAATCATTAAGTTCACACACACACACGCAATACCAACACCAAACAAAATTACTAACTGTTACACACACATCTATTTTGCATGTATTTTGTGCCGCACACACATTGAGGACCAGACATATTGGCAATAACTTTAGCTCAGGCAAAAGGTTCGCATAAAATTTGCTTCAATTTTTATATGAAATTGATTTTCTCAGGCATTTCACTTCCTCAATCCCCCATTGCGCGCACTTCCGCCAGACAGAATGCAGAATCCTTGCCGCCCACATTTTTGCATACTGTGTGTGTATTTACCTTTCGGTGTGCGGAGGATGTAAAGGAAACAACTCTTGCCACATGCGATAGCGAAAGCCTTGGGACTTGGAGTGATTTTCAGGTCTCAAGTGTTTTGTTCGTGCCCTGCTTTACCTATTTTTTCTCTCTCTCGCTCTGTCTTTCTCTCTTTCTCTCTATCTTTCTCTCCCTCTGTCTCTGTGTCTCTCCGTCTATCTATCTGTCTGTTTGTCTCTGTTAAATTTTCATAAATTTCAAATTGCTCAACTTATGAAAGTTACATAAATTGTTTAAACTTCAGATGGCCAGGCTGCCAATCTTCATTCATTTTGGCCTCATTAAAGCGGCCTCGGGCCAGACTTGGCCCAATGAATTATTTATAAAGCCCGCTGTGCGAAAGAAATTTACAAGTAAAATATATATATATATATATAAAACAACAAATATAATTTCGGACACGAGCATGAATATGGACTGAGCCTAAACTGACGCCGGAACAAAAGCATGGCCATAAGCATGATAATGTGCCAGTTCACAGTCGGCCTTCTTCTTTCTTAGCCAAGGTGTGCCAGTGCTAGCTGCCCCTTTCTTTCTCTGTGAAAAACAGCGTAGGTTACCAAACTTGAATAGAAGGAAGTGCTGCAAATTATGCCGGTAGCACTTTTCGTTAGCAGCAATAGCAGTAGCATCAGCTTAAAAAGAGGAAGTCAGGCGTTTCACTTTGGCCTTTTATTTTAACTGGTATATTTAAGCACACACATCAGGTATGCACACGCACACACACACACACACATACAGTCAGGCGTTAGTTTGACCACATTTACATATATGTGCATTTATTTTAAAATAGTTTTTCTTACCCAGTTTGTTGAAGTTGGCCAGGGGCATTCGAAATTCCTTTAAATTGGCCACATAATAAAATGACACAACAAAATAGTAATTTTATATGATCATTTAGAACAGTTGTGGTTTTCGCAATTAAAGAGTTCTATAATTAAGCTGTTCAGCATCAAAGATATGCGTTAAGTGTTCTCCATAAGTTCATCTTGTGTTGCTTTACTTTGTAATACTTCTTATTAAAATGAATTGCTCTTTGAATGTTCAACTCTTTACAAAGCGCCTCGTTGATCTCCCACGAACTTAAGCCGCTTTACCATGACTATTCACTAACAAAAAATGAGCACGACTGAGTCCATCTCAGCCCTTCTCACAAGCATGATGTGCATAATCCGCGCACTCTAAGCTAAGATTGTTAAACGCCTGGCAAACGCCAACTCCAACTCAAAGGCAAAGGCTGTGACAGAGGAATAAGGTAAGGTAAGAATGTTGAGGCAAAAGGTTGCTCGTACGCCCCTTTGAATCACTTTGAGGCAGCTTTCTGTGCCACAAATTGCATTAAGCGTATTAATTTTGCTGCCTAGCTGAGATTTGCCTTATAAAATCACTGCATGTGCGAGTATTACCGAAACGAAATGCTTTGCAGGAGCCTTAAGCATACCCTGTTTAAATTTTTATGATCAACTGGAGTATAAAAAACACTACAATCTCTTAACTGATCACTCCTTTCGCCGCATCCCCAATCAGATACAGGTTAGAAGAATGGTATGAAGTTCAAGCTGGGTTTGTTTCTTTTCAATTTAGCGCCAGTTGAATGGCCACAATTGAAGTATTACGCTTGATAACTGTCACCCATTTAGGCGACAAGGTAGCTAAGTAAATTTCGCGGGACCCTTGCATAACAGAGACAGACTTCCTTATTCCTTCTCCCACGTCCATTTTCACTAACTCTCCTCCCCTTTTCCCCCCACTGAAGGCTCGACAATCAGCGAGCCGTGTCGCAATGGCATTTGTTACTTTGCCTTTTGGCTTCTGACTCCGAGTCTGACTCGCGCTTTGATGTCGTTGCTGGCATGTCGGAATTGGAGTGGAATTGGCTTGAGGTTGCTGCTGCTTCAGGTGTTGTGGGTGGCCGTGGTAGGAAACGTGCATGGAGCAGGGGGCAAGGGGATGAAGTCGCGGAAATTGTGCGCCGCAATCTCTTAAGACCGGCGAAAAATACACTTGAGCGCCATGGCCCGGCTCGGCTTTGGGCATTACCCAAGATTTAACAGCAACAACTTCGACGCTCTTTGTCTCTGTAGTAGTGTGCTTGAGTTCTTGTGTCTGTGTGTGTATATATATAAGTGTGTGTGTTGTTGGTCTGCGGGTTAAACGAAGCGATGTCGCTCAGGTAGCGCACAGGCTCGTAAATAATTAATCTGGCCGCAAAGTGCGATTATCAAAGTGTTGGAAAAATGTTAAATAGCTCCCCGGAGGCCGTACCACGTTAAAATGTGGCGACAGTTGTCCCGTGCTTGACAAATGCCCCCATCCCCAAGGAGAGTTTCAATAGCCAACAAGTGTGCCTGCAGCCATTTTGCTTGCCATTTTCATATTTGGCTGCCATCTTCAGTTGATGTTTTTCAATTATGCAAATAAAGGGATTAATTTGTTGCCCAACTGATAAGGGGGAAAGGTAACGGGAGCGACGACACTAAAAATTGTTTTTAACAGTACACCCGTCGCTGATAAAAGTTTTTGCCTCACGGCAGACGAAATGCGACAACTATAAAAATTTCAATTACACGGCTAAAAGGGTGCTGAGCTGAAGGGAAAGAGACGCCACTTTAATAAACCTCATTAAATGTTTAAAAGAGCTTAGAGAAAGTCAGGCGAAGATGTGTGAGAATGACAAAAAATAAAATGCAAATTAAGAAGAATCAGCGCACAATGTGAAGAAAGTGAGTAACTTTTTTTTTCGCGAAATTGAAGTGGAAATTAATTATTGATTTTAAGCAAATGAAAATGAAAGTTGATGATCCAAATATCATGAATGTTGGGCAAGTGGAAACACTTTTAAAGGGTTGCATGACTCGAGAGCAACGAAAGCAAACATTTGCGGGTGCGCGTCATTTAATTTTATTTGTCTCAAAAATTTTGATCGTCAATTTCTGGTATGTGTGTGTGAGCGTGACTTTTCTTTAGTTGTTATCTGTTGGCATTTATTTTATTTGCCGTTTCAATTGTGAGCTGATGCTGGAAGTGGCTGAGTGGCTGTCGGTTATTAGGTCTAAATGGGGTATTATAGCATTTTAGCAACAACAGTTAGAACAATAACTGAAACAACTGCTGTCACACGATATGAGTGTTTGTTGGTGGCTTGTCAAGTGTAGCAGATGGAGTTTGGCGTTCGGGGTAGCAGGTTGCAGGGTTGAACGAGGCGTTGCACAAATTAAACCAGAATGAAAATTAAACGATGCATGAAATTACTTTGCTTCTTCTTCTTCCTTGCTCTTCTATCAGTCTTTTTTTTATTTTTCTGCTTTTTTGTTGTAGTTGACTAAACTTTTTCGTTAACTTTGGCTTTGGCTTTGCCACTGGCTCGTGCTTGGGTAGCAAGCGACTCCTCGACGTTGCCTTTTTTTAATTTTTAATGTGCAGCCAGTTGTTGTTATTGTTGCTGCTGTTGCTGTTGTTGACTTGAAGCGGCGTTTCTTTTTGTAAGCCATACAGGAGTCGAGTTGAGTTTAGTCGAGTCGTCGGAGGCGTGGACAGGATAACAGAAGAAGGACACACGCCATTTACGCAGCCAGCCAGTGAGCACTGCACTTAAAAACAAGAAGCGAACTAATACGCAAAGAACGAAAGAGAGAATGAAGCCAAACAGCCCAGCCAATTTGTAAAGTCAAATGTCAGCAGCTGCAATTAAGGCGCATTTAGTTGAACGGTGGGTGGTTTGGGTGCAACTTACAGACGTGCCACCTGTCAGACCCTGACGTTAATAAAATCTTGTTGAAAGACAGATATGTGTAAGGATCAGATAAGCAAGCATTTAGATTAACTCCGAAACGAGCATCATAGATATTTATGTCTCCCTTACTTTGCCAAACTTGGGACACTTAATAAATTAACTGTAAGCTTAGCAAAAGATAGATCTTTTAACATAATATATGTGCATACATGTATATTTAAGTGGCGGAACCTTTTCGCAGTTATGGAAGGATATATGCAAATGAATGTATTCCTGTCACTGATGTCTTCCTTTATTTGCCAAGTGACACAATTCTTCTGCTTATTAGCACATTTTATTGCCTATTTTAGCCCTTTTTTGTCAGTGCCCACAAAAGCGAATCATGAAATCAAACCAAACCAAAAGAACCTCGTCGCATAACATAGTACAAACGGAAATGAATTTATAATGTACGACTTTCTTTTCTGTTTATCCTTATAAACATATATATGTTTTTGTTGTTCCTTATATGTTTTTGTTATCCCTTATGATGTCTGCCATAAATTTTTGGCCAAAACCAAATGCACATACGTGTAAGAAGACTGAAAAAGGCGCGCACACACACTCAACCACATACAGAGACATTTTCTGCTGACTGGCAAACAACTAACTCATTTTGTGGCTGCCACCTTTTTTGTGCCAATTGTCTGGCTGGCAACTTATAAATTTATATGTACATATATATATGCTATATGCTGTTGCCTTATAAAAGTCGCGACTGCGATTTCGATTCAGATCCCGATTCGCTTTGTGTGTTCTTGTGTGTGTTCGAGTATCTGATGAGTTGAGTTTGTGTGCACATTGTTCAATATTAAACCGGTGTGCATGTGTGTTCGGGCTTGGTGTTGGGGTTTGGGTTGAACGTGTGACAGCTCAATATATTCGCCATTTGTCGCCGCCACTCGCAGCCCACAGAAGGCAAGGTGTTGTCGCAGGAGCTGTCACTCTCTGCGGTTGCCGCATGTTGCAAAACTGTTGAACGCTGCCACAAAGCACCAAGTGTGTGGAACAACACAAGCTGCCAGCAGTGGCAGCAGTAGCAAGAAGCTTGGGGGCCAGCTCGTCATTGGCAGCCGCATCGGTATTCACATTCACATTCACGTTCTCCATGTGGGCGCGTCCCAAGTCTCAACTCCTTCGCATATTGTTGTTGCTGTTTTTCTCTTTGTCGTCATCGTCGTTGTCGGTGTTATTGTAGTAGAAATGCAGGAAAATCAATTTCGTTCTCCATTTGCAGTTGGCAATTTGCATAATAAGGTCGTTTGGCGCAATTTGCATGTGAATGTGATAAATTCATCGGGTGGCGCTTTGGCGCACGCGGCGTATACGTAACACGCATACAGCCACAAATACATACACACTCACACACAAACAAACACATAACAAATGTATAAGTGTGTGTTTGTTTTTCGTGCGCCTTTTGCATTTCCCCCCCCCCCCCCCCTACCCCCATTCGGTTTTTCACCTTTGACACACACACACACACACAGAGTCGAAAGGGAGGGGGGGTTTTGATCAATGAAAAGTGTAGCTATATATTAAATAAGTAGGTGTGTCCATGTCATGGCAATGCCGACAACAACCTGCAACTACCTGCCACAAAGCAACTGCCAATTGGTAGTGACTTCTTGGCTTTTCTCTCTGCTTTCTGGTCAACAGCAGCTGCAATTGCCGTGCAATCATAAAAACGTGAAACTTTGAACGCGCCAAAATGTCGTAAGAGCAAATATGAGAATTTTTGTGATTTAAACGCTTTGGCGTTGCCATTTTTATGCCCGCAAGCGGTTGATGGGTGGTTGGTTGGTGGGTGAGGAAGGAAATTAGGGTGAATAGGATGAATAACTAGCTAGTCTTTGCGGGACAACAAAACTGACGTTTGAATTGTAGACTGCAGTGACGTCCACTCAACGAACATTTCGTCTCTTTAGGCCAAGTTTTGTTTGGCCAGCCGATTTGTATATCGAAACTTTCGAACAGGAGCAGGAACGGGATATGGAGGTCCTGCAGGCACCACAGGAGCTGCATATGCAGTCGTCCAAGCATAACTCATGTGACAGCCGGTAGTGCTTTTTTTTTTGTTATTTTTTGGGTTTTTGGTCGCCCGACTGCACTTTCTATTTTACATGCAAAATATGGCATACGGATGGCAGTAACAATTTTTTTTTCATCGAGAATATATATGGGAGTTAAGCCCATGAAGAGTATTAACTGTATGCATGCAGTCGGAATTCGATTGGATATTCTATGCTGGAGAAGCTCTGGTCAAATTTAAAGCGCGCTTCAAAAGAATATTCGATGGGAAAGGAAAAAAAATATCCTTAACTTCAATAAATTACCTTAAAAATTATTCTTCGTTGCATCACACGATACGAAGCTTAATAATAAATCCTCATGATTATGATTATGTGAAAAGTCAAACTATACTTTTTCCCTCTTGCTGTTTTCAGTGTAACTGCACTGGTCCAAAAAATGTGCGCCACGTTCTTAGCTAATGCATGCACTAAAAGTTAACGTTTGCCACAAAAAAACAGACCGTAAACCTGAACAAAGTAACCTTGCCCCACACTGTCTCTATGTGTGAGAAGCGGGGGCAGAAAGAGAGATAGACCAACAAAAAAAAAAAAAGAGGGCGAAAGCGAGTTTATGGCCAGACAATGCCGTTGGTAACAAAAAACAATTGAGAGCTAGGCAACTAAAACTAAAACTGAAACTAAATGGCTTGCATTAAAAAACTGTTCATAGTCAACGTAATGCTTACGTTTCCGTTTTTCGTTCTATCCACTAATTGCAGATATAACCAGCTCGCTGACAATGACCGAGGTGAAGATACCCAATCATATAATGCGGCTAAAGAGCGCCCTGCTCGGCTGTCGCTATGCCCTGGACGGTGAGTCGCTCTACTCCGTGAAATGGTACAAGGATGGCCATGAAATCTATCGATATGTGCCGCGGGACAAGCCACCTGGACAGGCATTTCCACTGCCCGGTGTCAATATCGATGTAAGTACTCTCATTCCCTCTCTCATTTAATTTCTCTCTCCCTCTGACTCATTCACAAATATGGCAACAGGTGCGCCAGTGAGCAGTCGAAAATTTAATTTAGAAATTTTATTGCAATTTACTGAGGTTGGAGATGGTGCTGGCTTAAATTTAGTGTTACTGCCTTATCATAATGATTATTTTCAAAAAGCATGTAATTGCCACAGCGGCAGCAAAAGGGCAACAACTACAACTACACTTCTACTACATTTAACATTTTGTTGTTGTTTTTCTGTGTGCTGATTACGTCGTCGCAAAATGAAATTGCTGCCACGTAGTTTTGCCATTTAACTTTAATTTAATGTTGATGTAATTTTTTGTGTTAGCCATAAAAATGTTTGCTTCCCTTTCTGCATGTCCTACGTATGTATGTATTTTGTGTGTGTGTATGTGTGTGTGTGTGTGTCGGGTTAGCTTAGGTCACGTTGCGGTCGGGTCTGGGGACTGCGCTCTTTTGTAGGTACATTGTATACGTCACTCAATTTCAATTGCGATTGAAAAGGTTACATGGCCAAAATCACTTAAAGCTGCCTATACTTAACTAGAGACCCTTACCGTTACTCTATTTACTGGCTGGCTGGCTGGCTGGCTGGCTGGCTGGCTGGCTGGCTGGCTGGCTGGCTGGCTGGCTGGCTGGCTGGCTGGCTGGCTGGCTGGCTGGCTGGCTGGCTGGCTGGCTGGCTGGCTGGCTGGCTGGCTGGCTGGCTGGCTGGCTGGCTGGCTAAACCGAACTCTATTAATAATAATAATAATAATAATTTTCTAAAGCACTTAAGTGCGTCTACTTTGTGTGGCGTTTTGTTGACAGCCGCGTCAACCACGCTCCAAACTCCCTCTTGTTGGCGTTTTGCATCAGCAGCAGGAAAAATATGGCGATGGGCGCTAGGCGAACGACAAACGAATAAAGCAAAGCCGAAGCAATTGACGCACGCCTAACGCGGCGTATGAGCAATGCGAGAGCGCGACTTTTATAGCTTGTGCGTGCCACAGCATGTCTAACAGCTCGTCCTTGTCCTCCTTTTTCCACTGCTGTACTGTGCTATTTGCTGTGCTGTGTGCCCTGCCCAGTGCGTAGTGTGTAGGCGTGAATGTCTGCATTTGGACATAAAAGAGTTGTGCTTAACTGTGTGTGTATGTGTGTGTGTGTGTTTGTTAAGTCCCTGGCCACGCAAAATTGTAACAGATATTTATGGTCAAACTCTATGCGTGATTTGAACAGCGGCAGAGTGGAGGAGGGGGCGACCAATCGCTAAGTGACATAGATAGAGGTTAACCGTTTAGCATTGAATGTTTAACAGTAAATACAAACATATAAACTATCTGCAGTTTTTTCCCACTTGTGCTTTTGACAAACGAGGTATGACTTCTTGAGAAGGAAGGTAATTTTAATTATATTTTTAAACACCATTTAGTGATTAGGCAACGGTATTTACCACACTACTCTCCCTTTACTGTTCGTTTACGTTGTTGTTGCAACAGGTACTAACCATTAGTACATAAACACTCGTAGCGCTCTACTTTTTCTTAGTGGATTCGTGACTATTGAGCGCTTCGCTTAGTTGACAGCACTGTTAGCTGGCTGAAAGGGTTGAGAATCATAATAAATTGTGTGAATTGCATTTTGTTGCAGCCATCATAAACAAAATGGCGCTTGCACGTAGCATGGCGAATGCAATAAACGCGGCTAAAGTCACAGTCCGCACCCCTCCGCCAAGTTAAATGGCAACTACAATTTGAATTGTGGCCGGGTTTGGTTCCGGGCTTTCGGCATAAGTCGCTTTCCCTTCACCACCTCCTTCCTCACTTCCTGACGGAATGTTTGTACAGCGGGCACTGACAACTTGAACGTTCATAGAAATTGGCAAGCGGGAGAGTCACCATCTCTTCTTTTCCCTATATATATCTCCCCCAACGCTTTGGAGGAAGGAATCGGCTTAAGCACTAGAAAGAAACAAACAAAAGCCAGTTCGCAGTCATTGTAACGGGGTAACGGTACTAAGCAGGCAGAGACAATGTAGGGAGAGAAAGTGGGGCCAACAAGCAACAAACCAAAAATAATGTTGAACGTGACTTTTGTGATTGTTTGCGCCAGAGAGAAGAAAAAGAAAAAAAAAAGCTGGACGTGAGGAGGGGAAGAACGGAATTTTCATAAAAATTTGCTCGACAAGTTTTTTTGGGTAGCCCCCGTCAAAGAAAATGGAATGAAATGAAAACTTTACAAACTACTTTTGAGCTGCGTATATGTGTGTGCATGTGTATGTGTGTGTGTGTTTGTGTGTGATAATAAAACTGCAACTTAAAGAACTGCAATTGTTTCTGGCAGAGATGTTGAGTGACTTTTACAACAGCCACTTCTCCAGCATCTCCCCTTCTTTTCTCCTGCATTCCAGCATACATTCTCATGAGTTTTGCACCGGTTACGTACGTATCTTTCCACTTGATACGTGTATGTGTGTGTGGGTGTTGTGTGTGAGGAATGTTACGATTGTTTCTAGATATTTCATTGCATGTTTTGGCTTTAGCTCTGGCTTATGACTTGTGCTTTTATATTTGCTTTCTACGGGACGGGGGGGGTTGAAGCTCTCGAACAAATTACATTTTGGCCACTCCCCAAACTTTGTGCGAAAGCTGGTAAACCTTAAACTAATAATAAATACACTCAGCAATGGCTTCCTCTTCATCTTCTTCTCGTACTGCGTCTTCGTCTTGGTCCTGTTCTTATTCGTTTTCGTTTTCTTTTGCACTACAAATCATCATCAATCTTAATTTTTCACTCAAAATAGAAAACAAACCACAAAAAGCAAATGCGGCAAAATCTGAAATTGAGAAAATGTGAAAATCTGTAAATCTAATTGCCTTCATTTTGGGGGAAGGCGTGTCAAGGGGCGGCAAAGTAGTCGACCGACCAAGTCTGTCGAGTCATGGAGCAGTAATCTATTTGATTTTCAACTTGCAAAATATTTAACAAACATTTCTTTTTCTCTATCTTCATTAGCTCCGCAACTCCTCGGACACGCAGGTAATGCTGCGACGCGTAACGCTTCAAAGTTCTGGACTCTATCGGTGCGAGGTATCTGGCGAGGCGCCCGCATTTAACACCGTCTCCGAGTCAGAGACAATGACCGTTGTGGGTAAGTCTGAGGGATACCTCTAAGAGTGCACCCAAACTCCTCTGTGCCTGATGTTAATAAAAGTTGCTCGGCAAAAAGTGCAATAAGCGACAATCCCCTCCAAAGGAAATGTATGTGTATGTATGTGTTCGACACAAGAGAAACAACACAAATTTAATTTAAATGCTAATAGTCCAGAGCAGTCAACAATGTTGTTGAATGACAGCTTCGAGTGTGCTTCAGTTCAGTTCAGCTTTTGGGGGATTGCGGGGAAATGTGCAACATAATTGTCAGTGGCGAAACGAAAAGGAAAACTCGACAAGTAACGAAAAAAAAAGAAACGGACATAACTTGAAAGCACAAGAAGCAAAAATATATATGCCTGGAAAGATGATAGCAGATTTTTCGTATATTTACTGTGACATGACAGTTGAGTGAGTTGTGGAAATGTTTAAGTGCTTGCTTAAATGAGTGAAGCAGGTGAGAGACAGAATATGGTCAAAGCAATATCTTAATTGTTTTTACAAGCAAACGCACACAGCCTGAGACCTTGCAGCTTGTCCTCCCAGAGCCGAGCCATAACGCAATTCATTCCCAGCTTCTGCTATTCTCTTCTTTTGGAAAAAGCAAAACAGCTGCCTTGGCCTCAGCCTCAGCCTCAAACTCAGCTACAGACTCTGCTCGACTTAAAGCCTTTTTTCCTTGCTCCTTTCTCTCGTGTTTTCTTTTATGCTGGGTGCCAGCCCATTGAGAGTTTGCTTTTGTTTTTTCTCTCTTTTTTTTGCTTAATACAACTGCATAATCTAAGCAAACAATTGAAATGGAATTTTTGTATTCGCAGTCGCAGTCGCAATAACAAAAGGCAACAGCACTCTTATGTGAATGCGACTCCCCTCCATATGTGTGTACGTATGTATATGTGGGGATAAAAGCGTTCCCTTGAAATGGCAAGTGTGTGGGCGTGGCTGCTGCAACTGTCATTGCAATTTGAAGTAAAATTATGTTTTCATGTCGTGCGTTTTAGTTGAGTAAAAAAATGGGTAAAGACAAAGCGCCATCTGTGTGGAGCAGGCGAGCTTGGAGAGAAGGGAAGAGAGCAGAGCAAGTGCAAAAAAGCGGTTGCCTTTTGTCTTATACCGGCAGAAGAGCACTTGAGCAACTTGGAGAACTTGGCATTACATTTACATACATATGCAAAGTACTTGGGCGGTGCTGTTGCTGAGGCAACTGCCGCAACAGCTTAGAATTTTATTAGAATTTTAGCCACGCAACCGCAACTCAATCAGAAACCACATAGCAGCCGCCAGCCAGACAGCAAGCCATCTAACTAATCACAAATTTATAAACTCATAAGAAATCAAACAGTTATCAATATGTGCAGCAGCCACAACCACAGCCGCAGCCTCGAGTGCCTCGGGGAGGCTACATCGTCATCATCATCATCATCAATATCGTCATTGCCAATATTATCATTATCATCATCAACGCCCCACAGTAAGCACATTTCATGCTGATTTGGCAGGCAGCCTTTGGCCATTCCTCATACTCTTTACGAACAACCCCTAAGAACAACAACGCCTGAAACGCACCGGAATGTGTTGCGGAAATGGTTTTGCATATTAAACAATGTCCTCGGCTGCCAATTGGGCGACATTCGACTCGATGGAGCAAGAAAGAAATCCAGATATTCCCACAGTCCCAACTGTACCCAAAGAGCACGATGAGCGAATCGAACGAAAAAGGGGCAAAGCTGGCAACTCATCATCAACAACTGCGCCAGCATCAGCATCATCATTCTTCTCAGAGTCTTCAGAGTCCTCCTCTTTCCAAACATCATATTTTTCTGATGCTGCTGCTGCTGTTGCAAGTGAGCCATAAAATATGCTTTAGTGCGTTTGCGTCGGGTATTCCATTTCAACAGCCGACGCAAACAACAGCACGATGGGCTAACATCGAAAAGTCACACTAAAATATGTAAAAACCCCAGCTAAAATATTATTTAAACTAACTATATATATATATATTATTTTAATATTTTGATGTGGAAATCGTAATAGTTTTTTGCTGGAAATGCAACTGCCAAGTAATTGGAATTTTATATCGGCATCTTTTGACATTTATTCGCCCCCAATGGTGAAGCCAAGTTTCAGCAGGGATTCCCTTCGTTTTCTCGTTCTCTCACCAATTGAAATTTACATTATGCTGGTCCTGCTGGTTCGACTTCAGTTGTTGCCAGCTCTGCTGCGGTCAAAATGTGTCGCGCTGCGTTGCGTTGCGTTGCGCTGCTCTCTCAGCTTTTACTCTTTGCTGTGGCTGCCATTACTCATACGCCGCATTGGACGACTGCTGTGCTGTGTGGCTGCTCTGCTGTGTGGTGCTTCGGAAACGACTTAAAGGCCGGTAACAGTGAAAATCGCGTCAGTTGTTGCTTTTGTTGTTGTACGCTCAGGAATCCATACATACTACAGCACGTTGCCGAACTCCCCGAGCGGCCCTCGTCCGTTTGTTATCTTTTCTTTTACATATGGCTACGATTTTTAATGCACGATATGCTGCGCTTCGCATCGTTGCCGTCGTCGTTGAAACATGTTTGAGTTAAGAAAACATTACTGTAACCAGTTTCAGTTACAGCCAGAGTTACAGTTTGCTGTTATTCCGTTCTTGGGTCCTTGCCCAAGTGTTTCGTAGCTGTATCTCTGGTGTTGTGCGGGCCCAGAAATAAAAGTAAAGCGCGTTCTTTTATAATTAATGAGCACGCAAGGCGCGAGGAGCAGCATATGTTCTCTCTCTCTCTCTCTCTCTCTCTCTCTCTCTTCTCTGTCTGTCTGTCTGCGTGTGTGTGTGTGTGTGTGTGTGAATTTATGGTTAAGTGCACTTTAAAGGACAAACATACATATACATAACTCACATTGCTGCTTCCTGCTGAGTTACTTCCTCCGCTCTTACACGTTCCGCATGCACAGCACACATAATGTGATCGCTTATCGATTTTACAATATAAAAAGCAATTGCCCGCATAAGGGTCCGCGAACCAAACCCCCTTAACTTCGCCTCTCACCCTTCCACCAAAGAGGCGTACGAGCAGGCCAGGCAAAAAACAAAATAATAATAGGGGAAAAAAAATTAAATGTGATTTTTATGAGCTTTAAGTGGCCATGCTGCAAGCTCCAAGACATTTATAGCCTGCTCCTGCCTCGGTAAGAGATGGCCTCGCTAATGAGCTGTAAATTTGAAAAGTATCATCCCAAAGGTCAACTAGCACATTACCCAGTTAGCATTATGATTTAAGATAGCTTCAGGAATTCCACCCAGTTTTAACTACACATCCTGCAATTTTGTGGTAAATTTAGTTTTACATTTTCAAAACATTAAAATGGAGTTTTGAAACTGCAAATAAATTCATGTTGAATTTGAGCTGACCTTAAGCCTTATTTATGGCCATATTTAAATAACATTTTATTTCAATTGCACTTGAAATGGAAAAACAACAAGGCAACCATTTTGGGATAGGGATTTTTCTTGCACATATTTCATGGTTGCAAATGTTTATTAAAATTTTGAGAGAAACACTTAGCAGCAATTCAGGTTCAACATGTGCAAAATTTACACACACAATCACAAACACACGTTAGCTTTGCATATAGATCAAGTGGCTGCTGGCAGTCCAATTGAAGTCAGCCTGCTCCACCTAAGCCCCTGAACCAGCTTATCGCCTGCTCCAGCTAGCAGCTGCAAAGTGCGCTTACCTGAAGTAAAAAAAAAAGTGGAGAAACATAAAAAAATAAACTAAGGAAAGAACATACCGCAGCATATTAAAAGGCACCCCCAGCTGTGTTGACTAGATGCGCAGCTTGAAGGACACCCCCCCCCCCCCCCCACCCTCCCGACAACCTGTACACCAGTCCCTTTTACTCGACATTGCCACTTAAAATGCTCCCCAGTAATAGTCGGTGTTGTTTTTGTCACTGGCATTTGGTTGCATGCAGGCAGCTGGGCTGCTTTGCTGCTGCTGCTGTTGTTGCCGCCTTAGAAGCTTTTCACCTTTTTGCCAGGATTCCGTCGTAACGTTTCCCCAAATATTTTTTTATTCGTGTTCCTTTTTGGCTGCACAAAAGGTAGCAAACGAGCAACCAAAATGCGATCCAAAATAAAAAAAAGGAAAAGCAACCAAAAACTGCTTAGTCATAGGAAAATGCTGAAAATATACTTAAGCCATGTTCCATGTTCGCCAGTTGGCCACAACCAACGCTCGACTTATTGCAGCTTGACTGTCCAGGCCTCTATGGGTTCCTGGGTTTCTGGGTCCTGTCCTCTGTCTTGCTTCAATTTCTCGCCTCTTTGCCTCGCCGCAGGTCCGAACATTGTTGTTGCTGTTGTTGCCATTGCGTGCCAAGTTTTTGCCAGAATAAATTGCAAACACACCCATTTATACGTGTATGTGAGTGTGTGTAGTGTGTGTTGTGTTGTGTGGCGTAACTTGGTGTGGTGTGCTACGGGGCGCCTTTAGATTTATGCGACAAATAAAACTAAAGTGCGACAATATGGCGTTGGCTTAAAAAATAGCCATATAATATGGAAACAATTATCAGAACGCTGCCTAGAGGTGTGTGAAAAGGTCTTTGATCTTAACTGCCAGCAATTCGAGTATGAGCAAGAAAGAAAGGGGCGGAGAGTGTGTGTAAAAACAAGCAATAATTGTTTGTAATTCCCTATTCATGAAGTGGTCTTAAATATTTAAAGAACAAATTATCAACTAAGCTTTTAGTGGAAAGATACTGAATGCAGAGTTAAAGTCAAAATCTTTGTCTTATTTAGCATTTTTTTTCTTATATTTTTTATTTACAAAGCTTATTGCTTTAAATGAAAAGGTTCAATATAATTGCTTCAAAATGAATGTATTGGAAATAATCTTAGAGTTTTAAATAATCTTTTTTATTGTTATTTCAATTGCAGTTAAATCTCTGGTCTCATTGGCTTACGTTGTTAGCCAAAGTTATAGGTTGCAAAATGCTTTCAGATTTTGTATTGTGCCCTTTTGGAATCAATTTTCTTTCAATTTAATTTGCACAATTTTACAAATGCATCTGAAGTCAAACAGAAATGCAATTTACAAGCCAAATGCAATTGCCATCCATATAATATGTACGCATTTATTCACATTCCCCCACACCCTACCACCTTTTCTTTATGTACTGATTGCCATATTCATATATGCCTGGTCATATTTTATAAAGCTTCATATTATCCATACGCCAAGATTGCCGCCCACACAAAAAAGACAGCTGCACTAAATTGGAATTCTGGCAAAAAAAAAATATATATATATATATTCAAGAAAAAAAAGAGCAACCCAAGTAAAGTAAAGTAAACTTCACTTTATAAATTACAAATAAGCAACGAAACGGGGGCCTCGTTTTGACCTACAACTGGAAATGAGCAGACATACGAATACATATACGACACAGAGCCAGGATTTCGACTGGAACTGGACCTGCCACTTCTCTGCTTCTTGTTCTGGTGCTGCTTTTGGTTCTGGCTTTGGTTTGTGGGCCTGTCATGCGGCCAGTTGAGCTGAGCGAGGGAAGCCACAATAAAAACTCCGACGGCTTCTAAAGAAAATTAATTTTTTTTTTTTCCAAAACCATTAAAAATTAATTTTATTTTATGGTACAGCACACATATGAACGGAAAGGGGCAGCTGCAAATGTTATGAAAATTGTGAGCCTGGCAAAAAATGAAACAAGAAATTCTACGCCAGTTTTTATTGCAGAATGTTTGTGTGTGTGTGTGGATGAGAGAGGGTAGACGGGGTGTGCTTTGTTTTTGGCATGGTATATTTATAATGCATACAAACACTCGACTGCGTCTCGGCTCTTTCACAGTGGGCGTTAACTGGACGCCAGGGGGCGCCACACTTGACTTGATTCCTTTCATTCCATTTTGGCTCATTCGTTTCTTTTACTTTCTTGTTTCGTATGCTTCGCATATGCCCAAAAGCGCTAAGCAATGAGCAAGCAAGCGAACGAGCGAACGAGCGAGCGAGCGTGTGGCCAAGTGGTTGTGGGCGTTAGTCCTAGCCGTAGCCATAGCCATATCCATAGCCAGATGCCCTAGCAATAACAAGACCGAAACACGCCCATACTCCCCACTAACACACTCACTCATACATTTATACGCTAAAATAAACTTTGAATAAGCATTTCGTATGCGTATGTATACATATAAAATGTGGATCTCCTCTGCGAGAGGTCTGTGTGCCGTGTTTTGTATTTTACTGGCACACAAATCTCAACATAAATCTTAAGTATGCCCCCCAACCGGCAGCCGCTAGCACCAATCTGCGCAAGATACTCCGCTTCCACATGGCTTTCATTATGGCCAACTGGGATTGGAGGCAGAGAAAGTAAAGTAAAGCAAAGCCAAAGCGATGCTCCATATACAGCAATAAAGCAAAAGGAGCCAAAAGTAACTGAACAACTGGCAACTGGCAACTGGCAACTGGCATCTGACATTCCTGGGCATCCCTAGTGAAAACAAGGAAACAACAACGAAATATATTCAATTTGCTTGGCTCATTAAAATTAAATAACTGCGCTTAGAGCACACTCTCTCATTCTTTTTCGCACATACAAACGGCCATAAAGGCGCATGGAGTTTAGTCCAGTTAAAATGGGGTTGAATGCACACACGTTCGTTCCTTTGCATTTGCTGCCACAATGGGGTAAATAATGTGAGAAAATATATAACAAACTAAATATAGAGCTTGTATTTTATGCTTGGAATGTGCCAAGGCCCATCTAACACAATTATTAAATTAATTTAACCAAAGTAGGTCAGTGCTATGCCCAAGAACCAGAACGTTTTCTCTGCTCTTGGCATATTAATTACAGTCTGAATCATTGTTTGTCAAATAAAGTACCTCTTTGTTTTTCAAGTTCTCAATAAGTCGAGCCCACTGTAAAATAACACCAAAAATTTAACTTGCAAATTGTACAGAGGGGATTTAGACATGTAAAAGTCCGTTTAATAAATTTTATTTTTGTTTTTGCAGTAACACCAAATCATGGCCCCAAGATATCTGGTGGGCAGCCACGCTATCAAATCGGCGACACTGTGCGAGTAAATTGTACTTCGGCACCATCAAAACCCGTCTGCCATCTGAGCTGGCTGATCAACGGGGAACCGGCACAAAAGCAGCACCTCAAGCAGTTCGACAAGATTGTGGTCAATCGGGATGGACTTGAGATGGCTCGCCTTGGATTGGAGTTCCGTGTGCGTGGCTTCCACTTCAGGCATGGCGACATGAAACTTAAGGTGAGTCAATCAAATACGTTTTACGAACTTTAAGTAACAATCATTGTTTGTTTGTGTTACAGTGTGTGGCCAAAATCAGTTCACTCTATTGGCAGAGCAACGAAGAGAGCGTGGAGAGTGATCGCCAGCAGCGAGCACCTGCATTGGAATCACGTGAAACCGTAGCTGCCAAGTCTAGTACAATTGGTAACACTTTAAAGATTAGGAGATTATAACTAAACGAACATTGTAGTTAATCAACATTAAATATTTTCAGGTGCTGCTGCCTCAAGGAAACCTTCACTTCTTATCTCGCTACTGCCAGTGCTGCTTCTGCTCTGTGGCGTCGCCGGATCGTGGAGTTGGCCTCCCAGAGTTTCTGATAGTTAACTGGCTTAATCTTTTGGTAAACTGAAACTATTGCCAGATGTCGTCATATCTGAGAAAGTAAAATACAGTGTAAAAGCGAAACATATCCTATGCCAAATTTCATAGAAAAATCTACATACACTTACTTACGATTACATTGCGAAAACATATATAAAACAAATATAAAACTTTAATTCAATTGATGTGTATGATAAACTAAGTAAAACAAAAAACAAAAATCTTATAACTTAAAAAACGAAAAGAAAAAAACATAAATTCCAGCAAAAAAGATACTAGATATACTTGTGTAACTATTTAAATACTATTCACATGAGGCAAAACTACTCAATTTAAGCATTTAGGTAAAACTTAAGAGTTTGTAAATATTAAGTGCTAAAATTTAAGAGCGCAAAAAGAAATACATAACAAAAAATTACGAGAAAAATGTGAAAATACAACTTATCAAAATATTGTAATGAAAATATAATTTTCATTTAGTGTAAAGATTAGTCCATTAGTTCAAGTTGAATTAGAAAAAGCAACAGAATAACTGTAATATACTTTTTTTTAATTGTTCAAACCGATTTCATGTTCCCTTAGTAATTTTCTTTGATTTCCCATACGGATTTTCATTGATCCTCTTACTCAAAAATGTTTAATTTCATTTAATTGGTAATTTGAAACCATTTCGTAGGTATTAAGAGCATCTCGCGCATATCAAATTTCCACATTTCAATTGTATAAAATGCACCTTCAATCTAAAACATATTAAAAACTCCTTAGGTATCTTTAAACCTAATATCTTAAGAACGCACTCAAATTCACAGTCACATAAGTTGTAAGAAGAGATCTCAAAAACCAGCCTATTAAGAAACTCTCTTGTAAGATCTGTTGCTTGATAAATTAAAATCAAGTCCATATTGTCGACAGAATGATTATGCAAACATAGCTGTAAATAGTGGAATTAATGATTATGCTAAGAATCTTGCAAAGATGCCATCTTTATAGGATATAACCCCATTTGGGTGTTATTCGTGTGAATCAATGTACGCCAAACTGTACAACTAATTTCCATGTGAAATAATGTAAATGCTTCTCATAGTGTAATTCCTGACTATAAAATCAACAAAGAAGTCTTATCACTTGTGTTTTGTTAATCTTCGAAGAGAATAAATGCTTGAAACTGTTGAAAAACTTAAGATATGGCAAGAAACTTCTGTTATAGGGTTTATGTGCTAAGCAACTTTTGTAAATGTGACACATTCGAGTAGTTGTGTCTTTGGGACATAAACTATATGTTTGATGTTAAGTTATAAGCCATGTAAATGATAAGAATCATTTGCTTATGCTAATTTCTTAATCCTGAGTCACAAAGGCACAGCGCAGTACGTGTATCACACCCAGTTGAAGCTAGCCTGCGAAACAATTTGTTGCAGAAAGAGCAATATAGCCCAAATATGGAAATTAACATGTGCAGCAACACGAGAGGTGTGCGACAAACCGAAAAATGTATACAAGTCAAGACAAAAGTAAACAATGAAATGAAAACAAGTCCAAACTGGTGTTAGCCATATGAGTCATAAGGTTTAAATGCGAGCATGCCCCTCAAACTCTCTTAGCCCATTCACTTGCCCAGTTTCAGTCTTCGAACAAGCAGCCTGTCCGTTGCACGTGAGCTGCCGACTGCAGCCTATTTACAGTTGTTGGCTCTGGGGCACAAGCAGCTAATTTGCATACAAAGGAGTTCGATTGAGGCCAAGTGAAATAGCTGCGGGCAACACGATGACTTTTACCATTGCCCTGCGTTTGGCCACGCTTATCATATTTTTGCAATAGCCGTCCAAATAAGCCGGACGGGCCCCTGCAGCTTGGCATTTTGATTGATAATTGATAATTGTTGATGATAAAACTAGCCAAATAATAATTTCTTGTAAATAAGCAAAACGTAAACGAAAATACGTTCGATTAGACTCTAAATACTGTAAGAACTACTCAGAAAGCTGAGCGATCAGTTTTGCAAATATTCTCCATTAAATGTAAGTTAAACTTGTGCGTGTTGTAAATTATTGAAAGATATCAAAGAACTAAGATTATGAAACCGAAAACATTAAAATGAAACTAAGCAAATACATTTCCTCAATGTATTTATTTTCGAGCGCATCTGTTTTGTTAAATCTAACATATTGTGTTTTATTAATTTTGTATAAGCGGCAAGAAAGTGTTTAAAATAGTTTGTAATGTCAAAAACAAATAAAACAGAACAAGCAAAACGATTCATTACATCAAATCAAAGTATTTTCTTGGCAAAGCATATCCGGTTAACTTCAAGCCATTTCCGGTTTCCTTAAACTGTTGTGTGTGCAGTAGAATTGTCGTTTGAAAGGAAATTAGCTTGAGCCCTTTGGCGTAATGACACAAAGTCACAATATTGAAAAAGGAAGTGGCCAGCTCATAGCATAATTAATGAAAAAGACAAAATATAAAATAGGATCAAAGAGGCAGTAACTAATATCTATTGACAATAATTCTTATTCTTTTTTATTTTTATTTATTACGAGATGGAAATGTCCTTATGCCATTAAAGCCATTTAAATTGCAATGACTCATTTTGCTCCCTGTGCAAAGCGTCATTCAACTTGCGTTAAGTCATAAATAAAAACGTCACCGCAATTAAAGTGCACACACACACACACATATATATACATATACAAAGATCATGATTCATTAGAGGGGAACACGAGAGAACTCAGACAGGAAACGCGACCGCAGCGCGTATTGCATTTCCGTTGGTTATTCATGGTCAATAAGCGTGGGCGATGCATGCGATGCAGTCATAAAAGCAAACTTCCATGAAAAGAAAATAACACCAACAGCAGTAACAACATTTCCTGCTAGTAGGAGTAGTAGGTGTTGTTGGTGCGGCAATGTGTTTATGCTGCAATTTTGTTTGACTATCTTCATTCCCTCTACCGCTGGGCTGGTTGAACCCTTTGCGAGCAGGGCGAGCTGATCTGATTGAGAGCCTCAGTGGCTTGTGGGCCAAATTAGTTTTCGCCACTGGGGCTGAAAATTGTGCCTGGTTATGCAGAATGCAGAAATTTTAACAATAACTGTAACAGGATTACAAAAACAAAGAGCGTTGCCTACTTTTCAGCTGCTCACTGTATAAATTACGTATTAATTAATTTTGGAGCGCGTTGTTACGCTTTATCTATTCGATTGTAATTTAGTTTATCAATTTCATTTAATTTCGCAGCCATAAAATGGCATTATACAGTGCCCACAAAATATTGCTGACACGCGAAAAAAAATTCAGCACGCCAAAAGACAAACAAAACAAGTAAGAAGGCTCTAGTCGAGAAATCCCGACTAGACGATACCCTGATCCCTATATTTTACGCGTACAGTCAGTGCTTGCAAGTATTTGTGCGTGTGTGTACGACCATACTGTGTAGTGCATACTAAACTTCAAGGTTCCATATCTCCGGTGTTTCTTAACCGATTTTAATAAAAATTTCACAGATTGTTATTATTTTGATTAATAATTAAAATGCCATTTAAAGTTTTTTCAAATTCAAGATTTTATTGTTATCGATCACATGTGTATATCGAAAACGGGATGAGTTATCGAAAATCGAAAACAAACTTGTACTGCCTAGGGATTAGGCGAGCTTAAGTTCGAAATCTGGAGTCTCTAGCTCTTATAGTCTCTGAGATCGACGCGTTCATACATACAGACGGACAGACGGACAGACGGACAGACGGACAGACGGACAGACGGACATGGCTATATCGACTCGACTGTTGATGCTGATAAAGAATATATATACTTTATGGGGTCGGAGATGCTTCCTTCTGCCTGTTACATACTTTTGCACAACTTCATGATACCCTTTTTTCCCATTTTTAATGGGATCAGGGTATAATTAAGGATCGCAACGTAAGCATGTGCGTGCTGGGTCTTTATCAAATTTACGCTTATTGCATTTTAATTAATTATAAACAGGTAATTATGTTAAACAGACTAAGGCACACATACATGTAAGCACTTAAATGTGTGTTTTTACTCGTAATTATGTGGTGGGTTTTAATAAAATAAGCATTACCCATGTGCACATTCTACATACAAGTTATTTCCATTCAAGTTAAGCGAAACGATAAAATTAACGAAATTTAAGCTGGGTGTCCGTTCGTTTTACTCGTCGTAAAGTTGCCGAAACGTTTCCGCCATAAAATTATGCATAGTGCGAAGCATGTGTCAATAATCTGCGGAAGTCATTTACGATCTCAAATCGATGGCAGCAGCGGAAAGCCATTTTACAATAACACAAATTGTGCGACTGCAAAATTTGCGTCTAACACCTCAAATTCAAATTGTTTGCCAAAGTTTTCAGGGTATGGAATTCGATTTTACATTTTTAGTAACTTGCTAGCCTTGCTACCTAGCTTTAAAACCAAGCCATTTTTGGTCAGGTCATGCGTTAGCTAAATGAGTTTTGATGCGTATATCACAAAGTTTGCTTGTTTTTTTTTGTAGGTATGTTTGCTGTAGTTCCGTTGCAGTTAAGAGTTGGTTGCACATAAATTTCAATTAACATAAATTTTATGGCAGCGCAAAGTTGGCCAACAAACGCAGCGACCGCACGGCGTTTTCAATTATTGTCTGTTGGGAAAAGTTTTGAGCGCTGTCGTTTTGATTACATTTTTGTGTGTGCGTAATGCACTCGAGTGCTCGACTTTAACAGTCTGGGCAGGACTTAAGGCAAGAGTGGGTAAAAGTGTGTGGTTTTTGGTGTGTGTGTGTGTGTGTGTGTAACGAAAATCGGTAAGAGGCGCTTATGCAAAACGATAAAATTAAAGTCAAGCAAGCGACATATATATATACATGTGTATGCATGAATGTATAAAAGCACAAATCTAACCCCAAGGCAATAAAATCCATTCGAAATTGTTATTTTAGCGAAAGAAAATTGCTGCAGCCAACGAGTAGCAAGGCTACGCAAAGAGTTTGTAAAAGGTAGAAGGCAAAATCATATAAGGAAAAGTAGCCAAGTCATAAAAAATCAAATATCGCCTGAATTTCCATTGCGTAGGCAATAGCAAATGGACAGCAGCCACTCAGCCACTCGATTCGGGTTGAAAACCCATAGGAATCAACCTCGGCCTTGTGGCAGATAAGCAAAGGAAAATATTCGCCAGACGAACATTTTGGCTTGTAATGCACGAGGACTGCCCAAACAACATCCTACTTTACTGGGAAGTGGGGTTGGGGGTGCTATAAAAAATAAAGGTAACGAAATGCGTTTTACTGGCATTTTACTGATAACATCTGCAAAAGATATGGCACCAGTTTTTTGGGGCTGGCCATTTTGCTTACCTGAAAATCTGTAGAAGCTAATAAAACGGGCAACAATAATGAGAAACACGCGCAGACAGACAAAATGGGATTCCAAAATAAAGGGACGCATGAGAATATAAAAATCTTCATTACATATAAATTGTGAATTCAACTTATTTGTTGACTTTTGGGCTGTTGCAAAGTTAGAATAGAATATTTTACGTATAGTCAAGACAGATATTTTTATTATCTTCTGAAGTTCTTTAAAGCACCAGAAAAAACTAAATACCTCAAGGAAGTACAGTCCCTGTAACAAGGATACTTTTTCGACTAATGCTGCTTAAACATTGTAACTTTAAGCTTTAAGTTGTGGCAATACTTCCGATCACGTAGCTGCAATGACAAAAAACCATTGCTATTTCTATAGCCAAAGCTAAAATGCCTTTTAATGTCTCTATGTGTGTGTGTTTGCGACACAGGACACTGCTCAAAATGTTTTTCAGATTCTATATAATTTATAGCGCAACCAAAGCCAAATTGTGTGCCAGCAATTGCAGTCCAGTCTCCTGACAAAAATTGTTAGCGAGGATTTTACTGGTATTTTTATTTTGACACGCATTTTTATTGCAACACAACAATACAAAAATTATGATTGTATCTATGTGTATATCCATCCATGTTGTCTTTTGCGTTGTTTTGCTATCTGTATATTAATGATTTGTTTGTCATTGACAGGAGGGAATCCGGGTAAGATGTGTTGGGGCCCAACTTTCGAAGGGCGGCAAAAAATACTTACCGTCTAAAAGCTGCGAAATTAAAACTATAAGATTAATAAGAATATGAGAACTTTTTTTATTTGTGAGATGTTAAACTGGTTAATAACATGTTGAAGGTTATAGAAATTACAGTGTGTTGTTTGTTGAGCGCTCGTTTTCCCTGTATTCGTCCAAGACAAAAGCGTCAAAATAAAAAAACAAATACGTATAGACGAAACATAAATAAACAGAAGCAACGAAATTACGTGACGGTGACAAGGACTATGGGAATGACAATGGCGTTGGCGAAAGCGATGGAACTGTAAATGGCCAAAGACCGTCGACCGGAGAATGTCATCAGTAAAAGCAGGAACAGGAAGTAGAGCTAAAGCTGAACCCATCGTTTGCCAATGGGGTGTGGCCAATGGACAACAACCGACACTTTTTATTGCAAATCATTTGAAATGCTGCAAATGATTACAATAAGAACAACAGGAATAGGGCAAAGAATTGCCAAAGCAAAGCCAAACGAGCTGCAAGAAAACATGACATTCTGTTGACTGTGTGGCATTTGAGTGTTGCATGAAGTCTGTGTGTGCAAGGGAGCATTGCTGGGTGTTGCCTGATGGTTATTTGAAATCAGACAGTGCTAATGGATAGAAAGGTGCAAAGAAAATCATTCTGCGAATGATTTTAAATTGAGAAAGCATATAAAATTAAATGAACCAAGCGAGAATATAAATTTGTATAAAGCAGCTTTAAACTTATTATTATTATATTCGATTCGTTATTGTAAAGATCATCTATTTAGTTTGCCTAACAGTTATGCACAGTTTAACTTATCATTAGAGCCAATCAAAACTTTACCTGTGCCGCAATTTATGCCGCTTTTTCTGTGCGAAATCAAACATAAAGCTTTTAAGCTGCACACAATTGAGCTTAATATGCAAAGGTCTAGCACACACATACATGACACCATGAGTAAAACGGTTGGCAAAGTTAGTACCGCGTATTTTTACTAAGAATCATAAAGAATGTTTGTAAGAAGAGCGACAGCCGAAATGTCGTCTGTCTAATAGCAGCTTAAGCTAAGCTTAAGCTCTATTTGAGACATGGTTTTCCGCTTCGAATATTATCCACCAACACTCACACACACACACACACATATACATTCTTGTTGTTGCTGTAATTTAATGACAAATCTGATTATGTGACATTTGATAGCCGCAGCAAACAACAAATGGCAAATAACGTTTGACCAACATCTTGGTAAGTATTTCTTAGCTTTTCGAAGATTTTCCGTGTCATTGAGTAGGGGCAGCAGGTGGGCAAACGAACAAGCGGGCAAGTCAACATGGCAAACTGGCAGGTGTTTGCACTGTCTGCTCATTTGTGGCGATTTGTTGAGCGCAGATTTGTGTTGGCTAATAAATGTGCTGGCATCCAGGCAGTTGGTGGTGCTTATAATTTGTTTGGCTTTTGTCGTCTATTTATCAAATGCGCTTACTTTTGGCAGCTTATTAGTGCCTCGTCCATTGGCAAAGTAAGTCTCACGGATAACACAGAAGTTATATTCTGGGGTGGAGTGAGAGTTAGGATATGGAATTTCAGGCATGTGCTTATCGACCCATGTAGTTTACATACACCTTCTGAAACAGAGAGTGGACAAGTTTTAATTTATTTTCAACTTCATTCAAAACTCTTTTAACTTCAATACAAATTTCTCAGTTTACAGTCAATTTCTGTAGTTGTTGCTAAAGTTTCCATTAGCATGCAAAAACTTCCTTACAATCGTGCTGTAAATTTTTGTATATATTTGTGAATCCGTCTCGCACCTCCGCTTGCAATGTCCTCTCGTTTGCATTGCTTCATGGCCGACCGTCTTGTTTTTTACTGCTAAACGGTTTGGGCTGTCCTTTTTTTATTGCAACTGGAGAGTCGTTGTTAGCTGCTATCACGTACGCATCGCACATTTTCACGTATTTGAAATATTTTCTAAAAGTTACCCAATCTTGTGTTAGCTGCCTTAAGAAGTATGTTGTTGCACAAAATGTTGGTAACTTAAACTGAGAACATTTTGTAATTTTATTTAGTTGATTAGAGAGATAAAAGATTCTTAATTGATTTTGAAACAAATAATTTTTTTTTCATTTTATTATTAATTCTTTTTCAAGATTTTCGGTTTTTCGCTCATAATTTGTTAGATTTGCTTGTGACATATGCTCGTATCGTACATTGAATTACGCTTAAAGATATTTACAGAGTTTCGTTTTGTAATAGCTTAATTATTTGCTGTTGTTGTTCTTTATTTTAAATTCAAGTTAAATTACTTTATGGCATTTGGTTTTGTTTTCTTGTATAATATGCAGCTCTTTTTTGTTTTTTTATACGAATGCATATCTTATTTCGTTTTTTTTTTATACATCTAAAAATTGATTTTTAAATACACAAATAATTTACACTTACAATTAGCACACAGTTACATTTTTATATTTTTTTTGCAATTTTTTTTTATCATTTTTGTTGTTTAATGTTTTGTTTTAATTGTAGTTTATAGCGTTGACATTAAGTAAGTAAGACTTAAAAACAGTTTACAGTTATACAACAATGCACATTGATTTTTATTAATGTTAAATGTTACTTTATTTCGGTCTATTCTTTAATAACCCATGCACTCACACAAACATACGAACACATACAGTCACACATACACATTCAGTCGCATGTTGTGCTACTTAATTAGCATTTAAATGTGCAAACATTGATATATAATGTATTTATAAATTTTTTTTGCTTATTATTAAAATTGGCGCATTCATTTTATGTTTTGCTCTTTTTTGTTGTTTTTTTGTTGTTTTTGTTTTTGTTGACATCTTCACAGTAATTTAGTTAGCATTTTAATTAAAGTATTTACACATTAAATGCTTATATGTATATACTATTTATGACAATTGAAATCCAAATTATAACTCTCGCTTAACGCGTTTGCAATTTCAACTGCAATCGGAAATCAATATTTATGTGTACTAACATTGTATTTATACGATGTAGAAATTTTATTAATAATTATAATAGACAAAGCATTTAATGTGTCGATGCTCTCGGACTATTTACATAATATTTTAATTGTTTCGGTTTAAATGAATTTCAACTCTTTTTCGTTAAGGCTTAATCACAATCATTTCTCTATTGTTTTGGTTTTAGTTGTTTGACTTTTGCTATTGTTTCTAAATTTGGCTAACTAAAATGTTAACATTTATAACAATTTGTCAAATGATAGCGCTTTCTGTTTCACTGACAGCAAAATAACATGGAATGTTATTGATAGTTCGTTTTTCGTTTGTTTTCTTGCCTAAGTCTTAACACATACTCGTAAATAAAGGTACAATGCTGGACATGCGGACAGAGAACAGATTGAACATGATACACTTAATTTTCTTAATAGGTTTCGCCCTTATGCTTTGTATGATTTTATTTCATACATATACAAATATGCATATGGTGCATAGGTATGCCATATTAATTGAGTTTAAATACAAACATGCGTATACAATAAAAAAGTTTGGCAATTTATAAATTTACGATATGTTTCTGTTAGTTTTAAGACCTTTCAACAGTCACCAGCTTTAAAATGCTACGTTTGATTAGATTTTCATACAAGAAGAATAACTTCATTATTATTTTATAAATTTATTAATCAAGTGCTTCCTTTTTATTCTTCCTACGAAATGCGAGAAAGAATTTTCTGTGGTTTATTTCAAATTCATTGAGTGCATTAATTGTAAATGAATTACATTTCAAAAACATTTTGCAACTTTTTTTTGCAAATTATAAATAGTCTAAATAATCATTGTTGACTATTAAGTAGATCAATAAACTTATTTGATTATGTTTGCATGTTTGCTCATGTACATATATCAAATTACAATTTCATTTATGCTTTTTTCGTTAAAATTTCCATTGAAAGTTCATGTGCTTATTTTTTTATTAATTTGGTTTATTATGATTATTTAGCAACGGAATTATTACAATTATTTATATTGTATATTTAATGTATATTTATATATTTTTGTTTGTTTAAACTCGTTATTTTCAATGCCCAACATTAGATTTTGTTAAATTTGTTGAGCTTTTTCTTTTGTTTTCGTTTGATTTCAATTTTGTATATTAAGTTTTCTTGTTTTCTTTTGTTCTTCTGGTTAGTGCAGCGCCAATTTATCTTATGTGAAAAGTCACTTAAAAATTAATAACATACAATACACACTTTATTGTTACTATTATTTACTATGTACAGTTGTCTTTTATTAATAGCGTTTTTCACTACGTTTAACAGTATTTTATTTATTCATTTTGCTTTTGTTTTTCCCAGCTAAAAACACTTTTGCAGGCTCTAAACAATGTAAGATGCTTTATTAGTTATTATATATAATTTGTAATTAGATATATGCATATAAATACATTTTTGTTTATACAAATTATATTCAAGAAAGCTTTTGTTAACGACATAAATAAATTAGAAGATATCTCTTTATGTTTTTTTTTATTTTTCTTGTTTTGTTCTTGTTGCACGTATGTTTCTTTTGTTTTTTTTTGTTTTTGCAAGGTTTGATTAAAGTTTTCTGCGAAGCGAAGACGGAAATTCAGTGGAAATAATGGGCGGGGCTGAATGCATGGGCTGCTAACTTGACCTAATTCAGCTACCGCGCAGACAACAACACTTGCCGCTGCTGCGTAGATGTTGCTACCGTTGCTACTGTTGCTGAAGTGTCTGCTGCTGCAGCTGACGACGCGTCACTCTCAACGACTGAGCGTCGCAGCTGGTGCAGGAATCTTTTGAGCTTTTGCGAAGCTGCAATTAGCAATTCGTTAACAATGCGCTTATCTTTATCTTTGAGCTTATCTTTAGGCTCATTACCATTCTCAAGACCAACCGATCGAAGCACTCGCGCCTCGCCCCTACTGTGCATGGGCGCTGGCCAGGTGGAGACGACGCCAGCCAATGTGGCGGCCGTGGCCAGCGCCAGCAACAGCAGCGCACTGGGCGCTCGGGCCATTAGGAGCGAGTCCGTTTTGCTGGCTGCATTTGGTTGAATGAAAAACGATAAGATTTTTGTGACAAATAATTCCCGGTATGACATACCTTGCACCGGATCGGCGCGCGAATTGCTGGCGAATGCGCTGTCGCTTTCACGCGACTCCAACACGGGCGCCTTCAGCGGCCGATCACCCTCGACGGACTCCTCGTTGCTGCGCCAGTAGAACGAAGACAATGCAGCCACACACTACAAAAGTATTAAGTGTTACTCAGCGATTCATCAAAGTGCTTAATGATAATGAAATAATTTACCTTTAGCTTCATGTCACCATTGCGAAAATGCTGCTGCTCCACACGGAATTGCAAGCCCAGCACCGAGGTCTCCAGGCCCTCGCGACCAGAAACGATTGTCTCGAATTTCCGCAGCTTTTGCGGGTCGGCGGGCTCTCCGTTGACGAACCAGGACAGATTGACAGCCGGCTTCGAGCGACCAGCGGTGCAATTGATGCGCACCCAGTCGCCAATTTGGTATCGTGGACGTCCTCCACTTATTTTCGGTGGTCCCTGATCCGGAAGAGCTGCAAAAGAAGAAAGGGAAAGCGTGACATCGAGTCGGTTAGTTGCTGCTCGTCGAAAACTAACGAAGTCAAGCTGTGCAAAATTTAATTTACGGCTAGTTGCACTACCAGACAGACAGGCAGGCAGGCCATCGTAGTGTCAGAACCCCATCGCGCCCCGTCCCTTTTCCTACCCCTGTTTCATTTATCCCATTCAGCCACCGTTTGACGCCGTTGGAAGCGCCGAAATACCGTAATAAACCAAAACCCAAAACAACAACAACAGTTACAACAAAGTCGCCGGCGGCCAGCCGGAAATTCAATAAAAGTTCCAGCCGCTGATGCACTGACAGACTGCTGATAAAATTGCACTCAGAAAAAAGAAGCACAAACAAAAATAGAACAATGCGAAAATAAAAATAAAATGTAAAGGAAAAGGAAATCGACACTTGATGCATCGAAAGTGGTAATACCCTAAAAGGGCGTAACTCAAGTTCTTTGACAGATCGATGCGTTTGTTTTCTGTTCATTTACAATATTCCGGACAATCTTTGTTCAGAGGTATTCTCCCTTTTGAAATTTTTCTTACTACTTATTTCTTATGGGAACTATCCCAGTTTTATATATAAGATATATTCTTTAAATATTCCAATTTTATCTGTCAAGTTAACTAAACTAAATGGATAACTCTTACTGGAAAAAATAGAAAAATTAAGAAGAAAAATCTTCTTCATTATGATACTTCCCGCAATTCTGTGTAAGCTTCATGGCAAAGTTCTTATACCCGTTTGAAGACTATAAATCAGTGCTGAACAAAACTATGCGAACGGAAACGGAAATGGCTTTTATGCCAGAGGGCTAGCGGCAGCTGTGGGCGCACAGAGAAAGAGTGCAGCAAACTGGCAGCTGGGCACTCTGGACCTAGCACCCTGGACACTGAGCTGTGGCATATGCAAGCTGTTGTGTTGTTGAAGCTTTTTAAAACTTTGATTGAAAGTCAAACAGGCAGTACGTACAATATGAGCAACAGAATCCCAAAACAAAGCACACAACAAAAGCGCGTTAAAACAAAGACAAAGTACAAATGCCGCCGTTGCGGGCAGGCAGACAGGACTAGGCAATAGCTGGTGTCGAAAAGAGGTGGAGAAGGGCTGGCTGGCAGGCAACAAACGAAATGTCAACGCCAGCTCAAAGCATTGCCGGTTTCCTGCCTCACGTGTGACTCTTTGTCCATGGCAATATGCGTGCAATCCAGAATCGAGCCCAGCAAGCACTTTCTGTAGTAGTTGCCTAACAAACCAGCCAGCACTTAAAACAACTTCAAAATCTTGTTTTGTTTGCATTTCCAGTTCGAGTTAGTCGCGGCGTCTTCAAATTGTTATATTGCCCCCCAGGCAACAAGACAGACAGTTGCAAAATTGAGTTAGATGCTAAGCTTTGGCAGGTTAAGGCAACGGGACAGTCAGACCGTCAGAGAGAGACAAGACAGCCGAAGAGCAAGACCGCTTTGGGGGACGTCAGAGTTTAGTTGAGTTTACTAAGCTTATTATAAACAAGAAATCAAATGAAGCCTGTCAAATGCAGTTGAACACTTGAGCAGTCAAATGAGCGATTCAATTTGCCCCAATGCTCCAATAGGAAACAAATTAACCTGAAATACTGAAGGACAGATGTAACAAAATGTAAATTAATATTGCTCTAGGCAATCTGATAGTTCAAAGCCTCAACACTTCAATAGTTTTGGGTTAGCTAAGGCAGAAGAAAAGAAAGAAAACAATTATACTGGATATAAAATACTCTTGTAATCTTCAAACATGCTTAGTTACGCTTAAACAAATTAAAATTATTAACAAAAATAAGAAGAACAAAAACAATTGCTAGCAATGAGCTTAAGCTAAAGCTGTGGAGTAAACAGTCCAATGCACAAACCACAATCTCGAATTCTTACTTCACAAGTCAACCTACTTTTTGCGGTCAGCTTGGAAGCGTGCCAGCCAAGAGTTGCAACCGCTTCATTCGCAATTTCTAATTAGAATTATAAGTTTTCGTTTGACTTTTAGCACACACACACACACACACACACAAACACAAAAAGGGGGAGAGAAAATGGGGCACTATATACAGTTCTTATTGCATCTTATATATATATTATATACTTACACACAACAACCATGTCGCCATGCTCAGTGACCGTTTGGAAGGATGGCGCCTCGCCGGATACCTCGCACCGGAAGCGGCCCGAGGACTGCAGATTGACGTTGTGCAGGTTAACAATCGCATCGCTGGAGTTGTGCAACTGCAATTAAAAATTTTTGAATGAGTAAGTAAAGCACGAAAAATAATGTGAGAAGTGAAATGAAAAGCAGACCAAGCAACAGCAGCACCAGCAGCAACTAAAGCAATGTAAACGAAAAGTGGCAAAAGTTGTAAGGCCAAAGGATGTCGATGTTCGTCTCTGTGTCTTCGTTTCCGTGTTGCAGACATTGGCAGCTGACGGCTTCAATAGTTGCCGATAGACGATAGGGACAGACGAGCAGCCACTTTCAACGTTAATGTAACGTAATTGTTTTTGAGAACAGCCTCAAAATGCTTTTTCAATGTTTTCGCCTCTTAAAGTCGTCCTACGTCCGTTGGCCACTTTAAGGGTCAGCATTCAGACCGCGTCCGCATTCGGCTCGAAACGTAAACGTTAGGTAAATATTTCACTTGAACTTTAAGCCATTAAGCAGGGAGATGGTCTCGAAAAAGGTTCTTTTTTTGTTTTTTGTTTATCTGGCCAACGAAAAGTGCACTTTGTTATCTTTTATTGCGCATTTTTTATACGTTTCTGTTGTGTGCTTATTGTGTTGTTGCTTCAACTGCTGCTGCTGCTGCTGCTGATATTGTAGTTGTTGTCTTAACCTAATTTATAGTTAGCACATACACACACACACACAGTTAAATAGATAGAGACAGAGAGAAAAGCACGCATGAAGCTCAGGTTAAGCTCACGTCTGAACAGCGAACAGTTTTCAACTGCAATAAAACAAAAACGAAATCCAAACTAAAGCCAACTAGCACAACTACAAAACTCAAGGCAATAGCCAAAAAGTTGTTAGCCCAGCCACGTCAGTCACTTGAATCGATTATGCTAAAACAATATCCGCCAATGGAGTTGGATATAACCATTAGCAATTGGCTGCCAACCAAAAGTAAACCGCTCTCTTTATTTCTCTGTGCTGCAACATATTTCGAGTCTTATCTGCGGCCCAACATCAAAGTTGGGAAGACCGCCGACGCCCGCAATGAGCAACTAATCACACACATGTGTGTACTATAGGTGTCTGTGTGTGCAACTCGTTTTGTTATAATGCGCATTATAGACACGTTCGGGCACGCCCACTGCCAAGCATGGGTAGCGAAAAGCGCAACTTGAAAAATTTATTGCAGTCCAACTCGAAGCACATGCAGAGAAACGAAGAGACAGAGAAACTAAACAGTATGCGGAGGAGTACTACTAACAGTGCCCGTTCCAATACCAGGACATGCATGCCAAGCAGATGCTCCTTCTTTTGTTTGGGGGAGGCAGACGATTAGTGTTTCGTTCGACGGGTATGTAGAGTGTTGCTTTGTGTGTTTGGGCATTATGACTCTCTGGGTGTCTGTTGCTCACGTGCTTATCTTGAACTCAGCGAGGCGTTTACCAGCACTAGAAGTGCCACTGCTTTTGGCGCACAGTTTTTGGCAACGTTTGTGCAAGAAGGGCCAGGACAGGTTGACGAGAGGAGAGAGGAGCCAGGTAACCGTAACCTAACCTGTAACGTGCAGCGCATTTTACGTGAAAAAGTTTTAGTGGCAAAAATAATGGAGCAATGGAATTTGAGTGCGCTACTTTTACAACGGCAACAGTCGTTGCTGCTGTTGTTGCAGTTGTTGCCTTGTCAGTCCGTTCAATCTATTATTTTTTGTCTATGATCATTGTTCGATTTAGAGGAACGTTGTGGGAATTGCAATCGCAATCGTGCATTTGGGTGTGGTTTTCAAACTGCCAACTGAGGAACTTTTTATTTTAAAATAAGAGCAATTGAGCTGTGGTCAAGAACGAGTGTTTAAGTAATACCTAGGTGTACCTAAGGTGTTCTGCATAGTCTACGCGAACTAACTTCAAAAAAAAACCTTCACTTTCAAAACCAAAAGAAATTGTGGTCGTTGTGCCGTTGGAAATACTTTTTGTGTAGCTGCTGCACTAGGAGACAAAAACTCGCGTCCAAGGCAGCAAGTTGCGTTGTTTGTGCTTTCGGGTGGAGTTCTAGTGATAAACAGCATTTCTGCTGCAGTTCGTTTTAAGCACACAAAGGACCCGACTAGATACCAGCCACCGCGAAGACAGGGTGTTGCATTTCCATTGTCTAGCTTTGAAGCAAAGTATGCAACGATGTTTAAATGTTTGGTTTTAATGCGACAGACAAAACAAAAACGGCCATGGAGAATAGTTGTCTCTCTCTCTTACTCTCTCTTACACACACTTCCGCGAAGTTTTCTCTATTTATAGCGAGATAGGTTAAAATAGTTCGGGCTTGTGGGCATACTTACATCAACTGCAACACCTGGCAAGCGAAACGTTTGCGCCGGCGGATTATCCCTGGGTACATAGCGATAAAACTCGTTGCCATCCTTGTACCATTTGACCGAGTAGAGCGCCTCACCGTCCAGATCGTATAGGCATTCCAGTTGCGCTGTGGCTCCCTTAATCACGTAATTTGGTATGCGCACCTCGACCAGCCGCAGTCCGGCTGTGAAATCTGAAACAAAAGCACAACAAAAAAAAAACACCGCATTATTAAAATGGTTAGCTGCTTATGTCCCTTTTTCAAGGCTCACGCTTTCGTGTGCTTTAATTTTTAATGCGGCTCCGGTCCATGATTGATTTATGTTTAAAACAAATTGCTTGCCCGTCTGTCTGTCCGAGTGCGTGCAAAAGCAAACCACTTTTGTTGTTTTTTGTTGTTACAGTTGTTGTTATTGTAATGTTAATTAATTATAAAAGTTTGTTTGTTGGCTGGACAGCATAAATGTCAACCCGTTGGCCAATGACTGATTGCACTGCCCTTTAATAGTCCTCCACTCAACTCACAATCTCTCACTCTTTTATTTCGCTTATAATGCTGGACAATTTATGTATTTTTAATATAATTTATAATAACATTTTATCATCGAGTCAGGGACATTTTATTTTATTTCATTTATTTTTACGGCAGTATATTTTTTAATTTACAAAAGTGCACCCCGCACAATGCGTCTGCTCAGCAACTACTCGCACAGAAACTATTCGCACATAATACTTATACAAGTTTGGAATATAATGTGCTATATAAATTCTGCGTGTGTAGTATATTCGATAAATAAGTCAACGTGATGAAATGGCATGTAGGTTTGGTTTACTTATTGCTAGTTGACTACTCGCTAGCCTTCAGCTTGATTGAGTGCCCCGATTTATGTACCCTGTTTGGCTGAGCATTTAACTTGTATTCGAGTAGTGTTCAGTTCAGTTCAGTCTATGGATGTGCCACTTGAATGCCACACTCGACTTTTAACTCAACTTAACTTAACTCCACTCCACTTAACTTCACTCGTCTCGGCTCATGTTACGTTTTAGAGCAAACTTGTTTATTGTCAATATTGACAACGATACACACACACATTTACAAATAAACTGCCACCTTCATGTAGGTCTTTGTGCGTGTCCTATATATATTTATATATATATATATATTATTAGAGCAACAGCTACATCAGCACCAACAACAAGAGGAGCTGACTGCTCACGTTACTGCTTCTAAGGATTGTGAAGGACCTTCGGCTGCTGCTCCTATTCTTGGCAGCAACCAATCGTTGCACATTACAAGTGTAATAAAATGTGAAAGGATATTATTGTACGAGCACATCCACAAGACTCTTCAACTGAATTCGGTTAAGGAGCAGAAAAAGAGGTAAGTTTAGAAAGGGTATCTGGCAGCAGAAAGAACAGACAGACATTTGTTGTACTTTATTCGTAAGTGTAGAAATATGTGTGTATGTCCATTGTGGAGTCAACGACAGCTTAAGAGCCCAGCAAGAGTTGGGCAACATACAAAAAACTTGGGACAGTAGAACACAAAATGTAATTATACAATAGTTTAAAAATGTATAAGAGGAAAATGAAAATAAATAAAATAATTCTCGTTTGCGAAACTCTTCCTCACATTTAAAAGCTGGGTAACAGAAATGCTTGAAAGATTTATTTAAAACTATATAACCAAATGGAAAGTAGCATAAGAAACATTCTTATTTAACATGTTTAAGAAAAAGTAACTGTAACTCGAGATGTATAAGCCCTTTTAGAAAATGTATGCAACAATACTTAAGGAAATACATTTTCTTTCCGGCTTTTATTTTATTAAAATTGCTTGAATATCTTTTACCTTTATTTACATAGATGTTATGAGAAAATCCAACAATAAATAAATATTTTCAGAGGTAATTGACAAAATGGTTATGCAACAAAGGCGTTGATTTGGCAGCAGAAACAAAATCATCATTGACAATCTTTAAAGCAACAAAATGTGAACAAAAATGCGTTAGCAAAAACAAAAACTACAAAGTGCAACAACTTGAGTCGAAGTGCAAGTGAACGACATTCATGACTCTGATGGCAACTTTAAGAAAAGCCTTCACAGCAAGCTGCTGAAAGGATTGAACACACACACACACACAATTACGCAAACCAGCAAACTCACCTACGACAACAAAAGAGAAAAAACCTTTGGTGTGCCGAATATTGAATATTCTTTTACACATGTATGATTTTATTTCATTTCAAGAACCAATACTACAAACGAATTTGGTGAAAAAAAGGAATACCTATGGTAAGGGTATGTAAAAGTTTTGGCAAGTGCAGTATGTTTGCGTACATATGTATTTGGTACTGCACATGCATGTACATGTACATGTACATATGTACAAAGATATGGAAGAGTCAGTGTGTGTTTGCTCTTTAAGTGAATTTGGGTTGCATGGCTCGACGCACGCTAACGAAAGTGCTTGCAATGGCAGCTTTTGACTTTTAGCACTGTCAAAAAGTAAGAAAACAAAAAAAAGAAGAAAAGCAATGAAAACAATGAAAATGCGAAAGAAAAACCGACTCTCCACTCATTAATTCTGCTTCTGCTCAGCATTGCCATCAGCATCGAGCTACTGTTGTGGCAGGATCTTGATCTGGAACTCGATTCTGAGTTGGGGCAAAGTGAGTAAAACTAAAGTTTCGCTTGGTAATTTAAGTAACTTTGTCATTTGGGGCAACACACATACGCAAAACACAAATACACATACACACACACACACATATACTGTAGCAGGAATTTCAACTCACAAAGAGCAACACAATGCGAAACTTCGAAATAAGCATATGAACTGGAAGGGGGGTATAAGTGGGCGTGGCGGAATTAATATGCTCATGCTGTGTGTGACCTCGTCCAAGTGAAAAATCAATTTTGCCACCGCCTGCCGCCTGAGATGCGAATTTTTTGGCTCATTCTTTCAGTGGCAACATCATCCAGTGACAACTTTTTGTCGGTTCGAAAAACTTTTCGCCATTCTTATACTTCATTGGGGTTAAGTGATTAAATTTGCACAGCAACAAAGAGAAAAGAAGGGTAGAAAAAAGTTAAGCACATGTGACACTTGGATGCCTCGCATGCCGCATAATTGTTGCCGAGTCAAAACTAAACTTTGTTGCATGCAAGCAGTTTGGGGCAACAGAAATTTGATTATGTTGATTATGATGACAAAGTTTTTTGGTTAAAAAGAGGCGCTGACATGGACGACAAATCATTTGCCGGCAGGCAACTTCGAATGCCAATTTACCCTTTTCGACAGTTACCAAAGAATTCCCAAAACTGTCGCATCAAACTGTTGCACACACACACACACAAACACATATATATGTCTGGCCAGTAGCAGCGGTGTAGAGAAATGTGTCCTGGGGCTACTTGCTTAAGCTATCAGTTGATAAGCATGCAAAAGGGCCCATTGAAGCGGTCAATGGAAATGGCAATGGAAATGGCAACAGGATCAGAAACAGGACCAAGCCCGCTTCTAATGTCGGTCACTTTTGCTCTTTGGCCAAAGTTAGCATCGTCTTCTCGTTTTCTATCTTTTTTGTACTTTGTGTGTGTTTGTGTGTGATTTTTTTGTTGGTGCTGTTGTTGGGCTGTTGTCCTCGGGGCAGTTTCAGCTTAATATCCGTTATCATTGTTGTTGCTGGTGCTGCTGCTGTTGCTGGTTTATTAGTAGTTCGTGCAGGATAGAGGCAGGATGCCAGGATGCCAGCGCACCGGGATGCCCGGCATGTCTGCTGGGACTGCGTCGAGTTGCTGCCACATAAAAGCAGAAGCTGTTTGCTTATGTAAATGCCTGCATATGAGTTCCCCCTGCGACCACTTTCCACGTCCTGCCACCAGCCAAACAATGCCTTTCATGTTCATGTGCGTGTAAGAGAGTGCGTGTTTATGTGTGTGTGTGTGTGTGTGTGTGTGTTGATGTGGCCATTGCCCGAGGTAGCAATATTTGTTTTCTTGCTTTCATCATTTGCATATAATGGAGCTGTAAAAGTTCATAAGATGTTCATGCAAAGCACTGCAGAGAACGCCAAGAGGTCAAAAGATCCTGGTGCCTGCTGCCTGATGCCACGCTGTTGCAACCCAAAGCAAGCATTGCACGCTGCCGATTGAACCAAAGAATTTAATAAGCCAAACTATGCATACGATTTGATTGCGAAAATTTGTTAAATGAAAATTGAAATTGCCTTTCCAAATCCTAAAGTAAAACTCGATAACGCAAGCTCCGCTCAAGTCATTGATCACAATAACCCAAGCTGCTTTTATTGCCTTTGGAAATTGAGTCGAATCCCGAAATGAAAAAATATTCCACTACTATTTCAAACTTGGCAACTTTCTCAAGAAAATACTGCTCAACTAGGATTGGGATTGGGACTGTGACTCTCTGGTGCCGGCGTGACTTTAATGTGCGCTGTGCATGGCCAGCCGCAGGGCGTGGCATGCGCAACAATTACTTCAGCGCTCCCCAGGGCAACATCAGAACAACAAAAACCAACAAAAAAAATGGCTGAAGATAAAACGCGGAAAAAAATGGTATAGAAAATGAAAAGAAAACAGAAAACATTCTCATGCAGCTTTAAGAGCGGCCGCTGGGCCTGTGAGAACACACGCGCACCCCGCACTACCTTCCCTTTCCATCCATTCGCTTCACTTTGCTTTGGCTAAGCACTCAACAGTTGAACTGGAGGTTAAATTAGGTTTTGGTCCTGTTTTTTGTTGTCCCTTAACTGCTGACTCCCAGCTGCGTTGCCCTACAAAATTGCATTGCATAAATATTTAATTGTTTCGACGTCCAGACAGATAAGACATTTTTTTTCGTTGGCCTAATTAGTTGGGGCTAACGAATAATTGTGATTGGTCGAAAGCATTGGGAATTGAGGGTGATATATGATGACAGCGCAGATGAGCTCGTTAGCTTTGAAAGGTCTTGAAATAAAAGTAGCTTGTTACAATTATAAATCAAAAAAAAACTTTTTTAACTTTGTCGCTTGCTTTTTAAAGAGTGGTTGAGTTGATGTTGTTTAGCTCACACTTTTGGACCAAAACATTTGTGGTACGCATGAATTTCAATGGAACTTTTGCTGTTCGCTGATATCGCTTCGTGCGTATTTTATTGTATTGTGTTTATCCTTAAACCATGATTTACGCCCATTATTTGCTTTTGCTCTACCCCATACACAATTATACTCTGACTTTCTCACTCCACCCAACATTTCACTCACTAGCAGACTACTATTTGCAATTGCTTGTGTATTGGAAACATTTTCCCACACATCAATGCCAACAACAGTAACGGCAACAGCAACAACAATTGCTCGAATCGTTGTTAGCTTTCCAAAATGGGGGGCCAAGCCGCCATTTATGTAACGCCATTATATTCATTAGCGCCCACACAACCACACATACACACACACACACATATTCCAGGCAAACAAACAAACACACACATAACACATAAGCAATGTTCAAAACCAAATTGTTGCTATTGTTATGCAGAGCGCGATTTTCCCTATCCTACTCGCACTCTCTTTCACTCTCTCTCTCTCTCTCTCTCTTTCTCTCTCCCTCTCTTTCTCTCTTTTTCTCTCTCTCTCTATCTTTCCATGTGCTTTGGATGTGTGCGTGCGTGTGATTATATTTATATGTACACACAGATGCATGTGTGTGTTTGTGTGTGTTGGTTGCTGAATGTTTATTTTTTCGCTGGATGGCGTCAGTAATTTGCTCCTTATTGAGATGTTGTTTATTTACCAAGCAATTTGTATTCATTGTGCGCTGCCCAAGCTCATGTTACCAACAACACTTGCTCCCTTCTATCCTGTTATTTTAGTATTTGCAGTGGTGCTAGTGTGTCTGATCTGAGCAACGCTAGCACTGGGTCGTAAGTTATAGTTTCCGCAACTCATTTGGTTGTTTGCCGAATTGATTTTGATGCTGCCACATGTTGTTGGCCGGCCACGACTTCAACTTTTCTACATTTAAGCGCAAAATAATTATTTTCCTTTGCTTTCGCTTCACGTTGAGCTTTTGCATAGAAAGCAATAGCCGGCCTAAGCCATCAAAAGCCAAGTTAATTTATTTGCAATTAGTTGAGTTGAGTATTTTGTTTTGTCTTCTGTTTTTTTTTGCCAGGTCAGAAAATTTTGGCGAGTGTGTTGCTTTATTAAGAGATTTAGGCCCAACTGTTAAAAGCCAAAGCTTAAGCTTAGACGAGTTTAATAGCTAAAACATGCTTCAAAAAATAAACTTAAATCTGAAGTGGCTTTTCTGCTAATACAGTTTAAATAGGTTTTAAAAATAGGTAAAATTAAAGGTTATAACTGTGGCAGAAGAAAATGTTCCTTAAAATTGAACTTAAATATTTTTTTTTTCCAAACTTTTGATCAGTACTAATACAGAAAACTTAAACATGCTTAAGGGCTTACCAACTCTCACACTATTTCACGCATTTGAACACACACACACTTATACAGATATGTCAACTAATTTATGTAGAAATTAACCATGGCTCGCCTGAGGTAAGCAAAAGTTTTCTTTAATGTCCGAAATTTGCCATGGCATGTAATATGCATTTCATATAATGGAGCAGACCGAGCACAATAACCAACTTTTGTTGCACTTGAACTTTGCACACACAAACACACACACACACACTCATACTAGTCTGCCACACATCACCTCGGGTGCGGTGGCTGTAACATTTTGCTAATGGAGCTTAAAATTTATGTAAGCCATTGTCGGCCACACATAGTGTATGTGCGTGCGTTGGGGTGTGGGTGTGTGTGTTTGTGGGAGAGTGGGACAGCTGGATGTCATGCATGCATAAGTGCAATTGCATCTTTTTGTGGTGTGTGAGGTGGGAAAGGGGATGGGTTGTGTTAAGGAGGCGGTAGTCGGGGTGACGAGTAAAAAACATATTGCATACTTTTGTGCATGCAAGCTGAAAATTAAAAGCGCTTACGTTGGTAAAAATAAAGGAAAAGCGCCCGAAAACTGCAAGCTGCAAATGGCAGACGACAATGGATGAAACGAATGTAACGAATGAAACGTATAAAACGAATGCACAAGTAAATGAAGTTGTCTTTCAGCACACACACCCACAAACGCACGCACACAACAAACAAACACCAACAGTTGACGGTTAGGTCTTTGCTTGCTTGCTACCCATCAATTTTTATTGAATAGGGTATATTTCTGAAGGAGTAAACAAAAATTAATGTATCTCATAGATTTTAAATGTTTTTAATTCTGACAGAAGCACATCGCTTTTTTTTTTTCCACCTTACGGATTATTATGACTTTTGGCACGAGTTCCAGTCATAGCTGTTGATGCTAAAGACAATGATGATATTGTCGCTGATTTGCCACATGAATCCAAAAACACAACGGGACAAATTAAGCTGAATTCATTCACTCGAAATTCGTGTTCGAATTCTTATTCGCTTTTGCAATAGTTTTAGTATTCGTATCTCTTGGCAGGCAAGTCAAGCGCACGAATAATTTAGTGCTCTCAGTAGAATAAATGTTTCAGTTAAATTTAGCAATTCGTTGCCAGAGCAGCATCACGACCAGTCAGCAGGCAACAAGGAAATTGTTTAATTTTTCATTTGTCTGAAAGCACACATACACACAAACACACACAGAGAGAACGAAAGAAAGAGACACATACACATAGAGACACTCACACTTGCACTTGGAGCTGTAAAGCTCTATTGTTTGCCAGTAACCCGTAAGCTTCCACTTTCGCCTCGTTTAGTTCTTGCTCCATTCTTTATGACTGTGCTTTGGCTTGCTGTTCGTTGTAATTACTCTGTGGATCTCTTTTAAGCCATTTGTTTGACTTGAAATTTGTCAGGATATTGTGTTTGTATTGGAGCCAAACTTGGGTCACGTTCATATCTCCCAGATACATTTAAGCAGAATCAATTATTAATCAATTGCGTTAGCGTAGCTCAACTAAATCAATCAGTTACACTAACAGACATAAATTCCTTTTTGGCATAATAAAATACACCTCGTACGATAATATCGCAATACTCCGAATAAGGCACAAAAATGTGAAACTAATTTTGCTTGTAGCCAAAAGCTTAAAAACTAATTGCTGCCTGTTCAGTGTAATCAGATAGCTTGATGGCGAAAAGCAACAGCCTTTGAGCAGATAGCCATCAGCTGGCGGCTGGCAGCTGACTGTGAGAGCTCTCCTTGGCAGGAAGTGCGTCTTGTCGCTGGCTGCTTATTGAGGCTTAGATCCGATTTGGCAAAAGACAAGCCGCCCATGAAATTGTTTGTTTATTGAAAAATGATTGTGCGCTTGGGGTAGAGAGACAGGCAGCATAATATATATATATATATAAATAAACAAAAAACAACAAACCAAAGACAACGAAACCGATACCCAAAGCGTACGACAGCAGCAACAGCAACAGCAACAACAAGGATGGTGGCATGCGATGCGATTAGGCGATAACCCCAATGCGAACCTTAAGCCGCCAAATGGTCTGTGAATGTTGCCAGTTGCCATTGTTGTTGTTGCTTTTGTCCATTTGGTGATGTTGTTTTTGTGTTCGATGCTCCTGCTTACTTGTTTTTGAAGGCTTTGCGGCTTTGGCAACGAGCTGGCTAAGGCACATTATCATTTCTCGAAATCAATCTGTTAACAACACTTTCGGGCATGCCAAAAGACACACACAATAAGATACAATACTTTTTGTCTTTCAGTTTGTGTATCTTGTAGATGCATATGTATCTGCTACTAAATCTCTACTTGTCTCGCAGCCGTTCTGTGTATTGTTTTTATTGTATTTTGATTGCGTGCAGTGTTTTTTTTAGCTTGTAGCCGCAAAAACCGTTTGTTGATTTGTCCATTTTCATTTTGCCATTTCACTTGCTCGCCACCAAACTTATCTGCACCACGATACATTTTTTTGCTTTATTTTTGGTTTTGCCAAATTTTTTTATACTTTTTTTATGTTAGTGGCTACTATTTGTGGTTGTGTTGCAGTTGTTATTTTTGATGAGTGCTTTTTGTGTTGAGTGTTGGGAACAAAAGGCGGCGACTGATGCTGTTGCTTTTTGTGTGCATTGTGCATTGATTGAGTGCATTGAGTTGTTGAAGTTGTTGCTAGCATCACAGCATCACACAGCCTCCCACCCCACTATCATTCCCATATATCCCAGTGGAAAACAAAGTTTTCTGGCTTTTTGCGGTTTTGTGATATGGCCAGCTGACAAAAATGCAAAAAACTTAATACACAACAGTTGACAATCGATTCCATTGGCCACGTT
This sequence comes from Scaptomyza cyrtandrae, assembly GCA_035044605.1. Lineage (NCBI taxonomy): Eukaryota > Metazoa > Arthropoda > Insecta > Diptera > Drosophilidae > Scaptomyza > Scaptomyza cyrtandrae. Next base: position 206,024 of record JAWNNS010000650.1, on the reverse strand, counting down.
TAAATGAACAAGTTCACTTGTTCAATGTACGTTTAATACAATTCAAACTCTATCTACGTGAGTATTTTGCCAACTAACATTTTATTATTTTGGAACTAAGTGGCTTCAAAGTCTGTGTTTGCTATTATTTACCTGCAATTATCTAATTGGTCGCTTATGGAAAGGTAAACTTTAGCAAAAGTTGATAACATGGTGAGAACACTCAATAAATGCAAATTTCTGTATATTTGCTATGCTCGAAAACAAACTTTTCATAAACAAGAGTTAAAGTGCATTTGAACGTTCAAATGGAGTGTATATAGATCCAAAATTGATAGCATGTTCTAGTCGACGCACTCAGCGGCAAGGTGAAGGGGATAGAAGTAAGTCAATGAAAGCATTAATGCAATTACTCAAACTTCCCCCGCTGGGCTGAGCTCCCAATTAGCAGTTCCCCTTGAGCGTCGCACACACAAATTAAACACGCCCATCGGTATGAAGGAGTCGTGAGTCGAGTTGAAGGCGAAGCCAAACTGCACATAAAACCAAATTACCAAAATACTCGTATTCGTATTCGTACTCGTAATCGCACTCGCACTTGCTACTAGTCACTTTTTGGCATTCATTAAACTTTGTGGCTTTGCTGATGGCACGCCCTCCATTTGCATTCGGGCGTCAAAAGTTCAAAAGTCGTCGCACCTTCTGCCTGGCAGCAAAGTGGCAAAGACAGTAGCAGAGGCAGCGGCAGACAAAAGCAGACACCACCATGAAACACCTCCGGAGACAGTGAAGTGGCTGGCATTAATGTAAGGTAAGTACCTTGGCAAGCGTCTACGATTACCAGAAGGAGTGCCCAACGAGCAGGGACTACTCACCTTTTGACTAATTGTGTTAGATAAATTGTGAAACCTTAATCATGTGGGCACATTTTGCCTCCTGATGGACATCGGACGTCAGCCTGCCAACCCAGCCTGCTCCCAAGTTGAAAGTGCAATAGTACGTCCCCCCCCCCCCTTTCTTCTTCTTTCTTTCTCAAACCCTCACACAATTTCTCTTGCCAAGTGCATTGAGAATTATGGCCAGGAAGAGATGAGAGACGAGGCGAGGCCACCCCAAAAGAGAGCCCAAAAAACGGTTGCTTGGTTGCTTTTGTGGGCACATTTTGCCGTTGATTTTTGTGCCGTTTCTTTTGGCATTGTTTTACATTGTTTTTTCCTTTGTCTTGGTTTCACTTCCGTCGCAGCACCCGCTCCACGACCTTCGCCACGGTACAGGCTTTATTCAATTTCAAGTTTCACTTACTGCGCACGGTTTGTCTTTCCTGTTTCTTATTTAACTTCTCGGTTTACCTTTTTTCTTATTTAATTAATTTGTGTCAGCGTATGTGTGAGTACTCGTGTTCTTCTGTGTGTGTGCCCTTGGCTGTGCGGGCCATGCATTCAAGCCTGAAGCCTGAAGCCCTTTGCCTTTTGCCTATGTCAGAAGATTGTCCGCTGCGGGTCATTTATTTTAAAGCATACTTTTTATACAGAACGTACCCAATTCATAATTTTTTTTTTTTTTTTTGCCCCCAAAACATCTGCACTGCTTTATTACTTTAGTTGAATATATATTGAAAAAGAAATGAATATTCAAATTAATCAAGCAATTAAAACATGATCAAAACGCTTTTAAAAATCGTTATAAGTTGTCCAAATAATTGTTTTTAATTTAATCACGCAAATATAACAAGTAAGAAGGCTCTAGTCGAGAAATCCCGACTAGACGATACCCTGATCCCTATATTTTACGCGTACAGTCAGTGCTTGCAAGTATTTGTGCGTGTGTGTACGACCATACTGTGTAGTGCATACTAAACTTCAAGGTTCCATATCTCCGGTGTTTCTTAACCGATTTTAATAAAAATTTCACAGATTGTTATTATTTTGATTAATAATTAAAATGCCATTTAAAGTTTTTTCAAATTCAAGATTTTATTGTTATCGATCACATGTGTATATCGAAAACGGGATGAGTTATCGAAAATCGAAAACAAACTTGTACTGCCTAGGGATTAGGCGAGCTTAAGTTCGAAATCTGGAGTCTCTAGCTCTTATAGTCTCTGAGATCGACGCGTTCATACATACAGACGGACAGACGGACAGACGGACAGACGGACAGACGGACAGACGGACATGGCTATATCGACTCGACTGTTGATGCTGATAAAGAATATATATACTTTATGGGGTCGGAGATGCTTCCTTCTGCCTGTTACATACTTTTGCACAACTTCATGATACCCTTTTTTCCCATTTTTAATGGGATCAGGGTATAAAAATACATTTTAATTAGAGCCCAACGGGCAGTAAATTTCTATAATAATCCCATGCGAAAGATCGTTTCAATGGGCACTTAATACTTTTAGTAAAATTTATCAGGGGGTAACACAAATACACTCAGATAAACACACACACATACATACTAGGGCATAGGAATAGTGGCTGCGCCTTTTTACTGTCAATTAGTGCGTCTTGGCCTGGCTCAGCTGCGCCCATCAGTTTAAACTGTGGCGCAATTAAAACATAAAAGTCACTCATACGTCATGTCAGCCGAACCCAGACCAGCCTCAGCACTACAATTGTGCCTGCGTGTGTGTGTGTGTGTGTGTGTGTGTGCGTGTGACCGAGCGTAAGTATGTGTAAAGGGATTAGTGTGTGTTGATGTGTTTTTGTGAGCATTAATACCATTTATGCACATCGTAAATTATGCTCAGACACATATATGTGACGCATGCCTGAACTGCCTGCCAACCGCGCACTCCTCAGCAACGCTTGCTCCCATTTTGTGGATATACAAAGAAACATAGCATACTTTCGTGGGCAACATCTCGTTTTATGCACTTCCCATTGTTACTTACATAAAGCGTTAGAGATTAGATCTTGGGTACATAATATGTGCTAAGATTATATTAAGTAATATGAACATCCAACAGATAAGACATTCAGGAAGTCCCCAAGACATATATTTCTTTTAAGTCAAAGTAATAAATCGAATAGAACGTAGCTGTTAGGTAGTTATGCCTATCCAAAAAGAAACTAGAAATTATTTAAGTTTTCAGCTATAGTGTCCTGTCCGTTTTATTATTTTATTCACACATAAGTTACGTTAATTTGTTTGTTATAAATATAACACACACACACACACACACACATGGGAAAAGGAGCATGTTGCCAAGCATTTATGTTGTGATATGCTGTGTTGGTTTTTGTTTCTCTATTTCTGTTTGCCTTACAACGGAATATAATTTGCGCCTTTTGTACGCCCCTGCCAACGTTCGAAGAGAGAGGGACAGAGAGAGAGAGAGAGAGAGAGAGAGAGAGAGAGAGAGAGAATGAGAGAAAGAGAAAGAGAGAGAGAGAGAGAGAGAGAGAGAGTGAGAGAGTGAGAGAGAGAAGGGAAGGCGGGACAGAACCGGAGCGACAACTTCTTTCACTTCCGCCATGCGACGACACTTTTGCCACTGTTCCTGCGAGAGTGCGAGTGTATGCGTGTGCGTTTGTGTGTGTGTTTAACTATGTAAATGTGTGAAATTGCTACGCGCCGCATGAAAATTCCCATACGTGAAGTCGCGCTTGCTAAGGGAGAACAGGCAGAGGGAGGAGTTTGGGAGGAGACGTTTGGGGACGCTGCGCTACTTGCTGCTTGCTATTTGCTTTTTGTTATTATTATTTCTTGGCTCGCCTCGCCTCGCAGGCACTCAACGTCATCGTCACTGTTGCTGTTGCTGTGGCTGTTGCTGCTGTTGTTATTTAATTCCCTTTTGTTTTTTATTATTATTATTGTTGCCGGTGCCTTTACAAAGCAAATATGAGCGTCGCGCCGTAAGCTAAATATGTTGCTACTTCTACTTTTTGTTTCTGTATTTTTCCGTTCTTCTGTTTATTTTTTTCTATGTTGTTGGAGAGTGTGTCTTGCTGCGGGAGAGCTTCACGCATTGTGGCAAGGTTGTGGCGGGTTGGAGGCATGTGCTCCTCAGCGTCTTTGTTATTTGTTATTCGTTGGCCGTGCAACAACGCCACATCAAATGTATTTAAGACACGCGCTGACTTGTCGACTACGACGTTGATCCCGTTGGCAAAGGTAAGCCAAAGCGGCTTAGTTGCTGAGTTGCAGCTGCAGCTATTGCTCCAGTCTCAGTTTCAGCTGCAGTTGCAGTCAGTGCGGGAAATTCAACTTAAAGGGTCGGCCCCAGTGCCCCTCAGTGCTGAGCCTTGGCAAAAGTTCAACAGTCGTCACAGTTTTTGCCGCTAGACTTTTATTTGTTTGCTCGAGCGCTATTTCTGCTCGTCGTACATTACAAAGTGCAAACAAAGGGGAGCAAAGGCAACAGCGAAGGCAAACAGAACAGCAGAACACCAGAGCAGCAGACATGGCAAAAAACTGAGAAATCCCACTAGGAAGTTTCTCGCATATAGGAGAGTTCCCCGTCCTACCATCCACATACACACACACACACACAAAACAATTTTAACGCTGCTAGAAAGTAAAAAAAAATATATGGGAAAGAATATCGCTTTAAGCCGTGTGATGTGTGCTGCCCCGCCCACATGCTGACAAGCAACAAGGCGCCATGTTTTAAAATTCATTTATTATATTCCCGAGTCATGTGTGGGTAGCAACGTCAGTCACCGCTCATCAACTACCTCGCCCATCTTCCCTTGGTGTATATCACATTTTGGGGTCTAAGAAAAAATGTCTAAAAAAGCCTCAATCCCAAATCGCTGCGGGGCGCCATGAAAATCTTGTGTGTGTGTGTATAGTGTGCAAGTGTAGAAATTGCATAATATTTCTCAACAAACATATACACACACATTTAAACAACGAGTACCACGGATCGGGTTAAGGAAAACGAGTTGCGACAAAGCTATAGACAATACAAGTTGAAAACGAAAGCAAAACTCGACTTAAATTCTTCTCTATAAAACAAGAAGAACAAATTTTCAAGCACCAAACCTTCCTTTTCGTGGCACACAATTTACCCTATGGCCATAGCCTTACAGGGCATGGAAAAAAAGAGTGCTGTGAGCTGTTTGCTATAATCAGACGACAATGTGAACGACAATGACACGGAAAGAGGGGGGCGTGGCTGGTGGTTGGTGGTTGGGGAATAGAGCAGTTGAAGGACAAAATTGCAGTAAAAAAGGCAACTCAAGTGCCGCTGCCTTAAATGAGGAAAGTTTAATGCTTTCATAAGCACAACAAATCCTAAGACAAACCCCCGACAAACCCGACCAAGTGAAAAATAGACGCTGCGTGAAGCCCTTGCGCATATCTTAACGTTTTATGAGCGTTATCCTTTCAGCCTGGAGCCAGTCTGTTGAAGTCAGCCGTAGTAATACTGTTCCTGCTGCAGGAGCAGATACCTAGTCGCATGCTTCTATAAAAATCAAGAGTTTGTTGTCTTTGCTGCGGGGCAATATTTTCATTTGCCGTTTGCATTCTCTGCCGCCTTCTCGTTTCCTTCTTTTGCAATGAAAGTGCACAAGTTTTGCGTTTAATGGGTCATTTGTCTTTTTTTTATAGGCTTCTTGGGGACTTAAGAATGGTGAACCGTGGGTTCCGTTTACAAATAGACTGCATATAGCCCAAATTACATATTGCTATGGAAATAGACATTTCTCTGTTTTACTGCAACACATACAGAAACCCAAGTGAATAATTAAAACAAAAATAACTTATATACTTGTTTTCTTATGCAGATAATTATTTTTTTGTTGAGTGATTTATGTTTGACTTCATCGGATAAATGAATATAATTTCATTATATATGCATATAAATAAAGATACGAGTTAACTTAATTGAATAAACATTTAATATTTAACTTAACCTTTACATTTCCAGTGTAATACATTCATTTAATTTACCTATGATGTATTTTTGTAACGAGCACAGCTGTACTTTAAATAGAACATAAAGTGTACGCATACTCATACATATATTGCCTGAAATTCAGCTTCAAGAAGTTGCTACGCCTAATGGGCCAAACACGGCATGGCCAAAAGACGCGTCAGCGTTGGCAGCCATTTTGCCACAATTAAACTCACGCAAATTATGTGGCACATAAAAAACGCTTTGCTGCTGTAGCATCAGGAATTATGGTCTCAAGTTAAAATTAAAGCGAGCTTAACGAGCTCCTCGCCAACAACAACCAAAGAAAATAGGAAAAAAATTAAAAATAAGGGAGCAAAAAGCGAACAACGAACAACAGCAACAGCATGAGGAATGGAATTGATGCAGCTGGCAAAAGACAGACGCAGTGGCCATTAAAATGCACAAGCAGCTCACTGGGTGAGCCTAGGGGAGGATGGCGCAGGGTGTAGTTAAGAGAGCAGGCTTTGGCAGAAAATGTGGCAAGGAATGGGGAAGGGGCAGAAGCTGAGTACGTGAAATGGATATTAAAAATACACGCAGCAAAGAGCAACGAAATAATCATAATTTCTGCTAATAAATTTTATATATTGCTGCCCCACTGACTACTGACTACTGACCGAGGCACCCCAACCCACCCATAACCAGCCGAGCTCGGATGCTCAAGCTATGGACAGCATTATATCCCGCTGAATCGGCTGAAATTGGAGCTGCTGATGGTAATGCGGCCGCTTATGTGACCATTAAATTTGAGGAGTTCCTTTCCAAGAGCTCGCAGCATTTGAACAAGAATCAATGCCTGGCCAGTATCATAATACTATAGGAGCATACACCCGCTCACACACAAGTACCTACTCACACAAAATATACACTGTTAGCCTGTTGGGCAAAGCTTCAGCTACAGTTTCTCTTCTGAACTATAGGAGCATACACCCGCTCACACACAAGCACCTACTCACACAAAATATACACTGTTAGCCTGTTGGGCAAAGCTTCAGCTACAGTTTCTCTTCTGAACTTTTCGCACTGCAAAAACAAAAAACTGCTCGCAAAATTAACTTGCACAAAAGCAGGCAACACAAAATGCAGTTGCAACTAAATGAGCGCAGCAAAAACACAAACAAAATAAGCTTCTATGTGTGTGTGTGTGTGTGTGCCTGCGTGGGTATCGTAGTTTAATTAAGTTCATATGCTGACCTTAATTGTGATGTACGCATAACGAATTCTGATAAATGAAAATTCTTTGTTAACTTAATGGCTAAAAGTTAAATTTTTAACACTCCTTACGAGAAGAGTTAAGAGCCAATGCAAGATTTATGCAATATATTTGATATATAATTCGTGATTTCAACATCATGAATATGCAGCGTACAAACTCTATTTGGCTGAATGTATGCATTTGTGTGTTTATGTTAGCAAAATGTTACGTTTCATAAATTCCGTTGCTTTAATTACAAATTTGACTTGGCTGCTGCACGAACGGAGGACCGGGCAATGAGCCAACAACAGCCCCGTTAGGAATAGGGGCAATTGCCCTCCCATGTCCCTCCATGCCAAAACGCTATGTCGTTATACTACTACATACTACTTTTCTCAACACAGAGACACACACATACATACAGGCATCTCCTCACCCGCACCGAAACTGACTTCTCAGGCGTTCAGTCTAACGGCATGTAATTAGTGTGGCTCTATTTAAAGGCACCGCCTGCCAGACGGCGGCATCATTGACGGAGGAGGGGCTTGGGGCATTGATGCAACAGTAGCTGACGCCATTTTTGCTACTTTCATGGAAATTAGTATTTTAATGTATGCTAAGCGAGCCATTATCCCTACTCCCTACTCTCTACTCCCTACTCCCTCCCCTCCTTTTCTGCTTGTAGTCTATCGTTCAGTGCAATTGGCCATAGGAGGAATGGAATGGCCAATACCATTAACTGAGACCCGTCCACTGTTGTCCAGGCTGTTGCTCAATCCACAATCTAAGGACATTCGATGGTCATTATGTCAACGTCTTAGTCTGCTTCTCCGTCTGCGTCAGCGTCAGCGCTTCTGTGGCTGCTTGAGGGCAGTTAAATGCATCCGCTCTCTATAAATAACTTTCAATTAGCAGGTGCTTTGTTAACCTCTGCACCACTGCCAAGGGCCTAATTATGCGAGCCAATTGCTTTCTAATTGACTGGGCCAGCGGGTGATGGGAAGCCAGCCAACCAGCCAGCCAGTCATTAATTGCTTAAGGCTGGCACTCTTGCCATTGTCAATACAGCTAAATGCAGCTTGGCTAAGAGCGAGTAGTTAAAGTTGGTTTGTAGCTAAACCTAGGAGCCGAGTAAGGCGCAAAAGTTCGAATCGTAAACATTCCAAGTGTAAGATTGAACTAAAACATGTTATTTATTTTGCTTAGCTGATAAGAAAGATGTCCAAGCATAGAAAGCCATTGCTACTCATTCTCTCTCTCCATCTCTCTCTCTCTTTCTCTTTGTTGCATAACTGCATTGAGCTGACAACAAAACTGATTGTAAAACATTTTATAAACATTCCAAGCAATCACTATAATTCACAGAAATATTCAGACTCATAGCAAATCAAAAGTAAAGTATTTGCATGTTGTGTCTCTTCAGATGCTGCCTGGCAGCATTTATCAGTGCGCAAAAAATGTCAAACTGCATGAAAATACTAAGAAATGAAAAATAACTGAAGCCCTTTCCTTTTGTGTTCGACTCTATGTAATGGCTAAGTGTGTGTGCGTTTGTGTGTTTCTCTGTGCGTGTTTTCTTCTTGCCAATTTATGACAAGTAGCAAGTAGCGAGCAGGAATAGCAAAAAGCTGCACAGGATGGAAGGGAAGAAGCTGTTACTGTCTCGACCATCGCTCTAAAGATGCAGCAACGAAGTGAAAGATTCAAAACCAAAGATAAGCTAAGCTAAAATGCCACACTGAAGAGCGGAAAATTCTTGGTAAGTGTATAAGTTAAGCTAAATGAAGTATTTATGAAAATTGCAAACATAAAGAGAGCGTGCATGAGGGAGAAAGAGAAAAAGAAAGGGAGAGCGAGAGCGAGAGCGAGAGATATGGATGTATGTTTGTGATATCGTTCAGTGTGCATCTCGATTTATGCTTGCGCATGCAAACAAAAGTCCACATGATAATGGCAGGACTCGAGTGTCCAGCTGTGTTGCAAAAAAAAGCAGCAGTAAGAAGTTTCGCAAAAAATGAAAACAATTTTTATTTATGGGCCAAGTGCCAACGACAGCAAGTCGAGGCAGGCAACAAAATTATGAAGACTTGACAGCAGTCCTTTGAGGTGTACGTCGCAGTTGCAGTTGCAGTTGAATCAATTGGCAAAAACGGCTTGCTGTCAATATATTTAAAATACGTTAAGACAGCTATGAAAACCATTGCAAAGCGAATAGTTGGCAATGAGAATAAATTGGATGCAACTGCGACCCTGACTGGCCACGCTCCACTTGGCTTGACTCGCTGTCTTCTGTCTCCGACAGATAAGAACAGCAGCAGCAGCAGCTGAAAGATGTTTCAGATACGAATAAATAGAAATGGAAATGGCATTGGCAAAAAGAAGAAAAAGGGTGGGGTGGGGGGTAAGAAAGAGAGGGGTAGCTTTGGTCTTTCATATAAATCGCTCAAATGAGTCTAAGTGGCAAAAACTGTAGCACAACGTTGCATAAAACAGACAGCTGAAGCTGAAGCTAAATCCAAAGCTGATGCTAATGCTAGATAATTTCCAGTGCTGCGATTCATTACGGAAATTGTACGCATAAAAAAAAGAATATTTGTATCTGTAAAATACACTCGTAATTCGCACTGTGTTTTCTCAGACTCTTCGTCTTTGTCTCGAAAAAAAGGGATTGGTGAAACGGTGCGAGGGCGCGGATTGGGGAAGCAGTAAATCAATTTTAATTGATTTATGGCTAAAGTGTTTTCGGCTGCAATCTGCTTGGTTGGCATGCCCCAAGTGGCCAAAGTACCACCGCGCCAACCCATTTCCATTGATTGACAGGCGTCTCTTGGCGGCAGCGTCGGCATCGGCGGTGGTGTTGTGTGGTCCTCCAGCAGCGGTTTGGATCGCGGTCATGACAGTGTTGCCAGACTGCCAAGCAGAAGCAGAAGTAGTGATGTACAAAGATTAGTGACTCATAAAGTTGCACTCTTAATTGCACTTGAAATATCAACGTTCGGGTGTTGATACTTAACAGCCCATAAGCTGAAGCCATCGCACAGCTTTTGAGTCTTAAGTGGAAATGCATTACCAGAAAAGCTTCTTTAACTGTACTCACATTGAATGAGAGTGCAGTGCTCCGATAAGAAACGGGAAATACGTAAAATACTCTGTGTATTTCTTAAATGCTTAAGGAAACATTTTACAGGTGGCAGGTGTCGAAAATATAATAAATTCATATTAAATGCTATCTCAATTAAACAAAAATATTTTTACTCGTCTTGCATAGAATAAATAATCGAATATTCAAGAAAAATATAAGAAAACTCAAGATAATTTGTTTGTTTGCGGCTGACAGTTTTAAATACCATTTACGATATTTTAAAAAAATCTAAGAATTTAATCATGGAAGAAAGTCATTTATTTGAGTCACTTAATTGATTACATATTAACTCAATGATACAAAATGTTAAAAGAAAATATCTGCCTGCCTTTCTAGTAGAAATTCTTGTGGCTTGCGCCAAGCATTGAAAGTCGAGATCCTCGACATGTTAACTTTGTTGACAACACAAATTAACACTCATAAAAGTTTTGTGCCGCAAACAGAATGTAACGAGAGTGCGAAACGAAAAACTTCAACATAAACAAGTAAACAACAAGAATTTATGTGCATATTTGCCCAGCCCAATAGCAAAAAGAACTTTTTTCCATTTGACAAAGTGATGAGAAGAAGGGGTAGACAGTGGAGTAGGGCACGGGGATGGTAGCAAACATTTACTTTCAGACAGTGCAATTTTGTCTAATTGACGCATTTTGTGGCTGACAAGCAGCCGCTGCCGCAGCCGCACAATGCAACATGCGTGCAGCGCAACATGCCACATGATTTGGATGCAGAAACTAACGAGTGCCCCGCTGAAGGAAGAACTAAACTGAAGATTACGCCGAAGCTGAATGGAAGCTGAGCTGTGAGCTGGGGCAACTGTAATTGAAAATGTCTTACGCTTGTCGAACCGCAAGTCACAAATACACACACACAGACACACACACAGATAGATTTACACAGATATTTAGCTGTGCACACACATGTAGACAGATAGATTGGGTCACAGCACTCGCCCAGTGCTGAATGTCATTCCCTGGGCATTTTCCGTTAGCCGTAACAATGCGATTCGAGCAAAAAGCACTGAAAGAAACAGAGAGAATAAACAAAACGCCGCCATTGCGAAAAGCGAAAATGAGCGTATAGCTCCAAATGACAGGCAAGCGGAGAAAATGGCAGAGAGAATGCAGCAAGCGTAGCCGGAGACGTCACTAGCTAGAAAAAGGGAGATAAAGACAGAGACAGAGACGTAAACGTAACCAGAGAATCGGAGTCGTAGCCATCATGCCACTTGCAGCAGTGCTGCCAACTTGTTTATCTCGTGACTACACACAGTTTCAATTCAACTCAGCAGCGACCTTTTCTACTGCACTGTAATTGTCCGCAACAACAACAAGAGTATCCAGTGTAGGAACAGCAACAACTCGATAAACAACTAGAAGTGAGGTTTGTTGTCGTGCGGCTGAGCCATAGAGCAGCTTTACCAACTTCATTTGCTCAGTTTCGTTTTGTTTCGTATCGTAGCATATCGCATCGTTCTGTGCCGCATTCTCTTCGCATTGCTTCTTGCTCCAATTTTTTTCCTTGTTGTTCGTGCAACGTCATTTTGATGTCCCTTTCTGGGCGCTGGGTTGACAATCTCACTCTGATACTTTTTTTTTTGTTTGGTACAGCGTTCTGGCTACTTGCACTGGGGTCAACTAGTTGACACTTTGCCGTCTTTTTTCCTTGCAAACTGTGCGTGCTGCTTGTGGGCTGTCCGAAAATTTGTGGAATTAGAGCTGAATGGAATTATGCGGAACAATGACGAAAACGTTGATTTCAATCTTATTAAATATTGCATCTATATTAGAACCTTCCATACAAAAAGTATGGAAAGATATTTTAATTTGTTTAAAATACACTCAAATACCATAAAAAACTTGTAATACAATTTCTGCTGAAAAATTCCTTTGATCACCGCACATTTTATTACTTTCAGTTTAATTAACTTATACTCACACAACACAAAGATTGTAAGCAAAACTTCAATTCGCTGTGCAACTTCTAAGCGAAGAATCTAATCAGAGAAACATCTAGCAATTCCCGTTTCCAATGAATTTCATAATTTATTATTAATTGACTGGGGGGCTGTATAAGTTGTTAAGGGGTTGAGTGTGTGTTAGTGTGTGTGTGTGTGTGTTTAGTTATCGGTGGAATTATTGTGTGGCAAAACATGCAATGCGACTTTCTGGCCATAATACGCTCGCTGAACATTTCAATTAAGGACGAATCGCTCGATCCGGGCTGGGGGAGCAACAAAACATATTGATAAAATCACAATCAAATACAAATAAAACAGATATTGCACATAAAAATTGACGCAATTTAACAGCTGCGCTCAGTGGGTGAATTGTTGTGTTGAGCAGAGTTGTGATGAAGAGAGTGATGGAGAGGCGGTAAGGGAGTAATCCACAAGGGGAAGTGGCCATGGCCACGAGGCTCGCAGTTGCTGTTGGAAGTTGCGTGTGAAAATGAAACAATGACATGACCACAAAAGCCATGACAGACAGATGAACAGACAACCAGGCCTACAACGACAACAACTACAACAACAACATGTAACAAAATATAATGCCCATGAAAACCGAAAACACAGCCATTGGGGTGGAGTAGAGACAGATAATGAGAGTGAGAGAAGGAGAGTGGAGGCCTCCTCAACCCAAAAATGAAAACAGAATACAGAATTGACATTTACGCTAAAATGGGAAAACAGGCAAATAGGAAAGTAGGAAAATAGGAAAATGCAACGCCTCGTCGCCAGATGCGCTGACCAGACAAAGTCAATAATTGCAGCAAAACAGGGAGTGAAACTAAAACAAAACAAAACAAACATACTGCATTATAGTTTGTAATCGTTTTTCGATTTAATAGAGCTGCCCAAAGGGGTTGCAACTTAATTTTCTGTGTATTGTGGGCCTTGTTGGGCGGGAAAACGAGGAAATTGTGGTAAATGGAAATGTCCGTTGCAGAGAAAAAGTGCGTGCCAGTGTCAGGATATGCCAGTATATGGCATATACCAGTATATGGCATGTACAAGAAGACTGTCTCCCCGCCCACCTGTCTGCCTACTCAAAATGCTCCATGGGGACACCATTTTGGGCACTAAATGAGTTTTGTGCGGCGCATGACCCGCACTTGGCTCACACTAATACGCTGACAGTGTGCGACTGACAGCCAAACAACAACAACATCAGCAACCAGTTTCAGCATTATACGCTTGGCAAGGCATGTTTTCTTTTTTCTGTTATTTTTTTGGGCTTGCAATGGAGAACAACCTAATCCGAGTAGGAATCCGCACGCGCCCAATACAAATACGCTGCAATTAAAGCGTATTGACCATGAGAAATTTATAATTGAATTACGAGATACAACAACAGACAAACAATAATAACAATAACATCACCAACAACAACAACAAAGGGGTTGGGCCCAAACTGACCAAACACACATTTCTCTACGAAGAACACCAACCCCCGCATTGTGGCTGCGGCGCTGTAGTAGCGGCAGTGAAGCATAACTCCTGGACAAAGGTCAAGCTTGACAGAAGGTCAGCAATTAAAGCGAAACAGAGGCAGAGACAGAGACAGAGTGTCGCTGATGAATGTGGGATGTGCTGAAGGCTTAATAAATAGCCATAAGATTGGGCATAGTACAAGTATCTGTTCTGTCCGCTCTAAATTGTGTCATCTTCAGCGTCCGCCCCATCGGGTTCAAGTCAATACAACCCTCTGCTGACCCCTGTCCCCTGACTCCCTGTGTGTGAGCATTTAATGCGCTTACAACAGATGTTTCATTGGCAGCGGCAGGCCTAAGGGTAGCTTCCCTTAACGGGGCAACTCCTCCCTGGCTGCCTCTCTGTGTATCTCTTCAGTTCTTGGAAAGAAATAAGGGCGAAATTAATTTTTCAGCATTAAGTCAAACAAATAGCATAAACGATAAAGGAATTACTTATATTGTTTATTTTTATTTCATTTCCTTAGACTGTTCTTATAACAATTTCGATTATAATCAATATTTTAATGATGAATTTGGTTTTTGCTTGGCTAATTCATTACCCTGGCAATGTTGTTAACAAGGAACAGAATGTGGCAGTGTCCTAAAAATAAAGCTTGTTTATTATCAATTAAATGAACCGTCTGATCGCCTAATTACTCAGCATGAGATACAAATATCAAAACATTATTAGTTGGTATTTTATTTAGATAGCAGGAGCTGTTTGTTAGGAGAAAGAACGAAACAGGTGCTGCAAACACTCAGAGAACTCGTAGTATTTATGTAGAAGTCGTAGACGTGCAGCTGCTGTTGGTCAGGTAGTCATAATCATAATCAATACAAATATCAGTATCAATATGTGGCCGACCCTTGGACAGGCACAAAAGGACACCCAACTAAAGACACGTAATAATAAATTCATTAAACATTTATAGGCAGTGAATGGAATGTAATGGAATGGGAAGGAGAGGGGGAATGCGGGACTATAGCAAGTGCAATGGCAATAAAACTATTAGCATAATGACAGCATTAGACAGCAGGCACACAGCTGACTGAGCTGACAGGATGCGGGACCTGACAGAAGCTGACATCTATAAAAAAGCCGCATTGGATGGGCGGGTGGCAAATTTGTAATGCTTAGATAAATTGTTATTTTATGTGCCATCGTAATAAGCGCATTATGAGACAGCAGTCAGAATGTGAGTGTACGTGTGTATGTAAGTGTGCGTCAAGTCATACAGAAAACTACGCACGTATTAGCAGAAGCTTGAGAAGTGGCTCCACGACGTCATTGAGATGAAGTCGACGACGACGACGACGCCTTGGGGACATTCAACCCTACTATTTTCGGGTTCGTTTCCAGGGCGCGTGCCGTGGCCAGTCAGAGAGCACAAGAGAGAGCGTTAGGGAGTAAGGGATCAAGGCTCAAAGGCGCAAAGGTGCAGACGTGGCACAGGCAAAAGTTCGCAATCGCGCAACAGCGCTGCATGCCACTCAAAAATTATAAACATTTTTAAAACACTTTTTGACAGAGTGTTGAGAATTTATAGCCAAGAACTCGTACGTGCTGCGGTCACGCATCAGTTTTGGCCAATACCCAGGCAGTGTGGCAGACCAAGCGTGCGTGAAAAGGACGAAGGACGACAGCACACATTTAATAAAGTGATTGTTTGCGTCAGCTCCAATACAATCGGGGCCAGGAGACACAATAAAAAATTGCAGCCTCCACTGCCAATGACAGAATACAGTTTCATGTCAGTCAAAATAACCTGAACATTTCAATTTCATTTCTTAAGCTAGCAAAAATCGGACTGATAGTTGAAGTTGCAAAACAATTGTATTAATTTGTTTGACCAATTAAAAAAGTTATAAGTTTTCTTTTTCGATTCGATTCCCATTTTTATTAATAGCCTTACTTGTATCTTTGATTGATAAACATATAAATCTTGATCGTTTCTAACACTGTTTTTCAAGTTTGGCCCCAGACGATTACACAGCGTTACACGGTTTAAGAATTGAGGGCTTGTAGGCTTAATTGGTTGGGATGGTCTGAAGTTTTATTTACATTAAAACATCATCAACGTGTTTATATCAACATCAAACTCATTTTACGCATCACCAAACTTTTCGTAATCCTTTGATCCGATGCAGCAAAAAGGTTGCCTCAGCACCAACAACAAAAATAAAAGACAAGCTTAAAAAAAAAATCAAGCCAGAGCTCATAAAAAGCTTTGGCGGGCCTTTTTTTTAGGTGGTTGGCACACACCAACACACAAGTAAACAGGAGGAGAAATTTTAAACAGAAAAGGGTTCATGATATGTTGTGATTTTTGTTGTTGTTGTCGTTGTCAACCCAGTCATGTTGTTGCTGCAGCCAAATAATATATAAATCCAAAAGAAATCAGTAAATTTCCCGACTCGAGCGGTTGTTAATTTAAAATTTATAGGAAAACAATTTAGTCGCTTTTACAAAAACATTGTCCTTAAAAAATTTAAGCGAATCCCTATCAAATGTTTGCGGTTCTGTGTAAAAGTAGTAGTTGGTTTTTTGAGCTTATGACTTTGTCAAGACTGAGAGTTATTTAATACTTACCCTATTTAGGTAGGTCTTGGTCTTGTAAAACCGAAATTCACACAGTTTAATAAATACAGGTGGGATTATTAATATTAATGTACATTTACAGCCGATTGCGTTAAAGTTATACCAATGTTCAAAGCAAGAACTCAACATAGACAAAGTAAAACGGCTTTCATTTTTCTTTTTGTTTGTATCGCGTTACAATCTCGTTGACAGTCTGTGGCATATTTCTTTTATATTTCATCGTTTGATACACAATTTTTACGAGCAAGGTTTGCAATCAATTCCTTAAAATATTTTAGCCAACTCAGCATTTGACATGACTTGCATTTTGCCACAATATAAATAGTATCAAGAACAAGAAGAACTGAACCGCACAACATTTTCTTAGCTTAGCCTAGAGAGCTGCTCAGCAGCTGAACGTTGTCAATTAGCCAGTTCGCCTGTTCGTCGGTTCGTCAGTATCTCTACCTGCTGGCTGGGAGCCTGTTGTTGTTTGCTTGCTTGTTTGCCTGTTTGCCAGCTCGATTTTAGCCAAGTAACAAACAATGTCAACGTCATGAAACCGCAGCCTCATTACGAAATATTTAATCATATTTTGCGTACAAAATGAAAAGAGCAAACGAGCGGGTGGCGCAAGAAACAAGAAACAACATCCAAGGGAAATGACGCCCTACAACCACAATGTGAACAATGATAAATGCAAGAGAGGAAAATCGGTAAGAACCTCAGCAGCCACATGCCACAGATATCACAGCTGCCATGGCAGTTAAGTAAATGTGACAAAATGGCAATATTTTCCACACACACACACACACACACTCGAGAGAGATAGATTCGACACATACTAGATAAAGAGATGGAAAATGTGCAGATACTCAGGTTGTAGTATTTTGTAAGTCTCGACTAGTTAGAGACAAACTGCTTGCTGTGTGGTGCTGTGGCGCTAAGAGTATTTGCCAGTTGGCAATAATATCAAATTGCACTTTTCTTCACACACACATAAAGACACAAACAATTGCATGCGGAAAAAGATACACAAATATCTGGCAAATACAAACAAATGTGCAAACAGAAGTCGCAGGAGCACAATCCAACAACAAGCTACATTTGCGACAGACAGAGACGGGAACCAGAGATGGGGAGATACAGTAGCAACTGTGAAACAGAACTGAACTGCTAACGGTTGCAGTCTCTCCTCTCTCTATGCGGCTTTGTAAACATCATTTAAGTCTATTTGTGCATTGAGCAAAGCCACACTGAATACTACGGCAAAGTGAAGCTACTTTACTCTAAAGGTCTGGAGCATTCGTGTACTCAGCAATTTTGCATCGTTCGCAAAGTGGGTTTAGTTATTTGATATGCGCGGTTATTTGATAATAACAGCTGCTTGACAGTCTTGCCTGCAACAGGAGCAGCAACAACAGCACACAACAGGGATCAGTGTGGGATGGAATGGGATGGGATGTCATAACGTCAATCAAAAGTGCCACATTTGCCGTCTAGTTGGCTGCACAGTTTTTTATGTTGCTGATGCGGCAATATAGTTGCTCAACGCCTGATTGGCCAGGCAGACAATACAAAGTATGAATGCTTTAAAAAATAAATATTATTTTGCATAAGCTTATAATTTTTCTTACCCAAAAAGCACTTTCATTTTATTGTAATTAAGTTTGAACTTTTCAGCATCATGTTAGCATAATTTGTCTGCAACATTTGACCTTTTTTGAAGAAAATCAATGTGTGCCCTACTTAGAATTAAAAACACAGTTCTCAATCGGTCAAACAGTAGAAATTTTAATGGGTTTGCTCATTGCTTGTCTAGTTTCCGTTTGTCTTTTGTGTTTATGTATGTCAATTAAATTCAATTGAAATTAATTTAATGTTGTTTCGTTTCTGTTGGATTTTGTAAGACAGCGAACCGAAGCCACTTAAGACTGGCCAAGCAAAAGGCGGACAATGCTTTTGGGTGCAACTCGAAGAAGTTTTTCGATAGGCTGGCTAACCCAAGTTTCACGTGATTTTCTACGACTTTTGCTCTACCTGGAAGTTCAATTACCTTGGGGTAAAAGCAAGTTGCAGCAAGTTGGGGGCTGCTACTAACTAAGTTGAGGCCAAATTCAAAGAGTAAATTTTATTTGCAGTCTTAATTTTTGTTTGTGGTGAGCATTAGAAATGCATTTGGGTGGCAGACAGATAAATAATTCATGCCTGCCCTACGATAGCTACATGATAATGTATCTACAAATGTATGTATGTGGAGCCAACAAACATAAGCATGTGTATCTATGTGTGGCTTTTTCATATACCTTATGCATTTGTAAATTTTGTTTTGTTTTCGTATTCGTATTCGTATTCGAATTCTCGTTTTCGTTGGCTTTTGTTTTACACATTCCACATTCGTTTGTTTCAATCGATTGACATAGTTTAGTTCTAATGGATTTTCACGCCAGCGTTGACACAATTGAGTCAAGCAGCAGCAGCGGCAGCGGCAGCAGCAGCCGTTGATGCCACAAACAGAGCCACAGCTGTAGCCGCAAACTATGCAACTTGAGTGTTGGAGTTTTGTTATTGTTAACTTAGCCAAGGAAGAAACTTCTACCAGTTACATACCTGCAATGAAAAAGGAAAGAATAAAAATTGCATTAAAGCTTTAGTTTCACATTGAAGTTTCAGTTTTAGTTTTTGGCTTTTTCAACTTGCTGCAACTCGAACTGCAGAGAAAGACACAATTCATAAAGATTTAGTTCTTTCTATCAGTCGTTGCATATAAACATAAATTTTGTTTAAGCCTAATTGCCAGGGATTATCAATAGGCTAGCGACCCCAAATCAAGTTGAAGTCATATACAGCTTTTCTATTCCCTCTCTTTCTCTCTTTCTCTCTCTCTCTCTTTGTTTTAAATGATGTACGAAAATAAAATTCAATTTTGATATATTTACGAGCGGATGGAGAAGTCAAGATTAAATGAAGAATTTAAAAGACATAGAGAGCGAAAGAGAGAGGAATAGATGTCAAAGTTATCAGCGATGCATTTTACTTGCTTTACTTTTAATTAAAAATTCAAGTAAATAACCCAAAAGACAAGTTTCCATAGCGACAAAAGCTGAAAAATACTTAGTCGCTGTACTCTGCAGTGCGCAGGGCTTTATCGCAGCTGTAATCTGTCAGCGGGACAGTCGGAAAGTTAGGGGCACAAGAGTCGAGTGCTTAAGGGGCACGCAAGTCAACTGCAGCAGCAAATGAAGGGGGAGCGGACACAATGCGAGTGTGTGTGCTTGCAACTCTCTGCTCGGGGCGGTCTGTGTTCTGCCCATTGACGAATGCTGCGACACACGACTAAACAACAACAACAACTTCGTAGAAGTGCATCAAGTGAAGTGCACTTGTTGGCATTTTTGTTGTTGCTGCTTCTGTTGCTGCTGCGCTGATGTGTTTAGTTATTAAAACTGACAGTTTTATTTGTCAGCAGGCATTGCTCGAGACTCACGCGTGTGTGTGCACAGTTCCATATGGATTTGGATTCGGATTTGGAGTTTGAGTTTGACTTGCAGCCTGTCATGCACCCAAATGCCTTATGACATTTTTATATATATTTTCTCGGTTCGAAATAGCTGCGTACACATATATAGATTTATTTTTTTTTTTACTTCTTGTTTTTGACATGTGTCATGAGTGCGATGTGCGATTGCGAGTCCGTTTTGGGGTTGAACAATTGAGTTTTTTGTACTCTGTGGTCCACACAAAAATAACTTTTTAACATTTAGTTTCTGATTTTGAGCGTTTGGCTGGAAGCACTTACAAATTCAATTGAACTGCTAACTTGCAGTTGACATTGGCATTGTAAGCTGTTCAACCTGAAACAAAACAAAATCGTGCAAAAATCACAAAAACACAATCAAAACACTCCAAACTATAAATTTTATTTAACTCAAATCTATAAAAAATTATTTTTTTTGGAATAAATAAGGTTTGCAATTATGAAAAAAAAAATAGCTTGTACCAGCAATTTGTATTCTTTTTTATTATTATTTTATTTATGTTCTCCACACATCATTAGGATGCTAAATATTTTTCATGTCTCTAGCAGGTTGGCCCAAATTAATTGCTTTGCATATTAGCATGGGAATATCATAATTTCATGAATTTAATGAATTGAATGGCATGGCATGCCAACAAATTAGTGTCAGTCTTGCCCCAAATGTATTTAACTAATGATCTACCTATTGAAGAAGAAGACATAAAAAAGCCTAAGAAAATTCCATGAAATTTAAACGAATAAAACTTGTCGACACGCTGAACTTGTTTGTTCTTTGCCTTTCTGTTGTTCAACGATTTTTGCACTTTTCTTTTTGTTTCTTTGTATCGCGACGAGAAGCCAAACAAATGGGTCGCGTAATATTTGTTGTCATTTGTCTATTTATGGTAATTAAGGTTTGACATTTTTATGATATTAATTAATTTGATGGCAACGCCAAAGTGTGAAAAGAAAGGCCGACCCTTACGTTTCAAAATTACCACGCCCTTTCCAACACCCGCCAATCACGCCCTCTATTACAATCCCCTCAACGCCAACGCTCTTCTAATTTTGTCAACGCTCGACGGATGTCGCCGACCACAAAAAGTTAATAGGCCCCGGGATGACCCCAAAAGAAAAAGCGAACACTGAACGAAAAAATCAAAATCGAGAAGGTGAGGTGAGAAAAGTGTTGTTGTATTGTAAGTTGCTTTTGTTTTTGTTGTTGTCGCTGTTGTTGTTGTTTTTGTCCCACTTAATGAGAGGGTCTTTGGCAGCGGCATTAGCGCTGATCGTCGTGCATTTAAAACTGCAGCGGGGGCGACACGGGTCATAAAACTGAAAATAAACTATGCAGATCCCTATAAAAAAAAAGAAGATAACCCAGCTGCAGTTGGCACTCTCTTCTGGTTTATGTGCATGTCTGAGTGCCTTTAGCCAGAGAGTTTGTTTTAGTTCAAGCATTAAATTAAACAAACAAGAGTGCTCTGTCGAGCATATCTAAGCATGTGTGTATAATTTAAGATATTATTTTCTTTGTTCTATTACAAACCAATCGCAAATACATAAATCCAAGTTATGAAACATATTGAATGTCTGCATATTGCAAGAGTTCAGCTTTGACTGTGAAGAATTTTCCATTCAAATTTGTACATAATCAAAATTCACTTTGCGCCAGCTTTAAAATCAAATTTGTGCCTGTTCCTTTGCATATGTTCCACTGCAAGAATTATGTGGCACACAACTAATGCAGAAAATTTATGCGTTGTGAAAAGTTTTTTCCCAGTTTTTTTTTTTCGCTCAGCAGTTTGGGGCTTTTTTGAGTGGCAGTCAAACCACCCACCCTCAGAGTACTAGTGGCCAGCTGCGTGCCCGAGCCACTCAATGGAGTTGGCCAGCCGTAAGACAGGCCCAACAATATTTTGCTTCTTTTTTGGATTTTTTGCAAAATGAGGCGCAACGAAGCGTATGACAAACAGATTTTTCTCAAACGCAAATCCGTGCGCTGAAAAGAAAAGGCAAGAAAAAGTGTAGGAATTTCCATAAAATTAGAATAACAGCAGTGATTCTTTACGGAGCAGCCAGCACCACGCCAGACGAATAGGACGGACACCAAAATTTATGAGCAGCTCCAACAAAAAATATGTTAGGAAAAGAAAAGAACACAAAAAAATCCGAAAAGAAAAAAAAAGAAATAAACTAAAACGAGACGAAAGATCGTCGTCGCAAAGAAGTCGCACAATAAATGAGCACTGCTTCGAAAGAGACAAGAGTATCGTGTAAAAAATAATTGAAGCTGAGGCAGCGACAGATTTTTTATACACGCACGCAATCCATGGGGCAAGGTATGGTGGCGAATGGCGAGGGGCTTGGCGCGAAGGACAAACATATAAAATATGGGGACAAACTGAAACCCTTTTCCGCAATGTTTGTTTGCCTCTTCACCCACCAGAAGCAGTCAATGTTGGAGCCACTCCCCTTTTTGGCCGTGGCGCCTCGCCAGTTTTGTGTTATTGTGTGTGTGAGTGTTTATTTTTCATTCGTTTTTTCGCACATTTTTCATGTTGTGCACCGGCGGCCGCTTCGGAAACTTACATTAAGTCATTTATCTTGATAGTGTATGTGAGGCTTGCGTCTGTGTTTGGTATTTGTATTTGCTTTTACTTTAATTCGTTTATAGTATTTTCTCTTTGGTTGCACAAATTCTGATGTCATTTTCATGCCGCTGCCATAAAAATAAATCCAAGGCAGGCGCCAGTCCAGAAATCTAAACACGATTTTTAATTTGCCCAACAAGATGCTGCGTTCCCTATGCTAAAATGATCTAACTACTTTTGCTATACCCTATTTGCATTGTTATCCACATCAAATTGGTAAAGCAAAAGATAACGATTACGAATTGAATACTCTTATTTGTGAAGGGTAAGTTAAATGAACTTTATGTTATAGTAACTAAATTTCCTTTGGTTTTACAAGTTGTAAGCTGTTTGATATTTTCCTTTAAGTGCCCAGATAGAGTATCTGGAAATCGTATTGCACTTGCAAGTGCCGTTCGTTTCCATGTTGTCCATTTACGGCCAACGCATTTTGCAGTGATTTTTAAAGCATTTTTTGTGCACTGCTTTTTGAACTTTAAACTTTGTTTTTCCATTCACTTTTTCTATTACCCCATTCTTTTTCCCCCCATTTTTTAAACTCATTCGTTTTGGGTTTTTGTTATATTGTTACGCCGTTTGTGGTATTTTGGTGATATTTGGCGTTGAGAAAGTTTTTTGTTCGGTTTTTATTTGGGCTATTTTTTTTTTTTTTGGTTTGGCTTGCTTTGGCGTTGCTTTGGCTGAATTGGAATTACAACAATTTTTTTTATTACTTTGCGGGGTTTTTTCAGTTTCTGGTTTCTGTGTTGTACGCTGATGTACGCTATGTGTGTGTTTTTGTTTGTCTATGCGTGTGTGAGGGTTTTTTCATAAATCTCTAAATTGAGATTTATGTTAGTTTTGCATATTTTAGCCATGTCCGAAAAGCGGTTTGGCGGCAACAGACGAATGAACGACTCAGACAAAAGCGCAGACGGAGCGAAAAGGTTGAAAAATGAAGGACGAAGAACACCCGTTTCTAAAACTTGGCTTCGCTTTTAAAGTTTGCTCCACCGAGTTCTCGAGTGTGTGTGTTTGTCTGAGTGAAGGACGGATTAATAAATTAGTTTGTGGTCGAATTGTCGTTTGGCTCTTAACTTTTTGGTTGCTGCCGGCGCGCGGTTAGTTGACATATGGTATGCAATTAAGTGTTAAAAAGCAGACGCAGCTTAGTTTTTCCCATTAGAACTTATGGCTGAAACTATTATATGATTTTAATGGAATTTTTAATGATTTAAAATGTGAACTATTTTGACTTTTATTTGTTGGCCATTTGCTTTTAAAACTGCTTGCCTGGTTGCTCAAGTTTTTGACCTGTTCATCTCTATGCAAAAATGTTCTTACGAAATTCTGCGCACTGAATTATTTGTTCGTTTTGCATATGTTAAACTGAACCTTGGCCCAAAACAAATCATGTAAATTGCTCTGGCAGATTCAGTGAAATGTTAATGTTTACAGACTGTTGTATTATTTTAGACCAATAACCAATATGCAGTAATTGCATTCCCAAACTTGCATAATGAGGCAAGTTCCCAAAATAGCTGCTTTCGGCCATTGGTTGAGACAGGTATCTCTGTCCCAGTCTCAGCTTACCGCAGGAGGTTAGGGTAGAGGGAGTGGTAGGAACAACAGTAATAATAACAGTAACAGTTAGAAGGCGCCCAACAACCGCAGCAAAACTTTGGACCGCACAAGCCAAATGCTGCCTAACTAAGGACGCAACTGAGGCTGTTTTGTGGGGTCCTGGGACTCATCGGCCAGGTTGCGGCTTCGAGTCGACTCGAGTTGAGTCGAGAAGAGCCAAACCGAGCTGAGTCGACCCGAGCAATTTTAATCCCTGGCTGGAGCTTAAGCAAAATTGTTTTGGCCCAAAGTGAGCCCAAGCGAGAGTCCAGACATATGGCATAATTGAAGCTGAAGCGTACACAGCCACCCCAAAAACAACAAACACACACATACACACCCGCATACATTGCCCTATTGTATTTGCATTAGTGTAATGCAAAGTGTTATAAGCTTTATTATGGTTACCAGTCGATCCAACAACAACGACGACGACGACGAACTGCCGTCTAAAGGGACTAAGAGGCAGTTTTGGGGCCAGCTTGCCTCACTTTGGGGAATTTTATGTAATGATGTGCTTTAATCTTATACACACTTCCACACACACACACACACACACACACACTTACACACACATTAAACAAGAAAGAGAGAGAGAATCGTTATGCAAATGCCCGAACTGGTTTATTACGTTGGGACCAAAGCCCAAAAATGGATTGATAATATCCCACAAATGATTAACTCAACTGAAAGTTTTTTGCATGCCTTGGGTTAAGTAAATGGTAAACTGGAATTTCGGTCTGCTCGCACATATGCTAATAGTTTTCGGGCTCGACAGATTTGTCAATTCGTCTAATGCCCGTTTGTCGGATTTGTCTTCTGGCTCTGGCCAAATTTGTCTCACATTTAAATCAATTGGCATTACTACACACATTCGGGCCCGGAAAAGTTTTAGCTGGCCTTTGGACGTTGTTGATGTTAACTGATCCCCAAGTCAGCGGGCAGGCGAAATACGTTTGTCGTTTATTGGACCAGCCAAATCCCGACCGGGCCATAATAATAGGCTTAAAATATTTCTAGCCACATTAGCTGGCAATTGATAAAGGGTCGGCTTTGAGTGGCAGTCAAAGCTCACTTGTGGCCTCAATCGAGAGAAAGGGTTAAGCTAACACAGAGACTTTATCTTATTAGCAAGTGATTTATGCAACAATGTCAATGTCACATGGCTGCCATAACACAACAGCAGTGGCAGCCATAGTAAGTAGAAGGTTTCAGTTGATGCTGTAGCATATGAAGCAGCAATAAATATTGTATCACATGGCATCATAAGAGAATATAATGATAAATAACCAAATCAGCGAGCGAAATGACTTCATTTCTGAAGATGCGACACATTCATATCCATAAATATAAAACACAATGCACAACAAACACAACTGTGAAAAGACTCAAACCGATAGAAAGGGGGAGAGAGTACAAGACAGTGTCCAAATCGGATTGGGAGTTGAGAATGGAGTGTACTCCGTCCGCTCTTGTGATACATATGCGTAAATCTTTTATCCGCATGAAACGATAATAAATCTTTGCAGCAAAATGTACAGATTATTAGGCGCCCCATCCAACCCCAACCCTCTGCGACAAAACATCTGGCAGCAACAACTACAACAGCAACATTAGACATAATCGCATACTTAGAAATGTGATGACATTTTTTCCACTGGCTGCCAGCTACAGACAACATTAGCATTATCAGGTTGGCAATGGGGCGTTAGCAAACAGATTTAGTAAACTATCCGCATTTTAATTAAACTCCCAAGTAGTTTCCACATCTTAGCCGCTTTTGCAGACAACAGTGTTAAGTTTAAAGCTTTACTTTAGGAATATTAGCATGAGTTTCGAATACTGTTCAAAATTATTCTTTCAAATGTATTCTATCCTAGTAAATCTTAACTAATATGATGATGATTTGAATGCTTGTCTTTGAGGCTTAGGCCACAATGTGTGGCTCGTATATTTGTGCAAGTTTTATTGCCGCCAGTTGCCGTTCTGTGCTGATTTAACACTTTAAGAGGAGACAACTACACTACGGCTCCTTCTCCTCGCATTCCATTATGATTTATAGCTGGCAACGAGCGCTTGAAAGTATGCAGCATAGCAGCATAGGAGGCTGCCGTCGACAAAGTGAGTAACGTTAAGACTCAGCATACAGGGCGGAAGGGATTACATAGGTTGGGGGATTGGTTTGGCTTGGTTGTAGGCGGTCGTAGTCAACAGTCGCGACGCGACGGTGGCAAATGTCGTCGGCAAGTCACTTAAAAATGGCTCAGCAAAAGGTGCATACATACATACAAATATATTCTTATGGCCCCACACCCCCACACTCCTTAAAGAGTGTTTGGCGTTGCGCCGAAATGCACTTAAAATGCAAGCCAAGCTGAGCGGCAGCTGTGAAAAAATATAAAATATATAAGAAAAAATAGCAAAAAATATAAGGGGGGAACGAAGAGGAGCACTGAGGAGTCGGAAAAAACCGGTTAAAGGCGGGCAGCATGAAAAGAGCGAGCGCCCAAACTAAAAGGCATGTCATGCTGTACATGCGGTATTTCTGCATGTGTATGCGTGTGTGTGAGTGTGTGTTGCATGTTGTATAGTGTAGAGTATAGAGTGCTATAAGCAAACACTTTCGAGTGTCTTTAAAGTGTGTGCCACAAACAGTGGCAGCTACTTCAGCTGCAGCTCTCCCTTGGCCCATCCTCCAATGTGTTGCATGCTGCATGGGACGTTAAGCTCAGACACATACTTGAGGAAGCCGCCCCCGCCTACAGCAACTGCCATTGTCAGTGCCACAAGTGGCAGAGCTTGGCAGCAATCTTTTCTTTTTTTCTGTTTTCGCCTATTTCTTGGCAATAATATTTACTAAAAAATTACATACACAAAATGCGCAACGTTGCAAAAAGCCGCCAAGCTGACAATCTGCCAAGCGACTGCCAACAAGTGCAACAAGTTTCAACGTTGCAAGTATTACATACAGAATGCTGCTGGTTGTTGCTGTTGCTCCGGCTGGCACTCAGTTGCTCACTTCCTTGATAAATTCACACTTGAAAGCGGCCACACAGCCCCGACTTGCAGGCAAGGACTTTCAGTACGCATATGGATGCCAAGTTGTGCGCCTTCCCCCTACCCTTCCTCCCCCGTTCTGATGCTCCTTCCGGCCCTGGCAACAGCTTAAAGTGCTCAACTGGGTCCGGGTGTGCAGCTGCTGCCTGTGGAGTATCATCTTCTTTTTTTTTTTTGCTGGCCGGCGCAACAGTTTGAATTTGCCTAAATATTTTCGGCTAAAAGATTTCCTGCTCCAACTCTCTCGCCATGTGCGATGTGCTCTGTGCCCCATTCCGTTAGAGCGCATAACATGAGCATAGTTTGCTAATTTTCGGAACCTAATTTTTGTCATCCTGTTGCAAAAGTTTCCACTTTCTGCCAGTTGCCAGTTGTCATCCCTAGTTTGTGGAACAAGTGCGTTAAAATGCTTTGGGATTGGTCTTTGGATTAGAAGTTGCGTTGAGTCTGTTAGCAATTAGTTGTTAAACTGATTGTCAGCATATAAGTAATTGGACAGAGCATAATTAGTTCACTCTCAGCTAGAGGATAAGCGTTGTTCGGAAGGGAAAATGTCGCACATCATTTAAGCAATTGTCTGATTTGGGTTTGAAAGTTATTGTGAGAATGAATGCAATTGAGTTAAGGATTTGTATTCCAAATTCCCACACATCTTATTCAACTAGCTCTTCTATCTCTCTTAACATGACGTAACTTATTTGCTCACTTTCAACATTTATTATGCTTTCGATACAAGTTCTGTATCGGCGCTCCGTTCTCTCTTGATTATAGCCAACAAAAACTTCATCCATTCGAAGGAACAAATGCTTTCTACCTGTTCCGCGTCCTGGGCTCAAAGCTCCTATGCGAAATTGCTGAGTCGTCGCAAAATCACTTTTACGATTTTGGTTTATATAGCAATAAAAAAGAATCTGCTCGTATTTGCAATAGTTGCTGTTGTTTTTTTGTTTTTGTTTAATGGAAACTGCTGGAAACTATCGCAATACAACTGAGAAATCTTTCCAGACTTGCACGGAATCCGGCAACTGAACAGCTCAGATTCGCGTGGCGGTGGGTGAAAACTTTTTGGCAGCCCTACAAGCGCAATAAAGTTGCATGAGCCAAACAAAGTAATTTTTATAGCGCCTGCCACATACGTAGGTAGCACATACATGCATGCATAGACATTCGCGTGTGTATACTTTCATTTGTTCTTACATATACAGTGAATACTTTCGCTTTGATTTTCTCCTGCTTTTCGCATTTCCCTAGAACCTTTATTGGGCAACGTCATTGCGAACTTCATTCCACCAATCTGTTGAGGCCCTGAGCATTGCTTTTGGCCAAAAATTCAACGCGAAAAAGGTGGAGCTGTAGTTCAATTCGTTAACAAGATGAGAAGAGTGTCAGCGGCTGTAAGGGCGGGTAGTGGTAGAAGTTGACTGAAAATTTACGCGTCGCGTTACATAAACTTTGCCATTTCATTCAGGCAACGTCTCCGAATCCGACTCCAAGTGTACCATCGGAGAGGTGGAGAAAATGAAGGCATTGATGACGCTGCGCGATGGTCAGCATGACTATTCAGCTGCCCCAGATATATATACATTGGATGCGCTAATTTTGCGCTGAATTTGGGTTTCTCTCTGCGTCTGTGTGTGTCAAGTTATTGAAAACGAATGGCGTGTGAAAAATGTGAGTTACGAGCTTGGATAAAAATTGATCATTCCGCCGTAGATTGCCTTGAGGAAAAAGGATTCTTGCCTTTACTGCTAACATGACTGCCAATTGTTTGATATTGTTTTGTAACGCACACAAAGCAAAACGTTGATAAAATAGGCTGCTTACATTAATATGATATGTTCGAGAGCACAAAAGACGATGTCTTCAGGGTGTTTGATTAGTTAACTAGAGAGTAAAGTAATATTTATTTATTTTTAGTCAACGAATACAAAAATATACCTCTGCAGTTCGATTACTGAAAATTTTACCGCAGTGTTGTTCTTAATGTCAAACAAAGATACGAAATTCTTTGCTCTTGAAAATGACTTTAATTTTGTTAAAGTTACGCATTTAAGCATTTCATTTTATTATTCAATCGCCTAA
The DNA here is from genome assembly GCA_035044605.1 of Scaptomyza cyrtandrae. Classification (NCBI taxonomy): domain Eukaryota; kingdom Metazoa; phylum Arthropoda; class Insecta; order Diptera; family Drosophilidae; genus Scaptomyza; species Scaptomyza cyrtandrae. Next base: position 176,830 of record JAWNNS010000650.1, on the reverse strand, counting down.
TCTTTTGTGACCTTGACATGGCTAGTGCTCTTAACTTAATGGCAACTCAAATTTTTTTTTATCAAATGGCAGAGAGAAGAACGCGGGTAGACAGACGTCCCAATGCCGTTTTTTAACAGCTGCCGTTTAAGCATTCAACACCCGTCTAATTAACCCATACTCGTTCCATGTTTCTCCTCGTCCTTTTGCTGACTCAGCTGCTTATTGTTTGCTGAGCTCGTTGAGCACACCCACGCTTCACCCTCCCGCTCGCCTGCTTGCTGGCTAGCCGGTTCCGCCACATATGGTTTTAATTATAACTGCACACACATATACACACCCATATAACCCCTTGTCAGTTTCAGTCTGCGATTTGTGTTTTTTAACCTCTGTCTGGGTTTCAGTCTGAAAATTGGGTATTCTCTTGCGTACTCTTTCTCTTTCTCTTTATCTTTTTCTCTCCCTATCTCACGCTTGTCTTTGTGGTGTTTTATGAGAGCTGGCCTTTGCGAGTGGTTGCTCCACATTTCGCCATAATTTTGCGAATTTATGATGCGTTACATTTACAACAAACGAGACATTTTATAGCAGATCATCAATCAATTTGTCAGCTTCCCAGAACCGGCTGTGCGCACATTGACAGTTATAGAGTAAGTAGCCTTCTCCTCCTCCCCCTTGGCTAGTCGATGGGTAGACGTGCTGCAAGGCAATAATTAAACATTTGGCTTTGGTGCACATTAACTTATTTATAACGCTGGCACACGCTATAAAATAAGAGTTTATGGCACAAACCGCAAAATGCAACAAAGCTTGGGATTGGGAGGGGTAGAAGGCGCACCCCCTGGAGCAACGCATAAGAAGTAAGCGACTAAATGGCAAAACTGTCAAAAGCAGCAGCCATAGGGTACAAGGAAGTTGCTTTGACGGCCAATCAGTTGGACATAGGGGAAGTAGCGTGTGGAGTGAAGTGAAGTGGAGTGGGGGCTGCAAGTTTACCACATTAATTTCCGCAACGCAGTTTTTCACTGCTGCTGTTGTTGACTAACAGAAGATGAAGGCGACCCAACACAAACTGTCGATGTTGCTGGCGTGTGATGAATGTTGCTGGCGTGCCTGTCGCGAATGTTGTTGGCGCCGCAACTCCAACTGCGACAGCAGCAGTAGCAGCAGTTTGACAAGCACAAACAAACAGTGAGCGATGCTGCTGCTTCTATCCCTGCTTTTGAGTTCTTTTCATTTCATTTTTTTATATGTGTTTTGTAATGTGACAAAATGAAGACACATGCTGCCTTGCTGAAAAGCTGTGCAAAGTAATTAGACAAACATTTGCCCGCGGTCGAGGCCAGCTGCAAGTTGCAACCCCCACAACACACACAACACACACAACACACATAAACACACACACAACGACAACTGCTAATTGCTTCAATCAACACGTCGTCGCAGTTTTGTCGCCCAGCTTTTTGTTGGTTTTAACAGCATTGTCCCCAGCTGGACAGACAGACAAACAGACAAACACATAAAGCAAGCCAAAAGTATTATTTTTTTTTTGTTTGTAAAATTCTTAAAGTTTCTAGCAGCAACAACAACAAACAATTTGACTTTGGCAAATGTTTTCAATAAGCCACGCCCCTATTTCTTTTCTCCTTTTTTCTGTCTCTCTCTCCACCACTAATGCGCTGGCCGCTCGCCTGTCTGCGTTTATTGCAAAAATTTTCAAACGAAATTGCTCCGAAAATTGCACTAAAATTACAAATTATGTGCGGTGGCAAGAAGGGGGATCCAAGAAGTGTCGAGCGGAGGGAAGCTGTCTGATGGTCGCGTTAATGACGACAACGCCCGCCACAGACACCATTTTCGAGCATTGGATGAAACGCGGCTGTTTCTAATTGTTTTGGCACTCTCTGTGAGAGAAAAGCAAAGGGGGGAAGCGTAAGGTTATTGTTTTTGTTACGTGTTTGTTTGTCGCTAATGGAGATATGAGGGGGAAGGCAACTAAATCAATTGCAGCGACAGTGTGTAAGGCATGTTAAAGTGTTAATTACACAACCGGCGACAATTTGAAAGATTTGCCACGGCAATGACAAAGTATTGGCGATCCGGGCAAAGCGAAAGCAGCAGCAGTACCAGCAGGAGCAGCAGGAGGTACTCGGCATGCAAATGGGTTTGTGGCTTTGAGGTTTCCCCTGTAGTGGAGCAGCGGGTGCCCCATGTGGAAAGTGGCAAGTGAAAGGGTAAACGGGTTTGCGGGTGGTGCAGTTAAACTTTAACAATGGCAGCTTTGTCGTCTTGTCAGTAGCATAAAACTGAATCTCATGGGAATTAAATAGCCAATTTTACTTGTAACTTTACTTTTCACTGCTTTGTGCAAGCAACTTTATTTTTCAATATACTTTAAGTAGCTTTGCCAACTGGCATTTAATACTCTGTCTTGATATTCAATTCAGCAGGAGTATTCGCAATTCGAAGCTAAAAAATCAATGAACCCATCAATGAAATCGGTGAATCCTATGCAACACTTTGCACCTCAACATTTATCGCACATTTGGGCAACATGCTATGACAGCTGGAACACCAACAAGGCGTACTACATATATACGTATGTACTTGCCACCGTGTAGCACTGCCAGCAGCAGCAGCAAACAACAACAACAACACGGTATTAATTTACACAATTCAATGTGCCACTTAATATCAAAGACGTGTCAATTTCATGGCTGGCGAACCGTTTGAGATGCTTCATGTTGTTCTTGTTGCCTGTCATTGCTGTGGGCAGTCAAGAAGAAGATGACGAAGAAGATGGAGAAGGCGAAAACGAAGCAACCCAAACGAACACATGCATTGAGCGTCCAGACAGCGCTTATGTGAATTAATTACAGCCATCAAAAGTTATTAGGCGCAATTATCACAATGTTGGCGACGTACAAGTCAACAAAGACGATGATGAACACGATGACCGTGATGATGATGATTGCTCCATGTCGATGAGAATGACAGCGCATTGCGACACTGTTCGTTCGGGTCATTTTGGCAACCAGATAGATGAATGGCAGTTGAAACGCTAACTGGTAGCGGAGCTGTGCAGCGATGCTCCCTAATGGCCCTGACTTAAGGGCAACATCAATGGGCGGGATTAGGGTACGGGTATGGGAGTGGGAATACCAAATGAGTTGTGCAGTTGCCGACACTTGAGACACTGACACGGCCCTTTTTTGCCTGCCGGCAAACAGTTAAAGAAGCTGAACAAGACAAGGAAGAACAAGAAGGGAGGCAAGCAAGGGAAATGAAAATACATCTAGCAAAATGTGCCATAAATTAAAACTAAATGCCGCTGCCTGTCACTGGCAGAAACTGGAGACAGCGGCGACTGCAGCGAAGATTAACGCACCAACACACACACACACACATACACATTGACACATACACACACGCGCGCAGTAACACGCCCACAGCGTGCAAAATAGGCGTTGACACCCACCCATACACACGCACGCACACCTACACACTCACATACGAGAGGCTGGCTCGCTGGCTGGCAGGGAGGCCAAAAACAAAAGTCAGGCATTGGCTGCATGATTTACGGCCCAAATGGAAAATAGCGCATACGCGACGTTGCCAGCATCTAACAACAACAACAGTAAAGGAATACAAAAAATAGAGAAAAATTGCTCATAAATTTTCACGCACAGCAAAAGCGTTCGATGCAAATAACTAAAAGTTGCCTAGTACATGTATTGTTGGTGAATGCGTTGGCCAAAAAGGATTGAGTGCCACCGGAACTGTAGAAAATGGGTGTGGCTGGGTGGTCCTGGGCTGACTGACACTCGGCAGACATTTGGTCATTTGTTGCGGCAGCTTGTTGCAGCAAATTGCAAACAACAAACAACCCAACAGCAGCATAATATTTATGCTGTAAATGGAGCCAACGCATGGGAGGATGGAGACGATGACGACGACGTCCATGTCACAGACTCAGACACATCATCTTGTTAGCATTTTGTCAGCCAAGTTGTCACATTCGCTTCAGAGTTCGTTTCGCGCGTCTCTGTTTGCTGCAAGGGGCAGGAGCAGCATCCTCAATTTAGTAGAAGGTACCTCCTTCTACCCTCAACCTCCGCGTCTCGTCTCGTCTCGTTTGCACGCACTTCATGCCCCACTTGACTTACATTTGGGACGACAACGAAGAAAACGACGACTCCGACAACTCCAACGCGCAAAAATCTTTAATTGTCGCGCAATTTTCCAGTTACTGCATTTTTTCTTTGTTCCCAACCCACAGCTACTCCTCTTTTCCACAGCTGCCCAATTGCTGTGGAATTCATGTATTCATTCACTCGCCACCCGGTTGCATGGTGGTTTAAAGTATTGACTTTTCCAAATACCAATAATCAACTTTTAGCTTTTAAGTACCTTTGTTAGCATTCTTAAGGCATTATAGATTTTTTTTATGACTGTAGTCTTTAAATTGTGGAAACTGTATTCCCATTCGCAATCAAAGTCAAGTCATAATCTGGAATTGATTTTAATGTTATTTCGTGAGCCATTAAATAAGGAATTTTATAGTTTTCTCCCACATCTTTGGACACTGTGCAAATGCTTTGGATATTCATTCATACAAACTTTTTCTTTCTTTTTCATTATTTCTCATTCGTTGTGGAGACTGCCGGTTGCATTCTTTTGGACTTGCCACTTGCGCATGCAACTGATATCAGGCTATACACCCAGTCGGGCTCCCTAAGACAACGACGACGCTGAGAAGAAGTGAAGAAGTGAAGCGGAAGAAGAGGAGCAGGCCAACAGTGGGCCACTGTTCACAGTGAACAGTGAACAGTAACTACCAATTAGGCGGGTAGCGAAAGCAATTTCAATTAAAAGAATTAATTGTGTGTGCGCGGCAAGCAGTTTGAAGTGCCCCCCGCTAAAATAACAAGCAACAGACAACGTGCAACATGCAGCGTGCAACGTACAACACTTTCGGCGGTGATAAGCGCCACTTATCCAAATACATATTTACTTTTGTGTAAAGTGGAAAGCTAAAGCTTAACGGCTTTGTTCGCCATAAGGTATGCAGCACCAGCATCCTCAGCCTAGTACGGAGCATACCTGTCGAATGCAGGGTACGCTGCTTCTTTTATCGGATTTTATGTGGCTTGTCAGGCGCCAGCAGCTCTGACACCTGCAAAAGAACTTTTCTCCCACAACAATAACAACGACAACGACAGCAACAACAACACAAAGCCCTTTCCGCTTCCGCTGTGGAAGCTGTTAAAAGCGGCTTTCAACAGCCGCCAAAAGAGATTGAAATTTTGTGCTTGTTGTTAGGCACACACAGAGAGAAAGAGAAAAATAGAAAGAGAAAGACAAACTGATGAAACCGGAACAAATTCTACAATAGCCTTACAGCCTCACGGCTAATAAGAGCCCACACAGATTAAAGATTAAAGAGATCAAAGATTCTACAAGCGTGGCATAAACTTACAATAATAAGATAAACATTAAGAACTGCAACTAAACAAAGAAAAAGCGATGCGAGTTGCAAGAGGTGCTAAGTGAGGCGGGGCAGGTCATAAAATTAGTCTATCGCGTCAACAGTTTCTTCGCCTTTAGCCATTCTCATCAAGAGATGCCCAACAAATCAATGCCAGAGATTCCAAAAGAGACCCGAAGAATGGGAGCACATAAAATGAAAAACAAAAAATATATTTTACGATCAACTAAGCTGAAAGCATTGCTGAGTCATGGATGTATAGCGAAGGGTGGGTGATTGTAGGTGAATTTTAAAGAGTAAATACTCATGTGAAATGTCTCTAAAAACCCGCTTAATATTTGATAGGGACACCAGCACAATTGAGTCACCTACAAAAAGCAAAACGGGCGCCACTCAAATGCCCAGCAGCAGTTGCAACACACACACTGATATATAGATATTTATATATGTATATATATTTGTGTGGGTGTTTTTACTGTGGCTGCGACATCGGCGCTTTATAAAAATGTTTTACGATTGCTGGCACAAGGCAACAGAAACATTGCAAGCCAAGCCAAGGAAACAAAGACTCGCCAACTGGGCATAAAGCGAGTTTTATTATGCCGTCGTGCCACGCCAGATAACACAACGAGGCAGAGAGAGGGAAAGAGAGAGAGGTCGCTTTGCATGTCGCACTCGTTGGTGAAGTCAACCGGCATTGCATTAAGCAAAACGGCCACTGAAGACGTCTGGACATGAGCGTGAACACATGAATAGCTGCCGGCAGCTTAATGGATATGGATATGGATATGGATATGCTGCAGCAACAAATAACAAACAGCAAACGGCAAAGAGCAAAAAGCAACGGCGACATCGAACAAATGGAGCAAGTTTCTACATACGTATATGCTTATGCATATTTCTTTAGATATTTGTCATACCCTTACACTGTTAGTGGATACTTGTAAACACTTATAACGTATATATAAGTAGGTAAGCTGATAATTGTTTATAAAATCTAAAATATTTGATTAAATAATTTGTTTCTACTTACTTCTACTTTGAAATAAAATAATTTTAGGTTTTAATAACGTGCTTTTAGTTGAGTTTAACATTTTGTAGTTGCGATCAGTGTATTGAACCTTCGTTAGATCACAGAAACAGAAAACTCTGCTTTGTCTTCTGCGTGTCTTTTTCTTTCAATTTCATTATCAAGTTTTATGCGGCGCGCATCGGTTTACTTAGCAGCTGGAGACATGTGTATGTATACATGTTCGTAAAGAGCTTTGCGGTGACCTTTGTGTCTTCGTCGATTTCAACTGGTTGACCCAGTCGCTTGAGCTTGCATGGTGGACCGCCCGCATCACAGTTGTGCCTTTAAGCAGTTTGTTGCTGTTCAGTTTGCCCAGTTAATTGAATATTGCGGCTGACCAACTGACGGTGCTCATCAGCCAAGTCAGCAAACGGAACGGATTCAATCGTCGTTTGAGGTCGAGTCGGATCCGGCTTAACCACAGGAGCAGCTGTCCATCTGCAGCAACTTCAATTGCAGTAGCCAAGTCAATTGTTGTTGTGCTTGTCATATTAAACATCGGGCAATAATAATTCAGCTGGACGTGACTCTTTTAGGCAATCATATTGGTATGATGTTATCAGCTTTCAATTATTGTTATAAGTTCTCAAAAAATGAACATAAATTTTATAATCAAATCAGAAACGATGCGAATATATTCGATTTGCTATAATGTTTATGAAATAAGTTTCTTATGGTACACATGGATTTTTCCGTTCAATGAGCCGCAGTGCTGCCAAAATGTAACCTTTCGGGTTGCAGCCCTTCCCTTACCCCATTCCTCTTAATAGCAGCCAAAAGTGCTCGGCAGTTTTACAACAACTATTATTGTTTGCTGCACACAAAAGGAACGATAACAACGATAGCATTTTAGCACATAAATTACAAATTCATGAAAAAATGTTACGCTCGTGTTGTTCAGTTTTTTCCCAACTTTTTTTGTTTGTTGTGTTTTATTTTGTTGTTGTTACTTTCGTTGTTTGTTTTCTGTTTTTGGCGGTAAACGCATTGCATGTTGCCGCCGCCGCAGTCGCCTTTGCTGCTGCTGCTGCTGGCATTTATGTTGCTCGCCGGCAGCAACATGCACATATAGACCGACAGATATCGCGCATGGATCGCTAACTGTGTGTGTATGTGGGTTAGGCTTTTGCCTTACTTGTTCGCAAAAGGTGGCATCAAAGGTGCAGTGCGGTCAACGCGTTATTTGCAATTCATTGCTGCCGCTGTTTCTGTCGCCGCCTTCAGCCACCAATGGGATTGCAACGGCCCCAACGGGCATCTGTTTAGACAGCCAGCTAGCTAGCCCAGATGTGAGTTTTTGGCAGGGTTTTGCTTGTATTTCGGTGGACTTTATGGCTTCATTTTTATGCTGCATTGCAAGCAATTTAAATGTTAATCAATTGCTGGCGAATGTGTTACATTTCGGGCAGCTAAGCAGCATCGATGCACGAATCGAGTCAACAAACACGTTTATTAATACTGTCTGGCAATACAGTAGCAAAAATAAATAATGCTCGCAAAAACAGGAAATATACAGAAATGAAATGTTGACGGCAAATGGAATTTAAATCAAAATAAATGCAACGAACGCACGCCTCAGCAATTTGTTTGCTTATTTTGGGGCGAAAGTTGGCTGGCCAGCGACAACAGAAATGGAAAAAAGAGAGAAGGACGTTATGAGCGATGCGACGACGTGTCGAAAAAGCAACACGTAGCATTTTTAGCCAAGGCTCTACAATTTCCCCACACATGCCACACCAAAACTTTTGAACACAAACAAATCTTAGTCCAAGTATGATTTATGCCTCTTGATTTTTGTTCACCTCTAGCAACAGTAGTGGTTGCAACTAGCAAAAGGCAACGGCTGCAACTTAATTTGCAAGACGCATCAAGCGAAAATATTTGCATAAAGTGCTCGCCAAGTGGAACAAAATGGAGTTTGTGCTACCCTGCCGGCAACCATGGCTACTGGGGCATATAAAACGAACAGCAGAGTACAGAAAGAACAGTCCCAAGATGAAGTCACAGTTTATGGGCGAGCGGGAAGGGAAAAACGGATAGCGGAAAGCGGCAAACTGGCAAAGGAAATGATGAGAAAAATTCCAAAAGCTAAAATTGCATTATGTCGATTTTGTGGATTTTTTTATATTTTCTATGCTTAGGAGCAATGCGACGCGGAAGCTTAGGGGGGAAAGACAAATGAAAAAATAAATAGCGAAAGCTGCTCAGCTGCAAGAAAAGACCATCCACTCAGCCCTCTTCCCCCAAAGACATAATAAACGTCAACATTAAGCGACAGTGCAAAAAAAAAACAGAAAACTTTCAAAAATAAACTATTTTTGCATAAGAACAAGCTGCAAACATTTTGAAAACACTTTTATTAGTTTAAGCTGTAAGCGAACGAGACTCGACAAAAACTTCTAGAAACAGGTGCTTCTCAAATTGGTTAGGATTTCTCCACTTTTAAAGTAGCTCAAAAAACTCGCAGCACAAAAATGTTAAGGTATTTAAGGTATAGATTCTTGTTGAGAGTAGAGTATTTCCTATTGGGTGTCGCTTGCCCAAATAGTCATTTAGCTACCGAGCTTTTTACTATCGGAAACATTGGCAAAAATTTATGTCTATAATATTTAAACTTCTCCTTTAATGCAAACAATTCAAATATTTCAATATCAATATAAAATTTAATGGTTCTCTGCTCCTTGAGCAGCTATCCTTCGGCCAATAAATTTATAGCCCCAAAAAAAAGATTTTCTCACTTTCATTTTGTTTATCTGAGCACACGGCCGGGACTGCAGGAACTCACGAAGTCAAAGGCAGAGCTGTTGGGCGTGTGTTTAATTGCCGGGACAATTAAAAACAATTTTGCAGGCACCCAGAGCGGGGCAATAAATTAAATTGGCCTCAGTGACGCCCCATCGAATGACTTTTGTTGGCTTTTCTCTCCTTCATTCTCTCTATCTATATCTGCAATTCCGTTTCCAGCTTCATCTCCGGCAGCATCGTCTCCGTCTCCATATCCATCTGTATGTCCGGGTATTTTGGCATGGCAGCCATTTACGCACCTATAGACAAGGTGTCTTCGGGGCGTACAGCAATTTATGCGGCTGTCAAATGCAACCCTGCTTGATTTTTATTGGCAGCACAAACACGCATACCACCAAACCAAATCGGCCCATCCCTTCTCCACTCCGTTTTTCGGGTAATTGCATTGAGCACATAAATCAATTGAATTGCATTTTCATGCGACAAGTTTGGCCAATCCCCCTTTTGCATTCGGGGATGCTGCTGTCCCTGTTTTAGCTGCAGCTTCTGGCTCAGCTGCTGGCTGTTGCTGGTCGCGCCCTTGACTGCAAGTGAAAGCTAAAGTAGTTTTTCCATCGAGCTGTCTTTCATCTTTTCGCAGCTCCCCCAACCCCAACCCCTCCCTCTCTCCTCCTCTCTCTCTCTCTCCCTCAATGTCGTGCGGTGACACCCTTTCAAGCGTAGAATAATCAATTGAAATTGCATGCAATGCGTCAAAGCCAAAGCTAAAGTCCAAGTCGTTTGGGCAAACAGGGAAAGGGAAACCAGACTTGATGTTGAAGTCAATTCCCCGCATCTGGAGCACATCCATCCATTAGTTTTGGCTTTTGCGGTTGCTTCTATTTCAAAAAATAAATAAGTATTTGACGTCTGTGCACGTAAAAAAAGATTATAAGAGCTTCGTTTATTGCTTATCAAATTAAATGATTAATGTTTTCTTTTTCTTTTTGTTGTTGCTGTTGAGTTTTCCGCGTTTTGCTTATTCTACGAAAATGTCAGCAACAGTTTTTCACAGTTCAACTGCGGTTCTTCTTACTTATTTATATTATTTTTTGTGGCTGTTGCTTATGTTGTTGCTATCAATGTGGCTTTGTCTGTGTGGGTTTGAATCAAACTGTCGTAGGATTTTATTGGAAAAGTTTTGCGGCGACTTTGTGGCTGTTAACGCTCTGATGATTTGCTCTGCAGCCAATTTTAGGCGTCACATCATATTCTCGACTCATTTATAATATATACAAAACGTTGTACAACAGTTTGCTTGAAGGCAACAAGTTATTCACCCAGGGCAGCAATGGGTTCCACTTTTAATACAAAGAAAGAAATAGAAACATGTAAAAAGTGAGAATTTTACAAGTGTTGTACGACTATGCCATATTTTAAGTGCTTGCGCACTTACATATACAAGAAAGAAGTAGAAGAAGATGTGGTAAGTGAGGCACCCGCATTTGTAGCATATGATCCACAGGCCATTAATCAGTGAGGGCATACAAACAAAAGTATAACTCATCAACGCACAAATTACAAAGACAAACGATGACTGACAATGGCTAGCAAAAGCTGCGACGTCAATGTGGCACCACCACTTACTACCCACAATCCACACACACACTCTCATACACACATAGTATGGGGCAGAGTTTTTGTTAATTAAACAAATGCCGCAGTGACATGTGCACATCAGGATGATGACTGGCGTTTGGCGTATGTCGTATGCAGCACTGTTTGCGGTTATCTTTGCATCTGCAGGCCAAAAACTTGGTACAGCCAAAGAGGAGAAGAGAGCGAGCAAAGTGATGTGGAAAGTGGAATGGGGTTGGTTTTGGATAGTTGGGGATGGTTAAGGTTTTCGGGGCTGGCTTCTGAATGCACACAATTCCGGTTGACAAAAGCGTACAAAACACAAACACTAAACACAAAACACACACAGAAACACGCATAAAACTGGCGGCGCCGCCAACAGCGTCACTGAAAATGGCTCCGTATGCAATTTAATTTATTTCAATTGCAACTGAAATTATTACGACAGGCGACAAACGACAAAGTGCCGTCGCAGAGCAGCGCAAAGCAATTTGCTCATATTTTGTGTGTTTTTGGTATTTTGAATCTCTTTGTTTTGTTGCATGATGGATCCCCTCTCCGCTCCATCTCTCTGATACTGTTGCTGTTGCTACACAAAACTGTTCGTAAACAAATTGTGGCGCAAAGAAAGCAAAAACAAGTCAGCGTCAATTTCAATTAAACAGATGCATTTAGGTTCAAGCTGACAATGATCATCAAAACATTGATAATGTTTCTGGCGATGATGATGATTGCCTGTAGCCTGCCTCATGTGTGTGTTTGTGTTTCTTGCCACACAGCCGCCACTGCGCCAAAGCTCGCGCTCAACTTGCATATAAGCGTTTCAGCTGCCACATTTTGTGGCGTATACCCCGCAGAGAGTGTGGCCTGCCCACTAGGGGTTAGTTAGCTCTCTCTGGTATAATAAGTAGCTAACATCCACAGCAGCAAATCGAATTTTGCCTCAATTTCACTGTCTATTCAGGCGTTACAATCCATGCAAGTGGCATGTGGCAGTGGCATTGTGAAGTTTAGATCCACTCATAAATGTGAACTCTTGACAACAGTTTTACAAGAACTTCAAGTGAAAAATGAGTTTGCGCATTTAAATGCAATTTTTGTTTCTAATTAATTTAATAACAGATACAGTTTTTTTTTAATAGCCTTTTTACTTTTGTTCCACTGTGCTTTGGCTACCACATTGGTGTTATAAGTAGCCCGCAGCTTCCCTGCCCTCTTTACAAATATTTAATGTGGCCATAACGAACTGCACTTGGCCCAAACGCAGCGCAGACTTTTGCAATGCCATTCGCCATGGGTGGCACCCCAGATACAGTTGCAACTTCAAGCTTTCAAGCATTGTTGCTGTAGGTTGCTGCTGCTGCTGCTGAATGTTGTTGTTGCTTTGGTTTGCACTGCGCCACAGAGTTTCAAGTGTAAATTAATTTATGAGGCATGCGGCGTCAACGGCGCCGCGCTGTGCGGCTTGGGTCGCCGATACGCGAATTGCCATTAACATAACACCCTCCACCCCATTCTTGGCACGTTGGCGTTTGCCATTTTGACCATTCGCCATTTCAAATGTCAACCAAAGTGTGAAATTTCATATTGAATGATGCTGTCGCCATCGACAAACCAAGCTGACCGTGCAACGTGCACCGTATACCGTAGAGAGTTGCATAATTGACGACATGAGTTAAAAGTCGTATATCGTATATAGGATATTATTCTACTCTATAAACGTTTCACTTACCTCTCAATGTGGCGATGGCGAAGAGCGCAGCAAGCAAATGGAAACAGGCAAACATTTTGCTGTTGATTTGTGTAAAGCCTCGTTGTCGTTTAATTGATGCAAACTCTGCAAAGATACAAATAAATAAGTGTGTGTGTGAGAGAGTGGGAGAAATAAACAAACATGAGTTGAACACATGAATGATTCAACTTTGAGACACATTTATTTATAATCATAATAAATAATCGTTTTTCTCTTATTTTTTTTCGACAGCCACGCCTTGCGTCTAGACGCCCCGTCGTTGTGGCAGACACATGCAATTTGTCGCTTGTTTAGCACGCCATAATAGAGCCATTATGATTTGCCGCTTTCCCGTTCCGGCTTTCAACTCAGCTCAGCTAGCTCACTCTTCAAGCTTGCACGGCGGTGTTGTGCGTAGCCGAAAGCAGGTGTCAAGCGGATGCGCCACCTGTACCGTTGTCGATGTCGACGTCGATGTCATCGTTCAAATGTCATTCGCTCCTACAAATTGTTGTTTGACATGGCATGCCGCTAATCAAAACGGAACACACACCTACACACACACACACACACCACACACACATACCCACATGTATACATATATATATACTACATATAGACAGAACACCACATATGTCAATCAACACCACAGGCACAACAACGCAACACAACACAACACAACACACACACACACACCCATCCTCATGTGCAATTAAGCGCTGCAAATAGCACTGGCTTCTATTGTGGACAGTTGGATAGTAGGAAAGTAGGATGGGAGGGTGGGGCAGGGCGTGTGGCTTCTATATGTTGTCGCTTTTGTCTAGAGTCCCTCTTTTTAGCCACGCCTACATCATTGACCAAAAAATTTTCATTAGTCTACCCATTGTCCAGAATGTGAAAACACACAATCAGAATCGAACCTCAAATCGAAATCGGAATCGAACTCAAACTCAGACTCATTCCATGCCATCGCATCCAGAGATGAAACTTCAGGCATAGACGATGGGGGCTTTCAGTTTGAAAATCACTCGATGATTGTCATCGTAGGTGTGACTAATTGTTGGTCATTTATCTTCTTTTGCCATCGCTTGACGTTCATCTACATTTCTAGATTCTTGGTACTGTGTCATGCTTTCAGCTTTCGGATTTTGCTTTTGCTTTCAGTTTCCATAGAAGCCATGAATAATTTCCGTTCCCCCTTTTGTTGGGGGGAGGTCTCTCTTGAACTGGTTAGCTGAGCTCAGTGGACTGTTTGTCTAAATTAGATACATTGGCCTTACGCCTCTAATTAATGGTGCGATTGAATAGGCTTGTCGCTTACGCCCTCTGAGCCGGATGATGAACATCAATATTGAACAAGAATAAAGAACATTTTAAAGTTAAACATAATTTGCACATCATTTAAATGTTCGCCCTTAATTAGTATATTAGTCAATAAGTTTCTTGTCTTTCAAAACTCTCTTCATTTAATTTTCATGCCTTATCTTCTTGCCCCTTGGCAACATTGGCATCATTGTCAACATGCAACCTATATGTGCCATATGCAGCTGGGCCAAATTTGATTGACAAAGGTCTTGAAATGGGCCACATGGAAGCCACTTTTGGCGAGGACACGAGACACACACACACGCACACACACACACATATATATGTACATAGAGACTGACAAATATTACTCCGAAATGATTGTCAAAAAATTTGTTTGCATGCAATATTCTGTACTATGTGCTGTATGTCTCTCTGGGCTTCTCTGGGCACTGCCAGTTTGGGTGTGTGGCACAACTGTGCTGAGATAACTAGCCATAAATGCCCCAATGACTTGCAATACATGTGTAACTGTCTGCCTGTCCGTATCTGTTTGTCAGATATACAGCTACGGATATAGGTGTGGGTGTGTGTGTACGTGTTTATGTGTTTGCATGTGGTAAGCAACCCCCGAAGAAATGCTATGGTTACATTTATAAGGCCTGTGCCCCCAGGGGTGTGTAGTATTTCCTTATTTTCTTTCCTCTTCGTTCTCTCTTGTTTTATTCTCTTTGTATTTTTTTTTCTTTTCTTTTCAGGCCGACAGGTGCACACACGTCTCCTTTTCAAACTAATTTCAAAGCGAATGCCATGCAGTCACCAGTCAGGGAGTGAGTGAGGAGTTGGGGGGTAAGTCACACAAATTTGCTCGCGTGTCTTGGCTAATTTGCATAATTTGGCCGTTAAGTGGCGGAAAAATGTAATCGAATGAACAGATAGGCACCTACCTACCTATGTATATGTATATATATGCATGTAGCCAGCTACTTACTTAGGTGCCAGGTATTTTTATGAGCCCTCCCATCTGTAATTAGAACGTAACACATAACGTTTGCCCCTCTCTCTCTCTCCCTCTCCCTCTATCTTCTTCTTTTTCCGTCTCAATTTCCTTTATTTTGTTTGGCAAATAAGAAAGTCATTCGCTTCTTATAACATAAAATAAAACGGCCAAATGAGTCTCAACGTGGGCTGGGGTTTGTGCAACCCAATACAAATACCCACGCCTATGCCTTAAGGCCCCCTTGAAGCCGCAAAAGTGACCAACGTTGGGCGTCTTCTGTTAACCTTTCTAGCTGTTGGCCCCGTTGGCTAGCTGGGTGTTAACAAAAATACAGTGCTTATACAAGTATAACAATGTCAAGATACTTTTACATTTCGGTTCATTGGTTTTTTAGTGCGCTTGAATTTTTTGGTCAGACCACCCTCGTCCTCGTTCCCCATCCCTACATAAACATGTATATGTTACAAATACAGCTGGAATATGTGTTACTATGGAAGCAAACCTGCCTGTAACCTGCCTGGGTGTCCTCGCCTGGGATTCGCAATTCAAAATTGTCAAGTTATCAATTACAGCGACCAGCGAGTGATTTTCTCTATTCAGGATATCTTTTCTTACCAGCAGACAATGCAAAAAGAAAAGTGTATCTTATATATAAGTACTCATTCACACAAACATACATATAAATCTACTATTGTAGCTTGTGATGCTGTCTCAAATATCCATTTTGTGGCTTTCAGCAAGAATTGAATTAAAAATATTTAATTTGACATTTTCACATTTCGTAGCTTTTTCTCATTTAATTAATGTTCAAACTTAAAATGTGATTTATATTCCTTCTTAAAGTCGGCTGTATATTGTTACTTTGCTAAATTTAATCTAAAAATGTTGACTCACAATGTACTAATAAATATTTATAAATCTCTCTCCCTCTCTCTCTCTCTGAACTGCTCTTACTCATATTGGGTGAGCAATAATCGCAGTTCTCATTGGCATGGAGATTTGTTTTTCGTACCACTTAGTTTTTTACCGACTGCCAAGATGAAAACATTACTTGGACTAGCCTGCCTGCTGCTCTTTGCACACATTGTATCTTTGGAAGGTCAAGATGATGATTATATTGATGTACCATCGACGTGCATTAATAACTTGACGGATGATGAACTTGAATTTCACAATAACCGATATACAGCTTGCTGCAAAATACTTCACATTTTTGATAAACGAAACAATTGCAAGAAGTGTTTCAAAAATGAAATACAGGAAATACTCATGTTTACAGCAAAGAGTAAGTGTAAACTAGTTGGAGGAGGCTTGCGACCAGGACCATGCAAGAAGAACCGTGAAAAGAAATGTGTGCCAATATTTAAAAACAAAAAGAAAGCTTAATCACTTTCTAAATATTTTTTATGTTCATGAAGTTCTTTAAATAAGTCGATAAAACAAAGTAAATAAATGTAAAATGGTTCATTTGAAATTCTGTTTATAAAAATTATAATTATTTGATTTGAAAACTATAATCAAAAGTTGCCTGCCAATTAAAAGCAATTCATTAATTAAAATCAAGCGTTTCGAGTTGTTTTCTATTAATTAAGACAAAAAGAAATGAATAACTTTTTGCCTTGAAGTTCTAAGGGGTTGAAAGGGTAGAAGTGCCGCCCTCAAGCTGCTGCGTTGCCAAATCGATTTCAAAACTTTTCATACACTAACCTCAGAAGAGGAAAAAAAGAAACAAAATAAAGTCTTACAAATGGTCTAGGCCATAAAAAAAAGGCGATGGGCACATAAAAAATTCTCAGCTAATAAACTAAGAAGAGGCGCAGCGGCAATGGTAAATGTATAAACAAAATCTGGATAAAATTTGTTGAGCCAGTGCGTGTGTAATGTGTATATGTATATGTACGAATTGATATACCCTCTAATTTGTTTATTTTGTGCGAAATGCGCAGCTAGAAACAACAACAGTAGCAACAACAACACCAACAAGAGCAATAGCTGCAAAGTGCCATAAAAAATTAACGGCAACGAACAGTGTTGGCAATTATAAAATTATAAACTTGCCAACTGAGCGAGAGAAAGAGATGCAAGAGTCGTTGTATATTGGATAATGTTGTAAGTAATGCCAGAATATTTATGCAAACGTCAATGCAATTGAGTTTTTGAGTTGCCAGCATTTGTATTTTATTACAAATCACTCACACACAACACACACAGCACACACAAGCAGATCTATGGCAAATTGAAATGTAGTCGAGGCAACGTGACGTATGAGTGATGATGCGTATGTGGCCAGGCGCTACGTAAACACATGCCAAGCTCTGTGTTTCTGTAATTGTGTGTGTACGTACTCATAGCATATGATTAGTTGATGTAACACCACTTGCTGGATTCAAAATGAGGTTGCAAAGGGGCGCTGGCGCCAATTCAAAATGCTCGAAAACGTCAACAAATCAAGCGAGAGACATTGGCAGTACCCCTACCTCCCTCCCTTTCACTTACCAATTGCACCTACAACAAACACATCGTTCTATTGGCATGTTTATGCACATTAGAGGCACTTGAGGCTGTGTAGGCCCAAACTGCAACACAGTCCGTCTGACTGTCTGACTGACTGACTGACTGACTGACTGACTGCTCGACTGACGGATTGTTTTTGCTGCACAAAGTTTGCTCATATTCATGATTTGCATTTGTAATCATTCCCCGTTCACTTCTGGCATGCCATAATTTATTTGATTGATATGGCTTTTTAGCTGTGCGCTTTTGCTATCATAAACATAATTTTATAGATTATTTGTCCATACGAGCAAAGGAGTGGGAGAGAAAGAGACGCAGATAGAAAGAGATAGTAGATTCGTTTGATTGCCGCTAATTTGACTGTCAATCAATGGAAATGTTGCATTTGTTCTTTTTAAGTTTTTCATTCGTTTACATTGTCCTCGTTTTATGATACATTTGTTTATTGCCACGTTTATTGTGGCGTGTTTTTCATATTCATGAGCTTTATTTTCTGTTGCTGCTTTTGTTGTTGTTTTTATTGTTGCTATTGTTGTTGTTGTCTAAAATTCTGTATGTGCATAAATTGGCTTATTTATTTTACACATCCCCCAAATGATTAGTTGAATTACTGCAGGCGTGCAAATAAATTGATTTGAATATTACTATTACCATTATTTCGATCACATAAATCGACGAATAGGTACACAAAAGCCTCATAAATGTTGCTCGTCTGTTAATGAATAAATGTTGCTTTTGCTTGTGTACAAATGCTATTAAAACGTGAATAGGCAATTTCGAATATTATTGGTATTATATCGAGTAAACCATCGAAAATCTCGCATTCTCTTTACTGTAATTTTCTAGATACTTTCAATTTACTAGATACTTGAACTATTAGCTCTTAAAACTTCAAACACTTACATACATACCTATGTGTTGCCCTTGAGTGGTTCCCCAACAACAACAAAATCAATACAGAATGCAGAGCACTTGACTAAAGTGTGAAGGGCAAACATGGAACTGGTATGTGAGATCAGATTTAGATAGAATATTTCGTAGCTCGCAATAATAATAACTTTTCAAACGAATGAAAATTATTTTATCAATTTCTTGGCCTTAAAACTCATCTTTCAAATTCATTTCCATCGATTGACACTTTACGCATATATTTTTCACAATACATTTACAGCTCGTAGCCCATTTGTGTGTTTGGCTAGTTCAACTTAATTGCCTGCACTATATTTGCCTTTCATTTTATGATTTTGCAGCATACGAGTAGTATTTTTAATGAATTTCCAGCCAGTCAGCCAGCCACAGAGTCAGAGTTGTTAGCTGAAAGCTGCAACTGTAGTCAAGGCCCTAGACAATTGGCCAGAAACATACACAGTTTGTATGTATGTTGAGATTTTTCTTATGCAAGAGAGATCATCATTTATGCACGACGGCTTTTCAGCAGGTCGGAGCAGAGTTGAGAAGCAGGAGGCACAAATTAAGGGACTGCCGCATTTAGACATCAGATATGCTACTGGTATAAAGGAAAGCTATCAATAATGCAGTTACGATTTCGACGAAAATGAAATAGAGTTAAAAATAATTGTTTGACAGAATGCTGCAATGAACAATGCACAATACCCAAGTTGCTATAACTATATACAGACAACGCGACCAATAAAACTCTTTCAAATAGTCAAAACCAAAAACATTTGTCTTCTTTTGGGAAGTATCAAGATAATTTTTACAGAAAAATTTCTCCATTAACATCTTCATTAAGCAAAATGAGACTTACTTAACTCCTACTTTGGATGTGCCAAAATAACAATCCGTTAAGAGCTGAGCTGAGCTGACGCTGTCAGCCAGTGCCATTTCATCATAACCGCCGTGTCCATCAAACGGAGGTACAAAAGGGTAAAGACGATGATGATGTTGTCGCTCCAACTGCGTAAATGAGTTAACCGCAAGATGTCAGTGCTCCCCCCGCTGAGATATTTTGCCCCTACTATCCAACCCTTTACCCAGTTATCGCCTAAAAGCCACAAACACGCACAGGCATCAAGCGGGCTGCAACTTGTGCAAGGAAAGCAAGACACTCATACATATAGTTTACTGTTTGAGTAAAAGTCGAGAATGTGAGGGAGTGCAAATAAAATCAATCAATTTGTGGGGCAGCGACAAGAACATGAACAAGAGGAACTTCTAAGTGCACGGCGACACTGAAATCTATTTGCCAGAGTGTTGAGAAGAACTTCAAAGTGTGAGAGAGAGAACGCAAAGGCGGAGAGAGTATTTTCACACGCCTCGATAAAGACTGTATAAGGCGACACACTTAACTCGTGTGACTGTGACTGTGTGTGTGTGTGTGTGTAATTAATAAACACAACAAGAATTATTCAAGTGTCGATTGATTTAGCAGCTACATTTTCAGGGTGTTCAATTTTTGGACATGTCTCGTGCGAGATTGGCTCCGTTTCGATCGGTAGATGATATTAAGAAAGTGTGCGTGTATTTTTTGGGGGAAATGCAATGAAACCACAATGGAGCTGGTTGGTGTAAGCATAAAAATCAATCAACACGCGCGCTTAATAGCCGAAAAGAAAAGAGCGAGCATCGCATCGCATCAAATGTATCTGCCAGATATATTTCGAGTGCTTGGATCTCTCTGTTAATGTATCTCTGTAAATGTATCTGTCTCGCATTGTCTATATGGTATATTGAGCGATTGCCAAAGACAAATTGCCTTTGTCTCTAATTTTAAGACAACTCTCGCCGCCTGCCTGCCTGCCCTTTTGTTTTTAGTTTAATTTGTCTTATTTGCCGTGGGAGTCGAAAAGTTTCACACGCTGTTATATTTCGCTCGCTCTTGCTGTGTATTATGTCTGGCTGGATCTGCTTTTGGGCCAATTGATTGGCGCACGTTTTGCGCGTGGCCAGACGACCCAGCCAAAATGTGAGTGAAAATGTTTTGCTTTACTTTATTATTTTTTTCACCTTTTTTCAGCGATTTTATTATATTATTCCCAAATAAATATATATATATAGAAGTAGTCAAGCAAAGCACACGAAATGCATTTATTCTTCTTGGTTTTAAATATTTCGGATATTTTTTGCTGCTCATCTGCGCTTCAGTTTTTATTGAGGCTTTGTTGTTGTTGCTTCGACAGCACTTTGCGGGTGCTTAAAACAGCTGACAGGGCCCCACTGACAGATTGATGAATGTTGATGCTGCCTGCTGCCTGGCTGGGCCATTCTTGTTGTGTGTTGTTTCAGCCCTCTTACATTTAACACACATAGTACACATACTACCAATACTCGCGTAGTATATTTTTTTCTTCTTTTTTTTTGTCTTTCTTCTGTTATTATTTTTAAGAGCGTTTTCACTCTCGTTTTTAATGAAAATATTTTGAAAATGCGCTATTTTCATTTGGGTTTCGAAGTGTGCAAAGATTTATGGGTCAAAAGAAAAGGAAGAACGCTTCCTAAAACCATTTTTTTGGGTGGAGAGAGAGAGCGAGCGTAGAGGAAAGAGGTATGCGCCTTTGTTGGCCTGGTTTGGATGGCGAGGTTAATTTGTTGTTGTCGGTTAATAGCTGAAAGATCGTTTGCAGATGCGTTAAATCGTTGACAATTGGGATCAATTTGGCTAAGTCCAACAGATCTTCTTCTAATAGTGTCTCCCTAGGGAACGGTGTGGGTGGAGGTTTGGGGTCGCCCACTGTTGAGTTAATGGCTTTGTCAGATGTTCAAGTCATGAGTATTAGCATAACATTCAGTTGGGAGCAGGACGGAGTAAAACATGTTGTTGAAAAGGTCAAGCTCATTTAGGCAAGCTATTAGGTAATTCGCTAAGGATTAGTTCAAAAGGTCAAAGCAACAATTAGCTAGACTTGACAACAAAGCAAAGTTCTTATTAACAAAGTCGTCGTAGACCTTTGGTTCGTACTGAATCTTAGGGTTAATAGCTTATCTCAATAAGTTAAATTAGTTTAAGATATTCAGATTGATTTTTCTTATAACATTTTATGACTTTTAAACATCCAACAAAGAACGATCTGTTTGATTATTTTCTCGCACCTTTTGTTTGACTCTAATTGAAATCTTAGCTTGATAACATTTGGTTAATGAAGATATATTCCCGAGTTGCCAATTAAAATGCAAATCAGATCAAACTTTTTTATTGGTTCAGCTATTGTTTCGTTTCTCTGTTCTGTTTCTGTTTCTGTTCTTTATTTAGGTTTGAACTATGCTTTTGATCTAGACTCCAGAGAACAAGAGCAGCAAAAGGGTTCAAAGTCTTTGATGGACATTTCTTTTGCAAAATGTGTAAATAATCGAGGAAAAACTTGTGGAAAGCCCACGCACAAAACAAACGACATGGAAAAAATAAATAAAAACAAATATACAACTGTTGGAAATCTCGCGCGGAAAAATCGGACGCATTTGCTGACCCAAAAAGACAAATGACCAAAAAACGAAAAAACGAAACGGGTAATAAATAGAAAAAACAAAAAAACAAAAGGGACAACGTTCGCGTTGGGGATACAGGGATACCATTTCAGGTTTTTTTATTCTCTTCGTTTTTCATTTTGGGAGAGACCCGTGTTTGTTTTAATGCAAATATTTGTTTATTTTTGAATGGCAACTCGGGGGCGGCCTTAAATTTATTTTTTTGTTCTGATTTTTCTTGGGAAAGAATGTTAACTTTCTGGGAAAATTCTTATATAGGCTAAATGTTTGTTGTTTGTTTGCGCCCACATGCTTTCGGGGATACTTGCAGATTTTCAAAAAGTGTGCGTTTAATTTAATCTAATCTACAGATTTACAGGTGAGCTCACTTACCTGGAATTCCTTCTTGGGTTTAGTTGTTGTTGTGGCGATGCCTTCTTTGTTATTGTGATTTTTTTGTGTTTTATTTTTATTTTTTTGTCGTTTCGGGTACTTTGTTTATTCTGTTTGGCTTTTGATTAGGCCGTTGCAGATAAATGAGCGATTTAAATGCTAATTAATTGTTAAGCGCGCACAAATACGCACGCACAATACACATATACTCGTACACACACATGCACAGAACACAATGACTGAGAGAGAGTGAGAGAGCAGATACAGATAGAAGGGGGTGATAGAAGGAGATAGTCGAGGGTGAGGCAAAACACACACAGGCAGAGAAATCGTAAACGATTTTGTTTCGTTTTCTAATCTCAGTTCATTTATCTCCCACAAATGCGCTTCATTCGGTTACGCGCTTAACGTATTGCTCTTCATGCGTTTTTCCGATCGGCAGCATCTTTGATTTATGTGTATTTGTCGTAATTCGAATTCGTATTCGAATTCGTATTCGAATTCGAATTTAAATGCAGAGCCGTTAGACGGTTGACGTTGACAATCACTCGCACACACAGTTATTACACTCCCGGCCACACTGTCTCAGCATCACGACTACACTACACGAGCACGAACTTGAAGCTGTATTTGTAGCTGAGCCGAAATTGAACTGTAAATTGGGTGGCTTACGGCGAGTAGCGGCGAATGATACTGATAAAACACAATGAGCGTTGCTTACAGCGTCCGTGGCTGACGGTCCGTTACAATGCGCGCGTCGTAAAAGACTGAATCGGACTGAATCATACAAGTTTAGGCAAGGCATACAACACACGACCGACTATTGTGTTTGGTCGGCATACGAAACGAGAGTAGCGAACCCGAACATACACCGTCGGGTAGTTGCAACGGCCGTTTATGCTGCTGCAGGCAGCAACAACATGCAGCCAACATAGCCGAGTGCCAAACAAACGAAGTTGTAAGCACACGAATGCACTGGCGCCACCTATTGGCATATTGGACGTACTGCTGTCTTATACGCTTTTGACTGTGCTGTTAAGTAACAGCAGCATGTTGCGATGCCCACAACACGTTGCAACTCGCACATGCTCGATAAGGGGAAGCTCAAAAAGCGACTGTTAACTGCAGTATGCAGACACGAACGTGCTTGTCAATTCATCTGAATAGGTCGTTGTAATTAATTTTCGGTCTCTTTGCAACCGCAGCAGCAGCAAAATAGCTTGTTGCACACTCACACACACACACACACACACATAAATATAAGATAACCATCAATGTGACAATTTCAATGAAATTGAAAGCTGGCTGTGTTTCCTGCTCAATTGGATCATGCTTAAGGATTGCACGTTTGTAAGCTTCTATTGTTATTTTTCCTTTGCATTCGCCAGTGCTTATAATTAAACCTACAATACCTAGAAAGACAACACACAAAGCAGAAACTCCTCCCATTAACCCATAGGAAACAATTATCACCCGATGAACGATAATATGCAGAGCAGAAAACACGCAAAGCATCAATCAGAGTGTTTCCGTTATTTTTCTTGCCAACCTCCTCAATCTCTCACTATCACTCTTACTATCTCTTTCACTCTCGAGCTATGTGGCGTTTTGATGTGATAGGCGGCACGCCCATCGAACAATTTAGCAGTCGCATAAAAACGAAGCATAACAAATACAACACTTAATTGTATTAACAACCGACAACAACAAACTAAGGTCACCAGCTACCGAAATGTTATCTCGTTGTTGTTGTTGTAGAAGACGAGGTAAAAGACGATGGGTGTTTGCTTTAACAGTTAGGCGGTTCGAACGGACGGACGGACAACAACAACAAACAAATAGCCCAAAAACAAAGAAAATGCAAACACAGACACTGTAAGCCCAGCAACAAAAACCCCTCCCTCACTCTTTCTATCTGTCGCTCTCGCTCTCTCGCCCTAAAGGAGTGCCGAAGTCAAAGTCGGAATCTGAGGCCGCACATTGATTGATGATTTTATGACATTGTTTACTCAAGTGATGATGAGAAGAAGAGCCAGCCAGAGAGACTCGGACATCAACTTGCCGAGATAACAAGCGGGGTTGAGTTGAGGACTCTCGTTTCGTAAGTGAGGGAGGGAGGTGTAAGGAATGCGTGTGTCCTTTTTTCTTTTCTAGCTTTGCTTGGTTGGTGTCGAGTGCCGCTGTGATTTCAGGCAGAAAGGCTATTTCAATATTTTTGGCTTGATTCTTGGCCTTTTATGGCCCCTTTTGTTTATGTATGTGTGTGTGTGTGTGTGAGTATTTCCCTGGAATGCTATCAATCTTTTGCTTATTAGGGATAATATTACAATTACTTGTAAGTGAGATAAGCCAAAGAAAACAACAGTAGACAGAAACAGGACAAGAAAAGAGAGCAGAAAAGGATAAGTGCGCTCAAGTGGGCAACTGGCACGCATTCTTTACTTTGTTCTAGCCGTATCTACATACCCTAAATGTGAGTGTGTGTGTGTGTGTTGTAAATAGATACTCGCTTAAGATACTTTGAGGCGAGCGACTGATTGACAAATTGACAAGCGGACGGAACGGAGATTGGGTTCGTTTAAGCGCCTTTCACGGGAAGTCAGAGCAACGACAAAAAAAAGAAAAGAAAAAACACTTCCTGCCTTGCTGCTTGCTGAAAACTGACTTTGTTGGCTGCTCCCGACAACCTGTTTCAATTTAGTCATAAACTACTATTAAGGTGCAACCTGGTTGAGAACGAATGAAACCCGCAGCTGAACCAAAAGCAGTTGAACCGACCGCCAGGAAGCCAGCTGTTCCACACGATGTGTCCTTGTGTCCTTGTCTTTTGTGCCCGCTGTTTGATGATAAATTAGACCTGGCCAATGCACTATAAAAAAAGAAGAGCATACACCAAATGACACACACATAGAGAGAGTGAATTCAGGTAGCGTTTGTGGCTCTTAAGTTGGCCTTGTCGGCGTTTTAACCTTTCTCTCCTTTCTCCCTTCTTTCTTCCCTCTTTTTTATTGCTTTATTATGAGCTTGAGTTGACTTCCATGGCTCTAGGGGCCGTTGTAAATGCTGGTCAGAAAAAAAGGATAAGCAAACGTTTGTCCAATCTTCCCCCTCCAACCTCCTTCCTATCTTCGTCTTGTTTATTGCTGTTTGTTGTTTGTTGTCAATGGGCGGCAACATCATGCTACATCATGCCTGCAACGTGTCTAACCATCTGGCGATAGTTGCTTAAGTAAATATTTCTATTAACTCATAACAGAAATAAACATAAAATACATGTTGACATCTTACCTTATCTTATTTTCAAGCTTTCCCAAGTTCTGGGAAAAGTTAGAGTTCCTGTTGGCATTTGTCGGTGCTTTAAGAGGTGTTTATTCCGAACACATATGCATGAATGATACGCATCGGGTCCTATGCCATTGGGTTGCCTCTCTCTTACTCGAAGTCGCGTTGCAATTTCCCATAAACGGGCGTTACAAAATCAATTTGCATGGTTGCAAGGCATTCAGATTTCACCTTTTGCCATTGCCGGACTGAGCGCATTCACAGTGAGTGAGGGTATTACCCGAGTCACGGACCAAGTCACAGTTCAGCCAAGCGTTTTTAGCCACATGCGAGACTTGCCTCGCCCTTCCATTGGGAGAGAGATGGTTAAGGGAAGGGGCTTTTGGAGGGTAGCAACCATCAACCGATAAGCGCAAATTAGTGGCAAATTAAGCCATCAATTGCTGCAGCTGTTTATATTTTGGGTGGCTAAAATCTCGTTGGTCCCCAAGTTGTCGAAAACCCCTCTCATGCATTCTCCTGACCGAGTCAAACCGAGTCTAACCGAGGCAGACCTCAACCACATTTGACAGACGTGCACTCAACACTTTTGCCAGCTGACAGTTACACTAATAACGGCCAGTCGATGCCGTCGAGCTCCCCTTCAAGCTCCCCTTATGCCACATGCCAAGAGCATAAACAAACAGGGTCGTGCATCCTGTGCTGCCCGTGTCCTGCCCGTGTCGACTCCTGCTCGACTCCTGCCTGGCACACGCTTATCAGTTTTCAATCACATTTGAAACACATTGGTATTTGTGTGCCCATAAATCAACAAGGAACCTTAATCCTCCGGATCGTGTTTTGCTACACACACATACACACAAACGAACACTCAAATAGGAAAGTCACCTTCAAAAAGATAAACATTGACAGCTTGACATATGTAGAATTTCCATAGCACAGAACAGGGATAAATACCAATAAAGAAGCGAGACGCAGAAGTGAATGTTAAATCGGAAAACTTGTTCTAATTCTTATTTTGCGGCTTACGTTTTGAGTGTTAAGCGCGAACTTTGACTGGAGAAACAGAATAAAATGGCTGACAAGAGCACTGCTCTGTTTTCAGGATAATTCTCATATCCTTCTTAGGCCAATTGAGACGCGAAGCACGTATCTGCCAGGGCCATAAAAACAATTAGGGTCCCAGGTTTCTTTAGGTATTAAATATCAAACGCAATGCGATAGCTCTGGGCTTCTGTTGTTAACTTGAGCGTAAAGTAAATATATACTTTTCCCTAAGTTAAATATTAAATCAAATCAACATCTAAGATTATCCATTATAGTTGTTAAACCCTATCGCCGTCTTAATTAACTTTACTAGGAAACAACTTAGTAAAAATCTAGTCGTAGCCTTGACATTTTCTAGTCATTTAATAAACTAATGTATGTCTTGGATCTGTTTGTTTGTATGGGAGAAATGCATAATATTGTCGTTGTTATAGGAACGGAAATCGTTTGTGGATAAACAATTAATACGTATGCCAAAGCGAAATAACAATAACAAAGGTAAAGGCTTCCAATTAGCAGAAAGGAGTTCCCAAGGATATAAAAAAAAAACACAAATGGGAAGGGAACTCTCTTCTTGTTGTTGTGGCAAACGCGTCACAGCCTCCGAAATTAAGTGGAAATGAAGTGCGCGCACTTGAATTTCAATTGAAATACCTACTCGAGTTTTCTGGAAAAAAACCATCATTCAATCTTCACTCGACGCTCAGATTCAAGCCGCAAATGGCTATAAATAAGAAATAAATTGTTTTTGTTTTATTATTCGTTTGCTTTTGCGGTCATTTAGGACCAAGTAGAGTCGGCGGCAGGCAGTCAGGCAGGCAAGCAGTCAAGCAGCAGCAAGGACTACTCGGCTCAAAAGTAAGAAGAGAAAAAAAGGGTTTAACGTTCATTTGCTGGCCATCAAAACAGAAAATTTGTTGACTAATGATTATTTAACTGAATTACCATTAAGTGCCAACCCCCTTTCCCTTTGTGGGTAGGCCCCTAGGGGCCTTGTGTTGCGGAGTAATTGTATAATTGTTGCCGCCTGTTTGACATTGTTGTAGTTGTCCCTTCTTCTTCTTTGGCATTCGTTGTTGTTGTGTTGGGTTTATTAATATTAATAAAGTTGATTAAAAGGCTTATGCAAAACTAAGTACACACTTCAAAGCACAAACACACACACACACACACATACACGCACACTTGATGACACTTAACTGTATATATATATATATATATATATATATATGTGTGTGTGTGTGTGTGATTTTGCCTAAGTGTTTGTGTATTTGCCTTAAGTAGCATGTGAATATTGCTGAGATTTGTTAAGCTACGAATGCGAATACGACAACGAATAAGTATTTTCTAGCCAGCTGTTCGGTTTTGTTATTCTTAATCTTCTAAGTGCCACAAACAAAAGACTTTCATTTAGATTATTATTTGTAAACGTTTAAAGTCTTTAATATAGTATATTACTACACATTCCCCATAATTGATTTTATCTGTTTATTTATTGCCTGAAATAAAAAAACATTCGATAACATTTCTAAAAATCATTCAGGAACAAGATCTTTATTTCTCTGTTGGCCATAATCATTGTGTGAGTTGCAATTCCATATACGACGCGTGTCATACGTGAGTCAGGGAGAGAGATTCAAACACTTTTGCTTTCCCTCAAGGACGCACGTGGCTTGCTTGACTAGCCCTGACCGCAGAAACGCCCACAACTCCCGCACACACACACACACACACACACATTTTGGCAGCAAGAGACACGCGACAACAACAAATTTAACCAAGAACCTGGATAACCATAGCCAGGAACCGAAATGACTCAGCGAAATCGTTCGTGAATTGTAGTATCTCGCAGTTCGGGGTTCAAAAAACTCTGACCATAACCATTAACTAACTAAATAGCAACAAAGCATTCCAAAATTGAAGTTTATAGCCAGAACGGAACGCAACGCGAACCGAGTATTCGTATATGAACATGCTTTGTTCTTGGTTGTGTCGACATGCAATTCGGTTGCTAAAGTGAATGGGAACTCGCCCTCAAGCGAAAGTGAAAAACATCACAAATAACTCATATTTAAAAAGCGTTTTTATAACAAAAAAGGAAACGTAAAAAGAAAACAAAGAATATGCAATGTAATTGGGAAGTGCAGTCTGACGGGGAAGGAGATGGTTCAAGGGAGCGGGTGGTAGACTGAATAAATGACGTGCAGACAGAATAATGAGGAAAAGGGATAAAGGAAGGGGAGGAATGGGCAGAGGGAGTGTAGACTTAATTAATTTGGACACGCAAAAACTGAAAGCTGTACTCATAAAATCGAAAGAAAAAAAACTGTACTCATAATGATTCATGGGAATGAAATGCATCTAAAAACAACAAATAGTATTTGAGCTATTATTAACGGCAGCAGTAAGTCATAAGGTGACACATGCAACATTGTTGCGAGCTATGATAAGTAGTCTTTTCACTCCCTATTTTGTTCATTTCATTTGATTTCAAATCCTCTGTTGCCACATTTGGCACGCGCCTTTGAGTACGCGTCATCAGGTGCACAAATCGAATGGGGATCCGAGTCTCTGTCTGGCTTTGTGTCTGCATCTGTAGCTGTTGTTGTTATTTTTGATTGCATTTGTTGTTGTTGTCGTCGCGTTTAAACACGAACGCCTTCGCCAGAGCGTGCCCAGCCAAAGATGCCGACAGAAGCCGGCTCAGGTAGACACACAGATGCACTCACACACACGTACAAAGGCAACTCTTGACTGGGAACTGGGTCTGCTGCTGCTGTTGCTGCTGTTGCTGCTTTGCATGACAACCGGTTGCAATGTGGATTTTAAGCGTATGTCTTTTTTATATATATATACATATACTTTTTGTCTTTTGCTTATGGTGTTTAAATTGATTGGAGGATTTAATTTCAGTGGCAGCTGCCACTTTATGGCTGCTGACCGACCAACTGACCAGGTGAGCTGAACGAAACACCTTTTGTGGCAACCTTTGTGCGTGTAGTGTCAGCTTTTTGAACTAACTAAGTTAAATTGCTGTCTGATGCGTTCGATGCTTTTTGTATTCCTTTGCACATGTTTTGTAATATTATTATCAGCTTGCTCTTACAATTCTTTGCGAAGGTTATATGTGGAAAGGTCAAAGTAACTAAGTTACTTATGGCTTCATAGTTATAGCAAGTTTTAAATCGCATTTGGTTGAAAGGTAAATGTGTTAAGTGCAAATCAAATTATTTGCTATCAGTAATCATGAATCGATGATTATTGAATCAATCGATTATGCATGATGAAAATACGAATTTTTCACAGGAAATTAGCCTCTGTTTGGAATGTAATACAATTGACGCATAATGAAAATCCAGTAAATTAATCGCAAAGCATTCATTCATTCCGGTTATTTCAACAATTAATAATTAATAATAATAATTCACACAGCCATCAAATTATAAATTTCGGATTAGTTTGACATATGCATGCGTAGTATTAACATCCATCCAGCCCTTAATAACATTTTTTTCACGTTGTTTGTCGATTTTTTAATGTTTGTTTTTGCTCGTTGAAATCGAAAAATCACTTAGCAAAAAAACAACAATTAACCTCCATCAACTTTAAAGGTAGCTGAACAAAGAGATATTCTGTACAACAAAGTCATTAGAGTGATTTGTGTTTGATGTATCTCAAAGCCGTACAAAGTTTTAAATAGTTTGAGTTTATTATGTTTACATAGTTTTCTCTCTGTCTACACTTTTATATACCCTTTAATCTGACATTTGTAGTGGGTATAAATAATAATCCATGAGGAGCCGCAAACTAATTATTATTATTATGTTATG
Source organism: Scaptomyza cyrtandrae (assembly GCA_035044605.1). Classification (NCBI taxonomy): domain Eukaryota; kingdom Metazoa; phylum Arthropoda; class Insecta; order Diptera; family Drosophilidae; genus Scaptomyza; species Scaptomyza cyrtandrae. The sequence goes on along the minus strand of JAWNNS010000650.1, from coordinate 146,404 downwards.
GCTTTATGTATTGTTACTACAATTTCAAATTAATTTGTATGCAGTTATTTGTATGTTTTTTTTTTTTGTAATTAATTTAGACCAGTGCACATGTTAAGTCGCAGGGCATAGAGAGGGGTGTTGTGGTGGGGTGGGGGAGGGGACTTGTTGATTACCCAAAGTGCAAATCAGAACAAAACTTTAAAAATTAACGCGCCATTAACAAGTTGGGCCAATAAATTTGTATTACGCCCAATTAAAAGCGAATAAAAAAAGCAACAAAAGACACGCAGGAATACATAAATATATCCTTTATACAACAAAACACACACAGAAAAAAAGAAAGAAGGAGAACAGAAAAGAAAATAAAACAAAATGAGCTCAAACGGCCAACAAATTTCGATTAGGCAAGCGGGCGAGAAAATTTTTATGTTTGTCATGCGGACAGTCAACTCCACACCCCCCCACAACCAACCCCTTTAGTAAAGCGCCTGCTACAGCGGCACACTCATCAAGTTCACTTACACATTTGCGCCACAAAATGTAGCCGTTGCCGTTGCCGTTGCAGCACGTTGCATTGATTTATTGTGCCTGAATTAGAAGTCGGCAGATAACGAGCCACCAGCAGCAACCCAGTCCAGTCCAGTCCCGTCCAGTCCCGTCCAGGCCCAGTGAAGTAGTCGTCGAGCTGCCCAGGGAGCAAACGGAGCCAAAGATGCCACCAGGCATTGTTCTAGGCAGCATTGTTGTTTGTTGTGCGGAAGAGGGTAGTGGAGAGGTTCGTTCGGTCTCGGTTGGGGCAACTTAATACGCACGCGTAATCGTATATTTATTTAAATTTATTGCCACCAGCTACTGTGCTCCAACAAATGGATTGTGAGATGATGGCCGTGGTGGAGGGGGGCGGGGAGTGCATAACCATTATTGTTGCAAGAATCTTTGCTGGCAAAAATTTGCCAAGTGGCCAAAGAACTAATACTCGCTTGCTAGCTACTAGCTTCTAGGGACTTAAGTGAATTTCTCTGGACAACTCTCCCTTTCTCTCTCTCTTTCTCTCTCTCTCTCTTTCTCTCTCTCTCTCTCTCTTACCCCTAGTTCTGGCTCCATCCCTCCCCCGACCAATGGTACTCGTTTGTACGTGCAGCATAAGAAATATTCAATTAATCACAGTTTATGGTTTAGTTCAACATTTGTTGCAATTTTTCTTGCTTTACTCTTGACGCTTTATTACAATTGTTGCTTCAATTGTTGTTGCTTGTTCTTTGCCATGTTTCCAACTTGTAAGCAATTAAATTTCTGTGTGTGTGTGTGTGTGTGTGTGTGTGTGCGAGTGTGTATTGCTGTGCATGACTTTCAGCTTTGCTTAATTAATTGCACTCAGTGCAAAGCTTTCGAGTGCCGTCCAGTCACTGTCCAGTGCGTACTTGCTCTCCAGTTTCTCCTTCTCCATTCAGTTAAGTTCTCATCTCCGTTCTTAAGGCATTAAGGATTTGTGCCGGAATAATAGCTGTACTAATGCGAGACTGCAACTTGCAATGGGATTTAATTTAACATTTTGTTTGCGAGATTTAATTGAAAACTCTAAAAATTTAACAGTTATTTCAGTGAGCTTTCAGTTAAGAAAGATTTTAACAAAAGTCTAGTCAATTAATGTTTATTGGCAGCAACTTATTGTTTAGTTCTCTCGAATTCGGAAAGTTCTGACCAATTTTTAAATAAAATAATAATAAACCAGCTGAGAGAGAAACTTAAAGCAGTTGCAGCTATAAATTAATACTCGTATTTAACTTAAATCATTAATTTAGTGTAGTATCATTATTAATTTATAAAGGTGCAAGCTGTGTGATTTTTATTATTTTTACAAAGCTGTGCATGTCATTTAAAATGTTCAATCAGTAAAATGTGAGTCAACTTTCGCGTGGCTCATATTAAAATTAATAAATTGTACGTATATATTTCATACTAATTTGATCGCTTGGTCTATTTAGACCGATTCCTGTTATCAATCATCAATCATTAATCGGCTATACGAATTTGACCTCGCATTTTAAATATGCATTCGCTGCTTCGTCGTCGTCGATTTCCATTGCAAATTGCAATTACAAAATCATATTTGCATATGCGAAAGCCTTTCATTTGTCACTTTCATAAATAAACGGCAACAATTTTTCACATGTAATATTTTATATATTATACACATACATATCCATACAAATGTACATATATATATAAATGTGTGTGTGTGTATGTTATGCCCTGTGGCCAATACATTTGTTATAAAAGCGTGATGTTATGTTTGTAACTTTAATAATGAATTCGTTAAATTGGTTTACTTGGGTTTCCATATGGTTACAGGGTATCTTCAAGTTGTGTTTTCTCTCAACTTTCGTTCGGTTCAGCTTGTTTTAATGTGTGTGTGTTTTATCTACATATATTGACTCAATTGCAATTACATGCAATTGCATTGGCGCATAATTTAAAATAATTGAAAGCAGCGTTGAGTTTGCCAGCTCGGATGCGGATCTGAACGAGTATGTGGATGAGGATGTAGATGAGGATGTGGATGAGGCTGAGGAAGCTGCGACAAAGGCTGGCAAAAATTAATCATTATCAGTGCTGATAAGCGCATGAATTATTTCACATTTGGCGCGCATTAAAAGTGCATTAAGTGCATTAATTAATACAAATATAAAATATATTATTCCAACTTCATTGAATCGCATTTACAGATGACTCTTACTTCCCACTCCTCCTCACTTAATTTACTTAAACGTAGTGAGGCGCAGATTTACTTCATATTTGCTTCATGTACTTTTTTTTTTTTTTCTTCAACTTTTCCGTATCGCGTTTCATGCAAATGCAACATTTAGCTAAAAATTATGAGCAAAGCAAAAAGCATCGCAAAATGCCAACTCAGGCTGGCTATAAGCGCTAAATAGCCATTTCGTGACTTGCAGCTGAGTCTGCGCGACTGTCGCCCCATTAGCAGGGCCTAATTAGATGGCGAGCAGGCAAAAAATAAAAAAGCAAGAGACGAAAAGGAACTGCGCGAAAAATAATACAAATCACATCAAATTTGCAAATCATGCGAGATGGAGGCCAACAGTTGTCGTATTGTCCGCAGTGGGCGTGGTCCCATGCCGCCTTCCCCCCTTCTTTGCGACAACCAGCCAGATGGTCAAAATTAGAGCAGGAAATTTGCACGTTAGCGTGATTCACGCGACAGCCAATTGCAAGACCCCCATTCACCCCAATCCCCATTCCTTGCTTACCTTCAGTCTCTTCAGGCAATTCTGAAAATTGTTTTGACTTAGTCAAACGTTGAAAACAAAGTTGTTGACCGTATATACTACTATATACTATTTTTCCAATCTTTACTTTAGTCCTAACTTTTTTATGTTCATTTATTCCATAAGCTTAAGCTACAGTTGCAACAGCGCAACAAAATTAAATTAATAAAAGCGTTTGATCATAAATTTGTACATGTGTGTGTGTCTATTAAGGTATGCAATTACTCAAATTACACACCGAATCGTCATGCTTCTTTATTGAATTTGCTTAAATGTTTTACAGGCTTTTTGTACCATGTATTTGTTGGGTGATGGATGGATGGATGACTCTGGCCACGATAAGCCTATGGTCCTCATTTGCCTCTTGTCTGGTTGTATGTGTGTCTGTTGATTGACATTAAACCAATTTTGTGTTGCATATTGATATGTTTATTGACAATTCGTGGCGGCATCGGCATCTGCCTGTTTTGCAACGCCTGATGCCGTTTACGGGGGGGCGGGAAAAGTAAATCAAATTACGAAAAATGACAAAAAAAAAAAGGGGCAAAAAGGCAGCGTTGAATGTTAACATTTGCACGGCTTTTAATTGCCCAACAAACATTTACAATTGTTGCCTGTCTTAACTTACACACGACACAGTGGCAAAGATACGGCCAGATTACTCTCGCCACCGCCTCCCGTCTCCTGCTGTTGCCTACCTTCGCATGGCGCATAAATTGCCATGCAGAAGTGCAAAAGTTAAGGCTCATTAATCATAAATGTAAGGCCTTTGTGTGGGTGGCCCCCAAACTGTATCAGAAGAATAGCATGAGAAAGAGTAGGTAGAGAGCGATAGAGACAAAGTGAAAGGACAGATGGATGAGCAAGCAAAAGGCACGCGAATTATTTATAAAGTTGCTGCGGCGTAAAACTGTAAATTGCTTGGCATTAATAGCTACCCCAATCATCAAAAAGTTTCAATTGGGGAGACTACACTCAGAATATATTACGAATATTCATTTCATAGCTGTTGCTTTCAATCATTTTATGATGAAATGTACAAAAAAATACTGAACAAAGGTAGGTCACAAATGCGTTGTTTTTATAGATCTTTATATCGGAAAGATAAAGTATGTTGAAAGACTTGTTTCTTTTGTAAACAATTTAAGTTCCCTTCAATATATTTTCTTTACTGTTTCCATTTATTATAAACGTTAGGCCTTAAATATTGTAAGTACATCCCGCTTCCTCAGACAGCAGGATATTCTATATCCTACATATTGCATGTACATATAGCGTGACAGTCGCATCGACATTTGTTCATGACATGTTTAGCATAATTACCGTTCATTACTTACTCATCCCCCTGCCCTCTCTGACTTATTCAATACCCCTAACTTAGTTAGTTGCCATATGTTGTAAACTGGTCTCTTTATGCATGTTGACCAAAAATTACACCCCCTACCAACTATCACGCCCTCCTTATCTTTATCCTTCTCACTCTCGCTGTTTCTCTCTCACTCTCCCTCTCTTTGTGGCAGTGTCTGATGACTTTTAAGCTTAAAATGTAAATTTAATGAAGGTCCCGCGAAAGACAGCCAAAAAATTATTCACATCAAAAGGCGGCACAGCTGCGGCCAAGAACGCAAAAAGAGGCAAAAAGGCAGAGAGACCCATTAAAAAAGCCAACGCTAATCACTGGTCTAATAAAAAAGTCAATGTCTCACTGTGCCACAGACAACAACAACAACAATAACCACAACAATGGAACAGAAGTTTTTCTAATTTGTTTAAAGGTTGCTGCGGTCAGTTGGTCAATTTAAAGCAAATTTCCACATGACCTGCCATTGTGTGTTATTATAGCCGCTGGCCATTGGCAGCAACAGCAGCAGCAGCCGCAAAGGGCCAGGATTCGATAGCAGGACACGAAACAGGTTTCACAGAGGGACAAGGAGCACATGAGCGGAGTATGTTGGTGGGGGCGGTGAGTGGATTTGACATTGGCTTGGTTTTTAGTCAGTTTAATTAAAATGCAAGTAGGCAATTTATATACACTTCATGTCCTTTATGTAGCTGTCGCCTGCTGGCTATCATATACATGTACATGCATATATACAGACAAAAAGGGACAAACAGAAAAGGAAACAATAAAAGAGATAAATATAGAGAGAGAGAGAGAGAGAGAGAGAGAGAGAGAGAGAGAGAGAGAGAGAGAGAGAGAGAGAGAGAGAGAGTGAAAAGTCAGACTGGCTGCCATTAGGCCATGCTTTTTGATTTATGTTTTTACACGCTTAAATGAACTGTTGTTGTTGCTCCTGTTTTGTTGTTGGTGTTATTGGAACCCAGTTGCAATTGCGTTTGGGTTTGTGTTTATAAATGGATTGGGATTGGCATTGGAGTGGGGATGCAGAGGTGTAGGTACGGCTGGGTTAGGTTGGAGTGGGTGGTTCAGCTCTGTCTGCCATTGAAAGAGTTTTGCACATGAACGAGTAAAGCTCGATGGGGGAAAAAAAATGGGAAGCGTATTAAAAGGCGGAAAATGTTTTGCCACATGGCTGCTGCAAAGCCAATATGCACAGAGCTGAGTGAATCGGCGTTTGTATATCAATTGACCCAATTGGATATGCGAGTATAAGTAGCTTAAAACTCCGGATCAGACCAATCATCGCTACTTTTATAAGTAATCGTCGAATTGAGTGGGTCATAAATGTATTTAGTTGTGCAACTAGTTGAACTATTTAAATAATCGTTGAGCAATTGAAATGTTTCAGCAGTTCGGTACATTAAAATTCTTAAATTGTAGATGCACTTCAAGACAAAAGAATAAATTTAATAATAAAAATAAATTGTTAAGAAAATATTAAAACTTATATAAGAAATTTCATTGTTTATTTGTACGAGCTTTTCTCATTGCTATTTAAAGTTTCTTTGTCGATATTCGAAAATTAAAGAATTCTTTATGCGGCAATTTAATGTCTAAACTGGATCTCACAATCCATGGCGAATACAAATGCAGCGTTTTGGCATCGGAGTTGAGGGAACTGGAACTGCGACTGGGACTGGAACGCAGCGGCGTCATGTGAAACGAGCCAAAATGCATTGTCAAACTATCAAATTCTTAAATTGCAACTGACAATCAAGTCACGTGCAGCAGCTGCAGAACAAAGAGAATTTCAGCTGAATGCCAGGCCACCCACAGCGCGACTGGCAATGGTGGGTGCTATTTAAAAGGGGAGGGATTGTAGCTGCTAAACACAATGTCTGACTGCATGTTGAGTGAGTGAGTTAGTGAAAGTGGAGAAATAATTTAATAAACTAAGAACCGAATACTGAGCACTCAACACTCAGAACTCAGAATTCAGAACTGGGTGCTGTTCATCGGGCAGTGCAAGCAATTAACTTTAGGGGACTTCATCAAAATTGATTTAGTTACGAAAACCCGAGTAGAAATTCCAGAGCAAAATACACACGAATGAAAAACTTAAATCAACAACTTTCATTTTGCGGTTCACTAAAGTTGTAATTTGCAACTGCCGGCCGCACTGAGATATTTAAGTTGTAATTAAAATGCAACGGCTGCTGTGGCAACAGCAACAGCAACAGCAGCATCAGCATCAGCATAAGCAACAACCATAGCAACAACAATGTTGAGAGAGAGTGAGAGCAAAAGAGAAAGGTGCTGCAGTTTTTATTTAGATAAACAGCTGTAACTCAATTTGTGCGCTGCTCCTTTGGGCAAAAATATTTGCTCAGGTCTAATTGAATTTTCAATTAAGTCGCCGAAATGCCGGCGGCCTGCAACGTCCTCCACAAAAGGCAACCAAAGTGCAAACCAAATGAAGCGCACGCTACCCGCCAGAAAAATAAATGAACAACACATAAAACATAATTTGAACAGAGATCTCAAATATTAAGCATACGCCGTGTGTAACCGCAAAGTGCAGACCAAAAAATCCATTAGCCAAAGTGTGCAAATAAAGGGACGACTGCCTTTTCAGCCTAGCAGCCTAGCAGCCTAGCGCTTCCTAGCAGTCCAGCAGGCAAGCAAGCAAGCAAATGAAAGCAATGAAAGCCAAATAAACAAGTTACTCATACACAAAAAAAAATGGCTAGAAATAAAATGCCAAATAGTAGCTGAGGCAAATGCGCCGTCAACAGTCAAACGCCGAGCAGATTTGCATGTTGCTGATCTCAATTCGGACATAGAATGAATGTGGAGGGAGTGTGTGAGACGTGTATGCGTGTGAGAACGTGTGGGTGTGTGAGCATGTGTGAAGTGAAGTAAAGTTTTGTGCTATTTGAAACTGTTGGCTGTTGCCACTCTGTTTAGCTGTACTCAAGAGAAGTGGCTGTCGGCTATACAGTTCGCAACATTATCAAATCAGTGTTGCCAACAACTATTGGCCATATTGAGTAGTCACAATTGGCAAATCATATGGTATTGGTAAAGTATGGACTTACTTTAAGTTAGTTTTTAAAGCTGTTTATAGCTGTAATAACTTATTAAAACTGTTACTTTAGGTATAGTTAAAAACTTTTATTAAGAAAGAATACAGCTAGATAAGTGACAACACGCTGTTTGCTAGAAAGTAGCCATATGCTCAGCACTGCTGGCATTTGCAGCCACAAAAGTTTACAAGTGCGAAATGGCATTTTCATGAAAGTGTCCTTGGCTTCAGTATGAGCTTTACAGAAAGGTAAATCCATTTTGTTATTTAGTTGGTAGCATTAACTTTGCAACAATTATTTGTGTACAAAGAATTTATTAATTAATTTTCTAAATAGCTTCCAAATAAAAGCAGTTTCTCTTAGATACAAATTATTTGGTTTGTCAGGCTATAGTTTATAGCTGAAAGGGTATTAAGTCTTCGCGTTTGCATAGTTACTATTCTTTGGTTTTTAGCTTTTTCATTTCGCCTTACCGCCAACGCTTTTTAAATTCACTTATTCAAATTTCTTTTAGGCGCTCACACACTCGTGTGTGTGTGTGTGTATGTGTGTGACTGTTTGCGTTTGTGAGAGAGTGTTTGGAGAGTGTGTTGGCTGCCTTTTTGGACATGTCACGTGCATAACGAATTTGTTGCCAAAATCTGTTTTTGATTTAGTGAGCAGCTTGCACTTTTCTCTCTTATTTTCTCGATGATTGTATTTTTGTTTTTCCCCCTGTCGATATTTTCTTTTTTGCTTTTTTTGTTGTTGGCTAAACTTGAAATAAATTGAATTTGTCGGCCTATGCAAAAGTGCATGTCCAACACTGGGCACTTGACAGTTGGCGGTAATCAAAGCATAGCAAACTTTCTGTGTGTGCGCGTGCGTGTATGTGTGTGTGTGTGTGTGTTTGCCTAATTTAGCTGGCAGGCAAGTTGAAGCGGCAATCAAACAAGCGCATTGCTGATTAATGTGCTTGTGAATCCCAGAAATCAATCAATTCATCAAGTTTTTTGCACGAATCGCTCGAATTTTATTGGTATGTTTTTTTTCTTCTGTTGTTGTCCGCTTGCCTTTCTCTCTTTTGTTGGTTGGATGCGTAAATGTGTGCCAGTAGTAGACCTAATTAACACGTCCATACATCAATCATCTGGCCGGCAATGGCAGCCGAGTTCAACGAAGCGCATTATTGTGCGTAAATTACTTGGCTGGTGTGGCAATTTGAGTAGTCCTGTCTCTACCCGCTCTCTCTCTCTCTCTCTCTCTCTCTCTCTCTCTCTCTCTCTCTCTTTCTTCACCTCGCTCAGCAATCGTTGCAAACAGTCAAGCTGAAGAGCAGCGACATACGTGGCGTATGCCCAATGTACACACAACTTAGCTTTAAGTGGCAAACACTTAAAGTTTCACAGATTATTCATGGTGGTCTCTAGCTCAATTGCCACAGCTCATCCCCTCCCCCTTGTCGCATTCCTAATCATTTGAGTTGGTGATGTTGTTATTGTGCTGTTGTTGTTGCTGCTGCTGCTGATGCTGATGCTGTCGTGGTCTGTCATGTTAAGGTTCAAAGTTGTGGCATGCAAAAACGTTAGTTTGCATTTGTTGCCGCGTTATGGACAGTGTCCACTGTGTATAGCGTCAGCCGGTGGTTGAAGAGGCGGGTTGCTGTTGTGGCCGCCGCTTATAAATGGCATGGCATCAAAACGTAACAAGCGGCACTAAATCTAAACGACACACACCACTCACTCACACACACACACACAAGCTGCAGAGCTGTTAAGTCGCCGTCAGGCAGCGCAGTCACATGCGTGCCAGGCAGCCATTTTGTGGGCGCTTTGGCTTTAGTTTTCACTCCTGTCGTGCCATTCAATAAAATTTTTCACTTTGTGCTCTATATCTGAGCTGGATATGACAACAACTACATATATTCAAAATATGTGTTCAGTTAATTAAGTCTCTTTTACTAAGATCAAATCTTCAAATCAAGTGAAATCGAAAATATGTATTCAGCAACTTAGAAAGAAACTTCATTCGTATTTATGTTTCCAAACTTTACAAATCAAATTTAAGAAACTGTAAAATTTGTGTTTATTTAAATTGCCAACACAAAACATTGATGTTTCTAAGGGATTTCATTTAAATAATAATCTTATTTAATATAAATGATATTATTTATATGCATATTTTTAGTTTAAAGAATTTGTGTGTATTTCACGGAATAAAATTAAGAATGTTGTACAAAAATCATTAACAAATTTTGGAGCAGGTAATATTAAAACTTTTTTGCCATAAAATCAATGAAAAATTTATGATGAAGCTTAAAACAAATAACCGAATATTTATTCTGCGTTTCAACCATAAATTTTGTAGCAACAAAAACTTTCAGGCCACGCTTTAAATTATTGCATGAAATATACATATACATATTTTTTCCTGAATCACGTATAACCCAAACAATTTGCCACTACGTTCCCTAATATTATTATGTATATATATAAAAATATATATGTATATATGTACTTTTGCTTGTATTCTGCTTTTTGCTCCATGAATTTTCATTGAACTAAGCGAAGAGCTTTGTAAACAAGTATTGTCCTGGTTTTCACAACATTTTGCAAAATCCTATGAGAAAAATGTAGAGAGCAAAAAAAAATAACTACAATCTCTGGTTAGGGCAGTCAGTCAGGCAGCTAGCTAGTCAGCCAGGCTGTGCATTGTTGGCGTTGTTGTGTACCAGGGAAAGCGAATCAAATACTGTAAAAATAATGTGTATGTTGTAAAATGAAAGTATATTTATATATATATATATTTTTTTTTATCAAATCACTTTGACTGCACTATCAACGCCAGCTTTTTCAACAGCACTATCAGCTATCAACCCTTTGGTACTGGGAATGCCTTTTGATATTTTATGATACATTCACGCAATCAAAACGCTCCATAGCACAAAGCGTTGTTTGACTTTATCAATGGTAAAATGTCTAAGTGTAGATAAAAAGTAATACAAATATTGAGTTTAAATGAAAGTTAAAAAAATGCAAATATTTTCCATTTGCAAATACTCTTTATGTCAAAAGGAAATGCAAGTATTAAAAACAAGAAAACAAACTGTTGTAATTTAATTTTTAGTCCATTAAGTGAAAGTTTAAGGCTTTAGTTGTAAATTATAACGCTATTGTAGAAGCGCGTGTTCTTTTGCCAAAAGTTTTGCGCAAAACTTTGCGATGTGTGAAGCCGGAGCCAGAGTCAAACCCAAAGCCAACGCCAAGTAGTTTATCCATGGATTTTTACACTTCTTAGCTTGCTTGTCGTCCTCCAATGAGTCCGACTGTAGCAGGAAGTGTTTACATATGCGCATAAGGATGCAGCGCCACCAACAACAAAAGCAAGCCAGCATGCCACTCAGCCCCCTTACATACTCCCAATCCATCCAGCTCTAAAGTAAGTTTAGTTAAGGAAAAGTTAGTTTCATTTGTGCTATACTACAGTAAATCGTGACTGCATTCTGTGGAAATAATTTACGCTCAGTTGATAGTTGGCCTTATAAACACAGATCCCAGCTCTAAGGAGATCCGTTCAGATTTGCCCAGACCCAAATTGTGACCACCCCGAGTGCTTCTTCATCCTTGTTCAAAGTTATATGTTAAGTCAAATGGCTTAAGCAAATGTTTTACGCAAGGCGAAGAGCAACTTATTCGTAGTTCTGCTTTAAACTGTGAATGTAACTTGAAAGTTTAATACAATATTCAACATAATAACGCCGTATGCAGATAAATTCATTGTAATAAATTCTAAATATTTATAGACAGTCTAAAAACTATATTGTTAAATAGCATTTTGGTATTTGCACTATTATACTAATGCAATTAATTTTAATAATTAGCTTATTATTGTGGTTGCATATTAGATTGATTTCGAAAACATTGAACATTTGATCTTAGTCATAATAAAATCGCATGCATATTGCATAATTTATGCGAAATTGGCGTGTGGTGTCATAATTATTTTGGGTATTGCTCAAATTTATGCACTCGCCAGGCAGCTGTGACATTAACCAAACTTGTCATGCCACTGGCGTGGCCAGCTGTCCTTCTAATAGATTACGCAATCCGATAATTGATTACAAATAAACACACACAAACGAATTTTTGTGTGTGTGTGTGACTCGTGTGTGTGACTCGTGTTCAAACCTCTATACTAAACTCATATGTATGTACGATATTTGTTTAGGCAACGGAGCAAGAAAAATCATAAAGGGGTTACTCGTTCGACCCTGAACTCAGGCATATGCCAGGACCAAGCCTGACCCACCCCAAGAGCACCGTTAGTTTGACTTGACTTTTTTGTTTAACCAGGTGCTAGAGTTTCTAGTTCCGGTTAAGCGGTACCGCTAACTAAAATGCACTTCAAACAATCAACAAACATAGAACTACATAGTACGTGTAAAAAAATCTTTATTAGCTTAATTTGAGCACAGCGCAACAGCAATCAATGAAAACCCTGCAATTTGCATCACATTAACTTAAGGAGTTAAGCTGATTTTCCTTGCACACTCTCTTTTTTTTGTATCTTTTGAGTAAAGGGTCACTTGTGCATGTCAAACGCATCATTGGCAAAGTTAAATTAACCCATGACTTTCATGATTCAAGTTTAAGGAAACAATTTCTAATATAAAATTTATGCTTAGTATAAAAAGCTCCTTAGTAGACTTAAATTTTAATATCATTTACTATAAATGAATTTTTGCAGAGCCCGCATACTTGGGTTAAGTGAAGATAAGGCAATCCATTAAACTGCAACTGACAGCGTTGGGCATTTTATAATTTATCAAAATGAGAATTGATGCGCACTGCACAGCGTTCAAGTATTTGTCGCTGTCTCCATGCTCCAAGAGCGTATCATACTCTGTCTCTCTTTTACCTGGACGATTGCCAAGGTGCACTTCCAGGCGAATCCCTTGAGACCAAGTGGCCACATGCCACACGACATGCCGTCGTAAATACCAAAAATGCTTTGGCAAATATTTAGCTGCACTTTTAGTGACACGCGCGTGTGTTTTCCCCTTACTTCCCAATCACCCTACATCCCCTTGCCAACAAAACTCAAAGCAGATGGAGCGCCAAGAGGACTGAAAGTGTGTAGAGGCAGCTTTAGCTTGGCTGCAATCGTTTGTTGTGCGGCTTTTATTGCTTGGATGTATGCTCCTTTGGACAGTCAAGTTTTGTTGTTGCTGTTTTAGGATTTGGGTGGGGGGGAGGGGCTTTGAATAGGGATGGTTACAGTTCGTGACTGCCGTTTCTTTATTTACGCTTGCATTTTCATTTGTGCCTGTAAATAGCATTAAAAATAATTTTCCGGCTTAAAAGGAATTACACGCAACGCTGACAGACGACGGCTTATGCACTTAATGAAATGTACACGGCAATTGTCGTGCTAAAGAAGAAGAATAAATACTAACGCACACACACATACATACACATTGAAAATGAAGATGGCAACGTTTGCGTCTTCTCGCTCTGGCTCTGGACTATGGCTTTGGGCCGGCAATAAATTGGGCCAACTTAAATTCCATACCACAGCAAATTCACATTAAAGGCTTTTGCCGGCACATTCTACGTGCCTCGGATTCGACAATTGGCTAGGGAAAGGCTAAAAACGATGTTAAAAGTAGCACAAAGGTGTTGGTTGATTGAAAAAGAATGCAATTAACATTAAACTCTTGTCTTTTTACTTCAACATTTATGGTTGTGATGTGATAAAATGAGTCTAATATTAATATATGTATTTAGTTTTAAGTATTTGCATTTCAATTTTAACATGATTAATTAGGCAACTGTCAGTTGCAAGTGATGTGTGTCTTGTGGTGGGGTGTTTATGCAGCTTATTAAGTATGATTATTATGAAAATTCAAAAATCTTATCTTAATGTAATTCATCGACTCTGTAATTGACATTAGCTTTTATAAAGTTGAACAGAGCACACTTTGTGCAAATGATATTGCCAGCCTCTTAATGATGAAAACTGAGCATATAACACAGTTAACTGCTAATTTAAACATTATGCGCAATTATTTAAAACGGTTGGCGAATCCGTTTGAATCTCAAACCAAATATCACTATAACTATAATAATATTTAAATGGCGTCCCATTTGTTAGAGCCACAAGGAAGAGAAATTGAGGTGCGGCTGCAACAATAAATCAAAATTAACTCATCCTGGCCCTGAAGGTAGCTCGTTTGGTAGCCAAAAGGAATTTTCAATTAGGATGCAATTCAAATGCACAAAACAAAATGTCGAAATTAGTTATTAAGCAAACTTTGGCGACAGTCAATGCACAATATCACATTACCAGACAGTTGAACAAGTAATGCAAATTACAAGCCCAGATCTAGGGAAAACAACAACATAAATAAGAACACAGCTACAAAACAGGAAACAAAACAATCCAAGCAGACATAATTAAACATTCAGCAGCTAAATGAGCCTGGACAGGAAGAGAGCTTTAACATAACTGGTTACAATTGGATTGTTTCATCTACATTTAGCAAAACATTTGGCTAATCTCAACTCAGTTCCGGCCTTCGGGCCAAACAATGCTCGTTCACTAGAACAATTTTAATAGACAGCGCCAGCAGGCAAGGCAGTCTTCGTTTGAACAGTAGAACATCGAAATGCATAACCATAAAATAAATACAAATGCCAGATGAGATCTGCAGTTCGAATTTGCTTTGGCAAACGCTGGCCAAGTCATTTCCATCGTCTACTCCATCTCTTCATGGTCATCGTCAATTGACTGCACCCCATCCGAAGGGACGAAAACCAACGTTCTTGTGGGAGGAATGAGTGAAATTTGTGGGGTTGGTTGGGCCATAAGCTTTTGATAGCAGTGATGACCGACTTCAAAGCCAGGCTCGACTTCAACTGGTTCTGGTATGTCTTCCACCTCTTCCTGAGCCGACGGCTGGTTTAATGAGATGCGAGACTTCTCAGAATTCCGAAAGGATATGTCTTCAGAAGGGCATTCCTCAGCTGAGCAGCTCTCCACGGTAGGCACTTTCTCGTCCGAAATGCTGAGCTCTGAAGTACTCATCTCTTCACCAAACTCCTCGGCTATTAGACGACGTGCGAGTGCCACCGATAGGTACTCCTTGTAGTGGAGCTTGCGGCGACGCTCGAACTCCAAGCGACGCACCTTCTCTTCAACGGACTCTGGATAATCCTCGTCATCTGAGGAGTCATCCGAATCATCGTCTATGCCAAAGGATGGCGTCTCGGACTCCGCGGCCTGGCGCAGCTTCATCATCAGGGTTTCGGTATCCAAATCATGTGGTAAGTCGTCCTCAAAAACGAACGGTGTTTTCGGCTCATCGATTACCATATGACCGTAGTCCTTATTGGCCGGATGGAAGGTGGCCAGCACATTCATCTCATCGAACTTTGCAATCTTGATTATGTTACTCCCTGGTAATTTGCCTCCAACTTTCAGTATACCCCTAACGTTATCTTTGCCGTTTTGCATTGCTACAACATAGAACACCATTCAAGTGGTGTGTTGCGAAATATACAAAAAAGAAAAAGTCTCTAAAAATATTTTAGAAATTTTTAAGAGCACTCTCAAACGTGTTGTTTAAGATTCAAACACTTATTGAATAAACAATATATATTTTGAATCGAGACAAAGCATACGTAGATCAAACACAGATGTGATAATGGATTATATGGTAGTTATATACATATTTATGACTAGTATTTAAATCTTTATCATTATACAATTCGATGGAGCCATAAATAAAAAGTATATCATGAATCTTTGAAGAGCATTCAACCTTTATTTCGTATCCAATCATAAGAGAAACAACATGAGCAGAGCAGTGGCTACTAATTAAGATTTTGCGTTTTTGGAGCAGAAGAATAAATACACAGAGCACACACAGTGTGTAGCGATTCACTTTTAAATTTTCGAGTAGCTTCTATTGCAGTGCCTGATTAATCCGTGCCGGGTGGATGTCAAGCACTTTATACATGCGAGTGGTGCACACCATTCGTTGTCGTTGCCTGCAATCGCTGCCATCAGACCACAAAGTAAACTCATTTTGACGTGTTCATCATCATCGGCAGCTGTGAGCCATCGGGGACAGGCTGAGCTGAGAGTTGGAGTTTGCAGCGTTTCATTATTGACCCAAGTTGGTTGTTATTGATGTAAACATATTCATCATGCCATGTCACATGTTCATGTGGTTGCGCACGTTCAGTGGCAGCTGACGTTCCAAAACACTTGAGTGCACATACTTTTGCATTGCAGTAGCAAGGGCTGTGAGGGGGATATTGGTACATGTATTGCGAATTGATTGCAGCACATTATTTCACAATTTTGCCAGCAAATAAACAAGCGATGGTTAGAGTTGAGTAGAAAACACCGGAACCAGGAATCAGCAACTAGGAACTCAGCCCTAGCACTCAGTCATGGATATTACGAGATCTGGTTTTACTTATCAGCTCAGCTCAGTCGATGCGACAAACTGAACGACAACCAACAGAATGATGATGATAAGATTGATGCCACGCACAGTTTTTTGCGGCAACTGTGCTTAGCTGATATTTGGGTGGCTGGGCTGCTTTGATTGCTTGCTCTATGCAGAATGTACAGCTATGGGCTAACAGTTTTGTTCGATTTACGAAATTGCAGTTTCCCGATTGGATTTCTTATGTAGTCATTGCAACACGGGGCACAAGCGGCATCAATCGCAACGTTCCGAATTTGTGTGTGTGTTTGTATCTACGAGATACCCCAGCTACGTGCTACATAAGGATGCGCATAAGTAACAGCTTGGGCGAGTCTGCAGACTGCAGTTTTCTGTTTCTGTTGCTGATTCTGACATCCGTTTCCAGGAGGCGCAGGATCTGGCAGCAGCTACTCTGGCAACAGCCTCACATATCCACGCAATTTTATGGCAATCATAAATTTCGCTTGATTTTGGCTTTTCCTGCTATTTTTACGCAACACAATGCAGCATCCGTTCCAGTTGTTGACTGTATCCGTAAGATGCTAGCTGCTAGCTGCTTCCCAGCCACCCACAGCAGCTCGACGTTATTGATATTAGCTCTGTTCAGACCATATTTGGGGAGTGTCCAGTTGGCCAGTTGGCGGCTGGAAGGTTTCCCGAATTGGCAGCGTTATGCATATTTATTAAAAACTGTCTGCTGCGATTAAAAGCCAATCAGGCCAATTGCAAATTCCTTTTATTGGCCCTCAGCTTTATAAATATTTAAAATTTAATTTCGGGCACCACAGCGCGTAAACTTGATGCTGTGGGTGTTGGAATACATTTTTCTGCAGCTAGATTAAAATGAGTGTGTGAATGTTTGCCTGTGTGTGTGTGTAAATGTGGCTGCGCGTTTCTGCAGCAGTATCTGTAGCCCAATATGTACTATACTTCTGTGTGTGTGCGTGTGTGTGTATGTTGTGGGCATGTTGAGCTCTCAGGTGCTCGAGTCGACTTTGCCTGCACTGCAATCGAAGCGTGAAACGTTGAAGCTCAGCAGCATCGCAAAGGCAAACACGTTGAGCGCAAATGTAGCGCGTTTCCTTTTTGGCTTTTACGCTGTACCTTCAACCGGGACAAGGACCAAAGGCAGCCGTAGTAATAGTAGTAGCTGTACCCAGAACAACGAATAGCACAATAACTTCAACCCGAAACCAAACACCCAAATAGTACCACTTATGTGTGTTGTCTGTGTGTATGTGTATATGTGTTCAGAAGGCGTGGTGTGTGTGGGTGTGTGCGGCAGTTAGCTAGCGCTTGACAGCTTGGCAAACAGTTAAATAAAGTTGGCAGCACACCCGCTTTGTGGTTGGGTGACTGTTATCCTCCTATGGTTAGCACGAGTAATACTGAAAGTTGAGGATTTTGCCTTTATAACAAAATTTCCGGCAAATGTGACTCCATGCTTTATTTTGTTGTTTCCAAATACGCCAAATGAAAGCTTGTTGTTCTTTTATATACACCAATGCATGATATTCATTCAGCAAAATGTATCCCCCACCTAGTAGTATGAATTTAACCATTATTAAACTGCAAAATTAATTAGGTCAAATTAATTACAATCTAATCAATAATGTTGTTTATGCTGTTGCTTGTTTACAAGCTTTTAATTACATTTTTATCCATAACAAGAGTTACGAGAAAAAGTTCTCTACTGATGAGCTATTTCAGACTTTTTTTTTTGAGTGACAAAATTATTTGTTATTTTGGGTCTTACAAAATTTTTGTACTATTTTATTTTCAATTTGTTTCGATTTACATGCGAAAAATACATTACGCGTAACCCAGCCTGGACCTAACAAGAGGGTCCACAGCTACTGCAACAACCTCCACAGGGGCCACAGGCGCTAGGGCCGCAGCATCCGAAGCAGGGGCCTGTTGCATAGCAAGGTCCACAGACATTTGGTCCAAAGCAGCCGCCACAACAGGAACCACAGGGTCCACAAGGTCCACAGCCGCCACCGCAAGGTCCACAACACATGATTGATCTGTACAAAATATTTAACAAATTCGAAATATATAAAAAAAAACTTAGAACTAAAATTTGTATCTTACCTGATAACCGAAACAAATCGAGAGAGACTGCAAAAAATTTAGATATTGCTGCTTTGAGATTTAATGTAAGAATGAAATGCTTCAGTACAAAGCGAAAATGCCCAAGCTCCAGTCGGATGTATTTTTCAACGATGACTTGATATAAAACTTTATTTTAAGAAAAAAACAGAAGCTGCATACTCCTATCTGGCTTTTAATTGTGACAGTGGATGCTAAGAGTCCTATTATAATTTCATGGCACACAATGGTACGCTAATGAATACGAATAACAAGAAACTCGTATGTGGCGACACGCGTTCGCACGCGACACAACAACTTGGCAAACAAATAAACAAACAGTCAGCTGATTGTGAGCCAAGACAAACAGACAGAAAAGACAGACAGACAGGCAACCCGCCAGCGAGTCAGGGAGACAGCGCAGACAGGATAGACAGTCGAACAAAGCACTCGAAGCCGGGGACAAACTACTTACTTACTTACGAGTACTTTACCCACTTATGTGGGGCAACGGCAAACAAAGTTATGCAGCAAGTTAAGCCATTTGTTGTTGTTATTGTCTACACACTCTGCAACTGTCTTTTCACATAATGTCAGTAGTTGTTAAACTTGCCTTCTATTTTTTCTTATTTTTTTTTCGCTGTGTAGTGCTTTTGCAGCAAACCGCAAACTGCACAGGGCAAAACTCACATAAATTACGCGCCAGCAGAAGTCACAAAATGTCAAAGGCAGCAAACACAAAAAATAGACAAAAATTAATATGAATAAAAACTAGAAACCAAATTTCAACTTCTACAAATAGTGCAGAAAAATGTTACGAAAGCCCGCGGCTGAGTCATCGTTGGAGGCGCAACGCCAGGCTTGGACCTGAGTTCGAGAACTTTACGCCAGGAAATGCGACCAATTTGTAGTCATCGCCTGCAATATAAATGTGCTGTCGGGTTCTCCATTGTCTCTCTGGCAAAGTCGTGGGAGCTGGTAGTTGGTAGTTGGCAGTTGTGGCCAGCTCTGTGGTCGATATGCGCGTGTTGGCCTTCAAAACTGACAGCCAAGCGACAGCAGCCATGGGCCAACAAAAACGAGAAAAGAAAAATGGCAAAGTTAACTATGATTTATGGGACTTTGGCCCGCAGGAAGTCCCAATAGAAAGTTGAAAGTGTAGTTGCAATATCGCCACTTAAATAATTGTAAAGTCATATTTGCAGTTTGAACATATCATTATTACCAATGCTAGCTGGGCAATTAGTTTTTGAATTTGATTCACAATTCTTTATAAGTGTAACTACTATAAGCTATTGGTAAATGATCACAATCAATTCGTTGGCTAGGCAAAGTCAATTTCACTCTCGGCGTGTCTTTAATTTCATTTGCGTTTAGGTCCTTAAATTTCTTAGTTTCCAATCGGAGCCAGAGTATGTATACGGCTTTATAAATCACTGGGTTCTAGCCAACAAAGGAGGTAAAGTCGAACAACTGCTGGGAAAGCTCATCGAAAATTTGATATTTTTCTATTCTTTTTGTGTTGCGTTTGGTAGGCGTATGTAATGAAACTAGGGATAAAAGGAAAAGAGCGCAACCAAAAATCATGCAAATGAGTTTAGCAACAAAAATCGCAAGCCATGGGCTCCAATGGTTCAATGCAGCGACAGTTAGGATTCTCAGGGTCCTCTATGCTGCTGCTGCTAAACTCGGCATGGTTGTTGAAATAATGGTCATGAAATGAAAACGAATCAGGGCAATTCACTGCCCACCAGCCAACCAGACAGACAGACATCCAAAGCCTTTGCTCCCTGCATGAAATCGGTACGGAGCTAACAAAAAAAGAAGCAAATAGGCATTCAATGCCAATGATGAAGATGACAATGATGAGAATCATGATGATGATTGTGATGGTGACGGGAACGTGACCAATGTTAAGCCGGGCCAGACGTTTGCCAGAAACTGTAAATGTTGAATACGATGCCTGACGATGAGATGCGATTCGATGCGTTTGCGTTTGCGTCTGCCGTTCAGCTGGGCGTGAAAATGCAATTTACTGGCCCAGGATCAACAGGAGTTGGAGTAGGGCAGACACAATGATAGCGAAAGAGAGAGAGACATAGAAAGTGGTCTTTGTTTAAGGGCAACTGCAACAAACAAACAAAACAAAATAGCAACAAAAAACTAGCCACAGCAATTGTAATTAAAAGCAACGCTAACCAAAATGATAAATATCTCGGCAAAAAGCAAAGCACTTGGCAAAAAGTTAAACAAAAACAGAAAACTTTTACTTTTACTTTTGCCTTTTGTACGCTTTGTCTGGCCATCGGAGCTGTTTGTTACTTTTCACACAATCCACACTCATCCTATATCCCTCTTTTCCCTTCTCTATCCTCACACATAAAATGACCGGCCTGGGAGCTGCCATAATACAATTTATACGACAACACTTTAGTGCAAAGTTTATGCGCAGTGTTTACAACGTGCCATAAAAGCCGGACAATGCATGAAAGAGGGTGGAAGTGAGGAGGTGAG
Organism: Scaptomyza cyrtandrae; assembly: GCA_035044605.1. NCBI lineage: Eukaryota > Metazoa > Arthropoda > Insecta > Diptera > Drosophilidae > Scaptomyza > Scaptomyza cyrtandrae. Next base: position 125,623 of record JAWNNS010000650.1, on the reverse strand, counting down.
GCCGCCTCCGGGCGGGCAAACAGGATTAGAGCAACGGTTGGCCATAATGTAACCCGTAAATGTACTCGTAGTCCACTGCGGATGCGTAACAAGTGCAGCGCATAGCATAGCTCGCATAAGTAGGATGATCTGTTTGGGTCGAGAGTTGGAGCTTCGGAGTTCCGGAGTACCGAAGTTCATTGCCGTCTCCGTCTCGACTTGTTAGTTGGTCGGTTGGTGCACAAATTGTCGCTTGAAATTGGCAGCTAGTAAAAATTAAGTAATAAACTAACTCGAACACAGGTTTGCTCTCCGTTATGGCCAAAACACATACACACAAAACAGTTGTGGCAGCAACAAATATGTTTTAGTGCATAATCCAGACACTTTTAATGCCGCACGACATTGTCGGACAGTTTGCAAACATTTAACACAAGTGAAATTAGATTTTTAGCCACAACTTTATTTTTTTTTTTCCGACCAGCTCAATAAGTGACAAAATTGCTAGACTTTAATCTGATGGACACTCAGTTAGTTTATGGTGAGGTTTAAGTTAACAAACTAATCTATAAACAGTTGCTTAAATAATTTAATAAAATGAGTGCAAAGATACATACTAATCTTATCAATATATTATAAGTCAACCTTAGTTAAGTTATAAGCAATTTAAACAAATAAATTTTATAAAAATCTGTATAAGTTGGATTATGTGAACCTATATTAAATATAATAGTACCTGAATTACAAGAATTACAAGTCAGTTGAAATTTATAAGCTGTTATCTAACAATTTCCTTTGGCATTTTAATCAAGCAGCTGCACAAACTGTTTTTGCAGAGTTGATGATATACATTCAATTAGTGTTATATCATTATATCATTCAAGCACAATGAAATGAAAGATAATTATACAGTTAATGGAAAATATAAATTTAATTAAAACAAACAGCAAAACGCCAATAGCTGCTGCGAGTCACTTTCAGAATCGCTCTCTTTGTCAGCCAGTTAATCAATTTACAACAAATTGTTCACCTACTCAACCCACTCAACTCTTTGGGTTGGTTGGGTGGTTGGTAGATGTGGCGGAAATAGGTGCTGTGTAGTAAATGACAATTGTTATGACAGGCAGATAAAGAGAGAGGGAGAATGTTGACTTGTTTCATTCATCACCTGAGGCGGCAAGCGCCGCAATCTAATTAATTAGGCAACCAACGAAATGAAATCATCGCTAAATAGGCAGGAAAATAAATCAAATTATAGGCAAATGAAGAGACAAACTGAATGAAACTTCGCTGATAGACATGGCTGATGGCTCATGGCTTATGCTCAACCATAAACAATTTTGAGGCAGCAACAATTGCTGCAGATTTAATTTGTTGATACAATTTGTAATCGTTGGACCATACAGATCAATAAATTTCACTGTCGCCAAGCCTATCAAGCCTGTCGAAACTGATGTGATACTCGCAGGCAATTCTGGTTTCGGTTCAGCTGAAGAACTAACATACGCTCCATCAATTTCAATAACACACACAAGCGGCTAATCAAATCGCCAGAGACATGCACGCCATGCTCAATTGCTTATAATTTGCCCCACTCAAAGTGCCAGACATTGGATGCCACAACTCCAAAGAAAGCATCTGAATTTATTTTGTGCCATAAATTTGCTTTGAATTGAGTTTTTGACGCGCAACGAATCAAAATTGAGACACTTGTGACTAATTTGCGACACATTTCGCTCAAAACTTTCCCACAAAAAAAGTTCAACAAAAATATCAAATGGTCAAAAAGGAAATGAAAGAAATCACAAAAACCACAAACACGAAACTTGAAAAAAAAAAAGATTTAAGAACAATCAAGTAGATTTGGTATAGCGAAGATGAAATACCCTTAATTATGTGGTAGTTTTGTGTTTATCTTTAAAATTCACTGATCCTAGTTGGTATATGCTTCGATAAAAAAAATTATCAATAGTTTTTATAAGTTCTGACATTAAAAGAACCCTTGTTGCTCGTTCAAATTGAAATGCCCATCACAAAGATATTTAAAATAATGAAGGGCAGTAAAAAGCACAAGGAAAGCGTAAAAGTAACGTTGAAAATTAAGTGGAAATGAATTGCACGCTTGAATTTCAATGGGACGTCCGGCACGTTAATGTTTACTCGAGTGGAAATCGAGTCTTTGGCGACTCGACTCGTTTGTTAGCCCCTTTCCCTTGCCATACGCTTCCTATTTCCGTCAAACAACAACATTGTGCACAACCACAATAGCTAACTTGTCTAAAAATAGAAGAAATAGACACTGGACAAAGGAAAAGTTAAGAAAAGCTAAAACCAGATAAAAATGCATGAGCGTTTTTTTTTTAAGTTTAAAACTGCTTTAACTGCAAAGTCTTTCGCTTTTTATCAGTAAGCTAATTTGTAGATGAATAATTCCTAAGCTGTCAAAAGTTCAATTAACTACTTTGATTTAAGTCTTTTCACTGCATTATCTCTAACATTAGGTAAAGTCCAAAAAACTATTAGCTCACAATATTATTGTTGCTGCCACAGCTGTTGCATTGTGTTGCTTTTCGGTGTTATTATTATGGTTGCTTTTATTGTTGTGCAAAAAAGTTTGGAGCAGCAAGTTAAGTTAATTTGTATCCACAATCCACAACTCAATTGCAAAAGTTTAAGCGAGCAAAAGATTTTTGAAGTTTATATGCAATAGCATCGCAACCAGGCAGGCAGAAAGCAGAAGGCTGAAGGCAGCAACGGAAGCAAACTCAACAACAATAAACAATGACAAGGGGAACGAGTCGGGAATGCGGGCAGGCAGGCAGGCTGTAAGTATGCAGCAGGACTGGCAACAAAAATAAAAACAGAAACAGAAATAGAAACACAAAACGCAACCAGGACCCAAGTGAAGGCTGCGGGCATTGCAATCAGCTTTGATAAGCAGCAAATGGCTAGTCAAATGATAACGATAACGAGTCTATCGATAGTAGCAGCAATTCAGAGTGGAACGGGAAGAGAATGGTTCCAGAATAGACAGACGCAGCCAAAGTCAAAGCCAGCGCTAGTGCAGTTGCCGATTGACTTTTATGGCCGGCTAAAAGCGAACATCTAGCGCACAAAATTAGTTTTGCTTGAGGCTAAAAAGTCAATTTTCATAACAATTTCTGGCTGCCATAATGAAGCTATGCAATTACAGGGCTCATCATCTTCTTCTTTATCTTGATGTTGATTTAACTGCTGCTGCTATCGAGCACAATGCTCAATTTACAGAGCGAGTTCTTAAAATGCTGCCAGTTGATTTACCGCGCAGCTGGCAACGATTTATGCCAACAAAAAATATGTATGTGGCAGCATTATTAAAAAACCTTGACAGGAAACAGAACTCAAAAAGGCCGAATGGTAAACACGCTATTAATTGAAAAACACCCATAATATCATTAATTGATCTTTACCTGCTACATATCTGATAAGGGACTATGATCTAAAACTTTTTGATCTAGATGTTCGATGGTACAAGGTGACTCACAGTGAGGGTGCTATTATATAACGTGTGGCATTGAAAGCAAAGAAACAACTTTTGCATCATACATGCCGTATGCGTAATGCTTACTTTGCATATGCATAAAAGATTTCGAGTTGTAGCAGTTACTGTTGTTGCTATTGCTGCTGCATAATTTCGCATAAATTTCGCTGACATTTTTTAATCTATGTTGAAAGTTTTCTGCGCAGACACATACTCACATATACAAATACATATACACAGTCGAATATATCACCATTTGCATAAATCCCAATTGCAGTGCACTTTGCCATGCCCCGTGTCTCAATGGCCAAATAAAATATCTACTCTGGCAACAACAAGAACGAATGGCAAGCAACTCAGCTTAGCTCAGCTGCACTTTAGTCGTTGCCATCTTGAAGATTCATAAAATGTGTATGAGTGCAAAATGTTTTAAATTTATTACAATAAAACGAGCTGGGCGCCGAGCGTGTACGCAAATGCGACATAAAACGCTAAAAGATAAAGCAGCTTGCCAAGGCAATGGCCATTTTTTATGCGCCTTAAAGTGCGCTACATAAAAAGCGGCCAACACACAAAGAGGAAAGAAGAGAGAAACAGGTGAATAAAGTAAACACACAGGTGAGTCTGACGGAATGCATTGATGTGACTACACACGAAAAAAAAAACATGCAGAAGTGGAAATTGTTGCAGGCATCCACCCAGTTGTATTCGCAGCTCGGGAAGGAATGGGGGGTAGCTGGCACGTTTATCAGCCAAAGGCAAGGATAGCGCCTCGGTTTGAGTTTCAGTTACAGCTTCAATTTCAAACCAACTCACTTGTTGTTGCCGCTTCTATCGGCTGACTGCTTGTTTTCCTCTTGCGGCTGTTCATCAGTTGCCCTACAAAGCCGACGCATTTATTACATTGCTTTTGCACAGTGTTTTTCTTCTTTTTTTTTGGTTCCGCCGGCCTTTTAACTGAAAAATTGGCACAGTGCGCCGCTTGGCATGCAAAGCAACCATTACAATTATTTCAGCTTCTTCTTCTCTTTCTGTTTTTCTGCTCTTTCAGCCATTGTTTTCTTTTTTTCCCCCATCTTGCACTTTTGCCTTTTGCTTTTGTTGCTGCCTGCTGCCATTGTCAGTTGGCCACGCGCCTGCCACGCTTCACTGGCCTTGTTCCAGCTTTCAGTTCTGCTTATAAGAATGCCACAGAACGCCACAAATCAGCCTCAATTATCGGCCAAATGGGTATATTGTCTAGCGGGAAATTTAATTCAAAGAGAATTTTTGTAAATTATGTCATGCTCCCAATTTTGTTGTACTGAAATTTTTTAATTCGTTTAAGCTGCTGGGTATGTCATAGTCTCTCGTCGATATAAGGTACTTTTCCTATTTTGTAGTTGTAGTTGTTATGTTACGAACTTGAATGTTCATTGAAGTGTGTGGAAAATCAATTAATGTGCTGTGTTTCCTTTTCAAGTTGTTTTAAAAGATTTACGCATGGCTTCCGCATGTGTCAAGTGCAACTCAAACAAACCTGCGACCCGAGAGAGCAAATCAATTTTGAAAAAGGCTCCCATCTCCTTAAAGGAAGGAGAGGCTGGGAACAGTTTGTTGTTGCTGTGGTTGCTTTCCGTTGGTTGGTCGATTCTGTTGAGTGTTGTGGTTATTTTGCAGCTCGCTTTGATAATGAGATCAAGTACAACAACAGCTGAAGCGAGTTGACCAAGTATAGCTGTGATGGTTAAGCCGGTGATGAGTCTGTAGCTGAAGTTGAAGCTGTGTTTTTCAAAGCCTGGGTTTGGGTGGTAGTTTATATATTGAGAGAAGGTTGAGCAAATATTTGACTTCTTGGCTTTTTGTTGCTGACAACCGACCACAAAATTTGTTTAACATGTCAAGCATCTCAAATTTCATGCCGCATTGCCTGTGCAACTGACCCACATTGCGGCCTGGTTTTCTGCAATGTGGGTCGTTTTGGGTTGCGTTCAGTTGCGTTGTGTTTTGGGTCCGGGGTCGGGGTCGGTCTCGAAGTAGGCGGAGTGGGGGTACGACTACGTAGGAGAAGACGATGGCAACGCCTGAGCAAACAGTTGCACAGATGATGGCGCTGATGACACGCTGTCGTTGACGACAGGCGACTCATACGAACCGCAGGCTTCGCTCTGTTGCCAGTGGCAACTGAGAGCCGCAGCAATTTCATTAAATTTACTTCCTGACATCCCGAAAATATGACAAAGGGACTCTGCAAGTTTAGTACCCAAGTAATATGCCAGTTGCATATTTGCACACGAGCGCATTGCATACATATGCATGACACAGGTGTACACACACCTACTGAGAAATTCGCATTGATGTTTCAGGACTTTGGCAACTTATGACTGAAAAATGTTTATGATTGCAAAAGCGGCAAACCAAAACCGCAATGCAAAGTATTTACACAACCGTAGAGAAGAATTTTACTAAAACTAAAAATGTTTAATTATAAAAAAGTTGCATAAATAAATGTCTTAAATGTGTATTTTGAGATTTTATGCTCTTTGAATAATTGCATTTAAGCCACTGCCCCCAATTCATAAGGCAAATAATAAAATGTATGGCCAACTGTTGCTTTCTTCTGGCCTATTTGTTGGCCATGGATTATGGCAAGCTTCTGTGTGAGAGAAAGGCAGTCGCAGGATCCCGCCAGTCGTCTGCCAGGATAGCTCGAATACTGGCGCGCGCGACAAAGCGCCGTGGCCAATTATACGGTTTGTTAACACACAAAACAGAAAATGTAATTACATTTGGAGCTGGCGAATGTCGGTGGCGGCGGCGCCTTTGAAATCCGATTTAATATTGTTAACAGTGTGCAAAACTTTGTCATTTAATTTTGCAAATTACACTAGATGCGCGACAGATATCAGACAGTGCAAGCGAGACACAGCAACAGTGGAAGAGAATGAGAAAGGGATATGGTTGGGGAAGGGGTTTGTTACTACAAGTGCGAGTATGCAAATGTTTGCAAGACGCTGCCAACAGCAAATGCAAATGAATCCATACCAATTTGGAAGCTAAAGGCCCAGCTCCACCCCTTGTTAGCCGACGAATGCAGCTCATTTAATGCTGTTTTAATGCTTCAACTAATGAGCCTACATTAACGGAATTCGAGCACGCATTGTCGCGAGAGAGCCACCTGCTGCTCCCAATTGCTCTCTCTGCGTGTATGTATGCTGGTCCCCATGGAACGGCTTAGAGCATTGCAGTTTGTCACGTAATTTATTAAAATGCTACACACAAACACACACACACACACATACACATTAAATGCAGGCTGAGTATATGCACGTACATCGACAGTTGGGCGTGTTCTGCCCACACACACACCCGAACACACAAATACGTGTACCAATACAATTGGCCTAATCATCGTTATGGCATAGTCATAATCAGTGCGACTATTGTATTGCAGCTCATTGATTTGCAATTATGACACGTGCCTTGCCCGCTTTAAATCCACGAGCACACACACAGACACAGCTTCGAACAAACACATACAAATGCACAAGTAGTCCTTACACAAGCGATTTAAAGTCGCGCTTCTCCAATAGAACAAAACATAACAAAAGTGAGCGGCAAAATGGCAATAAATTAAGTCGCTTTTGAGTTTGATTCTGATCATCAAATAAAAAGTAAATCGCTTGTTTCTTAAAAAGCATATCAGCTTTGTCATCAACTTAACTTGTAGCTTTATCTCATAAGGATTCCGTATATACAACTTAAAGTTACAAACTACATATTAAATAAATATCAGATTTAAGCAATACTTTCTTTCCAAATATAAAAGAGAACACTGTTTAAAAAATTTTACCCTACTACCCAAACAAGGCACAGAGTAGAGTATTTAGCGAAAGGACAATCTCAAGACTGATTTGACTTTTTCATGGTTGTTTCGTGTTTTTTTTTTTTTTTGCTCGTGTTGTCACCATATTACAATGCTTAATTTTATTGTTGTTTTTATTATTGTAATTTTGTAAATCTTTTTGTGAGAAACTTTTGCAATTGTATTTTCTTCCCGTTTGCTATCGCTGGCAACAATTTGGTGCTGGCTGCCATTGTTGTTGTTGCTGTGGTGTTAAAATTAGCATCATTTTGTGGAGTTGTTCGTGTTCTTTTGTGTGTTGTCTGCCTTTGGCCCATTGCCATGTCGAGTGGGTTGGCATTGCCGTTGGCCTTCCTACCATCTTAAGCACTCACACACACAAAAAGAGATTCAACTGTGTGTGTAAGGCACACACATACATACTCAAAGTGCGCAGTAAATCAAAGTTGAAAATTATAATAAAGTCACTTTTGCTGTTTCTATATCATGCACAGCACCGCCACCCACCAGCAAGCACAATCACCCACCAACACCTCCTACAACCTCCGCTCATCCTCTCATTCTGAAACTGGCTTAACTTTTATCAAGTTCAGTTGCAGTCGCAGCCACAGAAACTTCTGCTGGCTAATAAAAACCAACATTTAGATTAACTGTAAATTGTGTTATTTTGTTTGCTTTTGCTGACAGTTGTTCTTGTTGTTGCTTTTATTGCTGTTGTTTTTGTTGTTTGTTCTTTTCATGCTTCTTGCTGTTAATTTGCAATGGCGCGTGCTGCCCAGAAAAGTAGGCAGCACTTTTGTGCGCAAATTAAGTAAAATGTGCCAAAGGAAAGTCAATACTCCGAGTATGGCAGCAGGCAGCAACACCATCTGCTGCTAGTTGAGAAATAATGCTTGAATAATTCCAAAAAACATGCTCAGTTGATTTTAATGCTGCAAATTGTTGCTGCCAGCGCACGACAAAACTGTGAGAACTGTGAAAACTGTGTGGCTGTAAGTTTTGCATTTCAAAAGGCCAACTTCCGCAAGTTTCAGCTGCCTTTTACTGCTTCTGTTGTTGTTGTTGTAGTTGTTGTTTTGCTGATTGTTTTGTTTGTTTTTGCTGTTGCTGCTGTGACATTTGGGCCGTTGTGCAAGTTTCTAGTCTTTTGTATAGGTCGCCCACCCCGCCTATTCATTGAATGCGCTCTGTTAATTTGTGCTGCTCTAGAAAAGCGCAAAACGAATGTCTCGAATGGGCCAGCAAAAAGGCTTAAAGCCGCTATCAGCATGCGCTTGAATTATTTATAAAAGCCATATTCATGGGAACATTGGGTACAGAAACAGAGAGCAGCAAAGAGCCTGCAGGTAAGTGCCTTGCCTACGCCACAGCAGCGGAAATGTTAACTAGTTTGAGCAGCGGCAACAGCAGCAGCTTGACAATGGCATTAGAATGTCGAAAACTTTAGCCACCGAAGCTTAGTCACTCAATTAGCTCGGCTCGAGCTACTTTCTATGCAAATCTGCAGACAGTTGTGGCCAGTTTACCAAAGAGTGCCACAGATAGATGGGGACAGTGAAAAAAAAGGAAGCGAGCTGCACGTTGCTAGCCATTAGAATGTACATCAACTGTACATTAACTTGTCTGTTTTTGTTTCATTAGTGAGGACAGCAGCAGCAGCAGCAGTTAAAGCAGCAGCTGCTGTTGCCGCTCCAGGCTGACATCCTTCGGCTGCTGACTCAAGTTGAAGCTACGGCAGCGCCTTAAAACCCCAGCAACTTGACACTCTGACAGCCCCAGCATGCAAAATTGTCGCACACAGCGTGGCCCACTCAAGTGACTCGGAAAAAAAATAGTTACGAGTCGAAAAGAGAAATGAGTGTCGGGAAACAGCTGCAGATTGGCTTTTGCATATGCAAAGCAAAATGAAAACGATAATGGTTGATAACACTTTTGAGCAACACAATATGGAACTACACTGACCCATTGCGATTGTCTTCACTTTTTTTAACTGCATACCTAAGGCTTGTTCTAGGCCCTCTTTCAGCTCTTCAGCTTATAAAATATACATAAAGAGTCAGAAGAATCTTGTAGACCTACCAAAAAATTTGAATCAATTTAAATGATCAAGGTACGAAAACAAATTATTTTTGTTGAGTGCAAATTGCCTCCATGTGCCTTAAAATGCTCACGCCATTCGCTTACAGGGCAGTAAAATGCAGCAAATGAATGTTTATTTATTTACAAGCGTTTCGCCTTAATGCAATTTGCTTTTCACTTAAAATGTGCATGAACTATACATACAAATGCACAAACATACATTAATGTTTTAAGTATAAGTACACACATGAGAGGCAAAAAAGAAAATGTGTGTCACCCTTTTTTGCGCATTTGAGTTAAGGCTCAACAACATTTCATATTTGACTGCAACATGTAATTTTTAAAAAAAATTGTATATATGCATCATTCACGCGCAATTTATTGAAAAAATTACGCAAATGACAACACAAAGAGACACAGACAGAAGGACAGGGATTGAGAGAGAAAGGGGGAGATATCGAGAAATCGGATGTAAAAGGAGTCAAGCGTTAAAGTGGAGTGTGTAAGAAGACGCCTTCGTATCGTTATCCATATTCATATTCATATACTCTTTTGGCTTTCGATACGCAACTGATTTTCAATGTTTACTCGACTTACACACATTTTTGATATAATGTGTGTGTGCGTGCGTGTGTGTGCATGTGTGTATGTGCCATTGTATGTAATGTATATCAATAACAACATTAACATGCAGTTACAGCAACAATAACACCAACTACAACAACAGCAAGAAGAACAATAATAAAGCGGCTGACAGGCAGGCATGCGTAAGCCGCTCCCTGTTTATATATTTACTTAACTTTTATGGCTCTGCGATTTCCTCTGCGTATGTGTGTGTGCGTGTGTGTGTGTGTATTTGTTTTTACTCACACGCAGAACAGCATATTTGCATAATGTTATGCACAACTGTACACACACACACACATAATGGCGCATCAATATTTGCATATGTCACAGGCACAAAGAGAGACATCAGGCACACGGGGCGTATAAGCAACGCCTGTAATGTCGACTTTTTGCTATAGGCGGCCAGCTAACAGGCGTTCAGATACACGCTGCGATTACAAATATATATATAAATAGTATTATTATATCGACTTAATGCCAGACAAATGATTGGTAAACAAGCGCATTAAAGTTCCTGAAATGCAAACGAATAATGTAGTAATTCAAACTGACCGATTTTGTATGTATACATTTATGAAATTGAAATGTCATTAAATGTCACCTTCTAATATGTATATTGAATGATTAATGACGTAAAATGCATTTGTCAACAATTACGTAAGACTTCCATATATTCTTTCTTAAGCTTTCAAAAGCTTTACATTCTGGGTAAATCCGTGAAGAAAGTATAGTTAGTTTTATCTAATGTCACCGCATATGTATCTGTACGAATGCAAATACCAGAAATGCTATCAGTGTGCACCAGATAGAAAAAAGTCCAGAGTTATAGACATCGCAGTATAGCTCCACTACATCCTCAGGTCCTGAGCTCCTGCAGCAGAACTTTGTGCAGGCCATGCCGGAATGCCGGAAAAAACGTTTACTTAATAAATTTTTTAATAATTTTATTCATTTTATATGTTGAGTGGAAAAGCTCGGCTTAGTCACATTTACTTTTCGCCCTCCCTAAAATAATTTAAGGTGGTAAATTTAACAATGATGAATCATCAGTTGATGTCAAGCAGCCGTTGACTGACTGCCTTTGACTATTTGACTCCCTTACTTCACAAAACCCCATCTGCCGGCCTGCTGGTGATATAATTGAATTTAGTGCTAATGATGGCATTGACGATAATACATTATATTTAATATTAATTCAAGCAGACATTAATTGATTGATTGTTTGATTGCATTATTGTCATATCGCAATTGCAATTTCACAAACTCACTGTCCGTCCGTTTGACTGTCTGCCTCGCTGCGCCTGCTAACGCGTCCCGTCAACGCGCCTGTCTTCAATGTCCGCATTGTAATTGCTGTCGTTGTCCTTTTGACGCACACCTACACAAACACAAACACACATAGTTGAGTTCACTAATCGCTGCCAACAGTATTGATAATAGTTTAGCAAAATTTACACGACGACAGGATTAATTAATCGTTGCGCAACTGGGACAATAGTTGGCGAATAATGAATTCAGATCCAATAGATACAAATTAACTTGTTTAATATTACTTTCATAGCAACTAAAAGCATTTCGAAGCGACTATCATGTCCTGCATTATATGTTTATATAATCACTTAAGCAATTACTGAGAAAAACCCAAGTATTTCTATTTCATTATCTAAATTCAACAAATCAACTTCAATTACATATGCAACTGCTTCTAACGCGTCTCTTTCATAGTACTTGTTTTTGGTTGCCTTGATTGATTATTTTTAATTTCTAAATTGAATGTGCAAACTTGCTTAGCAGCTTAGCTGAGATATTCGCCATATTATGGTTATTTTAATTGTACTTTATGTTTGAACTGGGAAACTTTACTCCCACTGGAGTCATTTTCAAGCACACAACTAGCTATTTATATTCGAATGCATTTGCCACACACACAGACACATACAAATATAGAGAAACAGACACACACGCGTGCTGCAAATTACAAAGACCGACATTGAATGTCATGACATGACATTCATGTAAAGTTCTTAGTTCTTGGTGCAGGCAGCCAACCGTGCGTGTGCTTAATCTTATGCACACACGTTGCGTATGCGGTAAGCCACAAAAGTTGAGCTCTGCTAAAGGAAACTAGCAAAAGAGCAGCAGCAAAATGTAGAAATGAAGAAATGGCAAATGGCAAATGGCAATATTTTCGTTAGCAACCAAAGTGTTAGCTTGGCTAACAAAAACATATTTGCTGCAAATTTAACACAATTATGATTTTGAAGCCTGACATGTTTTCGTTTTCTATTTCGCTTGCCGTGCAACAGCAACAGCATCAGCATTATCGTCAGCCGCAGCGCTAAAAGTGTTGCAAGTTGAGTTGCGTGCTTTGTGTGTTGCAAACTGCAAGCTGCTGTGCGAGAAGCACATTAATTAAGCTCGACTTCTCCTTCACTCTCTGTTCTTTGGTTGCTTAGTTTTTCCCACATTGTTTTCGAGCATGTATGTGTGTGTGTGTGTGTGTATGTTATGTAATGTTATATGCAATTTCCTGGCTGTAATGAGCTTTATGACTCGCAACTTAAGCAATAAAATCAGACAACATCAACAGAAGCAACAGCAGCAGCATCAGCAAGAAAGCGTTGCAATGTCGAGTTAACCAAAAGCAACAGCACTTTCCTGCATCTTGTGGTCGGTTTGGTGTTGCATAAAAATCTCATTTACACTCCATTCGGCTGCTGCATGGACAACACAGCAACAACTGTACAAGAACGAATAGACACCAAGGGCACATGACACTGAGCCGCCAGCTGCGCAACAGCCTGCAACAAGGAGTGGTTTGTGGGGCTTAGGAGGAAGAGAGTCAGATAGATGGGGCACGAGGGCTGTCTTGTGGTTGCCGCTGCGGCTATTGTGCTATGGCTATTGTGGTTTCAAGTGCAAATTAGTTTTCTACACGCTACAAAACTGTCAAGTGAGGCAAGGCAAGTGGCACAGTCTGAATTTTCATTGCACAAGTAAATTTACATTTATTCTGTGTTAATGGCACTGTGTTAGAGTTTCGCGTTGATGAGCTTTAAAAAAAAGAGTTACACCTGATTTCATAATAAGTTTAAAAATAAATTGTACTTAAGCAACAAACTAATGATACATGCCTTAAAATATTTTTAGCTGTTTCATTTTCGGTTTGAAATTCAATAAAATGTAATTAAAAGGCTGTGAACAGCCAGCCGCCAAGTGCAATATGTGACGCTAACAATTGTGGCCAGAAGGCGATGCCAACTTTGGCGACGACTTTTCAATGTCTTTGGTTTTTGGATTTGAGCCCTGCCGGGCGCCTGCTGCAAATGTTGCCAATTTGTAGACAATTAAAAAACTTTACATGTTTTGGCATTAAACGAGCAAATTGTTTTAAAATTATTTAACACACAAGCGCACACACAATACACAATACACAGCACCGAGCAACAGATAAAGCCAAACAGTGATACAGAGGGAGGTGGGAAGGGAGTCAGCGGGAAGCAATTGGAGTTGGGGTTGCGAAGCGACAAATTCAATTCGCCTTGCGCTGCCAAAACTGATTTCAATCGCGCACATGTGTCGTAGCAAGAACAAGAATGCCACAACTTCCTCTCGCAGTTCACTCCTCGGTCTGTTTGCCTTATTCAGCTTGCTGGCATTCTTCGGGTTGTGAGAGAAACTTTGTTTGGAAATTGTGTACATTAATTCAATTAGTAAGCAATGCCACAAAAGTAAACGCAAAACCAAACTCTGTACCTTTTGCACACACACACACACACACACACACAAACGCGCACAAAAACACACAAACATGGCACTTTTCAGCCTAAATTTTAAACACGTGAGGATGCGGATGCTGCTCTCTATTGGTAGTCTGAATCAGTTGCCATGACAGCATGCCTGAATTTTACACGATGTGCCGTAAAAGCGTTTAAGCTTTGAAAGCGTATTTGATTGCACCTGACACATGTCATCAGTAACTAAGCCTCAACGCAAACTCAAATTGTTGGCTTCTATATGTGTGGGGTGATTCAATCAGTTTTGGTTTCTAATTGCAGTTGACTCAGACAGAAATTCAACACTCAGCAATGAGTAAAAAATCAAACTTACAGTCTTTTGTGTTTGTTGAAGCCTGTTGAGCTTACAAGTTCTTCGCTTGTAATACGAGTTGTTAACTAAATCAAAGACATCAAGACCAAATGTAAATCTAAGGCCAACAATGAAGGGATTACAAATACGAGAGATAGAGAGAGAGACAATGTGCAACAAAGCAAAATTTTATTATGGTGCTATGTGTGTTTCTTGTCTGGCCGCAGGCACAAATAACATGCAAACTATAAACACAGCATAAAAGTCTGTCCATCAGCGTAGCAATGACAATGACAACGGCCACAAGCACAACAGGAGAGCAGCAGCATTACAGTTCCCACAGAGATGAGGTGCGAGAACAACAACATTAGGTTACATCAGCTGAAAACTTAGTTTAAGTACAGTGTCAACAATGAATTGAAATGAACAGCCCTCGTGCTGGACTGAATGTTGATACAACTGCGAGCTGGCAAATGTAATTTAAAAGAAAATTAATTAAGTGTCCTGGTTCTCCTGGCTTACGCATTGAGTGTCTGATTGCAAGTCTCTGGCCAACAGCAATTTTGGGTGCATTTTTAATTGCATTGTTTTAGCATCAGCATCAGCAGCAGCAGCATCAGCCGAGTTGCAGTCGTTTGCATTTGCATAATGATTGTGTGCCAGCCAGCCAACCAGCCAGCAAAGAAACCCACAAAAAATTCACCGACTCAAAGTCGTTGCGTCAGCTGTTTATCTCAATAAGAGAGTGAGAGCGTTCGCGTCAACTTTCATTTGTCATTGTGCATAAGTGCAAGTGTGCGTGGAAGAGTGTGTGTGCGCGTGTGTGTAGATGTCAAGCAAGGGGCGTAATGTCACCAAAGCAAACAAAATGCATTAATGCAAGGCGTGCCAGTAGACAGGCGAAAAGAACTGTGAAGAGCTCCCCGCCTTGGGCTGTCTCACGCAGCTCCTTGGCAGCTGACCCGAACCCGAACCTCAAAAAAAGAAACTCGAAAACAAACCATAACTAGACACACACACACACACACACGCATAGACAAGCTGGCTGCCTTCGTACAAAATCCATTAGCAACTAAAGTGAAATTCATTGTTTCAAAAGTACATGTTGAAATAAATTGAGTTGTGGCAGCAACAAAAACCGTTGCAGCACCATCAACAACAACAAGAACAAGAACAATAACAACAACAAAAAATACTGCTGCCTGCACCTGTTACACAGGAGTCCAAAAGGAGACAACAGACAAAAGAGGCAGAGCAAGGGGCCACGGGGATCTGAGCAAAAGCAAAAGGCACTCCAGCATGCATCTGTTGTCGACAAGCAGCCAACAACTGCTTGAAATGCATTGAAATGGCTAAAATGGCTGGAATGGCTGAAATTGCTAAAATGGCAATGGCTTGTCGTTCTTGGCGTTGCGGCAACGCTGCGTATGCGCTACAATAACATCAACAACAGCATTGCAATGCAATTTTTAAGTCATTTACTTAAAAAAGGAAATACCTGCTTTGAATAATCAGAAATATCGGATTTTTATTTCAACACTATTTTCTATTTCCACTCTGTTTAAAAACCATTTTAAAATCGATTAAATTAATCAGACCGAAAATGGCACCAAAATGACACTGCAGCAGAGTCGTGTGTTGTGTGAGTGTGTATATAAGTTCTTTTACATGGCACTCTTTGCAACAAGCTGTTGCAGCTGGCCTGCGTAATTGCGTATACGTTACGTGCAACGCCGCACTCGACGTCCATAAAAGTTCAATTGCGAAAAGTTCTGCAAGCTCTGCCACAAAATTTCAAACAGTTTTTGGGTTAGATAAGAGCCAAAGCTACCAGAAAAATTTTATTTTAATTTGCGTGGACATGGGTCTCGCTGTGTACGAGAGCAGCCTACTTAATTGGGCAAATACAGTTAAACACACACACACACACTATTACCCAGAAAATACCCCATGTTGTGTCATCTTTGGTTTTGCCTGTGTGCATATTCGGATTTTAGCCGGTCATCTGAACATCTGGCAGTGTGTGTGCAACTAGGCCTAAACAATTTGTGGCTAATTACACAGCAATGCCATCAATTGTATCCGCCCAGTGTTGTTATACAATGTTGTTGGGAGGCAAAACTCGTTGGCATATGTAATTCTTCTGCATATGTTTGTAGGACAATGCCGGCTATGCCTGCTGCTGAAAAACTAGTCAAAGTTATTTTATAATTAAAATCTTGTTGACCAAAGGTTACTGCGTACATTTTTCGGCCACACTTCAGTTCATTTCACATTTTAAAGTTGCAATTAAAAGGGGACTAAAGTAAACGAATAATTTCCAAGAGTTCTGCACAGCATTGCCAAAGTGACAAAGTACTTGCAGCTTTTGGGAACCGAACATAAAATACTCTTTATTCTTCAAATTGACAATTTGTTTAACCATGTTTCTGCATGGATAGAAAATGACGAGTGTGAACCGATAGAGTAACAATGTTTCCAAAGCATTTGTAACCGCTCAAAAATTTAAGTAAATTCTATGAATTTTCATTAGCTTGCTTGACATTTCCTTGTGCCACAAGAAAATTATAAAGTCCAGTCCCCACATGGAGTCCTTAATTTACCTAGTTCCACTGTCAACTAACGTTTGCTCAGAAGCTTAAAGAAGTTTAAGCAACAACTTTAAGCCACTCGCCCGCAGCAATTCATATGAAGTTAAGCACTTTCTTTTTACGCCTGCAACCGCATAAATCTGCAGATGAGAAGTTTAATCAGGCGCCTGCCATAAAATGAATAACTTTACAGGTAGAAGAATAAAAGTTTTGGGAAACGCTTGAAAATTTTTTTTATGGGTACCCGGCGGAGGTCGTTGCTTAATTAACAATATTCTCATTCCTACAGTTTCACTTAAAGTGTGCGCTGGCAAAACACTTTAAAAAAAAAAAACTCTACACAAATTTCGTAGCTGATATGTAATCAGACCTTATCGACATGTTTGGCTGCTCGCAGACTCGCATGTGGAAGCTGCGTTTTTTAATGTACCTTTGTGGCATGTCATAAAATCAGCACAAAATTGCCAAAATATTTAGATTTACCGGCAGCAGCATCACAACAGCAACAATAGCAATAGCAGCAGCACAATATTCACAAGGGGTAGCACAAGGGGTGCAAGCGAACATATTGTCAAATGAGCAATAAAAGCGCTTTTATGGCCAGCATATAAGCAGGCCATGTCATAGAAAGATACTCTCAGATATATACTAAATTTTTAGAATGTTTACATTACTCGCAGAGCTCGACTGACAGCTTGGGGAAAATGGGCCGTTAAGGGTTGCCATTTTATTATATGTGTGTATGTATGTGGAACTGGCAGGTAGATTTACGTTTTTAAATTGCTTTTTTATTGAAATAAACAACAAAATTAAAAATTATATTTGGTAAACAATTAAATTACCAATTGCTGATGCCTTAATCTGCAAATTGGCTTCCAGCATCTTCTGTCTGATTTAACCCGAAATCAAATCGTGTGAAGTAAAGAACAATGAATGACAATTCTCTCCCACTATGATTTCGAATGCTATGTCAGAAGATCAAAAGATAAGTCTGGTTAAACCTTGATGTAAGACCAGATTTAATCGTATTGCAAATGTAAGAAAAGCGACGAGCAAACCATGAAAAGTGACAAAAGCGAAATTGAGGAAAGCTTAGCTTAGGAGATGGAGAGCGAGAGCGAAAAGCAAAACATGAACAGAGTATATAAATCGGAAAGCGAAGAGCAAGCAAAAGGATTGAAAAATGTTTTCATCGCTTTAAGAACCCTCATGAAATTGAGTGGAAACGCAACATTCCACAAAGTAGAATCAAAGTTAGTATACATTCCTACATAAATAACAATTGAGCTGCAGCGAAAAAAAAACTTATGCTGCAGAAATAAATAGTGCATAAAATTGCTGGTGGCTATCAGCAAGCGTGAAAGCGACGCCAAAGAAGTTTGCAGCGTTGTTTGTGGTTCGATAAATAAATATGAAACACGAACAACAACAGCAGCAGCAGCAACACAACCAAACGAAACATCCATGCCAGATACTAGAAAGTGTGAAAATGGTAGAACCGCAGAGAAGCGCCATAAACTTGGCATATTTGCATAAAAAATGCGACGCTCTGACACCAAAACATAAACAGGCAACAAAACAGAGCAGGTAAAATTCAGAAAAAAACTCGATATAAATATTGTCAACAGCAAAAGCAAGCCATAAACAATGACAGAGGTGTGTGTGTGTGTGTGTGTGTAGGTGGAAAACGCAATATTTTATTTAACGGATTTTAGCGGATTTAATTATGGCGCAGTCTGAGAAGCCGAACGAACTGGGTTTTGTATCTTCAGTCGTTGCACTAGCTAAAATATGAACTGAATATATTTTAGCTAGTGCAACGACTGAAGATACCCTTTAGCATAAATAAGTTTGATGTATAAAGATCTTAGTCAAGAATCTGTGAGAGCGATAGCTTTTGCTGATCAGAAGCATATATTTATTTGTGAATTTATATTATTATGTCAGGGCTGCTGCTTTATTTATAGCAATCAGTGAACAGCAGCTGCAAACGAAACAACATCAACAACAACAAGCACAGCTGCAATCAAAATGAAAATCCGCACAACTTGGCAAGCATCAGATGCAATATTTACATGCTCTCGACTTGTGATCCATTGTTGTAAATGTTTTACATGCCAAATTATGCAAAAATACCAAATACAATACATATTCAAATACTTTCACAAACACAGAACACAGAGAGAACGGAAGTGGGAGAAGGAGAGAGATGCCATAAACGGCATCATGCGAATTGTTGTGTAGATTCGTGTATTTGTGTGTTCATGGCATGCCCTTTGGCCAAAACAATCGATTTTGAATTTGAATTTCGACTGTCAAAACAACATAATGACATCTAACTGTATTTCACTTGATTTTTTGCATTTCTGTTTACTGACACGTATAAAATATTTCGTTTAGTTTTTACTTTCAACGCAAGGTTATGGTGTCAAATCACTTACTTTGATAAGCTGTCTGTCTGTTTTTTTTTTTTTTGTAGTTCACTGACGTTTAAAAGTGTAATTATGACATTGACAAATCGTTAAAAGATGTTACCTGTCGTTCTAACTAACAAGTAGACAAATAACCAAATTATGGACAGGTTAATTACAGAACTGTGCAAGTTAAATATGCTCGAGCAGTTAGCTGTGTTATAAATTAATAAATATTTTCTGTTCCTTTTTTTAAAGTATTTCCCCTTGGCTGCTTCAATTATTCTACAATATCTGATATTGATCTTAATTATGAACACGTGCCTTACATATAATATGTTCTGGTATGTTTTGGGGAATACTTTGAAGAATATATGCAATAATTTGATATCTATTTTATTGAATTCATGACTATTTTGCAAGAATGTTAACTTATATGTAGCACACATTTGGGCTGCACATTCGCTCTAAATAACCGCACGATTTGTTGGCTAACTCAACCAAGGCATGTCATTGCTTTACATACGCACGGATGTATGCATGTATGTATGTATGTGTGGATAACTCCCCCTAGCTCTATTTAAGCCCTTCTTCCCTTTAAACCATCAATTCATGCAACTGTCAACGGGTCTGCTGCTGTTGCTGTTGGTTGCTGCCCAAAGACCATTAAAAATATTTTTTCTGCCCATTCAGCATTCAATAGAAATTTACATCACGTCTGAATTTTTACATATATGGAACCCATCACACACATACACACAATGCGTGTGTGTGTGTCGCAAAAGGACATTTTTGATGGCAGAGTGCCGCGCGTCGAGCATACTAACACTTTTTTGCATGTCGGCCAAAATGTTTGCTTAGCTTACGTTATACCTGACAAAAAAATAAAAAGAAGAAGCAAAGCTAGCATAACAGACCCCAAAGCAACAACAATAAAAGCCGCCGCTGCTGCTGCAACAACAACAAAAACTACAAAATAAATGTATGCTTGAAAGGAGAAGAAACTATTGCCACATAGGCAATTTCATTGTGCGTTTTATATGGTCGAAACGTATTTTGACCAACAAACGGTTGCCGGAGAAAATTGGTTACCCTTTTCACTTCATTTTATGCTGCCAACAAATTGTTGTTGACAATGAGGCAAACGAGAAGCAAAGGCCATAAGGGGGTAGAAATGTGTCGCAAGGTAAGCTCAACGCTCAACTGATGCTCAGGTAACAGAAAGGCATAAAGGCAAGAAGGCAAGGCAACATGGCAACATGGCACCCTCAATTTCATCCAATTTTGTGGCCAGCAGAGGCGCCAATTTGCTAATTAGCACAATCAAAGTTTATTCGCATATTTCCCAAACAATGCGCACTCCAAAGTTTAACTTCGGTCCTTAGCTAATAAATTATAAATTAAAGTGAATATTTGCAAGTGCTTAAGCAGTTTTTGTGGCCTGTTTCTTATAATTTACCCTATGGAAGGGAAAAGTTTCAAAAAAGTATATCTCTATTATTTCTTTGAGTTTAATGCACATTTTTTTTCTTTCCCAATCAGTTGAGCTGAAACCCAAAATCATGGTACAGGGTATGTTCATTGTAAACCACTATCAGATGGAACATTTTTTACTTGTTTTCTTTGCTTTTTAGCTTGCATAATATACGAACTTCAACTAGCTGCCAACTGTCAATATTTCAATTACGCTCTGTTTTCACTTAAGCATGACTTCAGAGCAGCTCAGTGGTTGGCCCCGAGTCGAGTTGAGTCGGAAGAAGTAGGCGGATTTGTCTCGAGGCGAAATTAGTGGCCGAAATGCGGCAGATTACAGAGCGTGAAAATGTTGCTTTAATATTTATTAGCGCTTTTAATTTGTAGTTGCCAGCTCTCTCTTTTATCACTCTCTATTAGCTTGGATCATGAATTATGCAGCACAATGGCAAAAAATGTCTTACCTAATTAACTGGCAAATAAATTGAGGCATTGGCCTGTTTAAAGCTGTCAACAGTCTTAAAACCAACTATGACAGTTGTTGGACAGACTTCTATGCAATTAGTGTATAAGTATGTGTAGCTTGTCATTATCCGCATGCCGAATTAAATTCTTGAAATACTGTCTCTGACGCTAAGGTCGTGTCCTTGTTAGAGCAGCCACATGTCTTGGACTTAACTCGAGCTTTGGGGCTGCACTTGGCGGCCAAGTTGCCATGTCCTGCGCATAACGCATTCCACACAGCTCAATCCTCAAGCCAAGCGTGAAAGCATGTTGTTAAGGCAACTCGTTTTTAATGTGTATGTGTGTGTGTGTGTGTCGTTTCGTGTCCTTGGCAAGAAGCTTTTAATTTACAACTTACGGCAGGTTGCATGCTCTCTCTGTACTCTGTTGATTTCATTTATTATGCAAATGTGCTTGCGTCTTTAACTTTTTTCAAATAAAGGCATCCGTCATTGTTCAAAAAAAAAGGCTGCTGCCTGCAGAGAGCCTACAGACTCTGTGTTCAAATGACAGAAGCGTCAAAGCTTTCACACCTCGATTCTTCATTTCATTTGTGTTATTTGTGTGAGCTGTCTCTCACTGTGTATGTGTCGCTCATTTTCTGTACGCTTATCAGTCACATAATGCCAACATGCTGACATCATAACTTATAACATGATAAATAACTATGCGTTCTTACCCTTATTTTTTTTTTTTTTTGCTGCGAAAGCCCTGATGAGTTGGGGCTTTGTGCTCAGGCAGACAAATGACTTGACTACTCTCTCAACCATATCCTTGCCACAGTTTGAAGTATCTGTGTCTGTGGGTATGAGTGTTATCTTGCAGCAGTGAATGGAATAACCCATTCATTGTCTGGCTTTTTCTGTTTAGTTCGTTTTGTATGCCTCGCTGCGTCTTAGACACGCAGTGCGATAACTTTTTTTAAAACTCATAAGTTGCAGCTTCTTGACTTTGAAAACGTATGCATGTCCACGTTATACTCCTTCAAGCATTTTAATTCATTAAATAGATGTGTGTATGCGTTCTCTAATAGCATTACTTTATAGCTGTCTGACTAGTTTTTTACCCAGTTAACTGTCGAAACCCCACACAAATTATGTTGTCAGTCTACTCATTCACATTCACGTGACGTCTGCTTCTTGCCATATGGTCAACTATCAAGTCTAACTATCAGATAACGTCTGCGGTGTTCTTTCTTTTAAGTGAGGACACCGTAGATTTTGGAAAATATTTGTTGGTTTTTAATCCGAATCAGTTGAAACATTTGCACTTTTACTTACCGGCATCTCTTACCCATGTGCATCTAAGAACGATGAACAGATACCCGAGCAATGCCGAGCACAGTTTTCTATACAAAATGTATGTCTCACTACAATTTGTGCATAAAGTTGGCGTTGGTGTGTGTGTGTGTTCACGTCCAAACTCAGAGGAATATGACAGAGGTGATGGGGTTAAGGATGTGAAAGCAATGGGTTTAAAGAGAGAGAGAGAGAGATCCTGTAAAATTGGCCGTTGGGTAGGCGGCAAGCAAGGGCAACGAAGTTTAAATGAGCTGTGTTGACTGGAGAGTCACTGTCTCCTAATGGGTAGCGAAAACAGTGGCCAAGAGCTACTGCCTTCGAACTTGGCTAATATGCCGCAGCAGCCAGGCAGACAGACAGCAAGGGTGCAACGAGGTCCACCACACCACACCCATGCTGTGTAAGAGGGAAGTTGTGAAATATTAAACACATTAAAATGTTGTTTACTACTTTGGCAGGAATCTCCAGTGTGGCATATAAAAACGCAAAAACATTTATTTATTCGCTGCAGTTGGGAACGTAAAAGGAAACTAATGAAACGAAAGTCGACATTATGCATAAACTATGAGTTAGTAATGCACAGGGAAATGCTCAACTCTTGCTCATAATTGCAATTGCACATTGCGCAATGCTTTACACATTAAACAAGTTAAAGGCTACAACAACAAATGCAACTTCAACTGAAATAGCAATGGCAACAGCGCGAGTTTTATGTTATGCTTGTACTTTAAATGCGATACTTTCCAGTGGAGAAGGGAAAATAAACAGCATTAAAAGTTTCGCACACTATCAAAAAAAAAGGGTGTGCGAGTGTGTGTGAGTGAGCGCACACAAAATCCACTTAAATGTGTTTTCCAATTAAAAAGTTTTATACACTTGAAAATTCTAGAGCATGTGCGAAAATCTTTTATGCGAATGCCATTCGCAATGGGCAATAGCAACAGTCAGAATCAGACTCGAAAGTCTCAGCCGCAAAACCTAATGAAAAGTGATTACAAACATGATAGATAAACGCTACACACACACACTCACACATGCTCAGACACCCGCTCGGCAACTTGGTGCTTAAGTAAAACATCTTTGCTGGCTTTGGCCAGGCGCCACTAAATGGCCAAATAAACTTTTGGCCAGTTGCCTCTTTCCTTGCCATCACAGTAATGAACTTCTTAAGAGCTTTCCATTCTCTTAGTTTTTCCCTTTCTCTATCTCTCTCTCTCTCTCTCTCTCTCTCTTTCGCTATCTCTTTCTATTTCTTGCTCCATCTATCTACTTAATGAAAATCCATTAAAAACTACAACAATGTTGTACTCGACCAAAGTATTTTGACCATGGCTGATACTATTCTAACTGCCAGCTGCTGGCATTGCCTCCGCATGTGTTTTACACATCGTATGCGTAATGTGCTTCTTAAAGCTTCAAATACTTAATTTCGCACACAAGTATTAAATCATCAAAATAACATCCTAAAACCAAACAACATTCTGAATAAGTTCATTTTTTTTTTTAATTTATTTGTTTTTGGTATAAATTGCTTAAAGTAAAGTTCTTAAATTAGCATAAAATTTTCGGCAGAAATAATTTATGTGCTGTTGCCTGAAACAAAATACACACAATTTTAGCTGCAATAAAAGAACATCTTTTGGAACCAGCTTATACTCACCATTTCAATATTTAAGACTCGCTTGAAGCGGCATCAAATTACAGTCACCCACACAAAATGCCGGAATGCTCTCTCTCACATCCGGTTCGCCTTCTCCAGATACACATGCTTACACGTAGGAAGGTAGGATCAAATATAAAACAAAGCAGAATCGTTGTTGTCACTTTGAAGCTGTTTGAACTCCTAAAGTGTCCTTTTCACTCGCCATTATGAAATGTTCTATGGCCAACCTTTTTGTAGCGTCTACAGACTTAGGAAGGGCGTCGAAAACAGTGGGTGGCATACATACACATAGGCATGTTTGTATGTTAAGAGCAAACAAATCGACAAAGCACACATCAAACCAATAAAAGTTTAAAGACGACAAGATGTCAACTGCATTTGTCCGGCTCTTTGAAATATGAATATGTTCGTTTTCGGTAAAAACTTGCCCAAAATAACTATTGAAAAACATACAAAAAAAAAAACAACAAAAAAAAATAAAGTATTAAACAAAGAAACCATAAGCTGAAATTTATTGAAAAGGACAGTGACACACACAACTTTTGAGCTTCACTGTGATATGCTCAGAGGTTCGAGGATTCATCTCAACTTTCGGACAGAGAAATGTTATATTTCAGTTCCTTTTAGCATTATTTTCTATTTGCCTTTAGTTTCAGTTGGGTTGACAGAAAGTGGCATTGAATTTCAAACCAACAAAATATCTACTTCAATTGTGCTGGGATTTTTATTTGTTTGTCAAACTTTCTAAAACGATAAAAGCTTAAAAATTTAAAACAGTTCAAAGTGTTTCTGATACTTTAAAGAGCGAGTCAAATGGGATGTTAAAAGCCAGTCTTGTGTAAAGCACCTTCATAAATCGGATCAAAGCTCGTTTAAAACTTATAAGCAGAGTGGCCCTATATGCATAGTCAAGATATTATATGCATGTAAGCCACCTTAATGACATTCAAGTATATTCGATATTGAACAAGATTCTGAAGCAGCTGAGCAATTTTGGGCGCTTCTACAAAAGCCGCTAAGTAACCGATATTAACAAACATACTTGGCAGCTGCTTAAACCACACACACACACACCGAAGCACACCAAACACTTGCAGAAACGCGAACAGAGAGCTATTTATAGTCAAGCTGATATGAGTTTTGAAGCTGTTTGGCATAATCGAGTGACAGTTAGTGCCAATATTGACACTGATGCATTGCCAAGTGTTTAGAGGCAGTCGCTTAACTGTTGCATACTTTTTTGCTGCGACAGGCGGAAATGACAAACAACAACAGGAATAACACAAGAACAATAAGAACAATACAAACACCCACACCCACAAACATCAAGGACAACAGCCGTGTAATTTAGTGTGAGTTGTAAAGCGATCTCGACTGATACCTTTTGCTTAAAGGACCCACATAGAAGGCGACCACGACCACAACCCCGACCCCGACCCCAACCCTTAGAGAGCCTGCTTTGTTTGCCCAACGAGGTTCCATCAAACACTTACACAACACACGTACATAGAGACACACTCGAGTGTTTCAGGTAAATTTACTTTAATCACTGTAAAGTGCACAGCGGCGGCAAAGAGCACAACACTTTAAACTAGACTTGCTGCCTTTTGTCTTATGTTAATTACTGGTGTCAACTTGCGCCCCACAAAATGCACAAAACGCAACTTTGAGTGCGCACTCGTATATCCTTTGAGCTCCCCATACCAAACCGCACTAGCCGCCCGCTCGCTCAGCCACCTGGTCGTTCAGGCCAATCCGTCCTTTGGCCCGCCTAAAGCCAACTCTCGTTTCTTTTTCCAGTTTCCGCGTTTGAAATTAAAAACCAACACTGGCCATGGCCCATACCACGCTTAACCTACAATAATAACAAAAACATGGCATGGCTTGTTGACATTTTTCCATAATTACCGTGCGCAAAGTGAAGCATAATTGTTGATTTTATTTTGCATTATGCTCAGCACTTTCCTTTTTTTGAAAATTACTTATGGCCAAAGCTGCGATTGGTCCACTGCTATTT
The DNA here is from genome assembly GCA_035044605.1 of Scaptomyza cyrtandrae. Classification (NCBI taxonomy): domain Eukaryota; kingdom Metazoa; phylum Arthropoda; class Insecta; order Diptera; family Drosophilidae; genus Scaptomyza; species Scaptomyza cyrtandrae. The sequence goes on along the minus strand of JAWNNS010000650.1, from coordinate 99,525 downwards.
CTAGATAACAGCGCAGTTAGCTTGTAGCTTAACATTGATGTTACTGTTGTTGCTCCTGTTACTGTTACCCCAAGCTGGAAAGTTAGTCCTTAACAGCGTTCATTTCTGGAAGAGCCAACCTGTTACCAGCTAACAGTCTGCTGTTAACCGCTTTCAGTCATTGCTGTAAGCTCAGCTAATAGACGCAATTTTTGTGGCTGACTCTTTACTCTTGTGAAAATGCATCTAACTGTTATGCGTAAAGTAAACTGAATATAAATTTTATATATATATATATATATATATATATATATATATATATATGTATTCACTTTTTGTACCTGCATTTACACAATACTCGGCATACTCATTGAGTTTACCACGCCGACAACTGCTACTAGTAGGTGCTCATGCCTTTGCTTTTGTTTTTTATACTCTCCCTTACCATTGAAAGGCCACCCGTAGTGCTCGGCTTTTTGTCTCTTCCCCACATTACCTCGTGGATCCACAGCATGCGGCCGTATGCATATTTGCATAATGGTTCCAGTGTTTCAAAAACTTGCTAAACACTCTTGATAGACAAGATAAAACACTGGCGCTGGTATTTTTCCGCATAATTTATGTTGTTGCTATGTAGATTTTTCATTCCACATACACAGACACACACAACGCAGACGTCGCGTCATTTTGCTTGCTTTCCTGCACCAGCCGCCCCCTCCTTCGACAAAGGTGCGCATTTATTCACCTGTTCGTTGGGCTTGTTACATGTTTTCCAACGTTACTTTGAAATTATTTTAATTATTTTAATTAACTGAACATTGGTTGCTACTAGAGATTTGCGGCTTAGCCTAAGTGAACAGATTTCTGTCTTATATGAAAACTATTCTTGAGTCATTAAATTATGTCTTATCTTTTGTACTATATATATAGATAAACATCAGATAAAATAAAGATTTATGTTTTTTCTATAATAATATTTTTTTAAATATTAAATACTGATGCATAAGCACTTTTAAATTTTTTGTCACGACAAGTACTTTACATTATTTTTAACAAACATGTTAGCTGTAAGCAGATAACTTGAGATTATCTCAATTTCATGCTCATTGGCGTTGTATTTCAATAGTGTGTGTGTGTTTCGAAAACAATAAATAAAATAGATTTGCCAACGATATCAACTAAATTTGATTCATGTTTGCAGGCTACAAAATAAGAACATATATTTTGATTGAAAAATAAATCGAATTTATGAATTTATTATGAAAACATAAGCGCCAACAATGACAGCGACACTGACAGCAACCTATCGACCTTACCTACTTCTCTTCCCCTCCCCACCATCTCCTCCTTCACCCACCCATTGACATCTCCAGCCGTTAAACGACCACCCGCCTAGTAGCTTCTATTTAGTGCAGTGCAAAATTTTGAATGTATGAATTCCTTTTGGGACAACACTCCAGCGGCCCCAACGCTTGACAGACACTTGGCCAAAATGGTATTTGGCGTGTGAATTTGCTTCTTTCGCTCTACCATAAGCCTTAAGTAAAACCTATGAATATTTACTTTAAACGCAACATACGCAATATACGTATTTTGAGTTGTTTTTTTTTTCTTTCTTGTCACACATGAAGATGTTCTTTGGGCGTACAATAAACTGTCAACTTGTATGCCACTTGTAATTTCATTGAGTTTATTTGCCTAATCACATATTCAATATGCTAAAGTGTATTGGAATAAATTGCATTTTCAGCCGCACTTGCACTTGAGCTCTGAGTGGCAATGACACTTGCTGCTATTGTTGTTAAAAATTCAACATGAAATTTCTGTTTATTAACATTTGGCCAACAATGGCGCTACAAATTGTTGGTGATGGGTGGCAATTTTTAAGGTAATTGCATCCTGCATTTTAAATCCAAATCATTTTCGTGGACTATTTTATTCAACGAATATTTAAGTGAACATCCTGAGTTAAATACAGTTGCTACTGCTGCCAAACGTAAAATGTTGATTTTATTGCTTTAAACAAGAACATTTTTGGTGTACATAAATAAATGTTGAGAGATTTATTAAATTGTTTTGAAACAATTAAAGATTTGGTTATTGAAGGAAATATTTGAATATTTAAAAGCATGTAACTATTTGAATTCCAATTCGTCAGTAAATATTTTATGAACTAACTTTGTTTGTGCAAACACAAATGTCTAGCTGTCCAACGCAACTGTAAATGGTGAATGGCAAGGCGCCTAAAGCGCCATTTTGTAACATAAAAACAAACCTAAAAGTCAAATAACTGCGATAACAGTTGCCCCGCTCGACATTTGCCTGTTGGCCTGTTGGTAAATGCTCGAACATTAAGTTCTATTTAGATGCAGAATAACCAGAGGGTTGCACTAAGTTGCCCCAACACGTAGCAAAGTCAACACAGAAGATGAAAGTGCATTTTAATTGTGGCAAAGGGAAAAATATAGCAGCCACTTTTATTTTAAGTTTAAATACATTGGTCTATGGTAAAAGCTACTTTGAGTGGATTAGTTGTTGCAAGTAGTATTTTACAAAAGATTTAAATTGGTTGTTGGAGTTTTTCTTTTGGCAATCTAGGAATTGCCCTTTAATTTGTAAAATTGCTTGGATGTGCCTAAACTTTTTCTGCTTGTTAGAATAAGTAATTTGTACTGTTAGTAAATTGAAAATATAGAGATTCTGTGGTATTTGCATATGCTGCAGGGCAAGCTCCTAAAGGAAATATATATGGAGTAAAGAATGTGTCTATTAATCAAGCAGCTGTACAAAATTGTCAAAATGTACAAAAGAAAAAGAAAACTGATCAAAATTTATGATTATCAGCTTTGTGTACGTTGTTGTCTGTCTTTTATATGATTGCTATGGATTGGTTGCCAACACACAAACACAGTCACAGTTACTGGAAAAGCAGAATCTCAGTCTTATCAACAGCAGGAGTAAAAACAATGCTTACAATGTGTGTATGCAAACATATTGCGCTTACGCCTTGTTAACCATAAGCTTAGCCCATTGTCAACAGCTGTTTCTTCTTCTTTGTTATTGCCAGCCAACTCCTCTACCCCGCTCCCGCACAAAGTGTTTAATGACAAATGACATGGGCCAGTGCATTTCAGCTCTGCGCTTTGTGCAATTCTATAGCAACTATTTTGGACAACTATTTACAGTCATGCTGTTGCTTAAGCTATTGCTATTCCTGTCGTTGTGCTAAAAATGCAGATGAATGCAGGAGCGACTGAGCCCGAACCAAACCAAACCGAACCTCACCGCACCGAAAAATGTAATGAAACATAGAAGACAGCTCTCAAGATGCGAAACAAGCAAGGACAATGGTGACCCTAAAGCCGGCAGCATGCATAAATTGTCTGGCTGGGGCCGAGAGACAGCTGAGATTGATTTGCATGCGACAGTTTTGCAAAATGTTTCCACTCATGTTGTTGTCGCCCAACAGCAACAAAAACAACAATAACAATAAAATTAGAAAATTTTAAATTAAAATCTATACAGCCATAGAATGTTTTGTTTTGGGTCAAGTTATTTATGAATCTTACTGGAATTCGAGTGCATTGCACTAAATTGTTGCACTAAATTCATTATACTGTCTTCCTTCACTCAATTTCTTCGGACTTGCTTACGCTGCCCACTCTGCACATACTGAAAAACGATTTTGTAGCAACTTCAGAAAGGCTTTTGCCACATCGTTAGGTTTTATGGTTTCGCGCACGCACAAAACTTTGGCAACAGTAACATAATCAAAAAACAACAACAGCTAGGCAAACAACTAGTCTGTCTTGCAGTTTGGAGTTTACAGCGCCAAAAATGTTCATTTTCATATAGCAGCTCCTTAAGGAAGTCAAACCTATCTGCACCATCTGGCGGCTGAACGGTTTCCTCCGGTTTGCATTTGGCTGCTGCACAAAACTTTCGCGCGCAGCCAATCAACTAGCGGTTAAGCAAGCGTAACCAGGCACCTGCACAGGGCTTATACAGGAACGGGAATAGAAACAGGATGAGTAGGTGGAGTAGTAGTTGCAACATGAAATCAAAAATGTATGGCTAGCGTAAAGAGTCGGATGCTTTAAATTACCAGGCAGCCGCCTTGTGGGCCGGTTCCAGCATTAAGTGCCACATAATTGCTTAATCTCTGCGGCTTTTACACGACAGCGTAATAATTTATTTGACTGTCAGTTTCGAGAACAAAAGTTAAGAGCGAGAACGAACACCAGAGACAAAAAGAGACATGAAAAGTAAAACGCAAAATTTGCCAGAGTTAAAAGCAGCAAAAAAAAAGAACGACATCGCAAATTATGCAGTCACGTTCCCCTGTGCCATCATCTCATTTTCTGTATTTTTATTTTATTTTTTTGTTTTGTGGGTCGCTAAAGGATTTATGGCTTGAATGAGCCAGCCAACCGGGCAGTTTGTGGGCCTTGTGGTAGATCAGTCCATATAAGTAACTGTTGCTGTTTTTCGCCCAATTGAGCACTGTTCTTACTTGGACCCAAACAGCTGACAACAACATTTAGCAAGAGTTTTATTATGAACAAGCTCCCTCTTCTGAGCTGGCTTTTGTTCAACAATTATATTTAATTTACAACATGAACAAATACAGCTTTGACAAAGCTGTGGCAGCGTAGGGATTGCATCCTTACCCTTACACATTCAATATATATTTTTTTTAGACAGATCCAATGGAAACATTAAAAGTCAAGACGTGTTCAGATGTATGTATATGCGTGCTAAGTAGCTAATATGCGAAATAATTTCCATGTAAAACCGAACATTTTGGATTTTTAACCTCAAGTTGAATAGAGCCTTGTTACCCACTCCGCCCCAGTCGTAAGTGGCTGCAATGCAACCGAATCACAAATCAAGTTCTTCTAACCGCACGCAGAGTTTAGATAAAGGCACGTGCATAAATTATTTGCAAGTTGCAACAAGAATAACAACAACAAATGCAACACCTCATATGCACAGTGCATAAATTTACACCTAATCAATGCAATTGTGAAAGGAACTCAACAGAACGGCAGGAAGTATGCCAGATAAATTCAACAGTTACTTGTGTTCGAGTGTGTGGGTGTGTGGGTGTGTGTGTGCGTGTGTGTTTGTAAAATATGTTATATTATAATGTGCATATTTGGAAGATTAATAGATTTTAATTAGTGAGTCGAATGCATTGGCATTCCTAGGCGTTTCTCACACAGAACACATTCAATGGAGATTGATTGATCGCTGGATATATCCTCTGAGTTTGGGCGTTCAGCCGCCATGTTAGTTTATAACAGCATTTAATTACAAAATCATAAGCTGTCAGCAAACTCACACACTTTCACCCACACAGGCAGACAACCACACACGCATGAGTGGTAAACGCCTTTTCAACTCTCTGCATTTGACAGTCGCCTGTCTAAGGCGTTTATCTGTGTAATATAATGAGGATGTCCTCCACTCCACTCCTCCCTCTTTTCATCCCTCGCACTATCGCACTCTGTTGCTTTGGGTGGGGACACATTAAATATGCACGACACTGCACTTTGATATATGCGACGCCATGTTGTCGCACTTATTTACCCAAGCGTGGGTCTCTTCCCACCAACACAGCAGCAGCAGCATCCAACACCACTAACCAGCAGCCAGCATCAACCAACATGCAGCAGCAACAACAACAACCAGTAACAACAACAGCACAAACAACTCACATGAACAACGAAATGCGCAAAAAAGTGCATATTTTCAATATGATGCCGTGTCAATAACAGTTATATTGCCCCGCCCACAGCTAAGTACATGAACATGAGCTGCATTCATGGGTGTGGGATTTAGGTTCACACTTACATAAAAACGTATCTGTACGAAGAGTACACAAGCGTTTCAATGCGCTTCTATTGTGTACGTATAAGTTATATATGCTTAAAATGCTATTCACACTAAGTAAATAATTGTTTTCATTTTATGCAGTCACATTTAACAAAGGTAAAATATCAATAGATAAAGGAATAGGTAAGTACGCTCGCATTTGTTGCAAATCAAGTATACCCACATCATCACATTAATCAGGTAAAGCACTTTCAGGTGTCTTTCGACAGAAACTTCATCTTGAAGAGACTCAAGCACTGCAGCGCATCCAAAGACAATCAGCACCTAACAAGAAGAAGTGGCACGTAAAAATAAGCTCAAAAGAGGATGGAGAATCAAGGAAAATATTGGGTGGCAAGAGGGGAATGTGGCAAGCTGTGGCAGCTGTTTGCGTTTTCATGAGAACTTTCTTCAAGTTCCGGGTTTGATGGTAAGTAAAGGTTCTCGCTTTCAGTAGCAGCCACAAAGTGAAAAACGCTACAAGCGCCAAATATTTTATGGCAGTTGCACACACACACACACCCATACAATAGACGACACGCCCAACCTCTCATAAACATGTTGTGCATGGAGCCACCCACTGTGTTGCATGTCTAGAGGCATGTTTGTTTGTTTGCATCGGCTAAACAGTTCTCGGCAAAAGAGTGTGGAAGATTTTGGATGAAAGCCAAAAGAAAAGTGCAACACAAATACGCATATCAAATTTGTACCAAGCATGGAGGCAAACTACACAGATTGGGAAAGAGAGAGAAAAAGCGTGTTTTTGTGTGTGTAGGACACCCTCAAAGAGACTTTTGACTTTGCATGCAGCTGAGCATATGAGCGTGATTTCTGCATATGAACTTTTTGCCAGAGCATAAATTGAAAGTGGAACCAAACAGAATTGCGACTGCGACAGCGATTCTGGCTCATGGCTCTTGAGTTTGGGTGACTGTCCAGTTGTGGAGCTCCTGCTTCTATTTTTTTGTTTTGTTATTCTTTTTTTCTGTGTGTTGCCCCAGTTATACTTGAACTGCCGTTCTGGCCAGGCGTCTCCTCACACTTTGTCTGTCTATCTGTAAAGCCTGCTGAAATTTCAAGTACTTTTGACACTTTTATTCCGAATACACACACACATACGCACGCAGTCACACATAGATGCATGCAAAACGCAGAGAGAGATAGCGAGATGTAAACTATACCAAACAGGCGGACAGTGGCCTGGCGTATGACAGTCGAGGACACCCCTGAACCCAGGGCAAAGCGTTTGGCATAGTCTTACACAAAGATTTACGTACAACATGTTGACATAAAGTGCGCAAAAGTGGAATTGCATTTCGTATGAAACTTGAGTATGCTCTTTTGTTAACACGATGATGACACACACATACACACAAACACACACACACACACACACACACACACACACACACACAAACATACTCACAGTCTTTGTGGTCCTTTCACTCTTTGGGCATTTTTAACAAGGCATAATGTAGCTCACACAGATAAACATACACACTCATACACGTTCACAGACAGACACGCACATTTGTATACGCATTCATTTCACACTTAAAGTGTTGCGGCTTAAAATTGCTGACATTGTTGCTGTCATCCAGTTGGCATAGTGTATCTTGAAATGCAGACAAGTACATTCCAGCTTCAAAACTCAATCACATAAATTCCGAAACCATTAAAAAAAAATAAATAAAAAAAATATCGAACAGGTTCTTAATAAAATAAATACAGAAATGGAATATTATTTATATCAAGATGTCAAGTTTTGTAGTACAATTTTCGGTTGTTTCAAATTATTTAAAACATTCCTTTCGTTATTATAACTAGAAAAAAAAAATGTAGTTTCAAGGTGTTTGTTGTTTGTAACATAGCAACAGAGTTTGCACCCTTTAGAATCAATTTGTTTGTGCATTAACCCAGACACCTTCAACACTTTTGCTATGGCGGGGTAATTACGCCAGCTGGACTAACCAGTTGGGTCCTTCCAGCTCTTTGCTCCTCTCTTCTGGCTGATGCTTACATTTTTCAGCACTTAAGTGGCCTTTAACGCCTGATGGTGTAGCTCTTGCTGCTGCTACTCTTGCTCGTGGCAGCTGTATTTATATTATGTCGCTTGTTTGCGGCCATTTGAAAAAAATCTTAAGCAAAATAAAACGCTACGTGACCATAAATAAAATTGACAAATGTCGCTCGGGTTTTTCTCTCTCTGTACACACGCACTTCTCATAATTTCATATTTTGTTGAGGGCCAGGCGAGGCAAGGCAAAATTGGTGCAAATTGAGTTTGCGGATTTAGTGCTGAGTAAATTTGTTATGCAAAACTGTGCGTGATAGATATATCAAAAAATACTTTTGAACATTTATCATATTCAGTTATCGCGATAGCAGCAGTGTCTGCCCAAAGCAAAGCTCTTAACTCAATTAGAAGAAACGCGCGCACACACACAAACACACACTCACTGAATAACAAAATGCAAATGACATTAAAGGCGTTGGGCAAAAGATTTGCAATAATGATTGCTGCATAATCATAATCACAAGCTGCTAGCTTGTAAGCCCGACGGACACAAAATTTTGATTTCATTGGCCACTTGATTGGCATAAAAAAGCGAATTGACAATTCGCATTGTCGTTGGTCGGACCCAGGAGCTGGTTTTGTGGTTGGTCTCCTCAGGCTCACTCGCTCTTTAAAAGCGTACATAACATTTAATTTGATTGCCGCATACTTTAAGGCGCTCAAGTGGCCATGAAAATACATATCGAGCTGAGCACCATAAAAGGCAGTTTTATTAACTTCAACACAAATAGAAGTGCGCGAGAACGGGGCAACGGGAGTAACAGCCACAAAACAAAGCAACAACAAAGTGGCCTATAAGCACATACGCAAACAGCAACAAACGTCGCGACGACAGCGCAAATTGCATTAACCAACAAAATTGTCAGTGGCAAAACTAAATTTTTAATTATAGCAAGGAAAACTTTACTTAATGTCAGTCAAAGAACTATCGAACGACAACGTTGAAGAATTTTTAAACTTTTAAATACTCCATTATACAATTTAAGTAATTTCTACTTAACATTTCAGTTGCTGACAGTTGTGTCGGCTGCACGTGCTTATGCCACAGCTCACTTATATGGCAATACACACACACACACTCATACGCTTATATGCACGCAAACACAATATGTATGTATGTATGTATGTATGTAAGTATAAGCACATACAATTCAATTTCCTCAAATGTTGTATTTATTATTTCCTCATTGCACTGGCGACGTCCTCGTCGGAGTTAGTCCGTAAATCGCAACAGTTAAACAAGCGGGCGCACACATACACACACAGAGATAGCAATACACAGAAACACAGACAAAAGCGCACACACACACATAAACACACACACATTAAAAGACTTGTGTATGAAATTTGACAATATTGTTGGCGCACCCAAACACACACACACATATACATAAAGGCAACATGAGGCAGGCTTGCAGGCAGGTATTTCGTCTGTCTGTCCGTCTGAGTGGGTGAATGGCAGGATACGAGGTGGCAGGCGGCAGGTTGCTGCTGCTGCTGCCGTTATAGTCCTGTGTACAGTGGTGCAGTGTCTCTTCATGCTTTAAACAATGCGATAAAATGGTATTAGTCACGTTAAATTGAATTTATTTAAGCGCGCTTTTAGGCGCATTCCCAGGCAAGACTCGGCATAAGCTCATGTTGCCCACCCCAACCTACCCCTGTCGCCCCTCAACGGCATTGCAACCGCTTTATAGCACACTCCCCCCATAAATGTGTGTGTGTGTGTGTGTGTGTCAGTTAAGCCTCATTGTCAGCGTACGCTTTGAGTGTTTTATGTTGGGCGCACAGCAACGAAGCGAAGCGACATGAGCCACGGCCGGATCGAGAAATGGTGCGCTAGTCGGATACGGAACCCAAGCCCGACGATTACCTGCCACAACTGCGTCGAGCTTCAATTGCTTCAACTACCTGGCTGCTGCCTGCCACGCCTGTCTATTAAATACGAGAATTATGCAAATTATGCGAGCGTTATTAGATTTATTTGAGGCATTATTCGGCCGTCAAGTAGCTTAGATATTTGTATGCGTGCGTTTGTGTGTGGGTGTAGTTGTGGGCGTGAAATGACAATTGATAACTTTAAGTAACTCGCAGGCAACTCGTCGCACGCATCGTGCATGATTTACTCACGCTCGCCAACTCGCGACACTCTTATGGAACAGTGAATCATGGCAACAGTGACATTTGCTGGGAAGTCGAAAGTCGCAGAGATTAATTTCACTATATGAGAAAGAGAATGGACATTGACGGAGAGAAAGAGGCAAAGGCTAAGAATTGACTGGCAATGGAAAAGGTTCAATGAATTTAGCAACAAATTAATGAATTAAACGCAATTAAGGAGAGTAAATTAAAGACTTATTAAAACTTGAGCCAGGAATTAGATTGCTTTTACTTCGGCTGTGGGTAATGCTGTCTTAACTCAGCTACAATTTATTCTGTTTGCTGTGTAGCCTGTGGCAAGTTGTACAAATACCACAGATGGATATAAAAGCTGATCAGCATGGTATGTAGACCTTATGCTAGTCCAAATACCAACACACACACTTGCATACGCTGGAAGTGCACAGTTGAAATTGAAAATGGAAACAGCAGCAGTGCGGATTAAACCATTTTGTTGCAATTGTTTTGTTGCAAGTGGCAAAATTTTTGTTCTGCTCTTGGTACAGCTGCATAAATATTTAAAATTTAATTGAAATTGCATTTGCGAGGCGTGCGAGCGGGCAACGAAGAGGTGGAACTGCGTGGCAAGCGGGCCATGGTAAGATCAAAAGACGAGCGATTGGCAGTTGTGGAAATCAACGCCTGAAAGCATGCAACATGCACAGACAGAATCATATACTTACTCACACACGCATACGTAGTTGGATACGAAAGCACAAAAGCGCTGGCTGCTAGGCAGTGGGCAGCGTTGACAAGCGCTAAAGTTGTCCCCCAGCGCCGAGCGTGGCGCAGAGACGAGGTCATGTGGTAGTCTCTATCTCTGCGTGCTTGTTTACTGTTGTCCGGGCTTTGCGAAGCGATTGCGTTGCTTACACACACACACATAAACATACACAGGAACATAACGCCCACATGCGCTTCCTTTTTGCATAAGCAACTCACGACATGCACTTTGGGCACACAGTGCGTATGCGTTATATGGCTTGTTATTTATCTTTAGCTCATTGCTCTCGGGCACCGATGCTGGCGATGGCGATGGCACAGGCATGCCAATAAACTCTTGCACCCACACAAACACACGCACACGCAGAGGGACACCTAAAGGCGTGGCCGGCACTCAAGGGCGTTTAATTGAATGTACGTGGCCCGAAACATTGCCGTAGACACATTAACAGTACATCGGTGTCTGGCGCTTCATGGCACCTTGACATCGTTTCATAGCTGCGACACTGTCGCTGCTGCAGATGCAGTTGCACTTGCAGTTGCAGTTCCAGTTGTTGCTGCACTCGCAATTTTGCACCTTGCATTCGAGCATAAATCAATGCAAATTACGCAGCACGAGCTCTGACATCGCTTTAAGCTTAACACATTGCCGTGTATAGAGCATTCCGATTCGTTTATCCTGTTACATACGTGTGTGTGTGTTTGTGTGTGTGCATGACTATGACAATATTTCAGACCTTCTGTTCACATTTCGCATTTTTCATGCACGCATTTTAATCACTCACTCAAAGAATGCTTACAATGATAATCTTTGTGTTCGTTTTTCCCTCCTGCTACGGCTGCTGCTGCTGTTGCTGTCAGGTTGTCTGTGGCCATTTTTTACACTCTTACACACACATACCGCAATGCAAATGCAGCATATTGTATGTATGTATTTGTATATGCGAGAGCGAGAGAGAGAGAGACGTACGTACGAAATATGCAATTCCCATGCATGTTCAACATGATTAATTTCTGTAATAACTCGATTGGAATCACGCGCCAGCAGCAACTTTTCCATCAAGCATTACAAGCACACTGGCATTTTATAGCGAGGGAGGATATCAGAGTATTCAGCTTACCCCAACCAACCCTGCTTTAATATAATCTTATTTCTACAGTAAAAATGATAAAAATTAAAACAATATTAAACAGATGTTCATAAAATCTTAACTCGTCTCTCAATAGACTTAAATCAACCCTCGTTGTGATTCAGTGAGAGTATATTTGTATCTGTATCTGCCGGTTGTCCCTAGTGCTGGGGCACGTTCCTGTTCCGGTTCTGCGGCATACGTGAGTGTAGAATATGTGTGTGTTTGAGTGCTTGCGTGTGCGTGTGTGTGTGTGTGCGTGTTTGTGTTTGTGTGCGCGCATGGTGCTGTTGCCATCGCCTCAGTGGCGGCATTAAGCATTTGACTGCAGTCAACGAGGCGAACGACACAAATGCTCCGCCGACGGGCAAACGCAGAACAGAACAGAACAGAGCAGAGCAGACCCCGTGCGCTAGTTAAATAATTTTGCATCCAGTTGGGAAAGTGCTCTTCCCTGGTCTCATTCCTGTTGGTTTGCGTCTGACGTCTGCTGCTGATGCAGCACAACCTCAATCTGACTTCTTTTTGGTACAGTTCAATAAGTTTTAATGCACTTAATTAATTCCCGCTGCGTCTGTGGGTGGTGGGTGGAGGGCGGCAAGCACACGATACAGACACACATCTGCCGTTTCAAATTCGATTTTGAGAATATGTGTTTTCTATTTTCTTATATTTTTTTTTTTCTTTTTTAATTGTCAATAACATTAGCATCGCATCGTCTCGTCTCGTTCACCCTTCCATATGTTTACCTAATTTAAGTTATTCGAATTCAATTAGTTCATTTTCTAATTAATCGTGTTCTATGTGGTTGATTTTACTCGGCGCTGCGCCCAATCGCAAGTCAATCGGAAAATGCAATTTCAATGAGTAAACATCAAAATTGCTAGTTTTAGATGCTGACATAGCATTCGTAGATCATGCTTACTTAAATATTTTCTCTCATGTTAATGGGACTATAATCATGTATAATTATAAGTCACAGTCTTATCAACTATTTGCACAAACATACAACAAAGTATACACATATAGCTATTTTTGTTATTGTGGAATTCCCAGAAACTGACCTTTCTTTATATCAAAGCTCACATTAAATGGCTAAAAATAAAACAAAAATAGTAAACACACAGTCTTATCAGCTATTTGCACAAACTTACAAAAAAATGTACACATAAAGCTATTTTTTTATTGTGGAATTCCCAGTAACTGACCTTCTCTATCTCAAAGCTTTCATAAAATGACTAAGCTATTGATAATAAAAGCATTCAATGCCATTTCCAACGAGTAAATATCAAATTTGCTAGTTTTAGATGCTGACATAGCGTTCGTAGATCATGCCTACTTAAATATTTTCTCTCATGTTAATGGGACTCTAATCATATATAATTATAAGTCACAGTCTTATCAACTATTTGCACAAACATACAACAAAGTATACACATATAGCTATTTTTTGTTATTGTGGAATTCCCAGAAAATGACCTTTCTTTATATCGAAGCTCACATTAAATGGCTAAGAATAAAACAAAAATAGTAAACTCACAGTCTTATCAGCTATTTGCACAAACACAACAAAGTATTCAAACATAGCTCCTTTTTTTTAATTCCAAACATAAATTAATATTCTTAGACTTTAAACTCCCAAATCGTTTCGTACGTGCAGATCAGTTGCATCAAGGTTGCCTTCGAAAGGCTAATCATCAGGATTAGCACACAAATAAGCACTTTCCGATGCGTACTCATCGTTGAGCTTTGTCTCACAACTGATGATTGCTACAAAAGCCATGAAAACATATGCAATTTTTATAAGCAAACAGGAAGATGCTTTGTTTATATTGTTTATAATTCCATCGTTGAATAATAATAACCCATGTTTCTGTAACACCAAGCCGTCTCGAAAGTTTTAAAATTCGAGATTTTTTTATTATCGATCGCATGTGTACCTCGGAAACGGGAAAAGCTATTAAAAATTTGAAACAAACTTGTACTGCCTAGGGATTAAGCCTATGTCTCAAATCTGGAGTCACTAGCTTTTATAGTTTCTGGCTACATCGACTCGGCTGTTGATGCTGATCAAGAATGTATATACTTTATGGGGTCGGATATTTCTCCTTCTGCCTGTTACATACTTTTGCACAAAATCAGTATACCCTTTTTAATCATTTTCAATGGGTTCAGGTTATTAAAAGCAGTATTGCTAAAACTGGTTTTATTTAATTATTCACTTGTATTTTAATATTTTCTTGATTGTTGCGTGGGTTAACCCAATAAAAGCACAAACGATAAATCAGACATTAATATAATCTTTAAGTTATATATGGAGTTGTTCACAAACTTATGTGCATATATAATTTTTTTGTTGCCGTTGAGATTATCTTAGGCTTTTACATTAATACGCATACAAGATTTCGCTTCGTTGACTCATTTGTTTGTGATAAAATAACAACCCAAATTGATTAGGAGCTCTTCCTAAAAACTCCGTATTTGCGTCGTGTGATGCCCAAAGATAGCCTATCTTCGATAGAAACTGGTAGATCTGGATCCAAGTTGGTTTTTTCCATTTTTATCCCATCTTTTATTTCACTTTTAAGCTTTTCCATCGCCTCGCGATATGCCGCTTTCTCACACACTTTTTTGCATTCATTAGAGGAACTGAGTTTCTCCGCTTCGAGGCAGCATTTCTCAAAGAAATCATCCTTCAGCTCATAAAAGCGACGCACTAGTGCCTTACAGCGATCAATATTCTGACTGTCGACCTGCTCGCAGTTTTTAAATGCTTCAATGTTTGCGACCAACATAAGCACGCAAATGCCGCCGTAAAAGTTTGACTTCATCTTGTCAGCTGTTGGTAACGACTGAATTAAAACGCGATCAGCTTCATACTCTTATCACCGCGGCAAGCTTTCAGGTTACGCTCTCACAATCATATGCTCTCTCTCTCTCCCCTTGACTTTGTTTTGAATTTCCACTTTTATCGTGCAACTATAATGCAATCAAGTTTTACATAGTTGTTTAATTATTTAAATTTCGATAGTTATCTAGAATTAATCTTTTTACAGCACACTTTGGTTTTGATTTGTTACTAGAAGCCCGGGAAACTCTTTTGGATTTTATTACTATAACAAACCAAATCTCGTCGTGGTAAGAATGATAAATTTCCAATAGCAGTACCACCGATCCCTAGGAACCTGTGAACTAAACATTGACACAATCCCTTTTACTTTGATGCCTATTGCAGTCCCATTCTTTACGTCTTTGCGTCTTGGATTGGATTCGTTGATTGGGCTGTGGCGTGTGTGTACAAAGCATTTGAATCTGATTTTTGTCTATCAGACCGCTGCATTTGTGTATCGCACTGGCTGCAACGTCAATTCTCTAGAAAGGCGAGGATTTGCCGCTGCCTTAAATTAAAAGCAAAGTTGCAAGTGCAACAACAACAAATTGCTGGAGAAGCGTTTATTTGTCATAGGATTTGGCCAGCTACCAACAACCAGAGCCAGCAGCGAACAGTAACCAAAGCAACAGTACAAACAAATACATTGACAGGCAACAAAAGAGACAAACAAAAAGCGGCAACAGCAACAGTGAGCAAAAAAGCAAAAAACAAAACAGACGACACCAGGCAATGGCCACAGCGGTTAGCAGTGGCGATGACTTAACGGATTTTCAATCTCAGCCGCAACCCGGGCAACGTTCGGTGGCCAGTGGGTGTGGGTGAGCAGCTTGGTGGGCGCTGGGCGGTGGGCGATGTGCAGCTGTGGGCTGCGGTTGCTGTTGAATCCTCCTCTTTCTTTCTGCCCCACGGCAATGCTGCTGCTGCCACGGCCACTTTGCAGCCGATATATACACACACACACAAACATATATATATATATATAAGTATATATATATATATGTTATATATTTATTTTATTTTTATATTTACACTGGCGTACATGTTTGCTATGTCTGACCGTCCGTCTGAATATCTGTCTGTTGTTCTGTTTGTTTGCAGCGTCAACTTTTTGCCAGCTAAAGAGGGGCAATGGTCACGGCAACTACAACTGCAACTGCAACGGGATTGCGGATTGGAGATCGGGGCACGGTTATGGGGCGTTATATCCGCAATGCATTTCCTTGCGGAGTTGAAATAAATTGCGAATAGTAAAAACCACCAATAAATTGTCATTTCCGTAAGAGGGATATTACATTTTTTAAATTTATGAGCGCGTCTGTGTATCGTAAGCGTGTGTGTGTGTATGTGTGAGCGAGTGTGTGAAGAGAGTTTTAAACAAAAAATAACAAGCTTTCCATTCACGAATTTGCGTATTGTTTGCGCTTGTTTTTTCTTCT
This sequence comes from Scaptomyza cyrtandrae, assembly GCA_035044605.1. NCBI lineage: Eukaryota > Metazoa > Arthropoda > Insecta > Diptera > Drosophilidae > Scaptomyza > Scaptomyza cyrtandrae. Next base: position 83,250 of record JAWNNS010000650.1, on the reverse strand, counting down.
ACTTCTTCATAGCTGCAAGCGAAAGTTAAATTGAAACGGATGTGAAAATACTGAAACAATTTTTGTCATTTCCGGTTGTGACAGACAACTTAAATTGCTAATATTCGCCGCACATATTCTAATTAACTGATAAACGCAAACACTAAAAGTTAAACACCCACATATGCATATGTCGAATTTTGAAAATGAATTATTATGTATTCCAATGCATTGACGTTACCAAAATTGCCAAAAAGCAGCCAACAACCAGACAGACGCAAGCTGCGTCCAATAACATGTCCTTAATGTCTACAAAACGCGCCAAAACCAACTGCGACCACAACAAATTATAATAAAGTTTATCGATTAGTTCAAAAGGGAGTGAAAGTAGTGATACGTGGAGGTCTATGCGGGGTATCGAAATGCCCAACAGACGTGGAACATAACATATTTCAATATGTTACCTTCGCCAAATGTCCCAAACGAATATATGCATATCTTTAAAATATAACAAAAAGTTGCAGAAAATTGTTAAAATGAAAAAAAAAAGAAAAAATTTAAAGTTTAATACTGAATAACTTGAATCTGTCAAAATTTGATGGATATCTTAACCTTTGCCCAAATAACGCTATTTCGAATTTGGTCATGAGATCTTAGAAACATTAAAAGAAAAAATCCAAAAAATTTATTTCGTATTTTTAATTCGAACTTTTTTCCATTTCTTAGAAATTTTGAACAGTTTTCACACCACACACTGCAAAAGAGCATGCATTATTCGTTTGCTCCACGCTTAAAATCCTTTGATCCAGTTATTATGTTTGTTTTTTTTTTTGTTATGTATTGCTGCGGTTTGCTGCAATTTGCGTTTTGGCATTCCCATCCCCTCCCATCGTAGCCATATATATTCCCCAACTCTTTTGCCGACGCGTAGATTATTATTTGTAAATTTTCCAAGCTCCATACGTGTATGTGTATGTGTTAACAGTATATAGTGTGTGTGTGATGTTGTGGGTTGGCAATTTGCATGTGGTTATGCGCAAATTTCATTGTTAAGCGCACTGCAAAGCTTTGCAAAGGGCAGTGCAGCCAATTCAGGTCCAGTACTAGGTACTGGATCCAAGCCCAGGATCCAGATCCAAGCAAATAAACAAACAAAACAACAATCCAAAAAAAAAAAACAAAATTGGAAAAATTCAGTTGCATGCAAATTTTGTATCTAAGCACCATAACCAACCAAACAGCAACAAGAACAACAGGAGCAGCAATTACAACAAGCAGCATAAAATGAAAAATAATGAAAACCTACCCTGGCTTTCATTTGCAATAAGCTGCAGCGACGATTGCGGCAACTTGCGATGCTGCCTCTGATGATGATAGTACTGCAGAGATATGAATATTCATTTTAGTGAATTTCTGCATTACGTGTGGCTGCAATTTGCTACAGTAATTAGGTGCGAATGCTAGTGTACGGATATTGGGTAATTGGGTGCGCCAACAATCCAGCTAATTATAGCCCAAAAACCAAAACTCAAACCAGCTCACAGCCACCTTGAAGTCAAAAAGAGGCGGCAGCATCGGCTCTTTAACTCGCCCACGCAACGGACTTAACCAAATACGTAACAACAATTTGGCTTTTTTATCCAAACTAATAGCTGGGTATAAATCGCCGGCATGGACCAGGAAACAACACAATGGCAATGACTGAAACTCTGGCAAGTGGGGATGGATATGGGAACTGTACGGGCTGTAGAAACGACAGTAGCTGTGGCGCAGCTAAAATGCCTTAAGCCAAAGGAATACGGATAAAATTTTCACGATAAATTTCACAAACAAACACCTGAGATACATCATTAGATTAAATAGAATGATACAGCGCTCTAAAGACAAAGTCAGAGTCGGAGACTGTGCCTCAGCATCTTGCTAAGACATAGACACCGTGCACAGTGGAACTGAGAAAATGGATATCGCGAAACCTGCCATTGTTAAATATAAGAAGACAGTGCAGACGGTCTGAGTCCACCGTGCAGCCGTTTACCTGGTAGCTGAGAAGCTCATTAGTGAAAAATTACTTTTGCGGTGACTTATGTCATTTCGCATGAATTTGTATTTGTGCTGTTATTTGCGATGCGGCTGCTTTGCGGAGGGTCTTAGCTAAGAAATCTTTGCGCATAGATCATCTGCCAGCTGCAAGGATAAGATGGAACGGGATGGACATGCGACAGTTTATTTGTCCACGAAAATATGGCATTTTTGCGGTTGAAGTTTTTCTTTAGCAACTTCAAAAGCGAATGGATTTGCTATTTTTTTCTCCCGTTTTTTATTATATGTATGTTTTTTTTTATAAATTTGTTGCATTTTCTGATTTTGCTTCTTTGGCTGCTGTTTCCGTTAAGCCACGCAATTTCCTGTGCTGTTACGTGCTGCAATTGCAGCTACGTCAAAAATGTCAAACTCGATGTCAGTTTTTAGCTTTGGGGCTGGCATGCAAATCATTTAATGCTATGGGACGGGGACCAAAGATTGCTTAATAAAGCCATGGGCAAAGCCCATAAAATTATAAAAACGCAACGGTTTGTTAATTAAAAAACTTCGCACACGTCACTTATAATGTGTTAATTTGTTGTAAACGCTGCGCATACGCCGTGAACGCTTTATTGTCCAACAAATGTCAGCAATTATAAAAAACCCAACACGTGTGACTGTTTTACTTTAAAGTGTTGCTCAAAAAAATAAGCGAAACCAGTTAAACACAGAATTTCTAGATTGTTGTTGGGAAAAAAACAGGTAATTGAAATTTGCACTCTACTCGCACTGCTGCTGTTGCTGACTGTTGGTTTTGTTGATAAAACAAATGCAAAACATAAACATGATAATTGGACAAAGAAAATTGTCTATACTGGCACACTGAGTTCTTGTTGCAACTGGGAAAAATTAAATTAAAACGCCGAATGAAATGCTTTTGAAACGTTCGCTGCACATGCTCCATTTTGTTATATTGTAGTGGATTCCGCTGATAGAAGTACTACTGATACTGTTACTGGTTGTGCAGGAACTTCTGCTTGGGTGGCACGCTCCATATTGCTAACGCGCGTAACGCTCTCTGTGCACCGTTTTCATCAGCCCTCCGCGGTGTCATTTATCAAAAAAGCTAAAAGAATATATTTGCATTTTGAAATATGGCATTTTTATGCATTGGTGTGTTGCAGTTGGCGCTGCGTCGCGTCTCCCTCTCTCTCTCTCTCTCTCTCTCGGTAAAAATTACCCATGCCACTGTATAACGGACCACTAGCTCTTATATTCCCCCTTTTTACTTCACAGTACTCCAGTAGCAGCCCAGCAGCAGACCAACCATCTGGGTGAACCCCTTTTCATAGTTACAAAAAAAATTCATATAAAATACGAATTCATAAGGCGAAAAATATGCGCGTTTGCGTTATACGTTATACGTTATAGAATGTTGTATGTTTGATATTGTATGTTGTGCGTTATGCGTTGTGTGTACGCCACGTTGGCCGCAATTTATGCATACATGTTCACATTCGCATTCGCCTTGCCTTCTGCCATTTGCAACATATTTTTGCTTAATGCGCATATGGAAAGTGTTTGTCATGAGTGCATTGGCCGTCCATCCTCTAGACTGATTGCTGTCGTACCTGCTGCTGCAGCCGACAGTGGTGGGGTTAGCCACCTAATACATTTTATACACAGTCAAATAAGATGAGTCCGATAAAGTATACCCTAAAGAACATTTAAAAATCTCTTCTACTATAACCAATCACAAGGCAAAACGTTAATGTAGTTTATGACTTTTTCCAGAGCAAATGAGCCAAATGCTTGCATTAAACACCATGCTTTAATGCCTTAATAGAATTCTCTTGTGGCCCACATGTTATTATTCAGACCAGAGAATCATGAGGAACAAGGTAGAGGTAGGGGGCGTGCCTGGCAGCAGCCCTGCCAACAAATTAAGCTTTGACTCTACTGGCCTCAAGCTCAAATACAGCCAAAGCCACAAGGCATAGAAATCAACTAAAACGAATGCAGCACAATATCGTTTAAAGTAACCCAGGTTAAGCTCAACACTCTGATGTTCTATGTTCTCCATGTTTTGTCGGTTCTTTTTGCTCTCCACCCGCCATTATTACCTCTTCCGGGCATTTGATGTTGGAACACACCAAACAAGTGTGAAAATTGTAAATGTAAGTCGAGCTGTCTTGCAAACTGAAAACTTAACAGAACAGCGACTCGCTTTTACGCTCTCGATGCCACTATTTCACATTCTTCTTTATTTCTTATAAGAGAAATGAAATAACGGTATTTCGCAATTTTATCAAATAAGTACGCATTGAAGCACTGCCAGCAGCGGAGTGATCGTCGCCAGTATGAGTTTAAGCGCGGGAATATTTATAGGTCTTTTGATTACCGGACTAATCGCGCACCCAATATGCAAGCAGACCGACAGTGAAGATTTTAAGAGCATCATGTCGGCTTTGCGACGCTGGTATAAGCAATCGGATCAATCCAATATTGTAATCAGTGGAGCTCTCGATTCCACTGACAGGCCAGAGACATTCAATGTACAAAGTTTTTGAATGGTACTTGCAAACAAATGAATTGGAATAAAAATTAAATGATAAGAAATAAATACATTATTATTCATATTGCAGAATTATTTAATCATGTTTATGTTTCTCATCGACAAGTGTGAAAAATGTAAAGAAACATACAAATCTTAGTCATTTTTATATGGTGTTAGCTTTTTACTTACAACATTAAGATTAGTTCTGTATATTCCAATGAATGTGGCTTACAGAATACAATATAGTCGGCCTGTGGCTTAACTCTAACTCCTTTTACCATTTGAAGCTTTTTCATTTCATTTTTTCTCTTCCTTTCTTTGCTGTGTTTACTAATTAACCGAAACATGCGCTTCTTTTAGTTACGCCTTCCTTTGCCACTTTATTTGTTGCTGATTCGTGTATCTGTGTTTGTGTATATGTATGTGTGTGTAAGCAGATGTGTCTGTGGCATTGATGAAAGACCCGGCTCTGGTCTGTGAGACCTATGTATATTATTTTGCAATTAGACTACTGGTTGGTAGGCGCACACACATACACACACACACAAACAGAGACACACACTCGCCAGTTTTTACCAGTGCCACGCCCAGTCGCTTCTGAATGGCGTTAAGGCTTTTCGCATGCCCAAATGGCTGTTGAACTTTTCCGCTTACGCGTATTATTAATTTTCTGCTCTCTGCTGTTATATCAGCATATATTTTTTTTGTTTGTTGTCTGTGTTTTTAATTTTTTTTTTTTATTTGGCTTTAATTGTGGTGCATTTCAACATTGCGCATACGCCCCGTGAGTTTTCTGTTAATGAGCTGATAATGAATTTATTAAATTTACTACACGTTGCTTGTTCCTAGCTGTTTTTTTTTTTGTTATTATTTTACTGGACAGCCTGCACATAGATAAATTAACCGCTGTGTAATAATAATGATAATATTGTGGAAAAGCGAACGGTTTGGTTGCTTTTGGGTTTGGACGTAATTTATTATTTATGCGGGAGTGTGTATGTATTACACATAAATTGAGCATTTCGTTTTTTTGTTTTTTTATTCCTTTATGTTTATTTATGCACTTTGTCAAATAACTTTAATGCTGTTGTAACAAATAAGGAAAACAAAAACAAGAACTTCGAAAAAAAAAAATAAATATGCAGCCAATGCGGCCATAATATATCAGCATTAACAGCGCCATCCAGACCGCAATTTAAAAATCATATAAAACACGTACCATTCGTATACCAATACCATTCGTATATTATGAAAAATAAAACATTTAAATGTACACAAATTAGTCGAATAATAAATGGACTCGCTGCACATACTCAAATATGCCACAAAATTTGTAAACATTTAATGCTAATTTCATTTAAATGCAATTAAGTCGAGTGCTTGATTTGTGCATAATTATTGTTGTTCCTGCCGCTCTACGCGTCCCAATTTATTTGTTTACTTTTTTATATGCCCCGCTCTCATATGGGTATAATAAATTGATTATTTAACTTTCTATTGATTCAACTAGTGAGGCAAATGAAAGTTTCACATCGAAATCAGAAATTACAAGAATTACTCTGATTTCGATAGTTTCAATTGAAAAAAGCTAAGAGATATTTGAAGGGTATTTAATATTCGGCAAGTGGCACTTTTGTGATTTGATTTATCTGCGCAAGTTGTTGGATTAAAATAAATTTTTGATTTTAGAATTCTAAAAACAAACAAATTCTGATTGTGCATGTTGAATTGTGAATTTGAATTCAGTATGTGTTTTGCCTTTCGCCGCTTAATTCAAACATTGATTCAATTAGCTAAACGAATTGCCTCGGCTGCGATTTTGTGGCCAGAACTGTGGCACTTAAAATGTGTGTGTATATATGTTTGCATCACAATTATATCAACGAGTGGTCCAAACGCATTTATTAATCCATTTTTAGGAATGGTGTTAAAATTATTATAAATAAATTTTTAAATGGAACTATGCAAGCCCAGAAAGCTTAGAATTATGTTCCCCCATGACGCCAGAGCTATAAAACCTACGCCTCCACAAACAGAGGCACTGGTAAAACAATTGAAATCCAGGCAACGCCCCTTTGGCTTGCCCTAAACGCCCACCCACAATATACAATAGCAGAATAGAAATTACACACTCTCGCCTCCGTTCTAGCACTGCGAATGACTTTTGTGTGGTTCTATTGTTTTTCATACATACCGAGGAAATAAAAGAAGTACGCATTATCAGCCGCATAATAAGCTGGTCCCCCGGCCACGTGCATTATTTATTTATTTAAAAACGCCGCATGGCCACAGCTCAATTATGCTGCAGCCATTGTAGAATGGTAGCTGAGAATGGCTGTGGGTGGAAAACTGGCTGGATAGCCTCGACAGTCGGGCAACCTTTTTAGCCACTTTCGTTTTAATGTAATCAAATGAACGTGCCTGGCATTATACCACTGCCAATAAATTCCACGCGCCAAATAGACGAACATTGGCCGGTACTCATCCTATCGTTGGCCGAAGCTGCCCGCGGGATCGCGCCACCCCTCTGCCCTTTTTATTCGTGGCCGGTGGCAACGACGACAACAACAGCAAGAACAACAACAGCTAACCATAACAATGAGCCGCACTCTTCGATGGCTTTTCTTTTGGATACGTGTGAAATTGAAAAATGCTCGAGAGTAGCCAAAAACCGCAGGACCAAGACGAAGTGGGTCTTTTGCTTCAGTTCGGTTCAGTTGGGTTCGGTTTGGTTTCGTTCTGTTCTACGATGGCCTGGCCTTGCCTGGCATAATTGAAAGGGACAACACGTCGAGCCAAGGCTATTAGGTTCGCTGCTATCATTGCTCCTGGGACACAGCAAAAGCTCACTCGAGTTGGAGCAGCAGCAGAAGCAGAAGCAGCTAATGGATTTCGATCCGTTCGCCTACACTCAGTGCACTCGCCGCATATTTACTTACACATTTATTTATTTATTTTTACTTAAGGCAGGTACTTTAAAATGTTGCCCATGCAAACAATGTTCATATAAGGCATGGCATACTTCATCCAAACATTTCATATTCATATTCAACCCCCGAGCTGGACTTAAACCGTTCACCTTTGCAAAAAATATGCAAAATAACTGAGAAAAATATTTGGATTATTTATTTAGTCACACTTGTGGCTGTATATATATATATATATATACATATATATGTATACCCAATGATGTGTGAAAGGAATGTGCCTAGATAAGAGCCAAAGAGAGACTTGCCGGTAATTTTTCGCTATTTCGGTTTATTATCTGTCTGAATGAATATTATTCTGCTCGAAAAGTGTATTTCGTTCTTATTATTTAATTTCTAGTCCAACTTCTTTTTTTTGGTCGGTTTGATCGTCGTGAATGGCTGGCGTTTACATTGACCATTCATCATCCTTATACATCATGCTCTGAGTCCGTGTCTATAATCCACTGTTCCATTCGTTGATTCCAAGAATAATTGGTTAACGAAGAATTGATCCTTCAGCTCCAAGCTTAAAATCCTCACTTTCGGTCTAATTGCATGTTGGATTAGTCAGGAAATCAACAGGCATAGAAATATTTTCACGCTTAAACTCATACTCGAAACGATCACTCCGCTTTTGACGCTCCAAAGCGTACTGATATAATGAAATTGCAAACTAGCGTTATATCATTTCTCGCTTAAGAGTACAATAAAGATTGTGCATGAATGGCATCGAGAGCGTAAAAGCGAATCGCTGTTCTGTTAAGTTCAAGATAGATTAAATACATCTGTTTTAATTTTTTTTTTTTAAGAAATATGTTTTCATTGTATTCCAGCATTTAGTAAGTAATTTTATTAAATAGTGCACATAAAGTATTACATAAGTTTGTATATATAATGAATATTCATTAAATTGTATTACTCATTCTATTTAGCATAATTTCCTTACAACCTGACCTAACCTTGCTTGGCATAATTGAAAGCAATAACACGTAGAGCCAAAGCTGACGCCGCAATAAGAATAATAATGTATTTATGTATTATTATTTAATTATCACCATTTAATTTTTTTACATGTATTTCTACTATTTTTTTTACAATCAGCTCTTAATCCTGACCTAAAATCCCCTGTTGCGTTGTTTGATTCCAAGTGTAATTGGTTTGTGGCTTTTTTGGCAGACTGATCTTCGCATGAGTCTGGCCTGTCAGTTGAATCGAGAGCTTCACAGCACTCAATAAAGAATTGATCCTTCAGCTCGAACCAGCGTTGCCTAGTTGACATGCACATCTTTAAAGCCAAACTGTTGGTCTGATTGCATGTTGGATACGCGATTAGTCCGGTAATCAACAGGCATAGAAATATTCCCGCGCTTAAACTCATTCTCGCGACGATCACTCCGCTGTTGGCAGTGGTCCAAAGCGTACTGATATAATGAAATTGCAAACTAGCGTTATATCATTTCTCGCTTAAGAGTACAATAAAGATTGTGCATGAATGGCATCGAGAGCGTAAAAGCGAATCGCTGTTCTGTTAAGTTCAAGATAGATTAAATACATCTGTTTTAATTTTTTTTTTTTAAGAAATATGTTTTCATTGTATTCCAGCATTTAGTAAGTAATTTTATTAAATAGTGCACATAAAGTATTACATAAGTTTGTATATATAATGAATATTCATTAAATTGTATTACTCATTCTATTTAGCATAATTTCCTTACAACCTGACCTAACCTTGCTTGGCATAATTGAAAGCAATAACACGTAGAGCCAAAGCTGACGCCGCAATAAGAATAATAATGTATTTATTTATTATTATTTAATTATCGCCATTTAATTTCTCTACATTTATTTTTACTATTTTTTTTACAATCAGCTCTTAATCCTGACCTAAAATCCCCTGTTGCGTTGTTTGATTCCAAGTGTAATTGGTTTGTGGCTTTTTTGGCAGACTGATCTTCGCATGAGTCTGGCCTGTCACTGGAATCGAGAGCTTCACAGCACTCAACAAAGAATTTATCCTTCAGCTCGAACCAGCTTCGCCTAGTTGACATGCACATCTTTAAAGCCACACTGTTGGTCTGATTGCATGTTGGATAAGCGATTAGTCCGGTAATCAACAGGCATAGAAATATTTCCGCGCTTAAACTCATTCTCGCGACGATCATTCCGCTTTTGGCAGTGCTTTAATTCGTACTGATTTTATAAAATCTCATACTGTATACTTTCGACTGTTAATCATATGCGACTTGTCGCTTAGATGTCAAAGTATAATTAACTGTGACTCCTACTATTTGGTTTGTTACTTTATATTTGGCTACAGATCAATATTATAGCACATTTTGTTTTGTATAATATAGGATAGAAAATATTTTTCATTTTCTGTTTGTAGCTCTCGATTGAATCTTGATGCACGTGCGCTGGCACAAAGCCCTATACAATTCTACAGCAACATAGTTAAGGCCAAAATGAAGCTTGCTCCCAAAGGGTGCAAACCAGCCGTTTCGAGACCGTCTCTTGCCACCACCCACAGATTCCCAATTCATACGCTTAAGGGCAGGGGAGCTGGGTAGGGCCCAATGGGTTTTTCTTGTTCTTGTTCTCATTCGTAATAATTTTTATTATGGGTCATCGGCCATTTGTTTAACGCACAAAACACACAAACATACGCAAGTGGTACAACTGCCTGCGGGTCCAAGCAAGCAAGGCCCATTTCATTCGGCACATCTATTAGGCCAAATGTATACCGGCTCAGAACCTTTTTACTATATCCTGTAGCCATTAAGTGAGTATAAAAGGGTATGATAATAAATTTTATTTAAATGTTGGTTACAGACGATAGAGACAACTAAATGTCAGCTTTTTCAATACAGGGTAATTCTTAGTCAATCATTCTCTTTTAATATATTTAAATATAGTTTTTGCTTAGTGATGCTGGTTATATATATTTCGATGCTTTCATACTTTTTATTTTGCATATTTCCGTATTATTTGTTTTATTTATGGGACTTGGGCGCTGATAAATGACTCAGCCCTGTCCCGTGTTCTACGCCCTATCAACGTGTTGATGTGATTTTTTCCTATGCAAATTATTCAGATGAAGGCGGACACTGAGATCGATGTGGGTTGCAAATTGATAGATAGACGTGCTGCCGTCCGACAGTGTCAGGCTCAGCAGCTGCACGATGCGGCAAAATTATTAGGCCTAATGGCTTGGCTAAGTGTTTACTTGGCCGGCAAGTGGGGTGGTGTGGTGTGGGTTTGTGAGTGGCACTTTTGATTTGAGGCACTGCCAGCTGCTAACTAATGCATTTAATTAACACTTTAACCAAATGCAATTGATTGAGGCCTGCAGGCAATTGCAACGCCCCATGAATGCCACCACACAGCTTGACTTCTTAATCCCCACAGCATTTAAAATGTAATTTAAGCCCGGACACCCGCTTGTTTTTGGCCCAGAGCGATGCAACACAAAATGCACATTGCATGCAAAGTAATCTTTTGAAAATGGTTGAACAAATTCAACCAAATTTATTGGTTGGCCGTTTAATGTTTGTTTTTGTGTAATTCGAAATGTTAAAGTGACGTCGGTTGCTTGTTTACATTTGTTTTCGAATAGCTTTCTGGTAAATGCAATTAAGTTGAACTTGTGACCTCTTATTGTAAACCTTTCTATCTTTGTCTCTGTTCCCAGTGCTCAACTTTATTTACATATTGAGTCTGCAAAAGTTTTGATCTACTTTATTTTAAATGTAATTACAGTTGCCTGCCGAATATTATAAGCAGACTAGACTTTAAATGGATCTATTTGTATCATTAACCTAGTCTTTGCAGTTCATTATTAGCAAATTTTGTTATTTGGGTTATCAGCTGGCATTGGTCTAAAGCAGATATCCTCCTTGTCTAATCAATATATGCTTAAGGAACTTGCTTCCGTTGTCCACTGTATCAGTGTGTTTGTCTGTGTGCTAAAGTGATTGACCCAAATACTTACATAACCACGCCATCATTCATCACTGTCCAATAAGCCAGAGTGTTTCTCGCTTGGGGTATGTAGTGTGCTGCACTCAACCAACTCTTAGCTCAGAACTTCCTCAGCATTCAGCTTCCCAGTTGGCGACCGCTAACGTTTCTGGTTTAAAACGCACAGTAAGGACATTATTATAGTGGCTCTGCTTGCCGATCATTTTTAATTATGTGTACCTCACTAGCAAGGATGCACTTTGTTTGCAATTCGTTTTAAATACCCTTGTAACTTGTAGGGTCCAAAGGTTGCATACATATACTTCAGCAGTGTGTAACAAGCGCATCAAATATCTCGAGTATTAAAGTTTGTACAACAATGTTAGATACTGTATGTTGTTAATAACAGGATATGTGGAACTGTCATTGAACAGATAGACTCTTTTCCGTATGATGGGCACAGTATATAAATATGTAATGAGCTCTAATAGAAATAAAAGCTAATGTAATTACAAACCGTTGCCGTTGTTCCATGCTGCTTTAGTCAATGTGGCAAGTACTACAAACTATGCTTCAAATGAGATTCAACAGCTTGTTGCAGCTTCTGTTCTGCATTGCGCATACGACGCGTTAAACAACGTACCTACTGCCAACTGCCAACTGGCAACTGCCGGCGGCTGCTTAAAAGCTTTGCATTAACTATTAAACGCAACTTATATTGCATAATGGGCGTCGTTACGTTACAACGTCGCAGCATTCAGTACTGGGTGCTTGCTGCTGCAACAGCAAACGCGAAACAAATAAAATGTACAGCGAGCACTGGAAATTGGTGTCAGCAAAGGACCCCGGGCCAGACACAACTCAACAACAAAAGCGGAATGCAAATAAAACTCGGGACTAATTTATGGGAATGAAAACTAAAAGCTCTACGCTTGCCACACCTATTATTGTTATTTTTGTTGGCAGCAAACGCTCTTATGATTGCTGTCAATAAATTGAAGTCAATACAAGCAACAAAACAAAAAATACTTTGCTCGGCTTTCGCTAAATAAATTTTTATTTATTTTAGCCCTCGCATTCAGCCAAAAGAAGTGGCAGCTACCGACTTGTTCGCTGTGCGCCATTTTAAAAAATTCATTCGTGGCACAAAACAAACAGCTTAGAATACATACCCGCCCCTCTCTGTACCCGAAAGGGTGGCATATAGTTGCCAAGGACCGTGCGCAATGCTATAAAATGCAATCAGCTGCAAAGAAAATGGGTTTTGCTTCACCTGCTGCACCTGCATATATAGAAGAGAAGGAGGGAGGCTGTTGGAAACAGAGACAGAGTCAGTTGCTGGCAGCGTAGCAGCACACAGTAGCTCCTTGTGCTATGCCACTTGCATGGCATAAATTAAGGGGCAACAACTACAGACGCGAACCATATGCCGTGGCAGCATCACAGCACAGGACATGTTGCGGCAGCTCAGGAAGCCAAATATCCTTACGAATACAGACGAGCGCATCCTTTAGATGGACAGAAAAAGAGAGAAAAAGAACTGACAACTTGTTGAAAATTACGATTATAAGTCACTTAATAGCAGCTTATGGTCCATCTAGATGAGTTATAATGCCATAACTGTAATACCTGATCACATACTTACAATGTTACTATTTTTGGTTGGTCATTGAGCTAGAACATCCCCAGAATGGACAAGCAGTGTTTTTATTCTTGTAACAGAGCAGGTACACAATTCGAGTAAGTAATGTTTCAAGAGCAATACATTTGTTATACATTTAAAGAAAACGTTTTAACGTCCATTTTTTGAAGAGATTAAAATATATGCAGCTGGGTAACCACCAATTATTCTTAATTTATTTAAAAATCACTAATTGCTTGGCGGGATAAACAAGTTTATTCCAATAAAATAATTATCGTTTTTATTGAAATAGTTGTCATCAATACAATCACAGCAGGGTCATCATTGCTTCGCAACACATTCAACCACAAAATGCATTCAATTAAAAAGGCGAAAACAAACGAAGAAGTGGCAATTGCATTTCATTTCATTGTGCATCAGCATCGTTGCCAAAATCCTTAAAAGAATATTTTAAACGAAAGTTTCAATTGGTTCGCCTGGCTTTCAAACTGCCTGAATAACTATTACTAAAAAAAAAAAAAAATCAATTGCTTTTCATGTGCTCAATTTTTATGCATTTTCTGCATTGATACGAAAGATTTTAATAAAGTCGCCTTTGTCATAGCGAACTTTATTAAAAACTCTGAGTGTCGTGTGTCAGCTCGCTAATATTTTATTCATTTCGATTTTTCACACGAACCAATAAAAAATATTCCTCGCCCATCCACCCCTCTATACCGACAGCGGCAGTTTTAGCTATTGTATGAAATCGTTGAAGTGTGAAAAATGCTAAAAGTTATGCTATCGGCTTTTATTTTTTGGCACCACAAAAATCTGTGAATGATTCAATAAAAATAGCCAACAAAAAAACGGCGTTTTGTGCATTTTTGATTGATAATAAAACTCGTTTAACTTTAAGTTGTTAAATAACAATGAGAAATCGTGAATGATACGTTAGGTTAAAAGTAAAGGTATGAAGATACATTTAAAAAAAGTAGTAATTATATTTTCACTGAGCTTTAAGTTCTTTGAAAAGATTGAATGTATGATGCTTAAGGCCAAAGTTATCTTGACTCGATAGAAAACAAATTTCCGCGATTTTGGTTGCTGTAGCTGACAACTGTTTTGCCATAGGCAGCTGCCTGTCAAAAGTTTATAAGCGTCGTCAACGCTATCCTTTTTCCTTTGACTCTGCATACGATTATTACAGACCCACAACCACCCACACCACAAACACATACACTCACCCACTAATACGTACATGGACAAATAGTTAGACGGATAGACAAATCTCAAAGTTTTTGGCACGAAAAAGTTGGCAGTGAATGCCGAAAACTTTTTAAGTAAACGCATAGCAGAAGGCGAAAATGACGGTAGCTTAAATCCTGCCCCAGATTACAGGCCACAAAAACTAAGACTCAAACTTTAGCTTAATAAAAATGCAATATTTGCCTTAACAGGAAACAGCAGCTTTTCAGCTGCTTTCCACTTGCCGAAGATTTATTACTCTTGCAAAAACATTGACTAAGCCTAAGGTGAAATCAAACTTGTCAGAGCTGTCGTTGATTGTCTGGTTTGCATTTCTTAAAGAAACTTTAACAAAAATATATGAATTTATGTGACAAGAAAGCAAATACTGTTTACCATAAAAATCTTCATTGCATAACACAATTTTAATGCTCGAGAAAAAATGAGAATGCAAACTTTTACCAGGCTGACTCTAATTTATGCATTGTGCAACAAATCACACCTAAACGAGGCATGTTTACTCTGGAATTGAAACGAAGCAAGCTATACAGAATTTTATTTAACATATTTTCCAATTTTAAATTCAGCACACAACTGCGATGGTTGACAAGCGGCGAAAGACCAAAAAACTTACATCTATTTCAAAACGAAAGGAACTACAGGTTTCACAATCGGTATCCCATTGCCAAACACGAAGTCTTAGTGAACTTAGCTCATGTGAGCGAATGCGTGTAAGATCTGCATTGAATGCAGCTGCAAACCTTCAAAATGTATTGAGCCAGGTCTGTAATCTGAAGGCCAAGAAACCTATTCATTCTACATCGGACTGTGAATCTTCTAGCGTTCCGCACTGCGAGAGTGACTTGATAGAAAACCGCTTTGGTTGCAGAGTCATTGCCTTGGCATTGACTTTACTTAGCTTTCTCGATGGCTGCAACTCAAATAGCGATGAGGAGACCAACTGCGAGTCTTAAGCTGCGATGATCATGTTCATCACACGTTCAAAAACAAATTTTAAGTTTTAAAAATAAATATTTTAAAGTTGCTTTGGAAAGACTTTAGCGCCTCTAGAAGTTATACAAGATAATTTGTTGCAAGTTGAGTTAAATTATAATAAAAACAGGAGCCAAGAGCATTAAAGCCTTTCCCACTCGTGCACGCAGCCACATTTACAAAGTATAATTTAGTCGGAGATTTTTTATGCGTCTCGTTGCACGTAAATTTGGGGGTTTTGCTCGTTATGTGTCTGGCTTTGTGTGTGTGCAAGTATGTGTGTGTGTGCTAGGTAAAGGGATGCGCAGATAATCTAAATCTCATTACGCGAAAGTCGTACTTAAGATTAAAAATAATTATTGCAATTTTTGTGCCGCGGCGCGGCATCACGTAGCCCCTGTGTATATGTGTGAGTGGGCCCAGCTTGGCCCTAGGCTGCAACATAGTGAAGGAGAGACGTATAAGGAGGTTGCCATAAGTCGGGTAAAGAAAAAGTGAAAATTCAATTAGAATGCGGCAACTTCATGCGAGCGAGCTTGCCTGCCTGCCAGCCATGAGGCTCTAACTGTCTGCTTCGCTGCCCCTTCTCGACTTCACATTGCCCTCCAGCCGGTGGCACGGTCTGTGCTAAAAAATGCAATGGCGACAAGTTACAGGTAGCACAAGCAGCGGCGGCAGCAGCCAGCCAAACGCTGCGGCGCGTAATCCTTTTGCCAGTCAGCCCTGTAGCTCCGGCAGGCAAAGCGCTCGGGCCTGGGATGAGACCAACCACAATAATTTGATTTTACTTTGCTTTAACTTCATGAAAAAGTTTCAAGTTTTTTCCACACACACACTCACACACAAATATATGCGGTCCCAAACGTTGCAACACACGTGTGAACGTTTTTTTTTGCCATCACACTGATAAAGTTTTTAATTTTGCAGCTGAAACTCATTTAGCGCAATGGAAGTTCTCCAGCTCTGAAATCTGATACGTGTTTTAGAATGTCTGACGCATATTAAATGTGCTTTGGCTGCTTTAAAGAGCTCCCTTTGAGTGTTACAGTAATGCTCAATGTGTTGTATATATAATACAGTCTTTACTGGCTTGGGGCGACCAGAACCAAGTCAAAACACCAACTGAAACTTTGGCCAAACAATTTTCCAAAAAATGTGCCGCGAACTGGAAAAATACACAATCTCCAAATTCATCTTCATTACGAAAATGCATTCAAATGAGTTTCAGTAAGCGCAGAGCAAACTTTTACAAGGGGCCGCTGGCTTCAGGGTATGGAAGGAAGGGGAGGTTATTATAGGGGTAAAGCTGGCGGGGTGGCAAGCAAAATAACAAAATAGAATGAAGCCAGGGCGAAAAGAATGTGCTATGAAATTTGCACAACGGTTTTCGCCAAATTTTAATCAAATTTTCATAAACTTTGAATAAAACAATATTTGAAAAAAAGGTTTGCTTAAATATTTTGTCTATATTGTTAATAGAATTGCTATCAATAAGATGGCAATAATAAGTATATACACATAAAATATTAATTTCACAAGCAGTAGAAATTACAACTAGTCAAGTGACTGTCATTTACTATATTAGTGTAATGATTTCATGTAATAAATATTTGATAAGTTCACTGAGTAATTAAAAACTGGATTGCTATAATTATAGGGCTGTACCTGCTAACCGTTACGCTTGTAGGTATGCTAATTGTTGAGTTCATTAGCATTAGTCACTGGCAAGCATGACGTTTAACAGTTTGAGAGCCATAAACTAAACGATGGTGACACATAAGCTATGCCCAATTACATACAAGTAGAATCTTTGTACTAAGTTACGAAGAGGTAAGCAGTCATCAATTAGACAGCTCGTATTCGGCTGCCACAGGCACTACCACTACCACTAGCACTAGCACTAGCAATGGCAATGGCTTATTAATAATTCAGGCCGACAAGCCAAGGGTGCCAAGGGCCAAAGAACATGGCAAGATGGCAAGCACTGGCACTAGCCAACTAACCAACCAGCCAATCGGAGAAACCAACTCATTTGTCACACTGAAATTTATTAAAATGATTATCTCGTACATACATTTCGCACGGAATGCGTAATTTCTGTCAGTTGATGGGCAAACCAGCCCACTTACTTTTTTTTTCTTTTTTTGCTGGTCTACAAATTGCAGTTGCCTTCTTATTAAGGGCAACCCACTTCGCCCCCGAAAAGACAACAGCTTTTGGCACTGGTTGCCTGATAAGCCTGAAGGTTATGTGGTTTTAATATCCTTTGTCAAGTATATTTATAATATAAGGTATGCTACTTCTTGGTCAAAAGTCATCTGAATAATCAGTACATGGATACAAATTTGTAAGGCACCAAATATGCCCTATTTGGTCATTCAAAATAAGATTTTAGTTGTTCA
Organism: Scaptomyza cyrtandrae; assembly: GCA_035044605.1. Taxonomy (NCBI): domain Eukaryota; kingdom Metazoa; phylum Arthropoda; class Insecta; order Diptera; family Drosophilidae; genus Scaptomyza; species Scaptomyza cyrtandrae. The sequence continues at coordinate 65,502 of JAWNNS010000650.1, read as the reverse complement.
TGGACTTAAATTAACAGGGCATATTGAAGTCAATCAGTCTAAAATAGTTCTCCCACTTGTTGTCCTCCATTTTTTGGGCCCCCTTAGCTTGGGCATAGTTTAATTGTAGCGCGTGTCGGACCTAGTGAAGTGGGAAAAGGGAAGTGAAGGGAAAGCGGAAGTTGAGGGTAAGGTTGAGGTAAGGGCAATTAGTTCAACTGCGCCCTGGGGAATTGCGATAATTAAAATGCTGCTGTATGCCGCAATATTTTTTAGCTGCCATATCCGACTAATCAGATTGCTCCTATTTCAAACAACAGGCGAACCTTTCCTTTGGCATGTCCTTGCAAGCACACTCACACACAAACACATACACTCTTCTACGCACATACATCCACTCACACATAGAGAGACAGCGTGCGCTTGGTAAGTCAACATTTGCGTTTAATTTTATGGTAAAAAGCACTTTAATTTAGTTGCCAAAACCATCGAGCAGTCATCAACAGTCATTCCTCTAATCCTATTAATTCAAATTCAAAGTGAATACCAAATTGGTTGCCTTCCGGCTAGGAAGCAGGTTTTTTTGCCTCTTTATCTTCTTCTTTTTTCTTGCATTGCCCTTCGTAAGCTGTTCTTTTTGTTACCAAAAATTGAATGCATTGTTTTCATTTGAAAATATTTTGAGCAACTATTTTATGGACGTTTCGTTTCGATTCGTTCTTTTGGGAAGGAAAAAAACTAGTAGTAACTGGTGACTGCCACCTGAAGCAATCAAATCCGGACAGTTGGAGACTGGGCATTGCATTGTGGATTGAATGAGTTTTGTTGAGTGTTTGATTTCGATTATAACGAATCACTTTCAATTTCCCATTCGAAAGGCAGTCAGTATTTTTTTGATTTTTAACTTTGATTTGAATTGCTTTCACTAAAGAGTCAATCTTGTAGTAAGAGCTATATATTTAAAGTCTTCCCAATATTCAATATCATATTATTATTGCAGGAACTCGTAGTAATTTTTACTGTTTTCCCCTTTTACGTAAAATAACTTTCGTCAATTGCTTGCGTTGCGCATTATGCAAATTTTTAAACTATGTACAAGAAAACTTTGACGTATGTTTTTTTTCTTTTCCTCTGATCCGCAGCTGGCAACGGCTTTTGGAAGCAAATGTCGTAGGCCCGCTGTAATATGTGAAAAATGAAAATCTTTGCAAAACTCACCAAAGAAAATGTTTGCTTTGTGGAAACAGCGGAAAAAGTATTTCGCAGAGTTTTGTTTTGCCAGTGGGCGCATGTGAGCATACATCTTGAAAGGCAACTCTTGAGCCTTTGGCAAATATAAGGGACGAAGCGAACGAAGACACATACATCCCCTTTCATAATAAAAGTAGAGCAGTACAGCAGTAAAGATTCTTATGAACATACGTATGACAATTTTCATTTTATTTGATATATTCGAAGACTTATAGTTAAGTGCATGATTCGCTTCGTATAAAGTGTAGAAAAGTGAGCACAGCTATCGTTAGGACTAAGCTACATAATCATTATTCGTATATGTGTATATGACAATATGTTTAATATGCACGAAATTATTCATGTGTATGCAATATTTGTATATAAAAAATGATCGTTTCATACTTAAAACAGTATTCAATTAGAACGCAATCGTATTTTGGCCAAATTGTTGTTTTCAGACAAACAGCAATCAAGTATAACAGAAACAAATGGCATACAGTTTAAGATGCATAGGGATATGAGACCCAGTTACAGAGAGAGTCTATAAACTAATAATAATAATAATAATATACATAAACAGAATGTAATAATGTTTAATTCATATTATGACAAATTCAATAAATACTTTTATTTGTGACTAACTCAAATTCGTTGGTATGTGTACATGTATATATTTGTGTATGTGTTTGTGTGTATGTTTATGTATGCTTTTTGGTTTCAATATATGTGTGTTGTTGTTGTTGTTGGTGTTGATGTGTGTATTTACAAAAATAAATAAACTACAAACCTAAATGAATTTTAACAAAAAACATAATTGACATAATAACTTGTGTGCAGCACTCATATTTATCAAAACTAACTTGACTACAAATACTACAACAAAATGATGGCCAACTTTCAAAATACTTCTACAAAATGTTATGCAGGAAACCCTTGAGTGTATATATATATACTACTATAGTATAAATTAAGTTATCCTAAAAGTTGCAAAAAGTATTATCCATTTGGTTCATGTGTGGCAGCATCAAAGAATAAGTTTCTCACTCTTCCTCTCTTCATTTCACACTCACTCTAGATCAGAGGTGTGGGTGACAATGTGGCACGTGTTGTTCTGGTTGGTGACTTTGTGGGTGTGGCGGCACCGCTGTTGTTGCCACTGTTGCTGCTGCCGAAGACCAAACCACTGCCATGCAGCCGAAACAGTTCACCAACCGTGATGGACACCTGGACGGCGCCTTTGCCCTCCAGTACATCGGCAGCGCAGCAAATTAGATTCTGTGTGTTAAGTAAAATAGATTTGAGCCATTATTAATAATTCAACATACAAAAATAAAGTCAAATCAAATTAACATCAAGTTTATTCGATTCCCTTAATGCATAACAGTTTTACAAACAGTGTAGCAGTGGCAATGGTTCGTGTCCGGACTATGTAGCAATGCTTGTCAAACTGTACGCACAGTGGAGATAGAAACTAGTTAGATGTTCAGATATATAATATATGTATGTATATTTTTTTTTTCAAATTTTCGCACATTTTTGTTGTTTACTGCTTACAATAAATGCAATAGTAGTTTGTTTGGTTTTGGAGAATAAATGACTTTTTCTTATTATAAATGCAACTTTGCTTGTTGTTTGGCTTCATTCTATCAAATCGTGGATACATATGGAATCGTTTTTGATTGTGTTTAATTTCGTTTACAGTGTTCAAAATATCTTAGTGTATAGTATAAATATTTTGTCTTTGTTAAATGTTGTTTATAAAAATTATTGACTTAAATTTTTTTTGCATTTCTTATAGCTGCCTGAATGTTTTTTCTTCTATATCGTTCGTTTTCTTGGTTCTCCAATTTTGTTAGACAAAATATAAATATGTGTATATATGGTGTTTTCTTTTAATTACTAGATAAATATTTATAGCTATGCAAATTTTTGAGTGTGTGCGTGTTGTTACAGTTTGGTTTTCTTAAAGAAATTTGATTAGGTTTTCATCGAGAGTTCGTTAAGTACTTATGCAGTATGTATATAAAGTATGTATTAATTGAATATAATCTAAAGCAAAAACTGTATATGTAGTTAGGAATGTAATTTATAGTTTTGTTCCATTTAAATAGTTATAAATAATACAATTATAGTCATTGGGATGAGAAGCGCTCGGCTGTTTATTTACTCACTCACTAAGACAGTAACTGATGTAATAGTACAATTGATCGTAAAGGTTTTATAAAGTCTGGGCAACAAAATCTATGGCAGATTACCTGAAAAATATGTATGTGTATGTGTATGTGTGTGTGTATATACTGTATAGTATATTTAGACTGCAAAAATTTTACAGTCAAAGGCACTATATGTTTTGTCGTTTCTTGATGAGAATTGTGTGCGTTGATTTGATTGTTCAAGTATTGTGCGCTATTGCTCGTCAACTTTGTCTTTGTTATGATAATTTTGTCAGATTGTTACATATTTAACTATTTCACTATTTTGTGTCCCTGCTTCAATAAAAACCCCGTTTCTGTCATTCCAGCTGACCTCAGTTGGGTCCATTCTAACAATCCATAAGTAATTATTAACCTTTATGTGATCCCTAACTATTAACCTTGTTGTTCCTACACACTACTCTTAGTTCAACTAACAAACGGAACTCAAAAGCATGTTATTAATTAGTTCGTTGTAACCTAACATTACATCTGTGATTTTGTATATATAATATATGTTATATATGTTATTAAAGTCAAGCGTATATTCTCAAAATTGAAATACTTGTAAACTGGGGCATATGAAAATGATGTATAGTATGTATGTAATGCATTATGTATACATATGAATATATAGTCATGAATAAATCTCACATAATAGCAAAATACACATTGAGGGAATACCCCCAAATGTGTTGTAGTACAAAGTCTTTGGGTTGTATATCAAATTAATGGGTTTTACAACTAGGTTTTGAATAATAGTTTAGAAGCACTAAACAAAAAGCAGCCTCAGTAACTCACAACTAAACCAGAGTTAAATGTTGTATGTATGATTAGTACAAGCGCAATATAAGCTGCCTTATTTTGATTCCTTAAAACTATTGGCAATACATAAAGGCAGTAAAAGCTACATAGCTACAATTGCTAGCCAGGCAATGGAAACAGCACTAGCCAGAGGAAGGTGACTATGAAAACGCACGACAAGATGATGGTCAGCGTATGAGAATCGTGTTTCAGCAACGAAGTGCCAGCTTCAGGTTGCTTCAGCTGCTCCAATTTATGCTGCGGCGTCTGTTGCTGTTGCTGATGATGTTGATGTTGATCGTCTATACGATAGATGCTAAAAACCTCCAGTTGTGGCTTCTGCTCAAAGAATTCGATGCGTTTGGCAAGCGGCTTCATTGTTGCCAGCTCTTTCGTTGAGTTCAAGTCCTCCTTTAGCTGTTGCTGCTTCTCGTCAACTAAGTGATAGTGACCAGCCGGTCCAGCGGCGGCCACATCGTGTTCGCTCTCAATGATTGTCTGCAGCGTGCGATTGTTGTTGTTCACTTGAAAACTGTGCTGACCGTGTGCGCTCAAAAGATTGTATTTGATCTTTTCATACGTCTTCATTTTGGCCGTGCGCAGCAGTTGACCCACTGCACCCAGTTGCTGTTGTGGTTGTTGTTGTTGCTGATGATCTTCTGTTGCTACTGACACATCATCAGACATATGCGCTTCCTTGCCATTGTTGATAAACTCACAATTCTCATACAAAACATTATCTAATTGTTGTCGTTGTTGCTGCAACATCTGTTCTGGCTGTTTGGTGCAGGAGGAGTTCTGTGCAGGTAATTGCTCTTGCTGGTAATGTTGCGCAACAAGCAAAGTCGACGACGACTGTTGTTGTTGCAACTGTTGTTGTTGCAACTGTTGCATTTGCTGCAACTTCAGCTGCAACTCTTCCTGCTGCTGCAGGTAGCGCATATGCTGATGATGTGGATTCGCATCCAGGGCAATCAGTGCGGCCACTGTGCGCAATAGAGCAACTGCATTTGGCACTTGCAAACGCTGCTTATTACGGCCAGCATTATTATTTTCAATGTTGTTGTTGTTGTGGCTTAGGCTGTTGCTGCTGTTGCAGTTGCTGCTGTTATCTTTATCATCGACATAGACATCAGCGTCATAGTCATCGTCAGCGCGTGGATGTTCGCTTTGTTGTGGCACAACATCTGCACAGAAGCAAATCAACTCCTGCAACCAACACCAATAACAGATTTTATGCATCAACATCATGATTTTTTAAAGTGTGTATATGTGTGGTGGGAAGTGGATTGGTTAAGGATATAGATATATGTTTGGACAATTAGAAGCTGTCTCTTAAATCTATGTACTGTCTACAAAGCGAGTAAAAGCGGTAAGCGCATAACAGTAATCAAATTGCCCCATAACCAAGTGATTGTACTTTAAGCTGATGTATGTCTAATAGGTAGGACTGTTTAACTTTTGATGGGGTTAAAGTACGTACCTCATCCACACCAATGCGACGACATGCCTCCAAAAAGTTATCCACATTGCGTCGACACCGTGCCATGGACAATTTGTTCTATAAAATTTAAAAAATTATTATGCTACTCAACTTAATTAACTGAGAGTTGAGAAAAATACTGTTGTACACCTTATATGTAGTATGAAAGACAACATATATTTTTGTAACTCTGCAATTAAACTTTTTGACTCACCACACCGGGTGATGGCACGTGTATACTGGCCACGGAACGTGGACGCACATAGTTGGCCAAATGGCAGAGTATGACGCCATCGGTGAGAGCCGATGCAATATCCTCGGGCAGTGTCATCTTCAGGCGAGTCTCAATGATCTAAAAATCAAAAGATTTAACAATATATTACAAACTAGCTATTCCATTTCATCACTCACGCTTCGAAGCTGCGACATGAGTTCAGTTTCCTCGCGCTGACGATCGAATTCACGTCGCATTGTGAAGCTTAGCTTCTCGGCAGGTATGTCATGATTCCAGGTGACTGTGCGATGCGTCTTCACGTTGCCCAGTTTACTGCTGGCACTCACTGGTGATTTGATCATTACGCTGCTTCCAGCGCCACCAGCAGCACCGCTGCCATTGGACGTATTGAATTTATTGTTGCTACTGCTGCCGTTATTGTTACTGTTGCTGTTGGTAAGCACTCCAACGCCACCGCCGCCATTCTTCATTGGACTGTGAGGCTTAACATAGCCCACGCAATTTGCACCATTTAATTCAGCTGGTGCTGGTGATTTTAATGCTTGTGATGACATCAGTTCTGTGTTGCGTGATGGAATCACTTTTTGTATGGGTTTCTTTGGTATAACCACATCATCAATGCCGTTGCCATTGTGGCCATTGCTACTTGTTTGCTTCATTATGGACTTTGGCAGAGTGGCCGAAGAACCATTGACGAGACGCGGCAGCTCCTCATCATTCGGACTGGAGTTGTTAGCATTCGGATGCTTTTGCTTGTAGACGCTGCTTATTTCCTGATTGCGCTGCTGCTTCAACGCATCCTTATATTCCCTACAAAATGAACAAACATATGTTAGATATCTTCATTTTAATTACATTCGTTAATATTTACTTGTAGGTCTGTATGTTGCTGAGACTCTTGTTCAGCTTGCCATTGCTGCCGTGCACGCTACGCTCCTGATGGTCCAGCATCAGATCATCATCTTGATCCGGCGACGAGCTGTTGCTCGAGCTGTTCGAATGGGCATAGCTAATTTGCGAAGATGATTTGCAAGGCGAGGCTGCAGGTGAAATGCCTGCACTCAGAGTAAGACTCTCATCTACAATGGTGCTGGTGCTGGAGGTCAGCGATGCATCCATCAGATCTGCACTCAATGGCATATGTTGCTGCTGCAGCGTTTGATGTTGCTGACTGCTACTGCTCGATGGTAGTGCACGTGGCAGAGTTGCACAATGAAGTGGCGAGTCTGTCTTCGACTTGCAGGGCGCGTCGTGGGACCAGCGCTTGTCCACTCCATCGCTGGTACTATAGCCAGAGTCAATCTGATGCCTCGTCGCATGTCGCTGGCTGGATGCCGTCTCTAGCATGTTCCCACTCGAATTGTGACGAGGCGCCCGACGCAATGTCGTATACCCATCGTAATTGCCACCTGCTCGAGAGCCCTTCTCGTCCTTGGTCGCCTGCGTCTCTAGAAACTTGAACACATGCACCAGACCACGCATGCAAAGCTACAAAATGGAATGGAAGAAGTGATTATAAATGAATGTCTTTCTCTTCGGCTAGACAGTATTGATTACTTACACTTGCTGGTGGCGAGGTGAGAGGATTGTTCTCCAGCTGCAGCTCGACCAGAGAGCTCATGTGTCGTATCTCGAGGGGAAGTCCAGCGATTCGATTGTTGCTCACATCTAGCGAGACAAGACTCAGACAGGTAACCTCGCGTGGCAGATAGAGCAGCTGATTACTGCGAAGTGAGAGGGAGCGTAGGGTGCGCAATTCGCCGAGGCGCACGGGCAACGCAGCCAGTTGATTGTACGAGGCATCCAAATCGGTAAGCGTCTGATCCAAGCGACCAAGTTCATCAGGCAGCGAGGCCAGTCGATTGTTTGACACGAGCAGCACTTGGAGCGGCAGAAAGCATATCTCTCGTGGCAGAAAGCTCAGCTGATTGCTTCGCAGATCCAGATACGTAAGGGAGGAGAGTTGCTTAACAGACTCGGGTATAGTGCGTATGGTGTTGTGATACAGCATCAGGGTCTCCAGGAACGCAAACGTAGTGATTTCCTCGGGCAGCTCACAAAATCTATTTCGGGAGAGATCTGTAACCAAAAACAACAAGGGAAATGACATTAATTTTAAAGGCGAGGCAATCAAATAGGGAGACCACCGACCCCTGCTTGTTATTTTCGGGCTCACAATGGATGGAGAAATGGAGGGTGTGAGAGAGTTTTGAGTTTGCCTTTTATCACTGCAGCAGCAGCAACAGCAACGCTTGAGGCACGCATTCTGACTCGCGGCACGCCACAGTGGAGCGCATGACCTCAATATGCCGGCAATTTACGATTTGCCCGCTTCTCACACACCCCCCGGGACTATGGCCATCAAGCACACTGGGAAAGCGCCGTGGAATGGGCAATTAATTTACTAAATGAATTTGCATGCAAAATGAGAGAGCTAACGTTGTAAAAGGGGCAACGAGGGGGCTACCCCGAATAGCGTGCAAAACAATGAGGCTAGCGGTGGCTCAAAAAAGGCAAAACAAACAAATTTATTGTGTACACGAAATTGTGCGTAAAGTTACGCAGAGAGTGGGCGCTGAACAAGAGAATGGAATAATTTCATTTCGGGGTAGAGAGATTAATTTATGTGTGGCGTAGGTGCAGTAACAGAGTAGAAAATAATGTTATTATCCAAGTGATGTCGAGGGTATTAGCTCTGATTACGTTTTGGGAAGTGCTCTGTGCTCTGAAATAACTGAAATATTTATTCTAGTATTATATTGTGGTAAAGTAGACATTTTAGTTATAGAAGTTTCATTTGGTATATGGTTTAATTCTAACGAACGCAGATTTTGCTTAAAGTGTTATAATATCTATATTTTAGAAAACTGGTTTACAGTAAATAGTCTTGGGTGAAAGTTTAAGAAATTACAGTAAATATATTTTATTGTGTTTTTTACAGACAAAAAGTTAATTGCTTTCGACTCTGTTAAGTTTTACCATTCTTCTTATATGTAGACTTAATGTTTAACTAGTTCGGAATCTCTATAAACAACTACAACCTTAAAGGCATCATTAAATATAATGTTATGATGATACCCATCACATGTCAAATATCATTAAAAATAAAACTGAACAGACATTTTAATAACTCTTTTATAGCGTGAATTTTGTCCATTCGACTTTTGAGCAGCTCACGAATACCTCAAGTATTGAGTGGGTTTTAAATCTTCAGGGAGATTACGTTCCCAAATTTTAGCTCTTAAGTTTGGTTCGAACCAGTTGCAAAGAGATCGGAACCAGTTGTTGAGCATATGAATATTGCGAATATTCATTATGTGATCCATGCGACTTATGCAACGCTCTTGAAAAGGAGGAGGCGAAAAAACCAGATATGCGAATCCATCAGCCACTTTTGCAAGTACTCAGAAAACTCAACGCTAAAACTTGCTGACGACAGACGTTGGCATTTGATTTGCTGTTGTTGTTGGTGTACGCATACACACATTAAGTGCTCAACCTATGTACAAACGTTGTTTATAGGCCAGTGAAGATTGCTTTATGCTTCCCTCAACAACAAAAGGCAACATGTGATGGGGTGCGGCCTGAGTAAAATGCTCGCTATGGCTTCACATTAGCGTGGACCCTTTCACCGCACCGCACCGCACCGCACCACTCCTTCATTACATGTATGTATGCATATTTAAAGGCATTTAAGGAGAGAGACAAAGGCGAGGCTTAAGATGCCAATGTTGTCTGCAGTTGAATAAACTTTGCCGTGGCAACAGGATGTGTCAAGGACTGGCATCTGACGTCATTTTGTAATCACTTCTATCTGCTGCATTATGAATGCATGGAGGAGCTCAAGCGGAAATTGGATTTCCCGCATATTTCCCGAGCAGCATCCGCGACAGCAAAAGAAAAGAACACCTCTTAAGTGAAGCAGCAACTTAGTGCTTTGAACCTGCTTGCCCCACCTGACCAGACTTGGACTGGTCCGCCACTTCGTCTGCTGTGTAGCCAGCCAATTGGCTTTTTGCCAAAATAGCAATGCACCAAAAACAAAACTGCGGTACACACATAAAATAAATCAAATTTGCGTTCGTTTTTTTATTGCGTGGTTGTCGCGAAAGCAAAATTGAGAATTGGATCGCAGTGGTGGTTGGCATCTATGTCACACAACCACACCTGCACCACACAGCTCATAAATATTGAGTACACAGAATCTACTCCCGAAATTAATCATACGACAAGGGTGCAGCCGAAGTCCAGCAGACCTCACACGTCCAGGGATGGCAATTGAATGGAATGAAATGGGATGAGAATCCATTTCATATCGAAGGGCGGCAAACGGAAGCAACAACAAATTAAATTGATGGCGCTACATTTCAGACGACCAGCAATAACAACAACAACCACTAAAATACTAAAAACAACACACACATGGTCTCACTTATGTTTGGGACCCCTTGCCCAATTTTGAGTGAAGACCCCGAAAACATTTGGCACTCGGGACTGGCAATTCCAGCAGCTTGGGACACCATGCTGTGGTGGCTTCTATTGATGGGTTTATTGAAATTAGTTTACTCAATTTTACTATCGACGACGCTTGATTGTAATTATGATGATGATGACGATGATGATGTGGTTGGCACACGCTTGGAATTATGAATTATATTGAAATGAAAAGAGTAAGTCAAGTAATCAAGTTTCCCATTTTGGTATTGTGGATATGGATATACAGTTGGCCACTGACACTCAACCTTATATGGTTAGTATGCAATAGATAAAGTTTTACAGTGATTCACTGAATACATATGGGAACATTGAGCAATCAGTGTTTGGTTTATGGACACGTTAGACACTCTTCTTCAATGTTCGATTTCTGTAACAACTTGACACATAACAGTTCAGAACCGGTTCAGTAGTGTGGTGGCTTTATGAGTTTCCACAGTTTTGAGTGTAGCTTCTTGCTAATCAAAAACTGGTTCGGTTTGGTTCGTTCTCAAGAAAATGTGTGATAGCATTATAGGAAATGTTATGTTCCATGAGTTTTAAAGAAAAATCATTATTCCATAGATGGTTAATAAATGGTGAGTGAGTATAAATTATTTACACATGTATGTATAAAAATAGCAACATTTGCAATGTTCAACTGATAACAATTCCCATAGTTTGAGCTCGTTGCTTATCGCGCTGAGTAAACTGGATTTGTAAATAGTACGCAGCTGAGAACACAAACAAATACAACAGTTTCCATACGGTTTCCCTTCCCCCACCAACTAACATACTTTCAATCAATCTTTCCACTCGTGTCTGAGAACCAATCAAAACAGCTACAACAAAAATAGCAATTACAATTCCTGCTTCTTCTGACCAATCTTCAAGTAGGTTGATATAAGTTACTTTTTGGAAAGAATTTTATCATGAATTTCAAGTAAATATTATTCTTACAAACTCGAAATGCAGTATTAATATAAATGACAAGACATGATAATCGGTTGAGTTTTGAGTGAGTATTGATTGCAGAAACTTCTCACGTATCTTAAAGTTGATTTTTTTTTTCAGGAAGAATTTTTCATGAATTTCCGACTGTCTTTCTGGTGTTGAAATCGCTTTAAAGTTTCACTGCCACAATTGAGTTCACTTCAAGTGGAAAATAAAGGCATCGCCCCTACTCATCTTCCCCAATCCCTTTCCACCACTTAACAGTCACTCAGTACACTTACTCTCTCGCTTGTTTAGTGCTTTGCAATTTTGAGCATATTTTTCATTTAGCCATCACGTTAACCTAAGAGTACCAACAGCACGAACAACAACACATTGTTGGCCAAGAGTAAACAAGCATTAAAATAAATATTGAAACATTTCATGCATAAACAATTTTAATGTTGTTGTCGTCGTTATTGTTGCTGCTGTTAATGATGAATTTTCTTGACTTGCTTTGCCAGCATTTTCCGGTCGGAACAGCTGTGCCATGTGTATGCAATATATACACACACACACACATACATATGCACGCCGCTGGCTTATGTCTGGCGTGTGTGCTTGTGATTTTTGTTGTTGTGGCTATTGCTCTTAATTTTGTTTGCAGTTTGCTGTTAACTGATACCATGCTATGCTATTTCAGTAGTTCTTCTTCTTTATCAACATTTACACGTTGATAGATTGTTCACAAACAAAGGATCGTGTTTAACGTTTGTTAACTTGTTGGCTGACCAGAGACAAGAAATGTTACAAAGATAAGCTTCTCTTATCATCATTTCAGCTTAAACTTATAAATCTGTTGTTTCCATAAAACCAAAAAATTTTATATCAAATATTTTACATCATGATATGCAGCGCATAAACATAGTTTTTATAGATATTTTCCCTATCGGGACTTTTTATATGTATGTGTGTGTGTGTATTGGTGAACGCGTGCTATGTATATGTTCGTCAATTAAACAATATAAATTGTTTATGCCACAGCGTTGCTGTGCTGCCACACTTACATACAAACGTTGAGCTTTTCAAACATTTTTGCTTACACTTACAAATTAATGAATGCTCATTTCTGTGTCAAGTTTGCATTCGTTGTCGCCTGCCCTCAATGCACAATGTCCGTTTCTAGATAACTCGAGTATGTTTATCTATATATAGAAATGCCGTTAGAAAAAGAAAAAAAGACATCGACCTTATAGTTTGCATTTGTAGCACATTATCAACATTTATAATAAGCAAATGCTTTCATTTGCTTAAATTGCAATTGCAATTATTTAAGATCATTCAGTGTCATCTCTAGTTTCTTTCTTACTTTTGCATCGTGCATGCAAAGCACGCAGTACAGTTTGAAAGTCGCTAAGCGGACAGACGGTTAGACGTGCTCAACACGACCATATTTGACGGGTTCGCTTCCTTTGCAGCAGCAGCAGCAGCGACAAATAAATAATAAATGCTAAAAAGCAGTCGGCTTTCAGATTTATACATAACAATAACAACATGAACGGAAACTATCTTTGACAGATACACAACACGACAGTCGCCTCTACCTCTCCCATTTCCCCTCTCTCTATCTGTTTCGTTAAAAAATGGTTTTGTTTGCCAACACCACGACAAGAGAAACAACAGCAACTTTATTTCTTGTTCAGTTGCAGACAGTGTGCTGAACCCACGGCAACACTGGCAGATAGCATCAACAACTGGAACTGTTCACTGCGCAGCTGCCTGTGTTGATTTTTCTCCGGAGCTACTGCTAGTCTTTTGCTACTACCTTTTTTAAACCAACAGCTGCTGCAGTTTTCTGCTCCTTTTCTAATTGCATTGTTGTTTTGCAGCTGCAACTTGTGGCTTGCAATTACTTTAAACAATTTCCTGCACTTCGCATATACTTGTATTTTTCTCTCTGCCGCAGCAGCTGCAGTTGCTCAGCTTCAGGGTCTTTGTTTGACTTACGTGACATGCGTCTTAATCACGTGCTCAAAAGTGCAGTGAAAATGAAAACTACTTCAAAAGGAGTAGGAGGGCTCAAGAGGGAGGGGCAAGTGTGGTGTCCAGACCACAACAACAAATGGTTTTTGGAACACGTTGACAGCCAACGTCTGCCAAATTTGTGAGTCTAGTACATACATACAACTCCCCTGTCTCTTGCAACACTTCAACTTCCTTGAGGGTTGCTGGCAAAAGGAAAAAGAATAGAAACGAGTAGAAAAGAAAGCATGAAAAGGGCACGAGAAAAAGTGCTTTATGGCTTTCATTGATTTCTTGGTTATTCGAAACCCGCCCGCTTTCCAAGTCGGTGGTTAGCACAAATGATGTTGCCACCTTTTAAGCAGTTTTCTCCCTTCTTTTCTTAGGGGGTTGATGACTGGATGACTGCTGACTCCTTTTATGCTCTTCGTCTTATATTGTTTACCTTTGTTTGTACAATATTTTAGCAACAAGACCATCGGACTTCATTATGTTCACAATGTATGCACGATAAAGATGTTCACACCAAAAGGGAGCAATGCTTTTAATTGCTAATTAGTCACGCCCACGCTCGCACACACACACACACACAACGGTCGATGACTCAATTGCTTAGCCGGCGAAACGCATTGAACCATTGAAAGCAAAAAACGAAATCTAATTGGAAAATGCCGGAAGCAAGTTAAACCGAAGAAACGATTTTCAACTCTCTTGGGCTTAAACAATCAAATATGAAAACGCTTTTTGACTCTTGTTTGCAAAATATTGTAAGGCAGTACAGTAAGTACATTTAGCATTCCAAACACTTTGCTTCGATTTGAAATAATAAATAATTGTTTATTATTATACCCATATGATTAAAGCGCGATATACCAAACCATATCCAAACCATAAACACTATGAAATAGGAGTAGAAATAAGCAAACAGCTGAAAATCGATGCGGGACGTCTATGAAACAGATGGTTTTATTCGCTTTGGGTAGTTGGGTGGGTGAGTGGATGGTTGAGTGCTATGAGGTGGTTTTATTGTGTTGGGTAGTTTGTATTGCATGTGTATTGGTTGCATTTTTCGGGCACAACAAAAACGAAAGTTGGGTGAACTTGAAACGAAGGCGCAAAAGTAGAAGGAACGAATGGGAAAAAACCCACCCGAAATGCGAATAGTGCAGAATGCAAATGTGAAAACAAACCAAATGGGAAGAAAAAATAAACAGCTGCTGTAATTATTGCCCTTGTCAGGAAATGAGAGTGAATAGGCGTGAGAGAGAGAGAGAACAAGTGCGTGCTAAAGCACGTCTGCAGCTGGACATCGAGCGAGAGAGAGCGTCAAGCAGAAAGATAGAGAGGAAGAGGAGGAGGAGAGCGAGCAAGCAAGCTGGCATGCGGCGGCAGGCTGCTGCAAATTATTGATTTTCAGGCAAACAAAAGGAGATTTTAGCATCAGCCAAGCTGTTGGACCTGAGAGACTGAGATGATGATGATGATTACACACCTGCAATTACGGTATCCGTTAGTCCGTATTTGGTGCCCGTTTTGGGAAAATCCTTTAGCTTGCGATTGGTCAGGATCAGCTCGCCGCTAAAATGTGCCTCCTCCAGAATGCGCTCCAGAGACCTCGTCAGCTGCGAATGGCCCAGCATCGGCGAGGAGCCCCCCACAGCGGCGGGGGAAGTGGTTGAGGCGATGAGACTGCTTCCTCCTCCTCCTCCGCCAATGCTGGCATTATGTAGGCGTTTATAAACTGTCGCTGCCATGCTTGAGTGTATGTATGTGTGTGTGTGTGTGGGCGTGGTGACAGCGGCGTCACGCACACAAACAAACAAACAACCAGCTAGCAAACAAACAAACAAAACAACAACTACAAACGTCTGAGACCTGTTAAATGCGTTAGCATTTTTCAAGTGTGTTTGCAGCAGCAGCTAAAAATTCATTGATAAGATTTCCAAGAATTTGATTTTCCTTTGCGGCTTTTTTCTGTGCTTCTCTTCTCTTCTTCTCTCACACACACACGCGAGCGCGTTCACACAGGCACAAAACACCGAAAGCAAACGGAGCAGCTGCGTCGTCCCAAGCGCACGCTGCGAAATAAAAAAAATACTAAGCGCCCTGACCGGCTGTGTGACCAGACTATGTTTGTGAAAAAACACCAAACATTCTATAGTATCGATATTTAGTATTTTTATTTGAAGGTGTCATATTAAATGATTCCAAAAATACATTTACGCCCCTTAGTTTATTGAAAACTGCATGTAGGCTTTTGTCAGCTTGTTAAATTTAAAAACTATCTTATATTTCTGTAGAAAGCCTATCGATATATTAAAACGTATCGATAGAAATGTTGCAGCGACTTCTTACCACCACTAGTGCAACAACAAAATTTCCAACGCAGCCAAAAGAAAACTAACGACGTTGGTGCTAATAAATTTAAAGTGAAGTTGCTAAAAAGTGTGTAAATGTAAACGTGTAACATTTTAAAGCGTCACTGCGGTAAGAGCACTGCGTGCAACGTTATCTTATCTATATATATATCGGCGAAGTTGTCGTGTTCGAATATGTGTCAAGCAAAACGGACGCTACAACAACTACAACAACAGCAATAAACCGTTCATACTCTTAATGCTCTGTGCACGTCGGTGTGATCACACCACAACAAGAACTAATAATATATATTCTATAAGTGGTCAGTTTATTTTTTTTGAGCATATGTGCTTGTGTGTGTGTTTGCTTGTGCCTTTGTAAGAACTATTCATAATTAAATCAAGGTGTCAACGAGCTTGTAGCATCAGTTCCGCATATTTCAAATTATATAAAAGAGAGCGGTCACACCGCAAACAACAACACAACGAAGCGAAGATTTTGTTTGTTTTTGAAGCAGCTGAAAATAAAAGAAGCAAAAAAATCAGCTTCAATCAGCTGTTGCGTGTGTGCGCAAGCCGACGAGAGTGTGAGCGAGATAGCCTGCATGCGCGCCAAAACGTCACTTGGCTGCACAGTGTCTCAATGTGCAACAAAATATTAATGCAAATTAAATACTAAATATATGTTCTTGTCGTTAGCCAGTTTTAAGGTAAGTAAGTTTATTTCAAGCTTTATTAATAATTATATGCAACTTTTGGCAGTTTTCAATAGCCAAAGTTCTTAAATCGTTAACAATTTTAATTTGCGTGTGTGTCCTATAAAAAGTTAATAAGTGAAAAGTTATAAATAAGTGCAAAATGAGTGAAACGACAGAGAATATGGAAGCAGCTACATCTCCCTCAACTGAAACGGGTATGGAAACGGAAACGCCGGCCGCAGTGTCAAAAATTAAGGCACCCAGTCGTTCTAATATACCGACGCCGGCTTCATCCGCCTCTTCTTTGACCGGCATGCCCACCAAGATGAAACCGCCCTCGAATTTTGGTTCGACTGGTTCGGTATCGAAAATTGGGCGACCCTGTTGCAATCACACAACCCCTAAGTCGGGTCCACCACCTCGAGGTAAGTTGAAAAACATGATTTATCTGCCATTAATTTTCTAATCTGTAGGGGAAGGGTAGCACGTAATTATTCTCAAAATTCGTTTCGGATCGGAAATGTTGTGGGAACCAAGGAAAAAGTTTTCTCATCACTAAACTCGCGCTCTCAATCGTAGGTCGCCTGTAATTCCGGTTTTATTAAGTAACAACAATAACATGTGTGTGTGTGTGTGTGTGTGTGTGTGTAACACCCACTTGTGAACGGTTAATGCAGTTACAGATCTAATCCGAAACGATGACGCACCCACACTGAAAGCAGTCTTTCAATACAAATTGCACTTCATTGAACTTGCAACATTTCGAGGTACAATGAATATTGTCTCTGTCTCTGTGGCATTCGTCAACTTCAATTCAATTAAAAAGCTGTCCCAACTGTAATTGGCCGGCAGTTGTTTTGATTTGCAAACAAATGAGTCGCTTTAACCAGATAAGCAAACAGACAAACATCGAATTGTTTAACCTGTGGACAGACTGACTGACAGATGCCTGCGCAGTCTGCTCAAAATTATATAAAGCTTGACTCTTTTTTAAAAAGAGTCTTGAAAAAGAAACATAATGGGTAATTAAATGAAATGCGGCTACTCTTTAATTGAGCCGTGTTGTTCGCACTGGAGGCGTTTGCCCCAACAATTCATTCACGTAATTGTGCCAAACCGCAAAAAGATTGTAGATTGTAGATCGACCCATTAGCCCATATCCGTAGCGTACATGTTGAATTTTTTATACTTGTTATTATTATTACACCATATGTGAGACGATCGTGTGATCCTCCTCGTGATGTTCTTATTGAAAACTGAGACGAAGCTAACCGCAGTTTGGAAAGCCTCACCCAAGTCTCTTGTTTCCTATTCTCAAGCTCTCTAATTCCAAAAAAGCTCTTTAATGTATAATTAATTATACTCTCATAGTATTGCTTTTGATTTTGTCTGGCTTCAAGCTGACCGATTTAGTTCTTATGCCCTATAAATAGGGCATATTTTAAGTACTTTAAAGTAAATCTCTGGCGTGCGTGTACCTGTCATTTATCTCTCTCTCAGCACTCAATGCCAGACCCGCACCCGGGCACCATTCCATCAACCCACCACCCTGATCTCTGCCCGCGGGCTCTGCGCGCTTATAAAATGTAGCACTCATAATTGTGTTTTGTGTTCTGTTCTCTCTACCTCTCTGTATATTTGTCTGTCTTTTCGTCAGATGAGCTGATGACAAACGAATTTTTGTTGTTGATGCTTTTTTCTGTATTTTTGTCAAGTTTTGCACTGCGCATTTGAAACACACACATTGACAGGTATAGGCGACCCCCTTTTCACATCTCTCATCTTGTCCCAACTATTTTTTGTTGTTTTGCACTTTCTCGCTAACGTTTTGGTTTCTAGTTGAGCGCTCGTGAACGAGCTTATGTCATTTTATTGATCTTGATCGAGAAACAGCATGCTCTCTGTGAGAACAAAAAATATTTGTGCTACAAAATTGAAAGCTCATTTGTCTTGGGCTTAAGATAGGAGCGTTTAAAGCTGTGACTGCTGTAAGCTTCTAATGGGTGGGTACATTTGTGAATTACTGTACTTCTTTGATTACAACTTAAGATCGTACCTGTCACACTACAAATGTTGCCCATTAATATATTTGTACTACCTTCAGTTGCAAAACAGATTTGCCATTTGAGCATTTGCTTCAAAGGTGTGGAATTGCGTTCTTTTTTAAATTTTTATATGCATATCTAGTTTTTGTCTTCCTGCGATAATTACTAAAAGCTAAAAGCCAAAAGCAATTCACTTTCAGACACAAAAAGCATTATATAGGCGCCATGATCATCAATCAGTGCACGCACCCATTTCCAATATCAAACTTTAAGTTCAAAACGATCGACTATGAGATGCTCTCACAAAACAAACAACTACAGAATATTTTATTCATGCAAATCATGAATCTATTTGAAGGGTATGCAATTTTGTAGATGTATGGCAACCCTTGCAAATCTTTGCCCTGTGATAAAGAGACGATCAGTGCTCTGTTTTATGTTTGCAAATATTATTAAAGTACGCGTCCGTGTTACGAGCTAAATAATAAAAACAAAAGCGAAATTACTTTACGGTTTTTCTTGTCCATCGTCGTTTATTCAATAAAAACACTCTTGCTCCACGACAACCACACTGCGCTACAAAGCTCGGTTCGTTTGCGCTCTCTCTCTCTCTCTCTCTCTCTCTCTCTCTCTGTTTTGTTGCTTTATCGCTCTCGCAAAGCTCACAATCGCGGACTTCCCGCACACTGTTCGCAAGTTTGCACAACTTGGGCTTTTCAGTAACTTCAACGACTTTTTGCGAGACGGACGCGTTTTTGAAAACAACGGCTAAATAGATGCGAGCAGCAGCTCTAGCCAGCACTGGCTTCAACTGAACAATACGGCTATATACCACAATATAGAAATTAACGCTATTCCAATTGGACTGCCAATCACAACTAATTCGGTGTTACAAATTTAAAAAGGTGAATTTTGATAAGCGTGAATCAAATTACAATTCAATGAACCCCAAAAGACTTTTTAAAAAAGTAAAAGTTGTGACCCTATTGTTTGGGTGACCGAAGTAGTTGTTGCTTTTGTTGTTGTCCTCTGTGCTGCCCTATAAGGAATAAATCGAATTTGTGCTTTAAGTGCTGGGAAATTGTCCCAAACAGTTGCGATCTCTGTTGTATTTTAGGTATTTTCCATAAATGTTCACCTTGAGCTGGTTCTTATTCAGCAGCAGTCTTTACACAATACATTTCTTACTGAGAAAGTTGTTTTTTTTTCTTTTTGCTTTGAGCGCATAAATAAATAATAATTAATACGTATGCTACAAAAAATGGCAACATGACAGCAGTTTGTGTTAAATTTAAAAGTTTTATTTCATTATTGATAAGATAGTTGCGAATGCCAACACTTAGTTACTGTTTTTGCTATCTGAACCCAATTTTCAAAACAAATATCTTGTCTCGTGTCGTTCAGATTTTGTGTCTTTTGAGCTAGTCATATTTTGGTGCCAAAATTAAAGTTTATAGTATGTTGATTTTTGTTTAGTATGGGCGCACCTAATAACGAAAACTCAGCTCTTGAATAGCTATGACTCCGTTAAACACTATTCGTTTTTAAATTTGCCCACATCTGTTAATGAATTTATAAGTTAGGTGTTAGTTCAGTTGCGAAATGTTCTGTTTATAGAATTGTTTATAAATAAATTACCCGATTGCAACTAACCGGCATTTACATTTTATGGTTTTTGTAATTAGGCCAATGCTCCTAGTCAGAGTCTGACTGTCTCCAGTTTGTCTCCAGCATTGAGAATCGTTAACAGCTTAACCTTACTCGATCCGATCCATAGGCTTTAAACTCAAAACTACAACAAAGTTGTCGCCGCATGTCAAGTAAAAGCGCAACAACAAAAACAATGATAAATAAATGACACGAACCGGATTTTGCTATATTGAAATTTGCGGTTAACCGCTAATTAGGTATAAAAACGTATTATTGTTTGTTTAAGTTTTGACAGAATGCATGCACTAGACATCATCAAATAAAAAAGGCTTAAAGACAAAAGTATTGCTTACAAAGTAAATACTTTAAAGCACGTATGAGATCGAAACAAAAGCACAACAAACATTAATCAATGTGACTTCAAAGTATTATTATAATATATAGGGGTAGCTCAAAAGCTTAATGCTTGTGTCGAAAGTTATTAAAAGTCGATTTGTTATAAAGTACACGAAATAGTATTTCCTCCATCCAATCAAGTTTTAAGCAATTGAATAACTTTTGCAAGTCTTTAGCAACAAACATCAATAATATATTAATTTATTTATTAAAAGCAATTTTAGTCAATTTTTTGCATGTATTGTGACGTCTATTGGCCAAATTCGCTTCACTTGCTAATGCTCTATCCAATTTGGCCGGCTTCTTCGCACCGAAAAAAAAAAACTTTCTACTGTCCGCTGGGCTTTCTTTTCGGTCGGATGCGATTTGGACAACGTCGCATTGTTGTTTATGGTTTTATAAGACCTGGTCTGGAGCTCAGCACTTTGCTGTAGCAAACTTGGCATTTGGACAAATATACAAAAGACAAAAGACAATTATTGCCTTGGCACATTGTTTTTGGCAATGGAATTTTATCAGCAACGAATTTTTACGTGTTACCATTATGTGTGTAGCTTTTTGTTGTGTTGTTCTTTCTATTTCGCCGGCGTTCTCTTGACAACTGATAACGAATCGAGCCGTACACCAAATACTACAAGCACAATTTTATTTTTCATGCTGGTCGCGGCATTGCCAGTTCGAAATTAACTAGCTTTCATGAAATCCCAACGTGACTTTGTTTACCAACTATGTAAATGCCAGTTGCATTTTTCTAAAATGGCAAAATGTTGGTTGATAAACATAGATAAACTTATCTGCTAATATCTTCACGAACTAAGCTTCTCAGATATTTGAGTAGACGAAACTTTTTATCTCTTTAGGTTCATAAAGCACAAAAGATCGTGAATTATAATATATTCAGTACACAAAAATTACGTTTGTGTGTATATGGCATCCCATCTAGCTATATCCATGACATAATAAAAGAGTACTTGGAGATTGTACTTAAAATCAACTTGATTTTATCTACAATGCCAGAGATGCAATTAATCAATCATCAATTCTGTTTATCAAATAAATGTGCGTCACTTTTCAATTATGGCATTCCATTAGTTATTTATAAACATATTTTTACTTAAATGTGAACCACAAGCATTTCTGTTACATGTAACGAAATTATAGCAAATATGACACCCTTATGAAGAGACAACGTGTCGTGACAATATCGCCTCCCGCGCTTACACAAATGTATCTAACCAATCATATATATATATATATATTTATTTTACACATCTTAAATGGCAAGTTGTTCCGCGTTGTGGGCGCTCGCCATATTTGTGAGGCATCTCTGGCATCATGCGCATCAATCTAGCTAGCTAGCTGCCTTTTGGATCGTATGGAACCATTTCATATTGGTAGCACAGTTTATTTGGTTTGCTCTTGGTGGGTTCTCGTTAAATTTATTTGTGAGAATACAACAATAGATTCTGGCGTCATTCCCAACGCTGTTTTCGCTGTTGCTACAAACTGAACGGCAGTTTGTTTACATTTTAGTTTACTTATTATTTGTATTTATTTGTAGCCATTTTGGCGCAATGAGCTCAGCTCAGTTCAGTTCAGCTCAGTTGAGCACTTAGAACATCGCGCGCATTGTCTGCGTAGGTGTCGTATGAGTAATATTTGCTGATGTTGCGCAGACGCACCATTAGCCTGCATTGCTTCACATTGCACGCCACAAATACTGTTGTGTTGACGACTGTTTAATTGCAACAGGAGGCATTATGGCAATCAAGTTGCCTGCTAATTGCGCTTCACACGCCTCAAAATTGGTTTTACTTATGTCTTTTCCGCCGGCACCTTTTACTTTTTTTTGTTGATTTGTTTGTTTTTGTGTTTTTCTGCACCTGTAATTCAATTACACGTTTCTTTTTGGCATCGTACAGGTGTTGCCGCATAAGGTTAATTATTTTTATGACCCACAATGCATGGTCAGTCTGTTTTTGTTTTTGTGTTGTCTTAAGACAATTTGCATAAGTTACGCTTGAGCATTTTGTCCATGAAATGGCATTTAATTTCTTTAACTCGACAACTAACATAATATTCCATGTTGATGTGTTGTCATAGCATTAGCGCAAAAATTAAATATCATACAAAACCTTTTTTTTTCAGTTTATTTGTTTTGTTTTTCGCTTCGTTGCTTTCTTAGCGCAGCCAAAAAAAAGAGTTCTTAGCCCCTTTTTGACTGGTTTCGTTTTGGCGTAAACAAACCCATTATTGTCATTAGTTTTGTTTTCCACGCTGATTCGTTCAGATGTTCTTCCAACGAAGTATTAAGCTCTGAGCTTGTGTGCAAAATGCGTTCTAATGGCAGAGTTCGTATTATGTCTTTGGCCATCATACTGACATCTATCAGGCTATCAAGTGATTTTACAACGGAAGCATTGGAAAACATTGAAACCCTTAGTTCTTATGAATTGTAACATTTGTTTTCTTATTTCATACTGCGGCTGCTTCTCAAGTTGAAAAGTATTTTAACTCTTCACCTCATGTCAAGAGAGAATTTGCGCGAAACAATTAAACAGCAATTTTAATCACATTCAAATGGTTTTTTTTTATTGTTTTTTGTCCATTTGATTGTATTGTTGAGCGCACAGTCAAGTGCTTTTAATTATTTTGCATGCGTTATTGTTGTAAAATATTAACGTGTCACTTACTGGAACTGACACAAACATACAAAAGTCCCCATCGCAATTATCAGACGTGACGTTCCAAAGAACCATTTAACTACCAGGGTGCTAAGTGTTAGCTCCCTAGGCAATGCTTTAGCCAACTTTTAAGTATATCTTCTGTTTATGCTATGCAAATAGTCGTTACAACAATTTGAGAAAACAATAATGATCTATTGATTAGAGTGGCTTTTGACTTATTTATAATAACAATCTAGTTCATGGATCAATTTAATAACCGATATCAATTGCTTAATGCCGCTCGGAGCTGTTGTGGTTGTGGCCAGCTACTACTCCAATAACAGTTAGCAAAATTTGTGAACGCCTCCAGGCTTTTTGATTCAATGCCCAACCCCAAAACGACTTTCAACTACGTGTGGGTTGCATAATTTGTAACAAATTTAAAAAAAGAATAATAAATAATAATAATGGTATGTTTTGGTTATTATTTATGGCTGGCTACTGGCCAAAAGAAGCAAATTACTTCAACGCTTAATTGTTTTTGTCCATATTTGAAGGCTCTTTTCATAATTTTTGGCATTAAGCAGAAAGCGTAATTAAGTTGTGGTTTGTGGCAACTGTTTGCCTATCTATTGAGTTGTACGTTCGAGTATATTATTAATGTTCAATCAGTTAAGCAGGCAAAATCATCGGAACAAAACAAAAAAAAAGTTTATCTTGGCTCGTTTGTTTACTCTGCGAACTGTCGTGCCGCATTTTGTTGTTAATTATTCAGCAAACACATAATAAGAATGTCTTTGTATGCTTGACTAGAAGACACCCAGTAAACTATCTGTAGAGTGGAAAGAGTAACCCTGAAAGGAAAATCTACTAATATTATATATTATAATATTGCAATCTTCCGGTTTGTTTCTCAAGTTCCCAATGCCGGTAACAGGTCTGAAATAAGGGAATATTTATATAACTTAGCACTGACGTCTTTAATAGGTCATTAAAATGGTAGCTTGAAAACGTTTAAATGAAACTTGTTTTAGTCCAAGGGTTCTTAAGTTGATAAATCGATAGGAAAGATGATGCGCGTGTGTGGCTCTAAATGTCCAAACTAACTTTGAGTATCTATGAGACACAATTAAAGTTTATTTGATTGACAACCGCTTATAAAAGTCATGCAGTATGTTTACGTGTTTTGTGGCTGGGCGTCGTTGACTGATTGACAAACAGTATCTGAAAGTTTCTGTACTATCATTGACTAAATATCGCTTATGCAAATGTGTGTTTTTTGAAGCTGCCATACATTCACCTGCTTGTATCTGTTTATCTCAGCGAGCCCGCTG
The DNA here is from genome assembly GCA_035044605.1 of Scaptomyza cyrtandrae. NCBI lineage: Eukaryota > Metazoa > Arthropoda > Insecta > Diptera > Drosophilidae > Scaptomyza > Scaptomyza cyrtandrae. The sequence goes on along the minus strand of JAWNNS010000650.1, from coordinate 41,002 downwards.
TTTATGTAACTCGCTTAACTGCGCTTTTCCGAGCCCGCACACACAAAGAGAGGGTTGAACAACAATATTTATGGTGTATATTGGGTTCGAGTCGAATACTTAACCGGCTACTAATTGCTATTTGCACGTTTGCGCTTTTTGTTACTGTGCCGCCGTTTGCTTTCTTGGCCAATTAGCAGGCCCGTTGCTTTGGCCTGAATATAATGAAACTTTAAATTGTATACCCTGCCCCTTTGCGATCTCTGAATGTGGTTCCATTGTTGCTCGTAAGTAGCTTTAATTTTATTATAATTTATTTTTTATTATTGTTATTCTTATGGTCAGCATGTGCTCGTCCATACATTTTTATTGTTGTTTGATATTTGTGATGTTTGTTATGCTCTTTTGCCTGATTTTTGTATTTTCTTTCTTTTCTCTTCTGCTTCCGTTATACGTTTTTCGGTTTTATTTTTAGATACAAACAGCATGAGTCGTGAAAGCGATGACAATTTGAGTTCGATCAATTCGGCGTACACAGGTAAATATATACATTATTTAATTACACTATTATTTACATTTTAAGTTTATCTTTTACATTTGGACTGCGTTTCATAAAAAAAAATAATAATAATAATTTCATACCACATAAATTACTTATTTATTGCTTATGATGGGTTTATTAACACATCAGAGAATACATCTCTATAAGGTGAAATATATCAATAATTAAACGCTAAATGCGATCGTAACAAATTCGATTTTTATATACTTTAATCTTAAATCGAATTGGCAACGCTTGAATAATTTTCCTCTTGAATTGAATAATTTATTAGACAAATAATTAATGGGTTTACTTTTTACCTAATAAAAAGCATGATCATAAAATACAGATCTTGCCTGTTTTTAATCACCTGCGCAACGTTTCTTGCTCACAAAACATTTCAAATTTAACTTGACCCCAATAAGAGTTTTGTGATCTATCCCAACAAACTCTTAGTTTTCCCTGGTTTTGTATTCATTCATTGAATCGGAGCTACAAATGTCAAAACAGTTTCATGATCACCTCAATTGACAGCAATTTTACGAATTACACCCAACAATTAAACTAACTATAAATTCGGCTATAAATTTAATCGCTTTTGATCTTATAAGCTCTGCTGTATATCAACCCAAATGAGTTCCATTAAGCAAATATATATATACATTCAAGTTGGGGTTTTTTTTTTCAAGTGCCCTTCTCTGTTGAGGTCTTTCCTGTATTACAAATGCTAAACACGTTCTAAGCATATGCGTATAAAATTATACAACTTAAATTGTAATGTTAAATACGCGACAGACAGAGAAAAGAAGACAGTTAATCGGGAAGCGGGGAGGGTCGTTTTGAGGGGGTTGCCTTTTAGACTATTACCGGTGTATATCAATAAATATGGAGTCAGCTGCTGGGTCTACATATTTTGGGCTTTTATTGCTTTTCAGCTGTCAAGCAAACAATATGCATATTTAATTGTATAGATGTCATTTTAAGCACGCCTTCTAGAAAACCTGAAAAGCAATAACTACGCAGCACCCGCGACACGTAAGCATCTAAATTCATAAAATATAGAACCCGACTTTAAACCAGTTTTCCATTTGGTGAAATTCAAAGCACCCCGATTGGGCGTTATTCTACAACACAAACACAACACAAAAGCTGCTGTTGAAAATATCAACGAATATTGTCATAGAAAATTAAATGCAATTATTGTTTAGCTCAATGCAATGAGCAGAAATTAAAATAATTGCGATAAAACTATTGCATTCTATAAAAGTACAGTGAATCTAAACTACATGAATATAAAAGTGGTAGATAAAAATCTTGAATACATTTACGCCACTCTTACTGTAGTTATAGCATTTCAAATATTCAGCGGCACTTTGTTGCTGTGTGTTTAAAAAGTCAGCAACAGCATGAGTTGTCGGCAAGTCGCCACTTAAAGAGATTTGCATGTAATGCCTGCCGAAAGTCATGTAAGGCCAGTGTGACCAGACTGGCCAATGTGGGATGAGAGTCGTTCAACGACCGCATTAGTAGAAGCACCCACTTGATCTGTACTTTACATATGTATCTATCTCTATATATCAGACCAAGATACTATTTGAGATAGCATCGACCTACACGCTATATTCACAATTGCCTTTAGCGACATGCACTTGCACACAGTTTAGCTTAATTAAATGTTGTTTAAACATTGCAATAGATAATGAGCCCATGACATGATCGCAGCACTGTTGTGTACACTGTGATTTATCGGGCGAACATGTGAACGCACGCCCGATCCAAAAACCGATGTGATCCATACATGGACGCGTCCATCCATTTGGCCAGAGTCGTGCGCAAAGTGGGTCGGCGTTAGCTGCGTTTTTGGCCAAAACAACATTGGGCAGCAGCAATACGTAGACGTGGCCATAGACTTGGGGCGCCACACACTCACTGAACGTACGTACACAATGATCAGCGAATTCAGCGGCAGCTTTGATGATTCATTGCGTATCTGTCAGATACATGAGTTCATTAGTGTAGACACTGAATGTCAACTGCAAGGAAATTGTCAACACAAGTGTATTTTTAGCATTCTCTAGACTCACTCGTTGACGTTTCACAGTTAAATGCGAAAAAAAAAATTAACAATTCTGATTTCTAACACTCAGCTTGTATGAAGGAAGAGAAGGGGAAACTGTTAACAATAATTGAAGGTTCTAGCAATACTTCAACCTTGAATCGATTTAATTAGACACATATCTATGTCAACCTTAGATACAGCTTTTTTTCGAGGTATTGAACCTATTGGATGAGAGCCAATTGAAAAATTGTGCTTTTTAAGAGTTTCGCCTCCTTGGGCATAGTGAAAGTTTTTATATATAGAAAGAAAAAATTGTAGGGAGCTGTATGTTGGGATATAGATACAGATACAAAAACAGATACAGATACAACGGCTTGTTGTGATAATTAAAAAAAAATTGCTAGCGTCACGAAATATAATAACAAATAAAAACAAATTGTTTACACACACAAACACACACACGCACATATGAATAGCTCTTATATTGGGTTGAAAAAAGAGAGGGATGGGGGGAGAGATTGTTTGCAATGTTTCTCTTGAGTTACAATTGAACCTTGAAGTTGTTGCCTGCCTGTGGTGCGTTTTTGGCCATGTCATGCTTGGCTACCGTTCGGCCAGCTCGATTAGCTGCACAGTAGCGCACGGCAATAGGCTTTTTGCGCATCTTGAAGATACATTTTGATTGCAAACAGTCAACATTTGTGAGTGCGCCGCAGCAATAGCAACCGCAACAACAATAACAATAACAACAAACAAAAAGCCAATTTAAGCTGACAAAAACACAATTAACTACACGGCGTGTACATCATCATGCTGTAAATTAAGCGGAAACCGAAATCGTGCAATTGCAAAAAGTTTAAATTTTCTTTCTGTCTGCATCTTTTGGTCTTTCTACCACTTAAACTACTGCAATTTGTTCGACAAAAAAAAAAAAACGCTAACAAACTGTCGACAATTTAATTGATTTAGGCTATGATATCTTGGATCATGGAAATTTACGACAATTGATTTCGAAAGTCAAAAGAGAGAACAGCAGCACGTATCAGTAATTGCGATGGCTATAAAATAATGGGAGAACTTAAATACTTTATTGTTATTTAATAGAACAACTTCATCCGTTTTTCTCTTCAAATAAAGAATTTAACGTTAACAATGAGTGATATTCTCTTTCAAGATGTACCTTTCTAAATCATAAATATCTCTCCCCTCGAACACATTTTCTTATTTTCGCAATCGCACCTCAGTTCAGTTCAGTTCAGTTCAGTTCGGTTCGGTTAGAATCTTTTGTCGGAACCTGTTTACTTCTTGAGAGTTCTTTAAGTTAACTGCTTTACCCAAAAGATGCTTGCGGCTAATAACTGAAATAATCAACAACAACAGACAAACTTTCACATCATAATAAATAAACACCAGACTTGTGTTCGTTGTATGTGATTAACACAAATTCGCTAATTATTAACTAACAACGGGCATAATGTAAACATGAGCGCCCAAATGAACTCGACTCTTGAGTTCCATCCAAATACTAAACTAAGCAATAACCAGAAACAACTTACTTCTTTGTGTTGTTAACACCCACAAAAGCAAAATAAAAACCGATTGAATGAATTTAACATTTAAAAGCTTTTGTAAATGGCATGCAACTCTAAATAGCAAACGTGTCCCAATCTATTTACAAGTATATAAGTTTAACACATACATACTCTTAGATCTCTATCAAGAGACTGTTAAGCGCTTTACGCGCTCCTCGCTCTCACCTACATCCGATTGGGAACGCTTCTCGTCCGGCCGCGGATCGCTTAAGTCTCGAACGCCGACGCTGTCCGACAATGGACGCCGCACATCTTGTAAGTCTGTCCACCCTGCTGACCCACCTCCATGTGGCCCACAGGGCACGCCTGCATGCTATAACTGTGTTTTGTTTACGCTTTTGTGTTTTCTGTTTCGGTCTAACCATAGATGATTATTATCTTGAGGCCACAGGTCGTCGTCGTAGCTCAGGTAAGCAAAAGATCAGCACACGAACTTCTCGAAACAGCGTACATGTATATATTTAGCAAAACTATATGTATCTAACTATGTTTTTAAGTGTATAGAACGTGTTCTGGTGCCAAAACACTAGACCAGACATACACATAAAACATGTCAGTTTGATATTTGCGCAGGTGGTTTATATGAATCTATGCCAGTTGCTCGCACCTTAAACGGGCATTGGACGTAACCACGATTCATGACTCCCCCTCGCACCAACTAACAGCTATATCTGATGCAACCATGCACCGACATAAGCAACTCATATGTAGATTTGAACAGCACTGAAGCACTTTGAAGCAGGCCAAATATTGTCAAATTAACAAAGCCTAATGAGCCGTTAAGTCTGCAATTATGTACTGTGACAGTTTTAGTGGGCGTTGACTGTACTGACGAGCCCGCTAATTTGTAGATACATGAATGGCTGAAAATTCAAATGCAGTAGACGGAGATACAAGTCATAGATTACGTTAGTTATGCAATAATCTGACCTTCAAGGTATTTCACGTTAAAACGTGTATGGGAAATTACATACTATAATACAAATAGTTATTTTTTAAGCTAAAAACGCATTTCATACTACTATAGTATAGGGAAAATGTAAGCTCTATTGATTGTTAGCTGCGTCATATAGAGTAATCTGCGTGACTCACACTTTTTTCTGCTAACACTTATCGAATGAAGATAATTTTGTTAGAGTATCTACAGTTCGCGTATGTGTACATAATAAGCTTATGCATATGCATTAGCCTTTATTCACATAATTGTTGTTTATTTTCAACTCAAACTTGACACCTTTATACAGGCGTCCAAAATGAACACATCTTGCGTAGCACAGCGGCAAAAGATTTGAAAGTTTTACATTGAAAAATTTAACTAAATTATTATATTAAATGTGGGCGAATTCGGTTGATGTTTTTGCATCAAAGGCAGACTGCCAAAACAACAACAGATTATGACATAGGTGGCATGCAACTGTGGTTGTTAATTTATTCTCTGACTTTCCGCTAAATATTTTTTTTTTTTCAAAAAAGCCATTTATCAAACATCAACAAGTAATTTGTTTAATAAAAGTAACATTTTGAAGGCGTTGTCTATTGTGTGTATTCACGTCTACACTTGAGAAGATCTATCAAGTGCATATGGCTTATAATGCTCAATATATATATATGAAAATCGGCGGGTTAATAGGCCATATCCGTTTTATCTGGCAGTTCTGCGGGGGATCGTGTTGTACTCATTTTTATATGACAGCTTAAAATGATTTTCATTGACTGCATGCGACATATGCAAATTGTAAAATATAACCATTTGCATATGACATCATATTCTATACTTATATAGAAAAACCACTTATATAGAGTTTTTATGGTGCATGAGTTCAGAACTGCACAGCAATTGTGATTGAGAACGTTACGAAACGCAGCCAAAACATTGAAAGTTCATTGCTGATTGATGATGATGATTATAATATACTATATAATACTCATCCATCTATCTATCTTTTCATTCTCTAACCCCTTCTACAGATCACAACAGCACGGTGCTGACAGCCAACACAGAACAGTTCATAATTGGCCAACGTGTGTGGGTGGGCGGACTGCGTTCTGGCCAAATAGCCTACATAGGCGAAACACACTTTGCCCCAGGCGACTGGGCAGGCATTGTGCTCGATGAACCAAATGGTTAGTGACAGTTGGCATTCGCTATAACTTTAAAATAAACAACCTATTAATTAAGCACTTTCATTACATTGTAGGCAAAAACGATGGCTGCGTCTCGGGCAAACGTTACTTTCAGTGTGAGCCAAAACGAGGCATCTTCTCTCGGCTCACACGTCTCACAACATATCCGCTGTCGGGCGCCATGACGCCCACATCACCACTGGCCAAACACTCGCCAGAACGTTCTCGCACAGGCTCACCAACGGCCAGTGTGCGTAGCTCAATGTTGCGCAGTCCTGGAGCAGGCAGTAAGTATATTTAACTCTTTTAAAAGGAAGCTCTGTAATCCATTGGGTCCAACGTTGCTTGCAGAAAATGGTCTGACGGTGGGCGATCGTGTGATTGTCTCCTCAGGCTTTGGTAGTCGGCCAGGCATATTGCGCTATCTGGGTGAAACACAGTTTGCGCCGGGCAATTGGTGTGGCGTTGAGCTGGACGAGGGCAGCGGCAAAAATGACGGAACTGTCGATGGAATAAGGTATAAATAAGGCAACGGATTTCATCAGAGTGGAGTGTCGATTGAGCTATGAACACACATCTTTTAATTTTGTAGATATTTTGAGTGCAAAGCGAAATTTGGTGTCTTTGTGCCGATTGCCAAGGTGTCGCTATCGCCATCAACAAAGAAGACGCGCTTGTCGCGCACCGGTTCGCGGGAATCTCTCACTTCGATTGGCACCATGAACAGCATAGCCACAACAAACACATCGCGCATACGCATGAATGCTCAGGTATAAGACGGCCTGCATCCTGCCACAAGCAGCACCATGCAACACAACACTTGACACTTATTTATCCGTTATCCAAATACAAGTTACAAGTTACCTTTTACCAGTTATCTGCCACAGTAATGTTGTACTGTTAAATACGCTAATACTGTTTAATGTTAATCGTGCTCTGTTTATACTATACTAACGCGTTTTAAATTCTAATCCTCCCCCAAATCCATGCAGCGCAAATCGAGCACACCCCTTCGGTCAATTGTTTCAACGCCAAAAAGTCAATTTTCCATGCAGGTATGCAAAATCAAGAACTGCTAGTGCGCTGTTATTTAACATGCACGTTTACTGTACCCGCTGTTCTTAAGTCGCTTAAAGCGTGTTTGTTTTGTTTGTGTGTCTTTTGACTAAACAATCAGCTAACTTAGCTCCTAAGTGTGCCCTAACAACAACTAACATGCAACAAGCAACATGACACATTGCCACAAATGAAGCTTACTAAAACTACAATCCTAAACTTATGTAAAAAAAAAATATTTATAAATATATTTACGACCATGCACCCTGTTTATTTTCGGCTTATCTTTTTATCTGTATTTTAATGTATATATGTTATGGTATGATTCTTTTTATTTTCTTTTCGTTTTGGATAATACATAGTATGCTCGTACTGCCCTTGCATAATAAAAAATTTAAATGTGCACGCTTTTGTGTTTCTTTTTCTCCTTTTATATGTTACGCATGCGCACTAAAATTGTTTTTCAATGTATGTTTTTTTTTTTGTTGGGCTGTCAACGGTTTGTCCGCAATCCTAAAGCTACAAAACAATTGTTAGCAAGTGAACTTAAGTCCTATCAAGTCTTTTATAGCTTTGCCCTGCACACAACAACTCACACATACACACACACACAATATATATATGTATATACACACACCCATTTTGTGTAAATTTTCTTATACTTTTTTGGGCATTCAGTTGTAACTCATGCGCTTGTTGTGCTACACACACCCACACAATCTCTCTCCCCATTTCTTTGTCTCGTTTCGAACAGGACTTGCTGCGCGAGAAGCAACAGCATGTGGAGCAGCTGATGGTGGAACGTGAGCTGGATCGGGAGGATGCACAGAATCAGGCGTTGCAGCTACAGAAGAACATCAATGAGGTAATTATCTTCACCGACACAATGTACATGCCGCAGCCCTATGCGGATCGCAGGCGGCCCTTTCGTTTGCTGCCAACGAGCCACACTAGCAGCCGCACAACCATCAGCCCAACAGCAGCAACAACTAGAAGGGTTACAACGAAACCAACAGCAATCATAACAAGACAACCGCTGCAACAGCAACAGCAACGATCGCTTTCCGATAAACCAAAGAAAGTTTGGTTTTGTGATAATAAGAAATTGTTTCCAGTTGGCTGAAATCCAGAGAGAGATACATCCTTGATGTTTATTCAGTTAAAATTTTGTAGCAGCTGTGTTTGGTTCTTTCTTTTATTTTGATTTCGTTGAGTTGCTGCAATTGCAATCACAAACAAATCACCTACACGCAGACACACCCGCACGCACACACACATACACTCACCATTTTCAAAATGTGTTGTTATTGACTTGGTTGGTTTTCTTCTTTGTGTTAACATGTTTTATTTTCTATGTGTTTTTGTTCTTCTTCATTGTTATATTTCTGTTTCTGCCACTCATTTTCTCAGTTTCTTGTTTGTCAATTTTACACACACTTAATTTGCGCACGATTATTTAATTTACTTTTTCGTTATTTTATTATTTGGGGTCCGTAAAAACTGTCAGTCATTTTAAAATGATTCACGCAAATTTCGCTAATTGGCCAAAAGTACATAAAATGCCCTAACTCAACACACAAACCGAAAAAAGTACAAATTTTCTAAGCTTAACTTGTTGTGAATTTTTTAATTTTTCTTACTCGGCCAAGGTTCACGAGGGTTCGTTCATTTATCATCTTAACAAGGCGCTAACGAGCCCAACAATTTAAGCAAAAAGAAAATGAAAATTGGTTAATCATATTAACGTTTAACATGGCTTTAAAAAAATCGTAGTTTTATTTGTAAGCTTCTAACTCAACTGGAAAAGTATTAAATATTTTAGATTGCATATCATGAATAATTTTCAAAAGGCTAAGAAGTCAGAATTTACCTTTATATTCAGTTTTTTTTTTAACTGTGTGCATAAAAATAACACATGGTGTAAGTGGGAAAAATTTATAAGTACCTTATCCAAAATTAACATATTCAACCTTCCATTTTAGTGCTTTAATCCTTTATGGTATACCATTTCACACTTGTTCCAAAAATATATACGTACAATATTTATTTGCAGAAAACTTTAGCACAACTGCACGCAAACATTAGACAAAAATTTTTTAAGGGGCTGTTTGTTTTGAACGAGTTAGGTTTTAATTTTTGTATTGCTTTTTGCGCTTGTGTTTAGTATCGTTTTTGTTTTCGTTTTCATTTTTGGTTCTTATTGAATAAATTTGAGATACTGTTTAAAAGCGTACTTTTTTCACTACCTATCCCACATACATACTATAAATATAAATATTGTGCGCACTTTAAATTGTGTTTTTCAAATTGGCAACGTTTCACAACCCACCAACCACCAAATCCTGCAAACCGACCAACCACAGTTCTAATCCCTTGCTGCTCTTTTTAGCGCAAAACCAAAAAAAAAATCGCAAATGTCAAAAAAAAAATTCTTAAACTGACCAACGACTTTTTCGCACCACTGTATGTACCTGTTCATTTTTATAGCAACTGCTGATCGAGGCTGATCGCTGGAGGCAACTGATAGCCCGCCATAGCATTCGTGTATCGGATCTGCGACGCGAGTTCCGTGGCTGGTCGGGCAAGCATGAAAGGCACTGTATACTGCACAGTGTCCTGACACCATTGCGCATCAAGTAGAGGATAATCCCGTGCTCAAACTTTGATGACAAGAAAATGACACAAAAAAAAAAAAAGAAGCGGAAGTCTTTAATGAATGATTTTTGATCGCTGTTACCGAGAAGAAAACTGAAATTGAAGTTAAAGAACAGCGGAAGTCTGCACAGCGTTATAAGCTGAAACAACCAACCAAAAATATAAACGATATATCTTCTATCACAACGAACATGAGCCACAAAGCCCAATTGAATTTTCATATATGAATGGTTTGTTTCGTTATAAAGGAATGCTGAATATGCACATCCACACATAAATCATTTTTACTACTTTAAATGGAAATTGGTAAACCTGTATAAAATTGATTTTATGAAAGCGAATTTTCTTGCTGTTGGTCTAGTTGTACGATCTTCGATATAAATACATACATACTTATATACGATATACAAATAAAAATACATTAACGATATCAAATATACGATTAACAAATATTTTTGCAAGCATATTTGCCAAAACAAATGTTGTTTTATTTTTTATGTTTTGAAAGTTTGTTGCTAATTTGCTTTTATCATCTGTTCTCTCGCCAATCCCAGCTTAAAGCACAAATTGTGCATTTGGAGTCGCAATTGGGCGACGAGCGCAAGAAATCAGAGGAATTGCAATTCACAATCGATGAGGCACAATTCTGTGGCGATGAATTAAATGTAAGAGCAATTAAAACAGACAGGCAGAGATGTGCATTAATTGGGAGAGTGCTTCAGACATAAGACGCAATATATTGTCTGTGCCTACCTCTACTAATAGACAAGAAGAAGTAGTTACTTTATTTAATTGCTTTCATCTTTATAGATTAATATGGTTTCGTTTGAGTCTTAAGCTCACCATAAATGTTTCTATTGTCATGAAAATGAGATTAATTGTGATAAGCTTACCAAATACAAAAACGACTAGCATTCGATAAATTATAGGATTTTGCTGGTTTAAAAGTGCAAGAGGTCGGTAGTTCGAAGAATCTTATATATGTTTAATTTTTCATTTCATTCACATTCATTTTAATTTTGTAGTTTGGTTTTGCCTTATTTAAAAACCGACACGGATACGAAGATATAAAAAGCAACCAATGCGGTTGATGGTGCAGGAGCTCTTTCACAGTATACTCCTCCCGGCATTTTAAAAGGTCAAAGCACCTTAATAATGTAAACATTTTTATACCATTGCAATACTGTCAAATTTCCCTACAGCAAGTTTCCTTAGATTGAGGTGCACCCTTTTTTGAAATAGGCTGCAATTTACCTTTGCGAATGTCATCTGCAATCTCAGCACTCTCGCTCAAAGTCAATGTACATCTTCTGATAGTATTTTTTAATAATCTTTTGGTCAGAGTTCTAAAAAATTACTTTGCACACTCCACTCGCAGGCTCAATCTCAAGTCTATAAGGAAAAAATTCATGATCTGGAAAAGAAGATAACAAACCTGGTCTCAGGTATACAAGCTCTCCCCATCAATGTTAAGTTTCTCACTAAATCGAAATATATTCAACAGCCACGCCCAGTTTACAAAGCATACCGCCTGTGGAGGATAGCATTGCCTTGGCCAACGCTCAGTCGCAGATTGCCGAGCTACAGGACAAGTTAAGCAACCAGGTAAATCTGAGTGAGGCACGTCTGGCGGAGTCCTTGGAGGAAGAGCAGCGATTGCGCGAGAACATCAACTACTTGAAGAGCGAGAACGAGACGCTGCAAACAGAACTTTTAGGTAAAGATGAGAGCCTGGAGAAGTTCTCGCTGTCGCAGTGCGGCGTTGAGAATCTACGCCACGAACTGGCGCTACTCAAGGAGGAAAATGAGAAACAGACGCAGCAGGCACAAGCCGAATTTAAACAGCAGCTGGACGAGAAGGAGGAGCAGTTGAAAAAAGTCAGCGATGAATTGCTAAAGCTGAGGAGCAAATCCGATACACTAGAGAGCGAACGAGAGAATGTCACCGATGAGTGCGAAATTCTGCAGACGGAGATTCGAATGCGCGATGAGCAGATCAAGGAACTAAGTCAACAGCAAGATGAGCTAACAACCCAGCTAAACGTACAGAAGGCAGACAGCTCAGCGCTGGACGAGATGCTCAATGTGCAACAGTCAAATAATGCTAACAGTAAGACCCAGCTGGATCAGCTTCAAATGGATATCCAACAACTAAAGTCAACTAATGAAACGATATTGAAAGAAAAGCTTGAACTGGATCTGCAGCTGGGCATACTCAAGCAGTCCACTGAGGAGCAGTTGCAGAACAGTGGCGATAGGCTTCTGCAACAACAGTCAGAAAACTTGCAATTTGGCGAGGAAAAAGCAGCTCTAGAGCAAAACCTGCTCCACATACAGAAGCAGTTTGAGGAGCTGCAAAACAAAACTGAGGTGCAGTTGCAATCTAACAAATCAGAGGTAGAAGAAAAGGAGCACAAGCTAAATGAGCTATTGAAGTCGCTGGAGCAACTGCAGCCACAGCTTGAGCAAAAAACCAAAGCTTATCAGGAGCTTGTTGATAGGCAGGAGGAGATGCAGCAAGCTCTGGTCAAGGAACGCGCAGAACAAGCTGCACAGCTAACCCAAGCGAATGCAAAGACAGCAGAAACGGAAGCTGCATTGAAGGCCATTCAATTGCAACTAGAGGAACTGCAGCAGCAGGCAGCAAGCAGCGGAGGGGCCGCTGCCAAACAGCAAGCCAAGCTGCAGGCAGAACTGAACCAATTGCACGTGATGGAACAGGAAACACAAAACGCTTTGAAAGCATGCCTTTCAGAGCTGGATGCAGAGAAGCTGTTGACGCAGACTAAACAAGCGACGCTGGAGCAGCAGGCAGAGGAGCTCGTGGCAGCCAAGACTCAAAGAACACAACTAGAGTTACAGCTTAAAGCTAGCGTCGAGAGCTGCTCTCAGCGTGAACTGGAACTGGGTGATCTAAATCGTCAAAATGCTGCAATGTCATCTAAATGCGAGGCCCTTCAGCAGCATGAGCAGACGCTTCAAGAGGAGTTACTCTCAACTCGGAATGGAACAACACAGCTGCAGCTACAGCTAAAGCAGCTTAACGAGGAGCTGCTGAGCAAGCAGCAGAATTATGCAGCTTTAGAGAGTCAAAGCAGCGGCCAACGTCTGGAGATGGCCAGCGATAATGAGTTGCTGCAACAAACCAATGCCCGGCTAGAGCGTGAGCTTAAGGAAGCACAACAGAGCCTGAACATGGTGAAATTAGAGACGGATCAAAAGCAATCGTTGCTTAGCGAACAGGAGAAACTGAGCATAGAGCGTGAACTGGCGTTGGGAGACGCGGGCAGGCAGCGGGAACAATTGGAGGCACGATGCCAATCGCTACTCCAGCAGAATGAAACGCTGCAAAAGCAGTTAGCCAATCTGCACAGCAGCTCTACCGATTCCAATGCGGAGCTGATGAAACTATCGCAACAGCTGCTGGAGCATCAGCAGGCAAACGAGCACTTGGCTACTAAGAGCAATGAGGAGCGTGCGGCTCTTGAACGCCAGCTTCAAGCCAGTCAGCAGCGATTGGATGCACTGTGTGCCCAGGTGGAGCTGTTAACCCAGGAACTGGCCGGTAGCACAGAGCAGAGTGGCCAGTTAAATGATATACTCAAGGCGGAGCAGGAGATGGCTGCCAAACAGGCACTGGAACTCAGTGATTCCACACGCAAGCTGGAGGCGTCTACAACCAAATGCATTCAGCTGGAGCAGCAGCAGGAGAAGCTACAACACGAGCTTAGCAGCTCGCGAACTGAAAACAGCGATCTGAATGCCAAGTGGAATCAGTCAACGGTACAACTGGCGACGGCTCAAAAAGAGCTTACCTTGCAGAAGGATGCGAGCAGCGCAGATCGCCTGCAGCTTGAGCGGGAGCTACAGGAGGTGCGACAGCAGCTCCAGGCGAGTCATGTAAACATGAGCGAGACCCAAGCCACTGAATCAGCTGGACGGGAGAAACTAAGAGCTGATGCAGAGAAGCGTGAGGGAAAACTCCTCGAGGAGGTCAAGCAGCTTCAGGCACAGCTTACCAAGGCACAGGCAGAGCGAGAGCAACAGAGCAGTGCCAGCGAAGTGGCCATCAAGGAGCTGGAGGAACGGCTGGAGATAACCCAAACTGAGCTGCTGCACACAGAGAAGTTGGGACTCGAGGATGCACAAAAGATAGCAGATCTAAAGACTCTTGTGGAGGCGATCCAAGTAGCTAATGCGAACATATCAACTACCAATTCGGAGCTATCAACAGTGTTGGAGGTGCTGCAAGCCGAGAAGAGCGAAACGGCGCATATTTTTGAGCTCTTCGAAATGGAAGCGGATATGAATGCTGAGCACCTGATCGAGAAGCTGCAAGGCATGAAACAAGAGCTGCAGGAAACCCACAGCCAACTTGATACCAAACTCACCAGCAATAAGGAGTTTCAGACAAGGATTGAGCTTATGCAGCAAAGTGAGCAACTCTTGCAAGCCACAGCTGTTGAAGCTGCCGAGCAACTACGTCAACTGCAACAGGCCAATGGAGAGTTACAGGATGCAGTGCAACAAAAGCAGGCAGTGCTTACCGAGACGGAAAATCAATTAAAAGAGAGCCAAGCCCAAATAAAGTTACAGCAAAGCAACAACAAGGAGCTACAACAACAGCTCCAACAAATACAGCAAACTGAAAAAGAACTTAAGGCAGCTGCTGTCGAATCGGAGCAGCGATTGTGTCAACTACAAACAGCCAGTGTGGAGCAACAAAAGCTGTTGGAAAAGGGCAACGAATTCGACGCTCGGCTTGCTGAGTATCAAAAGGTCATCGATGAAATGGACGAGGATGCTCGCGAGAAGACTGAGTACATGCAACAGTTGGAGGTTCGCAACAGCGAATTAGAAACATCGCTAGGAAAGTCCCGTGAAGCCGAGCAAAGGACACAAAAGGAATGCCAACACTTGATGCGACAGTTACAATCCCTTGAGATGCAAGAAGCCCGTGAAATTGTGGCACAACGTACACAAGCCACTGGATCCACAACCAGTCAACCATTTTCCAGCGAAACTGCGGAGGTCAGTACTTAACTCGTGGTTTAGAATCGCCTTTAATTTTTTTATTTGCAGCTCCCAGAAACGGAAACAAGCCTGGCAAAAATCAATTTCCTCAATTCGATTATTGCAGATATGCAGCAAAAAAATGATGCACTTAAAGCCAAGGTTCAGACACTAGAAACGCTACCCATGGACTTTACGAAGTAACTTAACAAAAGGAACTTAAGGCAAAAATAACTTTATTAACAAATTTATAATTTTTAATTGCAGACCACATGCCTTTGATTTGCTGACCAAACGAAAGCCGGCGCCACGTCTTTTTTGCGATATCTGTGATGAGTTCGATAAGCACGAAACAGAGGATTGCCCGCTTCAGGCTGGCGATGATCGAGATTATTCACCACCACCATCACTTTTGCCCGCTGAGGGCAACAACAATGAGAAGAAGGAACGCAAACTACCGGCTCCACGCAAATACTGCGACTCCTGCGAAGGTTTGTGAAATTTATCTTCCTTTTTATAATAAATGTTGACAGCTTATCCGTTTGCATTCTAGTTTTTGGACATGATACAAGCGAGTGCGCCGACGATGTGACCTATTAGAACTAAGATATTATTTTGGTTGGTTCTTTGAAATACGCATACTTACACTGTACAGACTTTGTTCATCAGTTTTTTCTTGAAACTTCTTTTACCTCTATAACATTCTCTATTAGTATAAATTTGCCAACTGGTTATTTTATTGTGTTTTTATATTTATTTATGCGAATAGTGAAAATATATCTAACTTTTTTGTAAATTTCTTGTGAAAATTAAAAGAGTAACAACAATTAATCGCCGCCCTCCTTCTTTTCCTTAATAGCATCCTGCAAAAAGCGTTGCAATTAAATTGGGAAATTTAAAGGATGTATTTTAACTTACTTTAAATCTTTCTTCAAAGAGGGATAACTCAGCTAGCAGATCAGTGATGGCATTCATAAATGCCTCTTGTGGCGAATAGTCGGCTGTTGTTTGGATTCGAATAACAAACTTGTGCTCCAGAGGATGCGGCACTTTATAACCGGCAAAAAGTACATTTGGATCTTTGAGTAGTTGGCTATTTGTATACAAATATTTCATATTTTTTCTGACAAAACACTATTGTTTTGCTTACTTGCGGATCATGTTGCCGAGTGTGTGATCCTCCTTGTTAATGGTAAATATCGCTGCATTTGTCACTTTTGTGTCCAATTCCTTGATGATTCTATACCCAAAACGTAAATAAAGTTACAGGTGGTTTGCCAATACATCGGAAAGGGAGAACTTACTTTTTCTCTCCTTCGTAAAGCAAAAAGGATTCAAAGGTTGGCGGAGCATTCATTTTAGCCTTTCAATTATGTTCGAAATTGCAATTGTTTGTGAAAATTGGCCGCAAACACGAAAATGGTGGTTACGTGCTGTAAAAGTCTCGAAGCTTGACTACAGTTACCAGCACTGCAAACAAAAAGTTAGCAGCACTACAATCGGTAACTATCGAATGACATTGATATTTATTGCTTGCAGCCCTATCAGTGTTGAATAAACGTACCTTAATTGTATGAACCAACGAGTGTATAATACATGAGTAGAAAATAGCCGCCCCTTTTCGTTTATCGGAAACCGTCGCGGCTATTATGAGCTCGTCGAAAAGGGGGAAAGAGGAACAAGTACCGTTTCTGCTTCATTGCTTCTTTGTCAACTCATTCTCAAAGTGTGCGATGCGTGAGACAAAGATAAGATGTTGCTGTTGTGTGGGGACCGAAGTTGATATTGTCAATTTTCGACTTTTGGTTCTATCTGCTTGCTAATGCCTAACATGGGAAGGTAGTATGGGCTTAAATGTCTTACATTAAAATAATAAATATTAAAATTTGCATTAACTTTAATTGAATATTGTAACAAAGGGTTTTAAAGCGTGTGCAACTTTTGCGTTCCAGCAACAACATCCATCACGTGTTGTTTGTCTTTCTGCGTTTTGCCTATTCCCGTTGGGCGCACTCACATGCATACAAACAATAACGGCCCTATGCCACCTGCAGCCGTTTTGAAAATGGGTGAAAAGGGTATAATGGTATAATAATAATATAAAGCATGTAACAGAAGGAAAAAGAAGGAATTATCTCCGACCCAATAAGGCAGCGGTCGGTCATTACCCCAAAATATTTTTGTGTAGATTGACATTACCCCATGAAAAAAAAAATGTTTATAGAAAAGCAAATTTTATTACTTTTAATTATGTCATTCTAACTATAAGTTTATTTTATTACCCTTAATTTTTATTTATTGCTTGATTTGTTATTTTGTCTTTATATATGTGTGTACGTGTGTGTTTTTTGGTGTGTGTTAATGTATGTGTGTGTATGGGTTGAAACAATAAATATATGCACAAAAAATAATAATTTTACTCGTGAGTCGTGAAGGAAATTGACCTTAGTTAAGTGCGCAATGATTTTGTGTATATGTGACTGTCTTCGATCTTTCTCGAAGTTCTCTTTTCGTATCTCTTTCTCTCTCTCTTCCTCTCATTGGTTTGGAACAGCGAAACAGAGAGAGGGAGCATGAACAATATTCTTTTACAGTTTCTCAAGCCGTTTTATGTATGTTTTTTTTTCTCTCTCTGCCATTCTTTCTCACATCCTTCTATTTATTTTTTTATCTGCCTTGCAGTAGAGAGTAAACACACCACAGCTTTAGATAAAAAAAAAAAGATATATAAAATAGCGAATTAAAATAAAATTAAATTAAAACTAAAATTATATACTTTTTACTCACAAAAATTTAATTTTTACCTCATTTGGAGTAATTTACCCCGGTTCCCCGACCACTGCAATAAGGTATTTATGTTATTGATCAGCATTAACAGCTTCGATTAGTCTTTGAAATGAAATAAAGTTTGCAGTATAAGCGTACTGACACACATGCATACATACTTGCAAGCGCTGACCGTAAGCGCTAAGTACAGGGCCTGGGGTATCTTCTAGTCGGTATTTAATGTGTTTGTCATTTTATGCTTGAGATTTCAACAGAAACGGTCGTGATTTTAAAAGTTATAAATATTTACAAGAACCAATCAGACTTTTTAAAATCGAATATTTCAAAATAATAGAAAAATTAAACAATAATTAAATTTAAATTCCAGAATGGAAAACATTAATAAGATAGTGGTATTTTTTATTAAAATTTTAAAGCAATTACCCATAATTTATTCTGATGGCTTTCATTTATTAGCTTAAGAAAAATAAAAAAAATTTTAATGTTGTATACGTATAAACATACAATTTCAGCCACCCAAGCAATGCAAAACGAATTAAACAGCGCAATATTACTCAAATCATAGCAAACCATTTAAAACATGAGTAGGGACAATACATTGGCCTGAGCTCTGATACATACATACATAACACATACATAGATATTAGGCTTGCAGCAAACAGACAGTGCCATATACATACGACAAAACATTCCATAATAAAAACAAAAACAAATTCAAATATGGCGGCAGGCACAGATGTTTAAGCAAAGAAGCAATAATCGAAACATGAAGAGCTGACTAGCTGCTGACCGCAGCCAACTTAAAACTCGTTGTATGAACCTATCTGGCATTAAATATTTTTTTATTTATCAATGCTCATGAAATGTGCTATAAATATTTAGAACTTTGCAATAGGTGCCAATAGCTGGGCTTACATGTTCATTTATTTCGAATTGTTCGGAACTACTGTAAAAGAACTTGCTTTTATGATTCACGTTGTGGTTCAGTTAGTGAGTGGACAACCCAACGCTAGCTTGCAATTTTTTTTGCGCCAAATAGCGTTTACGGAAAAAAGCAACTTACAAATTGTATTGTGTAGTATTTCGAGACATAGCGACAACATGAGCGATTCGAACGCCAAAAAAAGTGCTACCGAAAACGGCGAAGGGAATCCATCGGAGCAATCCACCATTACAATGCTCGACGTACTCGAAGAGGAAAAGGAAATGGAGGAGGAATACGCCGCAGTTTTAGGCGGATCAAATGAAAAGGAGTGCACCTATGCTAAGGGTGCAATAGATCGCCAAGCACTCTACTCGTGCCTTACCTGCTGCCCGGAGGCTCGCACCGATCCGACGAAAAGCGCAGCTGTCTGTTTGGCATGTTCCTATCGTTGCCATGAGAACCACGAGCTCATTGAGCTGTACACAAAGCGCAACTTTCGTTGCGATTGCCCAACATTGCGCCTGGGCAGCGAGAAGCGTTGTTCACTAAATCCCCAGCTGGAAGCAGTGCAGCCAGCAAACGCCGACAATTTGTATAATCACAATTTCCAGGGCTTGTATTGCAAATGCAAGCGTCCATATCCAGATCCAGAGCGCACCACCGAGGAGGTAATGCAGCAGTGCGCCATCTGTGAGGACTGGTTCCATATGCAGCACATGGAGGCGCCGCCAGTCTCCCAGAAGTGGCTGGGCGACTGCTGCGAAATGGTCTGCGATGGATGCATGGAACACCACGCGTTCCTTCGCGATTACACTGGCCTGGCACTTCAGCCATCTGAGCAAAATGAGTCAAAAAGCGAGGACGACGTTGAAATCAATGTGGAAAATAGCCAAGAGTTGCAAAGTGAAACGTCAAAGGTCGAAATCGACGTCGAACAGTCTCAGACTGAGTCAAGTGAACTAGAGGAGCCAGCCGAGAAAAGAAACAAAATGTCCGAAGAGGAATGTCGGCGTCCTACAGCGAACATAGAATATAAGGGTAAGTGCACGATTGGTATTGAATACCAATGATTGAAAATTATTATATTCTTTGATATCAATACATAAAGAGCAAATCAAAGTTTTTGCGACCATCGCCTAAGTACAAAAATCCCTGCTTGCGTGAGTTTAGCTTATGAAAGAAGGTCATTCCCAGCCAGACGCATGACTTTATAATAGCAATGCGCTCGTTTCGCTGCATATTTAAAGAAAATGCCTGACTAAGCGGTATGACGCCATCAATGGTATCCAGAAAGTCGATAGCATAGTTATAATCGCTGCGCTTAGACAGATTGCTCTTCAAATCGTTACGCGGCAGTCGATATAACTGATAGTTTGATAAATTATCAATTTGTAAATCATTAAGGCCATGGAACATTTGATTGGGTATCACGCGGCCATCGACCATTTTGTAAAGAGCGCCGCGTGGGCAAATTGCGCTTTCCTCGCTTATGATAAAGACTATGGCAGCCAGACGCTCCTCCTCCTTAAGCTTAATTACTTCAGGGCGGCTGATGCTGACAACTTGATTGGCAACAATATTAAATGTTGGATCCTAGACACAGAAAAGTTATCTCTGATACGCACTCGAGAAGATGTCAACTTACCAGCTTGACATAGGTCAGTAGACTGGGATCACCGACAAAAGGTTCGGGTGCCAGAATGGTTGCTTGAAATATTGTTGGGCTCTGCACAAAGGGCAACAGCTGCCATTGATATTGGTCCAAGCTATAGAAGTACTTGCGATCCTTCAGGCAGTCGTTTGTATAGCCAAAAGCAATATAGTAATCGTTCTTGGTGGCTGTTATCCGACCCCAGAAATACATGCCCGAGAAGCGATTATCCTGCAACAGCACAATCAGTGAATTTTCAATTAATATGCGCTGCTCCGGCGACAGTTTTAGGCCGCAGTACATTAGACATTCCAGTCCCTCTGAGAAGTATTCCACATTCATGTTTGCTACTTTAATTTTAAACGTTGTTTAATATATTTTGGTATTTAGAAAATGTTTGTCGAGCTGTAAAGCTCCGTTAACTACAACTGTTGTGCGTTTAAATGTGTTCACGTTTATTAGATGTATGACAAATATATGCCAGATAACACGACGTTTACTAAAAATTCTCTTTTTATTTCTCGACAGGCGCCGCATTCTGGGCCAATGAATGGCGTAAAGCTCTTTGCAAGTGCAGCAAATGCATGACAATGTACAAGGAGCAGTCAGTTGAATTTCTGCTAGATGCCAAGGATTCGGTCAAGGTTTACGAGGAGCGTGGCAAGAGTCGTGGCGAAGATTACTCCGTCTATCATCAAGCCATACGCGCGCTCGCCTCAATCGATCGCACAAAGCAGATCGATGTAATTACCGAATACAATCGACTGGGAGACAAGCTCAAGGTGTTTTTTCAATCGTTTGCCAACAGCAATCGCGTTGTCACCGAGGACGACATTAATCGTTTTTTTGCTGGCATGCGTAATGAGAACCGCTCGATACGCCCACAGCCGCACTTTTGCCGTTAATTCGTATATATACAAATGAGTAGTATTATATTAGTTCTAGTACATTCCACAAATGATTGGACAACGTGGAATTCATGTACAATCCTTATTTCTTATTTTATGGCTTTTAAGTTTTTAATTATTATTATTATTTCATAACAATTCATAATGAAAAGCACAAGAAATGAAAGGAAAGTTAAAATTCAAGTTGTGTGTTAAATAAAATGTATTAATTTTGATTTTTGAAGTTTATTAATTTAGTTTTTGAACGACTTATAAAGGAATTCGTATCATTGAAATGAGATTCGAAACATTAGCTTTATGTTAACTAAACATGTATAACTAGCCAAAGTCTATGTACAATGGCTCTATGGCTCTTCGACTTATCTATATATATATATACATGCTGTATTAAACATATGAATTGTCATTTCTATTCTGATTGCCCTTCGCCTGGCTGGCCATCTCTAAGTTACTGAGCGTCGCTTGCAAGTCTCTAATGATATCGTTTGGATCAATGTGCTCTAAGGTGGTGTAATCCATTAATGTACTGCTCAATATCAGATCGCTAAAGGATTGATTATCCTCTGGTTGCTGTGCAAGTGGCTGTTGCTGTGCAAGTGGCTGTTGCTGTGCAAGTGGCTGTTGCTGCTGAGCCACAGGTTGAGTTGGGAGTTGAACTTGAATTTGAGGTGGTGGGTCCTGCAGCTGAACTTTGACTGCTTGTTGATATTGCATGAAGTTTGTTTGATATGTTGGACTTGTGGCATTGAATAAATTGTTATTGTTAGTATTGGTGTTGTAACCGTTATTTGTGTTTAAGTTTGTTGGCGTTATGCTCCCGCCATTAAATAATGTTGTTGTATTCCAATTGCTCGCAGCATTATTGATGCTAATCGTAAAGTTTAAGTTCTCTGGCTGTGTCTGCTGATTTAGTATCTGCATCAGCTGCTCCTGCTGCTGGCCGGGGCTGGCTAACTGATGCATTTGCATGGGTTGAATGCTATCCACTGTGCTGCAGCTGGAGCTAGGCGAGGCAGGAAAGTTGTACGTGTTGTACGAACTGGCTGCCGATGGGCAATTCCGAGAGCTGTCCATCTCATACAGTAACTGCTCGGCCTTAATCTCTGGCACACAGGTGCCTATGGGACTGGGACTGTTATTGCCATTGTAGCTGCTCATGTGCGGCACAAGCTGCGACTGCACATGTGGCATGCCCTGTTTTAGTTGCAAAGTTGTTGCTGAAAAGTATCAAAAAAGTTCATTAGCTATCTGACAACAAAGGATAGACAAACTTTTGTCAACAACTGAGTTAATGAGCACAATACAAAATAACAAAGCATTAAATGTGAACAGCCTTAATAACAACAAAAAGAATAAATAAGAACTTAACTTGTTGCAAAACTTAAAAGGTCACGAAAGTAGAAAAACAACAATTAACATCATCATTAAAAGTGAACTTACATGAAGAATAATTTGTCTTAATCTCAAGATGTTTGAACCTAATCTAAACAAGCAGGGAAATAAGATAATACATATAGCTTCTTGGGCTTAAAATAGTTTAGCAGGGCTATTGAAGCTTTTTTTTCTTACTTTAAAATCACCAACATAAACATTAAGACTCGACTTTTAGGACATTTATATAAGATTTTAGCAAAAACACTTTATTCATCAAATTCAATAAAACAAAGTTGTGAATTTTGTCCATCTATATTAATGTATTTTTTTTTTTTATGGTACCAGGCAACAAGAAACTAACATGAGTACCTGGGTACATACTATGTATCTTATTGCGAGTACATGTTATTCTAGAATCTTTAAAATCGATAATGGCCGAATGATGAATTGGCCCGTTGGTCCACATGGGGTTTCTGCTATATAAGGAAACAGGCAAATCCATATAGAGATAATATAATATTGTGTGAATTCAGTTTTGTGTGTATAGGAACTCTTCTTCAGCTGGATATTAAAGGATGTTTTAGTATGTTAATATGTATATGTGTTATAGATGCTTCTTATGTAGTACTTGGAGACCCAACACCGTAAATCAAGAATTGACTTACATAACATTTTAGACTGTTTGTGATTCTGATGCATAATATCAGAGAGTTTGCGCTTAACACTTTCAGTGGCTGTGCGCGCATCAAGGCGGCATTTCTGGGCCAAAGCATCTATAAAGACAATTGGGATAGGGATTAGAGCAACTGTGTTGAATTTGGTTTTGTGTGCGTAGACTAGAGGTACACGAATGTACTATATACTATAAATAATACTGAAAGAAAAAACGACTAGAACAATGTTGTTTTGTAACGATTAAATTGTGTTCCCAGCTAAGTTGTTGAAGATTTACTCGAGCCCATTGGCCTCAGCCAGTCGACGAGCAATCTCGTCGGGACTCAAGAAGTCAACGGATGCAGCCACCTCTCCCCCATCCTCAATCTCGCGCTCCGGCTCTGGTGACTTGCTGGTGTACAGGGCAAAGTGTTCTGCCTCGGATAGGTCAACGCTGGGATCGAGGACCACACCATAAGCGCCCTCGCACAGATTCCTGATGCTCTGGCGATCGGCAATGGCCACCAGCTCCATGTTGCCATCACTGATGGGTATATCAGCCAGCTGGAGCGTGCTCAGCGTCTTACGATCCAACGGACGACCACATGTCAGTGTGCTTGCATTAGAGTAGCTTTCGGGACGCAGCAAACTATTCTCGCTATCACCACCCTTTAACGGAATATGAATGACGTCTGCATCCAAGTAAGCCGGCCTCTTTCCCGACACGCTGCTCGAGCTGCGACCCACTGGACGTCCACTGCGTGCCACATTGTTTTGTGGACTCAGCCCGGGCGGCTGCAGAGATTTAATTGAACTTCGATTCGGATCACCTAGAGTAAAGTGAGCCACGCTCGGCTCCCGGCTAGCAGTGGGTGTGGTTGCACGTGAACCCTGATCCTGCTGCTGCTGCTTGCTGGCATTGCTGCTGTTGATCGAATGCGTCTCCTCATCCTCGCCCTTGCTGCAGCGACGAGAGAACAAACGGGAGAAGAAGCCCTGTCGCTTCTTGGGTGAGGCTGATGCTGAGGCAGTAGTCGAGGGCAACCGCTTGGTGGGACTCTGGTCGGGTGTGCGCATTATGATAATTGGTGAGGGGGTGGTACGGATGGAGCTCACGCTGCCGTTGCGAGAGCGCCTCAGCGAAACCGAATTGGAGACACTGTGCTCGCTGACGCTTAGGTCTTGAGAGTTGCGTGGCTTAGGTGGTAGGGGTGGTAGACGCTGGTCGGGATCGGGCGATGGTGTGCGCGGTGGAAGGGGCAGAGGTGGTGATATTGGTGGCGTTGCTGGCGTTTGGGCGGCATTTACTTTAATCCGGGGCGCTGGTGGATTCGTCAACACCACAAGCTCCAACTCGTCCAGTCGACTGAATGGATTAGACGCGTGATAAGCATGATCCAACTTCTGATTTTGTGGCATTGCCACTGGATGATTGTAAGCAATCTGCAAACTCGTGTATGTCGCAGTTTCATCAAAGTTTTCATCAACCAGGTCCACTGAAGCTTGAGCACTAGCACTTACTAACTCCAACTCCGGCTCCAGCTCCGTTTCTGGTAGACGACTCTCCTCGCCCGCAGGTAGCTCCTTGAGCGTTGCATTTTCCAAGGTATCGCGACGGGAGACGGAGCCATCACCATCAGGCTTCTCATCCTCATCATCAAGCTGGTTTGTTATGGTCGTGTTGGCGGTTAGGCTGCTCAAATTGGTGAACGCCGTCTGGGCAGTGCTGTGGGAAAGAGTGGGCGTGTCACCGTTCTCAACGGTAAGGCTATCGGTACGCTCAAATTCGCTGCTGCGCATCCACTCATTAATCTTGTCGACATTGCTCAAAGGACGCGATTGTAGCTGCGGCTGCTGCAGTATCTCCTCCATGGGTGTCGAGGTCTGTGTGCAATCGTCGGCTAGCTGAGGCATCAGCTGTGGCACCTCCAGCTCAATTTCCATCATATCCGGCTCCTGATCATTGTCATCGGCCAGCCCATCGGTGTACTCTGTAACCGTGGCATCCGCCTCGTTGGCCTCCGTCTCACCATGCTGACGCAGCTGTAGCTTTCTGACTGCAATCTCGAATTCGTTTAGGGTGCCTGAACTTTGCTGCTCATCGGAGGACACCGTGTTGTCATCCTCGTTGAGATCCACTGGCGGGCACGAGTATTTCGTTGCCGTGGTCTCGCTATCTAGAGAAAGTATTTGCTGGAAAACATCCAGCTCCTGCTTGCGCTTGAGCTTGCGCTGCAGTCGCGCAAAGGTTAGCATACCTGGATTTGGATAATACTCGAACGGCAGAGAGGCACTCGTTGCACGATCTGATGGTCGCTCCAGTTGTAACTCGACCTGTGGAATAGCTCTTACTCATGAACTGATTCTTGAAAGGGATCCGCCGGACCCGTCTGGTTCCTTACCTGCACGCTATGCTGGATCTCGGTGTTGCGATATCGCGGCGTCTTGAAAACTATTGCCGTTTGCTTATAGATGTCCGTTGGCTGGAATTCGGCATATGCCTCCCAAATTTCGACACCCGCATCGTTCGTCTCGAAGAAACGTATTCGGATGTCATCTTTGGAGATCTTCTCGCACAGCATAATGATTTGATCGCCGCCACTCAGCTTGGAGGAGCAGCTGCACAGCCGATTGATGGTAAGCTCTTTGCTCTTGCCGTTGATAGGCGCGGACACAACCGGATCCAATGGCACATTGTTGTTGCCCACCTTGATGAAGGCCTGATAGCACAGGCGCAGCTGAGACAGATTAATACCGCTTATGTTGTCTTTGTGATCAAATTTGGCTGCAAAACAAATATAATAATAAATTAATTTATTATTAATTAGTACTTAATTTAATCATGTCATTATAAGTTATTACCATGATAGGGATCAATGTTCTTTTGTTCTCGTGCCAGCAGAGATTCGCGCACATCTGTCTTCTTGACACATTGGATGCCCACTTTCTGGAGCTCGAGACGACGCTCCTCTGGAGGTAGACGCCGGCTGTAGACACCTGATTTGCAGTTCTCCATCTCCTCTTTGCTGACCAACCAATGCGGATGCTGGCGATAGGGTTTGTCTTGGGTGACGCACGAGACAACGACAACAACTGGGCCACTGTAGTCGACAATCTCAATGGTGGGAAAGGTTTTAGCCTCAGGCGTGGAACTCATGCCGGCAATGGAGCCAGCCGTGCGACCCTCGCATTTGTAGCGAAAACGAATGATTTTATTTGTCGGCTCCTCGACAACCCGTATGTAGGGTCGACGTTGAGCCGCTGGCGCCGCCAGCACAGGCAGTGGCATGTGGGACGGCATCACTGGCAGCGAAGCAGACTGATGGAAACTCGGCGTTATGGGCGGAACGCTCGCTTCACATCCGGCATTAAGAATTTCCTCTGTTAGGAGGAGTGAGGACATATCAATAAGTAAAAGTTAAAAGAGTTGTCAATAAGAAGAGGAAAAAAAATCAATATCGGCAACAATTTTGCCGGAATGCCAGAAACAATTTAGCAAAAAGCCAAAAGTCGTTTGTGCGTGTAGGTCGTACGTTTGTCACATGTAGTATCTAAAAGATACATAACAGCTATATATTTATGAATAATGCATATGTGAGACACTAAATTGCGGTGTGCCATCTATCAAAGCCTTTGTTATGCTGCTTTAAGACGAGCAATTTCAAGGGGGTTTACATACATACACACATATATATCTTTACTTGCATGTACAATTTCCAAGTAGGCCAGCTATTACTGCTGCCTGGTCTGCTACTGGCCAGATGTTAAAGTTTGACGTCAAGAATATCGCAAGAAACATGCCTAGTCCTATTTTTACCACATATATCTTTGTTGTTTCCAGCACCACAATTATGTACAAGTACAGCTACAATTGGCCTTTAGCCTACGATTTAATGTTCCCACTAAAAATTCCATGGGTTAAACTGGCCAACCAATTGTTAGGCTAATGAAGCATTCTGTCGATTGAGTTATTGTGGCAGATTATTCAACAGCAAACACCGCAACCCACCCACACTTTTTATGTTGGTCGCCACATGTTAGTGCTTATGTTATGGTTGTGTGTATGCAATAATCTAATACTAGCTGAAGTTGATTATTAATTACACATATATTAATTTTGTTTCTTTGCCATTTTTATACATACGCAAATCGCCAAAGATTTCGTCCTCAGCCATTTGATGTTGATTGCCTGCAAATAAAAAAATTGATAGATTAGAATAATCTGTCTACTCATTTCAGCGTGTATCCCATTATCATATGTATACAAACAAACAAAAGAAAGAGAATGGATTACTATGAGCCCTGGTCTCTCGCTTTATTGCATTCTGATTTGTTTACTTACATGAACACATAATTATTTATTTTTGTATATACATTATTTGTTCATACAAGCTATTAGTACATTCAATATTGCCCAAGGAAAAAGTTTTTACATAAAAGTTTATGGATTGATTACTTTTCTTAGTGAAATTGAACAATTGACAAGACCAATATCATTATTTAAGAAAACAAATATCTTTATGGAAAGAATTTTTCATCACGACTTTGACATTTCACTTTGATGAGTTTATCAATTTGACGGCTTGTAACGTTGATAATAGGACCTACTTATGTTTTTCGTAGCAACAAAATTATAAAACGTTTTAAATTTATAATACAACAGTAGCAACACCTTCTGTTTCTGCCACCCCTAGTTTGCACATATTCTACCCTTATGTGTGGTATACCCTGTAAAATCCGTTTAAGTGCGAAGGAGAGCCCCAACATTATTTAGTAGTCATTCAAAGTCCCATTATTTTCATTTAAACTGAGCTATGACCCGGGGGTATCTCCTAGTTGGGCACCCTTTACTAGAACTCTCTTGATGTTATCTATGAATCTAACACACACACACACAAGAACGTTCGTAAACCGGTTACTTATACACTTATCAAGGTTACTGTTTTGCTCATATAATAATGCATATTTAATAGCACTTTGTGTAGCTTTGGAGGCGAAGCAGGACTTTAACTGCAGCGTGTGGCCCTCGTCATTTGCATTTTCCGCACATAATTCAACTTTCCAGCTCAACACAATTTTCATAACAACAAATCTAAGCAGAGGACTGCCGGCAACTAAAGGTGGTTGTGGAAGTGGAATCGCAGTTGAAACCCGTTTCCCAAACCAGCCAGCAGAGAGCAGTTTTAAGACACAGACAGCTTATTTGTCTGTATGCCAAGCACATTAAATGAAGACTCACACACACATATATAAGTAGTTTGTGCGCACGTGGGCACATAAAAAATTTGCATATATGCTAATTTTGTTTACATTTATAACATTGCAACATCAATTTGTACACAATGTTTTTTTCATCACGCTTGCATTTCTCACCACATAGCTCAACAGGCACAACTCAACCGAACCCAACCCATGTGGTGTGTTCGGAGTGTTTACATACAACACGTCTTACGGATCTGTCGTCCAGTACACCGCATAATAAACGAATTTGGGTCGGCGTGAATGACATCAGGAAACTGTTGGGGTAGATGATCCGTCGATTGGCTCTTTCTTTGTTCACTCACTGCTAATCACACTGCGTAACAAGATGGTGGATGGATGTGCACCACAATTGTACATATCGTCTGGTGTTTCGTAAGAACAGAAGGACTTTGTAGGAGGAGTGTCTATGCTAATGGGTGTGGGGTGAGATACGCATGTCAGGGAAAGAAACTCAGGAGCTCGTTAGATCGATACGGGCCAAGGGTAAGTGGAACATTTTTATTGCATAATAATAATAATCCCTGGCAAAGGAAATTGAAAAAGGCTTTACATAAAATCAGCTTAGTATGTTAGAGCTCAACGTTCTTAGATTGCAGTGTACTTTTTAGATTTAATTAGGCACCCAACAGAGGGCGCTTTAAAATTGCGCAAATGCTTGGCTCATCCAGGCAGCAAGTCCCACCTCCGCTCCCCCAACTGCCTAGCAGCAGAGCTATCTCTAAACATTGACTGAGTCGCTAATACTTTAAGACAGCCTGCGTAGCACTCGGCGTCGGAAACAAATTTAATTCGCATTTAGGCAAAGCATTTTTTTTTTTTTTTACACACACTCTGTAAAAAGATTAGTTCTTAATGGGTATGATGATTTATTTTCTCTCTGTGTGACTACAGAAGTATTTTATTTATGAAGTTGTTCTTTTAAAACTTAACTCATATTCAAATACATTTTTGTCTCAAATATATTTACCATTCCAATACTGTTAGGTTGAATGGGCATATCACATGTGAACGCAATTACAGGGGAGTTTGTAGTGCAGCAGTCTCAGTACAAACGATTTAAAGTTGTTTTGCTTTTGGTCTTTTGCCTAACACTGGGGGTTGGTGACATAAATCAGAGCTACAATTTGATGCGTAAATAAATGCAGAAGCGAAAGTACCAACAAAAAAGGATGTCACCCAAAATGCTCAAAAGAATTGAAAAGGAGAATGAAATGTTAATTAAATATGATCAAAAATAGAATTAAATCAGCGCCAGACGCATTTGTAATGCTTTTAATGAAGATAAGAAGGTGGCTGTTATTTACCGCACAGTTTTAAA
Source organism: Scaptomyza cyrtandrae (assembly GCA_035044605.1). NCBI lineage: Eukaryota > Metazoa > Arthropoda > Insecta > Diptera > Drosophilidae > Scaptomyza > Scaptomyza cyrtandrae. The sequence goes on along the minus strand of JAWNNS010000650.1, from coordinate 11,104 downwards.
TTAAGTAGCAAAGTAGCATTTGGTCTATGGATAGCTGGCTCTGTGGCTACAGCCGGTGCCATATGTGCGCCTTTGGTGGTTCATTGGGCTATAGCGACATACATACGACAAACACACTCCCATTAATGTGTCTATATGGCGACGCCAGTAGCTTGTCATGTGTTCAATCGATTGGAAAATCGCGTTCTGAAGCGAAAACAAACACAGCTAAATAAAGAAAATGAAAGCATTGGACAAATGGCTCTGAATCTAAGGCAGACACGGGCAATACTTCAATGGACCTAAAGCAAAACCAGCGCCTAAAATGTCCCAACTCTACCCGCTCCATTTTAATGATGGCCTAATAACACAAAAACACACACACGCACACATACACACTCACACACACACACACACACACCGTTTGCGTTTTGTAAGCATTTTACATCAAACACAGAGGCGAAGGACATTAAGGACATTGCCTTTCCCATTTGCACCTCAAGTACTTTAACAAAAATTTGCCATAAGCCGACATGTGTGTGCGTGTAGGCGCGCCAGAATGTGTGTGAGTGTGTTTACATTTAAGGCCACTTTAGATTTGGTTCAAGCGCAATTTATATACACATATGTACATATTTAAGTTTGTAAAGAGCGTAAACTACATACATACATATGTAAAATATATGGATTCAAAATTAATTTTTACCACTCAAATCTGTGCGTGGAAACATCCAAGCAAGCTGTCACAGAACAAAATATTGGCTTGACTATTTAAGTGCTTTCTAGCTGCATGTTGTATATACGTCTAAGTGTGTCTGTGGGTGTGTGAAAATCAATAGATGAAGAATTTATAAAATTCTTTGTCTGACTATATTGATGACGTGTGAAATTTACACTTTCTTGTGGCTCCCAGACTAAGTTTGCCTTCAGCCTGTAGCTTACAGCAAACAAAAAAGTTCAAAGAACTTTTGTGATAAGTAAAATGGCTTATCAACAAAAATGTTGTGTTAACTGTCAGTCTATTAAGAGTAAGAGAATATCGATTCTCTTTTCAAAGCTGACACATTTCCAGAAAAAGAGACGCTAAGTATATGCGTACCTCCTCATTAAGCAATTAATTAGACTAAGTCAAGCACTTAATTTTGGTCGCTCTAAAAAAGGCAACGTTTTCTTTTAAGGTTTTTTTTTTTATTGATTTTGTGTGAAAAAATATGCGAGCAGCAAATTGAAATTTAATTGACGCGAACAGAGACCTAAATGAATTTGTGTTGAGCTTGTACACGTGTTTCTTGACCAAAACAAAAGTGATTAGAAATTCTTATTATTTTAGATTGCTGAAATATTTGCTGACAACGATACCCTGATGTCTGGTTTGGTTTGTAATGATGTTGTGGGAAAGTCCAGGCAATGACATAAAGCCGAAACACGACCGCTTTCAATAAAATGTATTTTTCCTATCAGCATTGGCTGTTAAGATAAGAGAGGGTGAGAGGTGGAAATAAGATCGCAAGCAAATAGCTGGTAAATGCCAACAATTTTAGGAATAGCCCAAATGAGTTTGAAATTGATCATTTGTGAGTCAGTGTTATATAAATATTCCATGTTAAAAGCAGGTGCTTTAAATAACCAATGCCTGTTGGCTTTATGTTTTATCTTAACTTCCATCGTACAAATTTGTATTTCTAACATTTATCCCATGCACAAAACTAGTTAAAAAGCAATTAATTTTATTTTACACATTTTAAATCAATTGATGATGAACATTAAATTACAAAGGCTAAAAGGTGGGCATGTTTACATGAACAACATCAAATAAAACTAACAAGAAATCGATTTTCATGTCTTTGACGAGCAATCAAAGGAAAATGTGTTGTTAACAAGTATTCAGACCAGTAAAGAACGCCCAGCAATTAAGAAAACATCGAAGTAAAACCAAAAGCCAAAAGTGTATTCAATATGCCAAAAACCAGACAGGCGAACAAATTTTTTGCTCTAGAAAGAAATTTTGTTCCAGTGGCAGGCCAAAAAATTCACACGCGATGCCCACAAACCAAAGCATTTGATTATATTGCGATAAAACTTTTCACAATTCAGTCAATTCCACTTGCTGAATTAATTTCTACGCAAAACGTGGCGTATACTTGCTTTGAACCCGAACACAATGACGTCCGGCCAGTCGACCCATCATTAAGATTAACATGCGGCTATTCATTTCGCATTAAAGATTTGTTAAGGAACTACACTGAGTGTAGTGAAGCTAATTTGATATCCCGATTACGACTTACTCTTAATTTTTGTCATTAAAAGAAGGGTAATGATCAGTCGGATATACTCCTACTTTGATTTCCACAGCACTCAATATTTGTGGTTCCGAATGATTTTCTATAACAAATGCCTATTTTTGGATGTCGCTGTTGTTCTTTTGTTCAAAGTTTAATTACATAAATTTTATAAATTTTAAAGAATAAATTTGGTCCGTTCTTTTCATTTAATTTCAATCTGCAAATAATTCTACATGTATATAGCTCGATCTAACTGTATATGTATGTGCGTAAATAAGGTGTGAAATTTGTGTGCGTTTGTTTGTTTTCGTCATTTGTTTAAAACAATTCCTGCCGTTCGCAGGCAATGCAAAGTTCACAAAAAGCGTTGTGTGGTGGTAATATAGGTGGGATCTGGAATAGTACAACTAGAGGTAGTCAGATAAATCGATATTCAAGTTGCTTTGGCCATGACAATACGCTGGCAGCACGATTATGGAACTATTTGCGTGTATAAATAAACGTGTGCCCGCCATGGTCAAAGCCTTAAATTCTTTATTGGATTTGTCTGAGTTCTTTTCAAATTGCGAGACTAACACAGAACCAGAACCATAACCATAACCGGAGCACCGTTCCACAATGCTTGTGTTACGTGAATCGCTTTGATTGCAAATGAAACAAACGAAATGTTCCAGATGCCAGCGCACATTTTAATAAACTTTTTTCACTTGTAAAAATATTTACAAACTGATTATCTAAATATTTGCTTATTGCCCACAGGGCAGCCTTGAAAATGTTTGTCGAATCGGTTTGTATCGATCACATGCGGATATATCTGACCAAATCTTATACATTATAAAAACAATTCAACTCAACTTACCGTTGCCAGTCAAATTGGCCATGTTTGTTGCTTAATTATGTGGTTTGTTTAAATATTGCACTCCGGATATCCCTAAAAACTTTGACACACGCCGTTGGGAAGTCGTTATCAAAAATTGTTTCTCCAACGTTATCTGAAATTGTGAGTTATTATTATTAACACCATAAATAGAAAATTAAACCGTCCTACACTCGTTTTACTACTGCTACAAGGAGGAAACTAAACAAAACTGCATTCAAACTTATTAAAACTACAATGACAACTTCAATAGATATGATAAATCGCAATTGTAGAATTGAATATATTAAAAATGAAAGCTTGTATGTACATTTTACATTGTATGTTCATTGTGATCGTTAATAAGAAGTTATAATCCAGACTATAATTAAAACTAATTTAAAAGAAATATAAAAGACCCATGGAGCTTTTATTTGTTTCCTCATAGCAGAACTGTTTGTTGTTGAGATGTGGAATTCATGGAATTGAAATCAATTCATAGAATTGAAATCTTATCAAATAAATTGAAACATTTGCTCAAGCTATTGATAGCACACTGATAGTAAAAGTCTCTATGCAATTTGAACTCGCACCGTAGGTTATCGACAAGTTGTCAGTTATCTAATAACCTTAAAAAGTACACGTAGTTGTTTTAACAAAAAAAAAAAATCAGAACAGCACTGTCTGGAAATGGATTCTCTATACAGCAAAAGTAAGCAAATTACAATTTACGATATTTGTAATAAAACGCAATTTAAGCAACTTGCATGGCTATGAGCGCAGTTGGAAAAAGTTGATTTATGAGTTGTTATTGTTGCTGTTATTAACAATCTGTAGATTAGCTAATGCCACTAAAGATGAAATGTGTGCTGTTGTCTTTAACTATTTGTACATATATATGTATATTTATATATATATACATACATACAAACATATGCATGTAAGTAACTGACTTTTGTTTGATGCGGAGCGTTCGGCAAAAAAATTGCGCGTTAGATTTGGTGTTTATTTAATTTATTACTGCCAACCTTTATGGCGTATTGTTGTAGTTGTTGTTTTTTTTTTGCAAAGTTGTTTTTTTATTTTTATTCAAAACTTGATTTAAACGCGCTGCGACATAATGCGATACATTTTTTCCTGTTAATATTATGCATGCGCTCTCCGATTGAATTCGCGCGTTTTGTTGCAATGCAATCATCTCTGTTACATGCGAACAAACGTTTCAATTTGTATTTTATTAATCTTTATGTTCTTATATTTGTGTATTCATAATTAAGACTTGCTTATCGCATCTCCTGAGTCATACCCAAAGCCAAAAATTGACGCGCCGAAAATAAAGCGTATAAATAATTGAGCGGCTTTATTTATTAGTGTTGTACTGATATATTTTAATAGTGTAGTATATTGAAAAAAGTTTCTGTGTTGTAGATACGAGAAGCCAGTTTTTTTTTATGTGTTATTATTTTTATTTTTATACAAGTTGTCGTGTGGTCGTTGTATCGCGTATAATTAACAAATCTACACACTCGTGTGTGACTTGCACAATGAGCGACGACTGTGACGATCTCTTTAAAGTTCAGTTCGAATACAAATCACATCCCTCGCCGGCCAAGTTCAGTTTCAAACTGAGCGTCGTGTTATTTCAGCGCTCAACAGATCACCTCGCACTCACATTCGGCACTCGGCTTGAACGATCGGCTCGATTAATTGGTTTCGGCTTGTCGAGAGAGCCAGCGTCTGATTCTCGTCCACTTGTCGTATTGTTGATATCGTATACTTGATGACGACGTAATCGACGCTTGCAACACACTTTTGATTTCATTTTCGTTGTTTTGCTTGTTATTGCTGGTGTTGTTCTTTGCTCAAACTCAAATTTAGTGTGTGGCCTGCTTGTATTTTATTTTTTTTTTTTTTTTTGGATTATGTGATAGTTTAATGAAGCGTGTGCTTCTTTAATTTAAACCGATTAATTACGTTAGCGCAACATTTTTGGGGCTGTACGGAAGGTGTTGATAGTTTTATGGATGACTGCAGGAAGTGGCCTTAAAATGTTTAGAATGAATCCAAATCTTTTATTCTATTGATACCTTTGACATAGGCTCGTTTCGCAGAAAGCTTTGTACATTAAACAGACTTTGACCCAGAGCTTAACGCGAATTTTCAAATCTATCAACCAACGATAGTTTAAACACAGAAATTCCATATTTTTATACGTTTGTGTCTGTTTATTTATTAACATACATACATTTGTGTATTTATGTATGTCTAGAAGCAGACAAAAAATCTGAGGCCGTGTATTCAAGCAGTTATTGACTAAATTTCGCTTGTCGTTCCATCAAAGTTGATTTTCAGTCATTTAAGCAAACAACCAACAACCAAAATGGCAAAACTGAACACAAAATAAAATAATAATATTTTTCAAGCATCGCCAAAATTGCCGTTCATATAGTTGCCAATGGTGCAGAAATTTCAATAATTTATTTGCCCACGTTTTTGTGTTGTAACCAAAAGCAAACTTTAAACAACATCAAGTATATGCGGCGTGGGCAACAGATGCATTTTTACTGCTCTCGCAAAATACACGCCCGGAGAATTTAGTGCAATTACGCAAAACAAAGGCAAGATCATAAAAGAAATAGCCGCAAATCAATTTTGATAGGTTGGTCAGCGCTGAAATGAATGAAAATGTAAAGACCTTTTGGCTGCTGCGGTCATTGAATATGAGTTTGGAAGCGTGCAGATCGATTGATTTTGTGACGTCAACTGATACCCGAGACACAAAAATAAGGCTAACCAAAGCATTGTTTACGTCATAGCCCCCGAAACCGGTCTTGTGTCTAGTCTCAACGAAAACAGGGCAAAGCCCAAATTTAAAAAAATAGAATACTGTTAACTTTTGGCTGCCGAAGATGAAGACACGGTTCGTTTTTGTAAACGCCATAAAAACTACATAGTTGAATTTTTCTAAGATCATTTGTTACCGATCGCTTCTTTGTTATCTTTAGGATACAATTTGTACAAATTCATTAACGTTCATTAAATATTTCTGATCAAACCATAAAGTTCTCTGCAAGAGTACAATAACAAAAGCGGTAGGCACAAGCCATAACAAATGACACTGCCCGAGCATTTTTGCAATTCTGGCATATGTGCTATTCCAAGGTCATACATTCGAGAGCATTAAACAAAGCCAGAGCTGCGAGTCGGAATCTTAAGGCGTGAGAGAAGTCATACGAAGAGCATGAGTAAAAGGTAGTAGTAATTGAGCGGTATGTTGGGCAACCACTTGTTGTTGTCGCTGCTTTTGTCTCCTTTAGCTCTTAAAGCGAAGCAAAGTAAAGGCCATTGTTTACGGCCCGATACAAACACACGCACAAACTGATACACGTGCATGCCATATAAAAGGTCGCTGCCGACGCCCTCAAGACAAAGACAAGATGCGTATAGCATTAACATTCAAGACACTCACACAACGGAGAGACGAAGAGGTCCAAAGAGCGTATCGATAACCGAAAAAAAAACAAGTTTACTTTTTAACAAGCAACAATCAACTGATGGAAAGACAAACTTTATGAACAGGAATACCTGTGCGGTAAGATATAAGTATGTACCTTACATACATACATATAAGAAAAAACAAGTAAGAAGGCTCTAGTCGAGAAATCCCGACTAGACGATACGCTGATCCCTATACCTTACGCGTACAGTCAGTGCTTGCAAGTATGTGTGCGTGTGTGTACGACCATACTGCATACTGCATACTCAACTTCAAGGTTCCATATCTCCGGTGTTTCTTAACCGATTTTAATAAAAATTTCACAGTTTGTTATTATTTTGATTAATAATTCAAATGCCATCTAAAATTTTTTCAATTTCAAGATTTTGTTGTTATCGATCCCATGTGTATATCGGAAACGGGATGAGTTATCGAAAATCGAAAACAAACTTGTACTGCCTAGGGATTAGGCGAGCTTAAGTTCGAAATCTAGTCTCTAGCTCTTATAGTCTCTGAGATCGACGCGTTCATACATACAGACGGACAGACGGACAGACGGACGGACGGACAGACGGACGGACGGACAGACGGACAGACGGACATGGCTATATCGACTCGACTGTTGATGCTGATAAAGAATATATATACTTTATGGGGTCGGAGATGCTTCCTTCTGCCTGTTACATACTTTTGCACAACTTCATGATACCCTTTTTTCCCATTTTTAATGGGATCAGGGTATAACAAGTCAAATTGACGTTGTCTTTTCTTGCAGCACTTGATTGAATTCGGTTTCGGATTCCCCGAATTGCTTGTGAATCATCAACGCAGAGGCAATTGCGCTACTTATATCTCACAGATACACTCATACCATAGAGCCACATTTGCTAGCTTCGAGAGTGAGTGCGAGCGCAGCCATGCGGAAACCAACGATGCTCTCGATCGACGATCGACTATCGTTGAGCTGCCTTTTCCAGTTGCGTATAACTTTCCAGTCAGCCCGTCACTTTTGCTTACTTCTTTTTTAAATGTAAACGGTATATGTATGTACTTGTATTGTTATTAACGAACCGACTGTGGTTGCATCACAACAGCGGCGCGGCAACTGCACCTGGAACTCGAGTTCCGCATGCAGTGGAAGTTGCAGCTACTTGTGGAACGAACTCGTTGCCATCAAGGTTGCCTGAATCTGGATCGATGAATAATATATACAATTTTACAATTTGCTAGAAAAGCTTAAAAACAACAGCAAACATCGATAATAAGACGACCATAGAGAGAGAGAGAGAGAGAGAGAGAGAGAGAGAGAGAGAAGGACTGTACAGCTAATAATAGTCTGTCTCAAAGTAAACTTTTATATTGTTTTCGTGCAAACGCTTGTTGAAATAGCAAATCGACAACAGCAACAACAATGACAATAACAATAACAAAAGTAACCGCAACGACAACAACGATTCAAACAGTTTGCTTGCAAATGCATTTGAGTTCATATGAATACTCGCCTTTATTCGAGTACAGCTGACTATTAATTAATTAATGCGCCAGCGATTGTGGATGCCATCGTTAACTGCAAAACTTGCAATTGCAAACGGGGTGGAAAGTGGGTGGGCGGCAGTCTGAAAATGTGGATAACTGGTTGCGGATAATAAGCATTTACAATAACATTCTATTATATATATGAGACTGGTTACTGGACTACTCGATTGACTTTTAATACTATGCATTTTTAACTAAAGATTTATTTACAAGTGTCGTTTGTTCATGACAACGCTTGTATAAGTTCGATACCTAGATGTTGAACAAATTTCGATTTGGTATTCATTAAACTTACTTTTGAACGATTAGCTGGGATGCAATTTCACAATTAATATCTTAGAAAACTTTTGCACTGAACTGTTGAACACAAATTTTATAATGAAAAAGAGACCAGTTTTTATTCAATTCCAGGTACTTCACAATATTCGTGTTAATCTATGAACAGCGTTTCCTAGAACTGTTGGCTCGCGACAGAGAAGTAAGGTATTTAAAGTACATCTGTTTTATATAAAACTCTTGACGCTGAGCTGGTCAAACACGATGACGTCTCATAAAAACATTTCGATTAATGACTTTTTCCCCAACGCAAATCTGTTGACTTTAACACCGTGCGTTTAAGGCGCCTGAGCTCATGATTAAGCCAGTTAGAGTTGAATTTGCATTGGGAAAAACCCATTTCATTGATGAAGCGTTCAGTTCCAATTTGTAAATTTTAATAGCAAACAGTTTTTTTTTTTGCAATATGTGTTATTAGACGTGTGTATTGTTGTTATTATTATTATTGGACGTAGATGTACTAACGGACAGTACATTCAAGTGGCCCAACGATACCAAGCACCGGCTTGTTAACGCGCGGACCCAAGCATAAAGCGACCCACCTCCCGCCCTTCCGACCGAGGGGCGCACCGCATAACGTGCGGTTACGAAGATCGCGAACATGTAGACAAATGACGTAAGATAATTTTTTTTAGAGAGCATGCAGAAGTGGTACTAGTAATAAGGTGGGAAAGATCGTTATATACTGAACATAAGATCCGAAAAGGGTTATGGATAGCATAGTTAGAAAAGCAAGCATGCAGGGCTATTGGTAAAAAATGTCTACTACTTCTAATAGGTACAGCAAAGTTAATTTGGTTAATTAGTATTGGGGAATCTATTTCACCATTTATTAATTTGTGAAAAAAGGTTATTGCTAGCATAGTTCTACGATGATTAAGAGAGGGAAGATTTATTAGTAAAAGTCTACTGTGGTAAGCAGGTAAATTAGTACTATTGTCCCAGTTAAGACCCCGAAGGGCAAAGAGCAAAAATTGTTTTTGTACCGATTCTATTCTATCCTGATGAGTCCTGTATTTGGGATACCATATACAAGATCCATATTCAAGAATAGGTCGGACAAGAGACACATAAAGAGTTTTTGTTAAGTAGGGGTCGTCGAATTCCTTCGACCAGCGTTTAATGAACCCCATGACACTTGATGCTCGATTTGAGATTAAAGCAATATGCTTGTCAAACTTAAGCTTTGGGTCCATTAAGATACCCAAATCCTCAACCAAATCAATCCGATCCAATGGTAGGTTATCCAGAAGATAGATATTAAAAAAAGGCATTCGCCTATAAAAAGACATAACTTTGCATTTACTGCAATTGAGATGCAGTAAATTTACTCTGCACCAAGTTTGAAAATTGTCTAAGTCACTTTGCAGTCTATGACCAGACAGAAGACTTGCAGCTGACATGCATAATTTTACATCATCAGCATACATTAGTACCCGAGAATGATTAATAACAGACGGAAGGTCGTTTATGAACAGTGTAAATAATAACGGTCCAAGGTGACTTCCTTGTGGAACACCAGAAGTGACCTGCACCGCTTTAGATACTGAGCCATTAAAATAGACTCTCTGAGTTCTAGAAGTTAAATAATCTTGAATCCAAAGGATAAGATTATTAGGAAAGCCCAAAAGTTTAAGTTTATAAATTAACAGGAGGTGATTTACAGAGTCAAAAGCCTTACTGAAATCAGTGTAAATAACATCAGTTTGCAATTTGTCTTCAAAGCCCTTAATAACAAATGATGTGAATTCTAGTAAGTTAGTAGAGGTAGATCTATGTTTCATGAACCCGTGCTGGCACGGTGAAATCATAGATTTAAAAAGATGTTGAAGATGAGAGGTTATTAGTTTCTCAAAAATCTTAGGAATAGCAGACAACTTGGAGATACCCCTATAATTTTGAGCATTCGATTTGTTTCCTTTTTTGTGCAAAGGAATAATATAAGACTCTTTCCAAATTTTTGGGAAAGAGCATAGCTCTACGGACATACTAAAAACTTTATGCAAAGGTTTTACAAGATCCTGAGCACAGTACCTAAGCACACAGCTTGGTATTCCATCAGGTCCTGGAGAAAATGTGGGCTTTATAACCAGAAGATCACAAAGTAGTGAGCTCTCTGTGATTTCCGGTATAAAAATGCAATTTGAGGCATTAAGCTGATAGGGATAAGGCGTGACGACTGGTTGAAAACAAGGGCTATAGGTCGTTTGAAAAAATTCAGCAAATAGATCGGCAATGGCCTGATCTGAATTGGCTTTCATTTTATCAAAGAATATATTAGATGGAAGAGTCGATGTCTTGCGTTTCGCATTAACGAAATCAAAAAACCGTTTAGGATCCTGCTGAAACTGTAATCTACACCTAGTCAGGTAATTCCTGTAACATTTGTTATTGAGGACTGAAAAGTTGGAACGAGCAATCAAGTATGCAGAACAAGCTAACTGAGAGCTTGATTTTCTGAAACTCTTGTAGAGTTTAGATTTACGGTTTTTTAGAATAGTCAACTCTCTGGTAAACCACACAGGTTTGTTTGACCTGTTTGGCGTTCCATAAGGGACACACAAATAAAGTAAAGAATTTAAAGTATTATAAAAAATACTGATTGCCACGTCCAAATTG